>OY882860.1:138475117-139675117 GCA_963693515.1 Pipistrellus nathusii | reverse complement strand
AAAATATATATTTTTATTGATTTCAGAGAGGAAGGGAGAGGGAAAGACAGAAACATCAGTGATGAGAATCATCCATCGGCTGCCTCCTGCACGGCCAACACTGGGGATCCAGCCCGCAACCCATCAAACCAGGACACTCAACCACTGAGCCAAGCAGGCAGGTCGAGTTCTGTATCTTTTGTTGTTGTTTGTTGGTAATCCTCGCCTGAGGCTATTTCCCCATTGATTTTTACAGAAAGTGGAAGAGGGAGGGAAAGACAGAGAGACATTCGTGTCAGAGAAACATCCATGTGAGAGAGACACACCAGAGCAGCGACAGGCTGGGGAAGAGCCTGCAACCAAGATACGTGCCTTTGACCGGAACTGAACCCTTTGGTCCTCAGGCCAACGCTCTATCCGCTGAGCCAAACCAGCTAGGGCAGAGTTCTATATCTTGGTTTTGGTCGTGGTTATTTGAGCCTGCACATGGGATGAAACAGTCTAAACGCCTGCAAACACACACATAAGTGCGTGTAAAACACTGGTGAACATTGGAGAAGGCCTGTAGACCAGTTGGTAGTATCGGAGCGATGTCAGCTCCTGGTTTAGATCTCGTGCTACAGCTATCTAAGACATCACCATTGGGGGAAGCTGGGGGAAGGAAGGGTACTCAGGACTTCATGTACTATTTTTGCAACTTCCTCTGAGTGGACAACTATTTCAAAATAATTTTGAAAATTGATAAGTGCCCAAGCTCAGCACAGACTCGTCTGAGTGGTGCCCCGGCTCTCTCCAGCCCCTTCCCCCTCTCACAGCTTCCTTCCCCTCCATCTGGGATCCCATTTCCCAGCTCTCAAGCAAATGCTTCCAGAACACACTCCCCCCACCTCAGCGGCAGCAGAGCTCGCGCATATGTCCCAGGGTCTGGCTTTTCCTCCCCGCCACACAGCGTGACGGCTTTCCCGCCCCACCCACCTCTCCAGCGCGGGAATCCTCCGCCTGCCTCTGAGTTCTGGCCCTAGCCAAAGCTTCAACTTTGGGAGTGGCTGGAAGAGAAAGAACAGAAATGTGATGGTGCCCTGACTAGTTTGGCTCAGCGGATAGAGAACCAAAACCTGCGGACTGAAGGGTCCCATGTTCGATTCTGGTCAAGGGCATGTGCCTTGGTTCTGGGTACATCCCCAGTGGGGGGATGTACAGGAGGCAGCTGATTAATGTTTCTCTCTCATTGATGTTTCTAACTTTCTCTCCCTCTCCCTTGCTCTCTGTAAAAACTCAATAAAACATATTTTTTTTAAAAAGAAATGTGGTGCGCCAAAACCGGTTTGGCTCAGTGGATAGAGCATTGGCCTACAGACTGAAAGGTCCAGGGTTTGATTCTGGTCAAGGGCATGTACCTTGGTTGCGGGCACATCCCCAGTAGGGGGTGTGCAGGAGGCAGCTGGTGGATGTTTCTCTCTCATCGATGTTTCTGACTCTCTATCCCTCTCTCTTCTTCTCTGTAAAAAAATCAATAAAATATATTTTTTTAAAAAGAAAGAATGGAAGGAAGGAAGGAAGGAAGGAAGGAAGGAAGGAAGGAAGGAAGGAAGGGAGGGAGGGAGGAAGGAAAGAAAGAAAGAAAGAAAGAAAGAAAGAAAGAAAGAAAGAAAGAAAGAAAGAAAGAAAGAAAGAAAGAAAGAAAGAAAGAAAGAGAGAGAGAGAAAGAAAGAGAGAGAGAGAGAATCCAAGATGGCTGCTCGGGTAGGCACCTAGCCGCAGCCGCTCGCAACAATTTCAATAAAATACAACTAAAATATAAAATGGACATCACCCAGAACTACAGGAAAGTTGACTGACTGGAAATTCTACAACGAGAAGCAAGGAGAAAGCCAGAAGGAAGCGCGGAGGAGCTGGAAAAGCCTAAGGTACGGAGACATGCGGCGCGCGGAGAGGACGGAGCCGGAGAGGAGGGAGGCGGAGTGCCTGGCGGGCGTTCCCTGGCGGGAAGGAGATAAAAGCTCCGACTGTGCTGGGCCCCCGACTGCTCTGAACCCCAGGCCTAGGCCAGACCCCGGGGACCCAGGCTCACACAGAGGGAGCCGGGCTGAAAGGCGGAACCCAGGGAAGAGGCGAAAGGAGGTCCCGGCGGCGCAGCGCAGAGAAGGGACGGCCGGCTGTGCCGCGGGAGTGCCTGGCGGGAAGGAGACAGGGGCTCCGGACTGCTCTGAACACCACCTCCAACTCCACTTCCAACTGAACTGAGCCCCAATACCGGGCTCATTGGGGGAGAGCATAGACTGTTTGGTAGCAGGCGAAAATCGAGGGCGCCTTTCTCTCAGAGGCGCTTACAACAAGAACTGAAGGACCCTGAGTCTCAGGAGTCGCATAGGGCGGGGCTGACGGAAGCCAAAGCTGTAGGCTCCACCCTGAAACCCCGCCCCATCAGGAAAGCTGCCTGCGAAAATGCCTAAACCAAAGATCACAAACGAAAGAAATGGAGGACAAAAAGCGACTGGATATAGAGTTCAAATCTACGCTTATAAGGTTTTTCAAGAATTTCCTAGAAAAGATGGATAAGACCTATGAGGATATGAAAAGTGATCAACTAGAATTAATAAGGAGTCATCAAGATATGATAAGGGATCAACAAGAAATGATAAGGAATCAACAAGAAATGAAGAATACATTGTCTGAAATAAAAGCTATTATACAGAGTCCTAAAAACAGAAGGGAAGATCGCAAGAATCAAGTCAAAGAATTGGAACATAAAGAGCCAGAAGAAACTCCTCTGCAGAAGCTAGAAGGCAAGAGAATCCAGAAAATTGAAGATGATGTAAGAAACCTCTGGGACAACTTCAAACGATTCAACATCAGAATTATGGGGGTCCCAGAAGATGAGAGAGAGCAAGATATCGAAAACATATTGAAAGAAATAGTGACAGAAAACTTCCCCCACCTGGGGAAAGAATTGGACTTACAAGTCCAGGAAGCACACAGAACTCCAAATAAAAGGAATCCAAAGGGGACCACACCAAGACAAATCATAATTAAAATTCCAAGAGCAAAAGACAAAGAGAAAATATTAAAAGCAGCAAGACCTATAAAGGAGCACCCATACGATTGTCAGCTGACTTCTCAACAGAAACCATGCAGGCCAGACGGGAATGGCAAGAAATATTCAAGGTGATGAATAGTAAGAACCTACAGCCAAAAATAATCTATCCAGCAAAGCTATCACTCAGATTCGAAGGTCAGATAAAGAGCTTCACTAATAAAAAAAAGCTAAAGGAGTTCATCACCACCAAACCAGAATTATATGAATTGCTGAAGGGGGTTCTTTCAGAAGAGAAAGTAAATAAAGATAAAAATTATGAACAACAAATACGTAACTATCAACAAGTGAATCTAAAAACCAAGGAAATTAAAAAAAAATCTGAGGAACAATATTAACTGTTGAATATAATAGAATCAGAGGTATGGAAGGGGAGTGAACTGATGATTCTTGGGAAAAGGGGAGAGGGTGATATGGGAAGAGACTGAACATAAACTGTGCACCTATGGATGAGGACAATGGGGGGGTGGGGAAAGGGCAGAGGGTGGGGTGGGAAGGGGGGGGGAGGGACATTTGTAATAATATGAACAATAAAAATTAAGAAGAAAAAAAAAGAAAAATAAATAAAAACAGAAAAAAAATAAAAAAAGGAAGTTCGAAAGAAAGAAAGAAAGAAAGAAAGAAAGAAAGAAAGAAAGAAAGAAAGGAAGGAAGGAAGGAAGGAAGGAAGGAAGGAAGGAAGAAAGAAAGAAAGAAAGAAAGAAAGAAAGAAAGAAAGAAAGAAGGAAAGAAAGAAAGAAAGGAAGGAAGGAAGGAAGAAAGGAAGAAATGTGAGGGGGGAGTCCCTGGAGAAATGGCCACTCTGGTCTTTGAGGATCTTGAGGAGGAGGAGGAGGAGGAGGAGGAGGGCACTTCCCACAGGGAGCCATTTAAACCGCCTTGAGGGCCTCTTGTCTTTGAGCCCTGGCTTCAGGCCAACCTTTGGAACTCGGCCACACCACCAACAGCCCCCTCTTGAAGCCCAGCCAGATTTCCCCAGTTTGAGAAGCTTTTCCACTCACGCCATGCCCTCCCTCGGTCCTCCCCTAACTCCTAACAACCCAGCAGCTTCCGGCCCTAATGTTTAGCCCAGTCAGTCAACTGGGAGCTTGCTAATTAAAGCTAGCTCTGAAAGAAACCTCAAAGAGCAGGGAGAGGAGTGGAGAGAAAGAGCACGGAGTTACATCCATTCATCCTGAGGGAGAATAACCAGGGTGGGGAGTTGTAAGGAGAGGTGGGCAGAAAGAGAGACTCCCGTTCTCCGGACACAGTGCACCTTTTCTCCATCTCTCCCAAAGGCAACTGGGGCTGAGCTTCACCGACAGCAGAAATGACGGCTGGACAGTAAGCAAGAAGGGCCCAGCAAAAGAGCAGCTGGAGGATGGCCCTGAAGTGATCCCCTGCAGTCCCCAGATACACACCCATGTCCTCTGTCCAGCTCTAGGGCAAAGGAACTGCCAGCATGCAGGAGAAGAGGGCAGGGCTTATACTGGCAGTCTCTATGCAGAATACTGGCAATCTCTATGCTGATTGTGAAAATGTCAGACAGCCGTGCCAAGCAGGGTGAGGGTAACCCAGGATGGGCCTGGCTCTTTCCCTGTGTCAGCCTATCCTTAACATTCACAGACTGACCACTGAAACCCCCAACACCAATCACCCTCATTCACCCCTGCCCTCTGTTTCACGCCCCCCCCCCCCAGCCATCATTCTCTGGTACTTCTTCCCACCCCTGCCCTTCTTTCCCAGGCTCCACAGCTCTGGGAGAAAGACACCAGGCAGTTCCGGTCTGCCTCTATTCTGCTGGCTCACTGCAGTTAGAGCAGGAGCCAGGGTGGAGGTGGGGGAGGGCTGGGAGAGGCGGCCCTGTGATGCTCTCACTCTTCAAGCTTTCCAGAGATCAGCCGTTCTCTGGAGCAGAGCCTCTTCCCAAACACTCCTCCCCTGCCAGGATTCCCCTCACCTGAGGTCTGAGCTGAAAGGGCCTGGTGACAATAGACAGGGCCTCCCTTCCCGGGGTCTCTCCCCTAGTGTCTGCAACACAGAGCAGTGATTCCACTCAGGCTTTGCAACCAGAGAGTCTGGATTTGTAGCCTACCTCTACTTCCTGTGAGCTCTGTATCTGGGATGCTTCATCTGCAAACTATTATACTTTACAGGAGAGTTCTAGGGATTAAATTAATTAATACATGTAAAGTGCTTGACCCATGGTAAGTACTCAGGAAATATTGGGGGGGAAATAGTTATCCTATATAATAAAAGCCTACTATGCAAATCAACCAAACAGCAGAACAACTGGTAGAACGACCAGTCGCTATGATGCACACTGACCACCAAGGGGCAATTGCTCAACACAGGGGCTGCCCCAGCTCACAGACCCCAGGCCAGCCAAGGCAGGTGCCAGTGCCCCCCCTCCCCAATCACCAGCCGGTCACCCCACAGAGGGAGTCAACCTGTGGTGGTGGCTGGGGCTGGGCCAGCAAGGAGGTGCAGCCAGGCGGGCCAAAGTGGGTGCCAGTTGGGGGAGCCCCTTATTGCCCTGCCAGTTGCCCCACAGATCAGCCCTGATGGCCAGCCAGGCCGAGGAACCCTACCTGCTTCATGCACCAGGCCTCTAGTACACATATAAGCATAGACACATGCGTACATAGTGTCAGCATTTTTATTCAGAATTTTTATTTTGGCACTTAATGTTCTGCTTTATGCTACCACTTAACCAATTCACTCATTAATTTTTTGATGTCCACACATCTCCCAGGAATTAAGATGCTACTCTGCAAATAGCTGAATGATTCAAAGTAATCAACTCATCCTCAGAAAATTCAAAATGGATGTTTTATCCTAATTCAGTCAGCGCCCATTTCTCCACCTCCTGCAAGTAGATTTGATAAAGTCAGTTTTCAACTATGTAACTGAATCACAAAATGAGAAAAAGCCAAAGTTTGAAATAGCTTCAGATATGGTTTAGTCTCGTGATTCTCAACCTTTGATGCATTTTAAAATCACCTGACCAACTTTTTGTCTGGGCTCCACATTCCTCAGAGATCTAGTTAATTAGTCTAGGGTTGGGGAATTTTTTAAAACTTCCCCGTGTGATTCTAACGTTTAGCCCTTATTTCACTAAGGAAAAAAAAAAAAAAATCCAGAGTGAGTAAGCAATTTGCCCAAAGTCACCCAGCATGTCAGTGCATGGTGACTAAGAGAGACTGTGGCAATGGCAAGAACATGTTGATGATGTTTATAATTTTTCTTGGAGTAATCCTGGAAGCATTTATCTTAGTTCAGAGAGGTATTAAGTCATTTACCGTTTACTGTGACAGCAGCATTTATTCTTCTGGTAAGAGTGAAATGGGTTCCCACTCCCTGACCACAGAAGGACAGTGATGGCATTGCGCATTACTGCACTTAGCCACAATTAGCCAAGCTCCCGAGGAGGCCACTTGAGGTGCCTAAAATGCTGCTTCCCTACAATGATCACCAAGCGCTGAGCGACCTCAGCAGTGGTGAGGAGAGAGGGGGCTGGAAAAGAAAAGAAAGCGGCCCTTCCTAGAGGGAAGGAAGTGAGAGCAGCTGAGAACTGGCCAGAGCTGCCAGGAGGGAAAGGCAAGAAAGGAAAAGTATTTCAATGAGCCTAGGGTGCCTCTGCTCCGCCAACAACCAAACCATAATGGGCAGCCTGGCAACATCCACCCTTTCCCCCCCAAACCCCCCCCCTACACACACAAACACACACACCAGGAGCCTGAAATCCAAATAAATGTTAAAAACTGGCTCTGTCCCTAGCCGGTTTGGTTCAGTGGATAGAGCGTGGGCCTGTGGACTGAAGGGTCCTGGGTCCGATTCCTGTAAGGGGCATGTACCTGGCTCACAGGCTCCTCCCCCACCCGGGCCCTAGTCAGGCATGTGCAGGAGGCGGCCAATCGATGTGTTTTTCTCAGATTGATATTTCTCTCTGTCTCTCCCTCGCTCTTCTACTCTCTAAAAACCAATGGGAAAATATCCTCAAGTGAGGATTAAAAAAAAAAAAAAAATGGCTCTGCACCTGTCTGGTTTGCTCAGTGGTTGAGCATCGACCCATGAACCAGAATGTCAGGGTTCTATTCCTGGTCAGGGCACATGCCCAGGGTTGCGGTTCCATCCCCAGTGGGGGGCGTGCAGGAGGAAGCCAATCAATGATTGTCTCTCATCATTGATGCTTCTCTCTCTCTCTCCCTCTCCCATCCTCCCTGAAATAAATTTTTAAAAAATATATTTATTCTTAAAAATTGGCTCTGCAATATGAGTGATAAAGAAGACTCCTCCCAACATTCACCAAAAAGTGAACTACCAATAAAGACAAGAGCTCCAACTCTTGACTATTCCCTTTCTTCCCAGTCAAGATCTCACTGCCTGCCAACCTGGCTGCAGAGGGGCGGTCCCGGCGTCACGTGACAGGGCGGTCACGTGGCGCGGGCCCTCGGCGCGGAAGAGCGCGTCCATCTCGGGGAGTCTGAGGGGGCGGCTGCCCGGCCCCCCTGCCCCCGGCCCGCCGCGGCCATGCTGTCCCGCCTGCTGAAGGAGCACCAGGCCAAGCAGAACGAACGCAAGGAGCTGCAGGGTGAGCCCGGAGCCCGCCTGCGCGCCCAACGCCCCGCGGCCTAGCCTCAGCCCGGAGCCCGGACCTCGAGTAACGCCCAGATCCAGGGACGGGCGCGGGCTAGTGGACGCGGGAGGAGGAGGAGGAGGGGGAGGGGAGCTTCTTTGGAAAGTCCGTCCCGGTGCCCACGGGCTCGGGTCCCTTCACCGTCACCCGCGTCCCCCTCGGAAACGCCCCTGGGCCGGGCCGCCCGGCCTCGCGGCCCCGCCCCTGCCCCGGAGCGCCGTGCCGATTGGTCCAGGCGGCCGCTCCTCCGGGAGTGGGCGGGGCTCCAGCGGGGAGGAGGTGTTGGGGACCCGCCGGAGAGGGGGTTCTTGGAGGCCGGAAACCGCCGAAGCAAGTGCGGGGCGCTGGTTTCCTGAGCCCGGGCTTGGAAATCCGGAGTCACCTAGGCCAGGAAGACGGGGAAAGCGTGCCAGGGAGTCTGAGCCCTGGACGTGACGGCCCTGAGCCGGACGCTTCCCCCCTCCGGGCACCGGTGTCCTCACCTCGGACATGAGAGGTGTGTCTGTCTGGCAAAGTCCTTTCAGCTCGGGCGCTCTGAGATGAGTTGTTCCCACAACTAGCAGGACAGTGATGAGCAGGGGAAGCCTCCCAGCAGCACCCCGCAAAAACACTCCAACCCCTTCCCCCTCCCTCCCCCCAGAGAAGAGGAGGCGAGAGGCTATCACTGCAGCGACCTGTCTGACGGAAGCTCTGGTGGATCACCTCAATGTGGGGTATGACCCTCTTCCCGTCCACACCTGCTGCCCACCCCAAGTGTAGGCGGGCAAGCCCTCCCCGCAGCCTGCCCTGGGAGGGCGGAGATGTCCTGCTTGTCCCCTTCCCCGCCCCGCCCAGTGTCCGTGTGAGGAGGGAGGCCTGAGTCAGCTCTGAGCCATAGCGTGGTCAGGGGAGAGCAGCTGCAGTGGTCTGAGAAGCAGCCAGATCTCTCCCTCCTCCCAGTAACTTCCCGGTGCTCACCATCTGATGCCATCTGCCCACCTCCTTGCACCCCTCAGTCCAGCTGTCGCTGTGGCTTACCGCCTTCTCCACCTCCCACCCTCTGGCCGGCCTGGGAGCAGCTGGCAGGAAAGATATGGCACAGCTGGTGAGGGTGAGAGCCAGACCTCTGCCAGGCGCTCAGCCAGGCTGCCTCTGCCCTTCCTTCTGGGCATGGGGGTAGGGGTTTGTTTTTTTTTTGAAAGTCTGTCCCCGTGCCAACGGGCTCCAGGGACCACCCTCTGCTGCAGTCCTAAATGAGAATGTCATTAACAGCCAGAAACTTGGGAAGGAGCTGGGAATATTCCCTTGCCCGTGAGTGACCCAGGAGAGCACGGAGATGACGATTTGATAGGCCGCTTGTTGGGAGAAAGGAGGCCGTTATGATGCCTTCCACCCCCGGGCACATAGTTGTGAATCCAGAGCCTGAGTCACCAGTGAGCCGGGCAAGGGCTGCCATCTTCATTACTCATTTCTGGGCAGGATTCGGGGGAGAAAGGCTGTGGTCAGGGCCTCTGACCGCCCTCCCCTCCAGGCCTCTCCCTTCACTCAGTTTGAATAAGGGAGAGCAGGAGATCAACTGGAAAAACTGAGATTTTAGGAACTCCCGGAGGAATCTGGAAACATTGGGAGCCCCCTACTCTTACTGTTTCCGCTTCTACACTGCCCCCTCCTGCGTGCGGCCAGCTGTGCCCAGGGACAGGGTTACCCTCACACCCATGCACTGGCGCCTCCTGGCTCTGCTGTGACGTCGGCCGGCTCCTTCCTTTGCTAGGAGCCCCCCCACTTTCAGTGTAGAGGGCAGCTAAGCCAAAGCCAGATTAGAAAGGGTTTTGTGTTGCTGCCCACAGCTCCTCTCGTTCCCCGGAAAGGAGCACAAAGGCCCTATCTATCTCAGCCCCTGTCAGGTGTCCTTCCCTCTCTCTCCGCGCCCCGACCCCTTGCCCTCTCCAGCCCCCACACATTCCAGGGGGGCGGGGGGCGCCGGATGTGGAGTCTCAGCTGACCTAGAGCTTTGGGGTGGGCAGTGAAAGATTCACCAGCCAATAAGAGAGAACAGTTATTACACAATCATTGGGTTCGGGGGAATGGAGGCAGGCAGAGAATTGAGGATACCAACCTCTTGGCAGTAATGGTAATTGTAGCCAGCGCCTTGATTGGGGAGAAAAGAAAATAGAGCAGAGGAAGGAAGGGAGAAAGTGTGCGTGTGTGGGCGAAAGGAGGAGGGTCGGGCGAGAGTCTGAGCCAAGAAGCATCTTCTCTTGACCCTGAGTTCCTGGGGAGGGGGCTGCTCTCCCATCCGACCCCAGATTCAGGGAGTGGCCAAAGTTTCCTTCCCACCCTGCACAGATCCCTGGGCTTCCAGTTGCTGCCAGAAGTGTCCCTCCTACTGGATCTTCCCAGCTTCTCCCATCTCCCCCTTTTTCTTCCCAGCTCTTTACTCACCGATACCCCCCCACCAGGCTAGCCCTGCTTCCCCACCCCCTTCAGGAGCTCTGGGGGGCGGGAGATGGGGTGCTTCTACGCCGCTCCCAGCTGGGGTCTGCTGAGAACCCTGGGAGTGGTTCGTTTGCATGTGCTAGTCTTGTTGCGTCACATCCCAGCCTGGTCACAGTCATGGTCACAGCCACGAGGTTGTCCCCAGCCTGACCCAGGCTGGCCTCCCACGCGTGCAGGGGGTATTGGTCCCGGAGACCACACTCGCCCCCTCCTCCACCCTGTAGTGTGGCCCAGGCCTACATGAACCAGCGGAAGCTGGACCATGAGGTGAAGACCCTTCAGGTCCAGGCTGCCCAGTTCGCCAAGCAGACAGGCCAGTGGATCGGGATGGTGGAAAACTTCAACCAGGCACTCAAGGTGAGCCACTCCCGACCGCATCCTCCTCCCCATCCTGGGCCCCCACTGGCTGCCTCCGGGAGGGTCACCTCAGGCCTGGGCTAACGAGGAAGCAGAGGGCCCCAGAAACCCCATCTGTGGCCCCGGGGTCAGAGGCTAGAGAAAGGGGAAGGGAGTTGGGGGGTCCAAGCCCTTTGTAGGGGTGGGTGGGAAGCGCCCCCATCCACCCACTAGAGGCTCACCCTGATTGGGGACTCCCGCCCTCTCCCCTCCCAGGAGATCGGGGATGTGGAGAACTGGGCCCGGAGCATTGAGATGGACATGCGCACCATTGCCACGGCCCTGGAATACGTCTACAAAGGACAGCTACAGTCGGCCCCGTCCTAACCCTGCTCCCCTCCCCCTCCCCATGGACACAAATAAAACACAAGCCTCAGTTTCTCTGTGATACATTCCAAGGAGCTACTAGCTCAGCAGAGGGGTGGGAGGGGGAGGGTCGCAGACGTTTCCCTAAGGGACAGGTGCCCGTTGGGTGACCGGAAGTCACCCAGAGGTCCCAGTAGGGGCCCTGCCCAGCAAGCGTCCTAACTTTTCCGCAGGGGAGCAATAGGCAGGGAGCAGGCCTGGCCCGCCTCTGGGGCTCTGCCTCCACGTGCTCAGGCCTCTCCCAGCCTGGTACTAAGCCGTGTCATGAGTCTGGACCTCGTGGGAGATTAACTCTTGGGCGTGGGAGCACTTTGGAGGAGAAATGACAGATCCCAGGTCACCAACAGGCAGGGGCAGCTGTCCTACTTGATAGATCCTGCCTGCTGGGAGTCTACCACCGAGTTGACCAGGAACCCCGGCTGGAAAAGGTAGCCAGGAAGAGGGTCTGGGCACTCCTGGCCCGTGCCAAGCCACGGCTGACCGGCTTCCACTTCCCTGGCTCCGCCTCTCAGTGTTCCCCCTCCCGCCCCCCACATACACTTATACCTCTGGCACCGTCCACCGCCGTGGACTTTGGCCTTAGCTGGGCTCCTGGGGGAGCGGGGGACTGGGAGCAAAGGAGGAAGCTGGTGTAGCACCTGCCAGCTCCCCGCAGAGGAGGTAAGCAGGGCGGGCGCTGGGCGGCTGGGAGGACTTTGAGGTATCGGTATTGCACGTGCTGATAACTCCCGCTTTAAGCTCCAACGTGCCTCCTCACACTTCTCCCTTTTGATCCTCCACAACTCCCCCGGGGGCATGGCGGGTGCTAGTCCCACTGGGCAGGTGAGAAGACAGGTCCAGAGACGCAGTGAGATGCTCAGCATCACGATAAGTTTGGGGCCTCCGGGACTGAAGCGCAGGGCTCTTTGCCCGTGCGTGTTTCCTGAGACAAGGCCCAGCTTAATTTAGAGAGTCCAGGGGTCCCTGGTTTAGCAGGAGATAAAAGGTGACAGCAGGCTGCCCTCGGAAAGGGGCTTTCCTGGTGTTCATTGTCTTCCACCAGTAAAGGGGCTGCCCAGATCCTGGCTATGCCCAGAGGAGGCATAATTTGCCATCTATCTGCCATACAGATGCTGAGGCCAGAAACTTCCAGCTACTGAGGCTATTAGGGTAAGGTGACCAGACGTCCCGCTTTTGGCGGGACAGTCCCAATTTTTAACAATTTGTCCCGCGGCGATTTAAAAAAGTCCAGATTTTTTCCCCAAAAATCAGGACTTTTTAAAAAAAATATTTTATTGATTTTTTACAGAGAGGAAGGGAGAGAGAGAGAGAGACAGAAACATCGATGAGAGAGAAACATCGACCAGCTGCCTCCTGCACACCCCCTACCGGGGATGTGCCCACAACCAACATACATGCCCCTGACCGGAATCGAACCCGGGACCTTTCAGTCCGCAGACCAACGCTCTACCACTGAGCCAAACCGGTTTTGGCAAATCAGGACTTTTTTAAAACTCCGCGGGGCAAATTGTTAAAAATCAGGACGTCTGGTCGCCTTATGTTGGGAGCACGGGCCCCAGGGCAGAGTAAGCCGCACGTGCCCTCCTGCCCGGCTCGCTGCCCCTGCAGATCCCGGGGCGGCCATGTGGCTGCCCGTGCTGCTGGGCGCCTTCCTCTGGGCAGCGCTGTGGCTGCGCAGAGACCGGCAGCGCCTGCCGCCCAGCGATGCCTTCGTCTTCATCACCGGCTGCGACTCCGGCTTCGGGCGGCTCCTGGCGCTGAGGCTGGACCAGAGGGGCTTCCGAGTCCTGGCCAGCTGCCTGACGCCCTCGGGGGCAGAGGACCTGCAGCGGGCCGCCTCCTCCCGCCTCCACACCACCCTGCTGGACGTCACCGACCCCCCGAGTGTCCAGCGGGCGGCCACATGGGTGGAAGCGTGTGTTGGGGACACAGGTGAGCCTGGTGGGAGCCCCTGGGAACATGGGGTAGGGGGTTCACTCCCATGGGCAGCGGGAGCCAGGGGCACCGGGGAAGGGCAGTGCTCAGGCCTGCCCTGCCCTCGGTGACTCCCCGCCTCCCCACAGGTCTCTTTGGTCTGGTGAATAACGCCGGGGTGGCCGGCATCATCGGGCCCACGCCGTGGCTGACCAGGGAGGACTTCCGGCGGGTGCTGACTGTGAACACACTAGGCCCCATCGGCGTCACCCTGGCCCTGCTGCCTGTGCTGCAGCGGGCCCGGGGCCGGGTGGTCAACATCACCAGCGTCCTGGGGCGCCTGGCAGCCAACGGTGGGGGCTACTGTGTCTCCAAGTTTGGCCTGGAGGCCTTTTCAGACAGTCTGAGGTGAGGGGGGCAGGGTCCGCCCTGCAAAGATCACCAAAACATGTCATGGAACACTTCAGAGGAGCTAGCCTAGGGCTGACTTCATAGGCCAGCCTCTCATGTGAGTTTTGTGACCTTAGTGGGTTAGTTCTCTTTATCCCAGTTTAGTCCTCATCTGTCGGATCAGGATGAGAAGACCAGTGCCGTGGGTGTTGAAGGGCCCCAGGTTCAATTCCTGTCAAGGTCACATGCCTTGGTTGCAGGTTCCCCGGCCCTGGTCAGGGTTCATGCAGGAGGCAACAATTGAGGTATCTCTCTCACATTGATGTTTCCCTCTGTCTCTCCCTTCCACTCTCTCTACAAATCAATGGAAAAATATCTTCAGATAAGGATTAACAAAAGAAAATACCTCAAAAAGCCTGCTATCATTATTACTATTATTAATAACTAGAGGCCCAGTGCACGAATTTGTGCAAAGGTGGAGTCCTGGGGTCCCTTGGCCTGGCCCGCGATTGGGGCCGATCGGGGCCTGTCTCACCCAGTCCTAATCAGCCGGACCCCAAAAGCAAGCTAACCGACCTGCTGGAGTATCTACCCTCTGATGGTCAGTGCACGTCATAGCTACTGGTCAATTGGTCCGACCAGTCAGTCGGACACTTAGCATATTAGTCTTTTATACAGAGAGATGACTATTACAATGAGATAGTACTTTTACATATTTTCTCAATTCTCCCAGCAGCGCTATCAGAGTATGTATTAATATCCATAGTGTAACATAACTTACCCAAGACCACTGAGCTTGGTCATTCTGTTCTCCTGCCCCTCATCTTTATTTATATTTTTAAAACATATTTTATTGATTTTTTACAGAGAGGAAGAGAGAGGGATAGAGAGTTAGAAACACCGATGAGAGAGAATCATCGATCAGCTGCCTCTTTCACACTCCCTACTGGGGATGTGCCCGCAACCAAGGTACATGCCCTTGACCGGAATTGAACCTGGGACCCTTGAGTCCACAGGCTGACGCTCCATCCACTGAGCCAAACCGGTTTCGGCCCGTCTGTCATTTAATTTTCCATTTGACACATGAAGCACATACTTTATACTTGGACTTCTGCATCCGTGCTGGGGTGGTTGGATGTATCCCCACTTTCCTCCCAGCAAATACTAGTCTGCGCCTTCCTATCCAGAACGCGGGACTCCACCCTGTGTTTGGGGGGTTAGGGAAATGCGTTCCTCTAGGGCTGCAGTTGGCAAGCCATGGCTCTCAGGCCAGACCTGGCCAGCTGCCTATAAGCCAATAATGGTTCTTACATTTTTAAATGATTACATAGGTACCTACGTCATATTTTTAGTCCTGCATTAAGAAAATATTTGCTATCTAGACCCAACCCCTGCTCTAGGCTGTAGAAGAGAATACAAAGGGAAAAAACTCCCTCTCTCTGTCCCCATTTGCCCCTCATCCCAGGGCACCAGCGTATCCCTTAGTCAGGACCCTTGTCCCTGGTTTAATAACTTTCCCATCATAGGCCCCCACCCGTGTCCCTGAACATCCCCTCCGTTAGGGCAAGAACCCAAACCCTCCACTCCTCTCCAGGAGGGACGTGGCTCCTTTTGGAGTCCGAGTCTCCGTCGTGGAGCCTGGCTTCTTCCGAACGCCCGTGACAAATCCGGAGAGTTTGGAGAGCGCCCTGCGGGCCTGCTGGGCACGGCTGCCTCCAGCCACACAGGCCCACTACGGGGATGCCTTCCTGACTCAGTGTGAGTAGTGGCCCACGCGGGGGGAAAGGCCAGCCTGCCCCAGCCTGCCGGGAGGAGGGAGGAAGGGCAGTCCGGGAGTGGGTGCCTTAGGACACCCAGGCCACGTGGAGCCTGCCCGTTCCCCCTAACTGGGGACGGGATTAAGGACCCCTCCCACCTCTGCTGGGCAACAAGCTCCAGGACCCAGAAGAGGGCCCGAGATGGGCTGCAGTGGGACAGGGACACTGATTCCAACCACCCCTGGGCTGCAGACCTGGAAGTGCAGCAGCGCGTCATGAGCCTGATCTGTGACCCGGACCTGACCAAGGTGAGCAGGTGCCTGGAGCATGCCCTGACTGCTCGTCACCCCAGGACCCGCTACAGCCCAGGCTGGGACGCCAAGCTGCTCTGGCTGCCAGCCTCCTACCTGCCCGCCAGCCTGGTGGACGCTGTGCTCACCTGGGTCCTTCCCAAGCCCGCCCAGGCAGTCTAGAGTCCAGCAACAGATGGTTCTTCAAATACAAGAACTCTGTCCTCACCCTGCACTTCCTGGTGCCTGGCACAAAATAGGCACTCAATAAATGTTCTTTTAAAAGTTAATGGGCAGCCGAAACCGGTTTGGCTCAGTGGTAGAGCGTCGGTCTGCGGACTGAAAGGTCCCAGGTTCGATTCCGGTCAAAGGCATGTACCTGAGTTGCGGGCACATTCCTGGTGGGGGGGGGGTGCAAGAGGCAGCTGGTCGATGTTTCTCTCATCGACGTTTCTAGTTCTCTATCTATCTCCCTTCCTTACTGTAAAAAAATCAATAAAGTATATTAAAAAAAAAAAAAAAAGTTAATGGGCAGCCGAAACCGGTTTGGCTCAGTGAATAGAGCGTCGGCCTGCGGACTGAAAGGTCCCAGGTTTGATTCCGGTCAAGGGCATGTACCTTGGTTTCGGGCACATGCCCAGTGAGAGGTGTGCAAGAGGCAGCTGATCAATGATTCTCTCTCATCGATGTTTCTAACTCTCTATCCCTCTCTCTTCCTCTCTGTAAAAAATCAATAAAATATATTAAAAAAAAAAAAAAAAAAGTTAATGGGCAGAAATGAAGGTGCGTGTTCTCTGTCCAGTGCCTGCAAAATAGCTAACACCCACTGGAGGGCGCAAGAGGGATGCATCGCTAATTGGTCTTTAAAGCTGCACATAAATGGCCACTAGAGGGCACTATTGGATGTTTCTTGGAGTAAAAATGCACTTCAGCGTTTGGGAATGGCCCTTATTTTTCTTGGGGGGCAAGGGAAAGAAGTATGGAGGAGTCGCGTCTAGGCTGGAAAAAAGGCAGCACTCACTTAAGTTCCTATTATCTAAGTCAAGGAGGAGGCCACTGGCCACACAGATGTCAGAGCAACTCATCACCACCCTGAAAGGAGGCAGGGCCCTGCTGGGGAGGGAGTTGCTGGGCCGTGAGTTGGACAGAAGGCCAAGAAGTTCGCGGCAGATGGCATGGCGGGCCTCTCCCAGGTAGGACTTTGTGAGTTTCACTGCAGTACTGAGCCCAGCAGCACACAACTGGGAAATAGGGAGGGCAGTGGGTCACAGCCTCCTTCCCAATCCCACTGCCAGGGCCATCCCAAGCAACCTTCACAGACACCCCCCAAAACAGGCCTTTCTTTCCTGGAGGTGCACGAAAAACAAAGGCCCAGGGCACAGGAGCGTGGATGAGGAGAGAAAAGGGATAAAGTATCACTCAAGACAGTCTTTTTGATCTGAAAAAATAATCAGTTTAATTGAAAACTGTGGAGCATATTATCCCACTCTCCTGGATGAGGGGCTAAAGAGACCAGGGCCCCTACATCACTTCATAGCCACTTTGGATACTCTTCACAAGGCAGCAGGCAAAGATAATTCCCAGGACCTAGAAGGAAAGGCGGGGGTCAGGGGGTAGAGGAGACAGAAAGGCAAGGTACCCTCAACCACCCGAGAGCCCCAAACACACCGGGGCTCCCCTCCCCAGAGGAGTACCTCCCGCCCCCTGCCCCTCCTCTCCAGATGTCCTGGAAGGAGCCCCAAAGGTGCCTCTCACCTCCACAAAGGCAATGCCCAGGGCCGCTGCAGCCACCACCAGCACGTGGCCCTTCAGCCAGGCCCCAATCTTCTCCACACAGCCCTGAGGGCAGCAGACAGACAGGGCGAAGACACCGTCAAAAACTCCCCCCCCACACACAGGAGTGTGGCCATCTGTCTCTCCGCCACCTTCTGTACCTTCCCCCAACCGCTGCCTTCCCAGCCCCGCCCCTTCCCTGATCCCCAGCTTCTCGGAAGCCCAACCCCCTCCACCTCCATCCCTGGTGCCTCTCATCTCTTGAAACATTTCCCAGGTTCCCGGTGCCGGCTCCCGCGCCTCAGCCTCCTCCCTACCTCGGTGTGGATGTCCTTCGCCTTGAAGTTGAGCCCACAGCCCACGGTGACATTGACGCAGCAGGAGTCGGGGACCCAGTTCTTGGGCTCCAGAGGGAGCTTCTGCCAATCTGTGTAGTTATCCGCCCCGCAGCAGCTGAACTGGGGGGGAGACACAGGGGAGGCTGTCAGTGAGCCTCCCCCTTCAGTAGGAAGACGGGCGCCTTCTTCCTCCACTGCCCCTGACCCAGGACCCCACTCACTTGTGTCTGCATCTTGTCCAGGTAAACATCGGTCTGGTTCTGTTTGGGATAATTCTCCACGTGCTGCCGGAAGTCCTTACTGAATTCTGACCTCACCTGGGAGCAGGAAGTCGAGGTCAGCATTCAGGGCTCCTGGGTCCCAGAGCCTGTCCGAGGGAAGGCTCTCCCTTCTTCCTTGCTTACCTTGTCTCGAAGCACATAGCCAGCGATGGCGGTGGCCACCTCCACCAGCAAGATGAGAGACAGGAAGATGACAAACTGCAGGCACAAGGACTGGCGTCGGGTTTGGAGTCGGGCCTGGTGGCCCAGCCAGCCTCGGGAACACTCCCCGGCCCACCTCGGGGCCCTCCACAGACGTGACCCCCAGAAGTCCCACACACCCCACGGGCCCACCGCCCCCTCACCGTGACCATAAGACAGTAGCTCTCCTGGCAGGCCCCGCAGCAGCCCACAATGGCCACCAGGAAGAGGAAGGCGCCCACGGCGATGATGACCACAGGCAGCACGCCGCTGGCGGTCCCCTGGTCCACGGTCGCATTGAAGACCAGCAGGGTGCCCACGCCCACGGCCATCAGCCCCACCGCACAGGCCTGCGGAGAGAGCAGGGGGGTCAGGCCAGACCCAGGCCCCTCTGGAGGGCAGCGGGCGCACCCCGAGTCAGACTGCACCCCGTCTGGGAGAGGCAGATTCTCACCCTCCGGAAATCGGCTGTGGGGAGGGAGAGGGTGACCCATCGTCACCCACAGTTTGATCGACTGCAAAAAGAGAAGTTCCCAGAAAGCTTTAACCCTGAAACCCCAGGGCACACTTTCAGAGTAGAGTTAGCCCCCTGGGGCGTCTGGGGCTCAGAGAGCCGCCCTGTCACTCCCTCGCCCAACCCGTGCCCATCAGCTGGGGGGGGGGGGGACCCCAAGCCAGGGAGCTCGCTGGGCTGAGCGTCCTCCCAGGACACCGCGACTGCGGGTTTGATCCCATCAGAGCACGTTCAGGAATCAGCCAGTGAATGCATAAACAAGTGGAACAACAAATAGATGTTTCTCTCCCTCCCTAACTCTCTCTCTAAAATCAATAAATAAAAATTTTAAAAGGAGGCAGGGGGCCCCTCCCTGGACAAACAGTGCCCCGGGCAGTGATAGCATCAGCCGTTGGCCGGTTGCCCCACTAACCCTATCACAAGGTTGGTCACCAGACAGGAAGGCCCGGCGGGGTGAGGGGGCCCCTCCACATCCACACCGGCCGCGGGGTCCCCAAGGCGGCGGAGGGGTGGCCGCTGCCCGGGCCTCCTCCCACATCTGGCCTCCAGCTGCCTCCGTTCCCGGTCCCCGGTCCCCCGCCCCCCGCACTCACGAAGAAGGCCAGCAGCAGGACGTAGTGCAGGATCTTGACACACTTCATGGCTCCTTCCACCGCCATGGTGCCGGGCCTGGCAGGGCAGCCCGGGGTGAGGACCGGCGGGGGGCTCGGCTTCCGGGCTCCGCCGGCCCGGAGCCTCCCTTCCCCGCTCGGCCCCTTCCCGGCCCCTTCCCGGCCCCGGCCCCGCCCCCGGAACCCGCGGCACATCCACGTCTCCAGCCCCCTCCCCTCCGCTCCGCGGCCGGACCGCCGCCGCCCGCACCGGGCGGACCGAGGGCGCGGGCAGGGGCCGCCGCCCGCCGGGCCTCAGACCCCCGCCGGCCCCTCCGAGAACCGCCCGGCCCGGCCCGGCCCGGCCGCCCGCGGCCACTGCCCGCGCCCCGGCGCCCGCGGAGCAGTGCGCCCGCCCCGGGCCGCCGCGGAGCGCCCACAAGTTGCAAAGTTGCGGGGCCGGGGCCGGGGCGCGGCGGGCCGGGGCGCGGGCGGGGGTCCAGCGCCCCGGCCCCGGCCGCCGCTCACCTGGTGCTGAGGCTGCCGCTCCGCTCCCGCCGCTCCGGCCGCCGCGCAGGGCTCAGTGCGCCCGCCCCGCCCCGCCCCGCCCGCGCCCTCCTCCCGCCCCCGCCCCCCGCTCCTCATGTGACGGGACCCGGCGGCCTGAGTCACCCCGGGGAGGCCGAGCCGCTTCCTGCGTTCCACGTGGACCCCCGAGTCGGCGCCCACCGCGCCGTGGAGGCGCCGGGGCCGGAGCGGGTGCCCGGGGCTCCCTGCGCCCCGCCCCGGCGGCTGGGCGGGAGAGCGGGGCGGGGGCGAGCCCGGGCCGGGCTGGGGTCCCCCTCCGGAGCCGCTCCTTCCGACGGCTCCCGCCCGCTTCTCCCCGAGGGCGGGGGCCGGGCCCGGCGCCCAGAGTGAACACTCCCCGGGTCCCCGCCGCCTCCCGGAGGGGCCCCCGCCGGTCCCCTCTCCACGCCGGGCGGCTGGGGCGGCCGGGCGGAGGACGCCCTCCCCCGCCACCGCAGCCCCCCGGCCGCTCCCCGGGAGGACCGGCCGGCGCGTGTGCCCGCCGCCCCGGGCAGCGGGGGGCACAGGCCCGGAGCCCCGCCCGCCCGCCCGGCCGGCACCGCCGCAGCCCCGGGCGGACGGACGGACGGCGGGCAGGCGCCCCGCCCCCCCGCCCCGGGACCGCCCGGGGCCCGGAAGGAAGGGGCTGCGGGAACCGGCCGAGGCCGGAGCCGGCCAGCGCGGGCCCCGCCCCGCCTGCGCCCGCCTCGGCCCCGGGTCCGGCTCCGGCCGCTTCCTGCGCCCGGGAGGAAGGACCGGGAGCCGCGGGGGAGGGTCGGGGCGCAGCGGTCCGGACCCCCCGGGGCGGCGGGCTGGGGTGGATGTGCTGAGGGGGAGCTTCCCGGGTCCGGGTGCGGGGGCCCGGCCGGGAGGGAGGCGGCGGGGCCGCAGCCCGGGGGAGGGAAAGACGGCGCTTCGGAGGCCTCGGAGCCGGCGCGCAGGACGAGGAAAGCAGAGCTTGCGCCATGGCCAGCGGGGCTGGTGGCTGATGGCCGGGGGAAGAGTGTGGAGAGCGATGGACGGGAAAGGCGGGCTGAAGTCGCGATTAAGAACTTTTGCACAGCCGAAACCGGTTTGGCTCCGTGGACAGAGCGTCGGCCTGCGGACTGAAGGGTCCCAGGTTCGATTCCGGTCAGGGGCATGTACATCGGTTGCGGGCACATCCCCGGTAGGGTGTGTGCAGGAGGCAGCTGATGGATGATTCTCATCGATGTTTCTAACTCTTTATCTCTCTCTTCCTCTCTGTAAAAAAATCAATAAAATATATATTAAAAAAAAAAAAAAACTTTGGACAGATAACAACCAAGTGCAATCTTCCGGCAAACAAACTGAAAGGTATTTTGGGAACAACGGGAGAAATTTGAATATGAACTGAGTATAAATGTTTTAGCCGTGATGATAGTATGATTATATGGGAAATTACTCTATTTTTTTTTTAATATTTTGTCTTTTTTAGAGGGAGAAAAAAAATAAAATACTGATGTGAGAGCAGAACACCCATTGGCTGCCTCCTGCAACCCCTAATGGGGATCAAGCCAGCAACCTGGGCCAGGGCCCTGACCCTATGACGTAACCTTTCAGTGCATCCTACCGCCACACCAGCCGGGGTGACTGTTCTTTTCGGTGCACACTAAAATACTCCTGGAGGGGTGTCTGTCAGTAACTGGCTTTGGAATGCTTCACAAAGCACCAGGTGGAGCACAGAGAAGACAGTCCGGGTGACAAGACCGCTGAGACCGGAGAAGGCCATGTTGGGCCCGTTCTAAAGGCACCCGCGCGTGCGGGGAGCTGTGGGCGGGGAGCTGTATCGGCCGTGGACTACATCGGAATGAGGAGCGGGTGGCAGGTGTTCTGGAAGACGGCTGGGACCTCACTGCCACAGTCCGCTCAGGAGCTGGTGAGGCTGGGACCGGAGAGAGGAGGGAAGTCCCAGGGGGCATTTCAGAGGCAAATTAAAGGGCTGAGTGACTGCTCATCTGTGGGAGGGGGAGAGGAAGTAGGAAAAGTCCGAGGTGATTCAGGGGTACCCTTGTCTCCACAACAGCAGCGCCAGGCTGCCCTCCTGCTCTACAACCCTCCACCCAGTGCCAGCAGCAGGACATGGAAGCCACAGGTGTCCCAAGTGAAGTGGTGCCCTCTGAGAGCACACAGGCATTGCAGAACTGTGCCAGTGCCCACACCCATACAAGGAGCCCAGACAACTCTCCACTCAGCAGCGCCCCGAGGCCCCCCGCCTAGGCTCACGGGGAGGGGATCTGCTCAGAAAGGAGACTGGCTGTTAATGAAATACCTTTCACGGGTTCCCTGGGAGGCTAGGCCCCTGAATTCAGAACTGCCCCCTGCAGAGACCACGGTGGGGTGGGGGGGGGCAGGGGAAAGGAGGGGAAGAAAGAGAAGGGCTGAGGAAAGTTGGGGGTGGGGTGAGGATAGAGAGGAGGGTGGAGAATATGGCAGAGGCTGGGGATGTGAGATGGGAACAGAAAGACGAGGGACGTGTGGGGAGACAGATGGGAGAGAGAAAGGAAAGGAAGGCTACATGAAGGCCATCTCTCTGAGGAGGGGAGGAGAGGTAGTGGCTGCAATTTCTTTATATATACATATTTTTTTAAATTGATTTTTTTACAGAGGAAGGGAGAAGGATAGAGAGAGGAACATTGATCACCTGCCTCCTGCACACACCCCACCGGGGATGTGTCTGCAACCAAGGTACATGCCCTCGACCGGAATCGAACCTGGGACCCTTCAGTCCGCAGGCCGATGCTCTATCCACTGAGCCAAACCGGTTATAGCAGTGGCTGTAATTTCATGTCAAGAGGTTGGGTCTGAATTGGGGGCCTGAGATTTAATCTGGAGTCCCCAGTTTGGATATGAGGAAGCATCGGTGGTTGATGTCAGTCCCCAAACTGCAAAATTAGATCCAAAGCTACGGCTCTGAGGCGGGTAGGGGGTTAGAGAGCAACCAAAGGACTTGTATGCCTGCTGATTAGCATAACCAATGGGCACAGACACTGGGCAGCGGGAGTGGCCAGGGAGGGGCTCAATCTGGGAAAGGAGACATATGTAACTCTTTTAACGGTTAAAACAAGCTATGGCTCTGCAGATCATGCTGATAGAAAGGTCCACTGACCGCCCACCCCTCCCCACCCTCCAACAGCCTCCCCAGAAAGCCAGGGAGAGGCCCCCCCCCCTGGCGCAGGACAAGCACTGGCTGTGGAGTCGCTGCGGTGGTCAGTTCTGACTCCTCCAGCCCTTTGGGCACGACTAGGTCACAGACTGCACCGGGTACCCAGGAGAGCCAGCATCCCCTGACATCGCCAGGGAGTTAGGTTTGGAGAGATTAAGCCACTCACTCCGAGGCCACCTGAAGGAAAGAACCCGAACCCGGGTCCTGACACAAACGCCAGTGCCAGTGCCCCACGCACACCACCAGCAAGAAGCGCCCTGAGGTCAGGGGCCCAGGCGGGAGACGGGACTTTCTCTCCCCGACCCTGAGCTCCCTCAGGCAGAAGGAACGACTCCTTCCTCACCTCCCAGGGCGGTTGTGAGGATCTCAGAAGAAATGGATGGGATCAGTTCCCGCACCTTAAGAATAAAAGCTTTAGCCGAAACCGGTTTGGCTCAGTGGTAGAGCGTCGGCCTGCGGACTGGAGGGTCCCGGGTGCGATTCTGGTCAAGGGCATGTATCTTGGTTGCGGGCACATCCCCAGTGGGGGGTGTGCAAGAGGCAGCTGATGGATGATTCTCTCTCATCGATGTTTCTGACTCTCTATTCCTCTTTCTTCCTCTCTGTAAAAAATCAATAAAATATATTTTTTTAAAAAAGAATAAAAACTTTAGAAAAAGTCAGAGAAAGACAAGTATCACATGATCTCGCTCATATGTGGAATCTAATGAACAAAATAAACTGATGGATCCTAAGACATGGGACGGAGTGCAGAATCTCGGAGGGAAGGAGAGGGAGGGATGGTGGGTGGGAAGTAATAATAAAAGAATAAAAGCTTTATCATAGTCTGTTTTTGTTTATTTTTACTCCTTCAGAGTGGGTGGAAGAGAGAGGGAAAGATGGAGATGTGGATGTGAGAGAAACCCACTGATTGGTTGCCTCCTGCACAGGCAGCGACCAGGGCCCTGGCTGGGAGGAGCCTGCAGCCCAACGAGGAAGGAGGAACTCGCCCTTGACCGGAATGGAACCCGGGACCCTTCAGCCCACAGGCCTACTCTACCCACCGAGCCAAACCTAGGACCATCCCACCCCGTCTTTAGACGCATGGGAATTAACGCGATTTCGTTTGGGGAAACATCTAGACTCCACACACCCCCACCCTGAAGGTGGCCAAGGGTTCAGAGGGACAATCCGGGCCCTTGGCCCCTCCCACCAGGTTGGCCTCAGCCCAGAGCCCCGTTCACGCTCCAGTTCCAGCCCTCAGGGCCCGCCCCCACTGCCGGGCCTGTCCTCGGCGCCCGCCTCCCTCCTCCCCCCCTCCCTCCACACTCCTTGGCCCCCGGTCCCCTTGCTCTCCCCAGCCGCCTGGCACTGTCCCAGCCGCCTTCAGCCATCAGGGTCCATCTGGATGCCCCGCGGTGGGACCAGGAGCTCGGCTGCTGTATGGCTCTGGTCCGGCTCAGGAGAACGGTGGTCTCCGCTGACAGCTAATGAACATGGAGAAATAAGAAAGAGGCGATGGCCGAAGCCGGTTTGGCTCAGCAGTAGCGCGTTGGTCTGCGGACTGAAGGGTCATGGGTTCGATTCCGGTCAAGGGCATGTACATTGGTTGCGGGCATATCCCCGGTGGGGGGTGTGCAGGAGGCAGCTGGTTGATGTTTCTCTCTCATCGACGTTTCTAGCTCTCTATCTCTCTCCCTTCCTCTCTGTAAAAAATCAATAAAATATTTATTTTAAAAAAAAGAAAGAAAGAGGCGATGCTGGAGCAGGTGGTTACCGCAGGCTTCTGTTCCGTGGGGCTGAGGGGAACAGCTCCTCTGCCAAACCAGGGAATGGAGGAGGAATTCATTCATCCATCCATTCACTCATTCATCTGTTTACTCAGAGCCTAACCATGCCGGGCACTGGGACTATACGGAGGGGAGTAGGCAGGGGCCAGCCCATCGACAGGTGACGATGATCTGTAGGCACCGATTTAAAAATGCAGCGCGGAGAGCTGTGACAGAGAGAGTCCTGGCTGGCTGGCACGGCTCAGTGGTTGAGCGCTGACCTATGAATCGTGTCATGGTTCAGTTCCTGGTCAGGGCACATGCCTGGGTTACAGACTCATCCCCAGTGTGGGGCGTGCAGGAGGTAGCCAATCAATGGTTCTTTCTCATCATTACTGTTTCTTTCTCCTCCCTTCCTCTCTGAAATCAATAACATATATATATATATATATATATATATATATATATATATATATATATATATATATATATATATTTTAAACATACACACACACACACACACACACACACACACACAAAGAAGCCTTAACCAGTTTGGCTCACTGGATAGAGCTTCAGCCTGCAGAATGAAAGGTCCCAGGTTCGATTCCAGTCAGGGGCATGTACTTTGGTTGTGGGCACATCCCCAGTAGGGGGGGTGCAGGAGGCAGCTGATTGATGTTTCTCTTTTATTGATGTTTCTAACTCTCTATTCTTCTCCCTCCCTTTCTGTAAAAAATCAATAAAATATATTTAAAACACACACACACACACACACACACACACACACACGAGAAGCCCTGGATGCTGGGGGCCACTTAGCAGGGGGGGGATGCAGCAGGGCATTTAGGCCTTGGGGCATCCACTCAGGCTTCTTCTCAACTGGTTGGACTCCTCCCCATGAATGTGGTTTTGTAGCTCAAGAAACTAGGGATGAGATGAGGCGGGTTTGAGTGGATGGGATCTCACACGCGCACACACACACACACACACACACACACACACCCCTCACCTGGCAGCAGCCTGGACCTCACTGCCCTGTGCTCTCTTCTGGAGACGGAATTTCCTCTAAACATTCCTACCTCCAGCTCCCTCTGCTTCCCCACAGTTCCCCTCACCTGGCAGCCCAGGTCACGCTCTGTCACCTCTGGGGTCAGCACACCTGCCAGGTTCTGAAGCAGGCATTGCACTCAGACCCCTCCTTTCCTTGGCCAGCAGCTGGAATAGTGTGCCTCCTGCCCCCATAGCTGGGGCCAGCTCTGGCTGATGCCCCCCAGCAGCCCTCAGCAGGGGCCGGAGAGGGGGCAGTAGTGAGAAAGGCAGGCAGAGGAGGGTAGGCCTGGGATGGGGAGAGTAAAGGTGGGAAAGAATTGGAGCGCTGGGCCTACCCTCAGAGGGTGAGTGGAAGGTTATGGTGTGTGTGTGTGTGGGGGGGGGGGGTCTTCCAGAAGGCCAAAGGCAAAGGAAGATGTGACCCCAAATGATTCAGGGAGTCCCCCACTCGTATCCCACCTCTCCCCAAACACAAACTCTTTGGCTCCCTCCTCCCAACTTCCAACTTTTCTCCGAGGGCCTTGGTAGCAGGGTGGATCCCGGCAGGATAATTACAGGGTTCAGCATGTGGGGTGGAGAGGATGGTAATTACAGTGAGGTCCTCTGGGGTGGGGGAAGGGGGGTCCGGTTTGTGGGCAGAGATCTGGAAGAGGTCCATTCCACCAACAGACCACCCCAGCCCGGAGCGGCCTCCCTCCCACACCGCACCCCCAGAGGTCTATGCTGGGGCCCGCGGGGAAGCCCCTCTTCCCTCAGCTGCTTCTCAGCGACCCACAGCCCATCCCCTCCTTGGAAAGACTTGCCATGCCTTGGACACGAGTCCACTGACGCTAAAAATAGGGTCTTTAGGAGAAAACTAGGGATTCTGAGTTACTCCCCACTGAGCCCAGCTCTGCTGCACAGTGTGTGTGTGTGTGTGTGTGTGTGTGTGTGTGTGTGTGTGTGTGTGTGTGTGTGTCCTGCGTGGTAAGGGATAAGGTAAGCAGGAGTTCCCATTCTGGGGTCAGCTCTGAGAGTGGCCCAGGTGTCTCTGGTCTGAGCCCTGGTGACTAGCGCCCAGAACCTGCAGTAGCCCTTCCGGGGGTGAAATGGACCCTCTACCGGGGCTACACAAGCCCCTCTTTCCTTCAGCGGCTCCTGACAGCTCATTCCCTCCCACTGAAACCCTCCCGCTTCCCTCCGGCAGCTCGCACTCTGCAAACCTCAATGCCTCCCTGAGGTCCCGACCCACATTTTCTATGAACCAGTCAGGACCTTGAAGGAGGCGGGCCTGAAGGTTGCTTGGGTAACGCAGGAAGAGCGGCACCCTGGCTGGAAGACAGTTGCCAGGGAGATCGGGGCAGTGGGCGGGGCCCCAACCCTGGTAGCCGGTATTGGGATGAGGAAGAGCTGGCGGTTCAGATCTCTCCCAACTCCTTTTCCGCCAAGGCGGCAGGGCTCCCCTCTCGGGCCTGGGTCTAGGGAGAGAGGAACAAGACTTAATGCAGTAGGATATAGAACTTTTGGACTGGAACTCTAAAAGTGAAAATATGTAAGGAATTCAAAACAAAAAGGAAAAAAAAAAGGCTTTTAGTCCCATTCCAAGAAGTAGCAATTCCAGAATCTAACACCAGGTGGCACTCTTCCCTATTTATTGGATTAAGTGCCGTCTTGGACCTCGGGGAGGAAGACCAGGTGGAAATCTTTCTTTCTTTTTTCTTTTTTTTTAAAATATATTTTTATTGATTTTGTACAGAGAGGAAGAGAGAGGGATAGAGAGTTAGAAACATCGATGAGAGAGAGTCATCGATCAGCTGCCTCTTGCACACCCCTTACTGGGGATGTGCCCGCAACCGAGGTACATGCCCTTGACCGGAATCGAACCCGGGACCCTTCAGTCCCCAAGCCGACGCTCTATCCATTGAGCCAAACCGGTCTCGGCAAGGTGGAAATCTTTCTGTCTCAGAATGTGTGCCTGATTCCTGCTCTCTGGTATTTGGCAGGTACCCATGACTCCTCGTGACCATAAATACAGTTTTCTCTTTCCAGCCCAGCTCTGACCAGATCCAGTCAGCAGGTTCATTCATTCTTTATTCAAAGCCGTTAAGAATAGACTACTTTGGTGGGGGGGAAAGTAAAGTGGTACGTTGGGCTAACAGTAATGACTAATGAATTCATTTGGAAGTGTGTGTCAGGCAGTTCATCTGCGTAATCTTATGGAATAGACACAGTATTGTTGTCACGCGGTAAGAAAACGGGGAGAACGGGAGCTCGAACCCAGCAGCCTAATTCTACAAGCTTTGTGATTAACCCCACAGGCACACAAAACGGTCCAGATGAGCTAGGAGGAGCATCTACTCTAAACTTGGGAGTCAGGAACGGACTTCCCGAAGACGCGTCTAAAATCTCATCTGTACTGAGACCTGAGCAAAAAGGGAATGTGGCCAAGAGACTGTGTGTGCGTGTGGACAGGTGAGGTCGAAGGGGCATTGTTCTAGGAAGAGGAACCAACTCTGTGCACAAAGACTCAGGTGGTCAAGAGAAAGAGGCTGGGTAGCTAAGCAGGTCAGAGCATCTGTCGTCACAGTGTGCCAGGATTCAGGTTTGATCCCATCAGCGTGCATACAGGAGGCAACCAATGAGCACATAAATAAGTGGAACAACCTAATCGCCGTCTCTCCCTGTCTCTCTCTCCTTTCCCACTCTCCCCACCCCTCTCAAATTAATGGCTAAAAACATTTCAAAAATAGAGCGAGAGCCAGAACTGGTTTGGCTCAGGGGATAAATGGATAAAGCGTCGGCCTGCGGACTGAAGGGTCCCGGGTTCGATTCCAGTCAGGGGCATGTGTCTTGGTTGCGGGCACATCCCCAGTGGGGGTGTGTGTGGGAGGCAGCTGATTGATGTTTCTCTCTCATCGGTGTTTCTAACTTTCCCTCTCCCTACCTCTCTGTAAAACACCAATAAAATATATATTTTTAAAAATAGAGCGAGAAAGAAAATGAAGGCTACATCAGGCTTATGGACTGGATGATTGGATGCCATTCGCGATAAAGGAAAAACATCAGGAAGGGGATGCATTTTAGGGGGAGAGAGAGAAGGTCTCTAGTTTTCCCGTCTAACCTTTGAGCCACCTTGCGACTTCCAGATAGAGATTTGGCCAGGACTGTTCATCCAGTGTCCTGTCTAGTCTATAAGTTCCCTAAGGAAAGGGACCATCTTATTTATCTTGGCATCTTCACACCTAGACCATCAATTTATTCCTTCACCCCACTCCACCTCCCCAGTCCAACTCTCCTCAGACCTACTGTTTCATCAAGACAACTTTAAGACACCGTGTTGGGCTCTAATCCAGAGAGGAGCCCAATGTCTCTGTTCTGCCTGAGAAACCCAATAATGTTCTTCCACTGGTTTAGTAAATGTGTGTACCAGGAAGCCAGCAAGATCCAGTCTCCTAAACATTTTCTTTTCTTTTCTTTTTTAAAAAATATATATATTTTATTGATTTTTTTTACAGAGAGGAAGGGAGAGGGATAGAGAGCTAGAAACATTGATGACAGAGGAACATCGACCAGCTGCCTCTTGCACACCCCTTACTGGGGATGTGCCCACAACCAAGGTACATGCCCTTGACCAGAATCGAACCTGGGACCTTTCAGTCCACAGACCAACACTCTATCCACTGAGCCAAACATTTCCAATCTGTTGGTTGTCTATTGACCTCCAGGACTTTAGAATCAAGAAATAAGCCGGGAGAAACTGAGGCCTGGGAAGAGGCATCGAGGACCAGGCATTGAAGCCCTTTGGGAGCCTTTTAGTTCTCGGCAATCTTCCCCTCTGCCCTCTGCCGTACCCAAGGTCACACTGATAGGGGACTGGCTCCATATCTGGGTTTCCCTCTTTACAACTTGCTGTCTCTCCAACTCGGGCATCCGCATCCGAGAGCAGATCTTTCTCTTATTCTTGCCCCTAAGACGACTGGCCCCTGCTCAGATTTCTAAGTCCCTGCAGACCCTAAAGTTTAGCTTGGAACCCCCCCCCCCCCCCCCCCCCCCGAGATGCAGATTCCTCTGCAAGCACAGTGCTCTTCGCCACTGCTTCCTCCCATTCCTCCCCAGGGGCCCTCCCTTCCTGCCTCTTCCAACCTGCTAATTACCTTATCACTTTCATGCCTCAATTTCAAGCTCATGGCCTCTCCCCAGCTAAGTCTTCCTCTGGTCTCAGGGCTTCCCAACCACCTCTCCACCCTCCCAGATTGTCCCTGTCCCTTCAGCTCCTAGTGGCTAACCCCCATGTCTAATCTAATCCCTCCATGCTCTCCTTCTGATCCCCCCCCCCCCCCCCATGCTCCCCTTCATGGCTTCCTTAAAGACCTTTGGGCAGAGACTCTCTCCCTCCTCCCCACGCTCCCGCTCAGGCTGACTTGTCACGGTGCAGTCTCTCCTTCCCCCGGAGTCTGTCTTCTCATCTCTGCCTTCCCTGGCCCTCCGCAGGGGCTTCCTGGGTATGGCCAAGTCAGCCTCTCGCCCTCCACCGCCTCTTTCCCAGGGTGCCGGCCCTGGCCCATCGGTTCCTCTGCTCCCGTCTCTGCACACCTGACCCCCTGAGGACGGGCTCAGCAGACCCCCCTCTCTGCCCCGCTGGCCACACCTCTCCCCGCGTCTGTGCCGCGGACTCTCCCGGCGCTAACTCCCGGCTGGTCCCGCTCCTTCTCCGTCTCCCCAGCGAAGTCTCTGCTCCCGGGTCTGCCCTCTGACTCCCTCCGCCCCTTTGTCTCTGCCCTTCCTATCCCGTCCCTCTGGCCGGCTTCTCCCCTCTTTCTCCCTGTCCCCCTCTCCTCTCCCCCACCCCAGACCTCGGTCTCCGGGCGCTCTCCCGCCCTCTCTCCCTCTTCCACGGCTCTCTCCGGCTCCCTCTCTCGCCTCGGATGACAGCGCGGCCTCTTTTGTTGGCTCCGCAGCCAATCGCGGCCGCTGACGACACGGGGGCCGGGGCTATAAAGGGCCTGGCCCGGGCTCGGGCCCCCCCAGCCTCCCGCCCCGGCCGCCCGCCCGCCCCGCCCGCGAGCCCGCCGCCCCCGGCCCCCCCGGGCCCCCCCCTCGGCCGGCCGGGCAGCCCCCAACCCCGCGCCGCCGGGACCCCCTCCTCCTCCCTCCCTGCTCCCTCCGCCCCCTCCCCGCGGGACTCCGGCGTCCCCGCCCCCCAGCGCTCCCTCCCCTCCCCTCCAGCATGGTGCTCGCGGCCCCGCTGCTGCTGGGCTTCCTGCTCCTCGCCCTGGAGCTGCGGCCCCGGGGGGAGGCGGCCGAGGGGCCCGCGGCGGCGGCGGCGGCGGCGGCGGCGGCGGCGGCGGCGGCGGCGGGGGCCGGGGCCGGGGGGGAGCGCGCGTCCGCGGCGCCCGAGCCCGACGGCTGCCCGGTGTGCGTGTGGCGGCAGCACAGCCGCGAGCTGCGCCTGGAGAGCATCAAGTCGCAGATCCTGAGCAAACTGCGGCTCAAGGAGGCGCCCAACATCAGCCGCGAGGTGGTGAAGCAGCTGCTGCCCAAGGCGCCGCCGCTGCAGCAGATCCTGGACCTGCACGACTTCCAGGGGGACGCGCTGCAGCCCGAGGACTTCCTGGAGGAGGACGAGTACCACGCCACCACGGAGACTGTCATCAGCATGGCCCAGGAGAGTAAGTGGACGGCGGGCGCGCCGGGCGCGCCGGCCCCGCAGCCGTTTCCGCGGAAACTTGACGGGCCGGGGCGGAGGCTGCTCCGTGCAAGTTTCCTAGCGGCGGAGGGAGCTGCGGGTGGTGTGCACGCCCCGTCCCTGGAGGGGGTGGGCCGGCGAGTCCCGGGGACGGCGAGGCTGCGCCTTCTCCCCCTGGGGTGCGAGCCAGACCCCGGGGAGCAGCGGGCCGCCCGCAGCGCAGGAGCGGGGGCTGCTGCCGAGTCCCGAAGAGCCGCGCGGAGGGGCTGGAGCGCGGAGGCGGGAGGCTGCAGGGACCGCTGCCTCCCCGGCCGCCCGCACCCACGCCGCACCGGTCCCCCCGCCCCCCGGGCTCCCACGAGCCGCCCGGTCCCACCCTGAGCCCCGCAGCGCGCCCCGGCCCCGGGGAGCCGAGGGCCCCCCTCCCCTCCCAGGAGGGAGCGCCCAAAGCCCCGTCTCTCCCCCGGGACGGGACGTAGCCCAGCCGGCACTCCCTCGGCCCGGAGCCCCTGACACCTGGTCTCCCGAAGGGACGGAAAGTTGTGCGTCCTCGGTACTGACTGTGCTCAGAGGACTCAGCTCCACGGCGCTACGGTCCCCGGCACCAGCTTGGCTGCTCAGACCTCAGTGTTCCATCTCTTATTCGCCCGCCCCTACCTGCACCCTGACCTGAGGAGAGAGAGGAAGACCTGAGGAGGAAAAGAAAGAAATCCATGGGCAGGGGGATGAACCCAGGCATCCAAGCCCCTGGCCAGAGAGGAAAGATGAACATGTTAATAGACTTGTGCTGCTTTGAAATTTTATGGCCTGGAAAATCCAGGCCAACACTCCCTCCAGCATCCCCAAACTCCCTGCTCTCCCTAGGGTCAAAGGACTCCCCTTCCCCTCCCCCAGTGAGGTCCCCCCCCACACACTACCCCCCTGCCCCCCACCTCCAGGGAACCAGGCCCTCTCTTAGAGGTTTGGCAAAGTACCCCCCCCCCCCCCCCCACACACACACTGTTTGGTTTTATGGCTCTGAACAGAAGAGGGGGAGATGTTTTATTGGCAGATGGGTCATAAAATGCCGGGGCTGAGGGGAGTCCTAGCGGCCCGCTCCCATGGGAGAGGCCCGGGAACCCAGGTGTGCATTGGGGAGGCAGAGTGCCCAGTACTGCCACCAGCTTTCCTGCAGACGAGCCCACAGCACTGGGTCAGGGTCGCAAAGAGAAAACTCAGAGAACTAGGAAGTTAATTTGGGGGTGGGGTGCAGGTGAAGGCTTGGGATCTGATCTGGGGTTTCTCCGCAGTCTTCCTTCTGTTCTTAAAGCTTTGGCTTTACAGAAGCTAGGGTTCCTGTGAGACTGACTGAGGGCAGCGGTGGGGGTGGGGGTTTGTGACGCAGGGTCACGGAGGAATTTCTGGAAAAGACCCTCTGGTCTATGTGGGGTAGGACCGAGGATTTCCAGATGGGTGACAGCCGCGGGCTTCCCTTGCTCTTTTCTGTCCCCAGCATCCCTTCACCAGTGCGGCTGAGTCCAGAGTTAGCCCTGGGAAAGGGGATGCCATCGGGAAATGAACCGTCCAGGACTCTGCAAGCTTAGGTTGGGAAGTGCAGGTTAGGCTGGGTCACGGTGAAGAGAGAGGAACACCCTCATGCCACCCCAGGACCTGGATAACTAGGGACTGGGTCTCTGGCCAGGTGTTGTACGTCCCCTTTAAGAGCCAAGCTGAGCTCTTAAGAGAGGGAGGGGGAGTGGAGGGGAGGGAGGGGAGGGAGAGGGGGGAAAAGGAAAAAGAGACTTTTATAGTCTAATCCCCAGGGACCCGCTTTAATAAGAGACTTGTGCTCTGCTAATCGGGGGAGGTGTTTGTCAGCAGAGATGGCCTCCGCTCCCTTCCCCCTCCTCCCCTCCCCCAGTCCTCAACCCCGGACCCCAGCCCCCACCTCTCCTAGGCTGCAGTGCCTGCCCTAGTTCCCTCCACCCTCTTAGGCTCTCCCACCCCAGCCTTCATCCTGGGAACCCAGCCCCCTTGCCCTTCTGGGAGCCAAGCCCAGCCCCTCAGTTTCTCTCTCCTCCCTACACCGAGAGGCCCCGGTCCTCAGCCCAACCTCCTGCCCCTAGGCCTTGCAGCCGGGGTTAGAAGTGTGTATGTGAGTGGGGGGGAGGGCGAGGTGGTGAGCAGCGAGGGGGTTGGGCTTTTGCTGAAAATAGTGCAATGACCTCTCTCCAGACCAGCACCGCCTACTAAACCTGACCTGCTGCCTGCCACCAACCCGATCAATCCAACACAGATGTGGCTCCTTCCCTCCCCTTGGGAGCTGGGCCTATGCGTGTGTTGGGGACTCTCTCAGCCTCTTGTTTCCCTCCGTGGCTCTACCTGGTTCTCCTTTGTTCCTCCCCATGTATCCTCCTGTCCTTTCTCTTCATCCCACTAAGTCTGGCTACCACCCTCCTTTTGCTTAACCCTCACGCACTCCTTTAAAGTCCCCATTTCTCCCAGTAGTCTCCACACCCCAAGCTGATTTCTTCTTCCTCTACCTTCTCCCCTCTGTCTCTCTGTCTATCTCTTCTAACAGTCTCTGCTATTACCTCCCTCGCCATCTCCAGTCTCTCATCTTCTCCCCTTCCCTTTTCTTTCTTAACACGTTTAGTCCTGTCCCCCTGTAGTACCTGACTCCCACAGCCACTGGTGAGAAGTGTGTGGTGATTCCCTGGGGTGGGGGTGGGGGGCTCTGGGGCCCAGTCCCCTATCTCTAAAGCCTGGGTCAGCTTAGAAAACTAACAATAAACCAGCATTTATTGAGAAGCTATTGTTTTTTTTCCACATTCTTTAATGCTCAGGACTCCTATGGAGCAAGATTATCTGTATCACTGAGAAGTTTGGTGGTAAGGTCAGATGCTAGCTAATGAGAAGTCAGGCAGTGATTAAACCCATTTCAACTGTAGTCAGAGGACGGTATTTAGATGTCAGGAAGGACTCTCAGGCACTGGCCGGGATAATTTAAGATAGGGAGTTTAGGGAGTTCATTCAGCATGCATTCAGTGATCACTGCCTGGAACTATGGAGGCACCAAAGCCGCAATGAGCTGAACACACGGGATCAACAGTGTTCACACTCAGGGAGATTGGTGCCTAATGGGGAAGACACCCAGGAAAATAAGAGTCCTTATGCTGAAATCAGGCACAGTGTGCTATCTGGGTTGTCACTCCCCCATCTCCCCAGCAGCTCCCCTGCCCCAGCTCTCCTGATTTCTGAATTCCCACTTTGGAACCCTACCCCACGGCACCCCACAGCTCCAGCGGGAGATTAACTGGGAGCACAACCAGAGCCCTGGGATCTCAGAGAACCCGGGGAAGGAAGCTGCAGAGGAACATGGTGTCTTGCGTCCTGAATATATGAAGATTAAGCACTTTCCTCCCCATCTCACTTGGACCCTCTTTCTTCTGGGGTGAGGTTGGGGGAGGGGAAATGCTGTGGGACCCCGACCGCAGATGCTAAGTCCTCCATGATTATGCAGAACTCAGAGACCTGGACATGACACATACGGACGTGACTGCCTAATCATTCCTACATGGCTCTGGAAGCTCCTTCCCGGTTCTTCCTCTCTGTCCTTTGAAAACATGATTTAAGGCATTTCCAACTGACTTAAGGGCTTATAAAGGGAACTGAAAGGAGCTGCAATGGAAGCAGAGGCAGATATTAAGAATCATCTCTTAGGTCCAAGAAGAATCAATTTATGGTCCAGAACAAGGGGAAATGGGCCAAAATGTAAAGTCTGGATGTTAACCTTTGCAAAGAGTTGTTGGCACTGGACAGGAAACTCAGGGGAGAAAGGAGTGATTACAGTTAATCTGGGGTGTTGAATATTATTTCTGATGCTTAGGGCAAGTAGGAAGAAACAACATAGAGGTAGTATTCCCCTTTCAAAAGCAGAGGTAGCAATGGTGGTGAGAAAGCTGGTTTCCAGGTTAATGGAAGAGCCAGGTGCACAGGAGTGCTTGAGTAGTTTGACTCCCAGGCATGTTAGTTCTAGTGTGAATGATGCCAGGAAGCCTAGATCTGATTTACTTCACGGAATAAATTTAGCCCATGCTCTCTATCTGGACCATGAGTTATCCACTCTGTGAGGCCATCTGTTTTGTTTTATTGTGTGTGTGTGTGTTGGGGGATGTGCTATGCCAGGTTCCCACCTGGCCACTGGACAAAACAGAGCAAAACTGGGACAAAGTGAGCTGAGGACAGCAGGTGTGAGGACAGAGGTTTGGCTTCTTTGAAGAGCATCAAAGGTTCAGAAGTTAGAGCCCTATCTATATGTTGGGGAAAGTTGGAGAGAGAGAAGGCTGCAGGTGGAAGAATCTCTAATAACCATCTTTGCAGGTTATCTGGTAGAGGAGAACTATGTATTAGGGCAACTGGATTAGAGAATGGGTTCAGATCAATAAGACCTGATAGAGCAGTCAGGAGGAGTCTAACTTGGACTGAGGAGCCCAGGTTGCCAGTGCCACCCAGGGCTAACTTTGTGCCCCCTTCTCTCTCATCAGCGGACCCTGCGGTGCAGACAGATGGCAGCCCTCTCTGCTGTCATTTCCACTTCAGCCCCAAGGTGATGTTCACGAAGGTACTGAAGGCCCAGCTGTGGGTGTACCTGCGGCCCGTGCCCCGCCCAGCCACAGTCTACCTGCAGATTTTGCGGCTGAAACCCCTAACTGGGGAAGGGACTCCTGGGGGAGGTGGGGGAGGCCGACGTCACATCCGTATCCGATCACTCAAGATTGAGCTGCACTCCCGCTCCGGCCACTGGCAGAGCATCGACTTCAAGCAAGTGCTCCACAGCTGGTTTCGCCAGCCGCAGAGCAACTGGGGCATCGAGATCAACGCCTTCGACCCCAGCGGCACAGACCTGGCTGTCACCTCTCTGGGGCCAGGAGCCGAGGGGCTGGTGAGCAGGGAGCCCGAGATGGTGGCGGATATGTGTAACCTGAACCTGAGGAGGTGGGATGTTGGGAAAGGTAGACCAGGAATGTGAAGAGGGTTGGGGACTAGCATTATTTATCTGGGGCCAAGAAGCTGATTAGAGGAGGAGTTTGGGAGGGAAGGGGAGTGGCAACTATCACTTTTCAGATATCCAAGCCAGGCCAACAGCTGAAAACTGGATTTGGGGTGAAGGTGTGAGTTAATGGGAGACCCGTGGGAACACAAAATGGACTCTTGATGAGGCCTCTGGCCAAGGAGCTGAGGAAAGTTAGGTTGCCAAGGGAGGAATTAGGAAAGGTGAATTGGAGAGATGGCTAGCTGGCAAGAAAAGTGGGCAGAAGACACTGGTTGGGGACGGGAGCAGCAGGAAAGCTGAGAAGTGGTCTCTTCTCGTGCCCCTGTGAGGCAGGTGAGAAAGAAGAGTGCGGACCCTGCAGGACTCTGTCACATCTCTGTCTCCTCTCCCATCACAGCACCCTTTCATGGAGCTTCGAGTCCTAGAGAACACAAAGCGCTCCCGGCGGAACCTGGGCCTGGACTGCGATGAGCACTCGAGTGAGTCCCGCTGCTGCCGATACCCCCTCACCGTGGACTTCGAGGCTTTCGGCTGGGACTGGATCATCGCACCGAAACGCTACAAGGCCAACTACTGCTCGGGCCAGTGCGAGTACATGTTCATGCAAAAGTATCCGCACACCCACCTGGTGCAACAGGCTAATCCGAGAGGTTCTGCTGGGCCCTGCTGTACTCCCACCAAGATGTCCCCAATCAACATGCTCTACTTCAATGACAAGCAGCAGATTATCTACGGCAAGATCCCTGGCATGGTGGTGGATCGCTGTGGCTGCTCCTAAGGTGGGGGACAGAGGATGCCTCCTCCACAGACCCTACCCCTAGATCCCAGCCCTGACCCCCTTCCCCCACAGGCCCTAAATCTCCCTCCACCTCTTCTCATGAGCATCACATCTTGTTCCCTGCCCAAGCAGTGTGCAATACAATAGAGGGAGGCAGGTGGGGATTGAAGGGTGAGAGGTTTGGGGGAAAAGGAGAAGAGGAGGGGACAGGTCAGGTGGGGAGTGTTTGAGGTTTGCAGGTGAGAAGGTTTTGCAAGAAGACAGAGAGGCATAGAGACAGAGGTTGAGCAGAGGGATAGAGACAGGAGCACTAAGAGCAGCAGTGAGAAGGCGAAGGGATGGAGAGGCAGGAGAGACAGACTAGGCAGAGATACTGAGGAAGAGACTGAAAGGGAGTAATAAGAGAAGGCACCATACCAAGCCTCCTTTCTTCCACGGGCAAGGTGAGGGGCTTGGTATGTTTTGGGGAGACCCCCTGACTACCATTTTCAGTAGGAAAGGAAATCAAAAATCCATTCTTAGTTCTTCCCTTTCTCTCTCTAGCAGTGGCCAGGGGAAAGGAAGTGAGGGCAGGAGCAAAAGTGAGGATTTTGGAATTTTATTTATTTATTTATTGTGACTTTTCATTTTTTGGTATTTGGCTTTACTGAAATAGAAGGGCCCCTGTTCACTGTGCCCCATTTGTCCCTTATTCCCTAAACCCTGTCCTCCCTCAATACCCACCTACTTAAGCACTTGTGTAAAGCCTCCAGGGTTGGGAATGGGAGTAAAGGACAAGAGGGCTGACATATGGTGAAGCTTCCAATCCATAATCACCCTACTTAATTGACCTTCCTGAGCCAAAGGGGTGGAACTGAATTCCAGTGGTCACGGAAACAGTAAGCGGTTAGGGTTTAGGAGCTGGGGGAGCCAGCCGTCAGCATCCAGAATCTATATGAGAGCCACTAAACTAACCCTCAGGTCCACCCTCATAGTACTGTTATTTACCCAGAGGGTGTGGCCTGTTTATGCCCCAACTCCCTCCAGCCGAGAGAGAGACCAAAGAGCCTGTGGAATGCCCTTGCTCCCAGCCTCTATCTTCAGGTCAATGAGAAGAGTAGAGAGTGTTCTGGGAAGGATTAGGAAGGGTTAAGAAAGGAGTAGTGAGGAGGCTGATGATTACAAGGCATCTGAATCCAAATTACTGCTCTGGGCTAAGAAATAGAGCCAGCAGGCCAAGGTGGAAGGGATTGGGGGTGGGGGGGCATTTTAGACCCTCAACCCCAAAGCTCAGGGTGGAAGTGGGGAGAATAAGGGAGCAGAGTGTCTATAATTATTTTTATGTTTTATTCTTGGAATATAGCAGTACCTGGCAGCAGGGATGGGAACAATACAGTGGTAAAAGCATCTGACAAGACCAATTAGAGCAGAGGACGGGGACGGAGACTCCCTGGCTGGTTTGGAAGGCTGGGACGCAGGCAGGGATTGGTTACCACTCCAAGTCACTAGCTGGGCCTATTCATTCCTCCCACAATCCTGACCCACCCTCCTCTGGACTCACTGTGCCTCAGTTTCTTCCCCTCGATGGAATGAAAAATAGCAGCACCCGCCACAGCCAAGAGATGAATTCTGAGCACTTACCACGGGCACTTTATGGACATAAAATACCTCTCGCTGTGGGACAGATAACCAGGGCACCAGAGCAGTGGTGAAGAGATGTGAGGCTTAGAGGAGTCGCAGGCTTGAGTACAGTTCCCCTCTGCCTCCCAGCTAGACAGTGCCTGAAGCCAAGGAGCCAAGAATCTCCTGATCCACACCTATCCATACCTCACCACCAGACTTCTTAGCTCCAGGCAAGAGCCTAGAGGGTCAGGAGAGGAGGGGGAACGAACCTTCAGTAAAACTGTTATCCTTAAGTAGAGCCAGTAGTGATGGTTCTTGATACAAACGGTACTGAACAAGGTTAATCCAAGCTGGAGGCTGACCGGGAAGGCTTGTTTTTCCCAAGAGCATGACCCTCCGCCCTGGTCCAGCCAGTGGAAGGGGCAGAGGTCTGTGACCACCCTGGGGAAGGTAGTGTTGAGCTTTAGTATCTTGTTCCCATTCCCATAGTGAAAGTGAGATGCGGTGTTTCAGTATAGGAATGGGCAGGGCTGTTAAGCATTTCAACTCTCAACTCGCCTCCTCGCATACAGCAGCTATGTTAACCCCCAGGCTCTCCTCTCTGACTCTATTCTTTATCCTTCCTTGGGGCCCTATCTCGGAGAACTTTTTCTTGGTGGAAGGAGAGGAACAGAGAAGTGAAGAACAGAAGATGCCTTCTTGGCACAGGGTGGGGTTTGGCAATAGGCATCAGATGACTTCCCTCTTCAAATTCTATAGAGTTGGGGCACCAGATTTGGGGACACTTAGAATATGCCCCTTTACCACCACCAAATAAAGACCATCGGGGGAGGGTCTTTCTCTTATGAACATAAACCTGTGAGTTGAAGTCTCCTTTCCCTGGTCCTTCCCACCCCCAAAAAGGCCGGGGGGCATAGCCCAGTGGCCTAATGGGAACTAGCACCCCCTCCCACCTTATGATGTGTGCGGACCTCACCAGTGCCCTCAGATCATAATTAGTGTAATTATTATTTACTTTGTGTATTTGTTACCCTGTGTGCGTGATTGCCTTTGTTTGTTAAGGGTGTCTGAGGAGTATGGGCCGATGGGCACTGGAATGTCGGGAAAGGACTTTTTCACTGAGATCAAGGATTCCTGGAGGGAACCATTGCAAAAAAGGCCATCTGGCAGTTTTCAAGTTATGTGACAGAGGGCAAAGATGGCCATAGGGTGCTCTGAGTTTTGGGATGGTCACATGACACAATCCAGCACTTGAACCTGAAAAAAGAAAAATAAAAGCAGTCAAAGAATTTAGAATTCAGTGATGAGCTCTTCTCCCTAACCAAGCACCAACATTTATACCTCAGACCAGAAACAGAAAAGAATCTGAGAGGACGTAACCTTGTGCTCAAGAACTAAGAAGATGGTGATCATGGGGGAAAGGAAAACGACTATGGTCATGTGGGGTGATGGTTGGGACACGCAGCCCAAGGGAGGGGACCTAGAACAACTCTCTAGAGAGCTTTATCAAAAACAGTCCTGAGCATTACAAAACCCTCTTCCAGCTTCCTGAGAATGGAAGATCTAAACATACTCTTGAGACCATCCTGCTAACATTTATCCTATTCTGTAGTTTCTAAATCCTAGGCTTCCTCAACAAAGTTTTACCAAAATCCACAAACCAAGCTAACATGGCTATTCACCTAGACAGTGTACCAAAAGTGGTTAAGCATCTCAAAAACATCTACCGTGAACCTAGAGCACACTTCCAAGGCATAAGAGTTGAGTGTAGCAAAGGAATCTTCTCTTACATTAAAAAAAGAAAAAAAAGAAAAAAGAAAAAGAAAAGCTACTGCAACATCCATCTGATCCAAAATGGGGGGACAGGGCCATCGAAGGTTCAATATGCCACCATGCTTTCCCATCTTGTTAGTTTTATCTACAGAATGACCTCACCTCAGACCAAACTACAAGACCGAGGTTTAGAGAAAAAAGTGCTACACACTGTGTCCTCCCAAGGAGCTGCTGTACCCCCACCTACCCCTAACGTTTTATCTGACCTAACACTTTTCTCCCCCTACTGCTGTTTCCTACTTTGAGGACATTCAGAAGAAACCGCAAGATGACTTTTATCCCCAACATCCTCCAAACCAATGCATGAGTAGCTAGCCTATACTCTCTCCATTTGGGCATGTCAGGGCCCCAAGCTAAACACCGCAGGCAGTGGCATCTATGTACAGCTTCTGCTCTCTATGAGGCTGAAATAGGGAAGTCTGCCCCAGGCAATAATGTCAGCTTTCTTACCAATGAGCTGGGGGTAAGCGAGCAATATGGACTCCTACCTCTTTCCACTCTCTGAACCTCCTAATAATGTACCTGCATATGTAATGTACACACACATACACATACTCAACCTAATCCACTCAATCCTTACCCTTTAGCTGGGACCTATTTAGGGGAAAGGAAATCTAACTATAAATAACCTAGTTAAAATTAAGGTTTATTATTTATTGAAAAAATACTATGAAAACTATGGTAAACAGACTGTGCCGAGTACATATCAATTCTCACAGGGTTGCTGTTGGTACAGGGTCTGGAGCCACAGAACAATTAATTTGTCCAGGGTCTCAGAGCCAGTAGAGGTAGGGTGGTAGAACAAGCAATTACACCTAAGTAGTTGAGAAAGGATAAGAAATAAAGCTGGGAGCAACCTGGGCTCCAAGAGTCTGGTAAGGTGTGAATTCCACCATTATTTGGTAATTTCTTTGGAGTTTAAAAACAAGTGTGGAAATGTAGCAAGAGATGTGGAGGTTAGTTTCTGATGGATTTCAATAATCAGGTGAATGGCATTGCCATTAAGAGGCCCTCATACAACAGGGAAAACAGTTAAGTTCCTTCTTTCCCTTCATCTGTTTCTCATGTTAGAAACGGAAACAGGGCTCAACATCAAGAAATCCTGCTCTTATTCACATCTTTCTATACCCCTTATGCTCCACAGAAGCTCTAACCTTGAATCTTCAGAAGTTCCCAGGATTTGGTGTGGGGGAAGGACAGTTTATAGAGTGACGGTGGAGAAGAGAATGATCCTTGGAGAACCATAAAAAGGTGTAGATTTACAGCTGAGGAAGCTAGTTCCCTCCACATCTTTTATAGACTCCCTCATTAAGAGCTTCCAGGTATGCAGAGAATGTCACAGCTTCAGGACAGGGAGGGGAAAAAAAAAAAAGGCCTCAGTCAACTAACCACACCTGGATCTTGGATCAGCTATATAGTGAGACTGGGGGATACCCTGTTTCCCCGAAAATAAGACAGTGTCTTATATTAATTTTTTCTCCTTCCAAAGTTGCGCTAGGTCTTATTTTCAGGGGATGTCTTAACTTTCCATGCACTAGGTCTTATTTTCGGAGGATGTCTTATTTTTGGGGAAACATGGAAGGAAAGTTACTTGGACCCAAGAGAAAGGATTGGAAGCCTGGTTGCCCATTAATGTCTTAAAAGGGGCTATTTAAATACTAAATTAGTGGAAAAGACAGGCATCTTGATCTATTCATGCTCAAAAAGTATGTGTGGAATGACTATGAAAGAAGAAGAGGAGGATTTGGTGATCAAGCTTGGAGATGACAGACTTCTGACTAACGTAAGAACAGCTGCTAGGATGAGATGAAAAAGTTAGTAAAAAATCCACAATATCAAAGATTTTGGGAAAGTGAGTTGAATCAGGAAAAGAATGATTAGACTTCAGAAAGAGAAGATTTAGTGCTTTTATGGAAGCTTAGAGAAGATAAGGAGGTAAAGTGGCCTCTCCAAGGAGGATAGAGGAAAAAGGACACCTGTGAATATGAGAGAATGTAAATAAGCTAAAAGGGATGGACTGAGACAGGCTGGTGTGGCTCAGTGGTTGAGCACTGACCTATGAACCAGGAAGTAAAGAGATAAGGAGAAATATGGTAGAGATAAGGAGAGATATAAGATAGAGATAACACTAAAGGATCCATTGTCCACTCCATTATCACTATATGCTCCACCCCTTTACCTATTACTAGTTTTTACAATCCTTGAGTAGAAAACCCTTACTAAATCTCTAACTTCTCTCAAGCTGCAAAACAGAACTAATTCTTTCTGCTTCCATTTTCAGAGTAGAGAGAGGAAAAATTAGTCTCAAATCGGGGCTTGGAGGAAAAAAAACAAAACAGGCAGACAGAAGAAGCCAGAGGGAAAGAAACATTTACAGAATTCCCTTTTATTCACTTTCCCAAAGTCTCAGAATGGGGCAAAATGTACAACAAATGGTTAACCTTTGGATCTGCTCTCCAAGGCAATTTTCCTAAAGTGTCTTAAACTTAGGTCTCTACCCTCCTCAGCAACCAAAAACACTTTGTGGGAAGAGAGGATCAAATTATTACCTATTCATCACAAAATAAGGCAGAGGGTTTCAGTAGAAATGGGAACAAGAAATTATACCATAGCAACACAGCATCTGATTATTGTACCAAAGTCTTCAGGTAAGGTGTCAAGCTCTTAAGTTTTATTACCAAACAAAAACCAACCTTATGTAGGTCCAGAAATAAAGATTAAGAGGAGAAACCTTATGCCAACAAATCAAAAAAGTTTAAATAGATCTCAATCTATGTGAAACCAAATGCAAACAAGCAGCCTGCTTAGGGAAAGCCAAACCTTTCTAAGTAGGAGGCCCAGCAAGTAAAATGGATCTTAATAATACTTAAGAAATGTTACTGCCAAAGCTGGAATAGTATACTTCTGCAACAGAAGACAAACTAGCACAAGGTTTGATTAGAAAGTAGAAGCCTCCTGTGCATGGCTTATGTGCCCAATGATCCAGGCAATAATGCTTAACACCTCTGACATCCTGTCATGCTTTTAATTCCCTACACTTTCTTCTAGCTCTGAGGGGTACCCAGCCCATTTCCTTCCTTGAACTGCCTACCAACAGGGTCCCATATATTGGCTTTGGTTGAAACCAGACAGTATCACACCAGATCACTTTTGAAAATAAGACCCTTCCTGGACTCCATTCTATGATACTATCAATCATTAGCCCTTGTATTTTACATCCCATGAATATCCTAAAACCCATGGTATTCTCCCTATGCATCCCAAAGGGTCACATGAGTCGGAAGAAGCAAAGACACGGGGTAAAACTTGGCCTCTTCATTAATGATAAAGAGGTAAAAGGATGCCTGTGAACATGAGGGAATATAAATAAGCTTAAAGGGATGGAGTCAACCCAGTGGTATGGCTCAGTGGTTAATTGTTGACCTCAGTGGTTAATTGTCATGGTTCAATTCCCAGTCAGGACATATGTCCCGGTTGCAGGATTGGTCCCCAGTAGGGACGTGCAGGAGGCAGCCAATCAATGATTCTCTCATCACTGATGTTCCTATATCTTTCTCCTCTTCCTTTCTCTCTGAAATCAATAAAAAAATATATTGATGGACTCAAACCTTCTCTTTAACCTCTTTTCTAATGGGTAAAAGCATTATGGCTAATTCCCTATATCTATCCCTGAAGATCCCCATAGCTGATTGAATCTGACTCTAGGAACTCAAAGCAGTACCTAATAAAACACACTGTTCTCTTTTCTAAATGACTTTTATTAACAAGCAAAATAATAATTAAAAAACAAAACAAAACAACAACCTTAAAGTTGGAACAGCAGTAAGTCAAACTGCTACTTAGTTCATGGATGTACCTTAGGTACATGATCTCTCATTGTGAGGCAGCACCTAGGCACATGACTGTGTATTTAGGTATATATGTGACCAAGAAGAGTCAGAGATGGAAACCACTGAAGAACAGAAAGCATTAAGAGTTTCTCATCAGGCAATCCCAAAGCGCTCTGCTCTTTTCCTCTTCTTTGCCTATAAGGAAAAAGCAATAAGAGAAAAATCAGATTGCAAGACAACAGTGGCCTGGGTTCCTGGCTGCTTTACTCCAAATTCACATGAATTATCACATGGTTGAAGGAGGAGGGAAGGCCCAGGCTTGAGCTTGGCAGCCAAAGATTTCATTTCTGAATTTCTCTTGTTATCCAGTTAGAGCTGGGGAGGTTCAGTGGAAAAGCAGGGTGAGCGGGGAGAAGATTATAAGGAGATGGGCCAGGAAGAAAAGAGGAGAAAAATAGTAGAAAATGGAAAGATGCCTTAAGGAGAGAGGACCATTCAGCCTTGTAGCAAGTTAGGCTCGAAATAGTGGACTCTTTTAACAGGCTGGGGAAAGTCTAGTCAGTGGGGAGATGGGAGATTTCAGAGGACAAGGGTTGACCAATGCTATTTGGTGGAGGTGAGGTGGAGTGGTCTGGTCCTGTATACACTTAGCTTTTCTTTTTAATCTAAATTAAATCTCCTGTGTAAATGAAATGAAAAAAGAAGTCTCCACTTTGCTGGGGGCAGTGGTTGAATGAGGATGGATTTGGTGCTGTTTTGAGTCACTCTTAGAACAAAAAGGTGTTTCTTTCCTCCGCCCCCTCCCCATTTTGTGCTCTCTCTCCAATATGTCCTCCCTTAAGAGATCCATGTTGGGGACTCACCTTCTCTCCCCATTTATTACATCGGTATTGAAGATTTTATGCTCTTTGTATTTGGAGGCCTAGGAATAGCTGCTGTGCGGGCCTGACTGTCCAAAACAAAACCCCCCCACCCCAAAAACCGAGGATATCTCAAGAGCTAGATGGAAAGAAGTAAATTTGGATTAAATGGGAGAAAGAACCTTCTACCCTTCTTTCCACCCAAATAATTTCTATATTTCAAAACATATTATTTCAACTGTTCCTTATATACACCTCAGGTGATACTCGATCTCCATTACAGATATTCTCATGTATCTGTAACAAGCAAAATAATAATCAAAATATTAAGAAAACTGACTATGCCGAAACCGGTTTGGCTCAGTGGATAGAGTGTTGGCCTGCGGACTGAAGGGTCCCAGATTCGATTCCGGTCGGGGGCATGTGCCTTGGTTGTGGGCACGTCCCCAGTGGGGTGTGTGCAAGAGGCAGCTGATCGATGATTCTCTCTCATCGATGTTTCTGGCTCTCTATCCCTTTCTGTAAAAAAATCAATAAAATATAAAAAAAAAAAACCCACAAAAAAACCCTCAAAAAACTGACTATGAACCTTTCAATCAGCAAATCAGTATTGTCTGTTCATTGAGCAGTCTTCCAAAGTTTAAGGGTCAGTGAATGGGAGTTGTTATTCTAGGGGAAGCTGGAATGTGGATGAACTTGTCTTTTTTTGTTTGTTTGTTTTGAACACATTTTTTTAAAAAATATTTTTTATTTTTTTATAGAGAGGAGGGGAGAGGGATAGGGAGTTAGAAACATTGATGAGAGAGAAACATCAATCAGCTGCCTCTTGCACACCCCCTACTTGGAATGTGCCTGCAACCAAGGTACATGCCTTTGAATGGAATTGAACCTGGGACCCTTGAGTCCACAGGCCAAAGTTTTATCCACTGAACCAAACTCATTAGGGCTTGAACATAAGTCTTAAATAAAAAAGCCACTCTTTCATTTTGAGAAACTATTTGTAAACAAAGTGATAAGAAAAATAAATCTCATTTGAGTCTATTGTCCTATTCCAGATGGGAGTTAGGCACAACTATACTTGTGTCTGGGTTGGATATGAGAGTCATTAAATGATCAAAGAAATATGCTTGGCTGACTATCAGAGACATTGCTTACTGAATACTCTCAATATGACAGGTGTTATGTCAAGCATTCTACATAGAATCATCTGTTTTTACATAGAAACATTTCATGCTTAAAATACCACTTCAAGGTAGGTACTATCTCTACATCCCAGATGATGAAACGGAGGTTAAGAAAAGTACCATATGCGGCCGGGCCGGAGCAGCGGCTGCAGGCTGGGAGCGGCCAGGCCTGGGGGAGCAGGCGGGTCGGGTGCGGCCAGGCCCGGAGCAGCGGCTGCCAGGCTGGGAGCAGCCAGGCCTGGGGGAGCAGGCGGGTCGGGTGCGGCCAGGCCCGGAGCAGCGGCTGCCAGGCTGGGAGCGGCCAGGCCCGGAGCAGCAGCAGCCAAGTCCAGAGCAACTAGGTCGGGAGCAGCAGTGACCAGACCCAGAGCAGCTGGTTGTGGAATGAACCAGAGCAACAGAGGCCAGGCCCTGAGCGGCCAGGCCCAGAACAGCTCGCTCCTTGCCTGCCCCTGCCCCACGGCTGCCTCTCAGACATGGCTGGAAACTTTCGTGGGAACTTGAGGGTCTGCTGAACCAAGTGATGAAGGCTTAGATCTGGATGTGTTGAGTTAGTATAGGGCTGGGGTGTTGATCTGTGAGTGCCTTGGGTGGGGCCTGGATGAGGCTGGTGACCTATTGGGAAATGTCTTTTGTGTGAAGTGTATCATTGGGCATGTGGAGGTATTATTGATATGAGAAAATGCTAAGTAACTGATTTACTATCTGAAAAGGGATTTACTATTGGGGAAAGGGAGGGAAGAAGAGACTGAACATAAACTGCACCTATGGATGAGGACAATGGGGGATGGGGAGGGGGCAGAAAGTGGGGTGGGAACCTGGTGGAGGGGGGAAGAAATGAGGAACCTTTGTAATAATATGAACAATAAAGATTGATTTAAAAAAAAAAAAAAAAAAAGTACCATAACCTGGAGATTATTATGGTAAGTAAAATAAAACAGAGTAAGACAATATCACATATGTAGAATCTAATGAGTAAAATAAACTGCCGGGGAGGAAAGTACCATCTATTGTAACAGCTATCAAGCAAAGGACAAAAGATCTTCTCATCAGGCCAGGGAAATAATAGTGTTTCTCCACTCAGCTTGTTCATCCTCATTTCCCTTCAAGGGCTCTACGAAGCATTTATGTATATTTTACCTCTGTATCCTCTGTGGTTCCTGTTCCAGCTGAACTTGTGACAATTCCAAATCGCTCCTTCCTCTTTTTCAGCTTCTCGTCATCTTCAGACTGTTCAGGGACAAAGAAAAAGGTTGAAACAAGCTAGCTTCCATTCACAAGGTAAATGGGAATAAAACTAACTTGTGGATCACAATATGCCAGCCAACCTTATGGTAAGAACTAAGGATCACACAAACAGAAAAAAATGGATAAGAAAATGAATAAGCTAATATACAGCATTTTGTCTCTAAAATGACTAAAAATTTAAGGCCTCAAAGATGGTGGGATGACCCCAGCTGACAGGAACAGGGAGACTGGAAGATCACGAAACAAATTATGAACTTCAAGGCAGCCCTGGACATTGTGGCTCTGTTGGGTAAGTGTCCAGTTCCATTCCTGGTCAGCACATATACCCAGTTTGTGGGTATGATCCTCAGTTGGGATGCATGCGGGAAGCAATTGATTGATGTTTCTCTGTCACACTGAAGTTTTTCTATCTCTCCCTCTCCTTTCCTCGCTCTAAAAATCAATTAAAACTCACTAAAAAAAAAAAAATAATAAAAAAAACAACTACGGAACTGCTCATGGCAATGGCACAAGCATGATATCATTGATCCTGAATACTAAAGACCAGATTTCAGGAATGGCAAAAATGTTAGCAGTCTGTTGGTTCTGGCCAGTGTGGCTCAATTGGGTTGAGCGTCCCTATACACCAAAAGGTAGGGGACTTTGATTCTAGGTCAGAGCACTTATCCAAGTTTTGTGTTGAATCCTTAGTCTTGGTGCATATGGGAGGTATCTGATGTGTCTGTCTGTCTCTCTCCCCCCATCCTTCCTCCTTCCCTTCCTCAATTAAAAAACCATTTTTCAGTCCTGGGAACCATTACATCTGTATAACAAAGATTCAAACTTTAAAACAAAGTACCTCCAAATGGCCTAGTTGTTTACTGTGGTACAATTATAACAGAAGTAAAGGAAAAGAAAGTCAACACTGACTATGAACCTTTTAAACCAATTAATATATTATTGTATTTGTATGACAAATTCTATACAGAGGCTCTTACAGCACTACTTTCAGATGATAGCAAGTATGGCTTCATTGTAATAGACTATAGTGGTGTACTTTTTGGCACACTCCAAGGAAACACAAGTCCTCCCTAAGAAACATGGTAGAGGAGGTCAGTTAGACATAATTGTGTTCAGAAACCAGCTAAGACAGCTGTGCAGCTGTTTATTTCTGGGGACAAAGTGAATGTAGCTGGTCTCATTTTAGCTGAATCAGCTGACTTGACAATTTTTTAAAAATCCTCAAATGAGAACTAGAGAAGTATTAATCTCATTTCACAAAGAGACAGAATAAAAACATGAACTAACTTAGAGTATGCCCTTGCTGGAATGGTTTGCTAACAACTACAAAATTTGGACCTGGCTAGTGTGGCTCAGTTGGTTGAGCACTATCCTGTGCACCGAAGGGTCATGGGTTCATTTCCTAGTCAGGGCACATATCCAGGTTGCGGGTTCAATCTCCGGTTGCGGTGAATGCAGGAGACAGCCAAACAATGTTTTTTAGAACATCTGCTCTAAATCTACCAGGGGCTCTAAGTGAAAAAAAATAAATAAAAAAATAAAAAAATACAGATTCTCCCCACTCCCTACAAAGAGCCTGCCTAGCCCTCACTCGCAGAAAGCAGTGCGGGTTTATTTTGTGCATGCCTGCTCTTTGCTCACACCCAGAAGCTCTCAGCTCCCCTCCTAAAGCCTCTTTCCTTCTTGCCCTGCAGGGAAAGTGCATAACAGGCCCAGTAAATCAACCCGGTTCTAATGTTCTCTCACTTGACCCTTCTAGCGTGACCGTGTCGCATGAAGACAATCGTACAATAAACTTCACTCCATCTTTAGCTCCTTGCTGACAGGCTTTGATTCATGGGATGATGAGACCCATCTGAGGGAAATTACCTTGATCAAAACGCATCTCTCTCTGTATTCATCAGGCCAATGCCCCCCAGGTCATGCTCAAGTGCACAAATGGGGTTATGCATCTGCAGGCAGCACTGACTCCTCTAGCTCAGTGTCATATGCACTGACAAACCCTCCGTTCTTCACCACCCCCTACTCTCAGCCCTCTCCTGCAAACCCTCAACCACTTACTCTTTATTCTTCCCATGCATGCTCATGTGACAGAAGAATAGTGCTAGAACTTGAAATGCCCTTACTTCCTATTAAATGAAAACTCCTAAAAACATACAATTTGCATCCAGAATCTGAAAAGAAACCTCACTAACTAAACACAGGCATTGGATGTTCAGATTGATCAATATATGGATCAAGATAGTTCATTTCCTCCATCCTGTCACTCAAGATTTAAATAGCAAGCAAAATGACTGATGCCATAATAACCCCATTTCCCCAAAATTGTCTTTTCTTTTTAAAAGCTCATTGATAAAAATGAAAAAGGGAATTGTGTAAAAGGAGAGCCCCTCCTATATAATAAAAGGCCAGTGACCATAATGGCATAACAATCAGAACGACGGATCCATCAGTAGCTATGAGGTGCATTGACCATCTCTTGGTCCCCCCCACCTCCCACAGGCTCAGATCAATCGCTTGATGGCAAATAGGAAACCACGGGGAACAAGGGGTGGCAACAGGGTGGGACTGGGGACTGGCGAGTAGGGGAAACAGCCAACCTCTTGGTACCTCCCCCTGGCCCGAAGGCTCCGATTGCTGCATGGCCAACGGGGAACCAGGGTGAGCAGTGGCAGGTCAGGACTGGGGACTGGGATCTGGGGACTGGCGAGCCAGAGGAAGATGGCTCTGATCGCAGGCTAGGCCTAGGGACCCTACCCATGCACTATTTCATGTGCTGGGCCTTTAATACATACACACACACACACACACGTATTTGGAATCCTACCTTTGTCCTACACTGGCAGAACTGGACAGAAAGCATGATTAATATTTAATAAAGCCAATATCCCCATGAATCACTATCACGGTATTTTACATCATGAAATAAGACAGTTCCAAACTGAACCCTTCAGCCGAAACCGGTTTGGCTCAGTGGATAGAGCATCAGCCTGCGCACTGAAAGGTCCCGGGTTTGATTACGGTCAAGGGCATGTACCTTGGTTGCTGTTGCTGGCACATCCCCAGTAGGGGATGTTCAAGATGCCTCTGATCGATGATTCTCTCTCATCGATGTTTCTAACTCTCTATCCCTCTCTCTTCCTCTCTATAAAAAAATCAATAAAATATATTAAAAATAAAAATGAACCCTTCAGAAGACATCTTCAACTTTCCAAAAATCACTTTTGTCCTTGTTTCCCTTTTATATTTGCAAAATCCTCAGGCAATATTCAGAAAAGAATACTTGCTGAGGGAAAAGACTGAGAAATTCAAGACACAAATACAAGTTACATGTGTGAATGTGCTCAGCATCTAACTAACATATAGGTTAACTCAATAAATATTAGATATTAGTTTTATTGCAACATTCCTCCTGGTCCTTGAAACAAAGTGTGAGACTACTAACAATATGAAGCTAACAATGCCATACATTCCTCTTCCTCATTAGAAGTCAAGTCACCAAAAGTTCATAAGAATCAGACTCATTACCAAGGCAATAAGGAAATTTATTTTAGCTGCAAGGCAAATGAGAACAGCCTGGTGTGTATGGCTCAGCGGTTGAGTGTTGACCTATGAACCAGGAGGTCAAGGTTTAATTCCCAGTCAGGGCACATGCCCAGTTTATGGGCTCAATCCCTATGCGGGATGTGCAAGAGGCAGCCAATCAACGATTCTCTCTCATCATTGAGGTTTTTTTCACTCTCTCTGAAATCAATAAAAATATATTAAAAAAAAAAAAAAAAGTGTGGCAGGCCGAACTGGTTTGGCTCAGTGAATAGAGCTTCGGCCTGTGGTCTGAAAGGTCCCAGGTTCGATTCCGGACAAGGGCATATACCTTGGTTGCGGGCACATCCCCAGTAGGGGGTGTGGAGGAGGCAGCTGATCGATGATTCTCTCTCATCGATGTTTCTGACTCTTTACCCCTCTCCCTTCCTCTCTGTAAAAAATCAATTAAAAATTTTATATATATATATATATATATGGCAGAACAGTAACCAAACAAAACCAGAGTTTTCTCTACCAAGTGCTATTAACTATCTTTTCTCTCTGGAAACAAAACAAAAAAAAACCCCCAAAAAACCTATGCTGTCTGCTTCACTGATTTCATCATCCCTAATAATGACTACAAAAAATAGATATCTACATAAGGAAATATCGGAGGTAACTGAGCAAGGAACCAATATCTAACTTTGTGGACCCAATCCTAGGTGCTCTAAAGCAGCGGCCGCTAACCTCTGGACCCTGCGGACCACCAGTGGTTCCAGAACACCGGCTGGTGACACTGCTCTAATGGCCTCTGAGGAGTCACTGTCACTGAATTACCTGACATCAATTTCTATCAGCAATTTCAATAACACTAACATTGTAAAATTATCCATTCATCTTCTAGTCATTCAAATATCCACCGAGTAACTACTTTTGGTCAGGTGCTATATTGGCATTAGAAATAGAGATGAATAAAACAAAGATCCTTAAACTCATGTGGCTTATGAATTCACAACAGGGTTATTGCTTAGCAGACAATATGAACCCTTTGCACTCCGAACCATTCTGGACATTGGCTACCAGCTACTCTCGGCGGAAACGTGCATTTACAGACCCTCGTATTATTTAGTATAATTTTGGAACCAAGTAACGTATTATAATGATATTGGACTTATATGAATTGGGTGACATCGAGAAATATATATTTGCAAAAAACACAATATTTTATTGTTTATAATTTTGTACAGTATAAGTTTCTAATTGTTATTACTAACTGACAAGATGATATTTACCAAAATAGCTTTCACCAAACAATTTATTCACTAAGAAAAGAATCACTTTTCCGATTTTCTCACTCGTTAGATCTATGTGCACTGCTCGAAGCTTCAAACCAAAATGAGCTCAGCTTTGAAAATCTTTTCCTCCAGATGTAGACTTGTTTCTTTGTAATTATATGTCTCACTATACAGTGCACGCTATGTTCGAAATCCGACCTTTCTTCCACAAACTCCCCTTATCGCTCTTTTCAAGTGGCGTCGCGAAGTGCTCGGACCGTCGTGAGCACGCATCTCACGTTCTCGGCCGACACAAAACCCGCTGACATTTCTTGTAGATATCTCAGTAATTTTACGATATTTTGATTTAATTTCTTGTGTCATTTCAAGATAAAACTTCAGGGAAACATGCATGTCTCAAAAAGTTGCGTTGAAATAACTCAATTCCCCGTAATCACTAATGAACTGCAATGTCCCCTGAGAGGGGACATCCGAGTGATATGCTAGAATTTCGATGTCCCCTGAGAGGGGACAGCGGAGTGCAAAGGGTGAATGAAGTACAGTTAGTTTCACGGTGGTTGCTGTATCCTTTAAGAACTTATTCTTCTCTCTCTGGACCCTGGCCGCTGTGGCTCAGTTGGTTGGAGCACTGTCCTGTGCACCAAAGATTCCCAGTCAGGGTATATACCCCCCAGTCAGGGTGCAAACGGGAGGCAACTGATTGATGTTTCTCTATCTCTTCCCTTCCCTCCCCCCCCTAAAATAAAACAATAAAAACATATCCTCGGATAAGGAATAATAAATAAATAAATAAATAAATAAATAAATAAATAAATAGAACTTATTCTTCTCTAAATATGATGACATTTAATTTAAAAATATCTTACTGTCCCAGGAGGAAAAAGAGGTACTAGAAAATAACTAGAAAATTTTAAATTAAGGACTCTTGTCAATGGTTTCCATGGTATATACACTGTAGCCAGGAATTAAGACCCAAATAGAAGGCCAATTATAGTAACTGGCAGCCTGAACAGCGTAGATGCACTTTCTAAAATGACTGCCTCTTTTTATGACAGAGTACCAAGGATAAGCTGCTCTCTACCCAAAATGGAATCCTACCTTTGTTATCTTCCAAACTAAACTCATGTCTTCAAGATTCAAATTCAAGAGAACATTTTTCAAAACTTACTAATTTTAACCTGAATACGATAAATACTACTATTCAAAGCCTAGTGTTCTAGGGTTATTTGCTCTGCCAAAAGGAGTCCACTCCGATTTAATTAGCAACATCACCCCAGGGACTGTGTGTTGAAAGCATTCACCTTCTTCAATCATTACTATGCCACTCTGGATCATAAAGAGAAACTAGGAGAAACAAAACAGTGACCCAAATGTAACCCAGACTTATTTAGGGAATTTGAAATCAGTAATTCCCAAAACACATAGCAAGGGTATTTCTGAATTCAATTAAGAGACATACTCATTTATTCTTAGAGGAGACCAATAGCATTAACCAAGCCAGGCATTTTTCCTGGTCAGTGCAACAAGCTCACTCACTTACATCATGTGTAGGAAGCAGAATTTAAATCTAAAGAATTTAGTCAGGCCCGGTTTGGCTCAGTGGATAGAGCGTCAACCTGCAGACTAAAGGGTCCCAGGTTCAAAGGCATATGCCCAGGTTGCGAGCTCGATCCCCAGTTGGGTGTGCAGGAGGCAGCCAATCAATGATTCTCTCTCATTGATGTTTCTCTCTCTCTTTCCCTTCCTCTCTCTAAAAAAAAAAATAATAATAAAAAAAAATATATATATATTTTTAAGAATTCAGTCAGAGTTATCTTTACAAGTAGGAAGGGGCATTTCAGGGAAGCTTAGGTACTGCTATGAGTTGGAGCTGGCCATTCTCCTATAGCTGTTTAAATGACTGAGCTATTGTTCACATCCAACAATGTTCAATTTTTACATATAAGACATTCCCATCAGGACCTAAACTCTGCCATTTATTTATTCCAGAAGATTATTTTCTCAAAATCTTTTCCCCTGGAGAGGCTAATAGTGAACTAAGTCACATTTTGCAAAAATAACAAATAACTGTCCCCTTTTGTACATGAATTACCATACTATGTTAACAGTTCAACCTGATTTTCCAAAGGAATGTAAGGGAAGAATGAGGCAAAAAAGGAAAAGAGGGAACCTTATAGTCACATCTTGACTCTCGCTGCCAAGTGACTGATGGCAAGATGAAAAGCAGAGCCTGAGGGCTTTCAGGAGATGGTACATTAATAATGATATGGTCTTGACTTCCCAGAGGTAAAGGTTATGAAACACTCCAGGGTAAGCGAGCTTCCAATTTCATACTCTCAAGGTGAATGACAGCAACTGATGGTTTTTCTCTCAGAAACACTTCAATGCTTAAACACACAGCTGTCACCTCCCTGACCCTGTTTCTGAAATTCATCTGTACATGTTAACCCTTGAGCCTTATGCCAGCCAGACCTCAGAACATCGGGTGGTCCTAAAAACCAGTACACAGAGCCCAAAAGAGGACTATAAAGGAAGGACAGGTCTAGGAAAGGGTGCAGTGTCCTAGCATAAACAGTAAAGAAACGTTCGAACACTGCCCCACACATATACTTAATACACTTTCCCAAACCACCACCTTACCTACTCTCAACAATCTTTCCACTGTGAGATCAGAATCAATTTTCTAGGTGTCAGAAACTTAAAAACTAAACCAGAATAAGAGACCACCAAGAACTGTTATCTCCTGTCTTCAATGGATTTGAAGTCCCCAAACAGCTTAGAACCAAACATTCTTCTGAGTCACTAACTCCTATCACTTTTTCTTTCTCTTGTCCAAATCAAGCTTTCCCTCAGCCCCCAGCCTCTTCGACCCCAGAGGAGGTCATCTGGGTCTCACAGTAACTGATTGTAGGACAAGGCAAGGCAGGTGAAGGACATGAAGATGAAGGCTTCACACTTGAGAGCTTGGAAACCACGTTTCTATTAAAAGTCTCCACACCTCCCTTCCCTTGAAAGCCAAAAAAGCTGTTGCTTTTAAGGATAAGCGATGCACAATTTGGAAGTAATGTCAAGAAAGCTAAAAACGTTTGAGGGGAGGTAAATGTTGTCTTGGCCAAAATATACAGAGAATGAAGGATGACAGTTACCTAAGCATTCACACATAGAATGAGCACTAGGAAAACAGATTCTTTTCACCTCTAATATTTTAAAATGCAGATTTCTAGCTTCACCCAAGCTAATAAATATGAATTTCAAAAGGAAGAGCTTAAGGAGCTGAATTTTAAAAAGGGCCCCTTGGGATTCTTATGTGCAGCTATAGTTGGTAACAATTGCAAATAGCTTTGAGTGTAGACCGACATTAAAAGAAAAATTCCTCACCAAGTCCAAAGAAGGCTGTTACCACAATCCAATTTCCCCTCAAAAGCAGCAGGGGCCTTCCTAAAATGTTTAAGATTCCTACAAACAGGATATCTCTGCGGCAGAGATGTGAGAGAAAAAGGAAAGTTAGAAAGGAATCACAATTGGCTCTAAGGAACCCACTGTTAGGGTCGCCGAAGCCCATTTAGTTTTCCAGATGACCTAATAAATTCATAATTCTTTACCCCTTTTGAATTCATGCATTCCTCCTTTGGTGACTCTAACACACACCTGTCTTGCTGCTTTCTTAGAATTCAAATAGAGGAACAGAAAGACACTTTTAAACCAGAGGAATTCAATAAAGGAAGAACATGCCAAAACAAGTTCAGGGAACAGCTCAGGTATGTGGGAGAAAAAAAGATAGGCAATTATGTTGATGCACACAAAGATATTTTCCCCTACAGAACTGATACAGAATTAAAAGAGAGAATGTCAATAAAGTGGAGAACAGATAAATATTAAGGATCATGTGTTTCGCTTGTCATTTAGAGTGCTAAAGAGGGCCATTATATAAGGCCTCTCATCTTATATATAGTTCTGTTCATTTCCAGTTTTCTTTCCTCCTCAGCTATTTCACATCTAAGCATGTACATAATAGTGAAATTCTATATAACTTCATCCCTCTACTCTATAACTTAATAAACCCCTCCCTCAATAAATACTTCCTAAAACCCAGACACTAAGCATTTCAAACAATCTCCTCAATAATACATATTCACTGCCAGGGACTTAAAAAAGATTCAATATTTGATATGAACTCCAAATATGGAACAATCTGAAAGTACATTTCTATTTCTGTCCTAAGAATCTGCTCTGGGGGTGAGAAGGTAGATTTGATTAAAATATTAATTTTTTAAAAGGTTCTTTTGTTTTAAATAGATTTTTATTGATTTCAGAGAGGAAGAGAGAGATATTATAGAAACATCAATGATGAGAGAGAATCACCGATTGGCTCCCTCCTGCATGCCCCATACTAGATCAAGCCCACAACCTGGGCATGTGCCTCTGACCAGAATCAACCTGGGATCCTTCAGTCTGCAGGTCGACCCTCTATTCACTGAGCCAAACTGGCTAGGGCTAAAATATTAATTTTTGAAAATGTGAGAAAAAATCAGCAAAGATACAGGAAAGGAGGAAAAAAAGTTAACATTTTCTAGATCTTAATAAGATCTCAGATTTTATTTAAAAGAGGCTCTTTGCTATTTTGCAAACATCATCCACAACCCAGTATCTATCCCCCTATAAAATCTCCCAATCTGATACTGTCTCATCCCCATCTCCATCTCCAAAATACTGGTATTTTTCTGACCAACTTTGGCTATCAAACATGAAGAGCAACCTTGCTATTTTGATGAGTACATTAAGAAAAATAAATTATCATGTAATTATTAAACCTGATTTGAACTGACCCCATAAAAATAAAATATCACCTATCCCAATCAATGTCAGCCCAAAGAACAGTATTAATGAAGTGTTAACCTCTCAAGTATTGAAATAAATCTTAAGCATTCCTGTACTGGTACAGCTCTCACATCATGAGGAGCCCTTTGAACACCAATATTCTCCCCTTCCAGCAAAAATAACAACACATACACACACAGATTAAAAAAAAAAAAATAGCCCATGCAGATTTTGAAGGATGGATAGACGTGGATTCAGACAGTTCACATTTCACTGTAGCCAATAATATCTATGAGTGATCAGACATATATTGTTCTGCTTAGAAAAGCCAGGCCATGGAGCAGCGGCTGCCAGGCTGGGAGCGGCCAGGCCCGGAGCAGCAGCAGCCAAGTCCAGAGCAACTAGGTCGGGAGCGACAGTGACCAGACCCGGAGCAGCTGGTTGTGGAACGAACCAGAGCAACAGAGGCCAGGCCCTGAGCACCCAGGCCCGGAACAGCTCGCTCCTCGCCTGCCCCCACCCCAAGGCTGCCTCTCAGACATGGCTGGAAACTTTCACGGGAACTTGAGGGTCTGCTGAATCAAGTGATGAAGGCTTAGATCTGGATGTGTTGAGTTAGTATAGGGCTGGGGTGTTGATCTGTGAGTGCCTTGGGTGGGGCCTGGATGAGGCTAGTTGACCTATTGGGAAATGTCTTTTGCGTGAAGTTTATCATTGGGCATGTGGAGGTATTATTGATATGAGAAAATGCTAAGTAACTGATTTACTATCTGAAAAGGGATTTACTATTGGGGAAAGGGAGGGAAGAAGAGACTGAACATAAACTGTGCACCTATGGATGAGGACAATGGGGGATGGGGAGGGGGCGGAGGGTGGGGTGGGAACCTGGTGGAGGGGGGAAGAAATGAGGAACCTTTGTAATAATATGAACAATAAAGATTGATTAAAAAAAAAAGAAAAGAAAAAGAAAAGCCAGGGCAGCTCTGATCATCCCCAAATTAGACAAACACCCGACAACCAATCATATATAATGTGATTGACAGATGGATTTTAAAAATTATTCATCTTATATACTAAAGAGTACTTAAGAAAAACAACAACAAACCGTTACGAAAAGAATAATCCCACCCCAAGAACTTGGCTGGCCAAAAACAACAAAAGGATATTTAAAAGTAAAACAGACTCAATAAAACCCAGCATTCCCCTCCTTTCCCAGGCTGTTTACTCCTGAAGCAGACTAGAGGGGAACCAGAGAGGGGCATAAAACTTGTTTTTTATCAAAGTTATCAGTTCTGACATGTTAGAAGAAGGAATGCAAAGATATTAGTGGAGGTGGGTATTGAGGAGAGATAGAAAAGAGGTTTTTGTTTTTTTTTAAAAAAATTAACTTCCTTATCTATTAATTCTTTGGGTTCAAACTAAATGAATGAAATCAGAGAGAGAAAAATCGATTGAAAAGATACAAAATCCTAGTGGTCTCAACTATGTACCTTAGGGAAGAATAAGCCCTCCACAACAAACTTCTCAAAAATCCCATTTGTAGCCCTGGCTGGTGTAGCTCAGTTAACTGAGCACTGTCCAATGCACCGGTGATTCCTGGTCAGAGCAGATGCCTAGGCTGTGGGATTGGACCCTGGTAGGGGTTCGTAGGGAGGCAGCAGATTGATGTTTCTCTCTCACATCTTTTCCTTTCCCCTTTCCTTCCCCCCTTCCCCTTCCCTTCCCCTCCTCTTCCCTTTCCTTCCCTTCCCTTCCTTCCTTTCTCCCTCCCTCCTTTCATAAAAACATATTTTAAAAAATATCCAATTTATAGTAACCAGGGCAAACCACCAGCCATAAATGTTAACACAGCATCAAAAATTACAACTTGGCCGAAACCGGTTTGGCTCAGTGGTAGAGAGTTGGCCTGTGGACTAAAAAGTCCCAGGTTCGATTCCAGTCAAGGGCATGTACCTTGGTTGCAGGTGCATCTCCGGTGGGGGTTGTGCAAGAGGCAGCTGGTCGATGTTTCTCTCTCATCGACGTTTCTAGCTCTCTATCTCTCTCCCTTCCTCTCTGTGAAAAATCAATAAAATATATTTTTTTAAAAATTACAACTTGCTTCCCCCAATTTTTGAAGCTTTTACTCTTAAAGTGTTCAATTTCTATTCCTAATATTTCATGTCCAATTTTTCTTCATAACCAGTGTGTGCTTGAAAGTTAAGGCCCAGTGGCAGAGTAAAAGTTGTTAAGCAAAGAAAAACCTGACTCCTACTTCCCTAGTTAAAATTAGAATACATTTTCAAGAGCCCTGGGCAGGGGAGAGAAAAATTCCATTCTGCTTCTTTGCTCTTCAAAATTCCTATAGCCAAGTGGTTTAACAGCAGTTGAATGGCACACATAATGACATCATTGATTGGACCCATAACAGAAGGGAGTGAGAAGAGAGGGTGGGAGGGGGAGGGAAGGAAAAGGAAGGGAGGTGAAGATGTATTTGTGTTACAGACAAAAGACAAGTTCTGTTCCTCAGCAGGGACAAATGAAGAACCAGATGAGGGTATACTGAGGTCAGAAAGTTTCCCCCATTGTTTCCTCTTTAAATAGCCTCACCCCTAAAGGTGTATTCCAATGGTTGGGTGGAGAAACAGCAGCATGAAAAATGCCAAATATTTATTTTCAAGTTATTATGAACTAGAAGGGGATTTAAAGGACTGGTTAAATTTGGTTGGGCCTAAAATGCTCCAAGAAATACTGAAGACTATGTGAGGTTGGGTCCTGGTTTTTCCTAAAATTCATCCTTTCTGATAGCCACTCTCAATTGCTCTATCTATCATATATATACACCATTCTTATTTCTTTTCTTGCAATTAATATGTTAAAAGAATACAAATGAAAACAAAAAACCTCACCCAAGGAGGATATTTTTTCCACTGATTTTTACAGAGAATTGAAGGGAGGGGGTGTGGGAGGGGAGAGGCGAAAGAGAAACATGATTGGTTACCTCCTGCACCCCAACTGAGGGCAGAAGTCAAATGGAACCTGTAACTCAAGTACATGCCTTGACTGGAAACTGAACCTGTGAGCCTCTGGTGCGTAGGTCAATGCTCTAACTACTGAGCAACACCAGCCAAAGCAAGAACACAATTTTTCAAACGAAGAAATCATTTTGGGAAAAATGATAATCTAGGATGAAGGGGGCTCTAGCTGGCTTGGTTCAGTGGATAGAGCATCGACCTTCAGATTGCGCAGTGGTTCAATTCTGATCAAGGACACATACCTTGGTTGTAGGCTTGATTCCCGCCCTGTAGGGTGTGTGGAGGAAACAACCAATAGATGCGTTTGCTCTCTTATCAGTGTTTCTGTCTCCTCCCCCCTTCTAACTCTCTAAAAATCAATGGAAAAATACCTTCAAGAAAAAAAAGGATAAAAGGGAGGGAGGAATTCCTTCAAAAGCCCTTGATCAATGAAATACAATAACTAAGAGGATCACACAAGTTTTTTCCATCTACACTCTATCAAATTTTTGTCTCCCCCCATTCTTGTCTGAGGATGTTTTTATGATTAAGAGAAACATTGATGTGAGAAACAGTGGTTAGTTGCCTCTCATATATACATACCCTGACCAGGGATCAAACCCACAAGCTAAGTTATGTGTCCTGAACCCCACACTTTTTTTGGTGTACAGGACAACACTCCAAACAACTGAAGTTTTGATCATATATAATAAAAGCCCAATATGATAAGTGTCCAGTCATCTAGTCATTGGTCTTCTGTTCAACCAATCAAAGCGTAATATGCCAATGATATGCTAAAAGCCACTCAACCACTTTCTATGATGTGTAAAGACCAGCAAGGGGCAGACACTTTGGTCTGTCCAATCAGAACTGAGGGAGATGAGCCAAACATACCTTGGAGCCCTCTTGCAGTGTCTCCCCTGCTGGCCAACTTCCGGCATCCCTCCCAGGCTCCAATCATGCACTGGTGGGGTCCCTAAACCTGTAGGCCTGGCCTGTGCCCTCTCACAATCCAGAATCCCTTGGGGGATGTCAGAGAGCCAGTTTTGGCCAACCAGGTAGGTAACTGGTACATGAATTCAAGCATTGGGCCGAGAGAGAGAGAGAGAGAGAAAGAGAGAGAGAGAGAGAGAGAGAGAGAGAGAGAGGGAGGGAGAGAGAGAAAGAAAGTGTGTGTGTGTGTGTGTGTGTGTGTGTGTGTGTCTATCTGTCTATATCTATCTAATTTTTCCTCACTGATTCCAGAGAGGAAAAGAGAGAGTGATAAAATCATCAGTGATGAGATAATGACTGATTGCCTCCTGCACACCCTCCATTGGGGATCAAGCCCATATCTTGGATTAGTGCCCTAACCAAACCAAACTGTGACCTCTTGGTTCTTAGATTAACACTCAACCATCGAGCCACATGGCTGGGCGAGCTTTCTTGGTGTTATGGGGTCCTATGAGAAAGGGGAATAGAGAATTAAGTGTTTTACTTGACCGGGGTTCAGCTGCTTTAGTATATTTGGATGAATACAAGAACCCAAGTCTACTCTGCAGGCTACTTTCCCAACTTACTCTGAGAATCTAAATCTTCAACCATTTACCCCTTTAAAAAATAGTCTATCAGCCGAAACCGGTTTGGCTCAGTGGTAGAGTGTCGGTCTGCGGACTGAAGGGTCCCGGGTTCGATTCTGGTCAGGGGCAAGTACGTTGGTTGCGGGCACATCTCCGGTAGGGGGTGTGCAAGAGGCAGCTGATCGATGATTCTCTCTCATCGACGTTTCTAGCTCTCTATCTCTCTCCCTTCCTATCTGTAAAAAATCAATAAAATATATATTTTTAAAAATATTCTATCAAACACCTCACCATAGCTTATAGTTCCTCAGGTTCTTAATGAGTTACAAGTTGGCAATGTCCTATGCATACTCCACAGTCTTCCTTTGGAAAATATTTGTACACCCATACCTAAACTCTCTAACAAATCCTAATTATAGGCTCTCTGAGAAGGCTGGTGGTCAACTTCTAAATCCACGACACGAACTTCCTTCCTCCACACCCCAATGGCTAATCTCCATGCCACAGCCCACTGCTGAAGGGGAGGAACAAATAAACATTTCTTCATTTATTTTAGATGGTGAAGAGGAATCTAGATATAATCAAATAAGCCTTCTAAAAGAGAGAGAATGGAGACCAGACTGCCATTGGTTAACCACAATAGAATTCGCATACTAGAAGAAGACATAAGTGCCCCCCTGTACTTGGAACTGACTCATTGTCCCAGCTTCCTCTTTGATATCTCAACACATTTTAGTGACAAGCTCGTCAAAAACAAGGCAGTGGTTAGAGCATCGGCCCATAGACTGAAGGGTCTCAGGTTTGAGAGAGAGAGAGACCCCCTCCCTTCCATTCTAAAAAAAAAAAAGTCAATGGAAAAAATATCCTCAGGTGCGTAGGTCTAAACACAAGGTAGGTCTAACATCTCTCTCACTCTGAAGTGGTTTATTCCCAATAAATGGATAAATAAAAATATGTAATTATATGAAAGGCTCATAAAACTAATCACTACAGCCACCCAAGAATTTTCTAGCTCCCAGCCTCATCAATAGAAGTGGTCAGTGGAGGGATAGTTTGTTTTCAACCTTTATATTCTGACACTGTAACTTAAGACAACATTATCAGGGAAGAAACTAGCAGAAATCACAAATCTGAGGAAAGCATCCTTCAAGGGTTTATAAGCCTTAAGATAAATCATTAGCATAGTTACCTATCTGAAAAGCTAGAAGTAGGAAAAACCCTGTTGATATTCTATTATAGTAGAGCCGAAACCGGTTTGGCTCAGTGGATAGAGCATCGGCTTACGGACTAAAAGGCCCCATGTTCGATTCCGGGCAAGGGCATGTACCTTGGTTGCGGGCATATCCCCAATAGGGGGTGTGCAAGAGGCAGCTGATCGATGATTCTCTCTCATCGATGTTTCTAATTCTCTATCCCTCTCTCTTTCTCTCTGTAAAAAAATCAATAAATATATATATTAAAAAATATTCTAGTAGAGAAGGAAAATGTATTAAGATTATTAGGGATACAAGATGTTTTTATTTTCTACTCCTATTAATGAGTAAGCAGCCCAGCTCGTATGGCTCAGTGGATTGAGCTTCTTTCCATGCAGAGAAGTCACGGGTTTAATTCCCGGTCAGGGCACATGTCCAGGTTTCTGCCCAATCCAGGTGGGGAGTGTGCAGGAAGCAGCTGATCGATGTTTCTCTTTCATCTCTCTAATGGATGTTTCTATATCCCTCTCTCTAAAATCAATAATTAAATAATTTTTTAAAAGATGTAGCAACACGTGCTTTTCTACTTAGTGCCTGGGCTTTTTATTTACTTATTTTAATATATTTTTATTGATTTCAGAAAGGGAAAGGGAGAGATAGAAATATCAATGAGAAGACCAGCTACCTACTGCACACCCCCTGAGCATGCAACCAGGGAATATGCCTTTGATTGGAATCGAATCTGGGACTCTTCAGTCCATAGGCCAATGCTCTATCCACTGAGCAAAAACAGGCAGGGCTGGGCTTTTTTTTTTTTTTTTTTTTTTTAAATATACTTAACCCAGCTGGATTTCCTATAACCTCCTAGACCTAAAGTATCAAGTTTTACTTTCCCAAATGTGCTAATAACAAAACAAAACAATCAACTCTAATCAGCTACTCCAGTTAACAATGTAACTCTACGCCCAGACTTAAGTTTTTACCAAAACTGATGTACAATTACTAATATACAATGTGGGGGGAAAGTGGGTTTACAGTTGTTTGCATGGAAAATGATTAATAAATAATAATACAAGAATAAACTCTGTGTTTCGAATACTCACAATTAAACCTACTTTTGTATCCACCTATATTAGGTGTACCAGTTAAAAAATGTGGATTTTTTTCAATAGATGGAGTTACCCATCCTATATAATAAAAGCATAATATGCTAAGTGCCCTCTGATAGGTCGACCATTAGGTCAACTGTTCACTCAACTATTCAACCAGTTGCTATGATATGCATTGACCACCAGGGAAAGATGCAATGACCAGTAGGTTAGCTTGCTGCTGGGGTTTAGCCAATCAGGCCTGGGCGAGAGGGCCGGACATTGTATATACCCTGGAGCCCTCCTGGGCCAGTCAGGCGTGATCAGCCCAATTGCTGGCCAAGCCAAGGGACCCCACCCATGCACAAATTTGTGCACCGGGCCTTGAGTATGTTGATATATATATGATTTGATATGCATGTTATTTTGTTGTTTTAACAAGCTTCAAAACTTCATGTCAAATTTTCTGAAGGTAACATCATAGATATTTTTACACTTAAAAACATCGAATTTCGCCAAAACCAGTTTAGCTCAGTGAATAGAGCGTCTGCCTGCGGACTGAAAGGTCCCAGGTTCGATTCCAGTCAAGGGCATGTACATTGGTTGCGGACACATCCCCGGTAGGGGGTATGCAGGAGGCAGCTGGTCAATGTTTCTCTCTCATCGATGTTTCTTTTTCTTTAAAATATATATTTTATTTATTTTTTACAGAGAGGAAGAGAGAGGGATAGAGTTACAAACATTGATGAGAGAGAATCATCGATCAGCTGCCCCCTGCACACCCCCCACTGGGGATGTGCCCGCAACCAAGGTACATGCCCTTGACCGGAATCGAACCTGGGACCCTTCAATCTGCAGGCTGATGCTTTATCCACTGAGCCAAACTGGTTTCGGCTCTCATCGATGTTTCTAGCTCTCTATCCCTCTCCCTTCCTCTCTGTAAATTAAAAAAAACAAAAAAACAAAAAAAAACCTGTCGAATTTCATGCCAAAAAAAAGAGCATCTGCTGTAAGTTTTAATTCATTACTTTATTTGAAGAAAAATGCTACTGAATACTTCAGGAAGTTTATAGTGAAATTTATAAGCTACATCTCAAGATAGCTGTGAATGCTGATTTAAACGCTTTAAAAGTGAAGATAGACAAAGGACGTCCAGGTCAACTGAAAAAGTTTGAAGACCAACAATTATAAGCATTATTGGATGAAAATGCATGTCAAACTGAAAAAACAACTTGTAGAAAGATTAAATGTTGCTCAGCAAACAATTTCCAATCGTTTACAAGCAATGGGAAAGATTTTAAAGGAAGAAAAATGGGTGTCTCATCAACTGAACGAAAGACAAATGGAAAACCGAAAAGTCATCAGTAAAATGTTGCTTCAATGGCACGAAATAAAGTCTTTTTTGCATCAAATTGTAACTGGCAATGAAAAGTAAATTTATCTTGAGACTCCAAACGCACAAAATCACGGGTTGATCCAGGTCAACCATTGACATTGACTGCAAGCCAAATTGCTTCAGAAAGAAGACAATGCTCTGCGTTTGATGGGATCAGGAAAGTGTGGTGTATTAAGAGCTTCTAAAACAAGGTGAAACTTGCCGAAACCGGTTTGGCTCAGTGGATAGAGCGTCGGCCTGCGGACTGAAGGGTCCCGGGTTTGATTCTGGTCAAGGGCATGTACCTTGGTTGCGGGCACATCTCCAGTAGGGGGTGTGCAAGAGGCAGCTGATCGATGATTCTCTCTCATCGATGTTTCTAACTTTCTATCTCTCTCTCTTCCTCTCTGTAAAAAAAAAACAAAAAAAACAAACAAGTTGAAATCATTAATACTGCCAGCTACTGACAACAAATAATCAATTTGAACCATGCTTTGATCGTGAAACAACCAGAATGTGCCAGAAGACACAGCAAAGTAATTCTGCTTCATGATGATGCACCATCACAAACATCAAAACCAGTTAAAGACACCTTAAAAGATCTTGCCTGGGAAGTATTAACCCCCCCCATTGTAGTCACCAGATCTTGCTCCTTCGGATTACCACTTGTTCCGATCGATGGCATACACACTTTTGGAGCAAAACAAGAAAAGTTCTATTGGAATGGTATCTATAAATAACCTGAAAGATGGGGGAAATGTATAGCTAAGCGATGGACATTACTTTGAATAAAGCACTTTTGATGTTTCTCTTGAAATTATCATGTTTTGATTACAAAATCCACATTAATTGGTATACCTAGTACTGTTTCCCCGAAAATAAGACAGTGTCTTATATTAATTTTTTCTCCCAAAGTCACGCTAGGTCTTATTTTCAGGGGATGTCTTATCTTTCCATGCGCTAGGTCTTATTTTTGGAGGATGGCTTATTTTCAGGGTATTATCAAGTGATCTGACTTCCCAGCTATTCCTTCTATCCATCTCCCATTCGTTTTAGAGATGAGTTTCTTATGTGCCAGGCAAGTCCTGTCCTTCACCAATAGGACTAACCCAAACACTATTTCTCTCGGGAGGCATGACAAAGTGACAGAAAACAACAGAAACAACCAGGAGAGCACAAGACTAAAAACCTAGCTGGTGATCAATCAAAACCAACCAGCCAGAGGTTATTTATCTGGGATCTGTTTTGTTTGAGGGGTGGGAGGTTTCTAAGCCCATAGTCACCATGAGACTTATATGAGAAAAGGCATGCCATTCTATCCTCAAATAGCCCAAAGAGTTGGAGGGACAATTTACAACCTCTTGTGTAAAAAATGTCTATAAATGCCAGTGCCATTCTTTGCCCTGTCACGTCCCATTATCCTAAACCAACAGGATTCTATTCACTGAGACTTAAGCTAGAAACATGAATGGACAGGCCTTTCTTGGGCAGGCAAAAGAGGTTTTGTGTATAGTATACTAATGGAATATATGAACAGTTATACAAAAGTCAGCCTAGGAAGAATAGCTGAGATTCAGTGTCCTCAAATTTATAATATGGTCAAGCTATAAATCTAAAATATGAAGAGATGATCAGATTATGACAGTTAAAAAAGAAATCAGTCATAAATGCTATTAATTCACACACTTTCCCTTTAAAAAAAAATATTTTATTTTTTTTACAGAGAGGAAGGGAGAAGGATAGAGAGTTAGAAACATCTATGCGAGAAACATCGATCAACTGCTTCCTGCACACCCCCTACTGGGGATGTGCCCGCAACCAAGGTATATGCCCTTGACCGGAATCTAACCTGGGACCCTTCAGCCCGCAGGCCGAGGCTCTATCCACTGAGCCAAACCGGTTTCAGCACACTTTCCCTTTTTATCATACATCTACTGAAGAGAAATCAGCAAGCAATTGGGGCCTTAACCTGGATCAAGTAAACACAAACCCTGTGCAATGGAGATGACAGGAGGTGGGTTTCTCATTGTACTTTTTAGGATATTACGATGAAGAGGCATCTCCACACCATCTACGAACTTACCAGTATTGCATGATCTCTATGTGAATGAGATCTGTGCCTGAAGAACTGTAAAACTTAAAACAGGTGTCTAAATTATTCTGGAGGATGTTATACTAGAATCAAGGATCCTAAAATAAGGTGGACAGAATGCTAATCTGGCTGTTCCATAAAAATAAACTTAATCATGCCACTACCGTGGCCAACCAACCAAATACTAGGTAGAAAATAAACTCTGGTGATAAAGAACAGTTATGCATAAGACTGAAACAGTTAACTCTCACTGAGACTATACCCAGCTTCAATCTCAGGCTTCGGATATAGGACATTAAGTTCTACCGTAGGAAACAAGTTTACAAAAAATAACACTTTCTTTTATCTTACTCCTTTTCCTCCAATCTATAGATTCAGTTTAAAACTGTTTATAATCTAGTCTGGTCAGAATGTCTCAGTGGTTAAGCGTCCACCTATGAACTAGGAGGTCAGGGTTCGATTCTTGGGCAAGGCACATGTCCAGGTTGTGGGCTCCATGCCCAGTGTGGGCCATGTGCAGGAGGCAGCTAATAAATGATTCTCTCTTATCACTGATGTTTCTATCTCTCTCTCCCCTTCCCTTCCTCTCTGAAATAAAAATAAAAAAATAATTAAAAATAAAACTATTTATATTCTACAAGTACTGAAAAATTTGGACTACAAAAACAAAGATTCCATTTATGTGGTCTGGTAAAGGAGTTCTATGCTACTTCCAAGTATAAAAGCTGTGTGGGAGATATAAACTAGACTTGAGTAGTTTAATACCCACGTGGCTATTTAATTAAAAATTCAGTTCCTCAGTTACACTAGTTACATTTCTAGTGGTCAATAACCACATGTTGCTAATCATTACTATATTAGGTAACAGGTTATTAAGTAGGACAATATTCTATAGAATATTTCTATCATTACAGAAAGTTCTATTGGACAATAGTAGACTAGACAGCAAAATACCAACATTTCTAGGACATTTTAGTGTTTTATGGGGAAAATTAGAGCAAACTGTTAAAATAAGGATGATTATGAAAATCAGGATTTATGATCAATGTATATGGAACTTAAAGAAAACATCTCAAAAAGTCACAACCTCCAAGCAAAGTGGTCCCTGGAAGAAATCATATACTCTAGAACAGTGCTATTCAAAATGTGGTCTGCCTCCTGGTGCTGGTCCCCAAACTGTTCGTTACAACTCTGCAGTTAAATCCAGAAATTGAGAGTGTTTAGAAACTTCCAGAGTAATTTAACATTACTGTGACATTTTAATTTTATTGTATTTGATAAAAGTTCCACTCTGCAATAAACTGGAAATTTAAAAAAGCTAGTCTTTGCCCTGACTGGTAGCTCAGTGGTTGGAACAACACCCTACACACAGAAGGGTGGAGGGTTTGATTCCTGGTCAAGAAATAATAATAAAAAAAAAATGCTAGTCTTTGCCATAGAACTTGAGAGAAACACTACTCTAGAACATATGTGTGACAATGAATGCGATTAGAAAACATAATTCATATAGTCAGAGTTCTGCCAATTACTACTATTTGATTATAACCCTTCAGAGATTTAAAATGAAAACTGAAATCTTACCAGTGATCAAAAACCATAGAAGTTAACTGATTCAATTAGTCATAAAGCCAGCTGGCCAACAAAACTGAATTAAGGAAGAAAGAAAATAAACCAACAACAAAACAAAGAGGGAAGAAAACTAATATTTATTGAGATTGTCAAAGTGTCACTACGTTAGGTAATTTCAAATATACAATTTATTCTTCACAAACAGTGTTAGGTATTACTCCCATTTAAAAAAATTTTTTTTGTTTTAATTAATCCTAACCTGAGGATTTTTTTTTTTTTTTAGGCTATTTTTTTCCATTGACTTTTAGAGAGAGAGAGAGGGAGGGAGGGAGGGAGGAAGGGAAAGAGATGGGGGGGGCGGAAGGGGGAAGGAAGGGGAAAGACAAGGGGGATGGGGGTGGGGAGAAGGGGGAAGGAGAAGGGGAAAAAGGGGGGGGGGAAAGAAACATCGATGTGAGAGAGACACATCAATTGGTTGCCTGTTTGCCTCCTGCATGCGCCCCAACCACGCAGGGGATTGAACCTGCAACCCAAGTACATGCCCTTGACCGGAAATTGAACCTGCAACCCTTCAGTGAATGGGCTGGTGCTCTAACCATTGAGACACCAGCCAGGGTATTATTTCCATTTTTATAGATGAGAATCAAATAAGTTTAATATTTTGCTCAAAGTCACAAAATCAACTAAGGTATCTCCTTCATGTTCTACTCATGGACTAGCAAAATCAGGTCAAATTGGACTGGCAAAATCAGGTCAAATATAGAGAAAGATTATAAGGAAAGGAAAAGAAAAGCTGATGTCCCTGTAATGAAATGCTAGCAAAATAACTCAGGTGTGGCTCAGTGACTGAGTGTTAACCTATGAACTAGGAGGTCACAGTTCAATTCCGGGTCAGGGCACAGGCCTGGGTTGCAAGCTTGATCCCTAGTAGGGGGCATGCAGGAGGCAGAGCCAATCAATAATTCCCTCTCATGATTGATGTTTCTCTCTCTCTCTCCCTCTCCCTTCTTCTCTGAAATAAAACATACACACACCCACACCCACACATCAACTCAGGCAAACAGTATATGTGAGGGACAAATTCCTCTGAGGAATGTATCCATGTGAGCTGAGTAGTAGGAGGTACAATGTTCAATTTATTTCATTTTGATGGAACATACAAACACACACAATTCCCTAGAAGAGTGAAGTTATTGCTGAGATTCTCAGATACCTATCCCTCATACATAAAAGGAGATAGATGAGATCCAGGGCCACATATCCAAAGCATCCTTCCCCTTGGCCACTAGCAAAACACAAATGACTTTGGGTTTATAATTCTTCCCAATTAAGCTGCAAGTGGTTTAAGAATCACATACTCTGACTTCCTCTCAACTCCTAAATTGTAAAAATTTCAAACAAACCAGCAAATACTCCTATTGAACACCTATGGTCTCAGCATCAAGCTGAGCACACAGAGCTGTTGTATTTCTGGTAAACACAAAAAATGTAACTTGAAGGAAGGAAAGATGAAACACACCTGTAAGCAAGATTATGAGTCCTCCCCCCACCCCACCGCAAGCACAAGTGTTTACATCTTAGTTTTAGATTTTTTTCCTGAGCAAAAATATAACTGGTCAAGTCAATTTTTTCCTATGGATTTCCATACTCAAATGGGAAAGAATAATTTTTTTTATTTTTAAAAATATATCTTATTGATTTTCTTACAGAGAAGAAGCAAGAGGGATAGAGAGTTTGAAATATCGATCAACTGCCTCCCGCACTCCTCCCTCCCCCGCCGAGGATGTATCCGCAATCAAGGTACATGCCCCTGCCTCTGCCTGGAATTGCATCTGGGACCCCTGAGTCGGCAGGTCAATGCTCTGTCCATTGAGCCAAATCAGTCAGGGCAAGAATAATTTTTTTAAAATGTTTTCTTTCGACAACCAAGAGAAATACAGAGCATGCTCAAACAGCCTAAGTAGAGCTATGAAAACAATCTGTGTGTGTGTGTGTGTGTGTGTGTGTGTGTGTTTATGTGTGTGAAAACCAATTAGCTTTGTGAAACAATTTCTATAATACAATCAGTAGTCAGTGAGAGGAGATAAGAGTCAAAGGACTGTGTGAAACAAAGTGTTACATTCTTAGCCTGGTAGTCCCTAAACAGCTCTAACATTGCAAAAACAGTACTTTACCTTTCTGGAGATTGAAGAGACATTCAAACCAAATCTTTGGGCTCTTTCCTTTAGCTTGTCCAAATTAACCTACAAAAACAAGGGGAGGGGGAAACAAACACCAACAAAAAACCAACCTATGTTTTAAAAAATCAAAACAGAAAATACAGAAGGCAGAAACTATGGTCCAATGATAAAAGTTAAATAAGCCTACAACATCAAAGTAACCTATGTGCCAAATTAGAACACAAAGCAGCACCTGTCCATGCCACTAATTATTAAAAGGCTTCTTTTGGAATGCAATGACAGAATCAGCCCTACTTCCTTCATTCAGCAAAGGTGGCAAGAACCTCAGGAGGGTTTAAGATCAAAGTAGGACAAACACTGCTTGAAAAAGGAAACAAATGTCTAAATCATCACCTCCTAACAAGTCCTCCATTCAAAGTCCAAAATCATTAATTCCTATAGTCTCTGCAAATAGTTCTTACTTTACCTCTTAGCAAAAAGGTATCATCACTGCACATGTACTTTCTTCAGAAGAAAAATCTACCACCAGAACCCTACTCAATTTTCTTGGAAGCCTTGATATATCAAGATTATCACAGGAATATTTAGGACATTTTCTTTCTTTTTAGGTATATGGATATTTTGAATGATTAATGCATGTAATTGCTGAGGTTACTATGTACAGGTAAGAGAAGTGGAGATTTATTTCTTGATTTCTTTCCCCTCGGACAGTCTTAATGATTTCCTCCCTCTTGGCCTGGAGCCATTCTTCATGGAGCTTGCTTGCTTCCTTGGTCTTAGACCTGTGGGCCTCAGCCTGGTCAGCTAGAAGTTTGTTGTGAGTCTTGTCTGCCTTCCTTCAGTTCATGAATGTGTTCCACAAGAATCTGCTTGTTTCTGAACATGTTACCTCTTTCAGGCACAGGCTAAGATACATGTGGTGGCCAATCTTCTTAGATTCACAGTATCTTCTAAGCAGCTGGAGAATTCTCATCCTCCTTATCCAGGCTACATTCTCAGCCATTCAAGCACTGGCAGTACCCTTTGGTTTACCTCACCCATATGCCTGCCTTTCTTGCAGGCTAAGGTGTTTTTCAAACAACAAGCTTGGGGAATGGACAAGCACAGGCTTCCAGATGATCAGTCCATCTTTGATCAACTTCCAGATCTGCTGATGGGAGTTGGCATTGGAGATTTCATTAGTCTCACTGGGTTCCAAGCCAACCTTCTTTTTGCCACAGAAAAGGACACTGCAGCCAAGCCTCTTCTGAAGCCTGAGCAATACTCATGTATGTATGTGGTCACAGAAGTAAAAGTATTTTAGAAATTTTCATTAATAATACTACTAAAAATAATGAACTGTAACCACAAAAGCAGAATTCCATAAAGCTGAACTTTTTTTTTTTTTTTTATAATAAACACTTTTAAAATTTTATTTATTTGTATTATATTTTAAATCCTCTCCCGAGGATATGTTTTATTGATTTTAGAGAGAGAAAAAAGGGAGACTGAACTGAAAGAGATCAATGTGAGAGAGAAACATCAACTGGTTGCCTCCCGTACGTGCCAACCAGGGATTGAACTGGCAACCTGGGTGGGTATGTGCCCTGACCGGGAATCAAACTTGGACCTTTCTGTGTAGAGGACAACACTCCAACCAACTGAGCTAAGGACAAACTGAACATATTTCACCACATCACTTATTTCCATTTTCTAATCATGCCTACTAGACACAATGGCCCAGAAGTGTCTTATTCTACTAGTCTTTATTCTGATTTTACATTTACTAGGAGTGTTGAAAAATACCAGTATCTAAAAATAGAACTCATTAAGTTGCTTTCACAGATTTTTTTGTGGTAATTAAGAATTAGACATTATCAAAGCCACTGGACAAGGCCTAAAACTGCAGTACCAAAGACAAAGAGTTACATGGGCTGTTCTCTAACAAAACCTATTCATTTTTTTCAAGAGTGGTAGGAAGGGGGATGTCTATAGTATTTTTGAAGACATGGCAATTTTCCTGACCTCTTGGTACCTCTAACAATTCTCTTTATTGAGGACATAAAACATTACTGAAAACAGTTCCAAGCTCATATGATTTCAGTTTCCTTTGACCAGGGGAGGAGGAGAAGTCTCTTTAACTTATACTAACTGTATAGAGTTAAGTTTTAGCTCTCAAGGTATAAAATAAGATTTCTTACCACAGGCTTGGTGTCAGATGACAGGCCTAAAAAAAGAAAGTTTAATTTAATATTTTAAAAAGCCATAAAGGAAGCTCACATTCTTCAAATCAAGTCAGACAACATAGAAATAATATATATGACAAATCTCCTTTATTAGAAATAAAAGGCAGATTGCATCTAAAGATCATATATGCATTACATCTAGAATCTTATTTGTATAGCCACTTTGTAAACTGTTTGGTGGTTCCTCAGAAAGTTAAAGCGTAGTATTATAGTTTACCATATGACTTAGCAATTCCATGCCTAGGTATATACAAAAAAGACATGAGCCAAGACCGGTTTGGCTCAATGGATAGAGCGTCGGCTTGGGGACTGAAGGGACCTGGGTTCGATTCCGGTCAAGGGCATGTACCTTGGCTGCGGGCATATCCCCAGTAGGGGGTGTGCAAGAGGCAGCTGATCGATGACTCTCTCTCATTGATGTTTCTAGCTCTCTATCCCACTCTCTTCCTCTCTGTACAAAATCAATAAAATATATTAAAAAAAAAAAAAAAAAAAAAAGACATGAAAACTTGTATATAAATGTTCACAGCAACATTATCCATAGTAGCCAATATGTGAAAACCCAAATGTTAATCAACTGATAAATAGTTAGACAAAATATGGTAGATCCATACAATGGAATATTACCCAACAATAAAAAAAAAGTACTGATAAATGCTACAACATCTGAATACATTATGCTAAGTCTAAGAATTCAGTCACAAATAACCACAAATTATAGGATTCCACTTATATGAAGGCAAATTTATATATACATAGAAAAAAATCAGGCCGAAACCGGTTTGGCTCAGTGGATAGAGCGTAGGCCTGCCGACTGAAGGGTCCCAGGTTCGATTCCAGTTAAGGACATGTGCCTTGGTTGCGGGCACATTGCTAGTGCGGGGTGTGCAGGAGGCAGCTGATCAGTGTTTCTCTCTCATAGATGTTTCTAACTTTCTATCCCTCTCCTTTCCTCTCTGTAAAAAATCAATAAAATGTATTTTTTAAAAAGAAAAAAAATCAGTGGCTGCTTGGGGGGACAGGATGGGAAACAACTGATAATGAGTACAGGGTTTTGTTTTTGGGCGATAGATATGTCCTAAAATTAGACTGTGATGATAGCTGCACAACTCTGAGAATATAAAGGAACCAATGAATTATATATTTTAAATGAATGAATTGTATGGTATATGAATTATATCTCAATAAAGCTGTTAAAAATGAGAAAGAAATTCATATCTGGAAAAAAGAGCAGAGCTATTATCATGAGTTAAAATTATGTCCTCTTTTTAAAAAATATACTTTCTTATGGATTTCAGAGAGGAAGGGAGAGGGAGAGGTAGAAACGTCAAAGATGAGAGAGAATCACTGATTGGCTGCTTCCTGCACTCCACACTGGGGATGGAGCCCACAACCTGGGCATGTGCCCTGATCAGGAATGGAACCATGAACTCCTGGGACTTCCTGGTTCATAGGTTGACACTTCACCACTGAGCCACACCAGCTGGGCAAAATTATAGCCTCTTTAAGACAATGTTCTGTCTGGAAATTATAACTAAGCAAGTAGTATACTGGTCTATAGGATCAAACCTGATCTAGTCAATAATCACTGACTTAAAACTTAAGCAATCTCAATTTTGTCATTGGTTTTATAGTTCTCCAATGTAAACATTTATGTATGGATTCAACTTTTACCATAACCCATGTGCTAGGAATTAGGTGTTTTTATGTTCTCACTATAACATTATAATTCCTTTCAAATGTTCTGTTCAATATTTTAATTGATTTTCTTAGAAACAGAGAAAGGGAGAGGGGAGACAGAAACATTGATGAGAGAGAAACATGGATTGGCTACCTCCTGCAAGCTCACAATCCAGGCATGTACCCTGACTGGGAATCAAACCAGTGACCTCGAACTGGTAACCTCTTGGTTCATGGGTCAACACTTAACTACTGAGCAACACCAGCCAGGCTGCTCTGTTCTTTAGAGTTACTCTGTAATTCTAGGATGTCAGAGTTATGGAAACACTGTAAATGTTATCTATACATTATTTTTACTGATCAAGTTTAGTTCTCAGACTGTATTCATCTTAACTTTTTTCTTTCTTCAAATTTCACCATCTAACGTCTTAAATAATTTTGTTGTACTATCATCAGTCCTATTATCTGTCTCTTAACATAACTAAAAACTAGAAAATAACTTATTTCTAAAACACATACTGATAGTGGCCAGAATTTTTCTGGTCTTTTAAAAAGCATAGCAATATAAGATCTTTGGAGGACATTTTCTTTTTAATTTTTTAAATTAAATTATTATCTTTGTACATATACCATAGCCCCCCCCATACATACCCTCCCTCCCCAGAGTTTTGTGTCCATTGGTTGTACTTATATGCATGTATACAAGTGGAGGACATTTTCTTAACACACTTAAAACTATAAACAAGTCACTAGGAATATTGGACTGAATTAGGAGAGTACATTTAAATTTTACAGGGATTATGTCCTTTTAAAAAGAACAATAACCTGCCCTAGCTGGTTTGGCTCAATGGATAGAGCATCGGCCTGCAGACTGAAGGGTCCCGGGTTCAATTCTAGTCAAGGGTACATGCCCGGGATTGTGGGCTTGATCTCTAGTGTGGGGGTGCAGGAGGCAGCGATAGATGATTCTCTCTCATCAATGATGTTTCTCTCTTTCCCTCTCCCTTCCTCTCTGAAATCAATAAAATATATATATTTAAAAAACCAATAACTTTTATATCCTAATTACAAAATGTATATTCATTGTGAAAATTTTAAAAACAGACAAGATGTAGTTACTCAAAATTCTACTAGAGACAATGAGTATTAACAATTTAGTACATTTCTGCCGAGACCAGTTTGGCTCAATGGATAGAGCGTCGGCCTGCAGACTGAAAGGTCCTGGGTTCAATTCCGGTCAAGGGCATGTACCTTGACTGCGGGCACATCCCCAGTAGGGGGTGTGCAAGAGGCAGCTGATCGATAATTCTCTCTCATCGATGTTTCTAACTCTCTATCCCTCTCTCTCCCTCTCTGTAAAAAAATCAATAAAATATATATATTAAAAAAAAAAAAACACAAAAAACCAATTTAGTACATTTCCTTATTTTTTCTTAGTCATACATGCACTAGGAAATGACAATCTACTGCAAATTTTATAACTTGCTTTTTTCACTTAATATCTTCCTGACAAATATTCTTCAATATCAATTTTAACATCTGCATGGCCTTCCACTATACCATGGTACAAATTTATTTAACCAACTCCCTACTGTATGTCACACTGCTTCCAGTTACTGATCACTACAAATAATGCATGATAATCTTTGTGGCTAAATCTTTAAGTATATCCAAGATTAATTCCTAGAAGTAAGATAATTGAGGTAAAAGAGACCACTACACTAGGCAGAATAACAATGGACAGGTACATAATTATATACTGATTTGAGACAATAGAATAAGTGAGGTACTAGAAACTTCTCTGAAAATGTCCAAGAAAGGAAAAACAAATGTTGGTACTTCTTCCTATTCTCTTCAGTACCTTCTCTAAATTGCCCAGGAAGGCTTACATATAGTTTTACCTAAAGCAAAGAGGTAAATGTTACAACCTCTTAAAGGCTTCTAAAAATTAACAAGTTTACCTTAATTTGGAGAAATCAAATCTGTGTGCCAGAAAAGTAAGAATATAGAGGTAACTTTCTCAGAGTTTCTGAGAAAGAGTTTCTGTGTGTACTTACCTTTTGAGGGAACTGAAGAAATTCCAAATCTGTAGAAAGAAAAACAAGCTAAATTTTAGGGAGCTGTTCACACTCCTAGTCTCCGTGTCAAGTGTACATATGGCACTTCTTGCTTGTGATCTCAAGCCTTGCAATCATTAGCCAATTCTAACAACTCCATGAAAGAAGTTCCGTTTACTCTTTCTCACGAAGAGTCCAAATAATAAGCTAAAAGGAAGCCTTATTAATAGAAGTCAGTTGCTAACTTTTACCTATTACAAAACCCCTGCTCGATAATAAAACCCATCCACAGCTACTATATCCAAATCAACAGAGTTCTCAATAGAGCCAAAAAAGTTTCTGTTCAGCAAGGCCTATATCCTCCTTAAAGTCAACAAGTATATTTAAAATCACAGCCCCTCACCTTCATACTGTCACTATCTCAGGTCCAAAAGGCTGGGGATACTCACCTAGCTGCCCGGGCAGCTTTCTTACTCTCCAAACTCACAGGTACATTGAATCTTTCAGCTCTCTTCTGCATTCTCTAAGTGATAATGGATAAAAGAAGGGGAAAAGAAAATGTTAATTTCTGGTTTTCTTCTCTTAAGAGAAAAGTTGTTTAGAGGTGTATCTTTAGAATATGAGGAGTAATTTTTTAAGATCTAAACTGAGAATACTGACCATCTTACAGGATATCAGGTCATATCCATTTGAGGGCTTAACTCAATAGTCGTTTCCAGAAAGCAAACACAAAAAGACTATTATTACATCCATGCCCTCAAAAACTAAAGAAATAAAATGAAACCCACAATCTGCATGAAGCCAAGGGGACAAAAAGCTGTGTCTAGTTGACCTTTGAAAAGGGATCAAAGGAACAACTGGTTCGGACAGTGGTGATATGCGTTTAATTAGAAATATATCCTATGCCACCTTTACTTTAAAGGTATAAAAAAAGAAACAGATCTCGACAAAATCCCACAGAAATTTCAATGTCACCAGCTAGTGAGTTGTAACTTAAGGGTGACATCTTCCCTTGTTTTTTCATCTCTCCCAAGGTACAATTCTCCCAAGCCCCAATCCTAGCTTGTAAACATCCTAAAGAGAAATACCACTAAGACCACAGGTACAGTGTTTTATATAAAAAGACTATGGTTTCAATGGTGACTATGCCAAACCAAATATTTTCTCAAGTATAGTTGGTGGAAAAATATATCAATACCAAATCTGTTAATACTGTTTTACTGCCTATGAGTAAAAATTTTAAAGTGATAATACAGATAAAAGGTAAGAAAAAGAAAGGTATATGGATAGAGGGTCTGCTTTTCTCCCAGGGGAAAATACCTACCTCAGTCTGTGGTATTTCAGATGTAATTTTTACCACTTTCTTTTCTGCTGCCCTGGAAAAAGAGGAAAGAGTTATTTAAAATGAGAAAATGGACATTCTAAACCAAAACTTTAGAATAGTATAAGAATTTTCCTGAATCATCTCTTCTGTCCCATATCTTTCTATTACCTCTTCTTAAAACCCCCCCCAAAAAAAACATAAAACGCTTTAGAACTTCCAATTCCTTGAACTGTCATCTACTGACAAGAGTTCAAATAACAGACCAAGCTACTTTGCTGAAGTATAAGAGAGTTATCAGGAAAGAAGTCTGGTTACATATATTGGGCTGAAATGAAATACTCAAAGGATACGGGAAACCATTTTATTTACTTATAGTAAATAAAAGCATTTTAAATTTACTTCTGGTCTAACTAGTCCTCTAACCCTCATTTAAATGTCAGCTCTCAATTTTCATCACTGAAACAATTAATGTGTGCTCTACAAGCTCTGGTTTCTTTCCTTTACAAATCCCTTATTTCTCCCATGGGGACTATAACTTCAGCTGAAATAGTCAAAATGGGACAAATAAAAATGCCAAAAGGAGTGGGAAGAAAAAAGGCTAAGGGGAGTTTGAATTAGGAAAACATAGTAAGTTACTAGTCAAAAGGCTAAGAGAAAACAAAAGAGGAGGACCATAGGGGCGGGAGACAAAGTTCGGAAGTACCCAGGATAAATGGAAGGGAATTAACCTTCCACCAAACGACTCCCATAAAACTGTGGGTCATAACCAGTCTCATTAAGGTCCCTCATTTAGAGACATGGGCGGCTTTTGTTCCAATATCCCAGACACTTTTTCCATTTGATGCCCTGAAAGGTAGTAATGGTTTAATGGCATTTCAGAGGAAGCAATTCTGGAACAGGAACTTACTCTCTCCTACATCCTTTTGTTGGAAGTCCCTGAACTGACAGATAAGCAATAGGTGCCCCCTGCTGACCATAACTAAGTCCTACAATATTTAACTGGTGTTATTAAGAAAAAAAAAAAAATCAAACTAGAAAGAGGAATATTTTTGGAGACACTGAAACCAAAGATGAACTAGGGGATCTCCTATTGAATGTCCCAGGGATATAAATTAGCCCTAAATATTCTGACTTTTAAATAAATTTTTGAATTCTTCCCATTTCCTGGTCACTCTTCCTTCCCCATTACTGTCTTGTTCAGGCAAAAAGGGACACTGAAGTTTAATGTTTTTCTTCAAGTCCAATGCCATTAAGAAAGCAGTCCTCTCCACCAACCACTAATGACTTTCTTCACATTCCTGTTTTAAAATACAATCAGTGCAGTTCACCTCATAGCAGAAGTGGAACCATAGAGAGGAAGCCTCCGTCTGTTCCATTCTAACTCTCAGGCACAATTAAGCACAAGCAATAAAAACACAGCACATTCTGGGACTCAAGGGAAATTTTGTCTCTTAACTGAGAAAATTTTGACACACAATCACATATAAAACACTGTCTAAACTATAGGGACTCAGACCCTTTCTGAACTGTACATACTTTAAAAAATATATATATTTTTTTATTGATTTCAAGGAGGAAAGGAGGAGAGAGATAGAAACATCAATGATGAGAGAATCATTGACTGGCTGCCTCCTACATGACCCCAAGTAGGGGGCCAAGCCCAAAACCAGGGCATGTGCAGGAAAGGGAACCGTGACTGCCTGGTTGATAGGTGGATGCTCAACCACTGAGCCACGCCAGCCGGGCATTATTGTACATATTTCAGTCTAACCATTACTTCCCTCCAAAAAGCAAAATCACTACTATCCACACAATCAATTTCCCTGTTTAGAAATTAAAACCCCTTAATCAAATTATACATTTTACAATATCCTAAGAATAATGAACTTTTACAAATTTTCAAACTTCATTTTTCAAAATACTTATTTATTATTGATTTTTTTTTTTTTTTTAAGAGAAAGAAAGAGGGAGAGAGCGAGCAAAGCATTATCAGCTGCTGTCTGTACGTTCCCTATCCCCTTACTGGGGACAGAGCACACAACTTGTGCATATGCCCTGACAGGGAGTCAAACATGCAACTTTTTGGTGCAGGGCAGTGGTAGGCAAAATGTGGCTCACGAGTCACATGCGGCTCTTTGGCCCCTTGAGTGTGGCTCTTCCACAAAATACCACGTCATGTACAGTGAGACTGAGACTTTGTGGTCTATGTGCAGAAGTCGGTTTTTGGTTCTCAAAAGAAATTTCAATTGTTGTTCTGTTGATATTTGGCTCTGTTGACTAATGAGTTTGCCGACTTCTGGTGGAGGGGATGATGTCCAACCAGATCCAAATTTCATTATCTTTAACCACACAAGCCAATTATCACTGTATTTATCTGATATTCCTTCTTATCCAGAAGTCCCCAAAACATTTCAATTTGAAAGCTATCCATAAAACATATTCTTAAAACATTGTATCTAAACAAAAGTCTCTATGATGGAAGATAACTAAAAGGTTTTCAAAAGCAGTAATATTTGAAAAAATCTAATAAAACATTACATGCACATTCCCTGTAATATAGCAACTCCAGGGATATTCTCTATGAACATACTTGCATAAATATAAAAACAGTTGCATAAAAACATGTAGCACTGCATTTTTTGCTATTATGAATAATCTCAATATCCATCAACAGGAGACTAGTGAAATTACTGTTTATCCCTGGAATGGAATACTATTAGTTGCTAGAAAGAATAAAGCTCTAAACTGATAACTACTAAATCTGAATAAATGGGTTCTTAAGTCTATTATACTATTCTCGTAACTTTTACATATTATTTGCAATTTCCCATAACAAAAAACTTAAAAAAGAGAGCTACCACTTACTAGAATAATTATTCATATTTCAGGACTGATATCAAGATTAAATGTATATAGGTATAACGCTTAGAACCTTACTTAATATATAATTAACATCTATGTAAGAACACTATTATATAAAGATTTCCCGATGTAGAGACCAAAAGCAGGTCTGAAAGAAAAGCTCATAGCACTTCAGGCCTATCTCAAGAGACAGAGACAGAGAGAGACAGAGAGAGAGAAAGAGAGAGAGAGGGAAGGAGGGAGGGAGGGATGGAGGGAGGGAGGGAGGGAGAGAAACAATAATAATAAACTATTTAACCCTGCAACTTAAAGAACTAGAAAGAAACTGAAACCAGTTTGGCTCAGTGGTAGAGCGTCCGTCTGTGGACTGAAGGGCCCCAGGTTCGATTCCGGTCAAGGGCATATACATTGGTTGCGGGCACATCCCCAGTAGGGGATGTGAATCATCGACGTTTCTAGCTCTCTCTCTCCCTTCCTCTCTGTAAAAAATCAATCAAATATATTTTAAAAAAAGAAAAAGAAAAAAAGAACTAGAAAGAAAACAATAAGACAACAAGGCCCAGAGTAAATAAAAGGAAGGAAATAATAAAGATTACAACAGAAATAAATGACAAAGAAACTAAACACACACACACACACACACACACACACACACACACACACACACACACAAAACCCCACAAAAATATCAATTATCAAAACAACAATGTGGTACCATCTCACACCTGTGAGAATGGCTATCATCAACAAATCAACAAATGACAAGTGCTGGCGAGGATGCAGAGAAAAAGGAATACTCATGCACTGCTGGTGGGAATTCAGACTGGTGCAGCCACTGTGGAGAACACTATGGAGTTTCCTCAAAAAAACTAAAAATGGCCGAAACCGGTTTGGCTCAGTGGTAGAGCGTCGGTCTGCGGACTGAAAGGTCCCGGGTTCGATTCCGGTCAGGGGCATGTACCTTGGTTGCGGGCACATCCCCAGTAGGGGGTGTGCAGGAGGCAGCTGGTCGATGTTTCTCTCTCATTGATGTTTCTAGCTCTCTATCTCTCTCCCTTCCTCTCTGTAAAAAATCAATTAAATATATTAAAAAAAAAAACACACACAAAAAAACTAAAAATGGAACTCCCATTTGACCTAGTAATCCCACTCCTGGGAATATATCCTAAGAAACTAGAAATACCAATCAGAAAGGATAAATATGTACCCCTATGTTCATAGCAGCACAATTTACAATAGCTAAGATTTGGAAACAGCCTAGGTGCCCATCTGCAGATGACTGGATCAGAAAACTATGGTACATCTACACAATGGAATACTATGCTGCCATAAAAAAGAAGGAATTCTTACCATTTGCAGCAACCTAGATGGAATTGGAGAACATTATGCTAAGTGAAATAAGCCAGTCAATAAAAGAAAAATACAACATGATCTCACTCATTTATGGATAATAAAGAACATTATAAACCGAAGAACAAAAAGATAAATACAGAGTCAGTAAAGCATCAAACAGACTGTCAAATTACAGTGGGACGGTTAGGGAGAGGTGGGGAAGATAAGAGATCAACTGAAGGACTTGTATGCATGCATATAAGCATAACCAATGGACGCAAAACACTGGGGGGTGAGGGCATGTATGGGAGTTGGGTGGGGGTGGGGGACAATGGTAAGATATGTATACATATAATACCTTAATAAAAAAATGTGGGGGGAAAAAATTAATGAAACTAAGAACTGGTTCTTTGAAAGGATAAACACGATTGATGAGCCATTAGCTAGATTCATCAAGAAACAAAAGAGAACCCAAATAAATAAAACCAGAAACAAAAGTGGAGAAATAACCACTGACACCACAGAAATACAAAGGATTGTAAGAAAGTACACTGAATAACTTTATGCCAAAAAGCTGGACAATGCGGATGAAATAGACAAATTCCTAGAAAAATACAATCTCCCAAAACTGAATCAGGAAGAATCAGAAAACCTGAATAGGCCAATAACAACTGATGAAATAGAAGCACTAATAAAAAATAAAAAAAAACTCCAGCAAACAAAAGCCCAGGTTCCGATGGCTTCACAGAGAAGTTTTACTGAACTTTCAAAGAAGTAACATCTCCTCTCCTCCAGCTATTCCAAAAAAATTCAAGAAGAAACATTTCCAAAGCTCTATGAAGCCAGCATTATCCTAATTATGAAATCATATAAAGACACTACAAAGAAAGAGAATTACAGCCAATATCCTAATCAACATAGATGCTAAAATCCTCAATAAAATATTAGCAAATTGAATCCAGCAATATATTAAAAAGATCATACACCATGGCCAGATGGGATTTATTCTGGGGATGCAAGGCTGGTACAATATTCACAAATCAATAAACATGATACATAACATAAACAAATTAAAAGACAAAAATCACATGATCATAACAAGAGTCAAAGAAAAAGTATTTGACAAAATCCGACACCAATTTAATAAATTTTTTTTTATTGATTTCAGAGAGGAAGGGAGAGGGTGAGAGAGACAGAAATATCAATGATGAGAGAATCATTCATTGGCTGCTTCCTGCATGGCCCCTACGAGGGATTGAGCCCACAACCCTGGCATGTGCCCTTGACCGGAATCGAATCTAGGACCCTTCAGTCTGCAGGCTAACACTCTATCCACTGAGCCAGACCGGCTCGGGCCCAATTCCCATTTTTGATAAAAACTCTCAGCAAAGTAAGTATAGAGGGAGCATATCTCAAGGCCATATATAACAAACCTATATAGAACATCTTACTCAAATGGCAAAAACTAAAAACCATTTTCCCTAAGAACAGTAAGAAGATAGGGATATACGCTTTCAACACTCTTAATCAACATAGTACTGGAAGTCCTAGCCACAGCGATCAACCAAGAAGAAATCAAAGGCATCCAAATTGGAAAGGAGTAAGTAAAACTTTAATTATTCACAGATGACATGATATTGTACATAGAAAACCTAATGGCTCCACCAAAAAAAATGACATTTAATAAATGAATTTGGCTATGTAGCAGATACAAAATCAACACCCAAAAATAGATGGCTTATTTTATATACCAATAAGGAATTCTCAGAAAAATAAATTAAAAAACAATCCCCCCACACACACACAAAAAAGAAATAAAAAAAATTAAGATACTTAGGAATAAACTTAACCAAGGAGGTAAAAGACATGTACTCAGAATATTAGAGGATATTGAAAAACGAGATAGAAGAAGATATAAACAAATGGAAGAATATTCTTTGTTCATGGATTCCTTGTTCATGAATCAACATCATTAAAATGTCCGCACTACCCAAAGCAATCAACAGATTCAATGCAATCCCTATTAAAATATCAACAGCATATTTCACAGATCTGGAACAGTAACTCCAAAAATTTATATGGAACCAAAAAAGAACCCGAACTGCTACAGCAATCTTGAGAAAGAAGAATAAAGTTGGAGGAATCACAATATCAAATATCAAATTATATTACAAAGCCACCGTGATCAAAACAGCCTGGTACTGGCGTAAGAACAGGCATATCAATCAATGGAACAGAATGGAGACCCAAGAAATTGACCCCAGCCATTACACTCAATTAATATTTGACAAAGAAGACAAGAGCATACAATGAAGTCAAGAGAGTCTCTGCAAATAAAAGGTGTTGGGAAAATTGGACAGACACCTGCAAAAATATGAAACTAGACCACCAATTTACACCATATCCAAGAATAAACTTAAATGGATAAAAGACCTAAATTTAAGTCAGGAAACCATAAAAAAAATCATAGAAGAAACCATAGGCAGCAAAATCTCAGACATCTCTTGTAGCAATATGTTTACAGATTTATCTTGTAGGGCAGTGGTCAGCAAACTGTGCCTTGCAAGGCATATGCGACTCTTTGGCCCCTTGAGTGTGGCTCTTCCACAAAATAGCATGGCTTTGGCGAGTCTATTTTGAAAAAGTGGCATTAGAAGAAGTTTAAGTTTAAGTTTTGGCTCTCAAAAGAAATTTCAATCATTGTACTGTTGATATTTGGCTCTGTTAATTAATGAGTTTGCCGACCACTGTTCTAGGGCAAAGGAAACTAAAGGAGAAATTAAACAAATGGGACTAATGTCAAAATGAAAAACATCTGCACAGCAAAAGAAAACATTAACAAAATGAGAAGGGAGACCACTGTATGAGAGAACATATTTGGCAATGATACATCTGATAAAGAGTTAATATCCAAAATATATAAGGAACTCATACAATTTAACAAAAGGAAGACAAACAATCCAATTAAAAAATGGACAAAGGACGTAAATAAACATTTTTTGAAAGAGGACCTACAGAAGGCCAAGAGACATATAAAAAATGCTCAGAGTCACTAATCATCAGAAAGATGCAAATTAAAATGACAATGAGGTATCACCTTACACCTGTCAGAATGGCTACCATCAACAAATGACAAGTGCTGCCGAAACCGGTTTGGCTCAGTGGTAGAGTGTCGGTCTGCAGACTGAAAAGTCCCAGGTTCGATTCCGGTCAGGGGCATGTACATTGGTTGCGGGCACATCCCCGGTAGGGGGTGTGCAAGAGGCAGCTGGTTGGTGTTTCTCCCATCCACGTTTCTAGCTCTCTATCTCTCTCCCTACCTCTCTGTAAAAAATCAATAAAAATATATTTTAAAACAAACAAACAAAAAAAAACAAATGACAAGTGCTACGGTAGTAAAGATGTGGAGAAAAAAAGAGCCCTAAAAAAAAAAGAACCTAGTACAATGCTGGTGGGAATGCAGACTGGTGCAGCCATTATGGAAAACAATATGGAGTTTGCTCAAAAAATTAAATATGGAACTCCCATTTAATCCAGTGATCCCATTTCTAGGAATATATCCTAAGAAACCTGAAACACCAATCAGAAAAAAATGTATGTACCCCTATGGTCATAGCAGCACAATTTATAATAGCTAAGATCTGGAAACACCCAAGTGCCCATCAGTAGATGAGTGGGTAAAAAAGCTATGGTACATTAATACCATGGAATACTATGCAGCAGTAAAAAAGAATCTCTTACCCTTTGAGACAGCCTGGAGGGCCCTGAAGAGTCAAACAATACATACACTTGCTAAGTGAAATGTCAGTCAGAGAAAGACAAGTATCACATGATGTCACTCATATGTGGAATCTAATGAACAAAATAAACTGATGAACAGCGTGGATCCAGAAACATGGAAGCATGGAACAGAGTGCAGAATCTCAGAGGGAAGGTGCAGAAGGGTGGGTGGGTGGGAGGTAATCAACCAAAGACCTTATATGCATATATGCATATCCTATGGGTGGGGTGAGCTATAAGGGGTCAATGAGGGGGAAAAAGAGGACATATGTAATACTTTCAACAATAAAGATTAAAAAAAAGAGAGAGAGAGAGAGAGAAACATTAACGGAGATAACTGTTCCAAAAAAAAAAAATCTCCAGGTGTGGGAAAAAAAAATCAAGAAACCAATAATATGCACAGTGTGTAACAATATGTATCAGTATATACACATACCATGTAATATATTACATGATTTCAGAGATATATTTCAATATATAGAAAAGAATATATTGAAAACCTCTAGGAAATCAGATGGGGGTGAAAACAAGAGGTGCTTGAGTGTATGTACTGTTTGACTTTTAATTAGTCTATACATTTCATTTTATAGTTAATGCAATAACAGAGTTATGAGGAACAAAAATGTTAAAAAGGACTCAACTGGCCGAAACCGGTTTGGCTCAGTGGTAGAGCGTCGGTCTGCGGACTGAAAGGTCCCAGGTTCGATTCCGGTCAAGGGCATGTACATTGGTTGCGGGCACATCCCCATTGGAAGGTGTGCAAGAGGCAGCTGGTCGATGTTTCTCTCTCATCGACGTTTCTAGCTCTCTATCTTTCTCCCTTCCTCTCTGTAAAAAATCAATAAAATATATTTTAAAAATAAATAAAAAGGATTCTTAATGTGCTAGAGAATAAGATAGCCAGACATCGCCGAAACCGGTTTGGCTCAGTGGATAGAGCGTCAGTCTGTGGACTGAAAGGTCCCAGGTTTGATTCCGGTTGAGGACATGTACATTGGCTACGGGCACATCCCCAGTGGGGGTTGTGCAGGAGGCAGCTGCTCAATGCTTCTCTCATCATCCATGTTTCTAGCTCTCTATCCCTCTCCCTTCCTCTCTGTAAAAAAATCAATAAAATATATATTTTTAAAAATGGCCAGACATTTGTAGAAAGAACCCCAAATAAAAAATGTTTATGATAACATAGTGGGATATCAAGGTCTACTTTCCACTCTAGTATTTTGTCCCCCCTTCCTCTACTATAAATCAAACTGGTAGAGAGAATAGTGTACTTGAGAGGCAAAATCTCTGCTCAGCACTCTTCTTCTTTACAAAAGTCCTTATATGCAGAGAATTTGTATAATTCGCTATACAGAAAAAGAACTATCTATTATGGTGATACAATACAGGCTAGAAGACCTAAACTTCGAGCCTGAAGTTTCCTGGTCCTAATTACCTATTATATAAAGCAGAGACAAACTACTTTGACCATATACTTGAAATGAAATAGACTCTACTGAAAATGTATGATCTACTGAGAAATGAAAAACCCAACACAAACACATAAAAGTTAAACAAAATGAAACACTAATATCCCACCCCCAAATCCAGATTGTCTGCTCTGTACTCAAATTACAAAAAGAGATAGTTACACATCAACAGTTTTTTCAGGGGGTTCTTCCTCTTTAACAGGCAGTTCTATGGGCTTTGGTTCTTCTTCCTAAAACCAAACGAAACAGGATATTTAATATAAATCAAGAGTAAAAACCTATCAGTAGAAGAATATGAAAATGCTAAAATGAACCAGTCTTTCAAAATCTTCATTTGCCCACTACACTCCCTTAACAAGTTAGTATTTAAGCCCTCTAATGACTGATGTTAAACAATGCAACACATTGTCAGGTCAGTGACTAACCTTATTCTCTCCAACTCACCTCTGTTTCATCTCCTAGTACATCTTCTTCATTTGCCTCCTCTTCAGCTAAAGAATATTAAAATATTCAGGTCAAGCCATGCTACAAAACCGTATTGATCACTTCACTCAGGCTAAAATTATAATCATTTTGCTTTCCCAAAATACAATTCAACAATGAAGGCAGAACGAATGCTGGTAAAATTGCTCCACAAAGAAGATAAAACTGTTTTCTCCATCTAACATTAATACAAAGTTGAAGTCCAGCTGAACTGAAGAACTAAATGTGATGAGGTAAAATTTAAATATTAATATTAAATATTATAATATGGGAGGATGCCTTTAAGATTAAGTGGTAGGGAATAATTTCTAAAATTAAAAAAGAAGAAATAGAAGAAGCAGCAGCAACAGCAGCAGCAAGCCTGACGGTGTTGCTCAGTGGTTGAGCATTGACCTAGGAACCAGGAGGTCTCACTTTGATTCCCGATCAGGGCACATGCTGGGTGACAGGTTTGATCCCCAGTGAGGGCATATAGAAGGCAACCGATAGATGATTCTCTCTCATCAATGTTTCTCTCTCTCTTCTTCTCTGAAGTCAACAGAAATGCATATATTAAACACACACACACACACACACACACACACACACACCCCAAAAGCAAAAATAGTATGAGAAAGCCCTGACTAGTGTGGCTCAGTTGGTTGAAGCATAGCCCTGTGTACAGAAAAGTAACTTGTTCGATTCCCTGTCAGGGAACATGGGAGGCAACCAACCAATGTATCTCTCTCACATCAATGTTTCTCTCCCCCACCTCCTTCCCTTAAATCATTAAAAAAAAAAAAAATGTAATATGAAAAAATTTCAGATTTTTTCAAAACTAAGGAAAAACACATAACTAAGGAAAAACATAGAAAAGGAAACAAATAACAAAAATATTAGTCTCAACTAACAAGGGAATAGTTACTAGAATATAAAACAAATGGCTTGCAAACTAACTGGTGAATGGTACAAACCCTAAAAGAATAATAAACAAACGAGAAATTTAAAGAACCATGAACACAGAAATGTGTAAACTCTTTAATAATTAGAGAAATATAAACTGAAACAACTAAGAGATTAGCAAAAATTAGGCTACTTGATAAGAGTGCCAAGTTTACGTGTGAAAATGATATAAGAACCATCATGTACTCTTTAGATTTATAGAGCAATTCTGTAAAGTAATTTGGCAGTACTTAAGTCATATTAAGTATATTAAATAGATATTAATTAGCAACCCATTCCTAGGTATATAACCCAGAAAGACTCTTACACAGGAATGTGAAGGAACATGAAAGTAGTAGTTCAGGAGGCAATAGAGGTGCCCATCACTGGGTGAATTAAAATGTGGTGGGTTCTGCCGAAACCGGTTTGGCTCAGTGGATAGAGCGTCGGCCTGAGGAATGAAAGGTCCGGATTCAATTCCGGTCAAGGGCATGTACTTTGCCTGCGGGCACATCCCCAGTAGGAGGTGTGCAAGAGGCAGCTGATCGATGTTTCTCTCTCATTGATGTTTCTAATTCTCTATCCCTCTCTCTTCCTCTGTGTGAAAAACCAATAAAATATATATATTTTTAAAAATATGGTGGGTTCTATACATCTTAAACCACTATATAGGAATTGGAATTAATAGACTAGATGACAACACAGTCATAAGCCAAACAAATACATCTTTAAATCAACACAGTACTGCCTGGCCAGCATAGCTTAGGGGTTGGGCATCGACTAGGAGGTCATGGTTCGATCATGTGTGGGGCATGCAAGAGGCAGCAAATCAATGATTCTCTCTGATTGTTGATGTTTCCATCTCTCTCTCCCTCTCCCTTCTTCTCTGAAATAAGCAGTGACTATCCAAAGTTACCTAGTAAATTTCTGGTAGAAAAGGAATTAGAATTCAAATATTCTCTCTCTCTTTTTTTTTTTTAAATATATTGATTTTTTTTTCCCCAGAGAGGAAGAGAGAGAGGGATAGAGAGTTAGAAACATCGATGAGAGAGAAACATCAATCAGCTGCCTCCTGCACACTCCCCACTGGGGATGTGCCCACAACCAATGTACATGCCCTTGACCGGGATCGAACTCGGGACCTTTCAGTCCGCAGACTGAAGCTCTATCCATTGAGCCAAACCGGTTTTGCCAAGAATTCAAATATTCTAATCCTCAGGTTAATACTTCCTTTTAAATAATTTGCTGAAATAAAATTACAATGTATTTTTAAAATGGGAGGAAGTGGGGTTTTTTTTGCATTATAACCACTGTTCTGGATAACCAAGAGTTTTCTTGATAGAGTTAATAGCTTATATTACCAGCAACCTAAAGGGAAAGAAGAAATCTTCCATATGGCAGAGCCTAAAAACTAATATCCTCAATCATACCACTTTTTGCCTCCCCAAAGTACTCACCATGCTCTTCAAGATAGGCCTGGAGCCTGTTGATGAGATCTTGTTTTATTCCCTTGGTCTCCAAACCACGAGCAAGACATTCCTGCTTTAGTTCAGCAAGCTGAGAAAAAAATAAAACTTTTCCTTAGTTTACAGAATGAACCTGGCCCCCCCACAAAAAAAATTACAGTTGATTCTTGAACAACACGGAGTTATTAAAGGCCCTGACACCCATGCAATCAAGTATCTAAATAGAACATGAATTCCTCAAAAGCATAACTACTAATAGTCTACTGTTGATTGGAAGCCTTACCAATAACATAGGAACAGTTGATTAGCAAATTTTTGGTATATTATTATATACTATAATCTTACAAAATATTATAGTAAGCTAGAGAAAAGAAAATGTTAAGAAATCATAAAGAAACTGCATTTACCATACTATATGTATTTATTGAAAGAAAACAAAAAACTCAAATATAAGTGGACCTGAACAGTTTAAACCCATATTGTTAAGGATCAACTGCAATTCTCACAAAAAAAGAAAAAGAAAAGAAACTTCAATCCCAAACAATTGCTCTTAATCCCACCAAGCCTCTAGATCCACGAGAGGACTTTTCTAACATATAGTAAAAATAAATACCCTACTTTAATAAAATTATTATATATTCATGCAACTATTTATTATTACAAATCTTTAGCATTTCTGAGAAAAGGGTATAGTTTCCCCAAAAAATGACTGTACCAGCTAGTTAATGAAAATACTTAACCTTTAAGTATAAAATCTAGTTATCTACAAAAGGAGATTCTTCTGTTATCCCAGATTCTTTACTGAAATCTATCATAAATAGGTGTTCCAGTCTGACCACTTGCAGAATTAGGTAAATGTGTTAGCCAGCTTAATATCAACAATGAATCAATTAAAAGATTGATTGATCCAAGCCATTACCCTCAATTAATATTTGACAAAGGAGGCATTTGCAAATATGTTCTCCCATACCATGCGCTTCCTTGTTGTTTTGTTGTTTCTTTTGCTGTGAAAAGTTTTTTATTTTTATGTAGTCCCATTTGTTTATTTTCTCTTTAGCTTCCATTTCCCTAGAGTGGTATTGGTGAAGAAATTGCTTCGGCATATGTCTGAGATTTCTCTGCCTGTGGTTTCTCCTAGCATTTTTATGGTTTCCTGTGTTATGTTTAAGTCCTTGATCCATTTTGAGTTTATTTTTGTGTATGGTGTAAGTTGGTGATCTAGTTTAATTTTTCTCCATGTATCTGTCCAATTGTCCCAATCATTTATTGAAGAGACTGTCTTGACTCCATTGTATGTTCATGCCTCCTTTGTCAAATACTAATTGAGCATAGTGGTTTGGGTCAATATCTGGGTTCTCTATTCTATTCCATTGGTCTATATGTCTGTTCTTGTGCCAGTACCATGCTGTTTTGAGAACAGTGGCTTTGTAATACAGTTTGAAGTCTGGTATTGAGATCCCACCTACTTTGTTCTTCTTTCTCAGGATTGCTGTGGCTATTTGGGGTCTTTTTTTTTTTATTTTTTTTTTATTCCAGATGAATTTTTGGTGTTCTTTCTAAGTCTGTAAAATATTCTGTTGGTATCTTCATGGGGATTGTGTTGAATCTATAGATTGCTTTGGGTAGTATGGACATTTTAATGATGTTGATTCCACCAATCCATGAACACAGTATTTTCTTCCATTTGTTTGTCTTCCTCTAGTTCTTTTTTCAACATCCTGTAGTTTTCTGAGTATAAGTCTTTTACCTCCTTAGTATCTTAATTTTTTTGTTGCAATGGTAAATTGATTTTTTGTTTGTTTGTTTCTTTCTGTGAGTTCATTATTGGTGTATAAAAAAAGTCATCGATTTTTGGGTGTTAATTTCCTATCACGCTACATTGCTGGATTCATTTATTAAGTCTAGTAGTTTGTTTGTTTTTTTAATGTATTTTATTGATTTTACACAGAGAGGAATTGAGAGGGACAGAGAGTTAGAAACGTCAATGAGAGAGAAACACCGACCAGTTGCCTCTTGCACACCCCCCAATGGGAATGTGCCCGCAACCAACGTACATGCCCTTGACCGGAATCGAACCCGGGACCTTTCAGTCCGCAGGCCAATGCTCTATCCACTGAGCCAAACCGGTCCTGGCAAGTCTAGTAGTTTTTTGATGGAGTCTTTGGGGCTTTCTACGTACAATATCATGTCATCTTCTAATACCATAGGGCAGTTTTACTTCTTTTCCAATTTGGATCCCTTTTATTTCTTCTTGTCTGATCACTTTGGCTAGCACTTCCAGTACTAGTTGAATAAGAGTGGTGAAAGTGGGCATCCCTATCTTGTTCATATTCTTAGCAGAAATGGTTTTAGTTTTTGCTCACTGAGTATGGTGTTGGCTGTAGGTATGTCATATATGGCCTTTATCATGTTGTGATATGCTCCCTCTATTCCCATTTTGCTGAGAGTTTTTATAAAAAACTAGAGGCCTGGTGCACAAAATTCATGCAAACTCCTGAAGGGACACTTTGCATATTAGTCTTTTATATATATTGATGGGTGCTGGATTTTGGCAAATACTTTCTCTGTGACTATTGATATGATCATGTGATTTTTGTCTTTCAATATGTTTATGTGATCTATCACGTTTATTGATTTGTGAATATTGTACCAGTCTTGCATCTCTGGAATAAATCCCACTTAATCATAGTGTATGAACTTTTTAATATATTTCTGGATGTAATTTGCTAATATTTTGTTGAAGATTTTAGCATACAGGTTCATCAGGGATATTGGCCTGTAATTCTCTTTCTTTGTAATGTCTTTATATGGTTTTGGAATTAGGATAATACTGGCCTCATAAAAAGAGTTTGGAAGTGTTCCTTCCTCTTGAATTTTCTGAAATAGTTGAGGAGTATAAGTGTTAGTTCTTCTTTGAATATTTGGAAAAACTCCCCTGTGAAGCCATCCGGACCTGGGCTTTTCTTTGCTGGGAGGTTTTTTTTTTTGTTTTGTTTTGTTTTCCCCATTGTGCCTCAGACACTCATCACAGGCAGTTGCTCTCCACCATTACAAAATAACTGGATGCCTCTGTGTCTCTGAGGACTCTCATCAGTAGCCTGCTAAGAAAATGGAGGAGGGGGTGATGAGCCAGAGATTAAACTTTTGTAGTTGGAAAGAAGAAGCCCTAATCTTATAAGTTTTACACTTCCCTTGTGAAATATTGTTATTACTTCTAAGTTCTCTTTTTATATTGTTCTCATGGGAAATTTAGCACTGAAATGAAACTACTTTGTTTTTTTGTTGGTTGGGAGTTTTTTTTATTAATGCTTCTATTTCATCAGTTGTTATTGGCCTATTCAGGTTTTCTGATTCTTCCTGATTCAGTTTTGGGAGATTGTATTTTTCTAGGAATTTGTCTATTTCATCCACATTGTCCAGATTCTTGTATTATTATTTATTAATATATTACTTTAAAAAAATGTTAATTGATTTCAGAGAGGAAGAGAGGGACAGAGTAATGGAAACATCAATGATGACAGAGAATCATTGATTGGCTGCCCACTGCATGCCCCACACTGGGGATAAAGCCATGTGCCCTGACTGGAAATCGAACAATGACCTCCTGCTTCATAGGTCAGACGCTCTACCACTGTGCCATGTTGGCCAGGCAATGTATTATTCTCCATATGAACTATATAAAACTACTTTTGCCCCACCCTGTCTGTGGAGACGTGTCCTACTCAACCAGCCAACAGCACTCTATCGAGAAATGTTAGGTAATAAACTGTTAAGTGTAATGGCTGCATAGTCTTAATGGCCTCTGAAGCCAGACAACCTGGATTCAAACTCTAGCTTTACCACTAACAGCTATGTAAATTTAGGTGCATAACTTAACCTCTCTGTACCTCAGATTCTCCTGAAATGAGGAAAATGCAACAGTATCTATACCAAAAGGTTTTTTGAAGATTAAACCAGTGAGTATTTGTAAAGCATTTGGAATAGGGTTTGGCACCTAGTAAGCACTTTATAATGTTAGATACTAGACGGAGGTTTAGACAGAATTAGACTGAATCATTGTTTCTCAGATTTCTGAATTTCACAGATATTCTTAAATAGGTAGATTGATAGGTATGCCAATTTTTTTTTATTCATTTTTTTTTTTTTTTTACAGAAAGGAAGAGAGAAGGATAGAGAGTTAGAAACATCAATGAGAGAGAATCATAGATCAGCTGCTGCTTGCACACCCACTACTGGGGATGTGCCCACAACCAAGGTACATGCCCTTGACCAGAATCGAACCTGGAACCTTTCAGTCCACAGGCTGATGCTCTATCCACTGAGCCAAATCGGTTTCGGCAGGTATGCCAATTTTTTATAATATTCCAACCAGGTCATGGACTGATACTATAAAAACAATTTAAACCAATTACTATAAAAACAATCATATGCTTCAATGTAGTAGCAGTGATGTCAAATTGCTATAAAAGTTTCTAAAAGCTTATTCAATTTGTCACTAACCAGTAACAAACATTTCATGGACAAGCACTGGCCTATGGACCATACTTGAATAGAATTAATCTAGAATCTAAACTCTAAGTGATCTCTAAGGTCCATTTCTTAAGAATCTTGATCTGTCCTGCCTTGGTACTTTGATTTCCTTTCAGCTTCCTGAAGAGCAAGTCTTCTGATTTTGGTTACACTTTTTAAAGTTTTTGTTTTGTTGTATAAATATTAAAAGACCCAGTGCATGAATTTGTGCACAGGTGGGATCCCTCAGCCTGGCCAGGGATCGAGGCCTATTAAGGGGACCAGCCAGTGGGGGGAAGGGCCGTGGGAGGTTGGCTGGTAGGGGGGGAGGGGGTCAGGGGATGGATGGAGGGGCTGCGGGAAGTTGGCTTGCTGGCAGGGGTGGGGAGGAGCTGCAGATTGGGGGGAGGGGGCTGGTCAGGGGGAGAGGCCATGGGAGGTTGGCTGTGGGAGCGCACTGACCACCAGGGGCAGCTCCTGCATTGAGTGTCTGCCCCTTGGTGGTCAGGGCATGTCATAGCGACCAGGCATTCAGTCATTTGGTCACTTAGGCTTTATATATATATATATATATATATATATATATATATATATATATATATATCACATATATATTTTATATATATATATAAATATATATATAGTAGATTATGTTCACAATAGAATAGTTTGAAAATTCTGAAAAGAGGAAAGTTAAGTCTTTTATAACTCCAACACTAAGAGATCACCTTTAAATGTGTGTGTGTGTGTGTGTGTGTGTGTGTGTGTGTGTGTTTAGACAATGTTGCTTGGTTGTCTACAATGCAATACAACTTCTTTATTTCCTGTAACTCTTAATCTTCTCCAGAAGCCTCAATTCCTCCCCACCCCAAATTTTGGTAAATATTCAGGCAATTCAAAGTTCAACTTTCTATTAAAATTGTTTCCCCCTTTTTCTTCCTTCCCAAAATTGTGCCGAGGCAAATGTTTACAAAAATTTCCAGATGAGAGGAAAATGTATAGTTTGAGAGGTTTTTGCATAAGATGCTGATCTAGACTTGGAGCTGACAGATTGGTATAGTTGTTTACATGGATAGTATCTGCTGACCATTGATCTTACTACTGCCTTAATCACTGAATCTCAGCCCCCAACTACACCCCCAAATAGCTCCCAGTTCCTAACTCCAAGGTCTCTGGCTCATGCAGCAGTCTCCTCAGCACCTCCATGTCCCCTCTTTGGTCAAATGTTACATATCATTTTTACATATTGTATTATTTTAGTTATTATATAGTGGATTCTGCTCACACACTAGGACATAACTCATAATATCAAATCTTACCCATTTTTATATGCAATTGACTTTAAAACATTTTAAAAAGGTATATTGAGTGAATTGTATGGTATGTGAATTGTATCTCAATAAGACTACTTTTTAAAATCAAGTTATAGAACACTTTAAACAGGATACTAACTTAATGAAAAAAAAATAATGTGCATACACACACACCCCATTCCATGTGATATATATACACAAGATGCCTGACAAGAAACAGATAAATTAATACCAAGAAGAAGCTTGTTGAGGACAAGGGTAGGAAGGAAACACTTAACCATATGCCTTTTTGTACCTTTAGAATTGTGAACTTGTACATAATGACCTATTCAAACATTTATTTATATATTTTTCAGTATCAATAAAGCATTTTCCATTCTATCAACCTCCAGAGAAAAGACCAATCAATAGCACACATAATACATTTAACATTAATCATTTAGTGCCCTGTGATTTCTTCTGTATTAATCTAGAATTTTGATGCAAATCTTTTTCATCTGTTATCTCTTTATATGGTTTGTAAACTCTTTGAAGGTAGAGGCATTTCATGTCATTTATAACATTTCAGACAATAGAAATTCGTATTTATTTTTAAGTACTAATATATGTCAGACAAAGCTAAACTTTGAATATATTATCATTTAATCCTTACAATAAACATAAGTAGTTGGTATTATGATCCCATTTTATAAAGAAAATGAGGCTTAAAGAGATTTCATGTAGCTATAAAATAGTGAAGCCAATATGCTAGTTCAGATCTCTGATTTACGCCCAATCTTAACTACCAAGATGCTGACATTGCTCACATCTATCACTCTCCATTTTCCTTTTACCTCTCAACAGCCTCCTTGCTAGTACTTCTTCCATTCAACCTGTAAATACCAATATTCACTAAGATTCCTTCTTGGGCTTTTCATTCCACTTGTATCAAAGGTTTTCTCACTTCCCAGAATCAAATCACTGGCAAAGGTAGACTTCAAAATATATCTAGAGTATAATCCCTTCTGGCCTTTTAAAATACAAATTATTGTAAAAACTCTAGGTCCCTGCACCTTATTCTAGTTTATTCTTAACAAGGTAGTCAGTGATTTTTTGAAAATTTAAGTGAGAACATGTCATACCTCTACTCAAAAATCTTCTATTGGTTTCCTATCTCTAAGAGTATAACAATCACCTATAAAGTCCTCTTACACTATGCATAAGGCTCACTCTTTCAAGTCTCTGCTTAAACATCCTATTCTCAATGAGGCCCACCCCTGTCACCCAATTATAAATTACAATACCCTTCTTCCCACTGTACTTCCTGTCCTTCTTTCCTATTTTTCACTATAGATTTTACCACTATTTGATAATATACATTTTATTTTATTGTGCCTTCCCCAGCAAAACATAAGCTCCACAACAGGAAGAATTTTGTCTATTTTGTTCATTACTGTATCTCCAGCACCCGTTAGCTTGCATATGGTAGGCACCCCATAAATATTTTTTTGAAAGTCCCAAATCTTTATTATCAGCTTTCAACTCTTGAGCAGGAGACTCACATTTCCAACTGATTACCAGGCATTTCTCTCCCTTTTTTTTTTGTTTTTTTGTTAATCCTCACACAAAGATATTTTTTCCATTGCTTTTCAGTGTAGAAGGGAGAAAGGGGAGAGAGAACATCAATGTGAGAGAGACACATCGACTGGTTGCCTACCACACATGAACCTGACTGGGAGTGGGAAGAAAACCCAAAACCCAGATACATGCCCTTGACCCAGAATTGAATCTTCGACCCCTTGGTGCGAAGGCTGACATTCTAACCACTTACCGTGTTTCCCCGAAAATAAGACATCCTCCGAAAATAAGACCTGGCGCATGGAAAGATAAGACATCCCCTAAAAATAAGACCTAGCACAACTTTGGGAGAAAAAATTAATAATATAAGACACTGTCTTATTTTCGGGGAAACAGGGTAGAAGCATCAGCCAGAGCATGTTATTTTTTTCTTCTTTATTTTGTTTTGTTATGATTACCAAACATCTCCAAGTGCATGTCTCAAAGATACTTAAGCCCAAAACTGAACTTATCTTCTCTATTGCACAAAACAGGCTTCTTCTCTTCTTACCAAACTAGACTGAAGGTATCACTACTCAAATCTTGGAGTCATCTTTCATTCCTCTCACATCTAACTGATCTATACTTACAATTTTATATCCCAAATTTCTTTTAAATTTATTCCCCTCCAAGTAGCCATTACCTTATTTCAGGTCTTATTAAATTTATTCACTTAACAAATAGTTACTGAGTACCCCCTGCATGTAAACCATTAGTTTAGGTACAGGGAAATAATCATAAGCAAAACGGATAGAGTTTTTGTCCACATGAAGCTTACAACCTAGTAAGGAAACAAGGCAATTAATGATCATATACATAATACTTAACTGATAATTTTTCAAAAAGTATAGAGTCCTATGAAGGCATTTAAAAAGTAGTCTGTCAATGTGTGGGTAGAGAGAACCTATCCTACACCTAAGGGTACCTTGGGTAAATGATGTTTTGACTACTGAAGGGAAACTAGCAGTTAGTTAGATGAAAATGAGGGGAACAGAGGGTGGCAGCAGCACTACAGCGAAAAGCATGTGTAAAGATTTTGGGTTCTGAGGTAAGGAGAGGCAGTAGTGAGCAGCGATTAAGAACATAAATTTTGGATAGACTGCCTAGATTTGATCCCACCAATCATTAGCTGTGGAACCTAGGACAAGTTATTCAGTTAATTTCTCTGAACTTCCATGTTTTCCTGATTTTAAAATGGGGATAGCCCTGGCAGGTGTGGCTCAGTTGATTGAGCATTGTCCCACACACCCTCTCAGAGAGGTCGCTGCTTCAATTCCTGGTCAGGGCACATGCCAGAGTTGCAGGATCGATCCCCAGTGAGGAGACTGCAGGAGGCAGCCCGTGGATGTTTCTCTCTCTTTTCCTCACTCTTTCACTCTTTCTCTCGCTCTCAAATCAATAATAACTTTTTTTTTTTTTTTAAATAGGGATAACAGGCATTTCCTTTCCAGGGCTATTGTGAAAATTAAATCAGTTAATGTATGTAAACAACTTTGACCAGTACTTGCCACATAGTAAATGCTATTGTTAAGAGTTAGCACTATATGAGCACGTTCATTCTGAGGAATGAAATAAAATAAAGCCACTGTGGTTGGAGAGTGAGAAACTAAGCTGGATAAATTAGTAGGTATAAAGGTAAAAAGTTTTAGTAGGGGTGAAATTTCTCCCACTCAGATCTGATCCTCCACACTGCCATAAGAACACACATGGATCACATCAGCTCCTTCTTTAAAAATTTCCAAAGACTCCCCACTTTCTGCCTACATGACAAAAACCAAATGCCATGAACAACTTAAAAGGTCCTTTTCACTACCACTTCAATCTACCATTGCAGTAACACAATTCATCTAGTTCCCTTTACAATCTTAAGCCACCAACATATATGCACTTTATGCTTCAAAATTACATCTGACTTTTTCAACACTCCTGCACTTGTAGACCCTTCTCATTCTCTCCTCTGCAGTAGTCTCTTTTCTCACTATTGATTGGGAATTTGGTACTATTACAGTTTAAAGCATTTTCACCCACAATTCAGTCCCTATAATTGTGTTAGAATAATGGCATTTCTACAAAATCTTTAGAATTCTGCAGGTGATGTGGACTTACTATCAATTCAAATTTTCTTCCTTCCTGTATTAAAGCTTGTTCCTTTCCTCTGAGGGTCCCCTCTAAAAGCCCCAAATTTCTTTATAAAAATGGAAAGACTTAAAAAAAAAAAAAAAAAGATATAACCCTAAATCAACCCAAGTCAGGATTACTCCATCAAGATCAACAGTGGAACCAAACATTAACTGTCCTAGAAGTCAGAATTAAAGGCATGGGTTCTTAACCAGAGGTCCATGGACTCCTCAGGGCTACATGGTAATTTTATGAAGCCCCTCAAATCGCATGCAAAGTATGTGTACATGCCTTTTTTGGGGGAGAGGGTCCATACCTTTCATCAGAGTTTCAAAGATATCTGTGACCTCCAAAAGGTTAAGAAGTGCTCTAGAGAAAAAGCAAAGACAAGCAAATGTGATTAAAAGAGTGAATCCTTTTTACTTTTTAGGTTGTCAGGGGTGCCTCATGATCTCTTAAACTATAACACCAGAAATCAGGTCAGAGGATATTATCCGATCAAAATAAAAGTTAATAAAGTCCAAACAAATACAGCTTCTATGGAAGGAGGAACTCCATATACAAAACCAAATCCATAAAGGTAAGTCACAAGGCTGGTGCCTTACTCCAGGGGTTTCAAATTGGGAAATTTTTTATCTTCTATTAATATTTCCTTTTATCTCATTTATTGAAACATTCCTTTTCTCTGTGTTATACATACATAATACTATGGTAACGTAATTTACAGAAGTGTACATATAATGGAAGTGGCTGCTCAATTTGTCTTACTTGTGGTAAAAGACCCACTAGTACAGTTTAGAATCCAAAAATAAGAAATCTTTCAGCTTTCACACAAAAAGCTAATCAATGTCACCTAAAAAGTGACTAAAAGGATCTCTCCCTATCCTTTCTCTCCTTATTTTTGTTTGTTTTTAAGCTAAGCAAGTTTTAAAGGGTTAGTTTTCAGCTTCAGCTAAGTCAGTTTGGTTTGTCCAAGATTCCCAGGATGATGTGACCAAAACATTTAATGGGAAAACTACTTGTGAAACCACAAACGGTCAACTAATCAAGATATTCTCACAGTTTACCCTAAAAGAAATTACTCTTTCCTTCCATGAAAATAAACGTGAGAAGGCTACCAAGATCCCCAAGGCACATCTTAGAACAGGTGATTGAGAGTGTCACCAAGTGGTGACACCAAGAGATGCAGGGTCCATCCCCGACATGAAATGGGGCAGAGATAACCCTAACCGCGAAAATGTTTTTCCAAAACATCACAGCTACGAGCGAGTTGTCTGCCTGGCGGTAAGTAGGGGGCGGGGAGGGGGGCTGGCTGGCCAGGGGAGAACCGCGTGAGAGAACTCGAAAAACTTTAAAATCCGAGCTACCTGTGCCTTTACTAACTCTAGAGATCTCCCAAACCCCAGGTTTCTATGGGGAGACCATATTCTGAAGCCCCTCCTCAGGTTCCAAAGCCGCCCCCGCTCCGGGGGCGTAACCCCATCTTAAAAAAAAAAAAAAAAGTGGGTTTTCTGGATCACATTTGAGACCAAACGAGGTAGAAATATACAAAGATGCCAACACATGCTAACGGGAATCAGCTTGGGACAACGGAGAGGAAAGCATCAACCCAGGGGACGAAAAGGGGTGCAGGGTGCGGCATGGGACAGAGGTGGGACCACTGACGTAACGCAGCTCTGACGAGAAACGAGGAGAGAACGGGTGGAAGGCACTTACACAACCCGGTGGGGAAATGACGGACGACACAATGAAGAAGAGAGCCGAAATAACAATTCAGATACGTTAAAACCCTGAGGAGCACGGGAAATTAGGACTGGCGTAGTGAGGAAGAACTACGGAGGGAGCCGGTAAAAAAGTGGAAAAGCCTACAAAAAGAACACAGGAAAGGGCACAAGCCACTCCCAGAACCCAGTGCCCAGAAAAAGCCTCAGTCAGCCCTTGCCCTCCTTCACAGTACCTTCAGTTTATGCAGCTCCACCGTCTCTGCCGCCATCTTGCTACCCCTCCACTCCGCTAGGCCCCCACTCGCGGCCTCCGCTCCCAGCAGCTCCCGCCCAGGCGCGGACGAGGGTCAACCAATCACTGCCGCTCTTACTACCACCTCTTACCATCAACTCTTCCCATTCGTCAATAGCTGCCGTCCTCGCCCTCCTCCTGCCAGCTTTCCCCACTTCTCAATAGATGGGGAAGCGAGAGGGGCGGGTTCTGCTCCTTCCAAAGGACGGAAACGGCGGCCAATTGGGCGTCTTCGTTGCAGGCCCCCAGCCAATGGACGGTGGCAGCGCTAACCCGGTTCCACCAATAGAGACAGCAGATGAGCGTGGGCGGCTGCTTCCTGGAGACCGCAGGTATAGAAGGGAGAGCTGCGCCCCTCGCCGATCGGCTTCTGAAGCTCGCAGGTAGGGTTTCACGGGAGACTGGAAGGGTGCTCTGCGAAAATGGTGGAAGGCAAACAGTGACGGGAGGCGGAAGCGGGGGCGGGGGTTGGAGCGGCGGTGAGTTAAATACCGAGAGAGAACCAGAGGGGAGCCGACGTACGAGAAAAGGACGCTGGGAAAAGCTTCGGGCAGGTTCAATAGTAGGGTTTAGGGAATTTTAGGCAGAGAGGTGCTTCCTAACTACACATCAACTTTAGACCAGCACGGTTTTAAGGAGCCAAGTGCAGACGATCTGAGCCGCCTTTGGATTTGGGGTTAGGGATCCAACTGGAGGCTCTCAACTTAGGTTCCTTCCCAGCTCAACCCAAAATCCTGGGTAAATTCTCCCAAAGCCCCACGCTTGAGAGAAGGAATTGGGATGTTGGCTGCTGGGATGAGAGGACGGGCAAGCCCCAGGGTGAAGGTGAGGATTGGAAGTAGCTTTACCCCCTCACGCCCCCTTAGTGAATCCTGTTTACCATTACCTGCTTCTGGAATTATGGGTTTATGTAACTTCTTCAGGCTTCCTTATTAACAACTTGAGGAAAATAAAGTGAAATACTGCTGTTTCCCTTGCTCCTTGAAGTAGGTGCCCACTCCTAGACTTACTCCTTCAAGCTGAAGTATAAGAATCAAAGATTACCAGGTGTGTCTAAGATGTAGAGAGGACTCTTCTTGCCTTTCAAGAATTTTACCTCCCAAGCCTTCAGTTTTTCTTTGTGCACGATGGGGATGTTTCTCTCATTCCCAATACAGTTCAGGGGATTTGAGATACTCAGGAGACGATGTGGGAGGGCAAAAAAAAAAAATCAAAGAGGGGTTGAGAGGAACTAGAGGTGGACTCCTGCCTGACCCGCCACTGTGGTAGGATGAATGTGGGAGTAGCACACAGCGAAGTAAACCCCAACACCCGAGTGATGAATAGCCGGGGCATCTGGCTGGCCTACATCATCTTGGTAGGACTGCTGCATGTGGTGCTACTCAGCATCCCCTTCTTCAGCATTCCTGTTGTCTGGACCCTGACCAACGTCATCCATAACTTGGTGAGCGCTAACCCACACCCTTATACCCACCCCAGGCCTTTCCCAAACAAAGTAAAATCCCCAATTATTTGGAGATATGCCTTCCTTTGGGATCTTCATCCTTGGGCTAAAGGACCATATTCTGCCCCTTCAGACTGCTCCCTTCTCTCCTCCCAGGCCATGTATGTCTTCCTACATACAGTGAAAGGGACACCCTTTGAGACCCCTGACCAAGGAAAGGCTCGGCTACTGACACACTGGGAACAGATGGACTACGGGCTCCAGTTCACCTCTTCCCGAAAATTCCTCAGCATCTCTCCTATTATACTGTGAGTCCAGTGGGAGATATGGGAAATGCTCCAAGAGCCAGGCACAGGGGCCCACAAGGGAACTTAAAAAAAGCAGACTAATCACTTAGACCCTTTGAAGATATTATGGCATACTAGGTCTAAATCTAGGGAGTGCAGTAAAAAATAGAAAGCAATAATCAAGCATTCTTTGCTGCTTCCTTGGTGGTAGGAGAACGGAGATGGGAAAACCAAGTAAAACCAACTGATTTTACATTTCCAAAAGATGTGAATAAATCAAGGCAGAACTGAGGTAAATCTGTGAAAACTGGCTTTGGGGAGTGGAAGCACAGAGGATTTAACAGTGATTCAGGCTGAAACTGCTTCAGCTATCATTTGCCACGTGTCATTAGCAATTATTAAACACACTAACTTAAAAATCTCCAGTTAAAGGTGCTCATTATCTCCCTGACCCCTCAGATATTTTCAAATATCCTAGGACTATATGCAATAAAACTGATCATTAAAATAGAAGAGAAAGTCACTGGAAGGGCCAGCTTCACTCAACCTTTTTCTTTTCTTCCAGCTACCTCCTAGCCAGCTTCTACACCAAGTATGACGCTGCTCACTTCCTCATCAACACAGCCTCCTTGCTCAGCGTACTGCTGCCTAAATTGCCCCAATTCCATGGGGTTCGTCTCTTTGGCATCAATAAATACTGAGGGATGGGACTGGGGACCACATCGGAACAAAAGGCTGTAACATCTTTCTCTTCTCCATACTGTCTTCCTTTTCTTGGAAGCCTGAGAACTATACAACTGTTCCAAAACTCCCAGGACGAGAACAGATTGGAAAATGGGGCTCCCTGGGAGTAGCCCTGCTAGGAGCAGGCTTCTTTGAATCAGGAAAGGCAAGTGAGGTAAGGGACAAATCACTCCTCCACAGGAGGCCATGTTTGGGCAGCTTGTATGATTTTTCCATGTCTTCCAACCCCACTACCTTCCAGCTCTGTTTTGCTGTGTATTTCCCTCATAATAAAGGTCATATATATATATATTTTTTCAGATATGGCTACTCTTTGGTCAGCAGGGAGGGTAGGGAGATGTCCTCCTAAGGCTGGGGAAGACAGAACAGTGATTTAATACACATTGTGTATTAAATCATTGTGTATTAAATTCTCTAAGATATTTTTATCCCCTCTCCTTCGGTTCAGGAGGTGTCCTTCACTCCCAGCTAACACTTGGAGAGAGGATTCTCAAATGAGGAAAAGGACACTATCTATAAAGGCAAAGAAGAAAGGGAAGAAACAGGTTGCCAGTTACACATTTATAGAAAGATAATCCCCTGGCTTTAAATAGTTATGTACATACAAATATCAACAAACTTAAAAAAATACAAACCCTTGGATCATAAGGGGGCTACCAGGAGCCCCTTTATTTTATCCCCTCACACAAGGGCAGAGGGCATGAGTCTGATTTTTTTTTTTTTTTTTTTAATTATTAGTTTGGCCATCCCTGCAGCAATAAGCATGAAGTTGGGCAGTTACCCACAAGGTGACAGTCACCGGAAAAATTCAGAGTTCCCACTCTGAACTCTCATCTCCTATAATTAGGATTACATGCTTTCTTGTTCTCTCTTTTAACTAGTATTGGGCTAACTAGTATATTCAGGAGGGAGCCCTGAAATGGGTCAAGAAATAAGATAGACATAGTTTAAAAAGAGGGGGAAAGTCATCTGCTGTAGAAGCAAAAGACAAGACAAAGGCATACAGACCCTAGGGAAATCCCCAGTTCCCACACTCCTCCAGGAGATATTGTCCAGCCCAGGTCCATGCCCTCGGTTCTTTGCTGCAGCCACCCCCTATTTCTTTGGTATTGTCAGACGACAAGATTCAGTTCCTGGGTACTGGTGGAGGAGGAGAATGGTTCTGGGGCTTCTTATAAGTATTGAGTGAACAATTTGAGCTTAAAAGTTTCCCTTTTTAAAATACTTAAAAATAAATCAAACTCCATCCTGTGCTGTACACAGCCCTTTTGACTCCCTGACATTGATTTGAGGAAAGAAGAAAACAAGTGTCAACGTTGGAAGGGCCTCCTCACTTTCTTCCGCCTCTTCGGTTTGGCTTCTCCCTTGGGTACTGTGCTGTTGGGCTTGGAAGCTGTGGTGGCCCCAGGGCCAGGGTGAGCTGCAAAGAAGTTCCCATTGGACATCTGTCCCGGGGGGACTTGAAAGATCCGGTTCAAGAAATCCTGAAGGTCAGCAGGAGGGGCATCTGGAGTGGCTCTGAAAGGAAAACAGAACAATGAGGCAAGAGAGATTAAAGTCAAACACAGGTAACTACCGAAGACGACTTTTTTTTTTTTTTTTAAATATTATATTTATTATATTATATTTTTTTACAGAGAAGAAGGGAGAGGGATAGATAACCAGAAACATCAATGAGAGAATCATTGACCAGCTGCCTCCTGCACAACCCCCCTATCGGGGATGTGCCCGCAACCAAGGTACATGCCCTTGACCGGAATCGAACCCAGGACCTTTCAGTCCGCAGGCTGACACACTATCCACTGAGCCAAACCGGTTTCGGCCGAAGACGACTTTTGAAACGAAAAAAAGTCAACCGAAAATCAGGGGCAAAAAACCAAAATTACACAAAAATTACCTGGAGATCTTGATGGAAAAGTCTTTTCTTTGAAGTGGGGGGTAGTCTTATACAGCGAATATAGGCCTAAAACTATATTTTAATCGTAAAATTAGGGGGTCGTCTTATACGCTGGGAAATATATGTTAAAGATATATTGAGTCAGTTGGGGTTTTTTGTTTTTTTTTCCTATTTATTTATTTATTTATTTCTCTCTCTTTTTTTTTTAAATATACTTTTATTGATTTCAGAGAGGAAAGAAGAGGGAGGGAGAGAAACATCAATGATGAGAGAGAATCATGGTGGATCAGCTGCCTCCTTGACGTCCCTTACTAGGGATTGAGCCCGCAACCCAGGCATGTGCCCTTGACTGGAATCGAACCCGGAACCCTTCAATCCGCAGGCTGATGCTCTGTCCACTGAGCCAAACCGGCTAGGGCTCTTTTTTCTTTTTTTTAATAAATATATTTTATTGATTTTTTTAGAGAGAGGGATAGAGAGTTAGAAACATCGATGAGAGAGAAACATCGATCAGCTGCCTCTTGCACACCCCTTATTGGGGATGTGCCTGCAACCAAGGTATATGCCCTTGACTGGAATTGAACCAGGTACTTTTTAGTCCGCAGGCCGATACTCTATCCACTGAGCCAAACCGGTTTTGGTAAGTTGGTAGCTTCTTAAAGGGTAAGACATCTAGGTGTCCTAAGGACCATATTCAGAACTAGAATAGTGGATAGATTATTGAAAGAACTATCACTTACCTCTGTCGCCCACTGGTGCCTGGCATCCGAGAACCAAATGAGATGTGATAGGGGACTTTATGTGTATCTGGGGAGATTCCTACTCGCTGACATCCAGCCCACTCTGCACACATGAGAAAGAATTAGCTCCTACATCATGTAAGTATATATGAGCCCGTATTTCTACAGAACAGAAGTGTACCTGTGATGTCATACACCTTTCCATCCATCAGTGCAAAGTAGGTGATCTTGAGGCCCCACATACTTGACTCTGCCCAAAAGTCTCCTTCTTCAGCAGGATGCAGCCTGTTACACTCAGCACAATATCTGGCACTCTTAGGTTCCCGGTCCATTTCAAACCTCCTGCAACCCAACAGAAGGACAATTCCTTAATCATTTGTTAAGCCTGTGACATTTCTGTAGTCTCATTACGTGTTATTACATATGCCTATGCACACCCTTCTCTCAATCTTCTAACTTAAAGGTCAAAAATGTCTTTTTTAAAATATACTTTTATTGATTTCAGAGAGGAAGGGAGAGGGAGAGATAAACATCAATGATGAGAAAGAATCGTTAATTGGCTGCTTCCTGCATGCCCCACACGGATTAAGCCCACAACCCAGGCGTGCCCTGACCAGGAATCAAACTGTGACCACCTGGTTCATAGGTCAATGCTCAACCATCGAGCCACACCAACTGGGCTTTTTTTTTTTTTCTTACTAATTAGAATCCCCAATCTCTACAATATGACAGAGTGGAAACCCAAGGGTTCTTTTACCATTTCTATCCCACAACTACCAATAATACAAAGAAGGTCTTTGGCTACCGAACCCCTAAGCTGTGGCTGTTACATTCCTATTTCATACCTGTGCTTTCCCTGGCATCGACTGCACATCATCGTATTCATTGCCTCTTTGAGGTCATCCTGCAGCTTGGACAGAAACTCATTCACTGACCGGCTCAGCTCATTCTCTGCCATTCGTTTCCTAAGAGAAGAAAGGCTTTGTAAATCAGAGAGTATTGAGCAAGGGATAAAAGGAGACAGATCTATTGGCCTCTGAAAGGACTTTGGCTTACTAGAAAGACAAGCAATTTTCTCCACCTTAGAGGGCATTCACCCACAACTCCAGGGACCTCTGCTATTGAAGATTATTCATTTACACCACCTGACAATTTCCTATCTCCAACTTACATCTCATATTCCTTCCGCCTCTCAGGATTGCTGACGATGTCCCAAGCTGCCCGCAGAACCTTGAAGGCCTCCTCAGCCCGGGGATGATGGTTTTTGTCAGGATGAACCTGCCAGACAAAGATTTCATCACAAATCCATTCCAAACCTCTCCTCATCTTGGGTCAAACAATATTAAGTTGTAGCCCTGGCCAGTGTGATTGGGCATCATCCCAAGCACCAAAAGGTTGCTGATTCAATTCTCAGTCAAGGGCACATACCAGGATCATGGGCTCAATCCCCAGTAGGTAGAATGCAGGAGGCAGCTGATCAATGTTAGCTATCACACTGATGTTTCCTCCTCTCTTTCTCCCTTCCTCTAAAAAAAAATAAAATTTTTTTAAAAACACACAAACTCATGTCAAATGGTTCTTTTTCACTCCCTTTTGGAGAGTCAATATAGCTTTAAAAAAAAATTACATTATTGTTTAATGTATTACATGTCTCCTTTTTCCCCCATTGACCTCCCCCCAGCTACTCTCACCCTCCCCCCCCAGTACATACTCTCACCCAACTACTGTCTTTGTCCATTGGTTTTGCTTATATGCATTCATACAAGTCCTTTGGTTGATCTCTTGCCCCTCTTCCCTGACCTTCCCTCTGAGGTTTGACAGTCTGTTCAATGCTTCTGTTCAATGCTTCTGCCTCTATTTTTGTTCATCAGTTTATGTTGTTTATTATATTCCACAAATGAATGAGATCATGCGATATTTATCTTTCTCCGACTAGCTTATTTCACATAGCATAGTGTTCTCTAGGTCCATCCATGCTATTACAAACGATGAGTTCTTTCTTTTTTACAGCAGTGTGGTGATTCCATTGTGTAGATGTACCAGTTTTTTAGTCCACTCATCTGCTATGGGCTCTTAGGCCGTTTCCAATCTTAGCTATTGTAAATTGTGCTACTATGAACATAGGGGTGCATATATCCTTTCTGATTGGTCATTTTTATAAGTACCGCACGCTAACCGATTGCGCCACTGGAGCCTTTGATTGGTCATTTTTAAAATATTTTTATTGATTTCAGAGAGGAAGGGAGTGGAAGAGATAGAAACATCAATGATGAGAGGGAATCATTGATTGGCTGCCTCCTGCAGGTTGGACCTAGGCATGTGCCCCCGACCAGAATTGAACCCGGGACCCATCGGTCTGCAGGCCGATGCTCTATCCACCAAGCCAAACCAGCTAGGGCTGATTGGTGTTTTTGGTTTCTTGGGATATAATCCTAGGAGTGGAATTACTGGGTCAAAAGAAAGTTCCATTTTTAATTTTTTGAGGAAAATCCATACTGTTTTCCACAGTGGCTGCACCAGTCTGCATTCCCACCAGCAGTGTACAAGGGTTCCTTTTTCCTCCACATCCTCGCCAGCACTTGGTGTTCATTGATTTGTTGTTGATAGCCATTCTGACAGGTGTGAGATGGTACCTCATTATTGTTTTGACTTGCATCTCTCAGATGATTAGTGACTTTGAGCATGTTTTCATATGTCTCTTGGCCTTCTGTATGTCCATTTTCGAAAGATGTCTATTTAGGACAAGCATGTCAAACTCAAAGGCTAACACAGGCCAAATAAATAAGGTTCAAGTTTATATGGGCCGAAAAAAAATAAAAGCTTCAATTTTCATAGAAACATGCTGAATACAAAGGGCTGAAATAAATGAGTAATCATTAACATAAAATAGAATTAATATTTTTTTTTAATTTTTTTAAATAAATCTTTATTGTTCATATTATTACAAAGTTTCCTCATTTCTTCCCCCCTCCACCAGGTTCCCACCCCACCCTCTGACCCCTCCCCATCCCCCATTGTCCTCATCCATAGGTGCAGTTTATGTTCAGTTTCTTCTTCCCTCCCTTTCCCCAATAGTAAATCCCTTTTCAGATAGTAAATCAGTTACTTAGCATTTTCTCATATCAATAATACCTCCACATGCCCAATGATACACTTCACACAAAAGACATTTCCCAATAGGTCCACCAGCCTCATCCAGGCCCCACCCAAGGCACTCACAGATCAACACCCCAGCCCTATACTAACTCAACACATCCAGATCTAAGCCTTCATCACTTGATTCAGCAGAACCCTCAAGTTCCCACAAAAGTTTCCAGCCATGTCTGAGAAGCAGCTGTGGGGCAGGGGCAGGCAAGGAGCGAGCTGTTCCGGGCCTGGCTGCTCAGGGCCTGGCCTCAGTTGCTCTGGTTCGTTCCACAAGCAGCTGCTCCGGGTCTGGTCACTGCCGCTCCCAACCTAGTTGCTTGGACTTGGCTGCTGCTGCTCCGGGCCTGGCCGCTCCCAGCCTGGCAGCTGCCGCTCCGGGCCTGGCCGCACCCGACCCGGCTGCTCCGGGCCTGGCCGCTCCCAGCCTGGCCGCACCCGACCCGGCTGCTCCCCCGGGCCTGGCCGCTCCCAGCCTGGCAGCCGCTGCTCCGGGCCTGGCCGCACCCGACCCGGCTGCTCCCCCGAGCCTGGCCACTCCCAGCCTGGCAGCCGCTGCTCCGGGCCTGGCCGCACCCGACCCGCCTGCTCCCCCGGGCCTGGCCGCTCCCAGCCTGGCAGCCGCTGCTCCGGGCCTGGCCGCACCCGACCCGCCTGCTCCCCCGGGCCTGGCCGCTCCCAGCCTGGCAGCCGCTGCTCCGGGCCTGTCTGCACCCGACCCGCCTGCTCTGGGCCCGGCTACCCCGGGCCCGGCCGCTCCGAGCCTGGGCACTCCCAGCCTGGATGCTCTGGGCTTGGCTACTGCTGTTCTGGGTCTGGCTGCTCCCACCCCGGCTGCTCTGGGCCTGGCTTCTCCGGGCCCGGCCACTCCGGGTCTGGTTGTTCCTGGACTGGCCACCCTGGGCTTGGCCGCCTCCGCCTCAGGCCTGGCTGCCACTGCCCCAGGTATGGCTGCTCCAGTGCTGGCTGTTGATGCTCTGGTTCTGGCTGCTGCTGCTCTGGGGCCTGGCCGTTGCTGCTCCGGGCCTGGCTGCCACTGCCTTGTGCCAGGCCACCCTAGGCCTGGCCGCCACTGTTCCAACATTCTGTCCTTTTTTTTTTTTCTTTCTTTTTTCTTTTTTTAAACGCATTTATGTTGCAATGTTGGCTGTTGAGTTCTGACTTAGTCTTTGATTTTTCAAGAACTTCTTTGTATTCTTTCTTAAGTAATTTTACTATCCTTTGCTCTCACTTGATTTCTTCACATTGAGAACTTCTTTGGTTTCTTCTTCCTTGTCCTGGGAGCTCAGCTAGTTGGCCTGTGGCACCCCTTTGTTCTCCGCGGGATCCTGCGCTGCTTTAGCCTGTTGCCGGGGACAGCGCCGCCCAGGAAGCAGCCCCCCTGGCCTTGGCTCCATTGCCCGCGCTCAGCGGTGGAAGGCTCAGGGGCACCCCCTCCTAGGGGCCCCGTTGCCGGGCTCTTTGCTGGTGCCCAGTTGGCCGGCGTCCGGCAGGGGCTCCTGCTCCCCGCCGTGTTCCCCCAGCCTGGAGCTTTTTTTCCCTTCCCGCTAGGGGAGTCCAGCATCATAGTCAACAGACTGTCCTCTGTGCGCAGTATGTGCGCAACTCCGGGGGCCCGGCCTTTCGCCGCTCTCCCCGGACTCCACCTCACAGCCCCGTCTTCCTCTGCCTGAGTCTGGGTCCCCAGGGATTGGCCCAGAACTGGGGTTCGGAGCAGTCCGGACTGAGGCCCAGCGCCACTGGAGGCCTTGTTTCTTCCGGCTAGGGTAACCCAGCATCAGAGTCAACATTTAGTCCTCTGCGCGCGCATTGCGCGCGACTCCCAGGCGCCCTGCTTTTCGCTGCTTTTCGGTCTCACAGCCCCGTCTCCTCCTGCCGGAGCCTGGGTCCCCAGGGTCTGGCCCATAACTGGGGCTCAGCGCTGCTGGTTCCGGGGGCTCAGTGCTGCCGGTTCGAGGGTCCAGCCCAGGCTGGGGGTTTTATTTCCTTCCTGCTAGGAAGGGAAAGGCAGCACCCCGCCCTCTCCTCCTCTCCGGCTGCGACCTTTCTGCGCGCGCGCGCGCGCGCGCGCGGGCAGGCGCGCAGCATGTCTCCGTACCTTAGGCTTTTTTTTTCAGCTCCTCTGATTTTCTTTCTGGTTTTCTCTTTCCTTCTTGTTGTAGAAATTTCAGTCAGTCGACTACCTGTAGCTCTGGGCAATGTCCACTCTACATCTTAGTTGTATTCCACTGAAATTGTTGTGTGCTGCCGCGGCTAGATGTCTACCCGAGCAGCCATCTTGGATCTCTCTCTTTCTTAAGTAATTTTACTATCTTTTGCTCTCACTTGATTTCTTCACATTGAGAATTTCTTTGGTTTCTTCCTCCTTGTCCTGGGAGCTCAGCAGGTTGGCCTGTGGCACCCCTTTGTTCTCCACGGGCAACTCAGAATTAATATTTTTATAATAAATATTTTCTTGAACATTTATCAGACACTGAATAACTGCACAAATTAATAAGCGTAACACAAATAAACCTATTTTTCTTGTTCTCCGAAAGCGAAATATTTCTTGTTGCGCACAGCACACCAAACAAGTTATGGCAATCGGCTGCTAAAATATTCGCTGCTAGTATTAGTGGAGAGAAATGGTGTGCCTGTGTAGAAGGGAAATGAATGCAACATGATTATAATAGTCAACAGGATATTATAAAAATTAAGTTATGAAATTTTTATTAAAACATTTCTTATATACTGTTATATTGGCTGGGCTGCAAAAATACTTGTTGTGGGCTGAAAGTTTGACAAGCTTAATTTAGGATTTTTACCCATTCTTTTCTTGGATTATCTTCCTTTTGTTAAACTGTTTGAATTCCTGTAATTTTTGGAGATTAAAACTTAGATATTGGCAAATATTGTTCTTCCATATAGTGGGCTCACTTGTTGTTTTGTTAATGGTTTCTTTTGCTGTGCAGAAACTTTTTATTTTGATGTATTTGCATTTATCTTCTATTTCCATTGTCCTAGGAACTATATAGGCAGATATTGCTACAACATGTCTGGTATTTTGCTGCCTATTGATTTTTCCTAAGATTCTTATGGTTTCCTGTCTTACCTTTAAGTTCTTTATCCATTTGAAGTCCTTTATCCATCGTTTAACTTTTTTTGCATGTATCTGTCCAATTTCCCAACACCATTTATTAAAGAGACTGATTTGACTCCATTGTATGCTCTTGCCTCTTTGTCAGATATTGAGCGTAATGGCATGGTTGATTTCTGGGTTCTCTGTTCTGTTCCATTGATCTATATGTGCCAGTACCAGGTAGTTATGAGAAGAGTGGCTTTGTGATATAGCTTGATACCTGGTATTGCGATCCCTTCAACTTTGTTATTCCTTCTTAGGATTGTTGCGGCTATTCAGGATCTTTTTTTATTCCAGATGAATTTTTGGTTCTAGGTCTGTGATATATGCCATTGATATTTTAATTGGGATTGTATGAATCTATAGATTGCTTTGGGTAGTATGGACATTTTAATGATGTTGCTTCTACCAATCCATGAACATGGTATATTCTTCCATTTGTTTATATCTTCCTCTATCTCTTTTTTCAGTGTCCTGTAGTTTTCTGAATATAGGTCTTTTAACTCCTTAGTACAGGTAAGTTTATTCCTAGGTATATTAATTTTTTTGTTGCAATGGTAAATGGGATTTTTTGTTTGTTTCTCTTTTATATTGGTGTATTAAAAAACCCCATAGATTTATGGGTATTAATTTTGTATCCTGCTACATTGCCAAATTCATTTATTAAGTCTAGTAATTTTTTGATGGAGTCTTTAGGGTTTTCTATGTATAATATTATGTCATCTGTGAATAATGACAGTTTTACTTCTTCATTTCCAATTTGGATCCCTTTTATTTCTTCTTCTTGTCTGATGGCTATGACTAGCACCTCCAGTTCTATGTTGATCAGGAGTGAAGAAAGTGGGCATCCCTGTCTTGTTCCTGTTTCTGACAGGGCTTTACGTGGGGGTGGTGCTGTATTGCTTTCTGGAACTGATAGGCCCCTCTTCAACCCAGTCTCTCAGGGCTCTTTGGGGCTATTCAGAATCTTTGTTTCCTTTGTAAAACTCAAGATGTAAGACAGGTATGGCAGTATTAGTTCTCTTGAGGCTGCTGGCAGGGGCTGGCTCTTCAGGAGAAAAATGGTTTGGAGGGTCACAAATGTCTCAGTGCCGGATTCCTGGTCACCTCTCCCTGCTCTGCTTTCCTCCACAGCTTCTCCCCAGACCCCACAAATCACCTCTATCAGTAGCACAGTCTCAGGTGAGTGTTTGTAATTGAAAGGTCCTATGAACTGGTTTTAGCAAATAAAAGCAAAGACAAAGGCAAAACATCCAAGAGACTGAGTTTCTCTACCCACAGTAAAAACTTTCCCTTCCCTCATCCCTGGCACCACGCTGCTTAGGCAGTTCTTCAGGCCACCTTTCTGGGCGCAGCCTCTCTCAGCCGTGGACTTAGATCTAGATTCCCCAACTGCTAGCACACTATGGACTTCCTTTCCACAGTCGGATATTACGCCTGTCCGCAGGAGACATGGCCTTGGTGCAGTGCAGCTTCCTCCTGACCCTCATCCTGGTGGTCGCATGTTCTCTCCATCCCAGATTTCCTGATCCTACAGTTTACCAGGCATCCTTGGCCCCACTCAGCTGCAAACTGTCTCATCAGCTGTGTCTAATTCACCAATTCCAGCTCTCCAATTTAGTTGCTTCTCTCTGCTCCAGGACAAGCGCAGGACACATCTGCCTATTTGGCCACCATTTTCTCCTCTCAATATAGCTTAATAATTAATTGCTCTGGCTCTGCAGAGAGATCTCTGTTCAAGTCACAGCTCTGTTGTTACAGAAAACGGGAAAAGAACCAAGCAACACTTAGAGAGATGGCGTTACATTTATTATGCACGGGCCCAGAGGAACATGTCTCCAAATTCTGGACCCCAACATGGAGGAACTTTCCTTATTTATATGCTTTTACCTCATTTGTCTCCCAAATATGGGGTGTTTCCGGCCCCCTTTGCAAGTTCTTAAAGAGCCCCTATGTGCTGGGACCTTGAAATCTCAACCAAAGGCTTGGCCTGGTGCCAGCACTGATAACTTCATCCAGAGAAGGTTTAATGGCCTCTCTGAAGTGGGAGTAGTCTTATTTCCTTATTACTTAAGCAAGCAAACATTTACAGAAGCCAAATAGTAGGGTTAAAATTTCAAAGAGCAGTTTTTATATAAGATGGATGCTTCACTATCACTATTAGCTACATAACCTAGAATATTTTATCTATCAAGGATTGTTGGGAATAGTAAATGAGGATACTTGTGAAGTACGGAATCTATACTAGGGTGATCCACCATCCCAGTGCACCTGGGATTGTCCCAGTTTTAGCACTGAAGTTCATGTCTCAGAAAACCTCAATCTCAGGCAAACGGGAATGGTTGGTCACCTGACCTGGCACATATATACTAATCCCTCACATTTAAACTTTATTGTCAGTTATAAAATAAGAGTTCCAAAGATGTAACATTTTCACTTTTCTAGCTAGAAAATTCTCATATCTACTCAAAACTTCCTACAATAGTTTGCCTTTCTGTCCCAGAAATGAAATACCATATTATGATACAGGTTTTTTATCCCCTTTTCAGCCTTTCTCCAAGACAAATAATAACTTCTCTTCTTACTGCTTATTACTCCCATCCTCGTTCCTCCAAAATACAGACATAAAGCTAGTCTCTTGACTGATGCCAAATAAGCAGAATGCTGTTAACTCTCCCATATTCCCAGGACAATAGAATAGCCTAGTAATCATGGTCACTGTAGGGCCTAATAAGAGCAGTGAGAGATAGGTCTAGTAATAATTAATGTCGTTTTCTAATACCTTTTTTAAAAATCGAATTAATTTAAACAATACAACAAAATTTAATCAACAATATAGTTGCCGTTGTTTTCTACTACTTGTGCCCAACGCTCAGGAAGCATTTTAATCCCTCTGTTGTAAAATTCTTGTGATTTTGATGCAAAAAATTCGGTCAATGCATTTTTTTTTTTTTTAATATATTTTATTGATTTTGTACAGAGAGGAAGGGAGAGAGATAGAGAGTTAGAAACATTGATGAGAGAGAGTCATCGATCAGCTGCCTCTTGCACACCCCCTACTGGGGATATGCCCGCAACCAAGGTACATGCCCTTGACCGGAATCGAACCCGGGACCTTTCAGTCCCCAAGCCGACGCTCTATCCATTGAGCCAAACCGGTCCCGGCCGGTCAATGCATTTTTGAAGCATTCTTCATTATTAAATTTTTTTCCAAGAAGAAAGTTTTGCAAAGAGCGAAACAAATGGTAATCGGAAGGGGCAATATCAGGAGAATATGCAGGTTGAGGGAGAACTTCCCATTCCAACTGGCGCAGTTTTTCAGCAGTGATTCTTGCAGTATGCGGTCGTGCGTTATCGTGGTGAAGAATTACGCCCTTCCGATTAATCAGCGCGGGTTCTTTTTCTCTTAAGGCAGCTTGGGCTAACCTTTCCAATTGGGCACTATACACTGCACTTGTAATGGTTTGGTTAGATGGTAAAAGTTCATAATGAAGAATTCCTTTAAAATTCCACCAAACACACATCACTTTTTTCGCATGCAAGTCGAAGGTTTTGGCGTGGGCTGCGGAGCTTCATTTTTGTCCAACCATTGAGGCCGCCTTTTCAAATTAACATACAGCACCCATTTTTCATCTCCGGTAACAATTTGCTCTAAAAACGGCAAACAGTTTTGACGAGAGAGGAGCGAACTGCAAATTGTGACTCTTTACGGTTGTTGTCGTCGGTCAACTCATGAGGAACCCATTTTCCAAACTTTTGGACTTTGCCAAGTGCACGCAATTGATTGGAAATTGTTTTTTGTGAACAATTTAAAGTTGTCGCAAGCTCTTGTTGGGTAATTTGAGGATTTTGCACCAAAAGAGCTTGAAGAGCTTCTTGATCAAAATTGGACACACGGCCTCGACCACTCTTGTCATCTAACGAAAAATTTCCCTCGCGAAATTTCTCAAACCAACGCTGGCATTTTCTGGCGCTAACTGCATCTTGACCAAGAGCACTACAGATGTTTTTTGCAGCCTCACTTGCTTTTCTTCCTAATTGGAACTCGTAAAGCATGCAGTGCCGAATATGCTCTTCATCCGCCATCTTCTTAGCCCTAGTTTTGCAACAAAAACCAAACCAAACACAAACTTTTTCAAGCAAAACTTGTTAATTGCACTTCACACGTTCTGTAGATACCACGTGTTTGAAGGTTATGTCAATACAAGTCAACGCCAAGCAAGATTTTAAATGAATGTTTAAAAACGACATTAATTATTACTAGACCCAATATAAAAGAACCTCACTGACACTCTGACCAAGAAGGGAACTCTGGGGTGTGAGGCAGGATGTTGAGGACTGGGTAACTTAACATCATCTACTCCAAAGAAGTAAGTTGAAAATGATATTTTTTTGGAAGAATGATATTCCACAAAAGAGGATATCTGCTAAAAAGACATGAAGGTGAGAAAAAGAGCTCTACTATTAGTAACTATTTGAGTGTATGCACTTGTTCCCCCCTCTAAGAATATCCCAAGCTATCAACTAAGGGCATACATTTCCCACCAAACTAATTTAGTCTCTTGTAAGTAGCAGATCTGGTACTTTATTGTGCCTTGAATGGTTAGTGGAAACCATGGTTGTCCATTCCTTTGGTGTCATGCAACTGTTGAGGTAATCTGCACACTGTGATATTGTACCAGTCTAGTTCCATCCATTCAAACTGGCTACCTGTGCAATTTACACACATTATTTACATTCATAATATAGTTTCATTTGTACAGAAATAGAAAAATCATTTAAAAATAGCAATCTAATATTAACTTCTAATAACAATTTGCATGCTTGTATTAAATCATTTCCCTTAAGCATGTGGTGTGTCACAACTCCCACCTACCGTGTTTCCCCGAAAATAAGACCGAGCGCATGGAAAGATAAGACATCCCCTGAAAATAAGACCTAGCGCAACTTTGGGAGAAAAAATTAATATAAGACACTGTCTTATTTTCGGGGAAACAGGGTATTAACTTCCTTTTTATTAATAAAAGCACCCATATTTTCATATATGACATACATTTGCACATATTTCTGATTTATATCCCATTTTCCTTCCCTTTCTCACTCTGGGTTGCTGGTCTTTTCTTTTTTAAGATATTTTTATTGATTTCAGGGAGGGAAATAGTGGGAGAGAGAGAAATATGGATGATGAGAGAGAAGCATGGATCGGCTGTCTCCTACATGCCCCACAATGGGGATTGAGCCAAAACCTGGGCATGTGACCTGACCTGGAATTTAACCGTGACCTCTTGGTCGATGCTCAACCACTGAGCCGGGCTGGGTTGCTGGACTTGAAATAGCTTTTCTTTCACTGGTCATGGAATAATCACTCACAAGCACTCCCTGAACTGTCCCACTCTAGGTCCACACTTGCGTTTCTGGGACAGATGGCTGAATTTCTCTATATTCAGAAACACCCCTCATTTGTTCAGGGAGAGGAACTGACAAGCTTTCTGACTAGGCCTCTTCTCTACTCTAGCAGAGGGACTTCATCTCAACATTTCAAAGTGAGTGAGTTCAACACTGCCATACATACCGTTTCATTTATTTTCATTAGGAAAAAGTATCACCCAGCTGGTGTGGCTCAGGGGTTGACCATCGACCTAGAACCAGGAGATCCTAGTTTGATTCCAGTCAGGGCACATGCTGGGTTGTGAGCTCGACCCTCAATTGGGGCATGCAGGGGGCAGCCGATTGATGACTCTCTCTCATCACTGAGGTTTATATTGCTCTCTCCCTCTAACTGAAATCAATAAAAACATATTTAAAAATAAAAGTCTTTATGACTCTTTTCTAAGAATTAAAGTTACTCTTCAGCTTAAAGTTGATTTTCTTCTCTGCGCTCCCTTTATTCTACTCTCCCTAAAATTAGAAAATAAAATATAGGCACAAAGGGATAGGAAACAGGGGGGAAGGATACTCACCGTTACTGCCAACTGCCTATAGGCCTTCTTCATTTCAACATCTGATGCTGTGGCTTCAACCCCCAACACGTGGAAAGGATTTAGCTCATCTTCAGGAATCCCAGCCATGGTCAAGAGTCGAGTCACTTCCTCTTCAGGGTGGTAATAGCGACCACCAGCTCCAGGTGCATTCTCTTGTCTGTTAGTCCTCTGTTTGACCCAAGGCAACTCCAGCCAACCCCACTGAACCATCCTTACCATTTGCTGCCACGGCCTGCTATCTCGCAGCACAATCAGACAACGCTGTAAGGTGGGAGAATCCAGCCAAGAGAAGAGCCAGGTGGCTTTAGCTCTCCAGCCCAACCGGTCACCCAGTCTCACAAGAAACTGCCAGCCCAACTGCAGACAGCCCAACAAGAGGGGCAGAGCCTGAAGCAGCAAAGCACCCAGTAGCCTAAGAAAACGGGTGATCAGCCCTGCCCCATAGCAAAACCCCTGGTTCAGAAATTGGAATATTACCTGGGCCCAGGCACCCAGTCGCCCTGCCCAGACTCCTGCCCAGACTCGAAAAAGGTCCAAATCACTGCCTTTCAGCTGCCTGCATGCATAGATTAGATGGCCACAAGTTTCCACATACTCTCCCACCAATACCAACAGTTCGATCAGCCACCAGAAACCTGCTTGTCCAAGCTGACACAGTTCTTCCGCTCCCCATAATCCCAAGCCTCTGCGCTTCTCTGCTTGACTTCGTTTCCTGCCCAGCCGATGTCGACCAGGGGGCCTGGGATCCCTGCGTCCACCCTCCCAAGTATCATCCTTGGCTGAAACACGGTGCCGCTGTCTCCGGGGTGGAGGTTTCTTTCCACTGGGCACACGTGAAGAATCACTGGGGAACTTGGGTTCCTCCTCCTCATATTCCTCTCCCAACTCTTCGTGTTCTCCTAAAGCTGGAGACATACAATGGTGGCAAAAGTTGCTAGAAGAGTTGTCTCCTCCCCCAGTGTAAGGCTCTTCAGGGATTCCAGGGGTTCCCTGGCAGTTGCAAGCAGATGGAATGGAAATAAAAGAAGGGTTTTCATCCTCCTGGTGCCCAGCCTCATCCTCTCTTGAGCGTTCCTGGTCCACTCCTGACTCTTCTTCTGAAGATGCCTCACTCTGATTAGGGTCCTCTCCATTTCTAGGGGGTCCTGGACCCCTTGGGGGGCCATGGCTTGGATCCCACCAGTGGGCTGGGTTTGGAGGCTGTGTGTACTTAGGACTAGAATGCTTTGTGAGGCAGCGGGTACCATTAGGAGCAGGCCTCCCTGAGTCCCTGAGTCCTGAGAATGAAAGTATTTCAGGGTCCAGAGAGGGTCCTAAAGTCCCGAGGGAGGCACCACTACTGTGGTGGGCTCCACACAACTGTCTTTCTCCGGGGTGCTTCTGGGCCATGACCCCCTGGCTTCCAGAAGATTTTAGGTCACAGCCATCATGGTAAGTTCGGATGCCTGTAACAAAGTATCAAGTTGAGTCAAGGATAGGTCCGAGAAAGGGGTTAAATTGAGGCTATATATATAGTACATAGAATGCATCCACCTCCCTTACATTCCCAAGTTCTTTGGGGGCATTTATTACCTCTAGCAATAAGCCAATTCTACTTTAACCAAAACACCACTCCCTGCCCCCTCCTCCAACTCCACTTAAGTTTTTCTTCTCTCCCCTGAAAGATACAGCTCTGGTTCCGGAAAAGAGGGAGGTACCGCAAAGGTTGAAGTCCGGGGATCACTCTGGGGAAAAACAGAAAGACGATCGAAAGGAGGGCTGCAGGCTGCCTGAGAAGGGTGGGGACCCTGCGGCCCTTAAAGAAAACCTGGAGGCGGAGCTTGGGGTTGCCCCTGAGACACACAACCAGGGAACCCTGAGTCCGGGCAGACGGGGAGAAGGTAACGTACCGAAGAGCAGCGGTAACTCCTCCCCCTCGAGCCGCTGGGCCCAGATCCAAGGCAGCTAAGAGAGCGGCTCCCCGGGCTCCGCCTCCCGCTCAAGCTCTGCTTCCGCCTTCGGTCCCCGTCGCTAACGCCGACCTACGCCTACTTTCACTTCCGGGGTCACCACAGAAGACAGGAAAGAAAAGGAAAAGCGGTTGGCTGAAGCGCGAGCCAGTCTAGCGAGCGGCGTGTCCAATCAGAGGAGGCGGTCCTCGGGGAAACGCAGGCTCCGCCCCTTAAAGGGCCCGCGGCCGCGGACCTCCGCGTGCTGAAGTAGAATCCCTGCAAGTTGCACCCGTGGAAGCGAAGCAAGTGGGTGCTGCTGCAGCAGTGCCTGCGCTTTGGGGACAGATTCTTAGGGTTCCTCTGGCTGGATTTTTTGGGCTTTTCCGAGACTGGGAGATAGAGGACAGCCTCTGAGCCATAGTTTTGTTTCCCTTTGCGGACAAAACTAGGGAGCCTCGAGGGGCCACCGCCCTGACCCCTTCCTCGCTGGCTGAGGACAGAGGCTCTTTTGTATCATGTCCTCTCCTAGAGGCGACACCCCGGGCCAGCCCCCGCGCTGGTCCCCCCTAGCACTGCACCTTCTTCCCCAGCAACCCACGGCCTCCCCGGCTTCTGACCCAGCTGGCGAACCGCCCCGTGTATCTGCTGCGACCACGGCCCGGACCCGCCCCTCTGGACGCGGCTCCAGGCTTCCTCACGGAGCGGGGCCCGCCGCCGCAGGCTGCTTTACATCTCATTTGCATACCGAGCCGCACGGCGGCCGGAGGCCGGCGACCCCTCCCCCACGCGGCCCGGCCGCCCGGCCTGCGGGCCCCTCCCCTGCACACGCCCCCCTCGCCAGCCTCCTGGCAGGCTTGGCCTTTCTCCGCCGGCTCGTCCACCCCCGGACCCCTCGCCGGCGGCCCCAGGGCGGCGAGAGGCTCTGCCCCAAACCCCCAGCCCCGACCACCCGGTCCTCCAGAAGACAATACTCCCATTCTCTGGGAAGTGGGAGAAACCACGGCAAAGCTAGGGGGGCGCTGAGACCCCACAAGGGGCTCCGAAAGCTCCCAGTTGTCGAGTCATCGCCTAGGCATCCAGAGACTTCTCCGCAAACCTCTGGTGCACCCAGGACCCCCATCCACAGGGAGTGGGGTCTCTGGTCCCAGCCTCAAGCAGGAGGTCAAGTGTGTCCCCCCACACACAGGGGGAAGAGTTGGAGGGGCCCGCCCCGTGATGTCACCCCCCCCCCGCCCTGTAGCCTTCCTCCACCCCCCACCCCCCACCCCCCCACAGCTGGTTGCTTTTAGTTCACGGGGCTTGGGCTACGACTTGCAAGAGTTTAGGGGGCCACGAACTGAGTGGCCTTGAGGGTGCCGACGCCCGACAGCCGCCAGGACACCTAGGACCTCCGGGCAGGGATGCAGCTGGGGGTCCAGGGGAGCACTTCTACCCCCTTCCTCTCCTCAGCCCTGGCAGGGTGGTGAGTAGTTAACACCCCCTCCCAAACCTCTCCTTGCTTGTTTAGGGTCCCTAGGCTTCCAAGAGAATTGAGGAGAGGAACCCCAGGGGTTCCCCAAACCAACCCTTCCAGCCTGTTAGGACCTTCACGTCCAGAAGAAGACAGCTGAAGGAATGTGGCTGCATCGCCCCTACCCCAGTCCCACGGTGCCCCCAACGCCAGCCCCTCTTTCGCGTGCTCCCCTCGGGAACCGAGTGCCCATCGCACTGTCAGCCCTGAGTCCCCCGGGGAAAGGGAGGGATGGGAAAAGCCCCAGGGTCCTGAGGGGAGGAGCAAGAGGCCACCGGAACCTGTCTGTGGGCAAGGTGCCTACTTATTCCGTGGGGGTCCTGGGGCCGGACTGGCTGGAGGCCTCTCCCACAGCAGCTCCATCTCCCAAGAAGCAGACTTGAAACCATGGCAAATGTGGATTCCTTGCCCCAAACTCTTTTGGTTCCTGCCCCTCCCCCCTCTCCCCTGGGGTTGGAGCAGCCGTCCAAAGACCCCACCCTTCCCTCCTCTTTCCCCTCCTTCTCCCCCTTTTATTAACCCCGCCTCTCCTAGTCCAGCGTGGTAAAGTTGAGTCCCAGCTGCAGATGGGGCAAGCTTTCTTTTTCCAGCTGGAATAAGTTGCTGCAGCCCCATTAGTGCCCCTGGACTCCTCCTTCCACAGATCTTAGGACTTCCTGCTCCTCCCATCCCACCCTGGAAAGTTAGGAGGCAAAAAAAGGTCCATCACCTTATAAGATTTTCATTTATGTTTGTTTTTTTAAATATATTTTTTATTGATTTTTTACAGAGAGGAAGTGAGAGAGATATAGAGAAACATCCATCAGCTGCCTCCTGCACAACCCCCACTGGGGATGTGCCCACAACCAAGGTACATGCCCTTAACCGGAATCGAACCCGGGACCTTTCAGTCCACAGGCTGACGCTCTATCCACTGAGCCAAACCGGTTTCGGCTTCATTTACGTTTTAGTTAGTATCCTTGCTGCACAGCTGGCTCCCCTCGACCCAATCCTGTAAATTTTTTTAGTTACCCCGGTAGGGCCATGCTCCCTCCTGAAGTTTTCTTCAAATGAAATAGAGGAACAAAGTCTTCAAAATTCATGGACACCTGAGTTGCTGCCCCTACTCCCTTGCAGGTTTCCCACACCCCTCAGGACATCCATGGATGGATGAGAGGAGCTGACATTGACCTCCCCCTCTGGGACCACCTTCTCTTCCTGCCATGGAGGAAGCTTTGCTGCCCCTGGGCATGACCTCTGACCCCAGGCCCTTTAATCAACAACTCCCAGAGCCTCCAGACCCAAGATGTGTCTTGGAACCCCAGGACAATCCTGAACTGGCACCTGCCCTGGTGTGTGCTCTTTGCTGCTGCTTTGGAATCATCTACTGCTGCTTCGGTGAGGGCAGAGCCAGGGTTCTGGGGGGCAGCTGCCCAAGACTGTCACCCTCAAGGATGCTATTACCTTTCTCCTTTGCTCCTGGGCTACCTCTACTACTCTACCAGGGAGTGCCTACCCTCAGTATGGCCCATGCTGCTCTTGCCAGCTCTTCTTATTTATGCCCCCCATGCCCTCCAGCTGTGACCCCCTGGCACTCTCGCTTGTCTTCCCCACGCCTTCTTCCTCAAAACTCCATCCCCAAATTATCATCCATGCTTCAGGCTTCTTCACCCTTCCCCAATGACCTGAACCAGCTTATGCCGATCGCTTCCCATCTACCATCCCCAGAAGGACTGGACCTTTTTTCTATACTTACTCCCCTTCATGCATCCATCCTACCTCCTTCTTTCCCTCCCGTCCCCTCACAGATTCTGAAAGGTCTCTGCCCTCCCTGGTATTACTCCTTTCTGCCACTTGCCTTGAGATCGCTGGGTGTGTTGCTCCCGTCTTTTTTTTTTTTTTTTTAATATATTTTATTGATTTTTTATAGAGAGGAAGAGAGAGGGATAGAGTGTTAGAAACATCAATGAGACAGAATCATCGATCAGCTGCCTCTTGCACACCCCCCACTGGGGATGTGCCCGCAACCAAGGTACATGCCCTTGACCGGAATCGAACCTGGGGCCTTTCAGTCCCCAGGCCGAGGCTCTATCCACTGAGCCAAACTGGTTTCGGCATGCTGCTCCCGTCTTCTGCTCTTCTGTTCACCATCAGAGTCATCCCTATGGACTCCTCCTACCCCTCCCTACCTCTCAGTGCCCTGCCTCCCTTCCCAGGCTACCGCTGCTTCAAGGCGGTGATGTTCCTCTCCGGCCTGCTGTCAGGAGCTCTGGTGATCTTTCTGCTGTGCCACGAGGAGCGGGTGCTGGAGACCCAGCTGAGCCTGGAGGTGAGCGCGGGCATTGCGCTGGGCATCGGACTCCTCTGTGGCCTGGTCACCATGCTGGTGCGCAGTGTCGGGCTCTTCCTGACTGGTCTCCTGCTAGGCCTGACCCTGGGCGCCGGGGCCCTGCTGGGCACGGAACCCATCTACCAGCCACCTTCAGCCTGGGTGCCGGCTGGGGGGCTGGTGGGGCTGGCGCTGCTGGGAGCCCTGCTCACGCTTCGGTGGCCACGTCCATTCACCATTCTGGGCACAGCCCTGCTGGGCGCTGCGGTGCTGGTGGCCTGTGCTGACTATTTCCTGGAAGGGCTGGCACTGGGCAGTCGGCTGGGCCAACGCTTGCAGGCACTTCCAGCCTTGCCTCCTCTCTGCTGGTATAGCTGGGCCTTGCTGGGGACTTGGCCAGCCCTGGGGGCCCTTGGGGCCCTGGCCCAGTGGAAGCTCGTGGATGAGGAACATGGAGGCCACGCCAATGGTGAGTTAGTGCCACGGTGAGAAGCAGCCAGCCTGTGCCTTCCCCTGTCCCCAGGGCCAGACTTGAGGAGGGAAAGGGGAGGGGGGAGGGAAATGCACTTGAGAGGAGAGAGGAGGTGTCTAGGGAGAGCGGGGCAGGACATTAGAGAAAGGAGGTTAGAATTGGAGGAGCCAAAAGTCTGGGTAAGGATGAGGAGAAAAATTGTCGGGGGGAATGGGGAAGTTATTTATTGGAGACTGCTTATGGAAAATACCGAAGATCTCAGGAAAGTCCAGGAGGAGAGAGTAGGGAGACTCCAAAGAAGGGTTTCTTTTACAAGAACTGGGGGGAAGAGAGGGGGGAGAGAGACAAGGTTTGATAGAGCCAGAACAAGATCACGTGGGTTTCTCTGGAGTGGCAGTGTGTTGGGGGCGGGATCTGGGGTCTAAGGAGGCCTCCCTCAGTCTGCGTTGCCCCCTCCCAAACAGTGGTCTTGAGCCACCAGCGAAGGCACCTCCAGCTCCTTCGGATCCGTCAGCAAGAGGCCAAGTGGCACCGGACCGCCCCTGGGGTGGGGCTCTGTGAGGGCAGCTACCGGAGGCAGCTCCCCGCCAACACCCGGAGCCCTGCCGACAGTTTGGCTCCAGTGAGTTGTGGGGAGGGGGCATCCTGGGGGGTGGGGAAGAGGGTACATGGGGAAAGTCAGGGTGGAACGGGGACTGACCCAGGCCCTTCCTTCTGTCCTCTCTGCCCTGTGCTCCTCCAGAGTTTTCTCCAGAGCCTTCGAGATCGCCAACTGGGACCAGGCAGCCAGGCCACAGCCCCCCACACCATCCTGGACCTGGATTCTGGCTATGGTTCCACTATACCCCTCACCACACCTTCTGGTTCCACCCAGACCTGACCCTAAACCTCCACTGATACCCCCGTGCCCCTAGCAAGGGCCTGGGAGCACTAGGTGGGCAGGACCGAGCCCACAGGACTCACACACAGACTTCCCCGCCTCTTAGACCTGGGGATGGGATCTGTGCTCCAGCCTAGACCAGACCCGTAGGGAGAGGCTTCAGAGCTGGAGACAGAGGAATCTTGGGGAGGGGAGGGGAATGGACGTATGAGTAGCTACGCCTGTCAATAATAGAGGTGCCTGCTCCCTAAAGTATTGACTCTCTGATTCCCTCCAAATTGAGGGTGGGGGGCGCCCTTCCCCAGAGAGCCTTTCATATGCCTGCCTCCGTGTGCCACAAAACGGTAAAATAAGGGGGTTTGTTTCTGTAGGAACTGTAGGAAATCAGGAAGCCTCCTAAAGCACTTGTTAGCTTTTTTTTTTTTACGTGTTTTTATGGATTTTTAGAGAGAGAGAGGGGAATGGAGAAGGGATAGTGAGATAGAAACATCGATGAGAAAGAAGCATCCACCGGCTGCCTTCTGCACAACCCCTACTGGGGATCAAGCCCACAGTTGGGACATGTGTCCTGACCTGAAATCAAACCAGCAACCTCTTGGTTCATAGGCTGATGCTTAACCACAGAGCCACACTGTCTGGGCACTGATAGCTTTTTGGTGGGGAGAAGGGCACAGAGGATCCCCCAATCCCCAGGCCCCTCATTAGGGGATAGCCTTTCCCCCTGGCCCCATAGGCTCAGCCCCCTCCTCCTACCTCAGATGGGGGTATTGTCCTCTGCTGTGCTTCCCTCTCTCTGCTCAATGTGGGGAAGAACATGGGGCTGTGCCTGGCTCAGCCCCCGCCTTCCCCAAAGGCGGGCTTCTTGCTCCGAGGCGGGAGCCGTGGCCTACATGCCAGAGTGTTGCCTTTTGCCCAAAGGAGCCTGGTCTTCGGGCCTGTGTGGGAGACAAGTGCCTTCTCTGCCTTTCTGTGTGGGTGATGCTAATTTCTTCCTTAACCAGAACTCTGCCCCCGCCGCTAAGCCATTCCAACTCTCCCCGCTGTGACTCTCCCCCTCCAAGTCAGAGCCCCGATTCCCCAGGCGGCATGGAGGAAGATGTGATATGTCCCTCCCCTGGGCAGCCAGGCTACGGTGAGAGGGAGGAAGAACATGTGACCGTGTGAATAAAGTGGCATTAATTAAAACACTGAATCAGAGAGTCCGGCCTCTATTGTTGCTGCTCTTTTGTTCCTTTGCATCCCAAAACAAAGTTAGCCATACTGAGTCCTCTGTCCACTAAAAACCCGATAAGGACGCCCTTAGCAGACCGGACTCCTGTAGGAGCTACACACACACACACACACACACACACGCATACATACACATACATATACACACATACAGCACATATGCACATACACACACATACACACATATCCGTGCACACACACATACACATACACACACGCACGCACACACATATACACGCGCACACATATACACGCATACATGCATACGCATACACACATATACAGGCATACACACATATACACACACGCGCACACACATATACACACATATACACACATATACATGCACATATACACACATACACGCACACACATATACACACGCACGCACACAGCCAGAGGAAGCGCTGTTCAGCCCTCTCTCAGGAACATGGAGTGAGCCTTTATTAAGCACAAATGTGCCTGAGCCTGTCAGGCACTTCACATACAGTATGTCACTTAATGCAACAAACCCTATAGGGTTGGTATGAACCTTATTTTGCAGACGGGAACTCTGAAGCTCAACAAGGTTAATAAACTTGCTCAAGTCATAAACAAGCCCACGTTATTCTCAAGGATTCCAAAACCCTTGCTCATTTTAGTGGCCATGCTGCTATTGTTTTTGTTGTTGTTGTTGTTGTTCTTTTGTGGGGTTTTTTTTTGCACTTCATCTAGGAAGAACAAGACCCAAATATTCAGCTTCCTAGCTGTTGCCTCCTGTCAGGCCTGACTGACACCTTCTCTCTCCCGCTGTTTTCCAGAGAGTGGGAAATGCAGTTAGAAGTGCTGTCTAAAATGAGAAGAAATGGGTAGAGTTGGGGGCTGACCCAGCGCACAGGGGAATGGGGCTGGGACAGTTAGGTCTGAGGTCTGTGGTCCATGTCCCCGCCGCAGCACCTGCAGTCCAGCGTGGAGACATCTGGTGGCGGCCTTAGGCCTCTGGGGGGATGACATCACCAGGGGCTGTGTCTCGGGGTGAGTGGTCAGAGTTTAAGGTGGTGTCTACGGACAGGGAAGTGGGAGCCCAGGTTGTTCCTGTGACTGAGCGGTCTGGGCCTGAGGCGAAGGGAGGGGTGCCTCCACCTGATGCGGTCGTGTCTGGGACTTGGGGACGACAGTGCATCCAGTTGCGGGCGGTATCTCTGGGATAGCCCTTCTCTACTCGAAGCTGCTTGTTGAGGCGCCAATACTGTTTGCCCTTGAAGAAGTAGACGTGGCCATCCTGCCAACTCATAGCAGCTGAGAGCCGGTCTGGCACTCCGGTGAACAACCTCTTGATTGGTTTGGGGTAGTGGCTGAAGTCGGTTCGGGCCAGCTCATCCCACTGCCAGTACCCGGAGCCCTAGGTGTGGGGTGGGTAAGGAAAAAAAGGAGCGTGAGGAGACAGCTTAGGGACCCCAGATACCTACCTTCAGTCCACAGCGGCTGCAAAACCCCCTTTAGAAACAAGTCTTAGCTTCTCCATGTGAAATAGCCCACCCATCCTAGGAAGGGATTTGCCCTTGATTTTGAAGCGTGTACCTTAAAGAGGAACACCTTCTGGTTGACAGGCCAATAGAGAGCTGCATCCAGGTTGGGTTCCACCCTATTCAGCCTCTTGGGGAAGCCAGGAGATAACTTGAAATGAACGTAGCGCCACACCTTGTCTCCTGAGGACCCAGAAGAACAAGTCACCTCTGGCTTCAGTTGATAGTTTTGGTTCCTCCTTTGCCCCTTCTCAGAAACTTCTCATCTCTCCCTCCCCTCTATGGCTTCTTTGATGTCAGGTCCTCTCAGATCAGATGCATACATTAGTCCCTTTACCCTTAAAGAAGTAAATCCATTGTGTTCGAGGAGAGTAGACAGCAGCGTCCAGGTTTCCTGGGAGTCCCTCCCAAAGAGCAGAGGCTTGGAATAAGGGACCCAGCCCCGAATCTGTCACCGTCCACACGTAGCTCCCCTTGAAGGCATAAGTCTTCCCACGGGGCCCTGAGAGCAAAGATGTGTCAACAAATTGAAAAGACAGGGGTCAAATAACTACTTACGGTCATCTCAGGCAGGCTGATCATTTCCCCTTCTCCCACAGCCCGATTCCTCCAAAAGTCATCCAGCTTTAGTTTCAGTGAGATTAAGGAGGTAGAGAAGGAGGACCCAGACTTCAGCCTCTCCTTTGTTGTTCCGAGCAATTGAGGTCTGGTCCACTTAGCGAAACTGAAGCCCTGCACATAACTGCTTCCCCTTGGGGGAACTCCCTTTCCATCCCCGGGGGCTTCCAAGTTATTCTTCCGTGCAGGGATAATGCCTCCTCTAAAAGACATTCCGGTTAATATACACTGAGTGGCCAGGTTGTTATTATGATCTCTAATCTAATAACAACCTGGCCACTCAGTGTGTGTGTGTGTGTGTGTGTGTGTGTGTGTGTGTGTGTGTGTTTTAGAGGCCCGGTGGATGAATTTGTGCATGGGTGGGGTCTGGCCAGCTTGGCCAGGGGGAGGGGACATGGGTGTTTGGACAGCCTGTCTGCTGGTTGAACTCCTGGTCAAGGAAACTATTTGCATATTAGCAAATTATATAGGATATACACTGAGTGGCCAGATTATTATGCGTTCAGAGATCATAATAATCTGGCCACCCAGTGTAGTTTTCTCCATCTTGCTGTATTTCCAGGTGTGTCTTAGTGGCCCTTGCAGCAACTGAGGTAAATGCCTACCTGGCCCATCTTTAATTTGGCTCTGAGCCCTCCCTCCCCATGCCACATGCCTCTTTCTATGACCACTAACTCCTGCCTGCTCATGCTGCGATCCCACATCATTCCCATTTGTCCAGGTCTCAAGGTCAGCAGGCTGCCATCACTGCTTGCCTATAGGCTGGCAGGGCAAGGGTCTCACCCATCATTATGGCATCCAGTTCACCACTGCAGGGATCTGGCATAGGACTGGGTTCTGTGGGCACTTGGGGCACAAGGAGTTCTGTCACTTCTTCCTCATCCTCTGTCTCAGAGTTCTTCTTGCCTGCAAGGTAATGTAATGCTGCTCAGAGAGGGAACTCGTAACTCCCGACCTCCTCACTCCTCTGTATGTTTGGCTCAGAGGCCCCATAGCGATGGGGAAAGGGGATCCTAGAGAGTTTCCCTTGGTAGGAGGCAAGATCATATTGATATTAGAAGGAGCATGTTTTGGTTTAGGAGGAAGAAGGTTTATTGAAATAGTCATTCTTCATCCCCAAGAATGGGTCTGAGGGGAGAGAGGCTGCAAAGCAAGGTTAGATGTGGAAGTGTCTGAAAATAGAAGTCTGAACAGCTTGGCAGGAGGAAGAGAAATAAGCTAAGCCATTTCCCTCAGTGGAGGTTAGAACTGCCTCTTCAAACCTGAAGATGCTTATCTGACTGACCCTCATGATCACTCGGAGAAGGCCTACCATAGAGAGCCTGGATCCCCGCCACGTCATCTGGGTGCAGCTTGAAGTGGGGCCGGTAGCCAGCGTAGACAGGGGCCATGAGGGCTTGGGTGTATCGGGAGTGCCCGAGCCCCAGGGCATGGCCCAGTTCGTGGGCTGCGATGATGCGAAGGTTCATCCCCTGGTAGGTCCCCTCGGTCCAGCGCTCATCTTCATCGAAGTGCACGCTGCCCAGCTCTGGAATGTCGGCATGAGCCAGGACCCTCCCTGGACAAAGGCAAAAGGTGGGTAGGAGATAGGTCAGAGCTCCTGTAATAAACTTCAATTACTCCATCCCCATAAAATTCCCCCATCTTTGGTCACTGTCTCTGGGATACCTCACTCTCTTCTTTGGATTCCCCGGTCATCGCCCCGTTCTTACAGGGATGCCCATCACTCTGCTACGTTCCCTCCCAACCCCTCTCCCCTCTCTGCTCCAGTCCTCTCTGGGTTGTGCCTTGAGCAGGGTCCAAGGGAGGTAGGGGATCAGCTGCTTCCCTTGGGCTGGATGGGCATAGGGATCAGCCTAAACATTAAGGTTCCAGAGTCCGTGGCTCAAGGAGACAGAGATGATCTCAGAGGTCTGTCTGGTGAGAGCCACGATCTGGTACCTACCAGGCCCATCAAAGGTGTTAGAGCAGTACGGGCTTTGGCGGCCATGAAAGGAGAGGCGGATGTCAGCCCAGCCAGCCTGCACCTCCCGGAAGGTCAAGGGGGCTACGTTGCTCCAATACCGGAAGGCCTGACGCAGGGCTGCACGGGCCGTGTGGGGAGGGAGGGTGGAAGGCAGGTTCAAGATGCGGAAGGTCAGGTGCTTTTTTCTCCAGCGGCCTGGTTATTGGGCCAGGAAATAGATTAGAAACACAGATCCTTCTGCCAACCAGAGAGCTCTGCTGACGTCGCGCACTCACTCAGCAAAGCTATGTAACAACCCTCCTGCCACGTGATGATCAATCAGGTGACAACCAGGTTACCACCCATCCGACACTGAGCTATCCAGGCTGCCCATGCCACCTCTGCCCGTCGCCCCTCCCCCAGGCTCAGGCCTCACCCAGCAGCAGGTATTTAAGGGTCTTCTGATTGAAGGGGTCTTCCAGGCCACACCGGGGCTGGCTCATGCGGGCCCTTGTGGCTTCATCCAGCTGACCTGAGACCGGAAGCTCAGATGCTTCCTGAAAAGCTCTGAAAAGAGGAAGAAGGATGGGTCCAGCAAGGTAGGGGAATCTGGGATGACTGGGCATCTGAGGAAAGCTCGTTGGCTCCCTGCTGCCCAAAGTGATAGCTGAGAAGCTCTGAAGATGACGGGTTTACTCCCGCATCCAGTTCTCATAAATTGGACTTTCTCTTCTGTTCCAACCTTACCTCCCCATCTCCAGGCTCTCATTTGGGTAAGGTTCTCCTCGGTGTAACCTACCCCCTCTCCCCTGCCTCCACTGCCATCTAACTTGCTCCGGGGACATGTCCTGATCCCTTGCTCTGGAGACTCACCTGCCTCTGCTCCCACCTGAGGACCTGTCCTCTCTCAGACTTCTCCCTCCTGGCTGGATACCACTCCCAGCCCAGCCTGCTCTAGGGCAATTTCATCCATCAGGCACTGCAAAAACAGTGGCTTTTCAAGGGATTGTGAACAGATGTGAGAGCAAAAAGAATGATCCGCCGAAACCGGTTTGGCTCAGTGGATAGTGTCGGCCTGCGGACTGAAAGGTCCCGGGTTCGATTCCGGTCAAGGGCATGTACCTTGGTTGCGGGTACATCCCCAGTAGGGGGTGTGCAAGAGGCAACTGATTGATGATTCTCTCTCATCAATGTTTCTGACTCTCTATTCCTCTCTCTTCCTCTCTGTGAAAAATCAATAAAATATGTATTTAAAGAAGAAGAAGAAGAAGAAGAAGAAGAAGAAGAAGAAGAAGAAGAAGAAGAAGAAGAAGGATCCGATGGATCCAAAATATAAAAATAAAACTTCAAAATAGAAATAAATGATGAGTTAAATGTCCACAAAAAGACAACAGCATGTCAACAACTCAACCCCAATTCAACTCAATTCATACTTTTGCATATAAATTATGCTTAATGTGGGTTGAGACTCAATGTTAGTATCTGAATACCACGTGGAGCAGCCAAAGGAGTGTTAGGGCCTCAGAAGACTCAATGACTGCTTCTCGTCTTTGAATCCCCATCTCACCCCATGCCCACCACCCTGACCGTGATAACCACCCATTCCCTAGATACCAACAGTGATTTGGGTCGGGCAGAGGAGGCTTTAGGGAGAGGAAGGGACAAGAAGAGGGAAAGACCTCGCCATCTCAACCCTGTAGGCATGTGCTTTCTGATCTCTCACCTCAGAGCCTCCGTGACATCTTCTAGCCTGAAGTTATCAGGTCCTTCTAGAGGCTTCTGGAGGTACCCATATTGCAAAAGGTAATCCTATGACAGAGGCAGGGGTTAGCAGGACCAAAAAGTGGGTTCGTCTCCGGGGAAAGCCTCTCAGAGACCTAACGAACCACGTGGAGAGGAGGGGACAGGCATGGGGGATTAGAAGGGAGACCCCTTAGGAAACGGGCTCCGGGGGAACAAGAGGAAGGGGTGGAAGGTGGACAGGGACAGATCCCAGAGTGGAGGAAGGAAGGGGAAGGCAGGCGGGTTGACGGTCAGGAGGGAGGCTTGGATGGGCTATGGAACAGTTCCCCAATTCCTCCCCTGGCTGAGGTCCTTCGTGCCCAGGGGACTCACCACTGCTGCCTTCTTCTCTGCAGGCCCCAGGGCCCGGCCTGTGACTGTCATGGGAAGTAGGAAGCCCAGCCACAGCGGCCGCCAGTTCATGGTCCCACCACACAGGAGCTCCAGAGGCTGACTGTGGCCCCTGCCCTGGAATTTCTGGGAGCCTGTGGGAGCAAAGATGGGGGGCAGGGGGACTCTTGCCTCCAGTACTTTTCACTTTTTAGTCTCTGGTCCTTTTTATAGAGAAACTGGGGGGGAGTGGCAGTGGGAGGTGACTCAGCCCAGAGATATGTTGTAATTCACCATTAACCCCTGCCCTGCCAGAGGGCAGAGTCAAGAAGATCCCCCAGCCAGGCCCCAGAGTGTTCTGCTGCAGTTAGTAAGACTTTTCACACTGTCAGGGGGTGGAGGGGAGCATTTTATTTTCTTTTTTTATATATATTGTATTGATTTTTTTTTTTTTAATAGAGAGGAAGGGAGAGAGATGGAGAGTCAGAAACATCAATGAGAGAAAAACATCGACCAGCTGCCTCCTGCACACCCTCTACTGGGGATGTGCCTGCAACCAAGGTACATGCCCTTGACCGGAATCGAACCTGGGACCTTTTAGTCTGAAGGTTGACGCTCTATCCACTGAGCCAAACCGGTTAGGGTTGGAGGGGAGCATTTTAGAAGGATGAGAAGCAGAATCTCTTCAGAGACTAGGGGTAGGGACCATAATCATCCCCTGGAGCTGCATATTCCTATGCCTCAGCAACCTCATCTTCAACCTTCATGTCTCCCTGTCTACTCTGAAATGGGGATGGGAGAAAGCGGGATGGTGAAGCTAAGAGGTAGAAAGAAGTTTAGGTTCTTGGATTTCAGGTGAAGGAATGAAAGATGAGGCGTTATATTTATTTTTCCCCCAAGACCAATTTGGAAATTGATGTTTATTTGTTTTTTAAATATATTTTTATTGATTTCAGACAAGAAGTGAGAAGGAGAGAGAGGTAGAAACATCAATGATGAGAGAGAATCACTGATCGGTTGCCTCCTGCAGGCCTGCACTGGGGATTGAGCCCGCAACCTGGGTTTGTGCCCTTGACCAGAATTGAACCTGTTAACCTTCAGACTGCAAGCCAACGCTCTATCCACCAAGCCAAACCAGCTAGGGCCCAAGTTTGAAATGTAAATGCTCTTGAAGATGACTGTGTCTGCTTTCATAAAAAGTCATGATTTCAAGTGTTTAATGAGCCTGGGATGGAGGTAGGGTTCACAAGGGCACAAAGAAGTAAAGGGCAGGAGACTGCACAGGGAGCTTACAGATAGGGTCAGGGCAATCCAAGTACCTGAAACGAGGGGAACCAGGTGCCCATCCTCAGGGTCATGGGCTGTGGAAAGGTTCGCTGAGAAGGCAGACTTTTTTTTTTTTTTTGTAATTTATCATTATTGTTGAAAGTATTACAGATGTCCTTCTTGCTCTCTTTTTGTTTGTTTCCCATTAAGCCCCTCCTCCCTGCACCGTTCCCTCCCAAGCCTTCGCCTCACTATTGCCTGTGTTCATGGACTATGCATATAAGTTCCCCAGTCAATTTCTCCTCCCCCAGCCTTGAGAAGGCAAATTTTGGAGGCTGCCTATGAGCTGGATGGGGTAAAAGGGTACTGAGGGGCAGGGACAGTGCAGTCCTTGAGTAAAGTGTAGAGCTGACCCTAACCGGTTTGACTCAAGGGTCCCAGGTTCGATGCCGGTCAAGGGCATGTACCTTGGTTGCGGGCACATCCCCAATGGCCATGGGGCTGTGCCCACAACCAAAGTACATGCCCTTGACTGGAATCAAACCTGGGACCTCTCAGTCCCCAGGCCGACACTCTATCCACTGAGCCAAACTGGTCAGGGCTCTGGGGAAAATGGAGAGCCAAAAAAAGACCAAGGACATGGAGCTCCTAATTGATCTGGCCTGTAATTGAACCCTACTGCTGACTCTACAACACATGTACACTGACTCTTAGAGCTATCTTGTTTTTGTGTTTTTTAAAAATATACATATTTTATTAATTTTTTACAGAGAGGAAGAGAGAGGGATAGAGAGTTAGAAACATCGATGAGAGAGAATCATCGATTAGCTGCCTCTTGCACACCCCCTACTGGGGAAGTGCCTGCAACCAAGGTCCATGCCCTTGACCGGAATTGAACCCGGGACCTTTCAGTCCACAGGCTGACGCTCTATCCACTGAGCCAAACCGGTTTCAGCTGTTTTGTTTTTAATTGACTTGAAAGAGGGAGGGAGAGAGAGAGAGAGAAAGAGAGAGAGAGAGAGAGAGAGAGAGAGAGTTCCGAAAGAACCTCCTTCAGCAATTCATATAATTCTGGTTTGGCGATGATGAACTCCTTTAGCTTTTTTTTTATTATTATTATTATTAGTGAAGCTCTTTATCTGGCCTTGGATTCTACGTGATAGCTTTGCTGGGTAGAGTATTTTTGGGTAGAGAGAGAGAGAGAGAAAGAGAGAGAGAGAGAGAGAGAGAGAGAGAGAAACATCAATGTGACAGAGATACATTGATTAGTTGCCTCCCGCCTGTGCCCCAATCTGGGATCGAACCTGCAACCTAAGCTTGTGCCCTGACAGGGTTCAAATCCGTGATCTTCCAGTGCATGGGATGATGCGCCAACCAACTGAGCCAAACCAGCCAGGGCTAGACCTTTGTTCCTTAAATGGTTAGGAGCCAGGGAAGGCTCCACAGTCATTTATGCTTTACACAACATTTGCATAGCGTGCAAATGCACAGGGAAGTGGCGATAGGAATGGGGGGAATGGTTACTAAACTCACGTTCTCAGTAGGACTCCAATTTTTTTTTAAACTAAACCTTTATTGTTCATATTATTACAAAAGTTCCTCATTTTTCCCCCCTCCACCAGGTTCCTACCCCTCCCTCTGCTCTTTTCCCACCCCCCATTGTCCTCATCCATAGGTGCACAGTTTGTGTTCAGTCTCTTCCCACACCCCCCACTCCTCTTTCCCCTGAGAATCATCAGTCCACACCCCTTCCATACCTCTGATTCTATTATATTCAACAGTTAATATTGTTCATCAGGTTTTTTAATTCCCTTGGTTTTTAGATTCACTTGTTGATAGTTATGTATTTGTTGTTCATAATTTTTATCTTTATTTTCTTTCTCTTCCGAAAGAACCCCCTTCAGCAATTCATATAATTCTGGTTTGGCGATGATGAACTCCTTTAGCTTTTTTTTTTTTATTATTAGTGAAGCTCTTTATCTGGCCTTGGATTTTACGTGATAGCTTTGCTGGGTAGAGTATTTTTGGCTGTAGGTTCTTGCTATTCATCACCTTGAATATTTCTTGCCATTCCCGTCTGGCCTGCATGGTTTCTGTTGAGAAATCAGCTGACAATCATATGGGTGCTCCTTTATAGGTAACTACCTGCTTTTCTCTTGCTGCTTTTAATATTCTCTCTTTGTCTTTTGCTCTTGGAATTTTAATTATGATGTGTCTTGGTGTGGTCCTCTTTGGATTCCTTTTGTTTAGGACTCCAATTTTGAGCCCTTCCCCACACCATAGCCTGAAAGGCGGATAGACTACAGCGGTACACTTACCACCCCAGGATGGAGGCAGGGGACACTCCTGACTCCTATTGTTGCCCTCAGTGATGCCAGTCACCTTCATCCACCCAGCACTCAACTGGGTAACAGTGACTAAGTCTCACATGGCCAGTGACCAGCCAGGGAGGTCAGAGAGCCTTTGACCGATGAGTCACAGAGGCCATGACTGTGGAAGGTTGATGAGCCCACCATTAAGGTTGATGCCCCCAGGAAATGATGGAATTGGGGAACCAGCTCATGCTCAGCCCCCTGCAGAGCTCTCTCTTCACCCTGCCCATCTGTTTCTCTTTTCCTCACTCCACCCTTCAGTCCCTCTGCTTTTGTGAACAAGACATGAACCAATTGAAAATGATAATAGTGCTTGCTTTGGTAGCACCTATACTAAAATTGAAATGATACAGAAAAGGTTAGCATGGCCCTTACACAAGGATGACATGCAGATTCGTGAAGCGTTCCGTATTTTTGAGGCAGCTGATCAATGTTTCTCTCTCATCGATGTTTCTAACTTTCTGTCCCTCTCCCTTCCTCTCTGTAAAAAAATCAATTAAAAATAAAGAAAATGATAATATTTTTCTGATTAAAGTTGTGTGTGTGTGTGTGTGTGTGTGAATAAAGGTTATTCATTGCTCACTGTAGTAAATTTGGAAAATATTAAAATAAACAAGGAAGAAAATGAAAACCACCAGTAAATTCTACAAAGAAGAGAACTACTGATAACTTTGATACAGTTACTTGGAACTGTGATCCTGAGTTTGGCTCCAGCTCTGCCTGCCCCAGCTCAGTCCCTGGGAACTGGCTGCAGCGGGAGAGAAAGCAATAGAAAGTAGCGAGGATAATGGGGGAGGGACAGGAGCTGAGGAGAAAAAAGACGAGGAGGATACAAGGAAAAGGAGCACAGTTAAGATGAACGTGATAGCAGATTACTCCCCCAGGCACCTCATATAAGGAAGAAATCATCAGGATGTTTAGGACTGAGTGTGTTAGTGAGAGAGATGGTGGCTGTCATGACAGGTGACAGAGTGGGCACTCAGGCCTCCGAAGACCCTGGGGGATAGAACCACATTCTAGATACTGAGAATCCAGGAGAGAATTGAGGAAAAGGGTGAAAGCTGCCAGATAATTTATTTATTCAAATCTCAGCAACAATTCTGAGGGCTGGTATTATCGCCTCTTTGTAAAAAAGAAAAAAATAAAGTCTCTAATCGGTGGTTTTAGGTCACACAGCAAGAAGGAGCAGAGCCTCAGGCTCAAGCTACTATCTTTGCAGCCCGCCTCCCCCCCCCCCCCCCCCCCCCCCCGCTTCCTCCTTAGGGGAGCACCCAAACAAAAGCCCCTAGAGCCAGAGGCTGCAGGCAGGGCCTACGTACAAGGACTGCATGACTAAGTCTATTCCCATAATGGCGTCATGACTGCCCTCTGCCACCCCCTGAACCAGGGTGACCCAGCTCTTTCCCTCTGAATTTGTCATCTCTGGGGGGCGGGGAAGAGGGGAGAATGTGTGTGAAGGGTCAGAAGATGTAGTCTGTCTGCCACAAAAAAGAGAACTTGATTCCATGAGAGAAAGAACTCCTGGGTTCTTTGGCTGGCTTGCTCTCTTCCTGCAATCTGTTTTCCCTTCAAGGTGTATAGAAATATTTTTAATTATGTATGTTAAACTGTCACAGGAGGGATTAGGTTAGAATCTAATGCTCAGTGGCTATGGGGCTATGGGTGGAGGGCAAAGGTTTGTAGAGATCTCCAAGCCCAAGAGAAGCCAACCTCTACGCTGTCACCCACCCTCTCGGATAGAGGCCCTCACTGGAACGGCGAGGCCTGAAGGGCTACATCCTGGTTTTCAAAGGGCAACTCTGGGAAACAGGATGTGAGAAAAAGCTAAGTTGTAACCAAGTTTAGGCCAGTGTGCTCCTGATCAAGAGACCTGGTTTTCTCCTCAGGGAGTCGGGATCAAGGGAACTTTCCCTGGCTGAATGGAGTGGAATTCTCTCCAAGTCACTTACTCTGGAAAACTCCGAGGTTTTTTGTTTTTTTTTAAGAAGAACCCCGCCCACACACATGCACTTCTTCAATTAGTCATGAGTTCCTAGAAGCCAGATGGGAAGTCATGGCTGGGATTGTGCACAGCTGGAACTGGTTAGTGACCAGCGAAGTGGGAGGAGTTTGGGGATGGCTCAGGCCTGGGTCAGCACATTCTGTTCTCAGGATACACCAAACCTGGTTGAGGACCCCCATTAAGGACACTTTCTGGGGCCCTGCCTTGAACTGGTTCAATTGAAAGAACATCAGCCGAAACTGGTTTGGCTCAGTTTGGATAGAGCATCAGCCTGCGGACTGAAAGGTCCCGGGTTCGATTCCGGTCAAGGGCATGTACCTTGGTTGCGGGCACGTCCCAGTAGGAGGTGTGCAAGAAGCAGCTGATTGATGATTCTCTCTCTCATCGATGTTTCTAACTCTCTATCCTTCTCTTTTCCTGTGAAAAATCAATAAAATATATTTTTAAAAAGAAAGAACATCAGACCCAATTCTCTTTTATTTTCTTTTTAAAAATTTATTCTATTGATTTTTCACAGAGAGGAAGGGAAAGGGATAGAGAGCTAGAAACATCGATGAGAGAGAAACATCGATCAGCCGCCTCCTGCACCCCCTCCACCGGGGATGTGCCCACAACCAATGTGCATGCCCTTGTCTGGAACCGAACCTGGGACCCTTCAGTCCCCAGACCTACACTCTCTTCACTAAGCCAAACCAGTTTCGGCTCAGACCCAGTTCTTAAGTTCATTGGTTCTTGCCAAAGTGTGAAGAGGGCCAAGATCTGCTTCCCTTCTCCAATTCACAGAAAAGGGTGTTATCCCACAAGACTCCCCTGGAGATTGCTGTAGCTTCTGCTGGTGGACCCATAACCCAGCAGAGTGCGAAAGGGATGCATGAAGGAATAAATTCTAGCCTTGGAAACAAGGAAGGGAATAAAGAAATCTGGGATGGTAGGGAAATGGTGGTTACAGGCATTTTTGCTCCTTCTGGGAATGACAGCCTTTTCTTTAAAAACAAAAAACACAAACTGGCCCTGACTGGTTTGGCTCAGTGGATAGAGCGTCGACCTGTGGACTGAGAGATCCTAGGTTCAGTTCCGGTCGGGGGCATGTGCCTTGGTAGTGGGCACATCCCCAGTGGGAGATGTGCAGGAAGCAGCTGATCAATGTTTCTCTCTCATCGATGTTTCTAGTTCACTATCCCTCTCCCTTCCTCTCTGTAAAAAATCAATAAAATATCTTTAAAACAAACGTGGTCTTTATTGCTTTTCCCAAGGGAAGTGGAATGTGGGGAGAACTTTGACCTTGTGTCCTCACTCCATGACCCCAGGAAACAGATCTGTCCTAATATTTGGGGATGGTCATGGGCCTGGAAAGTCCATCTTTGGCTCTTTTTTCTGTTGGCAAAAGCATTTGGTAGGGGGTTGGCAGGGGAGAGGTTCGGCACTGACTTCCCCTTTGAAGACGGTAATAACAGAGAGGGAGGGAGACCTGGAAGAGACTCCCTTCTGTTTCTGCCAGGCCAGCAATGAGGAGCGGCTGTTGGGATGAGAAGGCTGCCCTTCATGGGGAGCTCTGTAGGGGGTGGGTTTGCCTATGCATCTCCTGTTTTGCTCTAACTTACCTAAGAAGGAGAGTGGGTGTACACCAGTGTGCTTTTGCTTTTGTCCTTTTATTGGTTTCGTTACCTGACAATGAGGGAAGAGCTGGCCTTGTGTACAAGTGTATCCTCGCAAAGGGAGGAAGAGCTAAAAGATTTTAAAGTGCCAGAGAGGCGCCGGAACCAGTTTGGCCTATTGGATAGAGTGTCAGCCTGCAGACTGAAGGGTCCCAGGTTCGAATCAGGGTCAAGGGCGAGTAAGTTGGTTGCAGGCACATCCCCAATAGGGAGTGTGCAGGAGGCAGCTGATTGATGTTTCTCTCCCATTGATGTTTCTAACTCTCTATGCCTCTCCCTTCCTCTCTGTAAAAAATAAATAAAATATATATATATTTTTAAAAAATAAAGTGCCAGAGGGGCACAATTCCAGTTTGAGCTTGAGCTGCATGCAGTTTTGGCATAATGAACACCATCCTCAGCTATGAAAAACACTTCTGAAGTGGGAAAGAGGAAAAGATAGCTAAGGTAGAAGATCATTGATCCTAAGACCATATTCTTAGATTTCTTTTTATCCAGAAGCTAATCTTAAGGATGTGTGAGTTAGCCTATTGCTCATTTTTGTAAGACCCATTAGAGAGAGAGAGAGAGAGAGAGAGAGAGAGAGAGAGAGAGCAGGAGCACACGCAAACATGCACACTTTATTGCAGAAGTGATACTCTGTTGTAAAAAAATAAAAATAAAAATAAGATAACTGTCCTCCTGCTTTCAAAAGGGAAGAGCCAGATATTGATGAGATCAGAGCACACTGGGAGAAAGAGTTAAGAGATCTTTGAAGACCAAGAGCTGAAACAGGTGAAAAACAATCCAGTTGATCACTGGCCACAAAGCAAGGCTGACCATTGACCAGAATGGGTGGTCAATAACATCAGAAAGAACGGATCAGCAAGGGTGTTAATGGTGATACTCAGTGGCAAAAAGGAAATAAAAAAGGCAAGTGAAAAAGGCAATCAGAATGGGGAGCTGAAGGAGCATGGAAAACCAAACCCAGCTCGGGTTAAGGTCATGTGTTGAGGGCAAATCAAGAGTTCTACTTTTGGCTAGCAGACAGTGAATCAGTACAGTATTGGCACAAGTTGTATTCATCCATCATTCATTGCTTCACTAATTGGATCTGCCAGTGCTTCTTAAGCTTCTCTGACAAAGTTCCTCCGGTAGATTATGAAAACGTATGCTCAGAGGGTAGATGTGAGTATATAACTGTGATGGTCACTTCTTTCAGGTACATGTCCATCTCATAGTGATTACTCCTCTGTTCCCCTTCCACAAGATTAAATGGGTGGCTTCCAGCAGCCATGTTTATGGCACCTAAAACTCAATATATAATTCTAGGTTGATAGTTTTTTCTTATTTGAGTACTTTAAACTGTCTTCTGGTCTCTATAGTTTCTGGGAAGAAGTCCATGGTAATTCAAATCATTGCTCCTCTGTATGTAATGTGTCCTTTTTTTCTGACTGTTTTCAAGATTGGTTCTAATTTTTGGTTTTCAACAGTTTGACTGTGATGTGCTTAATTGTGGTTTGCTGAACTTTTTTTTTTTTTTAAACCAATATATTTTATTTATTTTTTCCAGAGAGGAAGGGAGAGGGAGAGAGAGTTAGAAACATAGATGAGAAACATTGATCAGCTGCCTCCTGCTCACTCCCTACTGGAGGGAGTGTGCCCTTGACTGGAATCGAACCTGGATGCTCTATCCACTGAGTCAAACTGGTCAGGGCTGAACTTCTTTTAACTGAAAATTATGTCTTTCACCAAACATGCAAAGTTTTTCAGTCATTATTTTTTCAGTCTTTTCTGCCCCATTCTTTCTTTCCTCTGCTTCTGTGCCTCTAATTACATATATGTATATTAGATTTCTGATATTGACCTACAGTTTTCTGAAGTTCTGTTCATTTTTTTTTTTTTTTCTGAGCACAAGTTTATTCAACACAAAATAATCCGTCCAACTTTACTGAGGTGGCTGACCACGTCCATGACCAAATCCGCCTCTAAACTGGAATTCGGTTGCTGATCCAGCCCGGGCCTCAGCTTTCTGGTCAGCACCAGGGGGCACAGCACTCCGTCTGTAGGTGTCTCTGTCGGCTTCCCCTCGTGTGAGTCTTGCAGGTCGCTCGCCCTCCAGACCTTTGGGCCTTGGGCGGCCAGTCTCAGGCCGGCTGCGGCGCAGCGTGGCGGGCACGATCTCAGGGGGCAGGTGGAGGTCATCGCGGAGGTACTGGATGCCCATTGGTCAGGTACCAGTAGAAGTGTCTCCAGGCAAACTGCTCCTTCACGTAGCCCCGGGTCTTGAGAGACTGCATGGCCTTCATGACGTGGAGGTTGGGCACGTTCTTGTCCGCCAGCTCGGGGTGCTTTGGCATGTGCACGTACTTCGTGGCCACCATCACCCCCTCCTTAATGAGGAGCTCTTAGATGGCGATCCGGTTCTTCTTGGGCATCAACATCTCGGCGGCTGCTGCATCCCGGGCCCGAGCTAGAAAGCCTGTTCATATTTTTCAATCTTTAAAGAATATATATGTTCTTGCCCTAGCCAGATTGCTCAGTGGTTAGCGTGTTGGCTTGAACTCGAAAGGTCAGAGGTTCAATCCCTGGCCCAGGTCAGGGCGTGTGCAAGAGGCAACTAATTGATGTCTTTCTCATATCAATGTTTCTCTCTATCTTTCCCTCTCTCCCCCCACTCTCCCTGAAAATCAAAGGTAAAATATCCTCCGCTGTGGATTAACAGCAACAACAAAAAGTGTTTGCTGAACTTAATAAAATTCCATGGCTTGTTGCTTTCCCAAGAGATCCTTTAATATTTCCTCTCTCTCCTCCTATCAACCAATTACATTACCTGCACTCAGCCAATTACTCATTTTGGAGTATAACTTCCATCGATTCTACTGTTTAACATCTTTGACCTCCAAGAGAGAACAAAATGCATTCCTTTTCTGCTTCAAGAGACAGCAATATTGACCAAAAATTGTACTATCTGAATCCCAGATTCTCTAACTTCCTCAGTTTGTAAGACTAGGTTATAGTTGCAGAGGGAGGGAGATCTAGGTACCCTCTCCTGGGTTATCTCAAAACAAGTTGGAGTTGAGGGACAAGATCATTTGCAAATATTGGCCCCTCGTAGTACCACCTAGTGGACAATAAGAAACTAACACAAGGGTTCTGAGCCCATGAGGGTAAATGGCCAGTCCTAAAATAACTCACTTCTAGATCTCTAGAATCTTTGCTATTTATACATTAGAAGGCATCATCTGCAATGAGGAAAGAAATTCCAAATAGATCACAATATAGCTTCAGGAGTAAACAGAAAGGCAGGGAAGAATTTACTTTATCAGAGCAAACAAGGGTCTATTGGGGAAATAATTAAACTAATGTCTTTCCAGCCCACCCACCTCACACACACAGACCAGAGGAGAGTGTGTGATGCTTTAGCCCCTCAGTATTGATGTTATTGGTGGCTTTCAAATGTATTTTCCTGCAAACCAAGGTAAGGAATATTTCTTCTGAAACAACAGTATCACGAGACATATTAAGCATCAGTACATGCCCTTAACCAGAATTGAACCTGGGACCCTTCAGTCTGCAAGCTGATGCTCTATCCGCTCAGCCAAACCGGTCAGGGCTCTTTTAAAAAAAGAAAGAAAAAAGAATATATATTATTGATTTCAGAGAGGAAGAGAGATATAGAAACATCAATGAGAGAGAATCATCGATCAGCTGCCTCCTGCACATCCCCTACTGGGAATCGAGCCCACAACTTGGGCATGTGCCTTTGAATGAAATCGAACCTGGGACCCTTTAGTCTGCAGGTCGATGCTTTATGCACTGAGCCAAGCCAGTTAGGACATCCCTGGCTTTCTTTCTTTCTTTCTTTAAAAAAAAAATATATTTTATTGATTTTTTTACAGAGAGGAAGAGAGAGGGATAGAGAGTTAGAAACATCAATGAGAGAGAAACATTGATCAGCTGCCTCTTGCACACCCCCTACTGGGGATGTGCCAGCAACCAAGGTACATGCCCTTGATAGGAATAGAACCTGGGACCTTTCAGTCCGCAGGCCGATGCTCTATCCACTGAGCCAAACCAGTTTCAGCATCCCTGCCTTTCTTGAGATACAAGTCAAGATCTTCAAAATCCAATTCCACCATTAAGCCTCTCCACACCTAAAATCAATATAAATTGTTTCTTCTTAGCTCTCCCTCAACACATTGCTGATACCTCTACCATAGAACTTAATTAAATCTGTCAAGCACTTAACTTGTGACTTGCATGATTTAATAACTTTTTTAAATGAAGATTCTACAATGTATTCATAATTGCATCCCTTCCAACTAGCAAAATGACTGACAGAGCCCAACATATAACAAAATAAACATTAATCAAACCACTCAAGACCCAGGGAATTTAAAGGTTTATGAAGTGAATCCTTTTGCAAAACAAATAATGATTTTTAAAAGAAAGTATAGATTTCTCAAAAACGTCTGAACTTACAAAGCATCAAACTCCTACATCTAAGCCAATTAAACCTTATCTATAAAGTCCTTATAATTGTGTAGAGGTCCTACACAAGAGAGCTCAGGCTTTTGGTCTCACTCAAGTCCTCATCTTTTTGGCAAAGCACAGACTATCCCTCCTCTTCTGTTTCTCCATGTGGCTTGTACCCTCATTCACTTAGTCAAATATCTGAGCACTTACTGTGCACTGGGCTGCAGTGATGTTAAACACAACCCCAGGGCTTGAGGTACCCCTGATTGATGAGGAAGAGGAGCTAACAAATAAACAAGAATGGCAATATAATGTAATACACACCACTACACACCAAAGGTTAAGTGCACGTGATAAGGAGGCAAGTTAAGAGAGGCACCTGACTCAGTATTGGAGGGTAATGGAAGTCTTCCCAGAGAGGAATAGCATTAAAGATCCAAAGGGTAAGAAAGAGTTGACTAGGAAGAGTGGAGGAGGAAGAGAATGTAGGCAAAGGAACCAGTAAGGGTAAATAACTGAGGTTCAGAGAGAATGTGGCTCATTTGATGAAGTGAAAATAGTTCAGTAAAGTTGGAGCAGTTTGACCAGAGTTGAGAAATGGCAAGAAACAAGGCCAGACTGACTGGGACCTTTAGAGTCAGGCTAAGAACTTTGAACTCCTGATACAGGTCATTACTGACTTCCCCTTCTGTTGGTTTCTACACTAGCAGCTGACTAGAAAGAAAGATTGATAGGTGAAGGTGTGGAAATCAGAGCTCATGAAAACATTAAGTGGAAGCTCTTTTTTGACTGTAAATTTCTTTACTTGTATCATTAATTTGCCCCACAATGATGTCCGAGGGTGGCATCTGATAAGATAAAATTTCAGATGAGCTGCCCCAATAAAGCTGTGTAGCAGGTTGATTATCTTAGAAACAGTAAGGTAAGAGTAAAAATGGTGGCAGAGTAAGTGAATGATACACAGATATGCTCCCAGGATCAAACAGGAATTACAACTAACACACAGAAAAACTTCCTGAATAATGATCGGAAGACTCCCTGGAGAGAACTCTGATAACCGAGAAAGAAGTAATGGTGTTACAAAGGCCCCACTGCTATGCAGCACAGTAATGGCACATGCAAATGAACATGTCAAATGAAATTAGTTCTAAGTTTCATTTTATTATAACACTAATTTCTGTTCACTGAAATCGAACCAAACATACAGAAATCAGTGTTGATCATTTGGTCATACATTTATAACCGTTAAAAAGTATTACTCCAGCCAGGTTGGCGTGGCTCAGTGGTTGAGCATTGACCTATGAACCAGGAGGGAACAGTTCCAGTCAGGGCACATGCCCAAGTGGCGGGCTTGATCCCCAGTGTGTTCAGGAGGCAGCCAATCAATGATTTTTTTCTCTCTCCCTACCTCTCTTAAAATAAAAATGAAACATTATTACTGCAGCCCTAGCCGATCTGACTCAGTGGATAGAGCGTTGGCCAATGGATAGAGCACTGGCCAGTGGACTGAAGGATCTTGGGTTTGATTCCGGTCAGGGGCACATATTATACCTTGGTTGCAGACTTAATCCCTGGCCTGTGCAGAAGGTAACTAATCAATGTCTCTCTCTTATATGGATGTTTCTGTCTCTCCATCTCCTTCCCACTCTCTCTAAAAAAAAAAAAAAAAAAAAAAAAAAAAAAAAAAAAATCAATGGAAAGATATCGTTGGGTGGGGATTAATAAAAAATTAAAAATGATTATCCCCCAAATTTGTCTTCCTGTGCCAAACTGAAGGGAATAAAATACCTACCAGAAGCTGAAAAGAAAGAGGCAAAGCTAGACAATTTGTCTACTTGTTTATTCTGTTCTTTAAAAAAAAAAAAAAAAAAAAAAAAAAAGGTCAGGGATGGAGGGGAAATAACCCATGAACACTGAGAACAGGAACCAAGACTCCAAGACTTGGGCATACTCCCCCTACCCTCAACCTCAGTTCCCGAGATCCCCACCCACCCACTTTTCTTTTGAATAAAACACCCAAATCAGCAGCAAAGGAACCTGGGGGAGTCACTGAGATTTTTGAACACTGGGAATGGGAAGGGGAAATGTCTAAAAAACAGGAGTTTGGAAGAAGAGGAAGGAATGAGGGTGAGGCTAGGCTCTGGATGGCAGAGCTGGGCCATGAGAGATGGAAGTGAGCCAGTATGGGGGGTACCCCGGCTGACTGCTGCTGCCCATGCTCCCCAGGACCCCAGAAAGCCCCATGGTTTGTTCTGTAGTCCATTCCCGATTCCCCAAGGCCTCACAGGCCGAGCTCCAAGTCCTCCAGCTCCTCCTCCAGCACCCTCCTCCTTGCGAGCTTCTCCAGCTGCTCTCTGCTGGGCTGGCTGACTTCCCCAGCCTCGATCCGTTGCTGCAACTCTTCCACCTGCCGAAGCTTCTTCTTTAGGTTCTTTATCTTCTTGGCCCTCTCGGTGATAGCAGCTGGGTCAGGCTGGTCCGAGGCCGCTGTCGGGGCTGCCCGGGAGCCCTGGGAAGCACTGGGGAGCGGAGCTGTCTCTCCCAGGGACACCTTTTCCAGAGTCCGGCTCAAGGCCTCTGCCTCCCCTTTCTCCTGCTGCTGCCGCCTCTTCTCCTTCCGCTTCAGGTTGCGTTTGGCTGTCTTGGAGAGGCCTGGTTCCCCACCTTCAGACCTTGATGGGTTGGCAGGAGCAATGGCCTCGAGGCTCAACCCTGGGGGCAATTCTGGTTTGCTTTTGAAAAACTTCACATACTTGTTCTCATACCTGAAGGGAACGGAAGACATCAGCTGTTAGAGAACCACTGACTTCAGAGCCCTTTTCTTAACCTTCCAAATCACTTTACCCTTTCCACCTCTGCTCGCTTTCTCCCCCCTGGCTCCTCCCCAACTTTCCTTTTCTTTGCAGGTTGTAGGAGGGTCCCCAGGTCTCAGAGACCTGGGTCTCTGAATGCTATTTGGAGGTTCTGATGAACAGAGGCCGTAGGGACATGACTCATCACTTGTCACCCTCACCCATCCCTGTATACCAACCCCTGCTTCTCCTTTCTCATTTGTCCCCTCCCATTCTTGAGACTTGGGCATCAGCAAATCATTCGCTAACTCATGTTCTTTCTTTCTGTAGGGACCCCATTATCCCCCCTCCTCACGCCTAACCACGCACACTGGGACCTCCTCCTGGGGCACATAGCCTTCTTTCACCCTCCGCTGCTTGCGCCAGGTCCCGTCAGGTCGCTGTGTTGAGGCAATGTACTTGCCTGAAATGAGAGAATCAAGTTGGAGAGTTACTCTAACTTTCAAATAATTCCCAAGATGAAAGAACGCATGAATGCACACAGCTTTCCTCAGCATCAATGTGGACACAAAGTGGCACCATTAAGGTATCCCTTTCTCATGTCAACCTTTAATCCTGCTCTCGTCATTACTTATTGAGTGTCTACACACTGTAAAACACACCATCCCTGCCCTCAGGGAATTTCTAGTTTCATAATCTAGTTGCAAGGCAAGACAGACACAGAGGAAGTCTTTAAAAACAAGACAATAGCATGTACACATCAAAAGACAGTAAATGATTAAAAGACTAAAAAGGAGTAAAAACAAAGAAAAATGACCAGAGAAGATGTAAGAAGGGAAGTTTTATTAAAATGGATTGTAGTCGAAACCAGTTTGGCTCAGTGGATATAGCGTCGGCCTGCAGACTCAAGAGTCCCAGGTTCGATTCTGGTCAAGGGCATGTACCTTGATTGCGGGCACATCCCTGGTAGGGGGTGTGCAAGAGGCAACTGATTGATATTTCTCTCTCATCGATGTTTCTGACTTTCTATCCCTCTCCCTTCCTCTCTGTAAAAAAATCAATAAAATATATTAAAAAAATAAAAAATAAAAAGGATTGTAAAAAACAGGTCGTTTTAGGAATCCATACTATAGATATGAGCATCAATGCACAAGGATATATGTAAAGAATGTTTGTTGCATCCTTGCCGGTGTGGCTCAGTTGGTTGAAATGTCATAGAATGCACCAAAAAGTTGTAGGTTCGATTCCTGGTCAGGGTACATACCCAGGTTGCAGGTTCCATTCTGGTCTGGGTGCAATCACAGTGTGTATGGGAGGCAATCCATCCATGTTTCTCTCTCACATCAATGTTTCTCTCTTTCCCTTTCTATAAAAATCAATTAAAAGAAACATATATCCTTGGGTGATGACTAAAAAATAATGTTTGTTGCTGCATTATTTAACAAAAAGATGAAGGCAACGTGAATGCCATTAATGTATGGATGATTAAATAGATGTGGATCATCGCCATGATGGCACACCATGCTATTATGGAAGCCTATTGTTGTTTTTTCTTTTTTGTCTTTTAATATATTTTATTGATTTTTTACAGAGAGGAAGGGAGGGGGATAGAAAGTCAGAAACATAGATGAGAGAGAAACATCAGCAGCTGCCTCCTACACGACCCCCACTGGGAATGTGGCCACAACCAACGTACATGCCCTTGACTGGAATCGAACCCAGGACCCTTCAGTCCCAGGCCGACGCTCTATCCTCTGAGCCAAACCAGTTTCGGCTGTTGTTTTTTCTTAATCCTCACCGATAGATGTTTTTGTTGATTTTAGAGAAAGAAGAAAAGAAAGGGAGAGAGAAAAACATAGCTTGGTTGAAGGGATTGAACCCGAAACCTGGGAATATGCCTTAAATGGGAATTGAACACACGACCTTTTAGTGTAAGGTACAACAGTCCAGCTGAGCCCCACTGGCCAGGACTGGAAAAGAATTTTTTAAAAATATTTTTTCATTGATTTCAGAGAGGAAGGAAGAGGGAGAGTAACAGAAACATCCATGATGAGAGAATATTGATCAGCTGCCTCCTGCAAGCCCCCAACTGGGGATGGAGCCCATAACCCGGGCATGTGCCCTTGACCAGAATCGAACCTGGGACCTTTCAGTTCACAGGCCAACGCTCTATGCACTGAGCCAAAACAGCTAGGGCTGGAAAAGAATTTCAGATATAAATGCACTGACCTTGAGTGGTGTTTAAAATATACTAAGTGAAAGAGTAAGTTGCAGAAAAATGGATAGTGATCCTCAAACATTTTTTTATTTCATGATTCCTCCCTCGCACTCTTATTTTGTAATATTATGCATTTAGCCATACAACATTTGTTAATATCACCAGAAAGAAATTTTATTAGAAAGCTTTCAAGCTCACAGTGGCAGATACAAGTTTTTCAAAATTCTACTGTTCACTTGAAGGCTTGAATCTTATCACTGAAACAAACACTGTCAGTTGTTCTCCTTAAAATGACAGGCTCACTTCCTTCATTTTCAGCAAAGTGCCTACAGATATCCAGGTCTGGATTACCAGTTCGTCAGTGGTTTTTTTTCAAGTAAAAATGATGTTCTTTGGAAAGGAAGCTTATTTAGCTTATAAATGTTGCGCCAGTACTTTTCCTTGAGATAACTATAGTATGCAGCAAAATGTTTCATGTTTACTTCCCATTTTCTCCAGAGAGGACATTGAAAAGATATATACTAGTAACTTTCAGTTATGTATTAAGTTCCAGGGATTTAAGGTATAGCACAGTGACTACAATCACCAATACTGTAGTGTATATTTGCAATTTGCTATCAAAGTAGAGCTTCAATGTTCTCACCATCACAACAAAATGGTAACTGTGAGATGAAAGATGTGTTAACTAACCTTACTGTGGTAAACATTTCACAATATATGCAAATATCAAATCATCACACCGTATACCTTTAACTTACATGTTTTATGTCAATTATATCTCAATAAAACTAAAAAAAATCATAAAAATGTTTATTTTAAGGGCCAGGGTTTAATCAAATTAATAACCAAGGATATTAAGTGAAAAACTGGCATTATTTACTGCAGGCACGTGGCAGTGAAAAATACAATGATGAGTATAGTTGGTGCCACTACCTTGATTAGTGCTAAGGGGCTAGCAGTTTTACCCACCTCTGCTTTTGCTTATCAGTGAAAAAGTCAATCTAGCAAGTAGGCAAATAACATCTTAGTATATTCTGAAAATAGTTATGCTGGTAGATTTCCTGTAAAGGTCTTAGGGAACCTCCAAGTGTCCTGGACATTTGAGTTACCTTAAGAAGGATAACCTGTAAGTAGAGGTGATAGAAACCATTAACAAAAAATTATATATATATATATATATATATATATATATATATATGGTTTGACAAAAGTAGGTTTACAGTGGTTACTACTCAAAACACAATAAAGCTATTGTAATAACGATAACCTGAATGTTTTTTTTTCATACAAACTGTAAACTTACTTTTGCCCACCTGCATATATATACTTTGTATTACTCATTTTTAAGTATATGGGTCTCCCACATGGATTATACATTGTAACAGGAGTTGGTTTTTTTGTTCAAAAAGCAAATATCGTTAATAAATTAAAACAAAAAAAGTGTTAAAGAAAATCTGTACCCAGACAGTGTGGTTCAGTGGTTAAGTATTGACCTATGAACCAGGAGGTAAAGGTTCGATTTCTGGTTAGGACACATGCCTGGGTTGCAGGCTCTGTCCCATGTGGTGCGTACAGGAAGCAACCAACCAATGATTCCCTCTGATTATTGATGTTTCTATATATATTGAAAAATATATTTAAAAACAAAAAGAAAATCGTAAGATTTGACAGCTAAAAGGGGTGGGAGAAAGAGCAAACATGACCAAAGAAAGACATGGATGTGGGAATTAGCATGGAATATTTTTTAATTTTTTTATTTGTTGATTTTAGAGAGAGAGGAAGGGAGAGAAACATCAACCTATTGCTCCACTCATCCACCCATTCTTGTATGTGCTCTGAACAGGGATTGAACCAGCAACTTTGATGTATCAGGATAATGCTCTACCCAACGGAACACCCAGCCAGGGTGGCATGGAGTATTTAAGGAACAAAAAGTAGAGGAATCCAGAGGAATCAGATAGTTCATTTTAGGAATAATAGGAAGCCAGGTTGGAAATAAAAAGTGGGGCCAGATCTCCCCAGTAGGGGGCGTGTAGGAGGCAGCTGATCAATGATTGATTCTCTCCCATCCTTGATGTTTCCCTCCCTCTCCCTCTCCTTTCCTCTCTCTGAAATCAATTAAGGGGGAGGGGGGGAAAAGGTCAGATCTTAGAAACACTTAAAAACAAGGTCAAGGGCTGAAACCGGTTTGGCTCAGTGGATAGAGTGTTGGCCTGTGGACTGAAAGGTCCCAGGTTCGATTCCACTCAAGGGCATACCTTGGCTGCGGGCACATCCCTAGTAGGGGGTGTGCAAGAGACAGCTGATTGATAATTCTCTCTCATCGAATCATCGATGTTTCTAACTCTCTATCTGTCTCTCTTCCTCTCTGTAGAAAATTAATAAAATATATATTTTTAAAAACCAAGGTCAAGGAATTCAGAGATATTGAAGATACTGTTTGGTTAGCTGTGACAGTTTAGAAACTAGAAAAACGGCTTCTTGGCCTTTGGCTAAGATCAAGTGCAGAGACAAGAGTAAAAACTGAGAGGCTACAAGGAGGGAAGGCTGAAACTTGAGTAGGGCTTTGAAGAAATAATCAAAAACTGAGAAAAAGGAAGCAGGATGGATTCTAAACAGAAGCTTATGCTAAAACAAAATTTCAGACATGGTAATGTAGATGGAATGTTCAGATGGTGAATAGACCTGTCTGGCTGGATCAGAGGGCTGGTGCAAAAGTACATGAGGGGAGGTATTCATATCTGGAAATGCCAGTTAAGCAATTTAATGCCTGGTGCATGGCATGCATTAAATAAGGTTCTGTAAAAAAAAAAAAATGAATCTTTTCCTCAAAGCAGTGCTTCAGGGCAATTAATCTGGCATGATGAGAATGAGAATTGGAAAGGTAAACATTGGAGACTGGGTAAATAAGCTAGGGGGGAAAAAGATCGAGATTATCCTGGCATAAGAGACAGAATTGGCTGAACCTGTGAGAGTGGAAAGGAAGAGACTAATGTCAAGTACATTATCAAAGAATCAACAACACTTGATAATTCACTGATTGGAGAAAAGGGAAAGGTTAGGGGTTAAAGTCAAAGATAATGCAAAACAGTTTTAGCTCTGACCCATTTGGCTCAGTGGATAGAGTGTCAGCCTGAGGACTGAAGGGTCCCAGGTTCGATTCCAGTCAAGGGCATGTACCTTGGTTGGAGGCACATCCTCGGTGGAGGGTGTGCAGGAGGCAGCTGATTGATGTTTCTCTCTCATCAATGTTTCTAACTCTCTCCCCTACTCCCTTCCTCTGTAAAAACATCAATAAAATATATATTTAAAAAAGTTTGTTTCCTAATCTTAATAATTTAGTGTAAGAAAATAGTTCCAACAGAGAAAAAAAATAAATCATATACAAATGATATTATTGCCCTAGCTGGTTTGGCTCAGTGGATAGAGCATAGGCCTATCCACTAAAGGGTCCCAGGTTCGATTCCGGCCAAGGGCATATGCTCAGGTTGTGAGCTTGATCATGTGGAAGTCATCCAATCGATGATACTCTCTCATCATTGATGTTTCTATCTATCTCCCTTCCTCTCTGAAATCAATTAAAATATTTTTTAAATGGTGTTATCTATAAATAGCTAAAAATTAAAACAAACTTCACATCCAATTATACAGAAGTGATTTATAATACACCCATTAAAAATGATTAAGCCCTGCCCTAGCTGGTTTGGCTCAGTGGATAGAGCATCGGCCTGTTGACTAAAGGGTTTCAGGTTCAATTCCGGTCAAGGGCACATGCCTGGATTGCGGGCTCTGTCTAACCTGCAGAAGGCACCCAATCAATGATTCCCTTTCATCATTGATTTTTCTCTCTCTTCCTCTCTGAAATCAATAAAAATATTTTTTAAAAGAATGATTAAGCCCTGGCCAGTGTAGCTCAGTTGGCTGGGCATCATCTTGTGCACCAAAAGGTTGTCAGTTAGATTCCCAGGCTTGGCACAGGCCTGGGTTGTGGGTTTGATCCCCGATAGGGGAAGTAAAGAAAGCAACCAATTGATGTTTCTCTCTTACATTGATGCTTTTCTCTCTCTTCCCCTTTCCCTTCCTCTCTCTAAAAATCAATACAATTTTTAAATGATTAAAAAAATTTAAATCATGTAATGTGATACAAAACATAATTATATATACACCATGATTTTAATTATATCATACATATTTGTAAGTTTATTTCTTTATTTTAGCAAGAGGCATATTTGTACGTTTAGGAAAATGTAACATGAAAATTTATGTTGAGGTGATTACATTATAAATACTTTCTTTTTAAAAATTCCTATTGCCCTGGCCAGGTTGATCAGTTGATTGGAGTGTCGTCCTGTACACCAAAAGGCTGCAGGTTCAATTCCCAGTCAGAGTACATACCTACGTTTCAGTCAGGGTGTGTATAGGTGGCAACCAATCAATGCTTCTTTCTCATACTGATGTTGTCTTTCTCTTTCTCCTTTCCTCTCTAAAATTGATGAAAAAGTCCTGACCAGTTTGGCTCAGTGGATAGAGCATTGGCCTGTGGACTGAAGGATCCCAGGTTTGATTCCAGTCAAGGGCATATATCTTAGTTGCCAGCACATCCCCAGCAGCAGGAGGCAGCTGATCAATGTTTCTAACTTTCTATCCCTCCCTGTCCCTTCTTCTCTGTAAAAAAAAGCAATAAAATATATTAAAAAATAAAATAGATGAAACAGTCCTAACTAGTTTGGCTCAGTCGTTAGAGCAGGTTCATTTCTGGTCAAGGGCACATGCCCAGATTGTGGGCTCACCCCCAGTGTGGGGTGTGCAGGAAGCAGCCAATCATGATTTTCTCTTATCATTGATGTTTCTATCTCATTCTCTGAAATCAATAAAAACATATTTTAAAAAATAAAAAATTCCCATTATTGTTGTTATATTGTGGGTTTTAAAAATATCTTATTTTAGGTTTCTAAATGTCTTGGAGAGTGGGTACACAAAGGAGAGTGAAATTACTTTTGACCAGTTGAGTTTAAGGTTATTCTAAGGATACAGCATCTGTTGTGTATTTTGGAAGATGAGTAAGATTCAGACAGGTGGAAGCATGGGGTGGGACTATGAGGACAGGAGAAAAGGAAGTATTTCAGGCATAAGGGACAACATAAGCAAAGGAACAAATTGGACAAGTCACGCTCCTACTTAAAATTCTTCCTGGATTCCTCAGAGTATGTACATGGAAAATGGAACCACATACAAAGGCCTTCTTGATCCAGTTTCCAGCTTCTCAACACCCAATTATTCACAATTTCTGCTCCAGACACTGAAATAGTCACAAATCTCACCCAAAGGTGTCTCTATTCTCATGCTTTTTGCTTTTGCATCCTTTGGCGTAAGACATATTTTCCTTGAATCACATGTTAGTTAATTCCTATTGGTCTTTAAAGGACAAGTTCAAATATAAACTATTCAATGTACCCACCCCAGCCAGGTTAGAAGCAGCCTTTCGTGTACCTACAGCGCCTGTTTTGGCCTTTATCATGATCTAATGTTTAATATAATTGTTTGCTTGAGAGCAGAAACTTTGTCTTTGATCTTTAAAGCAAAGTATTTGCCCCACAGAATATTGTAATTAATTCAAATTAATGAATAAACATGTATCAAATTAGAAACAGCAAGAATACAGTATATTTTGGGTAAAAGTATATGTAATGGGAAAAGAGACCGGAAGTAATTCAGTCAGAAGATAAAAGGTATCCAATTTCCTCATGACTTTGGACTTGAGCTTCAAATTGTAGGGCACTGAAGGCCAATGAGGGAGTACAGATGATCTTCTCAAAGCAATGCTTTAAGATTAACCTGAAAATATGTAACATAAACTAAAGGTAGAAAAAAAAAATGAAAGCAATAGTCACAATGCAAGAAAAGTTGATTTAAATGTTCTGTTTGGGTATTGAAAAGAAAATGAAAAATAATCATCATGAAGAATAAGTTAACAGGATCTGGAGACTGCCAAGATTTGAATTAGAGGGAATAATTGAAACAGTGATATAGTGGAATTAATCTGGTGATTTTCACGTATTCTTTTTTTAATTTTTTATTAATACAATATTTTATTGATTTTGTACAGAGGGGAAGGGAGAGAGATAGTTAGAAACATCGATGAGAGAGAGTCATCAATCAGCTGCCTTTTGCACACCCCCTACTGGGGATGTGCCCGCAACCAAGGTACATGCCCTTGACCGGAATCGAACCCGGGACCTTTCAGTCCCCAAGCTGATGCTCTATCCATTAAGCCAAACCGGTTTCGGCTTCACATGTATTCTTATTTTTCACAACATATTTGTGGATAGGTAGGGCATATGGTAATATCATTTATTCACACAAAGATTTTAAATGTTTATTAAGCACTTATCTAAGGATACAATAAGACCTGGGGTTACAACAATGAATAAAATAGGCAAGGATCTAGCCTCCTTGTACATGAATTCTAGTGATGTAGAAAGGTAATAAAAACACAAATAAACTAGTTACAATATCACTTTTGAATATAGAAAATTTAGAGAATAAAAACCAGTGATAAAAAGTCCGGAGGAGAAAAAAACCTTGTGAAATAACATTCAATTCTAGATAGGCAGTGTTTTACATGGAATTAAGGAAAAAGGAACAATAAGAAACATATTTAAGTGCCCAGAGATGATAGTGGAAGCCTTAAGGTTAGTAAAGATAGAGATAGGGATGATCTGACTTATATGTGGACTCTAATGAACATAATAAACTGACAAACAAAATAGATCCAGAGATATGGATGCATGGAACAAATTGGCATATCTCAGAGGGGAGTGGGGAAGAGCTTAACCAAAGAACTTTATATATATATATATATATATATATACTAGAGGCCTGGTGCACAGATTTGTGCACATTGAAAGGAAATAAATTAGAAGAAATATTTCAGAGGCCACAGAAGGACCTCAGGAGAGTGCCTCCAAGGTGAGTCCAGACCATCTTGCCCAGTTTCAATCAGGGTGGATCAGGCTAGTGGGGGAGGGATTGTGGGAGGTTGGCCGGTGGGGAGGGACCTCAAAAGGGCTCCAGGACATGTCCTGCTCATCTCGCCCAGTCTCAATGGGCCGGACCCCAGCAGCAAGCTAACCTACCAGTTGGAGCATCTCCCCCTGGTGGTCAGTGCGCATCATAGCGACTAGTCGAATGAACAGTCGGACACTTAGCATATTAGGCTTTTATTATATAGGATATGCATAGCCAATGAACACAGACAATAGTGTGGTAAAGGCCTGGGGTGGGGCAGAGACTGGAAGGAAGGGAGCAAAGGGAAGGAAAATTGGGGGACATCTATAATATTGTTAACAATAATATATAGAGAGATAGGGCAGAAGCTTTTTGAATGGCCACCCTAACTGGAATGCCCCAGAGATACAGCCTATAATCACAAAGGAGCATTTATTTTATGTTATATTGGCTTCATTCTCTGTCTTAATGGTATCCAAAGGTAAAGTCAAAAAGAAGGAAGAGAGCCGAAACCGGTTTGGCTCATTGGTAGATCATTGGTCAGTGGACTGAAAGGTCCCAGGTTTGATTCCGGTCAGGGCCATGTACGTTGGTTGCGGGCACATCCCCGGTGGGGGGTGTGCAAGAGGCAGCTGGTCGATTTTTCTCTCTCATCGACTTTTCTAGTTCTCTCTCTCCCTTCCTCTCTGTAAAAAATCAATAAAATATATTTTAAAAAAAGAAAAAGAGCCGAGACCGGTTTGGCTCAATGGATAGAGTGTCGGCTTGGGGACTGAAGGGTCCCAGGTTCGATTCCGGTCAAGGGCATGTACCTTGGTTGTGGGCATATCCCCAGTAGGAGATGTGCAAGAGGCAACTGATTGATGACTCTCTCTCATCGATGTTTCTAACTCTCTATCTCTCTCCCTTCTTCTCTGTACAAATTCAATAAAATATTTTTTTTTTTAAAAAGAAAAAGAAAAAAAGAAAAAGAAAAAAAAGAAGAAAGGTTTTTACCTCTGGAAATAAAAAACAAAGTTTTTTCAGAATTTTCCAGAAATTACAGATTAGAGACTGCTACTATAACAATTTTGTAAGCTTTGTTATTTCCTGACATTTGCTTTTTTGTAATCCTCAGACTGTTTCCTTAAACTGAAAGGGCCCAAAAGTTTTCAGTGATGACAGGAGGACAGTGGAGAAAAACACAGAAAGATATGGGAGAACTCTAAGCAGTTAGGTGAAAGTGACTATTCAAGGTGTAGTGAATCCCTAGAACCTGCTTCAAGTAAGAAAGGAGATTTGGGTCACAGATCTGACGTTGAGGATGATCTCAGGGTCAAAATGATAAGACCCGGGTTTCTAACACAGAAAAAACATACGAAGATCCAATTTGGATGAATGACCTGGAAAAAATGTTCATGCTCATATTTCTCAAGGAAGAAAAGGTGTCGACAACAAGAGAAAATGATGCTAGGAAAGAAAAACCAGCACAGGGCTATGTCATGGAGACCAAAAGAGTTTTTTGGGTTTTTTTAATATATTTTATTGATTTTGTACAGAGAGGAAGGGAGAGAGATAGAGAGTTAGAAACATCGATGAGAGAGAATCATCGATCTGCTGCCTCCTGCACACCCCGTACTGGGATATGCCTGCAAGCAAGGTACATGCCCTTGACTGGAATCGAACCCGGGACCTTTCGGTCCCCAAGCCGACGCTCTATCCATTCAGCCAAACCAGTTTCAGCCAAAAGAGTTTTAAGTAAGGGCAGGTGATTAACAGTATTAACTACTGAAGAGAGATTAAGGAAAAGATTTTGCCAATTTGGAAATCTTTAGTTATTTCCAAGAATATTGTCTCAGAAAAGCAGTGGTCAGAAGTCAGACTACAAATTAATTAAATGCAATCTATAAAAATAAAAGCATAATATGCTAATTAGACCAGACATCCTTCTGGATGCCCTTCCTTCCAGACAAAGCCACAGCGGGCAGGGGCCCCTGGCCATGGTGGCAGTGGGTGAGGGTGGGGCCAAGGCCCTTGCACAAATTTCATGCATTAGGCCTCCAGTAAATTACTAAAAGCCTCCTAGGAGAAAAGCACTATACAAAGTGCTACAGGGATTAAGTAAAAACGGTCCCACTTTCACAAAATTTATAGTTTAAGTAAGGAGGGTAGGTGAGTTAGGCAAACAAATAATAAGACAAAAATATAAATGTCTTGAGTACCCTAAGAGACACTGATACAGACTGATAAGAGATTTCAAGAGAATAAATTATTACACCGTTTCATGGTGGAAGGTGACACAAAATCATGAAAAATTGATTTTAGAGAGAGAAAAAAAGAGAGATAAATTTGTTGTTCTACTTATTGATGCATTCACTGGTTATTCTTTTATGTGCCTTGACTGGAGATGGAACCCACAACCTTGGCATAAGGAGACATGCTTTAACCAACTGAGTTACATGGCCAGGGATAAATCATGACAACCTTGACCCTAAAAACCAGGGAGTAGTAATAATAATAACAAATCAGTGGCTCATTATTTCTGCTGGCAGAGAAAAAGGAAAGGGCATTCTAAGAGGAATAACAAGCAAAATCACAGCAATGAAAAACTCACAGTATGTTAAGAAGAATTAGGAAAGAACATTTATTAATTAACTAGAGGCCCGATGCATGAATTTGTGCACGGGTGGAGTCCCTTGGCAGGTGATCTGGGCTAACTGGGGCCATCTTGCCAGTCCCAATCATGGCCGATGGGGGCCAGCCAGCCAGGGAGGGACTGCAGGAGATTGGTCTGCCAGCTGGAGGGCTCCAGTGTGTGTCCAGCCCTCTCACCCATTCCAGATCAGCCAGACCCCAGCAGCAAGCTAACCTACCGGTCGGAGGGTCTGCCCCCTGGTGGTCAGTGCACATCATAGTGGCTGGTCGAGTAGTGGACCTATCGGTCGAACACAGCATATTATGCTTTTATTATATAGGATTTTATAGGATAAATAGCTACTTCAATAAGTAGGTACAAGAACTTCATCCACATTACCTTATTAAATCTAGACAATGGCCAGGTATTACCCTCTACAGCAGAGGAAATAAAGTTGTTAAATGATATGTACAAGATCACAAAGGCAGCGGGTACCTGCAATCTGAACTCAGTTCTGATGTCAAAGTTTACACATCTGCACACTACTATTATATCTGTCTTTATACTAGATAGCCCCGTCTCATTGGAGGGAATAGGCAGAAATGCAGCATGTGATACTATATTGAAAAGTGGTTTATACTCATAGTAGTGAGTTTAAGAATGAATTATCCATATGAAAATTTTATAGTCAATTCTAAATAAACTCAATAAAAGGTAGTTTTATAGTCAACCAACCTTTATTGAGTGCTTGCTTCATGCCAAGGACAGTGCTTGTTTGCATTATTTCATTTTCACGACTTTATGAATGATTATTCCAGTTTCACAGATTATGAGAAATTTTTTTAAAAATATATTTTTTATTTTATTTTTTACAGAGAGGAAGGGAGAGGGATAGATAGAAACATTGATGAGAGAGAATCATCGATCAGCTGCCTCTTGCACACCCCGCACTGGGGATGTTCCCGCAACCAAGGCACATGCCCTTGACTGGAATTGAACCTAGGATCTTTTGGTCCACAGGCCGACGCTCTATCCACTAAGCCAAACCGGTTTTGGCAGGTTATGAGAAATTTAATAACTTGCCCAAAGTTACGAAATCAAAATTCAAACGTAGGCTGTGGGTTCCAAAGTATTTCAAAGAAATAGGATTTTTAAAGATGAGAATACAGCCGGGACCGGTTTGGCTCAATGGATAGAGCGTCGGCTTGGGGACTGAAAAGTCCCGGGTTCAATTCCGGTCAAGGGCATGTACCTTGGTTGCGGGCATATCCCCAGTAGGGGGTGTGCAAGAGGCAGCTGATCGATGACTCTCTCTCATCGATGTTTCTAACTCTCTATCTCTCTTCCTTCCTCTCTGTACAAAATCAATAAAATAAAATAAAATTAAAGATGAGAATACAAATGCAGTCAAAGAAGTGGTGAAAACAGCATATTCATATATCATCAGTGATAAAAAAACAAAAAACAAACAAACAAAAAAAACAAAACAAAAAAAATTAGAAAGCAATTTGGCTAGCATGGCAAGATAATCCTACCATTTTTCAGCATTCCCAAAACTTTTGTTATATTAAACACTACTTCCATAAGACATTAACAAGGGTTACCTAAAAAATTGTTAAACAAGTTTGGGAAATTCTGAGTTAAACATAGAAAAAATACTTGTTTTTCTTTTTATCAGCAAAACTTGTGAGTTAATGTTCTCTCCTCACTCAAATACAAGCAAAAGATTATTTAGAAAGTCAAGGGGATAGATAAAATGAGCTGTGGAAGAAATAAGTTAAAGAGGCAAAAGAAGGGCCCCCTTGGAGCTTAGGAGAAAGAAAGGCAAAGAAAACTCGCTTGGGAGAAGAAGAGGGGGAAAGGTGCCCTACAGGGTTCAGTGTGAGAGAGGGAGAGGGGGAGAGAGAGGGGGAGAGTGAGGGGGAGAGAGGGAGAGGGGGAGGAGAGAGAGAGAGAGAGAGAGAGAGAGAGAGAGAGAGAGAGAGAGAGAGAGAGAGAGGCCTGAGTTATGTTCTTATTCATGTGAATATTCAAGATGGGAATATGGTTTATAGTGGTTCCCAAATCTATTTGACCTCTGGAATCTTATTATTTCAGTTATTTATTTTGTAACACATTTCACAGAACTAGTAAGTGTTCTGAGGATCATATTTTGGGAAAGACAGCCATTTGCTAAGATCCCAGTTATATTACATATAGATAAGCTATATGTGTACATAGAAAGAAAAACTAAAAGAAAATGTAACTGTAGTCATTTCTGGATTCTGGAATTACCAAATATGTGAGTGGCATATTTTATACAACCTTTGAAAATATTTTCCAAGTTTGCTATAATCAGTGAAGATTAATTTTATAATTAATAGGCAATAAATAAATGCTAGTACCCTCCAACCCAGTAATTATATTTCTGGGAAATCTATCCTAAGAAAATAACCCTAAATGTAGGCAAAATTTTGTGCACAAAAATATTCATAGAGTTCTTATAATTAGAATTCTGAATGGTCTGGGGAAAGGCTCCTGTGTTGTTAAACCTGCCCAGTTGTGAGTGCAGTCTCGAACCAGGCAGCCCTACCCTGACTAAAGTAAATTCCCAGGAGAAGTTTTTTTTGGATTTTGAATTTGCAGCAATGGGTGCGAACATTCTAGCAGCAGTTTGATGATCATGTATGATACTGCAAACAAGACAAAAAAAAAAAATCTGGAAATTTTAAAAGTCCAAAAATTCTGGAAAATCTCAAAGTCCAATAACGAAAGAAAGATAAAAAAGGGTATGTTTCCAAACAATAAAATATTCTGCCAGTACTATAAAAGATGTTTACAAAGAGTTTCTAATATTAAAAAAATATTTTTGTCATAAGGTTAAATAAAAAGGCAAGATATAGCCCAGCCAGTTTGGCTCAGTGGTTGAGCATCAACCTATGACCTAGGAGTCACCATTCGATTCCCAGTCAGGGCACATGCCAAGGCTGCGGGCTGGATCCCCAGTGCGAAGACAGCCAATTAATGATTCTATCTCATCACTGATGTTTCTATCTCTCTCCCTTTCCTGCCTCTCCGAAATCAATAAAAATATATTTTAAAAAATAAATTTAAAATAAAATAAAAGGCAAAATATAAAAATGTATATATAATCTGATTCAAAATTGTTTTTTAAATGCACAGAAAAAATAAAGATCAGAAGGATATATGACAACTTTAACAGTGGACTCTGGGTGAATGAATTAAATTGAACAAAAATTATATAATCTAATTTGTACTTAAGGAGCAATAATCCGATAACAGTGTTTCAGGGAGTGTAACTGGAGCAGGCAGACTAGAGATAAGACTACTACTGAATTCTGGTCAAGATGGTGGCATAGGTAAAGATAATACTCACCTCCTCCCACAGCCAAATAAAAATTACAACTCAACTACAGAACCATCGTTTAGAAATGCCTGAAATCGAGCTGAATGGAAGTCTGACAATTAGGGAATTAAAAAAGAAGCCACATGGATACTGGTAAGAGGGGCAGAGACAGGGAAAAGGCTAGTCCCTCACCACCAATGACGGATAATCAGAGGATATCTCAGCTGCAGAGGTCCCCCGGTGGAGTGAGGGGTCCCAGCCTCACACCAGGCCTCCCAGACCAGGATTCCAGTGCCAGGAACAAAAGTCACCATAACTTCTGGCTGTAAAAACCAGTAAGGATTGAGGCTCAGGGAGATGGAGGTTATTAGAGTCCCAGGCAGTTCCTCTCAAAGGGCTTGGGCACAGACTAACTCAGACTCACTCTCTCTGAACTCCAGAGCTGGGATAGCAGCTTGATAGGCACCAGAAACTTATGGGGAGGAACTGAATTGTCCGGCATCAGACCAAGATCTGGGAAGCAGCTTTCTCCCAGATAGAAGTGCTGGCAAAGGCCATTATTTCTTTGATGAGCCCTCCCCCAACAGAGCCAGCAGGAGGGCACCAAATCTGAGAATCTATCAACTTGGCTCACAGTTTGTCCCACCTAGATGATTCCTTGAGGCCCAGGCCCACCCAACTTTTGGGCCCACCCAAGCTGTTTCCATTTGAATAGTCCATCTTGGCTCATGCTTCAGATTTTCCCAAAATCTCTCAAATAAGCAGCATCTGGCCTCAGTGAACCCTGTACCTCTTGTTAGGTGGCCCCAGGCCTGGCACTAGCAGCACCCAGCCTCAGTTCTTGACATTGCCTGAGCACCTCTAAGCCTAGTACAAGTAGCAGCAATCTGAAGATTGCTTTGTACTCATGCCAGGTGATCCCAGGGAGAACATAGGCAGTGGCCGACTTTGGTCTACATGTCCTGGGAGGCCCCAGAGCGAGAGTACTGGGTGGTGAGCTTCAGAAAAATACTACTCCCAACCATCTCCACAAGCAACACACTCAATCAAGCACCAGAGCCCTGCTGAAGTAAGTTGTGCTCTATGGGGTGGGACCCTGCAAAGCTGATCCTCCATAGTGGTTGGAAGTTGGTCAGTGGTCACAGCCAGTCCTTGTAGCTGATCAGCCTGAGGGTAAATATCTCCCGTTGACATGCCAATAGCAATCAAGGCTCAATCAGAAGAGGAGGATGTACACAGCCCACCTGGCAGGCACATCCTGAGTAGCCAGCTTGGGTGATCAGGGAGGCTGTGCCACTGGGCCCTGCGAACACCTACTGCATTAGGCCATTCTACCAAGTCTGGGAGAGATAGCAGCTCTACCTAATACATAAAACAACACAGGGAAGCTGCCAAAATGCAGAGACAAAGAAACATGTCCCAAATGAAAGAACACAAAACTCCAGAAAAAGAACTAAACAAAACGGAGACAGGCAATCTACCCAATTCAGAGTTCAAAACATTGGTTATAAGGATGCTCCATGAACTTAGTGAGAACCTCAACAGCATAAAAAAGGACCAGTCAGAAATGAGGAATATACTAACTGAGCAATAACTTACAGGGAATCAACTGTAGAGTAGTTGAAGCCAAGAAAATCCACAATTAGGAAAATAATGAAGCAAAAAACACCCAATCAGAACAGCAAAGAGAAAAAAGAATTTAAAAAAAATGAGGATAGTGTAAAGAACTTCTGGGACAACTTCACATTTACTAACATTTCATATCATGGAGGTGCCAGAATACAAGAGAGAAAGAAACTGAAAACCTATTTGAAAAAATGACAGAAAACTTCCCAAACTTGGTAAAGGAAATAGACATACAAGTCCAGGAAGCGCAGAGTCCCAAACAAGATGAATCCAAAGAGGCTCACACCAAGACACATCATAATTAAAATGCAAATGTTTAAAAAGCCCTAGCCAGTTTGGCTCAGTGGACCTTTGGCCTGTGGACTGAAGGGTTCCAGTCCAGGGCACGCACCTCAGTTGCAGGCTCCTCTCTGGCCTGCACCCTGGTCAGGGCTCGTGCAGGAAGCAACCAATCGATGTGTCAATCTCACATCTATATTTTTCTGTCTTTCCCTCTCTCTCCCACTCTCTAAAAATCAATGGAAAAATATAATCAGATGAGGATTTTAAATATATATATAACAAAAGTTTAAAGACAAAGAGAGAATCTTAAAAGCAGCAAGAGAAAAAGTTACCTACAAAGAGTTCCCATAAGACTGTCAGCTAATTTCTCTACAGAAACTTTGCAGGCCAAAAGGGCTTGGCAAGAAATACTCGAAGTGATGAAAAGCAAGAACCTATAACCAAGATTACTCTATCTAGCAAAGCTATCATTTAGGAACGAAGGACAGATAAAGCTTCCTAGACAAGAAAAAGCTAAAGGAGTTAATCACCATCAAACCAGTGTTATATGAAATGCTCATGGGTCTTCTTTAAGAAAAGAAAACAAATAAATAATATGAAAAATAAAATAGCAATATATATACATATTATATGTAAACAATTGAATCTAAAAATCAAAACAACAGAAACAGACTCATAGATAACATAGATCATTTTGATAGTTGCCAGATGGTTGCAACTATCTGGGTTGGGAGAATGAATGAAAAAGATAAAGGGATTAAGAAGTACAAATCAGCTGAAACCGATTTGGCTCAATGGATAGAGCTTCGGCCTGTGGACTGAAGGGTCCTGGGTTCGATTCTGGTCAGGGACATGTACATTGGTTGTGGGCACATCCCCAATGGGGGGTGTGCAAGAGGCAGCTGATCGATGATTCTCTCTCATCCCTCTGCGGGGTGATCGTGGGGCAATAGCGGCCAGCCCCCTAACCCCCACCACCACCAATCGCATCGCACCTGCCTTGGCTAGCCTGGCACCAGTACCAGTGTCATAGTGTGGTCATCCAGACGGTTGTTCTGCTGTTCAGGCATTTGCATATTACGCTTTTATTATTATATAGATGTCACCCCAATAAATTAAAAGAAAATTTTAATTTATTTTGCTCAGTAGATAGAGCATCTACTACTGAGCAAATTTTAATTTGTTTTGCTCAGTAGATAGAGCATAAAACAAATTTTAATTTGTTTTGCTCAGTAGATAGAGCATCAGCCTGGGAACTAAAGAGCCCCAGGTTAAATTCTGATCAAGGGCACATCCCCAGTTGATCAGTGATTCCCTCTCATCACTGATGTGTCTAGCTCTCGCTCCCTCTCCTTTCCTCTCTGAAATCAATAAAAAATATGTTTAAAAAAGAAAATAGAATATCAAAGAAAAAATATGCATGTTCTTGCTGACAAAGGCAAACAATAAAAACAGTGGATCAACTAACACTAAAGTTAGTACAAAGATTAAAAGGCGAAAGTAGTAAAATCATGTGTAATTACAACAATAAATTAAGGGATACACACACACACACACATACACACACACACAGAGTAAAAAATAATATCAAATATAAACATGGAGGGGGTAAAAGTGGAAGTGATTTCAGAAATATGTTCTAATTTAAGTGACCAACTTGAAACAGAGTGCTATAATATATAACTTAGTATATATGAAGCACATGGTAACCACAAGCCAAAAATCTTCAAAAGATATAAAAGAAATAAAAAGAAAGGAATCCACACATAACACTACAGAAGTCATCAACATACAAGAGACCAAGAGAATAAGAAAGGAACAAAGAAGAACTACAGAAAGTCAGAAGACAGTTAATAAAATGGCAATAACTACATACTTACCAATAATTACTTACATTAAAAAAAAAGAGAGAGAAGTAATTACATAGATTCAATGCTCCAATCAAAAGAGGAATGGGTAGCCCTGGCCAGTGGTTAGAGCATTGGCCCAAGCACCAAAGGGTCATGGGTCTGATTCCCAGTCAAAGGGAGGTAACTGGGATGCAGGTTCGATTCCTGGTGGTTGGAGTGCATGTTGGAGGCAACCAATCAATGTGTCTCTCTCACATCTCTCTCTCTCTTTCTCTCTCTCTCTATCTCTATCTCTATCTCTCCCCCCACCTTCCATTCTCTCTAAAAATGAATAGAAAAAAATATCCTTGGATGAAAATTAACAAAAAACAAACAAACAAAAGGAATGAATAAAGTAGATGTGGTACACATATACAATGGAATATTACTTGGCCATAAAAAATAAAATTTTACCATTTATGACAACATGAATGGACCTAGAGGGTATTATTCTAAGTGAAATAAACCAGAGAAAGACAAATACCGTGATTTCATTTATATGTGGAATCATATAAGATACAAAATGAACAACAAAACAGAAACAAATTCATAGATACAAAGAACAAACTAATAGTTGCCAAATGAAAGGGAAGTTGAGAGGGCTGGGTAAAAAGGTGAAGGGCTTAGGAAGAACAAATTGACAGTTACACAATAGTCATGGGATGTAGAGTACAGCTTAGGAAATATAGTCAATAACATTGTAATAACTATATATGGTGTCAAGTAGGTACAAGAATTATTGGGGAATCATGGTATATAAGTTATAAAAATGTCTAACCACTATGCTCTACACCTGAAACTACTATAATATTGAATGTTAACTGTCACTGAAATTTTTTTTTAAATGGGAAAAAAGTATGAACAGTGACTTTCTTCTAATGAATACAGTATGAAAAGACAAGGAAAAAGAGTCACTTTTACAATGGAGAAACCTTACAAACAGAACCTTAGCCAGGTGGTCACGGTCAATATCAACAGTAAAAAAAATCATTGTGATAGTATTTACCCTTGACATGATATGATGAAAATGTCACTTTACCTCGATAGTCCACCCCCCCAAACACATAACTTCAATCTAATCATGAGAAAAACATCAGACAAATTGCAATACAGGGGTATCTTATAAAATATCTGGTCAGTGCTCCTAAAAATGTCAAAATTATCAAAAACAAGGTAAGTTTAAGAAACTGTTACAGTCAATAGGAGCTTAAGCTGACATTAGAACTAAATGTTATATAGTATCCTGGATGATATCCTGGAACAGAAAAAAGAAATTAGGTAAAAAGTAAGGAAATCTTAAAAAAAAAAATCTGAATAATATATGGGCTTTAATTAATAATAACTAATTAAATGTATCAATATTGGTTCATTAATTGCAATAATGGTACCATATTAATGTAAGATGTTAACAATAGGGGAAACTGAATGTAAGGTATATATAGAAATTGTCTATATCATCTTCTCAAATTTTCTGTAAGACTAGGCCCTGGTTAGGTAGTTGGTTGGAGCATTGGCCCAAGGCACCAGGGTTTCAGGTTTGATTCCTGGTCAGGGCACATGCAAGGGGCAGCCAGTGAGTGCATGTATAAGTGGAACAGCAAGTCAATGTTCAATAAGTAAAATCAATAAGTAAAATCAATAAGTAAAAATTTTAGAAAATTGTTTTCTCTAAAAATATTCTAAAAAATAAAGTCTATTTAAAATTTTAAGAAAAAAATAAAATTTTAAGGAGAGAGATAGAAAGAGGGAGAGAATGCAAAAAAAGAAATTGATCTCTGGTTGGCTAATACAATGGTGCCTTTAACAGAAATAAGGAAAAAGAATTGATATTGATTTTGGTCAGATTGTATTTGAAGTATTATATGACAGTATACCCTTGAATGAAAGCTATTTACCAAACAATTATAAAAGGAAATTGGCAACTCAGGAGAAAGGTAGGTGCTAAAAATAAAAACTGTAAGGAGTTAAGGAACAAATAAGCAGTGAGGAAATGGAAATAGTATGCATAGAACTGACATTCAAGAAATCAAACTGTGGACAGAAAGAAACAGAAATGATAGACCTTGATTTTTCAATGAAGTAGAAAGCGAGGTCATCTGCCACAAGAGGGAGAATTAAAAGGAAAGGTTATGCCCTGGCCGGTTTGGCTCAGTGGATGGAGCATCGACCTACAGTCTGAAAGGTCCCAGGTTCGATTTCGGTCAAGGGCATGTACCTTGGTTGTGGGCACATTTCCCATGTGGGATGTGCAGGAGGCAGCTGATCGATGTTTCTCTCATCTATATTTCTAACTCTCTATCCCTCTCCCTTCCTCTCTGTAAAAACAAAAATCAATAAAAAATGCACATTTTAAAAATAAAAAGAAAGGTTATAGCACTCGCCAGTTTGGCTCAGTGCATAGAGCGTTGGCTTGCGGACTGAAGGGTCTGGGTTTGATCCTAGTCAAGGGCACATGCTTGGGTTGCAGGCTTGATCCCCAGTGCGGGGGATGCAGGAGGCAGTGATCAATGATTCTCTCTCATCCTTTATGTTTCTCTCCCTCTCCCTCTCCCTTTCTCTCTGAAATCAATAAAAAAGTATTTGAAAAATTTAAATAAATAAATAAATAAATGGAAAGGTTAGAGAGAGCCAGAAAAGGTTGGGGAAATGGCCATGGCAGACTGTAAGCAAACCAAGAAAGAAGAATTGGAGAGAAACTGTGATTTTGGCAGAAGTTAACATTAAGTTATATTATACTGGATCTGCTAGCTTCTGTGTTTTTTCTCTAGCTATATGCTGTGACCTGGAAGCAGAAGCCAAGAAAACAGTTGGTGAGTATGACTCAAAATAACGCTACATGCTTGCTTAGTATAGAAGATCAAAACAAATGAAGGAAGCAATGAAGATAGTACCAAAGAGGCTGATCACAGAGGTCTAGCAAGGGTAGCATCAATGATAGTCATGAAGCTAGTGATAAGACTCAATGAAATGGAAAAGGTCAAGAAAAAGAGAACCTAAGGAGGGCAAAACACTGCTTCTGTGGGTGTGACAGGATGAAAAAAATGACTAGGAAGGAGGTAAAAATAAGTGATGGGAGCACATGAAGGGGAAGCAGTATCATAGGTAAGGTCCAAGTTGTAGTGACTCTGATGTGTAGCTGGTTGGAAAATACAAAGGAAAGTTAATTGTCTCATGCTGAAGAACTATAAGATCAAAGTATTCAAAGGTGCTGGAGATACTGAGAATGAAAGCAAGAAACAGTGGAGAAAAAAGGAATGATGGCCATGAAGTTTTAGAGAAAAAGCTGTAATTGAATGGCGATATCTTCCATGAGTATTAGCGTGACAGTAGTAGATCAATGATCTGGAAGTAGTAAGAGAAAGCAAAAAAGCAATAATTCCTTCTCCTCTTCCACATAGTCATAAAGATCCAAAGAAAATACCTGGTGGGAAGGTAGGGTAAGATGCAATATCTGGATTTTCATTAAATCAGTTTAAGAAAACAGGTAAGCCTTGGCAGGTGTGGCTCAGTTGGTTGAGCATCCTCCCACTCACCGAGAGGTCACTAGTTTGATTCCGGGTCAGGGCACATGCCCAGGTTGTGGGCTCTATTCCAGTCAGGGTGGGTGAGAAAGGAAGGAAGGCAGCCGACTGATGTTTCTCTCTTACATCAATGTTTCTTCCTCTATCTTTTTCTCTCTCCCTCTTTCTCTAAAGTCAATAAAAAACAGTAACAACAATAACAAAAAACAAAACAAAAAACAGTTAAGAATAAAGAAGTGTACTGGAAATTGGAAATTAAGTAATATTTTCAAATCACACATTAAAAGAAGCTAGTTGATGCTGAAACCGGTTTGGCTCAGTGGATAGAGTCTGCGGACTGAAAGGTCCCAGGTTCGATTCTGGTCAAGAGCATATACCTTAGCTGTGGGCACATCCCCCGGGGTGTGTGTGTGTGTGTGTGTGTGTGTGTGTGTGTGCAAGAGGCAGCTGATTGATGATTCTCTCTCATTGATGTTTCTAACTCTTTATCTCTCTCTTCCTCTCTGTAAAAAATCAATTAAAAAATATATATTTTTTAAAGCTAGTTGAAGAAGAGCCTACTGAGTAGAGAGCAGAAAGGTTGTACCTCTACCGCTTTAAAATGTGAGGTTAGGGAGAGGAAGCAGAGACCAGGGTTGTCATTAGATATCATAGGAGAAGTGGGGTGGGATATAAAGAACATGCAAAGCAAGAAGCATATGTAGCACATTTGAAAACAGACCATATGTACCACAGCACAGGCATAGCATCTCTTCTACAGAAGACTATATATACACAGTGAAGGCTGCACCAAAAAAGAAAACAGTAGCACCTTGTCTTGCACAGCATGTTATAAATTGCTTTCATATATACTATCTTATTTGATTGTCAATGACTAGATATTCCTATGCACATTTTTCTAAAGATGAGGCAATTAGGATGGGACAAAATCACAATAAAAATCTTGATTTTCAGTTTTTAACACATAAAGTTCACATATGCAGCACACACTTCAGCATTTCAATCAGCAAGACCGAAAATTCTCTAGTCACATTCCTCGTTTGCCTTCTTCCACCTTAGATCCCTCAACTCCTATCACTATCAACAGAGAAGGTAGAGAAAGGTGGGGCCATCGAGGAGAAAACTCATGCTGAAAGTTATATTAGGATCCTCCTCCCTTCACACTTCTGGACCAACAATAAAGACGAGGGGGAAAGTGGGAAAAGCACTAGGTAGCAATGAGAAGACCTACAGATACAGCTTCCGAAAAAAGAATTTAAATGTGGTTGGGGTCGGGCAGAAAGCAGGTATAGCTAAAAGATGGGGGAGGGGAAGAAAGGGAAGGTAGGAATTGGAGGGAACTAAGGGTCTTGCAACCCCTACGGCTGGAGAACCCAAAAGAGAGATACTGGAGCTTTAGCTGCTAGAGAGAACCTTAAAGGCCCCGGAGGGCCCTGGAGTAGGGGCCAGCATTGAAGGACCCCAAGGTTTGGGTGACCGGAAGCAGAGACCCCTAAACTCGAGACCAGAAGGGGGCGCAGGTGGCACCCCGTAGGAATGAATGGGGAAGGCGGTCCGAAGGGCGGGGCAAAGGAGGGGCCCCGGGATGGGCGGGGCACAGACCCTTTTCCAAGTCCGAACCCCTGCCCCGAGAGCCCGGAGAGAAACGGCTCCGCGCCTCCCGCACTCACCGCCGGTCTCGTCAGTTACATAGGGAGTCGCCATCTTGAGAGCGCAAACCACTTCCGGCGTGAGCGGGCTGGGGTCCCGCCCCCCTCCCCACCGGAAGTGGAGTCCCGATCGTAGCATGCCACCATTTTCGTCTTAAAGGGAGAGTACACAATTTCACGGGCGAAGATGGAGGAGGAAGGGAGTAGAAGCTGAAGACGTTAGTAAAATAAAAACAATGGGCTCTTTCACCGTCGCGGATACCATTATCGAGCGCCTGCTGCGTGGGAAGCAGTCCTCTGGGCGCCGAAAGAATGCGGAGGCACAGGCCTCTCCTCACAGGCACTCAGTCCGTCCAGGACCTGCGAGGGAAGAGGGGGCAAGGCCCATCTGCACCCGGAAAGGGGGGCTGATCAGTGAGGGAAACAATATTCAGGCCCTGATCTGCGCCCAAGTCCCAGAACGGCTTGGGGACATGGAGCCGGGCGGGCAAACTCCGGGAATGCACTGGGCGGGCGCACTAGTGGTGTTGGGGCGAATGGAAGACCCCCATCCTCTTGGGAGATGGGCAGCCGAAACCGCGCGCCGATTGCTCTCAGCCGCCCAGCGCCACCCGCCGGGCAGAGGCCCCGAGGCGAGGCGAGGCGGAGGGCGCGGCGGCGGGTCTGTCTCGGCGACCTCGGGCGGCCCCGCGGATCCAGGAGGCGAAGTGACCGAGTTCACTCTGACCTTCGACCCCGGCAGCCGGCTGGGGCAGGGCCCGGGGTCAGAGGGCGGGGTGGAGGCGGCGGGGCGGGTCCAGTTCGCGTTCTCATTAACCTCGTCCCAGTCCCCGGGCGACGGGATCGAGAGAGAGCGGCCCCCCTCGCCGACACTCCGGTCCCTGCGGTCACACCTTCCGCAGCCCCGCCCTGCCCCGACCTCCCTATTCTCTAGGGGAGCCCCATGCTCTCCCTCCCCTGCTCTTCTCTGCAGCTCTTGTTCCTTCAGGGCGAAATCCTGCTAAACTCGTTTCCCCTCCAGCCTGGGAGGTTCCTCTCCTCAGGTGTCCCTTCTGCCCTCCCCCAACCCCATGCTGTTTTTTTCCTCATCTGCCCTGTGTTACCTTTCCCCAAGCCCCTGCACCGGCTCCTGTTCACCCCCTACAGGAGCGCTGAAACCCGGAGGGAGAAGGCGAATGGCAGTGACCACCTCCAACACCAAGTTGCCTGCCCCGTTACAAACAAACAAACAAAAACAAAAAAATGAGAGCAATGGCTAACTAGGAACAACCTAAGGCTTTGAAATGAAGCTTCAAACGTTTTGGGGGTAACAGCTTGCCTTCCTGTACTCCACCTCTCTGACTCTCAGCAGAAGCCCAACTCAGAAGGTCTCCACAAGACTGTGAAAACTTATTTGCATTCAATACACAGTCACTGCAAGTGCTGTCCCACCGCCGTTTCTAACCCTGCTCTTTCCTGCCAGACCTGGCGTCCTGTCCTGAGTCTCGTTACTCATGGGAGGAGCCTGTACGAGGGCGCCCGGCCTGGACTGCACTGCCTGAGGCGTGCAAGCTCCCGCCCGGCGAGCTGCTCTGCGGAAGTTCTGCAGGAGGGAATCCTGAAGGGGCCCCTGTTGACTGCCCAGCCCTTGGCTCCCCCTCATCATGCCCCCAGACATCCTGCCTCAGCTCTGAGGTTGACAGGAAGTGAAACTCGGTGTCTGCCTAGCAGACCTGCCTGAGCCCCGGATGTGGCCCCCCAACCTGAGGAGGAAGGGGGGAAAGAAGGCTGAGGAGAACAAGGCTGTTTTTTCCTTTCCCTTTGTTCATTGCGGTTTCTTTCTTTCTGATTTTTATGATGTGGTTGATTAAAGAAATGAGCACCTGGAACTACAGTCATTAGACGCTTCCTCCTTAGATGCTACTTGGCCTTTCTTCATGGTACCCCAGCCAGTAACTGACTTGGGGGTATGACACACTTCCTACAAGAAGACACAGAGAAGCCGAGGCGGGTTCCATCTCATTCCTCACTAGAGAAAGCACCTCCTGCTTCACTTCAAGTCTCAAGTAATGTCATAAAAGGGGACTCTTTAGCTTCATGTAGGGACATCACTGATGATGATGATGGAATGAGAAACTCAGATCATGCATAGGGTGTATCACTGGAAGGGTGTGTGTGTGTGTGTGTGTTTTAAATATATTTTATTGTTTTTTTTTTACAGAGAGGAAGGGAGAGGGATAGAGATTTAGAAACATCGATGGGAGAGAAACATCAACCAGCTGCCTCCTGCACACACCCCCACCGGTGTGCCCGCAACAAAGGTACATGCCCTTAACCGGTATCGAACCTGGGACCTTTCAGTTTGCAGTCCACTGAGCCAAACCGGTTTCGGCTGGAAGTTTTATTTGCAAGGAAAGCTGAGTGCTTTAAGGAGTAGTATCATTCCAGTATTTCTACTTTTTAAAAAATATGTTTTTATTGATTTCAGAGAGAGAGATAGAACATCAATGCTGAGAATCATTGATCGATTGATCAGCTGCCTCCTGCATGCCCCCTACTGGGGATCAAGCCTGAAACTCGGGCACATGCCTTTGACCCTTGACTGGGGAATCAAACCCAGGACCCTTCAGTCCGCAGGCCAGTGCTCTATCCACTAGCCAAACCAGCTAAGGGCATTCCAGGAGGTTCATGGGCAGAAAACTGATTGGAAGAGGTTTCTAGGGGACTTGTTCTTAACTGATACTGTATGCTTGCTTAGGGTGGGTTAGAGTGGGGAGGCACTTTACACATACACACACTCGCACACACCAAGCCACTCTATGGTGTATCCCTAAACTAGGCTATGTATTTGGCTGTCTTGCAGAACTAAGTACAGGCCCTGGTGCAAAATAGGCCTTTGAATCATAGCACTTATGATTCCTAATGACTAAACAGGCCCTATAAGAAGGAGAGATGAAAGATGAGTGGCAGGGCTGTGTCTTTTTAAGATCGGAGGGAACACAGGAGAAGAGAGACAGACCCTCTCTAACCCCTACCTCAGATCTCTAATTCAGATGCAACAACACTCCCAAACCCATTACTCGGCAGCTATATTTCAGATAAAAATGGAGGAGTCTCTTGCAACAAGCTTGTCTTGTCTTAAAACAATCAAGAACTGCTTGCACCCCTCTGTTTCCACTAGAGGTCCTCATGTACTCATGCCTCCTCCTCAACCCCCACCGACGTCTGTAGAAGTATGTATATATTATGTGTGTGTTTATGTGTGTACACACACACAGCATTTACAGAACATACGTGCACCCTCCCAGCCAGGGCTCTCCCCTCCCTTCTTCTTCCACCCGGTGTAAAAGGGAAGGAGATTCCAGGAACTCAAGCCTTTGTGATTGTGCCCTATTTCAATGAAGGGTAAGAGGAGGGGTGGTGTGTGTGTGTGTATGTGTGTGTGTGTGAAGGGGAGAGACGGGGCGGGGCCAGGAAGCAGGATGCCAGGGTCCCCAGTTCCTACCAGTAAGTCCCCAGGCCTCTGTCTCTCTCCCTTGCTACGGTGCTGCCCCCGGAACCTTCACTCCAGAGCAGACTCCAGAAAGAAGAAGCTGAAAAGGTCTCTCTCACCCCTCCTCTTGGCCAAGGCCTCCTATACCGCCTGCCAAGACCAGCAGGTACAGTGGGAGGGTTGGGGCATAAAGAAAGGGTGGAACAGACCAGACTGCTCTTTGCACCTAATCCTCCACCCAAGGATCAAGGGAGCCATCAGTTTTGAGAGAAGGAAGTGTCCTTAGACTTGGGAAAACAAGTGTGAGACGCCTGGGCTTTCCTGGGGTGAGGAACCTGGAGGTAAAGGGGACAGGTTTTCTCGAGTCAAGGAGTGTGGAGCCCATGGTGGTGGTGGTGGTGGTTGGTGGTGGTGGTGATGGTGGTGGTGGTGGTGTGTGTGTGTGTGTGTGTGTGTGTGTGTGTGTGTAGGGGGCGGGGTATGTGGGTCTCAGGGTGTGGAGTCTGGAACTCGGCCGGCCTCGCTGCTGTGAGATCTCTTGGGTATGAGTGTAGTCAATAGTGGATGAACCGGAGTTGGGAAGGGGGGTTCGGATAGCAGCCCTTACAGAGGGAGAGACGTGGACTGGGGGGCAGCTGTCAGCCTGTGCCGCCGGCGCCCCGCCCCCGAGCTGGTCCCCGGGAGGAATGCGGGAGAGGCTGTGAGAGCCTGGAATGAGGGGGCAGCAGACACGGAGCGGCCCGGCGGGAAGCAGAGGAGCCGCGCGGGCAGGATGTGGAGGGGCGGCGCGGGCAGGGCGCTGGAGATCCCGGGAGAGGGGAATGAGGTCTGGCGGGCTGCAACGCGGGCCTCTCCAGCCTGGCATCCCCGAGCCGCGGGCCCCGGGCGCGGGCGCGGGCGGGCCGGCGGGGGTGAGGGGCGGGCAGCTGTGTCGTCAGGAGAGGGGCGGCCCCGCGGCGGCCGTGTCTGCCTGGTCCGTCCCCTCCATCCCGGCTCCGGCTCCGGCTCCGGCTCCGGCTCCGGCTCCCGCGCCCGCGCCCGCGCCCGCGCCCGCGCCGCTGCAGCTCGGACCGCGCGCCCCCCGCAGGCAGGTACAGACCCCGGAGCCCCCGCGCCCGCCCGCCCCGGCGCCGGAGGGCGGGGGCGCGTGGGGACGGCCCCGGGCTGGGGTAGGGCTGCTGGGCGGCGGCGGAGGAGGAAGCGTGACAGCTGGAGCGGGTAGCCCGCAGGGTTCGCGCCGGGGCGCGGGGGCAGCGGGAGGGCTCGGCTGGAGCCCGGGAGGCAGCGGTCCGCCCCGATCGTCCCCTCCATCCCTCGCCGTCTCGGAGGGATGGAGGGGAAGCTTTGCTCCCAGAGACCCGAGGGCGAGGCAAGTCCATTTTGGACCCTCGACAGCGCTGCCTGCACGGTGGAGCAGGCTTCTTGTTCTGGCCTCCTGGTCCCCAACTCGCCGCCCCCCGTGCCTTTTCCACACCTGTCCCCGGGGTTCTGAAGCCACCTGCGTCCGAGTCCCGTTTTTCACCTTAAGTGGAGGGAAGGAGCTTTCCCGAAGGAGAATCGCAATTATTATTGGGCATCTCCTCACCCTCAGAACGCATGAGCCCACATCCCCCAGCTATGCCAACATCAGAACTTCCTCCTGTACTCCACAATGACACCCCTCCACCCCCACCCCCACTCACCATCTAATCAAACACCACTGCCATCTGTGAGGTTCCTGAAGGTTTAACGAATTTTGAGGCTTCAAGCCAAGCCAAATGTTTCCCTCTCAAGGGCCACTGACTTAGCGACAGCGCTGAGCAAGGGAGAGCAGAGCCTCCCTCCAGCCTAAGAAAGAGGAGGGTGCAGGGTCTGGTGTACTTAAGGGGTTAGGAAGTCCAGGTGCTCCGTCCTGGGCCCTCAAGGACCAGCGCCTGCCCTTGGGGCTCCTTGCTGGGTCAGTCTACATGGTGTGGGGGCATAGCTGGCTCTTGAGTAATGGTAAACGTATGGGACGTGGAATGTGAGCAATGAGTGTCGAAGGGGAAAGGGAAACTGTAAATGTTAGCGCTGGCTTTGGACATCACATTTATCTTTCGGTGACCAGCCATTGTAGTAGGGAATGTTTAAAATAAGATCCAGGAAACCAGAGGGACTAAGATTTAATGACATGGACCAAGGACAAGCCGGGCAGAGTCTGCGTGTAACCCTGAGAAGGTAACGCTCTTGCTGGGCCTCGATTTCCTCCCAGCTCTGAGGACGTCCTATGATTCTCTGCCTCTAAGTCAACTAACTCTCTCACCCCAAGTTGGAAGAGGCAGGCAGGGAAACCAGAGGAGGGAAGGGAAGGGTGAGTCACAAGTAGCTGGCGGCTGGCAGCTGACCCCACCCTCCCAACCCTAGCAGGCGCCTGGACTAGCCCAGGTTATAGACTCAGGGTTGGGATGGAGCAGAGGACAAACCCGGACTTGTTTAGGTCGTTAAGGTCCTAGGATCCTGCAGGTTTGTTGCCTTTCAGCAACTGGGGCAGCTCAACTTTCAGGGGAAAAGTCAGAAGGATGAAGGGAAAGATCCCAGGCTTCCTAGGTCCAAGGTCCCCGCCCAGGAGAATCCTTGGACCCTGACATTGTAGTCTGCAGCCACCGCCTCACCCTCCCATAGGCAAAATGCAGAATCCTGATACTGCATGTCTGTGCCTGACGCAGGGGAAGGTATACAATTGGGCCTCCCTGCTATTGGGAGTCCCTAGAATTTAATGCCTTCCTGGGTCAAAGATATTATTTTTCCTAAACTCCAGATGTGTGTTTCTCTAGGTACCATCCTTGTATTATAATAAAGTAACAAAAAAAATAATATCTAACATTTATAGAGTGCTTCTGTATCGCGAAGTTTACTAAGTATGTCGCATGTATTATCTTATTTAATCCCTATATTGTGACTAATTACTCTAAGTACCCATTTTATTGATGAGGAAACAGGTTCAGGGAGATGAAATAACTCACCCAAGAGCTAGGATTCTAATCCATGCCTAGCTAATCCAAAAGCCCAGGCTCTTAACCTCTACCGAATACTACATTTAAGACCGGGGGGGGGGGGGCTAGGAAGGGTCATTTTGAAGAGAGAGACAGGAGAGAATAGCATTGTCCTATTGTCCCTTGTTTGCTCTCTCCTGTCACTTTCTCTCTCAGACTTCCTAGAACCTTGGAGCCATCTAAGAATTCCCAGGGGTAATCAGAGTGGCTAATTAAGCCATACAGGCCCCATTAGCCATGAGACTATTATGTATTCATTAGATCTGTTGGCAGTAGAAGTTGAATTATAGTCATTGAAAAGGGCCAGAGGGGTGGAGTCCTTTCTCTGGAATATTAGCATCACAGATCCCCTTCCTAAGTGCTCCCAGAGAGGCCCCGGAAGCGGAATGGTATACCCATAGAGGTGGGCAGCAAAGATGTCCCAAGGGCAGAGATTACAGAGTAGATTCTTGCACCTTCAGGAAAGAAATTCTCAAAGGTCCTAACTGCCTCCTTGAGCCTAAATCCAAAAGCCCTAAATAAGTGGGCAGAGAGGAGGCAGAAGGTCAGAGCCTTGGTTGGAGTACAATAAGTGCTTTTTAACATTATTCGTTCATTTAACAAATATTTATTTAGCATCTACTATATGTGCTCCAAATTGTCTCATGGATTCCCTTGTCAAGATGGACACTCTGGCGTCCCATTTAACCATATTTGTATTATTTGTATTATTATTCTCAAAATATGACTCCCTAACTTGACACAATTATTTGTACAACCAATATGGAGCACCTACCACATGCTGGGCGCTGTTTTCGGTATTGGCTCAGTGGATAAAGCATCGGCCTGCAGACTGAAGAGTCCTGTGTTCGATTCCCCAAAAGGGGCCATGCAGTAGGCAGCTGATCAATGATTCTCTCTCGTCATTAAGGTTTCTGTCTCTCCTTCTCCCTTTCTCTCTGAAGTCAATAAAAATATATTTTAAAAGAAAGAAACAAAACTTTAAAGAAATAGAATTTAAAAAATAGTAAGTTACATTTTAGAACTTACATTTTAGTAGGAGAAGACAAACAGGAAAGAAAACAGATGGGTATGAGATTTATCGGGATGATCACTTAGTATGTTATATAATGTCTAATCACTGGGGTGAAACTAATACAATATATGTCAACTGTAATTGAAAAATAAGAAATGGTTTAAAGAAAAAAAAATAACAAGATAATTTCTAGTTGTGGTAAGTTCTATAATAGAAACAAAGGAAGGAGCTATGCAAAGGAGGGGACTACTTTAGAATGATCAGGGAAGGACTCTTGGAGGAGCTGACATTTCAGCTTTGGCAAAAAGTCAGCTCTGCCCACGAGGATGGAAGAGTGTTCCAGGCAGACAGAACAGTAAGTCTCATGGCCTGAGCAGGGAAGAACTTGGTATGTTTGCAGTGAGACTAAAAGGCAGTGTGTGAAAAGGAAAGTGTTGCTCAGTGGTTGAGCATTCACACATGAACCAGGAAGTCAAGGTTCAATTTCCAGTTAGGGCATATTTGGGGGTTTCAGGCTCAGTCTTCAGTAGGGGGCATGCAGAAGGCAGCTGGTCAATGATTCTCTCTCACTCCCTCTCCGAAATAAATTTTTAAAAAGTTATATAACATATATATATATATATATATATATATATATATATATAGTCACAATTCTTTGGTATAAGCTCTTTGGTTCCTGCCTTGGGAAGTCCCAACCTCCTTTCAGAGCTCTAGTGTCTTCATCTGTAGAATGGCTACACCCATCATTTTTTATCTCATAGAATTTCCTTTTAATCGTTAATACAATAACTACTGTTTCTTGAAGGCTTTCTGTATGCCAGGTATGATAGTTGGTACTTTTTATACATTATTTGACAATCTTCACAACTGTGATAGGTATTATTCTCCCCATTCTACAGATGTAATTTACCCAAATCGGACAGTAGTGTCAGAGCTAAAAATAGAACCCAGATATAGTTCTGTTTGACTCCAAAACGGTGCTGTACTATGCGGTGCTATGCTAATGTGAGATATTGTTATTTCTGTTTTTGAATCCTCAAGACAAGTTGCCCTTTGCTACTTGGTCTCTGGGCCAGTGGTCAGTATGATCCACATGACGGCTCCTCTTTGGTCTCTGAGTCCCATAGCTAAGAATTGGGGCTCCCTCAACACGGTGAGCCAACCTAGGTGGGTAGTGGGAAGACTCCAGAATCTGAGAGTCCTGCATTCAGTTCAACCCTGCTGCAACTGGGAAGCCAGGCAGATAGATGCTGTCTCTCTCCCCTAATTCCTCCCAATCTCACGTGCCCCGCTTCCCCCCTTCCTCAGCGGAGCTCCGCTGGACGCTGGCGAGGCGGGGCCGGGGTTGGGGACCCCGCCAGAGTTGGTTCTGTGTCGCGCGCGTCAGGAGCGCTAGAGGTCGTTGCGGGTCGTGGGTGGCTCGGGGAGTGGGTGGCAGAGCTGGGGACTGAGGCTGGAGGCGGAGCAAAATGGGGTCCTGGCCCGGAAGGCGAGCCATCAGTAGAGTGAGAACCACCCGGAGGGGGAGAGCCGGGACTGTGGGGTCTGCGATGGAGAGCACAGGCTTGGGAGAGACTGCAGAGATTGGGGGAGGCGGAAGAAAAGGGAGAAGCTGGCGAGAGACACACTCACGAAGCGGGTGTGGGGGCGGGAAAGTGAGAGTGGTCAGAGATGTATTAAGACAGACTGTGGGGCGAGGGGAATAAGAGAGCTGGTGTAGGATCCAGAAATGGAGGAGAGAAAGAGATGAGTCAAAAACAGAGACAAAGGACAGACTGGGGGGGTGGGGGTGGGGGGCACATGGAGAGGAACACAAAAGGAAGAGACTTAGGGAGAGACTCAGAGATAAGGAAAGAAGAAAAATAATAGTGGGAGCGGAGAATTAACTGAGGAGACAGAGTGGAGAATTAACGGAGGAGACACCAGAGAGCCTATGCTGGCTCTTCCAGCCATATACTCTTGTCATCCTCCAGACCTACTCTCTGCAGTCGACGTCCAGGCGCCATAGGTACTACTACCAAACTATCTTTGTGGCCATCCGTGCGAAAAGAAGAAAGATGGCCAAAGAGAGCGGCCTGATAAGCCCCAATGATTTTGCCCAGCTGCAAAAATACATGGAATGTGAGTCTTTCTTTCCATCCTTTAGCTCTGGAGACCTTACCCCAGAGAACTCCTCCTCTTCCTTCAATTTCCCCCTCACCCTCAGTTTCCCCAGGGATTTTGAACCAGTCAGCTCCTAAGATATGCCTCTGACTAGGAAAAGGAGGAGAGGGAGAAGGGAGGGGTCTGGGGTCTCAGCTCTCCATCTACCTTCTCTGAACCTTGACTGCCTGCTCCAAGCCTCAGAGATGAAAAAAATAGGGGTACCACTTTGGAGGACCCGAAATGTTTTTCTCTTCTGTATTTCTGTGTATGTCAGACTTTCTTTTTTCTTTATCTCACTTGAATCTTTTTTCCTGTTGGATGTCTGGGAGGGACACTGGCCAAGGGCAGGGAGAGTTAGACTAATGCTCTTCTTCCACTCTTCTTCACACCTCAGACTCCACCAAGAAGGTCAGTGATGTCCTAAAGCTCTTTGAGGATGGTGAAATGGCTAGATATGTCCAAAAAGATGTGAGTGGCAGCTGGTAAATCTTTTCCTGGACCAACTCCTCCTATATTTTTGTTGTTGTTGTTGTTGTTGTTGTTTTGTTTTTTGGGTATTTTGTGGGGTTCTTTTTGTTTTGTTTTTTTTTGCTACACCATTGGGATCCCCAATTTCCAAGGATTATTCTGGGCCAATCCATGTTCTCTTCCTCCCAATATTCATTGATTTGCAGATATTGCTTTAGGACAAAGCAAGAGGTTCTATTAATTCAGGACTCAACCTAAGAAATTATATTCCTGCCTTGGATTCTTTTCAATTCTGCACTTACTGTTTCTGTCCCCACTATTCCCAGTTCTTCAATTTTCAACTCCCATCCTGCAGACTCCCCAGGATAATGGTTGCTCTCATCATAGGCCATTGGGTATGAGGGATTTCGACAATTCCTGAAAATCTATCTGGAAGTGGATGATGTTCCCAGTCACCTAAGCTTGGCACTGTTTCAATCCTTCCAGACTAGTCACTCCTTAGAAGAGACTGTAAAAAAAGGTATGGTCACATAGGTGGGAATGGGCCCGGCTTTCTAAAGAAAAGTCATGGGTTTTGGGGTGAGAGTTGAATCGAGTCACATGTTGGGGGTAGGTTAGGGGTCAGAGGTAGAGGTTGGCCTTGCTGGTGTCTGGGAGCTGGAAGAAGAAAAGTTAAAGGGAAGAGTTGGGACAAAGGGAAAGAGAAGAGCCAGAGTGGAGGGAGCCCCAACCTCAGATTTGCTGTACTTTTTGTAACCAGATATGGTCTGTCTCAGCGATGTCTCCTGCTACTTTTCCCTTCTGGAGGGTGGCCGACCAGAAGACAAGCTAGAATGTGAGTTGCCATTCTGGACTGGGGGAGGGGAAGAAAGGTGAAGGGAGAGAGGGTGTTCCCCCGCCTTCCTTCCCTAATTTTTTCAGGATTCCTAAAGACCGACAGGGCCCGACAAAGGTGGGGCCAGAGAGTGGGCCCATTTTCTCTTTTCCCCCAGACTCCTTTTACCTAATGCCAGCACCATAGTTACCTGAGTTCCTATGTTTTGTACATTTTCATGTAGGTGGCCTGGGGTGTTCTTGGGATATAGATGGTGTGTAGTATCTCCCCTATCAGGTTCATTGAGGGTGGAATCCAGACTTATTACCCCTCCCTTTTTGTCTCCCTTTTCAGTCCCAATCCCAAGCTCTGGGCTCTTCATCTAAAAGTTTTCTCTCTGTCTCTTTGTTTCCCCTGTATTTTATTGTGAATTCTTTGGGCATCCCTCACAAACTGACCCTGGCCCCCCTAAAATATCCCACAGTCACCTTCAAGCTGTACGACATGGACAGAAATGGGATCCTGGACAGCTCAGTGAGTTGGGGGACCTGTATGCGGGGCAAGGGAGTATGTGTCCATTTGTCTATGCCCTCCTGTCCCAACTCTTCCAGGATCTTAAGAAGCAGAGGAAGCTAGAGGGAGAAGTTGAATCCTGTAGAACTAAATTTGGGAGTAGGTCCCAAGCTCTTGATGCCTAAAAGAGGAGGCTGGAGGCATGAATTGGGGACTGCCTTGCAAACATATGAACACGCATAGACTTAGCATAGGCACCTGAGAATGAGAGATGGGTCTGGGATGGAATCCAAGAACTGATTTCTAGAGAACGTGGTTTGAATGGTGGTAGTGAGGTGGGATATGGCTGTGGCTCTTGCTCTATTGGCCCACAGGAAGTGGACAAAATCATCACACAGATGATGCGAGTGGCTGAATACCTGGATTGGGATGTGTCTGAACTGAAGCCGGTAAGGCAGCTCTTCCTTCATGTCCCTTCTTGTATTTTCTCCCTGGTGAGTCTACTTTACCCTTGACTAGGATGGCCGGTCTGGGTGTCCTAGGGGGCCATGGAGAGATGTCAAGTCTGAGGGGCCGCTAACACCAAGAGTCTCCCCATTCTCTGCTCAGATCCTTCAGGAAATGATGAAAGAGATTGACTACGATGGCAGTGGCTCTGTCTCCCTAGCTGAGTGGCTCCGGGCTGGGGCCACTACCGTGCCACTGCTAGTGCTGCTGGGTCTGGAGATGGTGAGTAGGAGGGACTTTTGAGGATGGTTATGACAGCTGCCTTGGGTTGTGCTTGTCAGAGGTTGGTTTTCTAAGGGCTTAGATACTCCTTAGCATTCACTGTGCCCTCCTAGACCCTGAAGGACAATGGGCAGCACATGTGGAGACCTAAAAGGTTCCCCCGACCAGTCTACTGCAACCTGTGCGAGTCAAGCATTGGCCTTGGCAAACAGGGCCTGTGCTGTAACCGTGAGTGATGGGGATGGGAGTGCGGGAGCTGCGGGGCAGCCCAGCTCTCTGTGGGAGCATTTTACTCTGAACTTAGTGTCACCTGGGTTTGAATTCTGACCTCTGCCACTGACTAGTTACGTGACCTAGTTAAGCCTTAGTCTTTCTCAACTGAAATCATTGTGAGCACTAAATAAGTTGTTGCAAGAAAAGTGCTTCATCCAGTGCATGTACCAACTATGAAGTCTGCAAAAATAATTAGTTATTATTATTGTTGTTCTCTCTGGGCCTCCTTTGGATCATCCAACTCAGTTGTTGGCACATGGAGGGAGTAGGGGGTAGTCATGCAGTAACAATTGCTCTCTTAGGGGAAGAGTGAGCAAAAGGCATAGGTCTTGGAAGTGAGCCCCCACCCCAAACTTTAATTATCTACCACACCCTCACAGCAAGGGATTTTATGTCTATTTCAGTGAGTGATCATACCTCACCCCCAGGTAAGGAGGAACTAGAGAGAGGGGCTCTAGCTAAGGCTCTGACCTTCTTCCCCCTTGCCCAGTCTGTAAGTACACCGTTCACGACCAGTGTGCCATGAAGGCCCTGCCTTGTGAAGTCAGCACCTATGCCAAGTCTCGGAAGGACATTGGTGTGAGTGACCCCCATGCCTACCCCATCACTATCCGCAGCCTGGCCCCAGCCCTTGACCCATTGCTACCCCTCAGCCCTTCCCCAGTCCTTGCTCAGACCCTCTCAGACTGGGATTGCCTTTCTCCCCAAGGTCCAATCACATGTGTGGGTGCGAGGAGGCTGTGTATCTGGAAGATGCGACCGTTGTCAGAAAAAAATCCGGATCTACCACGGTCTCGTTGGGCTGCATTGTGTGTGGTGCCACCTAGAGGTTAGTCGGAGGCTTTTTCTACAGGCTGTGCTTTGGGGCACCGGGCTTAACTGCCCTGTCTTCTCTGTTAGACTTTAGTCTTCTATGCTTCCCAGACAGCATATCCTTTACAGCCCCTAAGGGCTTTTTTTTTCAGCACCAGATCCCCAAGTTGAGAAGTGATGAAGTTCTTTCCACGATCTCTCCATGCCCACCTTGTCTTTCAGATCCATGATGACTGCCTGCAGGCTGTGGGCCATGAGTGTGACTGTGGGCTGCTCCGGGATCACATCTTGCCCCCATCTTCCATCTATCCCAGTGTCTTGGTGAGACCTGTGGGAAGCGGCTGGGAGGGGACAAGAGTGCTTCTCCGGTTTAAAAATACACACACACACACACACACACACACACAATGCCATTTAGAGCAGAGAGCCTATACTTTGAGGACTCAAGTCAAACTCCCAGCTGTTTAGGGATTCACACACAATCCAATTTTCCTTCCCTTTGCTTCCCTCCCTAGGCCTCTGGACAGGAGCAAAGAGGTAGCAAAACAAGCCAGAAGTACGCGGATGAATTAACCTTGAGCACATTTGAGGCTCTGCGGGTACAAGGCTGAGAGGGTTGGGCTTCGTGTGGTGGGGGATGGTTTTCCTTCCCTGGAGTCCACTTGTGGGGAATGAAGTGGAAACCTGGGGAATTGTGCCCACTCTCCAGAAGCCCCACCCTGGTAGAGGAGGGGAAAATATATCTTGGGGGAATGACAGCTTTCTGCCCCTGTGTCCAGTTAAGTGAACTCTTAACAAAACCCTGCATTCCTTATCCTTGTTTTCTTCCCCCATGCAGATTGACCCTGTTGCAAACACCCACCCACTTCTGGTCTTTGTCAACCCTAAGAGTGGTGGGAAGCAGGGAGAGAGGTGAGAAACCAATACTGAGTCTTCTGAGATGGAGGGAGCAGACCAACAGAGATTCGGAATCTGTGTATATGGGGAGGACTTTCCTTGAGGAGGACAGCAAGAAGGTGGAGTACAGAAACTCCATCCCCTGCCATAAGCTTTTCTTTTCCCCCCTTAAACAGGGTGCTTTGGAAATTCCAGTATCTGCTAAACCCTCGACAGGTGTTCAACCTCCTAAAGGATGGTCCTGAGCCAGGGTGAGTGTCAGTTGGGAGCTATATCCCAACATGTGTGTGTGTCTGCCTATCCGTGTATGTTGAGAGAGTAGGAAAGATTGCATGTTGGAGGGGAGGGCCAGGGGACCCCTAGAAACCAGAATTCAGAATGTTGTTTTGTACTAGGGTCACTGAGTATCCTCTCCTCTGAGTGCTCTGCCTCATCATTGTTCTGCTCTCAAAGGTTGGAGATACCAATTTCTCCCTAACTACTAAGGAGTGGCTATAAATTATCCCCATTGTACCTTTTCTCTGCCCTTAATAGAGATAAGTCTTTTGACTTAGGAAAAGGGGATTATAAAGAAAGTCCAAAATAGAAGTAATCAGCACATCCAAGAGTTGGGTAACCTCATTCCAGTTATCGTCCCTCATCTTCTCTTTCATCTTTTGTCTCAGGCTTAGATTCTTCAGAGAAGTTCCTGATTGCCGGATTTTGGTGTGTGGTGGAGATGGCACAGTAGGCTGGATCCTTGAGACCATTGGTCAGTGCAGGGAGCACTCTGGGCAGGGCACTCAGGCAGTGGTCTTCCAGAGCTAACTCCCTCCATGCATCTCCTCACCTGCCTCCCCAGACAAAGCCAACTTGCCTGTTGTGCCTCCTGTTGCTGTGTTACCCCTGGGCACCGGAAATGATCTAGCTCGTTGTCTAAGATGGGGAGGAGGTAAATGATTAGAAATTTTTTCTTGGGTAATGGATGAGTTGGGGTGGAAGGGAAAGATACCTAGAAAGCATCTAGGCATCTGGTGTACAAAGAGGATTGGGAAGAAGAGGTATAGATGGGTGGGTACCAAAGTGGATTGTCCCAAAAGAAGAGAGCTTTGGAAGGAACAAGGATCACAGTCTGAACTTAGAAATCTAAAAATCTCTTTCAATTTCTCCCAACCAATTCTTAGGGCCCAGAGCATCAGGGAAAATGGGGATAGAGGGAGGACAATGTGGGGATAAGAAAGATTGTATAAGAGCTAAGCCAGCTCTGGTCAGTGTGGCTCAGTTGGTTGGGCATCATCCAGTGCACAGAGAAAGGTTGATGGTTCGATTCCTAGTCAGGGCACATGCCTGAATTGCAGCTTGATCCCCAGTAGGAGGCATGCAGAAGGCAGCGGATTGATGTCTCTCTCTCTCTCTCTCTCTCTCTCTCTCTCTCTCTTTTCCTCTCTCTCTCTCTCTCTCTCTCTCTCTCTCTCTCTCTCTCTCTCTCTCTCAAATAAATGAAACCGTATTTTTTAAAAATATGTAAGCCAGATGCTGAGTGATGGAACTAGTAGGGAGATTTGCCATGACTCATCCATTCATTCAACCAGTTAATCAGGTCATGTATTCATTCATTATAATTTATTCCCAAGTGTATTGCAACAGTCTCCTAACTGCACTCCCATTTCTAGACTTTTGCTCCTTTAAAAGAGAAAGAGTTGCCCTGACAGGTTTGGCTCAGTGGATAGAACGTCAGCCTGTGAACTGAAGGGTCCCAGGTTCTATTCCAGTCAAGGGCATATACCTTGGTTGCAGGCACAGCAGGAGGTGTTTCTCTCTCATCAATGTTTCCAGCTCTCTGTCTCTCTCCCTTTCTCTCTGTAAAAAATCAATAAAAATTTTTTTTAAAAAAAGAGAGAGAGAGAGAGAGAGAGAAAAGAGTTGAAGGTATTAGTAGTTAAAGAGGTCAGTGTGGGGCGGGTTGAGTTTGAGGTATCTTGGAGTTGAGATGTTGGATTCAAAGTCCAGCTCTGAGATGTCACAGGAGATTATAGAATAGGGGTCTGCTAAGGAAAATAAAATGTTTTAAGTGGAAGAAATTATATAAATCCATTGGAGCCACTAAACAATGTGGCGGTGCATTAGGGGAAAGTGTGTCATTCATTGTGACTGGGACATAAGGTGTGAAATGGGGAATGGGGAGAAGGCCTGAGTTTACTAGAGTCCAGATTATGGAGGGTCATGAATGCTGTGCTGAGGAGTTTTTAACTTTATCTTGCTGAAGATTGCTAGCTGACAGTCCACAGAAATTATTTGTACTCTCTACCTTGCAGTGTTTTAATTTTTTTGACCTTGTTATTTCTAAGAAGTGGGTTATGTAATCTTCAATTGCCCACAATCCCTGGGCTTCCTATTATTCACTCATCCACATGACCTTTCTAACAACTAAGGCTTAGATGTGCAATCCCTGAACTGTAGGGAGCTCTTAAACTCATGAAAGATATATATATATATATATATATATATATATATATATATATATATATATATATGTGTGTGTGTGTGTGTGTGTGTGTGTGTGTGTGTGTGTGTGTGTATTATACTCTTGTCCAGCCGGTATGGCTCAGTGGTTGAATGTCAACCTATGAACCAGGAGATCATGTTCAATTCCCAGTCAGGGCACATGGTTGTGGACTCAATCTTGTGTGGGACGTGAAGAAGGCAGCCAGTCAATGATTCTCATCAATGTTTTTATCTCTCTCCCTCTCCTTCTTCTCTGAAAACAAGAAAAAATATATTTAAAAGTAAAATAAAATATTATCCCTCTCTATATAAAATATTATTCTAGAAATTAGGAATATCTTTTAATACATATTACAATGTAAATTTTTGGCCAGATTTTATTTGTTTGTTTTATTTTGCATTAATCCTCACCTGAGGATATTTTCCCATTGTTTTTTTTTTTTTCCAAATATTTTTATTGATTTCAGAGAGGAAGGGAGAGGGAGAGAGAGATGGAAACATCAATGATGAGAGAGAATCATTGACCAGCTGCCTCCTGCATGCCCCACACTGGGGATTGAGCCTGCAACCCGGGCATGTGCCCTTGACTGGAATCGAACCTGGGACCCTCCAGGCCAATATTCTATTCACTGAGCCAAACCGGCCAGGGCCCATTGATTTTTTTAGAGAGAGTGGAAGGAAAGGGGGGAGACTCAGAGAGAGAGAGAAACATTGATGTAAGAGAGACACATTGATTGGTTGCCTCTAGCATGCACTCCAATCAGGGCCAGGAGGTAGCAGCCACAATGTTTGGTGACTAATGGGTTGTGGAGAAAGAGGTGAAGACCAGTCTAAGACATTTCCTAGGTCTGTGGACTGAGCGGATGAGATGGCATTCATTAAGATATGGGATACAGGAGGAGGACCAGTTTAGGGAAGGAAGATTCATTTTTAGACATGCTGCATTGAGGTGTCAGTGGAGCACCCAGATAGAAGTGTGTGGTGGGAAGTTAGAAATCAATGTTAAGAATTTAGAAGAAAAGTCAGGGCTGAAGATACATGTTCGAGAGTCATCTGCTCCTGGGAAGTAATTGACATGCGGAGAATAGAAGAGTTACCAGGAAAAGAGTTAAGAGAGAAGGTGGATGAGGACAGGAAGATCCTGGTAATCACCCTATTTAAGTTTTGAGCAGAGGAATATGAATTATAATGGAGACTGTATTAGTGATCTGTTTCTGCTATAACAAATTATCACAAACATTTGTTTTAAAACAACACAAATTTATCATCTGAACGTCCTGAGGATCAGAAGTTCAAAATAGGTCCCACTTGCATTAAAGTCAAGGTGTTGGCAGGGCTGTGTTTTGTTTAGAGTCTCTAGGGGTCCTCTTTTTACTGATAAGAACCCCTATGATGACATTGGGCCCACCTAGATAATTCAGGATAATCTCCCCATTTTAAAAGTCCTTAATTTAATCACATCTGCAAAGCTGCTTGCCATGTAAGGCAACATATTCACAGATTCTGGAGATTAGGATGTGGACATCTTTGAGGGGCCATTATTCTGCCTACCCCAGAGACTAAGAGGGAGCGTTGGAGAGGGCCCTCTGTAAATTAGAGGGTGCTATTTTAGAAGCCAAGTGAGTAGTTCCATGAGTTAAAATAAGAACTGAAGATATACTATTGGTTTTGGCAGGAATCATTGGCAATCTTTGCCAAAAGAGTTTTCAGCAGGGTTGTATGGTGAAAGGCAAATTACAGAGGGTTGAACTATCAATGGAATGTGAGGAAGTGAAGACCCAATTTTGTAATCTTTTTCTTCCTGATTACAAAAATAATACTTGCTTGTGGTAAAATATACTTCAAACATTTCAGATCTACATGCCAAGAAAGTGAAAGTTCCCTGTAATCTACTCCCTAAAGTTTTGGAATCTGTTTCTACACAGTTTTCTTTGTAGAGACATAGTAATCTATTTAAACAACAAGGTCGTTTTACAGATGCTTTTCTTCTTTTTTAACTCTAAACAATTCATCTTGGTTGTCATTATATTTCTTTTTTTAAAAATATATTTCATTGATTTTGTACAGAGAGGAAGGGAGAGAGATAGAGAGTTAGAAACATCGACGAGAGAGAGAGTCATCGATCAGCTGCCTCTTGCACACCCCCTATTGGGGTTATGCCCGCAACCAAGGTACATGCCCTTGACCGGAATCGAACCCGGGACCTTTCAGTCCCCAAGCCAACGCTCTATCCATTGAGCCAAACCGGTCTCGGCATATATTTCTTTTTCTTTTTTTTAAATATATTTTTATTGATTTCAGAGAGAAAGGGAGAGGGAGAGAGAGATAGAAACATCAAATGATGAGAGATAACCCGGGCATGTGCTCTTGACTGGAATCAAACCCAGGACCCTTCACTCCTCAGGCCACACTATCCACTGAGCCAAACCTGCTAGGGCTGCCTCACTCTTTTTATTACTGAATAGCACTATGCTTTGTGAATGTTATTTTTTTTTTTTTTGAGAGTTTGCTTATTAAAGTTAGGATAGTGAAACAAGGAAGGGGTTAGGATAGAAAAAGCAACAGGAGAGAGACTAGGCGAGGCTGCTTTAGCTCTCTAGAACTGTTATAGGGAAAAAAGAAGTGAGCCAAGGTGGGGCTGCGTTCGCCCACTGGAAAGTCAGAGAAAGGGGGGCAGGTTCAGAGGGTTAGCCCGGGAGAAGCAGCTGCTGCCCATGGCTCCCCTGATTGCAAGTCTTGTGGGGACTGTTAGAGTTTAGGAGAGGCACACCTTTCTGGGAAGAAAAGCATGGATGTGCTCCTGGGAAGGAAAGTGCCTGTCATAATTTATTTAACCAGTTCCCTATTGATAGACATTTGGGTAGCATTTAATCTTTTACTACAAAATTCGCACACAGATGTGAGAATTTCTCTAGGAGGGATTTCAAGAAGTGAAATTGTTGGCTCCAAGAGCATAAAGATTTGACAGATGATTAGTTATTTTCTTAAAAAATAAATAGTGCTTGCTGGGACCGGTTTGGCTCAGTGGATAAAGTGTCGGCCTGCGGACTGAAAGGTCCCAGGTTCGATTCCGGACAAGGGCATGTACCTTGGTTGCGGGCACATCCCCAGTAGGGGGTGTGCAAGAGGCAACTGATCGATGATTCTCTCTCATCGATGTTTCTAACTCTCTATCCCTCTCTCTTCCTTTCTGTGAAAAATCAATAAAATATTTTTTAAAAATTAAAAAAAATAAATAAATAGTGCTTGCTTGAGCAGTATCTATATATATAAAAAGCCTAAACAACCAAACAACTGGTCTACTGGTAGCTATGAAGTGCACTGACCACCAGGGGCAGATGCTCAATGCACAGGATCAGGCTCCCTCCTGTCCGGATTGGGCCTGCAGGGATCAGGCCAAAATTGACAGTCTGACATCCCCCAAAGGGTCCCAGATTGTGAGAGGGTGCAGATCAGGCTGAGGAACCCCACCAGTGCACAAATTCATGCACTGGGCCTCTAGTATATACTAAAATGGAATGATACAGAGAAAATTACCATGGCCTCAGTGCAAGGATGACACACAAGTTTGTGAAGTGTTCCATATTAAAAAGAAAATAATGCATCAGTACATTTTCACTATAAAATTTTTTGAAAAGTGAAATGTGTAAGTCTTCACATATAGGTCTCTTCCTTATTCCTCACCAAATTCCACATTCCTCTCACTGTTTCCTATTTGCACTCATTTTTCTGTTTTCACATGCACACACATGGAACTTTTAAACAAACATAAATGGGATGATGGTATCTAGATTTTTCTGGTTCTTTTTTCATTGCATAATGTGTCTCGGAGATCTTCCATGTTAGTACCTATCGATTTCATTTTGTGTTCAGTAGCTGCACATTATTTCATAGCATGGATTTGCCACATCTATATAACCTTCCCTTAGTGGTGGACATTTAGATTTTTCCCAATTTTTTGCTCTTTTAGAAGTAACTCAGCAAACTTACGTCTATATCTATTGCTGTGCACTTAAATGTTAGTTTCTGTAGGTAAAATTCCTAAAAGTGGAATTGCTACATCAAATGATGTTTTGATAAAATTTGATAATATTTTGATAAAATTGTCAAATTGCCTTCCAGAAATTAAATAACAATATATGCTCCAGTCCTGGTTTGGCTCGGTGGATAGAGCATTGGCCTGCGGACTGAAGGGTCCCAGGTTTGATTCTGATCCAGGGCACAAGCCTGGGTTTCAGGCTTGGTCCCCAGTGGGGGGTGTGCAGAAGGCAGCTGATCTGTGGTTCTCTCTCATCATTGATGTTTCTGTCTCTCCCTCTTCTTTTCTCTCTGAAATCAATAAAAACAAAAACAAAAACAATATATGCTCCAACTAATAGCAAATGAGAGTGCCAGCTTATTCACAATCTCTTTAACACTTGGTTGTCTCAATCTCTTTATACTTTGTTAATCAGAACATCTTCATTTATTTATTTTTTTAAATCAATCTTTATTGTTCATATCATTACAAAGGTTCCTCATTTCTTCCCCCCTCCACCAGGTTCCCACCCCACCCTCCGCCCCCTCCCCGTCCCCCATTGTCCTCATCCATAGGTGCACAGTTTATATTCAGTCTCTTCCTCCCTCCCTTTCCCAGATAGTAAATCCCTTTTCAGATAGTAAATCAGTTACTTAGCATTTTCTCATATTAATAATACCTCCACATGCCCAATGATACACTTCACACAAAAGACATTTCCAAATAGGTCAACCAGCCTCATCCAGGCCCCACCCAGGCACTCACAGATCAACACCTCAGCCCTATACTAACTCAACACATCCAGATCTAAGCCTTCATCACTTGATTCAGCAGACCCTCAAGTTCCCGCAAAAGTTTCCAGCCATGTCTGAGAGGCAGCCATGGGGCAGGGGCAGGCCAGGAGTGAGCTGTTCCGGGCCTGGCTGCTCAGGGCCTGGCCTCTATTGCTCTGGTTCGTTCCACAACTAGCTGCTCCGGGTCTGGTCACCGCCGCTCCCGACCTAGTTGCTCTGGACTTGGCTGCTGCTGCTCCGGGCCTGGCTGCACCCGACCCGGCTGCTCTGGGCCTGGCTGCTCCAGCCCCTGCCGCTCCGGGTCTGGCCGCTCCCAGCCTGGCAGCTGCTGCTCCGGGCCTGGCTGCACCCGACCCGGCTGCTCCGGGCCTAATCAGAGCATCTTTAATATGCATATTGTCCACTTGTATTTCTTTTTTTAAAATACATTTTATTATTATTTTAAAATATTTTTATTGATTTCAGAAAGGAAGGGAGAACAAGCAGTCGAAACATTAATGATGAGAGAAAATCATTGATCGGCTGCTTCCTGCACACCCCACATTGGGGATCAACCCGCAACCCAGGCATGTGTCCTTACCAGGAATCGAACTGTGATCTCCAATGGCCAGGCTTAAATATATTTTTATTGATTTCAGAGAGGAAGGGAGAGGGAGAGAGTTGGAAACACCAAATGAGAGATAATCATTGATTGGTTGCCTCCTGCACACTCCTCTACCGGGGATTGAGCCCGAAACCCAGGCACATGCTCTTGACAGGACTCAACCCCCATACTCTTCAGTCTACAGGCTGACGCTCTATCCACTGAGCCAAACCAGCTAGGGCTGTATTTCTTCAGTGATTAGCTTGTTTGCCTTATTTGCCAATTTTTCTATTGACTTTATAAATATAGAATTTGTAAGCTTTTTATGAATGTTGGGGAAGTTAATCTGTTGTCTGTGTTGCAGAAAATTTTTCTCAGTTTGTATTTTGTCTTCGTTGTTGTTGCTGTTAATCTTCACTGAGGATATTTTCCATTGATATTTTTTAGACAGAGTCAGAAGGGTGGGGGACAAACACAGAGTAACATTGATGTGAGAGAAACGCATCAATTGTTTGCCTCCTACACATGCCCTAAAAGGGATAGGGGATTGAGCTTGCAACTGAGGTCCATGTCCTTGACAGGAATCAAATCCAGGACCCTTCAGTCCGTGGGCAGACAACCAATAAGGCTTTGTGTCTTTGTTTTTTGTTTTTTTTTAAGTGTGTTATTTATTTAACCATACATAAGTTTGTAAATTTAATATATTTGTGTTAATCAGTCTTTCCCTTTCTTGGCTCCTAGCTTTGTATTATGCTTTAGAAAGGACTTTTCCACTCAAAATAGTTTTGTGCTTTCTTTTTTTCTTTTCTTTTCTTTTTTTTAAAAAATATTTTTTTATTGATTTTCTACAGAGAGGAAGAGAGAGGGATAGAGAGTCAGAAACATCAATGAAAGAGAATTATCCATCAACTGCTTCCCGCCCCCTCCCAACCCCCAGGAATGTGCCCTCAACCAAGGTACATGCCCTTGACCGGAATTGAACCCGGGACCTTCCAGTCCCCAGGCTGACGGTCTATCCACTGAGCCAAAAACGGTTTTGGCAAAGCATTGTGCTTTCTTCTAGTACAAATTCTGCTTCCTTTTTTTACATTTAAATTCTTTGATCCATCTTGAATTTATTTTGGTATAAGGAGTAACTTTTACACCCAGCACATTTATGAAATAGTCTTATCTTTTCCCTAATTACTTGAAATGTCATCATATACTAAATTCTCATATACACTTCATTCTATTTCTGGGCATTCTGTCCTTTACTTTCTATTCTATTTACTTTTATCACACTGTTTAGACAGAGTGTCGAGAGAGAGAGAGAGAGAGAGAGAGAGAGAGAGAGAGAGAGAGAGAGAGAGAGAGAGAGAGAGAATATGAATTTTCCCCACTCATCGCTCATTTTAACATTTTTCTGGCTATCTTCTCTAGTCTTCCAGATGAACTTTGGCGTTATTGTTAGATGAGTACACACATTGGGAACACTCATCCTTCATGACAGTGTGGAGAAAAGGGTCAGCAAGGCCCATCCATGTCCAAGCACCCTTCCCTTCCACTGGCAAGGGCTGAGAGGGTCTGCAGGATCAGGGCAGAGGATCCCTGGGAATTTGTGGAGCTAGGAGCTAAGAGGAGGTCCCTCTGGGACTTGGGACTGAGTGCTAATCTGTCTTCTCCCTCCCTCCCTAGGCTATGAGGGACAGAATTTGGGGAAGATCCTCAAGGATTTAGAGACCAGTAAAGTGGTACATATGGATCGATGGTCTGTGGAAGTGATACCCCTACAAACTGAAGAAAAGTGTGACCCAGTCCCCTTTCATATCATCAATAACTACTTCTCCATTGGTGTGGTCAGTGGAGTGGGCAGGGGGGGAAGAAAGGAAGTAGGGGTTAAGCAGGCACAGGCTGGAGGAGGGCAGACTGGGAAGGTAGAAGCTGTATACAGGAAAATTTGGGGTGGGGCCAGTGGTGTGAGTTGCGAGAAAAGAACATGAGGCATACTGCTCCCAAATGGGGAAGTTAAAGAAAGTTCTGTGCTAAGAGGAGGCAGGCCTCTGATCTTACGTGCCCTGAACTCCCCAGGACGCCTCTATTGCTCACCGATTCCACATGATGCGAGAGAAATATCCTGAGAAGTTCAACAGCAGGTGAGAGAAAGTGGGAGTGGGGATAGGCATACACAGTGGCAGGGACCAGTTGTGGCCAAGTGTGACCAGAGCACTTATATGGGCAGTGACATCTCTAGGACAGCCCTCACCCCAAAGGTACCCTATTCTGCATGGGTATGGAGTCAGGAAGTTGATGCCTTTCCCTGTCACGGCCAACTGTATAATTTGTCCCTTCCCTACTGGGTCTTGTGTTGGGGCTGATACAGAATGAAGAACAAGCTATGGTATTTTGAATTTGCCACATCTGAATCCATCTTCTCAACATGCAAAAAGCTGGAGGAGTGTTTGACAGTTGAGGTGGGTATGATGAAACCTAACCCTACATCCTTTTCAGCTTTTTATACCTTAGTTTCTCCCTACACAAGTGCCTCAAAAATTTCCCATATATTATTTAAAATAAGTTTTTAAAAAATATATATTTTATTGATTTTTACAGAGAGGAAGGGAGAGAGACAGAGAGCTAGAAACGTCAATGAGAGAGAAACATCGACCAGCTGCCTCTTGCACACCCCCTACTGGGGATGTGCCCGCAACCAAGGTACATGCCCTTGACCGGAATAGAACCTGGGACCTTTCAGTCCACAGACCGACGCTCTACCACTGAGCCAAACCGGTTTCGGTAAAAAAATTTCCCATATTCTTGAACCTTTGCTTTGACCTCCCGGCTCTCCAATTTTGAATTCCCAAGTTCTCAAGATTTACCAGTCCCTATTTCTCTCCAGCCCTTTCAAAACTCAAAATTTTGGCTTTCCCTGTTGGCCATTTGGTGGAGGAAGAGATCATAGCCCTTGATTATGTCATGAAGTGAGGATCTGTTTTCTCCTGTTCTCAGATCTGTGGGAAACCACTGGATCTGAGTTCCCTATCTCTAGAAGGCATTGCAGTCCTGAACATTCCTAGCACGCATGGTGGATCCAACCTCTGGGGTGATACCAAGAGGCCCCATGGGGACACCCATGGGATCAACCAGGCCTTAGGTTCTGCAGCTAAAGTCATCACTGACCCTGACATCCTGAAAACCAGTGTACCAGGTGAGAGGAGCAGCTTTGGAAGTGGAGTGAGCGGGACTAAGGGGAAGGTGTGACTCTTTGAAGGCACCCTGCTTCTGCAAAGCTTATCTTACTACTTTCCGCCCCCAGACCCAACTGACAAGCGGCTGGAAGTGGTAGGGCTGGAGGGTGCAATTGAAATGGGCCAGATCTACACCAAGCTCAAAAATGCTGGACGTCGGCTGGCCAAGTGCTCGGAGATCACCTTCCAGTAAGGCAAACTCTGGCCAGGGGCTCTGAGGGAAGGAGTTGGGCTCGGAGCACCTGGGACATGGGAATGGTGGGGAGGGGCCGACCTAGGAGATCTCAGTGCTAAAGGATCTGAAAGCCAATCTAAAAAAATAGAGCTTTGGTATTTAATTGGCAAGGAAATCTCCACCAATCTACCTTGGCCTCCCACAGCACCACGAAAACCCTTCCCATGCAAATTGATGGAGAACCATGGATGCAGTCGCCCTGTACGGTAAGTATTGCCTAAGCCTGCCAAAAATTGAACCCTCAGACCCCATGGATCCTAAATCTCCATTCCATAGCTTCTTTACTTCCTCCTGATGCCTGGAGTTCCCCTGTGCACCATTCCTCTCATACCCTGTCTTCTCAGCCCCTGGCCTTCCTACTATGAATGGCTTATCTTGGACCCCAGCAACCCACCCTGAACCCACGGGTCTTTCCCCAAGAAGACCGGGTTCTGCATCTGAACATGCCCTCTTTCCTTTCAGATCAAGATCACCCACAAGAACCAGATGCCCATGCTCATGGGCCCACCCCCCCGCTCCTCCAATTTCTTTGGCTTCTTGTGTTGAGGGGGGACACCTCAGCCTCCAAGCCAGCCTTGAACCCACCTCTCTGGACTCTACTCTGTAGGCTGTGTATACTGCTGCCATACCCTCCTGCCAGCTCAGGGCAGTGTTCCTTCACCCTTACAGTATTTATTACCCTGCACCACCTCCACTATTTCCCACACATATATGTGTACACACACACACACACACACACACACACACACACACACACACACACAAACACCACAAACTCATACGTTGCAAGTGCCTCATCTGAATAAAATGATTTTTCCCCCCTCACTGGGGTATCTGGTAAGTGAGTGGTATACCTCCTTCCTTTATTCCTTCACTCCGAGAAGCAAGAAAAAACCAGCATCGGGTTCTGAGTATTTATTTCAGGTAATGGCAGCCTTTGAGTAGAGAAAAGATAGGCATTTCTGTCCACCCTGGGTAAATCATGGCAGCCCATGCAAGTTCTCAGACCTGCTGCCCGCCGAGGAGGGGCCTGCTCTCACCCATGGAGGAAGAGTGGAAGACCCGGGGCAGGCGCAGCCAGGGGGTGCTGCCCTGTGGCAGCTGGGGAAGGGAGACAGCAGGGCCCCGCTTCATAAGTCTGCGCCTGAGATTGGGAGAAGGAGGAGAGGCGTTAGCAATGGCCCAGGGCAGCCTGCCTGTGCCTCTCCAAAGGACAGCCCATATTTCAGGTTTCCTTGGCCTTGGTCTTTGCTCCCCAACCTTCTCCTCACCAACAGGGTTCATCCTCTCCTGTTGCTGTGGTGGCCTCTGTCCATTCCCCTCTCCTACAAGCTTCCCTATTTGAGGACTCCAGGCCCAGAGATCTGGCCTTTTTGCAGGTGGAGAACTCAGTTCGCCAAACCTCCTCCGCCTTTGATATTGCCAATAACAATAGTCATCAATATAATCATTTATTGTATTCTTGCTTCGGAACCAGATGCTTTATCCACATTGTATCTAATCCTGACAACAGCCCACAGGATAAGTGTTAGTTTTCCTACTTTTCAGAAGTTCGAAAGGTTAAGCTACTTTCCCAAAATCCCACGAGCAAGAATGCAGCCCATTCTTGTTTAACTTCCAAGTTTGGGCTCTTTCCTGGACACTACACTTCCTCAGGAGGAAGAGTGAGTGGTGGAAATAAGGAAGAAGGGAGTGTGAGCCGGATGGTGGGGTTCTCACCTGTATACCAGAAATGCAAGCACCATAGCCATCAACACCAGCAAAATACCCACGAACACGGGAGCCTGCCCAAGGTCTGCTTCTTGACCTGTGAGTAGAATCCCAGACTCTGCTTCAGTGTCTGTTCCCTGACAGATAGCCTCTGCCCACTGCCCTTCTTCATCCCTGCTCTTGTCCAAGTACCTACCAGGCATGACAAGCTGGGTGCTGACCATTGCCAGGCTGTTGGCATCAGCCAAAGACACATTGAGGCAGTAGGTCCCTGAGCCGCCTGTTAGTGCCTGGTACAGAACCAGCTGGCAGGCTGGGCTAGGTGGCACAGCCTGACACAGCCGCTGGGTAGGGGGCTGGCACCCTGGCGATGAGATGTCCACACAAGCTTCCTCGGGCAGCCTGGGAGAGGTGACATCTTATGTCGGGGGGGAGGGGGGTGTCTGGGAAGGAACACTTGATACAGAGAGTAGGTTAACGGGTCAACCAGGAGTTCTCGGGGACACTCACCCGCCTTGACAGGACACAGTCAGCTCAAATGCATCCCCTTCACTGGATGGCACAGCCTGCAAGATCTCAGCACTCTCGATGCCCTCTGCAAAGTTGCAAGATTTTAAGCCTGGGATTCCTCTACCAGGATTCCCTAAAGGCCCACAGACAGGAAGTCCCTAATCCCTTCCCCTTGCCTTCAAATGAAAACTCTGGGATTTAGTTATTCTTGCCCACGTGAGCAACTCCTTCCACAGTATGCTTCCACTGGCAACCTGAGGCAGCCCACACCTCCCTCCGCCAGCCCCCGCAGCAGGCAAGACTCACGGACAATGTCCATGGTGAGCGAAAAGGAACCGTATCGATACAGAACACAATCCAAGGGGGCTTGTCTCTTCACCAGGATGAGGGAGGCTGTGTCATCCAGCAGGGGGCTCTGGGAGCCTGGCAGGAGAGGAGAGAATCAACAGACAAATGACTCACCTGGAAACAAGCCTAGCCGGATCGGCTTGGAATCTGACAAGACCCGGGAAATCTCATTGTATAGATAAGGAAACTGAGGCCCTGAAGGAGAAATTACTGCCCCACAGCCTCACAGATGGGATAGAGTTAGAGTTTTAAAAAATCACAAGTATTTATTATAGCCCTCACTGTGCCAGGCCCTAGGCTAGATATATGTTTAACTCATCTAAGTGTCACTTTTGCACTCTCCCATTTTCAGTGCTATCATTTCAGACTGGTCTGCTTTGGGAAGAGAATCCAGGGGTGGGAAATGGTGTCAGAATCTGGAAAAAAAAAAATTTATGCATTTACGCTTGCACAGAAAATGAGATATAAAGATTATATAAATAACCACAGTCTGTCATTCCCTGGCCTGTTCCTCAGAGAACAGCTCTCAGGGACAGAGAAGCAACAAGCTCTCTCCCCAGGTCCTAGGGGAAGGCCCTGACTTCTGAACTCCATATCTAGTCCATGGCAGTAAGAGGGACTTGAGGGCTTTAAAACCAGTGAGGCCTCTGAGGGGACTCCCATTGCCAGGCAAATGAGTGAGTAACAGCTGGGTCCTGAAGTCTTTCAGCTCTTTAGTTACAAATGCCCCACCTCACTAAACCTCACTCACACTGGCCCTCTTACCCGTAATACCTTCTGTAGGCACGAATGGGCTGGCATCTGGACCCTCAGGCTCAGGCGTGGGTACCTCTCCCGCTGTGGTCTCCACCAACTCTGTGGTTGGTACCTGTACAACTGTGGTTTCAGAGGGCTCTCTGGTTGACACTTCAGGGGTCGTACCTATAGCCTCTGCAGTTGGCATCTCTGCAAGTGTGGTGCCTAGGCCCTCTGCAGTTGGCACTTGCACTGGTGTAGTATCTAAAACTTCTGTGGTTGGCACCTGCACATTTGTGGTTCCAGAGGGCTCTCCAGTTTGCACCTGACCAGGTGTCGTACCTACAACTTCCGCAGTAGGCACTAACCCAGCTGTGGTGCCAGGGGCCCCTTCAGTTGGCACAAGCCCATTTGTGGTTCCTGGAACTGGGGAGGAGCCACAGGAGCCGAGAGGAATAGCAGCCTGAAGCACCACCCGGGCAGTGACTGGGCCCGACTCTAGGTAAGTGTGAGTGACCACAAGTGCCCGAGAGATCAAGGTCCCAGTGCTGTCTCCAAAGTCCCAGGTGTAAGAAATGTCAGCCCCAGACAAGTAGCCACTGGGGTCATGGAGCTGGAGCGCAAAGACCAGAGGTTGGTTTCTCAGGAAGTTCTTGTTCCCTCCATCCAAGGCTTGCAGTTGGGACACGCTCACAGAGAAGGGCACCTGGTCTGGGGTTGGAACGAGAAAAGGTTAAGACGCACACCTGGGCCACAGCTTCTCTTTCCCCAGCCACACCCTCCAACCCCAAGCTGACTGTGTCTACACTGGCTCTAAGCCCCATATTCCTTTGTGCAGGTTTTCCTGGTTCTGCCCCTTGAAGATTATGCACATTTCCCTTTTCCCCTTCCAGACCAGCCAAACCTCTCCACCTTCTTCTCTCGCTGTGGGATTGGCCTTGTTCCCTCCGAATCCTTACCAGTAACGGTGAAGGCTAAGCTGGAGTAACCGAGGGGCATGTAACTCCCAGACCCCCGGCGGTGGTAGACAGTTACTTCCATGGTGTTTGTGCCCAGAACTGAGGAGTCTGTCCCGATGCTCAGCCCAGACACCGGGCCCCCTAGAACTTGCCAGTACTGGCCTGAGGGTTTTGGAAAGAAAAGCAGAGAGGGGTGAGGGTTACTGGTTGAAGAAGATTGATTAGAGACAGCACCAGAGAAAGAAGGTCAGATGAATGAAGGACGGTAATTTTATTTACTTATTTTTAAATATATATATATTTTACTGATTTTTTACAGAGAAGAAGAGAGAGGGATAGAGAGTTAGAAACGTCGATTAGAGAGAAACATCCATCAACTGCCTCTTGCACACCCCCCACTGGGGATGTGCCCACAACCAAGGTACATGCCCTTGACCGGAATCGAACCCGGGAGGGACCCTTGAGTCCGCAGGCAGACGCTCTAACCACTGAGCCAAACCGGTTTCGGCAGGATGGTAATTTTAGATGGTATTTGGAAGGTGGCAATATGGGGGCCAGGGAAGGAGTCCTAATGAGTGGTTCCATGGAATGGGACTCTCACGGAGGGAGGATTCCCAGAAAGAACTAAACTGAGTTGGAGGGGGCGAAGTGCTATGGAAGAGGAGGTTGATTAGGGAAACTTACAGAGCTTAAAGGATGGGACCAAAAGGAAAGAGAATCAGGTGGGAAGAGGTGAATCCAAGTGTGGATGACAGGCCAGAGCAGGGAGTCCCTCACCCCAGGTCTTCCAGACGTAAACAAATCTTCTCCTCTGAGACCAGGGGCCTGATGGGCAGGCCTCCCCATCAGGAAAGATGCAGGCATCATCAAGTTCCTGGGGATACACTGGCTGTCCTCCCCACACCTGGCTCCCTGAAAGGTAGATACAGAGTCACCTTTGAACCCCGGCATTATACCGAACCACTAATACTGCTCGGGGGGGGGGGGGGGGGGGGGGGCTCTGGGAATACGCCCTAGCCGCAAAGTGTATTCCCCTTGGTATAACCCATTTAGGGTGGTAGTGGAAAGAATGGAAACTGCAATTAAAAGTTCATATGTATACACTTACATAGGAAAGAGACTGCAAGGCGCTATATCAATATATTTAGAGGGATCTGCTTTAGCGGATGGGATAAAAGTAGAAATAACAGCACCCGCTGCTAACATTTATTGAGCCTTTACTATAGGCTAGGGCAGGCCTTGTGCTAAATTCTTTATATACTATCACATTTTAGTCCTTACAACAACCCTTCATTGTAGGTATCATCCCCATTCTACAGATAAGGGGACGGGAGCACAAAACAAGTATTTGCCCAGGATCACATACTAGTAACAAGTTTACATGTAAATCCATCCAACTTCTAAGTCCACTGGGTCTTCTGCCCCCATTTGGGTGACTATAATCTGCCCCCCCCCCCACTTTATTTGTGTTTTCTACTTTTTCTACGATGAATATGCATTACATATATAATTTGGTTTTTGTGTTTTTACACTAGAGGTGGAAGGGGGCATTCCCTGAGCTCATTAGGGGTACTGGAGAATTGGGACAGAGGAAGGAGGGCCTGGGATGGAGAGGTACTCACCATTGACGATGGTGTCATTGGACCAAATGACCTGCCCATCTGGCAGCACCTTTTGGCTTTCAGGGAAGTGCAGGGAAATAGAGAAGGAGACATTTGCCCCAACCAGCGTAGGCCCATCACTACGGACCTTCAAGGCCACCGGGCCTCCTGGAAAAGGCAGTTGCATTAGCTGGGACTCCTTGTCCTCTCCTCTTCATATACCCTTCCCCTTCTTCTCAAACTACATTCAACCCAGTTCTCTCCCCACCCCATTTCTACCGTGCCCTCCCCAGAATTTGCCAAGTTCCCACCTCTCCAGCAATCAGGCCCCTGGTTTTCTGTCCACTCAGGATACAGCTGCTTGTTCCAGCCTTTAGTTCTGAGCTGCCTCGAGACACCAAGCAAGTCTTGGCCTATGGATCCTAAAAGGAAAGTGCCATGAGGGCCCTAGGACCTTCACTCAGTCCCTTCTCAGGAAATAATAGTGTCCCATGTCACTCCTCTCATTCTCACATTCAAAGTGCATTTTAATTTACGAATGTCCTCTAGGTATCAGGTACAAAGGACTATGCTAGGTACAAAGAACTTAAGGAATGAATAAGACATAGCTCTGAAGGGATTCAAGGTAAAGTATAGGAAATAGACATATATGTAAATTGCTATAAATCAAGGCACTATTTAATATGAGCCATAGCAGACATGCATAAAGTACTACAAAATGACAGTCTAAACAGATTTCCACTGTATTTCCACTCTGGCAGATTAGGATAGGAAAGACTTCAATGAGGAACTGGCCTGTGGGACAAAGCACTCCAGGCAGAGGCCTAGCATGAGCAGATGCGTGCATGGAGGCATGGAAGCACATGGCATGACCCAGAACTACTAGCAGTCTGGTTAATGCACACAGGGAAAGACGAGACCAAAAAGCTGCCTTGGGGGCTTTGAGCGTTCGGTGAAGGAGTCTGGCCTTTAACTCTACAGGCAAGGCCACCTCAGAAGATTGTTTTATTGAGCTATAACCCACACACATAAACTTCACCCTTCAGAATCTCTTTTAATATGATCAGTCTGTGTTTTATTATTTATTTGTTTATTTATTATTTTTTTAATTATTGGTAATCCCACTTTATTTTTTATGTATTTATTTATTTATTTTACAGAGAGGAAGGGAGAGGGATAGAGAGTTAGAAACATCAATGAGAGAGAAACATCGACCAGCTGCCTCCTGCACACCCCCCACCAGGGATGTGTCCGCAACCAAGGAACATGCCCTTGACCAGAATCGAACCTGGGACCTTTCAGTCCGCAGGCCCGACGCTCTATCCACTGAGCTAAACCAGTTTTGGCCAGACTGTGTTTTAGAAGGATAACTGACAAACCGTGAGGAAGATGGATCAGAAAGAGGCAGAGGTTGGGGTTGGGAACAGCAGACAAATTTAGTGCAACTGACTGAGAAAAAGAGATGATGGATCTCTATATGCCTCATCCAGATCCAACAACTATCACATTTGCCACATTTGTTTTTTCTTTATGTTGTTATTGTTGTTTGTTTATGTTGCTTTATTTTTTTATTGAATTTATTGGGGTGACGTTGGTTAATAAAATTATATAGGTTTCAGATATACAATCCTATAATCCATTATCTGTATATTATATTGTGTGTTCAGCACCCCAAGTCAAGTCTCCTATTTGTTTTTAGTTAAAGTCTTTAAAAGCTAATCCCAGGCATCTTGTTATTTTAACCCTACAAACTCAGTATGCATTTGTTTGTTAAAATGAATATTTTATTGAATAAGCATCACTTCACACTAGACAAAATTATCAAACCATAAAAATTTCATTAATATCTAAAAATGGCTTATGACATAAAAAAAAAAAAGTCAGCATCAAAAAGTAAGCACAGTCTTTTAAGAGCCTCAGATGGACAAGAATGAATAGAATGTTTCCAGCCTTACATTAAGGAACATGGTAAGAAAAAAAGACTTAAAACAGCACCATGAATGAGGAAAGTCAAATCAAGAAGAATTTTCTTGAAGTTTGTGAGAAAGAAGAAATTGAGAGCACAGCTGGTGTGGCTCAGTGGTTGAGCATCAACCCATGAACCAAGAGGTCACTGGTTTGATTCCCAGTCAGGGCACATGCCTGGGTTTCGGGCTTAGTCCTCAGAAGGAAGCGTGCAGGAGGCAGCCAATTGACATCAATGTTTCCTTCTCTTTATCCCACTCACTTTCTCTCAAAAATCAATAAAAAGACATTAAAAGAAAAAAAAAAGAGGAAACTGAGATATGATGCATGTATTTCAGCTTAGCAGAAACTAGCCTCACTCCATTTGAACTTTGAACTGGAAATCTAGTTGATTCGGCTGGGAGAGGATCTGGAATCTTCACTGAGTATCTTACTACTAGAGCAAGAGAATCATAAGATGCCCCATTCTTTTCCCACTCCCAACCCTCCCTCCTCAGAGCCCCTCGGGACATTCCAGATCCTCTCACCACTCCTCACCCCCACCTCTTGCTCCTGTCACGAGGCCCCAATCCTCCAGAGCCCTTTCATGTGATGCTCAGCTGAGACCCCTCTGCCTGCCTTTTCCATGCACAGGACAAAAGCCTGGCCTGTGTTCACCCATCCCCACCCTACAGAGGTTTGATGGTGCCTCCTTACCCTTTTTATCCAATGCCACATTCTCTTTCCTACTCCTCACTTTAAGTACCTTTTCCCAAGTGCCTGAGACATCACCTAAAAGAGCCACTCATTTCTCCCCACCCCCCTGGAGCCCCTGCCCCAGGGGCGTCTCAGAATTATGGCCATGAAGACCCACCATTTTCTTCTTGCCCTTCCAAGCGGATGGAATTACTCTCAGACTCAGTCCCAGATTCAGACTTCAAGTACACACATCCTTACTAAATCAAATGAATGAGAGAAGCCTGAAGTGTTGCCGGTATCTCCCATTAGGAGGGAGGAAAGCAGACAGAGCAGGTGTGCAACCCAAATGCACTTATTCATATCCACGCGCCCCACACTAACCTTCTGTGGCCCCCACGGCCAGAAGAGCACCCAGCACAGCTACACGGAGAAGGCATTTTAAAGGAACCATCCTGTCTTTCTTCCAGCAACCAAAGGCACTGAGGGGCTGGGACAAGCCCCTATATAAGAAAGGGGTACTCATTTGCATAGTCCTTCCTCCTCTCCCTCCAGGGGAGGTCTGGGAGGGGCTGCTAGAGAACTGGAGAACTGACAGGGATCCTGTTCTCTAGACACAAGTTCATTCTCATCTGGACTGAGAAAGAATTGGCCGAAGGGCAGCTACGTAACAGGTACTCCGCATGCACAATTCACCATGGGAGATTAAATCAATTTGTTGTTTGAGTCAAACCAGGGGCCTCAAAAAGATTGAAACAGAGATCCTACATCCAAAAACAGATTGAGAGAGAGAGAGAGAGAGAGAGACAGTATCCCCAGCTTCCTGCTTTTCTTTATTTACTTAATTAAATTTATTATTCAAGAGAGCACACCCCAGCTTCCTGCTTTTCAAAGGAGGCCCCAGGGACAAGTGGCATTTAATCTTTTTTTTTTTTTTTTAATATATTTTATTGATTTTTCACAGAGAGGAAGAGAGAGGGAATGAGAGTTAAAAACATCGATGAGAGAGAATCATCGATCAGCTGCCTCCTGCACACCCCCTACCAGGGATGTGCCCGCAACCAAGATACATGCCCTTGACCGGAGTCGAACCTGGGACCTTTCAGTCCGCAGGCCCGACGCTCTATCCACTGAGCCAAACCGGTTTCGGCCAGGTAGCATTTAATCTTAGATCGACGTGTATTTTCCCCAAGAGATCAGGAAATCCCTGCAAAGCCAGGACACGTGGAGGCAACTGGAGCCCAAGTCAGGTTAGTACTTGGAAGGACGTGCGCGGCCTCCCCACCGAGGCAGAAACCGGCCCTAAAGCCTCTTCGGAACCAAACTTGCGCCGGGCGGCTCCTTAGCGGCGAGGGCGCGGGATTCGCCCCTCCGCGCTGACGTCGGCCAATAGGAAGGGCCGGGGGCGGAGCCATGGAAACGCGGGAAGGAGAGGCGGGGCCTCCGGCGGCGGTGGGGACCCGGAGGGAGGCGGCAACATTGTTTCAAGTTGGACAAATTGACAAGAGCGAGCGATAGCCCTGCGTTCCATCCGGACCTGGAGCCGCGGAGCCGCGCCCCGCTTCCCCTCCTCCGCCCCGGAGAGCCGGGGCCCGCTTTCTCCAGGGTTCCCAGGCCCCCGCCCCGGGGCCCGGCTGACCCTGACTCGCTGAGCGCTCCATGGAGAACTTCCAAAAAGTGGAGAAGATCGGGGAGGGCACGTACGGAGTGGTGTACAAAGCCAAAAACAAGCTGACGGGGGAGGTGGTGGCGCTCAAAAAAATCCGCCTGGACACGTGAGTGGCCTCCGTCCTGGGACTGCCACCCCGGCAGGGCCCCCACCCCCGCCCCCACCCCGCGGGCGGGTAGCCGTCCAGGGACCGGAAGGTAGCTGGGAGGGACTTCTTTCGAAGGGGAGAAGGGAGTTGGAGGACGGTGGAGGGTTTCCCTCCCGAGATTACGGGGTCGGGTCGAATCCGTGGGAAACTTGCTCCCCGGAGCCTCGGGGAACTCCCCCAAATGGGCAGTCCGGGAGGCACAGGAAGGGAAAGGAGGCCTCTGAGGTGGGGGTCCAGGACCCTCCGTGGAGGTGGGCTTTGGGGGAACCGGTGAAGAGCACTTTTCTGAACAAAAAGAGCCCCCCTCGCTGCCCCAGCCCCACCCCCCTCTTAGAACTCTCTCCCTGTTTCAAAAGAATGGCCGTTGAACCTCACTGGCCCCTCTAGGGAGGCTGGGTGCTGCCACTCCCTTTTTTCCCTGTTACCTTCTCTCCCTCTTTACCAGGAGGCTTTCCTCACCTACCTGTGGGGGGGGGGGGGGGAGAAATAATGGCCTCCATGTGTCCAAAAGCCACTCTCTGTCCCGGATGAATGAATGAACGACAGCACACTTTCTCTTCCCTCACTTTACTAGGGGATGCTGGGGTGGCGTCTCCTTAAGGGAAAAGAATGCCTGGGCTGGGAGAAAAGGGATATTTGTAACCACATTCCCATCTCTGTTTCCCAATCTCTCCAAGTGAGACAGAGGGTGTACCCAGTACTGCTATTCGCGAGATCTCTCTGCTTAAGGAGCTTAACCACCCAAATATTGTCAAGTAAGTATGCAAATGGGAGGTGCTTTGACAGGAAGGAGGATGTCTACCGTCTGTGTCATGTGTCATCGGGCGGTCTCGCTCTCACCTCCATTCCTGGACCTCTCTTCCCTAGGCTGCTGGATGTCATCCATACAGAAAACAAACTCTACCTGGTGTTTGAGTTCCTGCACCAAGATCTCAAGAAATTCATGGATGCCTCTGCTCTTACTGGCATTCCTCTTCCCCTCATCAAGGTAATCCTTCTCATCAGCTCCTCCCCAACAAGGTCATGTCCTGTGAGGACTGAAGGCCAGAAAATCAGACCGAATGAAGAATTGTGATATTGGTTTCCCAGCCCTCATCTCCCTACACACACACACACACACACACACACACACACACACACACACCTTTCTTTTGTGGCTCTTTCACTGTTCACTATGCTTATTAACCCTGGGGCTGGGCAGGAGAATCAAAGTTGAAACTCTAGTGAGTCAACATAACAGCTCCAGGTAGAAAGTCAGATGAAACACAGATAAATGGGACTTGAGGGCACTTGGTACATTCCTCCAAAAAAAAGTCCTTTTACCTGTTTGGTGGGAGAAATAGCCAGTGAGTCTCTAGTTTCTGTATTATAGCTGGGTTGTTTACTCCCCGAACTAATTTCAATCTATCAACAGGTGTTTATTCAACACACACTTATAATCTAATATAGTAAAGGTTTTAGTAGAGCTTTGGAGGTAGTAAAGAAACATAATTCTATCTCTCTCCATTGTCAGAGCTATCTGTTCCAGCTGCTCCAGGGCCTTGCTTTCTGCCATTCTCACCGAGTCCTGCACCGAGACCTCAAACCTCAGAATCTGCTTATCAACACAGAGGGGTCCATCAAACTAGCAGACTTCGGACTAGCCAGAGCCTTTGGAGTCCCTGTTCGTACTTACACCCATGAGGTCAGTCCCTCTCCACATTTCTTCTCTGAACTTCCTGGGAGGTGTTAACAAGGACATTCAGAAAGTAACTAAAAATATTTAGACAGCAGTTTCTCTCTCACTAGAGCAGGGGTAAGGGACCATTTTTCTGGCAAGGGCCATTGGATATTTATAACATCAATCGAAGGCTATGCAAAATTATCAACTTAAAAAATTAGTCTCCTAGCCCTAGCCGGTTTGGCTCAGTGGATAGAGCAGTGGCCCTCAGACTGAGGGAACTGGCTTCAATTCCAGTCAAGGGCACGTACCTTGGTTGCAGGCTCCATCCCGGGTCCTGGTTGGGGTGTGTGCAGGAGGCAACCAATTGTGTCTTTCTCTCACATGGATGTTTCTTTCTGTCTCTCCCCTTCTACTCTCTCTAAAAACCAATGGAAAAATATCCTCAGGTGACTATTAACAACAGCAACAAACCAGTCTGCTAATCAAACATTTAATTAACTCACCCCAATGCCTTGGCAGGGCCAGACCAAATGATTTCTTGGGCCTTATAAGGCCCACAGCTGGACATTCCCTATCCCCGCACTAGAGGGAGAGTATTTTTGACGATTCAAGAGGTTCTCCCAGAGTGCATACTGCAGGGCGAACTGGGCGTTGATAGATACCAAGCCAAGTGAACTGCATGGCACACCGTTAAAATTATGACCACTTCTCTCAAGTTTTCCATGAGGGCCACAAATTGGGGGTTCAGAAAATACGGTCCCAGAGTCATGGCGAGGCCCGTTCTGGGCTAAGATGTATGTAGTCATTTTGCTGAGGGAAAACCAGAGGCAAGGGAAGGGTGGAGGGAACGAAGCTGCTTGTTAAGAGGCTGGGAGTTAGCAGAGTAGGGCCGGGGAACTGAGATGGCATCTCCATGCCCCATATACCAACCCTCCCCTTCCTGCGTTTGTCCTCAGGTGGTGACCCTGTGGTACCGAGCACCGGAAATCCTTCTGGGCTGCAAATACTACTCCACAGCTGTGGACATCTGGAGCCTTGGCTGCATCTTCGCTGAGATGGTACAGATCCATGCCCGAGTTCCACCCTGCCCTCTCCTCCCCACATTCAACAACAGAACTGTTTCTTGGCCCAGATCCATGGCCCTTCTGTTATCACAGGGTTCTTTCTCTGGAGTAGCACTGCAAGGGTGGCGGGGAAAGGATAGGACCGTTGTCCCTGATGTCAACCACAATGCTAGGATATCCTCAAATAGCTTTCGCATCCTCGTACATCTCTGATCCCCAAGTTGAGCTAAGTAATTTCTGTAGCTGCTTTAGCTTTGGTCTGCATATATTTGGTAGAAGGAGCTCCACTGAGTGCTTCCTTCATTTGGCCTGGAGACCTTACTGTACGGTGTGAGGAATGCGGTGAAGCCACCTGTGTTCAGTTGAGCCACATTTTTTACTTAAACTGCAAACTTAGTTCATGTCCCCACCCAACCTCTGGCTTTTTAGACCAAAGGATCCCTGAGGCCCAGCCTTCATATGTGAACTGTCGTCCCATTTAATACAGTCATGGCATGAGCTGAGTTTTAAAATCAAATCAGCAATTTGTTTTATGGTCCTTCATCTGGGTTGTAATGTGCATTTATCCCCCAGTGCATTACTTTACGATTGCCCATATTCCTCTCTCAATTCATCAAAAAATATTTGTTAAGCACCTAGTGTGTACCCAGCACCATGCTAAGTGCTGTGGGGAACACAGAAGAAATGGAAGACACAGTCTCTGCACGCTGTGCTCCTATCTAGAAGTGGCTGCATCACAAGGAGGGGTGTCTACCCCACACCCCGTGAGTGGCTTGGGATCCCTTTGCTACACGTCAGTGGCACCCCAGACATTCACCCCCTCCCGCACCCACCCAGCCTTGGGGATCTGCAAAACCATGGTTGGGGGAAGGGAGGAGGGGGCGAGGAGACAGATGAAGGGACTTTATTGTCTCAGGCTCTGTGTGACTGACCCCATGAAAGGCCCCGGGGAGGGAGTCATGGGGCCCTTCTGACCTTCCACTGCCTGCGGGAACCTCCGGCACACAAGGGGCAGTTTGACTGATGCCAGGGTGGGCCTTGGCTTTTCCTCTTTCCTCACGTTCAGGTGACTCGCCGGGCCCTGTTCCCTGGAGATTCTGAGATTGACCAACTCTTCCGGATCTTTCGGACTCTGGGCACCCCGGATGAGGTGGTTTGGCCAGGAGTTACTTCTATGCCTGATTATAAGCCAAGTTTCCCCAAGTGGGCCCGGCAAGATTTTAGTAAAGTCGTGCCTCCCCTGGATGAAGATGGACGGAGCTTATTATCGGTGAGAGCCGGGGGTGGGCTCCCTTTCCTCATTGACTACCACAGGGCAGGGTTTTTCCTGGAGGAAGGAAGGGTCAGACCCTGGATCCAGTTTTCGTGTTTCCCCAGCTCCTGCTTCGGGTCTCCCTGTTGGCATACCAATTGAACGGGCAGATACAGGGAGGAGGGAAATGGGAACTCTGCCTTGGGTAAAATGGTTCTGGTTTCCTGAATTGTTGGAATACTTGCTGTCTGTTAAGCCCGCTCTCACATCACTGAAGTCAATGTACATCTTTCCCTCCAGCAAATGCTGCACTATGACCCCAACAAACGGATTTCAGCAAAGGCAGCTCTGACACACCCTTTCTTCCAGGATGTGACCAAGCCAGTACCCCATCTTCGACTCTGATGTTCTTCTGCAAGCCCCCAGTCTCACCCTCCCCTCCAGTGAGGGGCCTGATCTGGCTTGGCCTTGGGCTGTGGGTGCCCTCTACCTTGTCTGGCTGCCTTAACACTCACTCACCTTCCTTTCTTAGCCAGCCAACTCTAGGGACACAAGGGGTTGGAGAGGGAAAAGGAAAGGAAACTTCAGTATTAGATGCACTTAAGTCAGTCTCTACCAACCCTCCTTAGTCATTGCTAAGGAGAGCTGGTGTTTAAAAAAAAACAAAGACTGACTCTTTCCTCTCCCCCCACATAGGATTTGCCATTCCAGCCTCTGAAAGCCCCACAGTTATTGTTTCCTGTGTTTGAGATGACAGAGGCCCCAAACCGCCTGTGTTTGTTAGGCCCATTGATGACAGGGGCAAATTGGAATTTTGAAAACAAGCAAAACAAAAACAGAGAGAGGGGCCTGTTTTGAAAAATGAAGTTAAACAATAGATCCAACCAGTTTATACTGTAGTTTCGCTGTTTGGTCTCACCTAACAGTCTGAGAGTCCCAGGACTCCCAGCCTCTGCCATCCTGTTGGGGCTACAGTAGAAATGATTGCCCCCAGTGCCCTGTCCGTCCCTCCTGTCCCTCCTATAGGCAGGGGATGTCTGGGAGGCTCCGGGACAGGGATTATGCTTCACCGCGGCCTTATGAGGCAAGTGAAAGATATTGGAGTTTTTCTCTTTTAAAATTCTTAGTTCTTCAGGTGGCAGGGCACAGCTTCCCCTGAAGGCTACCCCTATAGGAGTGGAAGTAAAGATTAGACCTCATTTTGAGAATACTGACACTTTTTTTAGGGCTGTGACTGAGTGGGAGCACGGAGATAAAATATTTCTTTAAAAGAAGGATGAATAATTATATTTATATTTCAGGTTATAGTAGTTTTTTAGAGGGAGTGGGGGAATTTGTTGCCACGTGCACCTTGGGGTTTTGTAATGCAAATGTTTAAAAAAAAAGAGTATTGTTTTTCTTTTCTCTGACCTCTTGTTCTTGAGTGTTCTTGCTATTAACATTATTTGTAATTCATTAAAAAAAAAGTTTCTAGTGTTATAGTTCATCTTCCCTCCTTTACTTCGGTGTATTTATTGAAAGAACGGTGTGAGAGAATGTGAATGTGTATATATGATAATTGGTTCAGACCCTCCACTTTTCCTAATCTCTCTGTGCAGGACTACTCACCCCACCCCATCTTCACTTCTGTGATGAAACTGGGATAGGCTGAGGGTAGTCAAAGTGGGAATTATTGCCCTATTTTACAGCTGGAGAAACCGAAGCCTTCATATTTCCCCCACAAACCTGCATCTTCCCCTTCGGCTTCCCTCCCCATCCTTACCCCTCTCCCCCAGCACACCTCGAACCACAGACTCATATACTGAGTTCTGGAATTGCAGTGTTAGGAAGAGCTTGAGAGTAGTGATATGATTGGAAGTGGGCTCCGTGGAATTCACCTTCGCACCGCATTTCCCAGTAAGCTCGTCATTTCTCCTTTTTGCTGCATATCACAAACACCAAAGTTTTCTAAATACACTTTATTCACCTTTGTAATACGATTCATAATACTGTCAGTTGTCTGGATGAAAATTATGAAGGGGCTAAAGTCTCCCCAAACTACCGGTTCGTGGGGCTACCATTGTCTCACCTCCTCAAAAACCATCTCAGACCGCCCCCCTAAAACTTCCTGTACTCTGAGCCCCCCCTAAAAGGAGGAAGCCCTGACTTAAAGGCTACTTAAATTCCCAGGCTCGGGCTCCCAGGAGAGGTATTTCCCTTCACGCCCGCAAACCGGCCCTAGCGGGAGGGGAGCTAGTCAGTCCCTGCCAAACCCGGGGGGAGGGGCGAAGGTCAGGGGCTTCCTTCCACCCCGCCTTGCCTGCCATTCAAGTTCCGAACTTCCGCAGGACTGGCTAAAGTTTCCCTTAGGCCCGCCTCCGTCGCTCACCTGATTAGATGTTTATGAGCCAAAAGGCGGGGTCATGAGGGTGTCAAGAGTTTATTGGTTGGCGTATACGCCTGTCAACAGTGTACCGCCTCCTGTCTCGGGGAGCTCCCTCGTCAATGGCTCCTCACCTTGTCCATATTGAAGGTTTCCCTCTTCCTATTGGCCCGGGGACACGCCTGTCCGGGCCCAGGCCCGTCCTCGTTGGTGACAGCGCCGACGCAGGCCCGCCTTTCTCCGGGGGATTGGCGGAGCGGCGCGCGCAGAGCCCACCCTCGATGGTAGGCGTAATCGCGCCATTGGCCGGGGCCCCCCGCCCCAGGGCGAGGAGGAGGAGGAGGGGCCGGAGGGTTTGGTTGAGCTGCGGCTGTTTGTCTGTTCGACACAGGCTTGGGCCCGACGGGGGAGACGGAGCCCCAGGTACCGGGCTGATGGAGCCCTGCAGGGTAGGGGCGGAGGCGCCCGGGAGAGGAGCGCAGCCTGGCCTGAGCGCGGAGGCGGGTCTGGGCCTCCGCGATGGGGTCGGAGCGGCCCACTGGAGAGGGGAGAAGGGGGCCGGGCCCCGGCAGGCCTTAGGGGGGCGCTGGGGAGGGGGCTAGGCGGGCCGGGAGCCCCAAGTTGGCGAGGCTGGGCGCTGCCGGCGGCGGGGCCGGGAGTGGGCACGCGAGGCCCGGGTCTGTGTGAGGGCAGGGCAGGCCTCGTTGAGCAGCGCGGAGAGGGAGGAGCTGGAGGAAAGGCCGGGCAGCCGGTGAGGTAAGCCCATCGGCGGGGAGGTGAGGAGGGGTCAGCCTCAACGCCCGGCCCCGAGCGCAGCCGGGGCTGGCGCTCTGGAGATGTCTTTTGGGCAGGGCCCCAGAAGCGTTCTTAGCTGGGTAAGAAGCATTCTTTTCCGGGGAAAGTGACTATTATAAAAATAACGAGGGCGCCCCAGAGTTGCGCTGAGAGGAGGATTTGGGTTCAGCGAGGCGAGCGAAGCAAGCTTTCCTAGTCTAGAAGGCGAAGGTGGTTGGGGAAATGGAGGCAGGGCCTGGTGTCACCGTGGAGCTCCTGGGACTGCTCCACGGTGGGCTGGAGGCTCCGGGGCTTGGGAGGACCCACTCTTTTGTCCCCACGGAGTGCTGAGATGTCGCTTGAAGTTTTGGGTACTCCCAGGGTAGCCAATGAAAACAAACGTGACTTTTTTTTTCTTTTTCTTTTCCTGTGACTGTTGGCTGTTCCAAACTCAGACCCTACACGTTCCCTTGGCTTCAGCTGGAGAGTGCACTCTCTGTTTCTTCCTTCCAGCCTCAGATGGTTTGGGGTGCAGTCCTTGTGCAAGAGCTAAGAAGTTGGGCTTGGGAGATGTTTGTTTGTTTTCCCTCTCAATAATGTGGTCTGTGGTGGATTCCATCGCTCTAACTGGGAAGTGGGAAATGAGCAATCCCATCTGTCCTAGATAGGTTCTGAGGGTCTCCCCAGCCGCCAGATCTTCCAGCCACAGTTAGTGAAACTTTGTAGGACTTAGATGTGGTTGTTTCCCAGGCAGGTAATGATGAGGTGGAACCAACCCTGGAAATATGAAGTGATACCACTTGAGGAAGGGATTTGGGGAAGAGAAATTCTATTCCCCAAGATTGGCATCACCCCTGTTCTTTGTTTACTTCTTCAGGAGCCCAGGTTAGACATAGCAAACAGCCCTAGCTGGTTTGGCGCGGTGGATAGAGCGTTAACCCGCGGATTGAAGGGTCCCAGGTTCGATACAGTCAAGAGCACATGCCCGGGTTGCCTATGGAATGCCCAGTAGGGGGCGTGCAGGAGGCAGCCGATCAGTGATTCTCATCATTGATGTTTCTATCTCTCCCTCTCCTTCCTCTCTGAAATCATTAAAAATATTTTAAAAAAAGAAAAAGAAAGAAAAGAAATAGCAAATAGTAAGGCACTTGGGGAAAGGGGTGAGTAGAGAAAAGGAAGATGTATTACTAAGGCACAGGGGTCCCCACCTCTCATATATTTTTAATGGTCTTCTGACCTTAACCTCCCATAGATTGGGTCTTGTTGGGTTTTCCCTTATACTTCCTCCTTTTTTACCAATGTATTTTACAACTACGTTTCTTCTTAATGTGAAAAGTAATATGTACATATTTTTAAATATTCAAGCTGTACATAAGTGAAAAAAGTGTAAATCTTCCCACACATAACCTCACTTATATTTCATCCAGAAAGGTCAGAGATAAAGAGACAGCAGATGAGGCTAATCTTGCTCTGCTTTGGGGAATGTGCCACCAAAGGCAGTTTTGTTTATGTTCCTACCAAACTCTGATCTCTTTCTTTTCAGTTTCCCTTCTGCGATGATACTCTGTTATTTATTGTGCTCCTTTCACAGTTCTTCTTGTCTTGCTTCTATCAAATTCAGACAAGCAAAGAGCTGTACTCTGGGTTATCCCGCACCTTCTTCACACACACCCCAGTTGTGCAGTGGGTATCTTAGAAAATGCCCAGCTAGATGGCCAAAACTTTTTTATGAGCAGGAAAAAAAAACACACACACACACACACATTAAGGTGAATCATTTTGTTTGGGAGAACAGTGGCATCTCTGCTAACATGAGGAATTTGAGACCTCTGCCTTCTTGTTCATGGTCTCTGCCTGTGTATGTTATATGACTGTCCCTTCGTTATCCTAAAAGAAGATGATGGTTCTCCCTTGTATCTTTTTTTTTTTTAAGGTTTTTAAAAAAATATATTTTATTGATTTTGTACAGAGAGGAAGGGAGAGAGATAGAGAGCTAGAAACATCGATGAGAGAGAGCCATCGATCAGCTGCCTCCTGCACATCCCCCACTGGGGATATGCCCGCAACCAAGGTACATGCCCTTGACTGGAATCGAACCCGGGTCCCTTCAGTCCCTAAGCCGACGCTCTATCCATTGAGCCAAACCAGTTTCAGCTCCCTTGTATCTTTTTATGAGAAGCTCCCAAGTTTCTCTAGGTAAGAAATGGGTTGTCCTTTAGCACTACTGGGACATTTCATACTACCTCCTTGTTGAATTTATCCTTACTGGCTTTAGAAGGCCTCTCTGATAGGCCCAGCCTTTGTACAGAAACCTTGATTGTGTCCCCTAGGAGTTTTTATTTTCTCTCCTGCTGAGCCAGTCCTAGAGAAAATTGTAGGAATTTGTATGTGTGTGTTTTAATCTCTAGACTTTGCCATGTTCTACATCCTGGCGATATCCTGTCCCTTTCTTTATATATATTTTTTGGTCTTTTCTGCCTTCCCCTTAATCAAAGCCTACCTTTAAGAAATTGCTTCAGCCAAAACTGGTTTGGTTCAGTGGATAGAGCGTCAGTCTGCGGACTGAAAGGTCCCGGGTTCGATTCCGGTCTAGGGCATGTACATTGGTTGCGGGTACATCCCCAGTAGGGGGTGTGCAGGAGGCAGCTGGTCGATGTTTCTCTCTCATCGGCGTTTCTAGCTCTCTATCTCCCTTTCTCTCTGTAAAAAATCAATAAAATATATATATTTTTTAAATTGCTTCATATTAAGGTATAAGTAACAAATAGTCACTTAAAGTATTAATCTTCCCAAGAGTTTTTGTTTCATAAGAAGGAGCTAAGGAGTGGAATTATCAGTGTAGAATTTCAAACACAAATCTTGGGTTACAAAAATTTACTTGGAGAAGAGGGCTTTCCTACTGCCCTTGAAGTCATACCATATATCTTCTCTTACTTTGCCCAGGAGCAAGATTGCTCTTCTTTACTTGTTTATGTTTGTAGATAAGGATTGACTTCTGAGGAGGCAGAGGATAGGAGAAATCAGTGTGTAGCTACTATTCCTAAGGCCTTTCAGATTGGAAAGTAAAAGTGTAAGACAGTGACTTAGGGAAATGCAACAGCTCTTTAGGAGGAAAGATACCTTAAAACCCTACACAATATACTCCCACTTCCCAAGAATGTTTTAGGAAAGATTTAGTCATTGACTGGATAGTAACTGAGTAAGGAGCCACCATGTGAGCAAAGTCTGTGCAGATTTCTGGATCAGGTTGTAGCTTCTGTTTAGGGATGGGGGTACCTTTTCAGTGTCCTTAAGTTCTGGTGGTAAGAGTATTTGAGTGTTTGTATGTGTGTGATTTTTGTTAATCCTCACTCGATATTTTTCCATTGATTTCTTTCAAGAGAGTGGAAGGAAGAGGAAGAGTCATACTAGTAGAAACATTGATGTGAGAGAGACACATCAGTTGGTTGCCTCCCACATGGCCTTCCTAGGGATGGAGCCTGCAGCCGAGGTATGTGCCCTTGACTAGAATTAAAGCCAGGACCCTTCAGTCCCCAGGCCAATACTCTATCCACAAATATGAGGTGGTGTTTTGTTTTGTTTTTCATTTGTATTTCTCAAGTTCAAGAATTAATAGAGATAATGACCCAAAGTTTTTTGAGCATTAATATCAACTGAAAATTCAGGGAAATTTTTTTATTTAGCCATAGTTGCTTCAGTGTTAGGGTGGAAGGGCCACATATTCAGTGTGATTAGGCCATTTGAGGCATAGTAACGGGTGACAGGAAAAGCAGTTAGCCCATATGAGTTGCAACAGTACCTTGTGGGTTGAGTCCCTAGGGGGCCCTCCATCCAAGGGAGATCACAAAGCAAGACAGGAAGAGAATTGGTTCTCTGAAGCTGACTAATAACATTTCCAAATGGAAATAAGAAGCTCTCCAGGTGGCATGGAAGGGGAGGAGTTAAGGAAGGAAGCAGGATTGCTTTGGCCTTAATATAAGGAGCATTTAATGAACATCTACTGGGGAACCAGTATTGTGCTCTGCTCTGGAGATTCAAGATAACATAACAAGTAGTCACACTTTTTGAGAAGTATATAGTTGAAACTAATTCGATATAATAAGTGCTGTGACAGTAATACAGTCTTAATACTATGTGACCCCAGAGGAAGCAGTGATGAATACTGGTGGGGTGAGAGGGTAATTATGCAATTTCATAGAGAAGGTGACATTTGAGCTGGGCTTTAAAAGATACATTAGGAGTTTGCTAGGCAGGCAAAGTGTGAAGGGGCATTCTAATCTTTCCTAGGTCAATAGTAGGAAGTTTGAGGTACCATGCTGATAAGAGATAAGTATGCTTTTGCCTCTTAAGGAAATATAAGGGAAAGAGTGGGGGAAGTGGAAGGACTCTCATTCAAGCCAGTGATTCACTGGTTAACCCTGGATCAACACAATGAAAGAGCTGAGCCAAATAGTGGAGCTCTCCGTTCAAGATTTTTGTTATTTGGAATCTAAATCAAGTTTGCAAGTTGAAGGTTTTTACTGGCTTCTGCCCTATCTCAATAAATCTATCCATACTCAATAAATCCCAAAGCCCACTGAATTCTGCAAAAGTTACCACTGCTTTTCCTGTCACCTTCCATTAAATTGCTGCTTTCAGCTGTCCTGGCAGGCGTTGGTCAAGACCTTCTAGCAAGGCATAATAATGAGTGAGCCCTTTTGTCAGAAGGATGTGGGACTGGATCCCAGTATCCAGGGAAAGCCTAGGTCTTCCTAATGTTTAGTCCCAAAGGAAGTACTTATCTAAACTGAATAGAGGCAGAGATTCTATCCAGTCTCAGCTCTTGTTCCTGTCCTAGTGCCCTCTTCAGAGTTCAGTATCCATTGCTTCCTTAGGAGGTATAGTGGAATAATAGTAGCAAGAGTAACTAACTAGGAGTACTTGTAAGATTTGCTACTAAACGGCTGTGTGACAGCTGATAGCGCCTGTATGGTAACACCAGGCGAGGTGATTAGTTTTATGTGCTTTGGTTTCCTCACCTATAAAATACAGAGCCTGGGCTAGATGACCTCAAGATTGCTTCTTACCTGGCAAACTGACTACACGGCTGACATTTGGGAATGGGCAAGGCTCTAGTGGCTATACACTTGGAACTCAGCCTGTTGATAGGTGATAGACTTCTAGGAGCTGCATATGTAATAGGCATAGAGACTCAAAGCTACCAAAGGAACAGAGTTGTATTCTAGCTGGGATCCGCAGGCTGAGAAACGCTTCCTTCTCATCCTTTCCTGCACTGCTGGGAGAGCCCCCACCTAAAGAACTTGCCCCTTTATCCTCCCTCTTTCCCCTCTCCCAGTGGGCTGTTGCCAGGGTCAAGCCTCAATCCTCCCTAGTTAATGGTCATTTGATAAGTCATTCTGTGGAGCTGCACTTCTAAGGGAAGTTAAATCTGGTTTCTTCTCTTCTGAACTGAACGGGTTGAAAGGAAAATCTTCCTCCCTCTTTATTTTTGACTTAGGTCTGGAGGTAATAATCATCACACTACTTGACTGGTTGGCTGTGGTTTATTGTTTACCTTTGAATGGATCAACTCTTAGAAAAAAATCATTACCAGAATATTGAATCTTACAGATATTATTTCATTTTTAAAAGAATATGTTTTATTGATTTTTTACAGAGAGGAAGAGAGAGGGATAGAGAGTGAGAAACATCGATGAGAGAGAATCATCGATCAGCTGCGTCTTGCACACTCCCTACTGGGGATGTGCCCGCAACCAAGGTACATGCCCTTAACCGGAATCGAACCTGGGACCTTTCAGTCCACAGGCTGACGCTCTATCCACTGAGCCAAACCGGTTTCGGCTTATTTCATTTTTGTACTCCTGATTTTTTTTAGTCTAGTTATTGCATAAAAAAGCCATGATACCCTTATAAACATGTTGGGATTAAAGATCAAGGCACAGAGATGGACAGCCCATCAATTCCTGTGAACAGGAAAGGAGGACATATTGAGGGTGACACATTAGGGTGGGAGGTAGTCTATTTTTGCTATTGTTGTTAGTTCGTGTCTTTTATTAACCCAAATACAATTATTTGTCTTCTTGTTTGTTGAAGCAATAGGTCAGACAACATTTGCCACAATAATGTCTGTCAAAGTGGCTGGCCATAAAAATTCCAGCACCACATTTCATCTGAAGGGCACTTGAAATGAAGGCGACTGATTTTGCCATTCTCATCCACTTTGTAATATTTCAGGACAGCCAGCTTAGCCTTCTTTCTCTTATGCTTGTTCTTCTTGGGAGTGGTGTAAGACTTCTTCCTTTTCTTGGCACCACCACGAAGTCTCAACATGAGATGAAGCGTGGATGCCTTTTGAATGTTGTAGTCAGACAAAGTACGCCCATCTTCCAGTTGTTTGCCAGCAAAGATCAGTCTTTGCTAGTCAGAAGGAACTCCTTCCTTATCCTGGATCTTGGCCTTTACATTTTCTATCGTATCCAAGGGTTCAACCTCCAGAGTGATGGTCTTCCCCATGAGGGTTTTCACGAAAATTTGCATTTTGGCGGCGACTCCACCACAGATGGCAGATCGGAAAGGCGGGAGGTAGTCTCTTATAACCCACTGGTTACCCATCTCTGATAAGCCAAGGCTGCTTAGTAGCAAGAAAGTTTGCTGATTGTGTGTCTGAGCTCTGGTTTGACTTACTGTCTGTGGGGGTTATTATTGATCAGGCCTTTGCGACTTGAGTGTGTCTATGACTGTTTCCTGTCTTCACACCCAACTCCCTACTGTTTCCCAAGCCTACAGTGATGTGCCTGCGCATGAGAATTTAGTCTCCTCTAATTCCCGTTTTCATTTTGTAGAATAGTAATATTAGGCTGTGTTCTGCTCCTTAGATCATATGCTTTAAAATAGATAAAAAGGTAAACTAGCTGGGAGTGGCTCACGGTTGAGCATCCATCCGGGAACTAGGCTCACCTGCTTCAACTCCCAATCAGGGCACATGCCTGAATTGGGGGCTTGAGCCCCAGTAGGGGGCATGCAGGAGGCAGCTGATCAATGATTATCTCTCATTGATCTTTTATCTCTCCCTCTACCTTCCTCTCTGAAATCCATTAAAAAATATTTTTTTAAAAGGTAAAAGAATAAGTTGAAGATTCTAGTAACTTTTCCTGTTGTTTCTTTTTTTTTTTTTTTTTTTTTTTTTTTTAATATATTTTATTGATTTTTTACAGAGAGGAAGGGAGAGAGATACAGAGTTAGAAACATCGATGAGAGAGAGTCATCGATCAGCTGCCTCTTGCACACCCCCTACTGGGGATATGCCCGCAACCAAGGTACATGCCCTTGACCGGAATCGAACCCGGGACCCTTCAGTCCCCAAGCCGATGCTCTATCCATTGAGCCAAACTGGTCCTGGCTCCTGTTGTTTCTTAAGAGTACTGTATAATATGTGCCCTGTCTGAGTGGCTAAGTTAATTGGCATGTCATTTTATACACCAAAAGATTTCAGGTTTGATCCCCAGTCAGGGCATGTATGGGAGGTAATCGATCGATGTTTCTCCCTTCCTCTTTCTCTAAAAATCAATAAAAACATATTATCAGGTGTTTATAAAAAAAAGAGTATAGTCTAATGTCACCTAAAGGAAACTTGATCAGTTTATCATCTGCACTTATTTCTTTTTTTAATGTAGTTATTTTTCTATTGTGTCATCTGTTTTCAAATCTAAAGTGTAGAGTTATATGAAGACCTAGCTTCTTTTCCTATAAAACAATGTATGTGAACCACGTAAATAGGTTTTTAAAAATAATTCATCCTGTCCAGCCAGCATGGCTCAGTGATTGAGTGTCAACCTATAAGTCAGGTCATAGTTGGATTTCCGGTCCGGGCACATGCCCGGATTGCAGGCTTGATCCCCAGTAGGGGGCATGCAGGAGGCAGCCGACCAATGATTTTCTCTCATCATTGATGTTTTTCTCTCCCTTCCTCTCTTGAAATCAATAAAAATATATTTTAGCCCTGACCAGTTTGGTTCAGTGGATAGAGCATTGGCCTTCGGACTTAAGGGTCCCAGGTTCTATTCCCGTCAAGGGCATGTACCTTGGTGCGGGCACATCCCCAGTAGGGGTGTGCAGGAGGCAGCTGATTGATGTTTCTCTCTCACGGATGTTACTAAGTCTCTATCCTTCTCCCTTTCTCTCTGTAAACAAATAAAATATTAAGAATATATGTATATTTAAAAAACAACAACAAAAAACTCATCCTCACAGATGTTGAATAACCCTAAGAGAATCAAATTTCTTAAATGTACCCAGATCTTTGGATTCAAATTCTGCTCTTTGCTACTCTCCCCTCGCCTCTGTTCATCCTTATAGTTAAGGAAGCCGAGGCTCAGAAAGGCAAAATGGAGTGGGTAGCCTAAGATCACAGTGTGTTAACTGAGAACGGGAATGAAATTCAGGCTTGCACAATAACAAAGCCCTTACCACTACATGGGACTGTGTCTGTCTAGTTTGGCTTTAGTTTTCATGACTTTAGTAGGAGGGTTGGAGAATCCTCTAATCTCTGTACTCAGTCCTCATCTTAATTCCATCTAGGAGTGAAATTAACTATGGCCTATAGGCTGGCCAGAGACTAAACTTCCTTCCACCCCCACTAACCCATCTTTCAGTGTCAGGCCTCTCTAAAGCAGTGTTTTTAAAAATTTTTTATCACAACTCACTGTAAAAAAAATTTTTTACATCAAAATTCAGTGTGTGTACATACACAAGAGACATTTTCTTCTTGTTTTAAAATATATTTTTAATTGATTTTCCACAGAGAGGAAGGGAGAGGGATGGAGAGCTAGAAACGTCAATGGGAGAGAAACATCGACCAGCTGCTTCCTGCACACCCCCTACCAGGGTGCCTGCAACCAAAGTATATGCCCTTGACCGGAATTGAATCTGGGACCTCTCAGTCCGCAGATCGATGCTCTATCTACTGAGCTAAACCAGTTTTGGCTATTTTTTTTTCTTTTTAAGATATTTTATTAATTTTTAATAGAGAGGATAGGAGAGAGATAGTGAGTTAGAAACATCAATCAGCTGCCTCCTGCACACCCCCTACTGGGGATGCGCCCCCAACCAAGGTATATGCACTTGACCGGAATCGAACCGAGGACCTTCCAGTCCAAAGTCCGATGCTCTATCTACTGAGCCAAACCGGATTTGGCTATTTAAAAAAACACACAAAAAACAACATATATATATATATATATATCTATATATATATATATATATATGTATGTATGTATTTTTTTAATTTTTTAAAAATTTATTTCAGAGAGAGAGGGAGAGATAGAAACATCAATGATGAGAGAGAATCACTCATCGGCTGCCTCCTGTATGCCCCCCACTGGGGATTGAGCCCGAAACTCCTGGCATGTGTCCTTGTCCAGAATCAAACCAGCTGGGGCCACAAGAGACATTTTCACAACATGATTCTTTTTTGTTATTTTTGCTATTAATCCTCACCTGAGGATTTTTTTTTTCCCATTGATTTTTTTTTTTTTTTTTAGAGAGAGTAGAAAGGAGGGAAGGGGGAGAGAGGAAAACATCAATTGGTTGCTGTCAGCACACACCCTGACCAGGGCAGGGATCAGATCCGCAACCCAGGTAATTCCCAGTTGACTGGGAATGGAACCGAGACCCTTTAAAATGTGGGCCAACACTCTAGCCACTGAGAAACAGGTCAGGGCACAACATGATTCTTATGCTTACTATTTGCAGTTATGCTTAATTTTTAATATACTTATCATCCACCAAGTGATTTCAAGAGCACTATTGGCTTATAGCCTCAGTTTGAGAAACTAAAGATTTGAGGGTAAAAACAGCTAGAGAACTGTAACATTGGTTAAGAAGCTAATTAATACTCGTTCTTGCACTACAGGATTTTGGGTTTCATGGACCAATTTTAATTTTTCCCCTCAAGTAATTATATTTAGAACGTTTACTACTGTCGGTCACCATAAATTTTTTAAGCATTAAAAAAAAACCACCCAAACAGTTGTTTAGAAATTTAAAAAAATATATATTTCCTATTAAAAAAGAATTTTGTAGAATGAAAAAAATCTGAATCCTCCACATACCATTTTCCTCTTCCCACTCTCCTCAGAGGTAACCACTGTTAACAAATGGTGTGTATCTTTCCATACTTTTTTCTATGTAGAATTGTCTTTTTTACAGAAATAGGATACAACCACATGTTTTAGTCTACAGCATAATTTTTACTTCACAATAGATTTTAGAGTTTTTCGTGTGTGTGTGTGTGTGTGTGTGTGTGTGTGTGTGTGTGTTCGCAACCAAGGTACATGCCCTTGACCAGAATCGAACCTGGGACCCTTCAGTCTGCAGGCCAAGGCTCTTTCCACTGAGCCAAACCGGTTAGGGCTATAAATTCTTTATATGTGTTATCTCATTGAATCCTTACAATCTTAGGAAGTAGGTCCTCATAAGGCTGTTATCCATCCTACAGATGAGAAAAGGTGTACATTGATAAGATTTAGTAACTGGTCCAAAGTTTCACAGCTAGTAAGCAGAACTGTAAAATAAACCCAGTGAATTGGACTCCACAGCCTTTGTTCCTCTGCACTGCCTCCTCTATGATTTTTATGTCTTTACTGGGATTGCAGAGATTTTTAACCCTGATTTGACTTCAAAACAACTTGCTATAGTGACAAAATGTTTCCCCACATATGCTGTTGACTATGATGATTGTGGAGTCACTAGAGGAGGGAAAAGGGAAAAGTTAATTTGAACTGGAGAAGGGAAAAATTAACTTGAACAAGCAAAGTACAATCCAAGCATGCTTAGATTTCAGAGAGAAGTTTTGCATGCTCTGATCATACTAACTTCTTTGAATGCCTTAGTTTCTTTCCCCCTCAGAGTCAGATTGATGAAGTATTCAGGTTTGCATGATTAGGCTCCTGAAGGCCCAGCTTCTCTCTCTGCCTCCTCCAGCACCAGCTCTCCTAGCCTCTTGGAAGGAAGGTAGAGAAGGCTCAATTGGCTATCTCCTATACACCTCAAGCTTATTCTTTCATCAAATATTTATTGCTTGAAGACTTACTCTTACACCATCCTCTGAAGATTCCTGCATGTGTTTAGAAGGTATACCTTCTTTCTCTGTCTCTAATTTTGAGGACTACAGCTGTTAGGCCCTGTTAGTATGGAGGGTAATCTAATCCCTAAGCACTAGGAAGACAGCTGCAAGTTGAGAGCAGGTCAAGCCTACTGACTCTTAGACTTAAGAAATTTTCAGACATGGAGAGGTGGCAGAAGCAAAATGAAAGAGTTGATGCCAAATGTGGTCTGTTGATTGTGTTTCTCTACTCACCTTTGACCATAAATGAGAAAGGGTAGGTTTCCTTTTGGACCTTGGTTAGATTTTCAGAAATATCAAGAAGACTGGTCATATATGAAGGATATGGAACCAGAAGATAGCCCTCCGCTATTAGGAGTATTGACATTTCCACATCGTAAGAATGAATCCCTTCTTTTGAAGCTAGAAAAAAGCAGAGCAGGAGAAAGGAAAAGGACAGCCCCAAGCCCTAGCTGGTGTGGTTCAGTTGGTTGAGCATTGTTCTGTGCACCAAAAAGTCACTAGTTCAATTCCCTGTCAGGTACATGCTAGGGTTGCAGGCTCAATCCCCAGTAGGGGTGTACAGAAGGTAGCCAATCGATGTTTCATTCTTTTCCCTTCCTCTCTCTCTAAAATCAATTTAAAAAATAAAACAAAAAATAATCAATAAAAACTTTTTTTTTTTTTAAAAAGGACAGCCCCAGGAAACCAGGGAGATAATAAGGATCTAGGGTACTTGTAGGTGGATCTAGGTGTTCTTTAGGCAACTAAAAGTTGATCAATTTGCTGTTCTTTGAAGATATGGTGAGAAATTAATGGAAGGAGTAAAGACTTCTTCCACACAGTTTTCAGTCTCCATTCCGGCTCCGTTGGCACTTGGGAATTATGTAGTACGGTAAACTCTACTTCCGATGCAATTCTTATTTTATCATTCACTCTTTTTAAAAACTATATATTTTATTGATTTTTTACAGAGAGGAAGGGAGAGGGATAGAGAGTTAGAAACATCAATGAGAGAGAAACATTGATCTGCTGCCTCTTGCACATCTACTGAGGACGTGCCCACAACCAAGGTACATGCCCTTGACTGGAATCAAACCTGGGACCTTTCAGGCTGCAGACCGATGCTCTGTCCACTGAGCCAAAGCAGTCAGGGCTCATTCTCCACTCTTAACCACTGAGTGTTAGTTGCCTGGTTACACTCAGTGGTGTAACCAAATGGTGGATGATTGTAAGATACTAGAGGCCAGGTGCATGAAATCTGTGCATGGGTAGGGTTCCTAGGCCTGGCTGGCAACCAGAACCGATCAGGGCCTTCAGGCTGCAGCCAGGGCATTCCTTCGTTCTGTGCCACCACCTGGTGGCAAACTCATGATCAAACTTCCAAGGGGACACTTTGCATATTAGCCTTTTATATATATATAGATAGGAGAAAAGAAATAAAGAGATTCTATTCTTTGTCTAAAAAGTGATTGTAACTATAATGGGTCTGTTTTAATTTTACCCAATTTTTTCTTACAGGACTGTTGAAGCCTGGAAGTCCCCTCCCCTTCCCCCTCCCCCCTTTGCCGCTTTGTGGCATTCCCCTCCCTCCACCCTTTCCCACTCTGAAAAGCTAGCCATGACTAGCAGAAGCACAGCCAGGCCCAATGGCCAGCCCCAGGCCACCAAAATATGCCAGTTCAAATTGGTCCTGTTGGGTGAATCTGCAGTGGGAAAGTCTAGCCTGGTGTTACGTTTTGTCAAAGGGCAATTCCATGAGTACCAGGAGAGCACCATTGGAGGTGAGTATCTCAGGGAAAGAAGAGGTTTGGGGCTTAGTAAGGCTTTTGAAGGGAGATCTAAGGACCTAACTGTGAAGCTGGCCCTCTTAGCTCCCTGGAATGGAAATCCTTTATAAAACAGAAAGAAAGTAAAAGAAAAGGCCATAATGCCAAAAAGCAGATATATATTCATCATCTTACTGCCTACAAGAAAGAAGATTGACCTTTGCTCACCAATAAAACCAAATTTTTATCTGTCTCCTTCCCCCTACTCTTACCTTGATACCAGTCAAGTTCAGTTGAGAGTCATCTTGAGGAGGGTTGATTTGGGGCAGTGATTCATAATCAGAGATACACACCAGAATCATCTGGGTAGCACTGAAGGTGATGGGGGTGTAAGCATACATGTATGTGCATTCTGATGCACATATCTGATGATAAAATAGAGGCTGGAATTAAACATGAAAGATAAAGGCCATTTGCCTTTCCCACATTTGCTACCTTCTCCCTGCCACTACCTCAAATATAGGTTGTTAATTCAATAAAAGATCATTTATGAGAACTCCATGTTACTATTTCCCCGCCTGTACTAGTCACCTTGAAAATGTGGTGTTCTTGTCCTAGCCTGCTTGGCTCAGTGGATAGAGCATTGGCTTGTGGACCAAAGGGTCCCCAGTTCAATTCCAGGCACATACCCCAGGCCTTGGTTGGGACACATGCAGGAGGCGTGTGCAGGAGACAACCAATCAATGTGTTTCTCTTACATTGATATTTCTCCCTGTCTTTCCTTCTCTCTTGCAACTCTCCCTAAAAGATCAATGGAAAAATATCCTCGAGTGAGGATTAACAAAATATAAATAAAAAAATGTTATTTAAGAAAAGAGAAATGTGGTGTTATTGGGCTAGCAGAAAATTATAGAAAAAGTAACAGACAAATAATTGATAATGGTGGGACCTTCCATCAAACTTTAAAATCTAATCTGTTATTTTTCTTCTCTATTTAGTTCCTTTTTTTAAAAAAAAAAAATTAATATTTTTATTCATTTCAGGGAGGAAGGGAGAGAGATAGAAACATCCATAATGAGAGAGAATTATTGATTGGCTGCCTTCTGCCCACCCCCCACTGGGGATTGAGCTCACAATCTGGGCATGTCCCCTGACTGGAATCAAACCTGGGACCCTTCAGTCCACAGCCCGATGTTCCATCCACTGAGCCAAACCAGCCAGGTCTCTGTTCAGTTCTTGATGTGAGTTTTATCTGAAGCTCATCTCTTTATTTTGGTTAGAGGAGGGATGACTGGTATAAGTGCCAGTTCTTTCTGTCCCTCATAGTTTATTTATGATGTGCAGTCATTCCTTAGATTAGAGAAACTTCTGCAGGAAGGACTTAGCCAAGAGTGGTCTTACTCCTGGTTCCAGGAATATATAAAGAGAACACTAAACCTTTTCCTGTAGCTGAATGGCCCAAGTTGTGACTGGTCTTAGGCTTAGAGAAGATATTTTGAAGGGATGTGGAATGTTCCCATTCATCCTCTCACAACTGCTTCTCCATTCTCTCATCCATAGCGGCCTTCCTCACCCAGTCCGTTTGCCTAGATGACACAACAGTCAAATTTGAGATCTGGGACACAGCAGGGCAGGAGCGATACCATAGCTTGGCCCCCATGTACTACAGAGGTGCCCAAGCTGCAATTGTGGTATATGACATCACTAATCAGGTAAGTGGGCTGAGAGGGTTATCCTTCCTTTTACTTATAGGAATTAAATTAGGTGGGAGAGAGAACACAAGTTCTCAAAATAACAAAATTATCCTTCCAAGTGCTGAGAAGATAAAGGTAATAAATTATCAGAAACTAGACTTGGAGTTGGGGCGTTCCCCAACCTGGCCTGTGCCCTCTCAGTGCGGGAGCCCCGCAACCCATCTCCCCAAAGAGATAGGCCCTGCCCACCCATCGGGGCTCCTCGATGGATTGCCCAAAGAAGTGGGCTGGAGCCGGGGCCCTGCCTCCGCACTGCACAGGGCTGTGGGACCCCCAGGCCGCCAGGCTCTGCCTCCATGCCATGCACACAGCATCAAGTCCCCGCCCACCCATGCACACCCACTGCACACGCAGCCTCCTAGTGATGGATTGTGGGATTGTGACAGCGTGAGGGCGTCACGGTTTGAGGACGTGATGACCACCTAGGCTATTAGTAGAGATGAGTGGTTTCAGTGAGGGAAGACCACCTGGAAGAGGTGAGTTTTGAGACTGGGCTTTAAAGGTGATGGGCCTAAATTGACAGTCATTCCAGCCCACCCATTTTCTTCCTCATGTTTTCCTAGGAAACCTTCGCCCGAGCGAAGACATGGGTAAAGGAACTACAGCGACAGGCCAGTCCTAGCATTGTTATTGCCCTGGCGGGGAACAAAGCTGACCTGGCCAACAAGCGCATGGTGGAGTATGAAGTAAGATGGCCCACAGAGCTCCTTTCTAATACACTCCCTCTGTGCTTGGGACCTCTTTTGTCCAAACCTACCCTCTCTAGAAACCTCACCTGAGGACATTCATCATGTCATTCCCCAGTCCTGCGTTAAAAACAGCAACACTGTGACCCTAATGATAGCCAGGAGATTTTAGAGGAGTCAGAAGAAAATTCCAGAGCAGCAGGGTGGGTAGGGAACACCAGCTGTGGGAGGACCAGTGTGAAAACAGGAAGGAGGGAGCGATTGAATTTGAGGTAAGGAACTTTTCAAGGGTCAGAACCCAAAAGCCCCCAACCAACTTACTTTTCTCTCCCAAAATTAGGATTCCTGATAACTGTGTGTTGCATAAAGTGGTCTAGACCATGGGTTATCCTTGAGGGAGTTGTCACCAAAATATGGGTCCAGAGCCAGCTGGCTCAGAGGAGTGTTAAGGTGAGGGAGCCGAGGACGTTGCTTAGCTCCGGTGCTACATGGGAGTGGAAAGGCCATAGTTGTTTCTAACCTACGTTCTGAGCACCACTGTCTCCCATCCCTTGTAGGAGGCCCAGGCATATGCAGATGACAACAGCTTATTGTTTATGGAGACCTCAGCCAAGACAGCTATGAACGTGAATGATCTCTTCCTGGCAATAGGTAAGGCCAGAGCTGCCTGAAGTCTTCGTGTCTTTTTCCCTTACCTCTACCTCTAGGCGAGATCTCTAACCCAGCTCCTAAGGATGAATGGGAGTGTCTCCTCTGGTGAGACACCGTAACTTCCCGTTGTGACCTCCATCCTTTAGTTGTCTTTAATATAGTTTACAAGTAGTGAACCCTTTCCTCTTCAGAGCATTCTTTTAATGTCTCACATTTCCCCTTACTTCTTCCCCACCCAATAGTCCTTTTCTGGGGGGGAGGGGAGGATGAGTTAAAATCTACCACACTTTGTTCCCTTCTCTTTTTGTCTCTAGCTAAGAAGTTGCCAAAGAGTGAACCCCAGAATCTGGGGGGTGCAGCAGGCCGAAGCCGAGGTGTGGATCTTCACGAGCAGTCCCAGCAGAACAAGAGCCAGTGTTGTAGCAACTGAGGGGGTAGCTAGCAGCGAACAAGTATGGAGCTAGCACGAGAGCTAAGAAATAACCTCCATTCCCAACCCTCAGCACACAGCCCCTACGGTAACAGCACACTGAGCCCTGGCTCCCAAGGGCTGCCTCCTGACAGCTCCGTCATGGCACTTTTTAACGCTTCAGCAACCAACACCAGGCAGCTGTTGCCACTGACCTCCTACCCCTACTCTGGGGCTTGGGGGTCAGATCCCCCAGGACTTACCTTCCAAAACAGACTTTCTTCACTTTGTATTATAGGTGCAAGACAGTGACCTACTTCTCTCTCCTTCTCCTCCCCACTTTTTCAGAAAACATTTTTTTGTCTCCTGCCCCTTCTGCTTTGGTCAATCCCTGTTCTTGATCCCCCTTTTCCGCCTTTCCCTAGGATGGAGAAGGCGGTGAACCCAGGAACTGAGGAAGGAGGTTTCCAGTCCAGTCATATTAAGGGCCCTGGGGGAGAGTAAGGCTCAGAGCAGGAGGGAGAAAGGAAATTTCCTTTTTGGGTTGTTTGGTTGGAGTTTCTCATATTTGAAGACACTGCAGTATCCGTGAGTTGGCCTTGTGGAAGGTGCTTCTAGGCAGAGTGAGAGCAGGAAGGCAAGCTCGTGGGCACCAGCTGGGAGCCGTGTTGTTAGTTAACGGCGGAAGTGGAGGAGGAGGTGGAGGTGCAGTGTCATCTGTGGCTCTGGAACTCTTCCAAGGCCGAGTTTCCCTTCACTCGGTCTCTTAGGTAGCTTGTCCTCCATAGTGGGGGGAACTCTGGACCCCAGAGTCCTCCAAAGAATCTTCACTGGTTGCCTGCATCTTTGGCTCTGCTGTGACCTAATTGGAGGAGGGACCAGTTTCTGACACCCATCCTCTGATTTATACATGCGCATTTTTTTCTGTCTGGCCTTTGGATGGCCCCAGCCATTATATCCCCCTGCAGTTTGCACTTTAATTGATGGTAGTTCAGTTGGGACACTTGTTTTATGGGGGTTTGATTGATTTACCTGCCCTCTCACCTTTTAAATTAAATGGAATCCAAGATGCATATGAGGTTTGGGGAGGAACTGTCCAATGGCGGCTACTCAAGCCCAATCTCCGCTGCGATCTTGCTCCAACTCTGATTCTTAACCTATATTCTTGCCAGCCCATATTCTTGGGTATAGGTTTGCCTTTCCTGGGGAATGAACTGAAGTGACTGGAGAGCGGTCTCAGGATAGCTCAGACCGCGGTAGGGGTGAAGAGGAGTCAGGCAAGAGGGAGGAGTTTTCTCTCCTTTCCCAGGGTTCATGTTCAATTTGATCCACCCATTACCATGTCTTTTCTACTTCCCTGTAAATAGGTATGATCTTTATTCCCACTGTACAGTCTGTTCTCTCCCCCCACCCCCCAAAATCAGGCCCTATTTCTTTTCTCCATTGTTAGTATCTTCAGTTTAGTCCCTCCATGCTTATGCCCATACTCATCACCCATGCAACCAGTGGCTTAATCCACGTACCACTAGGGGCTAGCACCACAGAGGCCTACTTGTGGCCCCTTAAAATATAACGCCTGTTCCTGTGGACAGCAAAAGTCTGGCACTGAAGGTCCCTCACAGCTGTCTCACATCACCAGACGAAGTTGGTCCTTTCTAAATCTCTAGCCTCTCTTCACATCCCTCATCAGGTATTTAGGATGTCTTTGGGAAGCCATCAAGGCAGGAGAGCATTCTAAACTTCTTTTTGTTCCAACCTAGAGTTTGGGGGAAATTGGAAGTAATGCAGGAAAGGCCTCGGTGAGCTAGGATTGGAACGTTCTGCCCTTTTGGCTTACAGACTTCCTTCTGTCCCAGAGCAGCTGAGAAATCCAGGAGGCTGAGATTCTAAAGGACCCAGCTTGGGTTCTTCCACTTAGGCTTCAATTCCCTTCCTTTTCCAGGGGCAGCCTTAGTTCCCGTGGCCCTCAAATACATACACATTTTGTCTTCCTTTGCCAGCACCTCACCAGCCCCCAACAGCACCCCGTGCATTCTTAAAGTGGAAGAACTAGGACGGCTCTCTTAAGTCTTTGAAATGAAGTTCTTTCTCTGTGCAGCGTTCCCCCGGGAGCAGGAGTGAGGATGTTTCATTGCCTTGGGGCTGGGAAACCATTTCTGCAGGCTTCTCCCCTCCCCAGCCCCTTTAGGGACAGGATTGGCCTTAACTCCTGGGCCCATCTGCTGCCTTCCTTCTCCTCCCTACCAGCTCTCTGCTTTCCTTTGAGCTCTCTTGGGCTTGGGGATCTTAGTTTTTATTTCCCAGCTCTTCATTTTTTCCTTCTATCAGTTTTTTTTTTTTTTTTTTTTTTTGGGGGGGGGTCCCTTTATTTCTTTTAAGAAAGCATTTGCCTTTCCCCCCCTTACTCTTCCAACATAACAATCGTGGTAACAGAATGCGACTGCTGATTTACCGATGTATTTAATGTAAGTAAAAAAGGAAAAAAAAGAAAAGTGTATTGGAGTGTTGCTTCTTTTTTACTTTGTCTGACTGATACAAGAAATTTGGAAGAAAGGGCACCCAGTAGTTTTATTGAATCAGAAACACACCCTCCCCTGTATGTTGGTGCCTCCTTATTCCCTCTAATCTGATTTTGAATATTGAGATAACCTAATTTGGAAAATAGCATCTTTATTGCTGCTTGTTTGTTTGTTTGTTTGTTTGTTTGTTTGTTTGTTTTGGAGGGGTTGGAATATTTTTTTAAAATGTTTTAGTCGAAACCGGTTTGGCTCAGTGGATAGAGCGTCGGCCTGCAACTGAAAGGTCCCAGGTTCGATTCCGGTCAGGGGCATGTACCTTGGTTTCAGGCACATCTCCAAGAGGGAGCTGATCAATGTTTCTCTTTCATCGATGTTTCTAGCTTTCTATCCCTTTCTCTTCCCCTCTGTGAAAACTCAATAAAATATACTTAATCAATAAATAAATGTTTTAATTGATTTTTAGAGAGAGAGGCAGGGGAAGAGAAACATTGATTGGCTACCTCCCATAAAGGCCCCAACCAGAGATAAAACCTGCAGCCTGGGGATGTGCCCTGACCAGGATTGGAGCCACCACCTTCTGGTGAACAGAAAACCAACCAGTCCCGGGCTTAATTGCTGTTTATTTTTTTATTTTTTTAATATATTTTATTGATTTTGTACAGAGAGGAAGGGAGAGAGATAGAGAGTTAGAAACACCGATGAGAGAGAATCATCGATCAGCTGCCTCTTGCACACCCCCTACTGGGGATATGCCCGCAACCAAGGTACATGCCCCTGACCGGAATCGAACCTGGGACCTTTTAGTCTCCAAGCCGACGCTCTATCCATTGAGCCAAACCGGTCCCGGCTTAATTGCTGTTTAATCTCTCCTACTCCCAGACCACTAGAGAGCTCATCAAGTCTGACCGCAGCTATTTTTTTTAGGGCCTCTTAACAATATATATATTAGGAGGGGTGTCTATGACCTTTGGGCAGGCAGTTGGTGAGGTTGGGGGGAGAGGTGGAGTTTGTGACTCCTTTGAAGTATTATGCAAAAATGTATGTATTTCTTTTTTTTTCTTTTCTTTTTTTTTAAATATATTTTATTGATTTTGTACAGAGAAGAAGGGAGAGAGATAGTTAGAAACATCGATGAGAGAGAGTGTCATCGATCAGCTGCCTCTTGCAGACCCCCTACTGGGGATCTGCCCGCAGCCAAGGTACATGCCCTTGACCGGAATCGAACCCGGGACCCTGCAGTCCCCAAGCCGACGCTCTATCCATTGAGCCAAACCGGTCCCGGCAAAAATGTATGTATTTCTGAAGGGAGAGGGTCCTTTGCCTTATTAGTGTCTCAAAGGGGACTTTGACTTAAAAGAAGATTTTTTTAAAACTCACTGCCCTTGCCAGTTTGGCTCAGTGGTTAAGAGTGTAGGTCCACAGACCAAGTTTGATCCCTGATGTTTCTCTCTTCTTCCCTCCCAAACTTTCACTCTCTCTCTAAAGATCAATGGAAAACATTTCCTTGGGTGAGGATTTTAAAAAATACTGAACTAGCATTTTATTATCATGTTGCTTTACCCCAACAGGAAACTTTCTCCTGGATCAGCTTTTATTTCCTGCCGTATGTGAAGCCCTTTAGTCTATCAGAGCCTAAATGGAGGTGGGTGGGAGAGAGTGATACAAAGAAAAAATTAGGTATGGATGCAGGAGAAGTTTTCAATTCCAAAGAATCTGAAAGGACTGGTGCCAGACAGACCTGGCATTCCAGTCTTGCCTCTTGCCAGCTTACCAGCTGTGGCCTTGAAAGCAACTTACTTAGCAGCTTTCTGCCTCGGTGTCTACTGTAAAACAAAAGTTGAGGTTTAAAGGTCATTTATGTACAGCATATGTATGTCACACAAGGAGAGGATACTGTTGTTAAATACTCTTATCCTTGGGCTGAGCCTGATTTTTTTTTTTTTTTTTTTTTTTTTTTGACACATCCATTGGTTGCCTCCCACTCATGCCTCAACCCAGGGGTGAAGATCTGACCTGCAACCCAGGAACCTGCCACTGACCTGTAATTGAACCCAAGACCCTTAAGTGCACAGGCTGACACTCTAACCACAGAGCCATGCCAGCCAGGGCTGAGCCTAATTTTTTTATTATATATTTTTTGGTTGAGCATTGACTTATGAACCAGGAGATACTGTTGCTGGCTCAATCCCCAATAGGGGGTGTGCAGGAGGCAGCTGATCAATGATTTTCTATCTCTCCCTCTCCCTCTCTGAAACCAATTTAAAAAAAAAAAAAAAAAAGAATAGTAAGACAGTGTTAGTGTTAGGGTTGTCAAAGGAGGAATGCAGGAGGCTAAAGTGGTAAGGGATTATAAATTTACTAGAGGCCCAATACACGAATTCGTGCACTAGTGGGGTCCCTGGGGCTGGCCTGCGGGATTGGGCTGAAACCAGCTCTCTGACATCCCTCAAGGGGTGAGAAGGCACAGGCCAAGCCAAGGGACCCTACTGGTGCACAATCAGGGCTGGGGAGGGATATGGGAGGCTGGCCAGCTGGGGAAGGATCATGGGAGGGCTCCAGGGCATGTCCAGCCCATCTCACTCAGTCCAGATCAGCTGGACCCAGCAACAAGCTAACCTACCAGTTGGACTATCTGCCTCCTAGGGGTCAATGCAAGTCTTAGTGAGTGGTTCAACAATCTGAGCATATCATTAGCATATTACGCTTTGGTTGACTGGACGATCAGACATAGCATATTAGGCTTTTATTATATAGGATTAGGTCATCTGGATACCAGTGCCAGCACCCAGCAAAGGAGAGTCAGAGATTTTAAAGGACTCCAGACAGGCTTTTTCTGGGAGGATTCAGATCCTGGGAAGGTCCAGAGAAGAAGGATAATGGTCTTAGCAAGTGGAATGTGGTCTAAGCAAAAGGGAATATCCATTGTGAAGTAGTTCCCAGGGGAGGGGTATCCATTCAATTATTTGATCAGACCTAACAGATCTTGCACCAGGCCTCTCCAATGATTTAATTGTATGCAAATTTAACTGTTAAAAATATTATTTCTGAAAATTTTAGAGCCAAAAGCTTTAGAACCTTTTCAGTGCCATTGCCCCTTTCTGTATATATTTTAGTATTCCCCCATGACTCCTCGATTCCTGGTAATATTTCTAGTTCAGTTTAAGAGAGCAGAAAGGAGGAGGTAGAGGGGACTGATCTTCTAAAAGGTGAAGTCCTTTATTTAAAGTGAGTATGGTTGTAGCTTGGCCTTCTGTTCCCTAGGGGGCAGTGTAGATATTTTTGCCCCACGTTCTCAGCCGGTCAATGACAAAACAAGTTTTTACTCCTGCACCAAATGATATAGCAAATGATTTGTATTAGTGTCCTTTGCTCTAAGATTATGAACGATTATAATCTTCCTAATTTGGGGTGTTGTATATGTCATTGCTCTTGTTAACTGACGATTTTTAAAAACTGGCTTAACTAATCAAAATAAAAAACGTGGCTATTCTGTGTTGATGGTTCCCTAATTTGGGGAGAAATTCGACTAGTCCAAGGAATCTCAAAGTCTTTGAATCACTATTTAGGCTTCGTTTCTGCTCATGCTTTTATATAAGAGGATCGCTTGACTTTGTTTTCTCTAAAAGGCAAACAGGGGTGTAGTCTCTGCAACATTCGTAGATTATCAAAACCGCCGAGAGAAAGCGGGCTGGATCCCGAGGCCGCCTCCAGAGAACGCACCTTATTCTCAGCTGTAGGGGCGGGCGGGGCGGGGGATCCCCGACTCCCACCTTTCACCCCAGCCTCCGGCGTCCTCGTCACCTTGCCCTGCCCGGGTTCCGGATGTCAGTGAGGGTCCCATCCCTTGCCCGGGAGGGTAAAAAACAAACCGCCCCAGCTTGCAGCCCTGGAGGCGCCCCGCCCGCTTCGGCCTCCAGGAGGCGGGCACAGCAGAAGGCCGTCCCTGCCCGCCAATGGCTGGGCGCCTAGCCCGGGAACGCCAATCATCCTGTAACTCCAGCCACGTCACAGCAGTCTCCGGCGCTGTGCGGGTCCATCCGCGGACCTCAAACTGGGTAAGGGGTTTGGGGCCGGGAGAGGGAAGAGGGGGGGAAGGGCTGGTGACCTGGGCCACGGTGGGGGCCTTGGACCCAAGGGTGCTTGCAAAACTGCCAGCACGCACCTCCACTCCCGCTGTCCGGGTGCGCCTGGGGCATGGGGCGTTGCTACCAGACACTCTTGTGCCAGCTCCTGGATGGTGGCATGGGACCAGATGCCCTGCCCTGGTGCTGGACATATCCTCCTACCTAAAGTGCCCCTGAGGAGTGGGGGCCACCACCCGCACAAGGTGTGGCATCTTTTATGTAGCAGAAGGCTGCCTCTCCTAAAACCTGGGACATTGAATTGACTGAGTTCCCCTGCGGGTCAGCCCGACCTGCACCGCTCCAGTCTGACTCATGTGGGTGGGATTGAGGGCCGGGGGGAGGGAGGAAGGGAGGGAGAGGGAGAGGCCCATGGCCCAGGGGTAAAATGCAGACTCTGCTCCTACTTCTTTCTCCTCACAGTTTCTCTGCCTGCCCCCTCTTCAGCATCTCATCAGCAAGTGGGACTCTTCTCACTCCTCCTCCCTTGGGCTTGCTGGGGTCAGGGATCTGCTCAGTGCTGTGAAGAAGAGACTGCTGCAGGGCAGAGAACAGAATAATTACCTTCTTCCTTCTCTAGCCCATACCCGGACACACTGGCCACTGACGCCTCAATTTGCTGAGCTCACTGGATCGGCATAGACAAGGTAGGGGGGAGAGGGAGGACCAGGGGTGGAGTCCAGTCCCCAGCTGGGTTCAGTTTTTTTTAGAGTGGGTGGACAGAGAGGAGGGGACTGAAAGGCCTTCAAAGATAATATTATTACTTGTTTACTGATGACAGCAGCTGTGGGAGATCTCATTTCCTAGACAAGGAAGCAAGTTCGGAGAGGCTTCCTTATGTTGCCCAGGGAACCGAGCTGGTTATGGCAGGGTGGCTTTCACAAACCAGTTTGACTCCAGAATCTGGTCCTTCACCACATTAGGCTGCCATTGCCTTTTTAACCTTCTTGTTCCTGTTTAAGTCAGTCTGCCCTTCAGTTGTCTTCTGTTGTAAGAAATAAATTTTGCCCTTTTAGACCCAAAAGTAGAGTGGAGGATGGGGGATGAGGGATTCTAGAAGACTCCTGTTTCTCCCTCTACCCTCTGCGTCTGAAGTGCTCCCAGTTTTCTCTAAGGGCCCATTTGGACCCCCACGCCTACCCTTTGGCCTCATTACCACAGAAAAAGTCTCGCCAGCTGATTTCCTCTGTGTCTTTTTCCCTCTCATCCCCTCAAACGGCCCTCATACCATCCCCTCCCAGGAATTCCTATCTTGATCTCAGACTCTTCCTCCTACAGGCCTGCCACGATGCTGCTGCTGCTGCACAGAGCTGTGGCCCCGGGCCTGAGACAGGCCTGCAGGTAGGCCAGCCCATCCTGAAAGGTCTCCTAGCCTATAGCTTTACCTGGTATCTTTATAATGTCTTCTCTTATCTGCCAGATAAAATAATTAAGATGGTGGCAAGGAAGGAAAGGGTGGGCCAGATCCCACTTGTCTCACCTTTCCCTGGAGAAACTAAGTTCCAACTAAAGGAGCCAGTGGCCAGCCAGGGAGAGGTAGACCTCAGGCCTTCACCGGTCAGGAGTGTGTTACTGAGAAGACTCTCTTTCTCTTCCAGACTCAAGTCTACCCACTCAAGGCTCTGCATTCAGGCCTGCTCTACCAACGACTCATCTCAGCATCAGTGCCCCAGCCTTGCCTTCTCTACAGAGAACTCCAGCACCAGGGGATGGAGAGTCATGGGGACCCTGTTGGGCCTCGGTGCGGTGTGGGCCTATCATGACCATCGTTGCAGGGTAAGTGGGAAAGGAAGACACTGCGCTGTCAGGGATCCTGGGTGTTACCACAGAGCCCACAGGGGACACCTTCCTGCACAGGTAGAGATGAAATCTGCTTCCTCCATTCCCAGTGGCCACGACTTTGTGGTTTGGCTTAGAATGAGCTGCAGTGACTGCTTCTTAATATTCTGTTCCCTTTTGCCTCACCCCTGTCCTGCCTGCAGGCTGCTCAGAAGTCACCACACATATACACCAGAGAGGAAGTAAAATCCCACTGCAGCCCCGAGACTAGGATCTGGGTGACTCTGGGCTCTGAGGTCTTTGATGTCACAGACTTTGTGGACCTGCACCCTGGGGGCCCGTCAAAGCTGATGCTAGCAGCTGGGGGTCCCCTAGAGCCCTTCTGGGCCCTCTACGCTGTTCACAACCAGTCCCACATACGCGAGATCCTGGCTCAATACAAGATCGGGGAGCTGAGCCCCGAAGACAAGATGCCACCCGCCTTGAAGACCTCTGACCCTTACGCGGATGATCCTGCACGTCACCCAGCTCTGAAGGTCAATAGCCAGCGCCCCTTTAATGCAGAGCCCCCTCCTGAGCTGCTGACAGAAACCTACATCACCCCAAACCCTATCTTCTTCACCCGAAACCATCTGCCTGTACCAAACCTGGACCCGGACACCTACCGCCTGCATATAGTAGGACCACCTGGGAGAAAGCCACTGTCCCTGTCCCTGAAGGACTTACACCAGTTCCCCAAGCACGAGATCACGGTCACTCTGCAGTGTGCTGGCAACCGGCGCTCCGAGATGAGTCAGCTAAAAGAAGTCAGAGGCCTGGAGTGGAGAACAGGCGCCATTAGCACTGCACGCTGGGCTGGGGCCCGACTGTGTGATGTCTTGGCCAAGGCTGGTCACCAACTCCGTGCAACGGAGGCCCATGTCTGCTTTGAGGGCCTGGACTCGGACCCCACAGGGACTGCCTACGGCGCCTCCATCCCTCTGGCGCGGGCCATGGACCCTGAAGCCGAGGTCCTGCTGGCCTATGAGATGAATGGGCAGCCTCTGCCTCGTGACCACGGCTTTCCCGTGCGGGTGGTGGTTCCCGGGGTGGTGGGTGCCCGCCATGTCAAATGGCTGGGCAAAGTGAGTGTGGAGCCGGAGGAAAGTCATAGCCACTGGCAGCGGCGAGATTACAAGGGCTTCTGTCCTTCCGTGGACTGGGACTCTGTAGATTTTGACTCTTCTCCGTCTATTCAGGAGCTTCCCGTCCAGTCAGCCATCACAGAGCCCAAGGATGGGGAGATGGTAGAGGCGGGGGAGGTGACTGTCAAGGGCTATGCGTGGAGCGGCGGTGGGAGGGCGGTGATCCGGGTGGATGTGTCTCTGGACGGGGGCCTCACCTGGCAGGTGGCTGAGCTGGATAGAGAGGAACAGCGCCCCCGGAAGGCCTGGGCCTGGCGGCTGTGGCAGCTGCAAGCCCCTGTTCCACCTGGGAAAAAGGAATTGAACATTGTCTGTAAGGCCGTAGATGACAGCTACAATGTGCAGCCAGACACCGTGGGCCCGATCTGGAACCTGCGAGGCGTGCTCAGCAACGCCTGGCACCGTGTCCATGTCCGTGTTGCCTCATGAGAAAGTAAAATGGCACCGTCTACTCCCCGTAGCACCTTCTCAACCCCTCTCCACCCCCGTCCTTTAGCCTCGTTTCCACAGAAAAACCTATCTCTCCATCCCTCCACTTATCGCAGAAACTTTTACTCTGCCTTCCTAAGCCACACCCAGGTACACATTTCCACCGAGGCGCCACCCTCCTAGGACAGTGTTACATATGACTGGCCATTGACTTTGTGCCAGGAGGTGAGAGCTATTGGAGCAAAGGGCTAGAAGTGAGAAAAAATATTTCTGGAAACAAGCACTATTTTCTCTTCTTACCCACCTCCATTTCTAATGTCAATCACCACGGAGGCCTTATTTTGCTTTTCTTGGATTCTTCAGAGAATGTGTATTATGTGTAAGAAACACTTGCTATGTGACTTGCTGTTGCCCCTCTGGGTTGCCAGGGGTTGTGAACAGTGCAACCCCCTTCCTTTATAATTACACTTTTCTAAATATATCAATAAAGCATCTTTTTGAGACTACAACGCTAAAAAAAGAAAAGGTTATGATTTTTGGGGACCTCTTGAGGCTGGGGAGTGAGCACGTTGCAGAAGGGAGGTGCACAGGTGCTGGGATGTGTCCCCCGAGATGATTCATAACGAAAGCTCTTTAGGAGGAAAGGGAGAAAGCAAACAGGTGCAGGAAAAGTTAAGAAGTGGGGCTTCTGTGCCCGAGGTGTGTCAGCATCTGCAGGGCTACTTAGGTGACTGACCTCAAGATACCCCTCCAGCGAGCGGGTACAAACTATTTGCCACCCTTAAGCCCCTCCCCCTCACAATCCCTACGCACTTGGCAGGAATGGCAAGGAATGCTGAGAAGTTAAAGTCAATATTGTCTTAAGAGGTTCAGGGACAAAATCTGGCCCTAGGGGCAGAGGTGCCAGGACCCATGGGGTGTTCCGTAGGCGTCCAGTTTGCAAATCGCAGGTGAAGGGGCAGCCTCGGAGCTCCTCTCAGCGGGAGACCGAGCCTTTCGGACTTCAGGCTTTCTGCGCTCAGCTACTCTCCCCTAGCTCCTTCCCTTCTTTTCCCAGCAGTTTCCCCGGCTTGGGGGCGCTCGGTGTTCGGCCACGTCGCCTGTCGCCTGGTAGTGGGACCGGAAGTTGCTCAGGGGAGGGGAGACGGCTGTAATGGGGGGGTGTTTATAGGGGGGGGCCGTCCCTCTTCAGGTGAAGCTGCTGATGGACATGGAGCCACCGCTGCTGAGCGCCCGGGACCCGGCTTCGGCCCGGTTGCCGCCGCCTCAGTGACCCCCTTACTCCCCCCGCACTGGGCTTCCCGGGCCAGAGTGGGGGACCCCCGCCGCCCCGCCCCCACCTCCCCAATACCGTCCCCTCGCTCACACCCAGCCTGAGCGCACGCGGAGCGGCCTCAGGTGAGTGAGGGGCGGGGCCTGGGCCAGCGCGGGGCGGGGCTTCGCTGGCGGGGCGGGGCCTGAGGGGCTGGGGCTGGGAGCTGGGGGAGGTTTGGGCGCAGGGCTGGTGGCCGGAGGGTCCCCGAGTGGCTGCGGCCGGGAGGATAGAGGCTGGCCTTGGGGAGCTTGGCGGGAGGGGGGACGGGGGGGAGGGCAGGATGGAGGGGGCGGTAGCAGGGACCTGGGGTGCTAAAAAGGCGGGAGATGGGTCAAGGCAGAGGACCAGTGACGTAGAGGCTGGAGTGCGGGAGGTTAGGGTAAGGCTGGGAAGGGACAGAGGGACACAGTGGAGACACAGGAAAAGCAGAGAAGGTCCCCAGGGAGAAAGCCAGGGACGCTAGGATCCGGTCGAGAAGGTTTCAGGGAAGGACGGGCCTAGGTGGGAAAGACCTTGGAGACAAGGAGCCAAGTAGGAGAAAGGTGGCAGAGAAGAAACTTAAGGTGGAGTGAGAAGTGCTGTCTGGGGTAGTGTGAAGGGTGAGAAGTCTAGAGAACCTGAGAAGGAGGATAAGTCACTGCATGTGAGTCCAGAGGAAGAAATGGAACAGAGGAAGCCCTGGACTCCATCTGGGGGGAATGACAGACTCAGGAAGCAGGTCTAAACTACAACAGTCCTCCAACTACCTCCTCACACAGCCCCATCCCAGTTATTTTCTTCCCCGTTGTCTGCTAGAGTTGTAAACTCTCTCTTTTTAAATGTGGGGTTTATTTTTATCATTATTGGCCCCATCTGGGGGCAGTGAAGTGCTTAATGGAACATGGGCCTCTGGTTATGAAATGTTTAGGAAATAAGGTACATTTTTTTTCCCCTCTCCAAGGTCAAGAATTTACTAACTCTGCTTCCAGAAAGATTTATTTGCTGCGTTACCGACCACATGTATCAAGCTTTGCATACCTTCTTTTGCCTCGGTCCACTCTCTTGTAAGCAAAACTCTTCTGTTTGGACTCATACTGACTCCCACTTACATGTCTGATGGCTCCAGCTGTGCCCTACTCTCCCTGCCCCGAGCGCTCAAAGCATCGGTGGTGAGCTGGATGGTCCTGACTCACTCACATGTCGGCTCTAGGTCTTCCATCCTCATGGCCGCCCTGAAGACCTTTGAGGCCTGGCTATCTCCCCTTACTGCTACTTGCTCACTTAGCCTGGGTGAAGTTCCTATGTTCATTAAAAACAGGTGTCTGACTACCTAGAATGTTTCCACTTAATATAATTCAGATTCTGAGGACAAGACCAGGTAAAAGTCCAAATCAGACAACCTGAAAGTGTAGCGTCTTATGTTCGGAGTATGTTTCATGCCTAGCCAGGAGTCCCTCATCCCCTAATGGGTCTGCCAGTAGGTCAGCGGACCTTGCTTTGTGGGATGTGGGGAACTTCAGCTTTCTCCAGTAACAGCCTAAAACCAGCGAATCCAGACAACACCCTAGGTCATGAGAACAGTCAGAAGAGTGGCTCCGGAGATAAAAATAAAATCTTAAAAGGAGAAAATAGCCTTACATTTGAAACGCAGGAGAGGTTTCAATAGAGCTTCTTGGGTGGGCCCCAGGGTGGTGGGAGCTGCCTTCACTTTGGCAGTTTCAGAATTACATCTTGTGCTAGTCAATAGAGGCTGATGTCTCCAGCACAAAACATGATGTCTTTGTTGCTCACTGAGGGCAGTTAGTTCAATTGTAGCTTCTGGGCAGTCCCCTTCCTCCCAGAAGGCTAAGGATACAGCATGTTTCAGGAGTTGGCTCAGAAATAAGTCCTGACATTTTTCCAGTGAAAATGCAACTGCAAATTTCTTCTTTATTTCCTCTTAATTTAAGTCTGCAGCCCCCCGGGGGATGGGGGGATAAATCTGCAGCCCATACTTCCCAACAGGGCAGGAACATCCCACCTTTGACACCCATCCTCTCCCCCACAATATCCACAAAGGAATTATTTTCTTTCAAACTGGCCATCTCTCTTCCCTGAGAACACACAACATAGTCAAGGAAAAAATAAAGATAAATTTTTGTTGGGCAGCTATTTCTAGCCTCATTGTACTTTGTGGAAGCAAAAAAGAGTGTGGGATCCTGTGGGTGTCGACAGTGCCACAGGCAGAGAGAGGGACTCCCTTCTGTTGGTCTCTTGACCCTGCTGGAGAGGCTCCGAATTCCAGGCTGTGGGATTTGCATCCTCTTCTCAGAGACTTGTGGACTCTGACTTGGAAACACAGAGGCAAAGTCAAGGTTTATCAGATGAAAACATAGAAGAAAGGGTAGTGTTGATATGAATGGGCTGGTCCCTCTGCGGATAGCTTCAACTCATAAACTCGGCTGGAATATGTGTGCTTGTATGATCCTTGAGCCAACAAGCCCTGTTTCTGCCTTGAAGATATTTAGTGAGTGGCTAGGTTGGCTTTTCCTCAGGCCTATAATCTGAAAAGAAACATGGGAGGTGGAGGGTTATTTCTTTCCCATCTATAAACTGGTATTTCTAGTTCAAGGATTTCAATCTCTAAGATGTAAACCCCAAACTATTCATTTTATCATCCAAGAAATTGAGCAAGCAGGGTGGCCCCAAACCTTCCAGCTATGGCAAGATTTAACTTTATGCCACAGTAGGTAACCTGGGTTCTATTTGTCCTACTTCTATCACTAACCAAATGGGTGACTCTTCTTCAATTAAAAAAACAAACAAAAGAAATTGGAGATATCTCTCAGCTCCATTCTAGCTCCAAGGTTCTCCAGGTCCCAGAGTATCCCCGCTCCAAGGCCCTCCACATGAAGAGAGGCTTACTAAATTGGGTCATCTGAGCAAGGTCTTTATAGAGGAGCCTGAAAACATCTTTCTGGCCCAGACAACAGTGAGCTGTTTTGATCGAGGATTGCCACCAAAAGCAATTCTTATCTCTTCCACCTTTTGCCACCCTACCCCAGTCAGAATAATTAATTGAAACTTCCATGTAATTTTTAAAATTTGATTTTAAAGAGAGAGAGAGAAAGAGAGAGAGAGAGAGAGAGAGAGAGAGAGAGAGAGAGAGAGAGAGAGAGAGAAACATTAGTCGGTTGCCTCCTGCATGTCTTGATAAGAGATTAAACGTGAAAACTGGGTGTGCGCCCGAACCTGAAATCAAACCCGCCCCCTTTTGGTGACAGGATATACCTGAGCTGTACCCACCCGGGTGCAACTTCTGAGTGATTTCAAACTTCACTTAGCTAACCCTGTTTTGGACATCTTTAGCTTCACAGCTGATCATTATAAAACTCAGATTGAATTCCCCTGCTCTACTTCCCCAACCCTACCCAAACATACAGCTGAGGTGGGGCCTTTCTGTAAACACAGGGATTATATACTCAAGAGTATACTCCCAAAACCTCAATATCACCTCATGTGCATGATACCTAGTGATTTAAACTGTTTAGTTTGGCCCTTTTCTTATTCCTAAAGTGCTGAAACGAGGCACAGAGGGATAGGATTGTTTCTCCTCCCACCCATAAACCTTAGCTTTCTCTCTCTCCCGCAGTGTGCACGGGGAGGACAGGGAAGCGCAATGAACAGGAGAAAAGATGCGTTCACCTGAGATCTAGGAGGAGACAATGAGGTGATATTTTCCCACTGCCCAGGTATTTCATCTCCAGCTCTTACCCCTTCTTATTTTAGAGCCCGGCCATTCCTAGAATGACCTGAGGACCCATCCCCTCTGCACTGCTCCCCTCGCCCTTGATCATGAAGCGGAGATGTCTCCTTCTGTGTTATGTATAGACAGATGACCACCTACAGCCTGATGGAAAAAATGAGGAAGAACTTTCCGCTGTAAAGACAGACACATGAGCTAAGAAAGGTTAGTGGGTTCTTTCAGAGGGCATTCAGTCGTCCCTACAGACCATTTCAGAGCTACAAACTGCTCCATGTCCAGGTCTGTTTCCATATATATATATATATATATATATATATATATATATATATATATATATATAATTATTGATTTTTCTTTTTTCTTTTTTTTTCTATAGCAAACAAATTACAACATTTATTCAATTAGGAATATTAAAATAATTCCAGTGATGCTGAAACCGGTTTGGCTCAGTGTTAGAGCGTCGGTCTGCGGACTGAAAGGTCCCGGGTTTGATTCCAGTCAAGGGCATGTACCTTGGTTGCGAGCACATCCCCGGTAGGGGGTGTGCAAGAGGCAGCCGGTCGATGTTTCTCTCATCGACGTTTCTAGCTCTCTATCTCTCTCCCTTCCTCTCTGTGAAAAATCAATAAAATATATTTAAAAATAAAATAATTCCAGTGATAGAACATACAATAGCTTCAACCATATATATTATAACTTATTATGTACATACTCAGAAATCTCCAGAATTTAATAAGGAAATTTTTAAAAATCCACTTTTTAAAATATTTCTTAGGCCTGGCCAGGTGACCCATTTGGTTGGAAACATTATGTTATACACTAAAAAGTTGTAGGTTCAATTCCCAGTCAGAACACATTCCTAGGTTGTGGGTTGTTATTGATTTTTCACAGAGAGGAAGAGAGAGGGATAGAGAGCTAGAAACATCGATCAGCTGCTTCCTGCGCACTCCCTACTGGGGATGTGCCCGCAACCAAGGTACATGCCCTTGACCAGAATCGAACCTGGGACCTTTCAGTCCGCAGGCCGACTCTATCCACTGAGCCAAACCGGTTTCGGCCAGGTATGTTTCCTTGAAAGGGGTGTGCAGTCAGGTTGCAGACAATGCCTAATTCCACTTCTATCCTCTACCCTCCACTCCTTCCCCCTCGGCAATTTTGCAAAGCCTTGGAATAGAGCAGAGCCAGCTATGTGATTCCAACCTGTTTTGTCTCAGTTTATTCAGTTTAGAAAGAAGCAGGAAGGAGTGATGTTGTGGGTTTGGTCTATTTGCAGTACCTGAAGTACTCACTCCCAGGCAGGTGGAAAGTTCTGTCTTGTTAATAATCTCTGAGCTTGCTGGGACCGGTTTGGCTCAGTGGATAGAGCGTTGGCCTGAGGACTGAGAGGTCCTGGGTTCAATTCCGGTCAAGGGCACATCCCTAGTAGGGGGTGTGCAAGAGGCAGCTGATCGATGATTCTCTCTCTCATCGATGTTTCTAACTCTCTATCCCTCTCTCTTCCTCTCTGTGAAAAATCAATAAAATATATTTTAAAAAATAATAATAATCTCTGGGCTCTCCCTCAGATCCCAGGTCCTAAGGCAGGTCAGAGAAACAATTTCCACTTCTCCCTGCTGTGGAAATCAAATGATGGCATGGGTTCTCGCCACTCTTCCACCTTCATCCTCTTTCCCAACAATATCCCTCTCACCGGCGAGGCTGCATGGAGTGTGTTTTCAATTTCAATTTCGAGTGTCACTGGATCAAACCGGTTTCCTTGGAGGATTTGAGGAGCTTTGATTCCTTGTGATATCCATCTTATTTCAGGTTTTCAGAGCCACTAGAGAGAGAAAACTTGACTTTCTGACATTTTTGTCATCAATAAAACTGTGGGAATGTTTTTGAGGAGATGGGGATGGTAGTTGATGCCTGACCTGACCTGGGAAGCCAGACTTTGGGTTGATCTTCACCTGCTGCTTGTCAGGAAGTAATGATTGGAAATCTGGCTAGGAGGGATGCCCTTTCCTGTTCATATGTGGCATCATGTTGATGGGAGAGAGCCAAGGCCATGGAGGACTCTTGTTATGGTGCCAAGTGGATTCTAAAGAGCAGAGGAAAAAATATTTGTCTACAGAGGTTACAGTGACCAGCCTTTTCTCTGTCCTCTCAGAGTTACTTCCTTCTGAATTGGGAGACGAGCTGTTTCTAGTTGTTTTGTGTTCAGCTCGATAAACTGAATTTACTGTACACGGTGTGCCTACCTCTATCACTGAATCTGTGTTGCTATGAAGCCAGTTTCCTCCCAAGATCTTGGAGCCAAACCTGTCTTGTGTAACTAACTCGTCGATCCTTATACCTCCTCCCCCTGTGGAGACATACCTAATATGACCCAGTTCCTGTAAGGGGACACACTAAGATCTGCCTGCCTGGTCTGGCAGGGGAGGAGGTGCTTTGAGGGAAGGTTGGGAGGGATGTGCCATCTGGGGATTGAATAAGTAGTGAAGGTCACCTACTGATTTGTTCCTCAGAATACCGAGACAGAATCTCAGTGCCCTCTGACTTCCAGGATTACCAACTGGCATTTAGACCAGTTGGAGGCAGCTGAAGACCTGTTTGCCCAAGATGTGTCATAGAGCACCTGTTAAAAGCAATTAAGAAGCAGAAGACCTGCCCTAGCCGGTTTGGCTCAGTGGATAGTCTCGGCCCAAGGATTGAAGGAAGGGTCCCCGTTCAATTCTGGCCAAGGGCACATACCTCAGTTGCAGGTTCTATGTTCCTCTCACATCGATGTTCCTCCCTCTATCTCTCCACCTTCCCTCCACCCTTTCTGAAAGTCAATGGAAAAATATCCTCCACTCTAAAAATCAATGGGAAATTATTGGGTGAGGATTAACAATAACAAAAATAATAAAATTAAAAAAGAAGCACAAGAGCTCAGTTTACTGCTAAGAACAAAGTCCAGCTCAAACCAGCTCCTTCCGATCCTTATGAAAATTGTTTTGGGGCCATTTGGGCAGGCGTCCAAAAATGAGAGCCAGTGCTAGCTGGATGCTATGCTTCAACTGCTCTGCCTACCTAGTGCTTGTCTAGCTACCTCTGGTGTTCTCTCTCTCTCTCTCTCTCTCTCTCTCTCTCTCTCTCTAACACACACACACACACACACACACACACACACACACACACACACAATGGCATCAGCATATTTCTTGGTAGAACCTGTTCAACTTGTTCTTCCTTTTAAAGTAACAGACCCCACTCCCACAGGGATCCACCAAAGGGAAAGATGCCTTAATTGATGTTAGAACCAGGGAAAAGCAAGAAATCCATGAAGGCCTTGAGTAATCTGGCTTTTGAAAGGAATTGAGATGGTGTTCTTTTTTAAAAAATATATATATATTTTATTGTTTTTTACAGAGAGGAAGGGAGAGGGATAGAGTTAGAAACATCGATGAGAGAGAATCATTGATCAGCTGCCTCTTGCACACCCCCTACTGGGGATATGCCCGCAACCAAGGTACATGCCCTTGACCGGAATCGAACCTGGGATCTTTCAGTCCACAGACCGACGCTCTATCCACTGAGCCAAACTGGTTTTGGCAGAAGTGAGATGGTTTAACGAAGAGAACACATCTCGGAAAGGCAGGAGACAGTCTCACCATGAGCCCTGAGACAAGTCATTTAACTGCAATGAGCCTCAGTTCCTCCAAGCAGAAAACTGAGAAACTTCTACGCATTTTTGCTTCTTCTGCATACGGGGACTAAAGGGTATTAGAGAACTCACCTTTGGCGTCTTGAACTTGGCAGTAATACTGGACAGTCCCAAAGGGCAATTATGGAGCTAATGATTTGGAAGTAAAAGGGAGTATCAGGCCGCCCTCCCCCATCTTTGGATCTCTGACCACTGCAAGTTCTCTGGCTAATTCCAGAAGGTCTGAGTTCATTAACCCCTGTGGACTTGGGCTCTTTTAGTCATTGCCCCTAAGGGACCTTTTAAGGAACCATGTATTAATGTGGCTTGGTCCTAGCGGTCTGGTTCCAAAGCTCAGTCCACCCCAGGGAGGACTTAGAGAAATGTTTTGTCCAGACCCTGTCTTCCTGGATGAGACTAGCAAGCTCTCTGATTAAACCTAGGGGATTTGCTTTGGGAATATTTAGGCTTTTTCATGAGACTTTTTATTTTTTAAAATATATTTTATTGATTTTTTTACAGAGAAGAAGAGAGAGGGATAGAGAACTAGAAACATCGATGAGAGAAAAACATTGACTACCGATGAGAGAGAAACATATGATGTCTCTCAGAACTAGACAAGAATAGCTTATGTGGCCAAAACCGGTTTGGCTCTATGGATAGAGCGTTGGCTTAGGGACTGAAAGGTCCCGGGTTCGATTCTGGTCAAGGGCATGTACCTTGGTTGCGGGCATATCCCCAGTAGGGGGTGTGCAAGAGGCAGCTGATCGATGACTCTCTCTCATCGATGTTTCTAACTCTCTATCTCTCTCCCTTCCTCTCTGTACAAAATCAATAAAATATTAAAAAAAAAAAAAAAAAAAAAAGAAAAGAAAAGAAAAAAGAATAGCTTATGTGGGGATGCCCTAGCCGAGTGGCTCAGTTATAGGAGCGTTGTCCCATATTTGATCCCCAGTTGGGGTAATGGCAGGAGACAACCAATAAATGTTTCTCTCTCTCTCTCTCTCTCTCTCTCTCCCTCCCTCCCTCCCTCCTTCCCTTTCTTCCTCTCTTTCTCTCTCTCTAAAATCAATAAAGCCCAGCAGGTGTGGCTCAGTGGTTGAGCATTGATCAATGAACCAGGAGGTCACAGTTCAATTCCCTGGTAAGGGCCCATGCCCAGGTTGCGAGCTTGATCCCCAGTGTAAGGAGCAGGAGGCAGCAGATAGATCAATGATTCTCTCTCATCATTGCTGTTTCTTTCTTTCCCTCTCCCTTTCTCTCTGAAATCATTAAAAATATATTTCAGCCCAAGCTGGTTTGGCTCAGTGGATAGAGCCTGTGGACTGAAGGGTCCCAGGTTCAATTCCAGTCAAGGGCACATGCCCAGGTTGCGGGCTCAATCCCAAGTAAGGGGTGTGCAGGAGGCAGCTAATTATTGATTCTCTCTCATCATTGATGATTCTATCTCTCTGTCCCTCTCCTTTCCTCTCTGAAGCCAATAAAAATATATTTTTTAAAAATGTAATCCTCAGGTAAGGATTTTTTTTTTTTTTAAAGGAAAGAAAAAAAAAAGAATAACTCAGGAGTGGAAAGAAGCAGGAAAATAAAAAAAAAATAGACTTTACCCCTATGTGCCCTTCAGAACCCCTACCCCCACCTCTGGCTCTATCAATATAATATTACACATAAACCAAATTTGCATCTACCTGCCTCAGTGAGATCTTTCAAAGAGACGGAGAATATTGGTGGCAGCTTAGGCTATTTATTTCCTTGCCCCACTCTTTTTATTTTATTTTATTAATTTCAGAGGGGAAGGGAGAGGGAGAGAGGGATAGAAACATCAACGATGAGAGAGAATCATTGATCAGCTGCCTCCTGCACACCCCCAACTGGGGATTGAGTCTGCAACCTGGGCACATGCCCTTGACCGGAATCAAACCCAGAACCCTTCAGTTCAAATCCTTGCCCCACTCTTGCTCCCCCAAATACTATATGTCCCTGGGATGTTTATTTTTCATTAAATAAATACTGAAAGCAATTTTGGATGTATGTATAATTCTTCCAAATAGATTTTTCCCCCTCCTCCCGCAGGCTCCTAAGGGGATAATTCATTGCGACAAATTAGCACTTTTAATTGTTCTCAGTTCTTCATTGTTTATAGTCTACTGCCAATTAATGTCTTCCTTACCTCAAATAGACTAACCTGCGTTTTATTTTATTTTTTATTTTTCTTAAAATATATTTTTATTGAATTCGGAGAAGGGAAAAGGAGAGAGACAGAAACCCTAATGGGCTGCCAGCCTCCTGCGCGCCCCCTAGTGGGGATCGAGCCCGAAACTTGGGCATGTGCCCTTGACTGGAATCCAACCGGAACCCTTCAGACTGCAGGCCAATGCTCAATCCACTGACTGAGCCAAACCGGCTAGGGCCAACCTGCATTTCAAATCCAGGCTCCTGCCTTCTTTAAAAACAATAAGCATATCAAAGTATTGACAAGAAGGTGGGGAGGGCCATTTAAACGTTTAATTTGTTTATATACCTTCAGTAGAGAACTCTCCTCACTGAACCTGAGGTGGGCTGCTCTCCTCCACCCTCTACTTTCCCGTCCCCCTCCCTCCTGCCACACACCCAAAACAGAATCCCTTGAACAGCAACTGAATCCTGCTTCCTCCTCTGACTACTGCCCCATCCTTAGCCAGGTATAGAGCCTCCTAAGGGCTGAGCTGGCTGTAACCTGCCTCCTTTCCTACAGCATTAGCTCCACCCACAAAAAAAGGGTCTCTCTCAGAATAACACAACCTGAACCACTCGGGAACAAGACAGCATCTCCACCCCGGAGCCTGGGAAACGGAAGTTGTGGGTTGGAGGAGGCCCTAGGGTTTGTACATTGTCTTCCTCACCAGGATAAGGAATGAGGTTTTTCTTCTTTAGGGTAGAATCAGGGGCACATGCAAGTGATCTCTTAGGTTTCTTGCTAACCCCAGGATGTTAGAAACACCTTCCCTTCCCAGATCTGGCTTCTAATTGCAGCTGTTTTCCTTTTCAGTGGAATCTAGGATGGACATAGAAGACTGCCATGGCCGCTCCTATCTGTCTGGTATGCCCTCTTGTGCGTCCTCTCTGTCAGGGGCTGGGAGCAGACCCCCCGTGGGGCAGCGCCGTCCTCCTAGCCTGGGACCTCTGAGTGCCCTCGGCACAGAGCTGACACCCACACTCGGCAGTGATCATTTATTTTGGTCATTTTACATTCCTTAACGATTCTCTTCCCAGACTTCTTGGGTGATAGGAGAAGGGAATAAGAGGAATGTGAGTAGAGACCATCAGAGAGGAATGGCTTGAAGCAAAGAGATGCTGGTCTCTGAAGTCACCAGCAAACATAAATATTCAGTAGAGAGTAGAGCAGGGTTTCAAACCTCAAAGGCCTGTGGGGGCCAGACGGGCATGTAAATGAATGGCCTGGGTTAGACAGTGGTCGGCAAACTGCGTCTCACAAGCCACATGCGGGTCTTTGGCCCCTTGAGTGTGGCTCTGCCACAAAATACCACGGCCTGGGCGAGTCTATTTTGAAGAAGTGGCGTTAGAAGAAGTTTAAGTTTAAAAAATGTGGCTCTCCAAAGAAATTTCAATCGTTGTGCTGTTGATATCTGGCTCTGTTGACCAATGAGTTTGCCGACCACTGGGCTAGGATAAATGAGCGGAAGAGAACGATAGGGAAAACACATGTCCTTCCTCAAGGAGCAGCAGCTCCTCAGTGTCCGTGTGGGAGTGCGTGTGTGCCCAGTGTGGCCAAAACTCCCAACTGTTTAAGAGAAGTCAAAAATCCTGATTTTATATAAACATGACTCCCATTTTTTAAAAAGTGCTCCCTGGGGCAAGCCACACTTATCTATGAGCTGGATTTGGCCGGTGGACCAATGGCTGACAGCCTTTGAAGTGAGATACAGAGTTCAATACTCTTTCCCCCCAATCCTTGTCAACGATTAGAACATACACCTTTTCATACGTGCCAAACACTCTCACTGAGGCAGAAGAGATCGTTGCTCATGGTATGCCTGGCTTTTAGAGATATGAAAGTAATCCAGATCCTCTCGGGGTTGAGCAGGTGAAAAGAACAAGGACCGTTATCTGGCTCCCTCTCTAAGGTACAGGAAAGGGCCCACGACAGTGTCTCTAAGATAGAAGGAACCATCTTTTGGACCATTAGGATGGCAGGGCAGGAAATGATTGTAAGAGGGAAGCCAGAATTGGGTTTTGACATGAGTGTCTCCCTCAGATATTCAAGCATCATTGTAGAGGTGACCTATAGCTTCTTTTTTTTTTTTTTTCCCTTCAAGTGGGACTTGTGGAGGGATTACAGGCATGCACTACGGAAGATAGCAGGGTGGATCCGCACACCTTTAAGACGCACTGACAACTCCTGCGTAATGTAAGGGAAGACAGCTCTGACCCGTGTTTCATGTCAGGAGGGAAGGAACTGGGATGGGCAAAGGCATTCAGTACCTGCCACATGTGGACAGAGTGGCAGGGACCAAGGGGACTGACTGAACTGGAAGAGACTGTATTGGTTTGAAAGCCATAGGCTTCCTAAGGAACCAGCCAGCCCTCCCGCCGCCTGCTCATTAAGCCGACTCAGAACCACGGCAGAGCAACAGGCACGCTCGGGACCCTGCTTTATTGCCGGGGACCCCTCAGCCGGATAAAAACCAGTCCCCGCTCTATGGCAGGCAAAAGAGAAGCCAGGAAGGTGGGCGAGGAAATACAACAGGCTCTCTTCAGTCCTATCTCTGGAGAATGTTGGCTATTAGAGGAAAATGTCTGAGGGTGTTTGCTTTGCTGTGCTAGGAAACCTAACTTACCCTGCTTTCAGCAGGCTGGCATGTCCTATATGAGAAGAGGCCTCTGCACAGGATGGCTTTTTGGATGGAAGTAGTGGTCAGCAGCCTCTTACCAGTGTTTTGAGAATTCCAGATGTCAGCAGCTACCTGAGAGAGGGAACAGGGAAAATCCAGGTAGGGCCAACATTGGCCTTGGAAAGTAGTAGCCCCTGCAGAACTGAGCATGGCCGAGACAGTCCACCGGAGGGGCCTCTGACCCGTCTCCGCGGGAGTGACAGGGAGCAGTGGGGAAGGCAGACGCAGGGTGCACCCTCCCAGAGCGCCCCATGGCTCCTTCAAGGTCAGCCCCGCTCCTCTGCCTCCTCACCTGGCCATTGATGATGGGTGCGTCTCTCCTGTTCTTCAGCGAGGTTTTCCCACCTTACAGAGCCCAGTTCAGAAAACCCATCTTTTCCACAGGTGCAGAGGCTTCCCTCCTGGGGGGGGAGAGGGAAGAGGCATTAATTCCCTACAGAGCCTTTCCCCTCCCCCACGCCCTCTTTCAAGGAAAACGGAGTTGCTGGAACTGGCTCATACAACTGTTTGCGCAGTGCTTGTCCCAAGTTTTCTGGGACCCTGAAATGTTCCGGGGAACCTCAGTGGAGAGAGATGCAGGGGTAGGCAGCCCAAAGTCTCACGGCCCCTCCCACCCCCAAATTCTTGGAATCTGGAAACCTAGTCTCCAAAGTAGGTCAGCGCGTCACCGAGCGGCTCCTCGGGAAGGGAAGGGAGCAGAGGCCTTGTCTTGATAGAGGGCGGATTCATGCAGGGCTGCAGGCAGGCAGGCAGCCGGCCCCAGGGGCACCGGCGGGGAGGGGCAAGGGGAGACTGTGCCAGCATTCTGCCTGGGATCTGCAAGGGCTCGGGGCCACAGAGCCACACCAGCCCGAGACCGGCCTGTGCTGAGCCCCCTCACCGCCGAGAAGGAGGGGACTGTCAGTCCTCAGTCCCCAGATCTGTGGAGCGCCCTCCCTCCCGGAGGAGGAGGGAGAGGAGGGAATCAGAGCGCCGGGGTTCGGTGGGGGAGGGGCTTTCTGCCGCTCCGAGAGCCTTGAAGCTGCCCCGTGTCCTGGGCCCCATGACCTCTGGGGCCTTGGCTTCCCTGCTGGCGGAGGATTGGGCCTTCCCCGGGGGCCCCCCTTTCTCCCTCCCACCCCGAGGGCCCATCCATCTCTCTCCCTCGCACACACTCTTGCTTCTCCCAGGCATTTGTTGTGCGGTTCCTCTTTGTCTGCTGGGCACGAGGGCAACGGCATCTGCCGCCCGCTCCCCGCGCGCGCACACACCCCCCGCCCCGCCCCTGCGCCGGCTGGGGAAGAGATGCTGTAGCCTGGCACCCCCCCCAACACAGACACACACACACACACTCACACACACACTCACACACACACAATCACACACATACACTCACACACACAGACACACACACACTCACATACACAATCACACACACACAGTCACACACACAGTCCCTGCAGCCCCCTCCTCAAGCACATCCCAGCGTCCTCTCTCTCTCTCTCTCTCTCTCTCTCTCTCTCTCTCTCTCTCTCTCTCACACACACACACACACACACACACACACGCACACACACACACACACACACACGCACACACACACGCACACCCCGGGCTGAGCTCTCGCTGGTGCAGCCGGGGGCCCCGCTCACCGTGCCTGCGCCGCCGCCTGCGAAATGCCGGCGGTGCCCCTCACTTCCAGGAATCCGCGCTTCCTGGAAGGTGAGTGGCCGGGCTCACCCCTGCCCGCCACCGCGCCGCAGCCATGCACACCCCGCCCGCGCCCCCGCGCCGGCTCCCGGGCGGCGGCCGCGCTCGCACCCCGGGGTCCCGCCGGCCGGGGAAGGAGAATGTAAGTCCCGGCGGCGGGGGCGGCGGGCCGGGGCCGGGGCCGGGGCCGGGCCGGGGCGGGAGCCGCTCCCGAGGCCGAGGAGCAGCGGGCGCGGACGGGGCCGTGTGCGCGGGGGAGGGGGCGTTCCTCCCGCACTTGCCGGGGACGGGAGCGGGGTTTGGGGTTTGGGGTGGTTGCTAAGCAAGGACCGCGACCTGGACAGCGGGCGCCGGCGGTGACATCTTGCTTAGGCCTCGGGGACCGGCGCGGAGCCGTCCGTCCGTCCGGGAGAAATGCCCAGGCGGCCGGGGCGGGAGCGGGGAGCAGGGGGTCGGGGTGCAGAGGGTCGAGGTGCAGCAGATGCCTCCGCCCGGAACCCGGATCCGAGGGGCCTCCCCCCGCCTCCTCCCCACAATAGCGCCGGGAAGGGCGGCTTTCTCCGCCCCGGCGCCCGCTGCCCCCGCGGGCACCTGGAGCTCCTGGGCAGGAAAGGGAGAGCGGTGAGGACGAGGTCCCCGCGGAGAGGTGTGGGGGTCCCAGCCCCCTGGCTGTCCTGGAAGCGGCCCCTTGGAGGCATGCAGGAGGGGCAGGTCGCCCTGGGCGTGTGAGCACCGGGGCTGGGGGATGCCGCCTGCTCCCACCCGCCTCCTGCCCCGGCTTCACCTCCCAGCCTCCGAGGGGAGCCTCAGGATTTGGCTCTGCCCTCTCGGGGTTCATCTATGATGACTCGGACCAAGAAAATTTCTGAGACCCAAGAGCAGCCTTGATTCTTGGCTTCGACAGTCTGGGATTTTTGGGAGTCCCGGGCATTTGAAATTCCCTCACTGGGGTTTCTGAGGCTGAGAGCAGAACTACTGAACTTCCCAAATCTGACTCCGGGCTCCTTCTCCCGTTAGCTGGAAATCACACTCCCCGGGTTTCTGAAATGACTCATGTGTGTGTGTTAGCCCGTTAGAGTGGACCAGAGCCTGTCTCCTCTCTTGTCTTGATCCCCCGAGGGGAGCGGCACCAAAGAGCCTCTTGACTACTGACGTGATTCTGGAGGCACCTGCTCGCCCTCCTGTCCCCAGGCCGTAGCAGGGAAAGCCACAAAGGATGTTTCCCCTTACTGTCTCTAACTGTCCCTTTAAGGATATCTCCCCTACCCCCATGTATCAAGGCTTTGGCCCCAAGAAGCAGCTTCAATCCAGTAGGCTGGGATCAGCGATGGACTTCCAGCAAGCCCCTACTCCCTTTAGGGTCAAGGACTCAGGCAGGGTTCAGAGAGGACTCAGAGGCAGGGTTCTCCCCTATTGCTAACATCAAGTGAATTAGGGCAAGTCAGCACTAAGGATCGAAAAGGAATGAGAAGATGCCCTTTCAACCCTTCTAACCTCAGTAAACCCTCCATGGAGTTTAAATGACATCTTTTAAGACTGGGTCTGGGTCTGCCGTCTCAGCTCACACTCCCAGACGCTCCCATTGTGATAGGTGCGTGGTTCTGATTTGGGCAACTTCTGTGGATAGCCGTGGCTCATCTAAAGAGCCCCGCTGGGGAGAGTCCGTCGTAAGCCCTAAGGCTTTTCCTATAGGTGGTAATCGACGGGTTAGCATGCGGGAAATGGGGCTTTTAGGAGAGGATATGGATGGGAAATGGTCCCAAAGTCCTGAGTGGTTGTTTTCTTCCCACTGACCGAAGCTGGAGAGGGATCCCTCAGGAGGGTGTGTTCCGGATTTCTTGCCTCAGGCCCAAGACTCCAACCATTTTATAATGGAATCTTTATTTTGTGAAAGTAAGTATGTTCATAGCTGGGAAATTGGGTAAAGTATTAATAGGTGGATTTTAGGGATGAATTTTAGGGTTTGTCTCTCTCTCTCTCTCTCTCTCTCTCTCTCTCTCTCTCTTTCTCTCTCTCTCTCTCTTTCTCTCTATTTTCTCCATATTGAGGGCTGTCTGCGCACATCCATGCATGTCATGTTAGCAGATACTGTAGAGGCTATGAGTATGTTTATCCCAGTAGGTATGTTCTCTATGTATATCTACATATGTGATCTTGTCTGTGTCTGTGTGTGTTTGTCTACATTTGCTTTATTTCACCTATGTACTTGTGTAAATAATTGTGGGGAGGAGGGATTTTTTAAAGAAATGACTTATATCTTTAGGTGTGTTATCTGATTTTTTAAAAAGATATATGAACTTCTCAAAAAGCATTTTTTAAATATATTTTATTGATTTTATTATTTTTTTTTACAGAGGGAAAGGGAGAGGGATAGAGAGTTAGAAATATCTAGGAGAAAGAAATATCGATCAGCTGCCTCCTGCACACTCCCCACTGGGTATGTGCCCACAAACAAGGTACATGCCCTTGTCAGGGACCAAACTTGGGACCCTTGAGTCCTCAGGCCAATGCTCTGTCCACTGAGCCAAACCTGTTAGGGCTCAAAAAGCATTTTTACAATGCAATTTGTCAACAAGTTAAAATGAATATATTAAAAATAAACTGATCGTTTCACTGTCAAAGGAATGCCAAAGGCAAATATCTGATTGGAGTGGTATCAGATAGGACACTTTCTAGAGTAGTCAAATTTCGCTAATTTTAGAAAAATCTGATGGGGCCAGCTCTCCCCTCCTGAAACAGCGAGTCCCAGTTGGCTGTGCAGGTGTGGTTAAGGGCACGGGCACATCTTTTTTTGTGATCAGCTTCCAGTTCTACCACTACTGGCTCTATAACCCTGGAGAACTAATGTAGCCCTTTTTGTGCCTCCGTTTCCTCACCTGCAACATTAGGATAACATCGGTACCTACTTCTCTGGGTTGTTGTGGTGAACGAAATCATTCGGTAAAGGTGTACAGAACATTGCCTGGCACGCAGTAAGCACTCAGTTGATGTGAGCTGCCATCGTTATGATTGCTATTATTATCATTAGACTCAGGGACAATTCCAGCTGCCCTTCCTGCAGATCCCGTACCCGGTGTCGGGGGCTCCGGAGAGGAACGATGATAGGGAAGAACCGTCTGTCCTGAACCGCCTCCCCGCCGAGGCCCCCATTTTCCTCTCTGCCCCGGCCCGCCCAGCCCCAGCCCTGCTTCCTGTGGACGTCAGGCACTGATGCCTTCCCCTCAGGCCTAGATAAAGGTAGGGTGGGCGCGACCCAGCCTCTGAGCTCGCGGGAGTCAGCGCCGGGGCATCCGGGCTGTCCAGGGCACGAGGTATGGTGCCCAGAACACAAAACCGCCTTGTAGGTGGCTACGAGATCAGCGAGTCTGAGTTTTTAAAAGATGAGGCGATTCGCTCACGGCTGCAGCCACAGCTTCACCTGCCCTCTCGTTCTCTCCTCCAAGGTAGCGGGGACTCATCTCTGGAGAAGGAGTTCCTTGGGGCCCCAGTGGGGCCCTCGGTGAGCACCCCCAACAGCCAGCACTCTTCTCCCAGCCGCTCACTCAGTGGTAAGTGCACCCTCCCCGCTTCGCCTGGCACGAGGCACCCCTGCTTGTGTTTGGCCCACGATTCATCTCCCGTTGGCAGCCATTTCCCCATCGCTGCCTCCCTCTTTCTGGTTTCCTGCTCGGAGTCTCTAGAATCACCGAGGAGCTCAGTGCCCGGGATTCCCCTTACTTCTGAAAGAAGAATGAGCTCTCCCTGCCAGGCAAGGGTGGGATTCGGGTAAAGACCCCAAAGAGGAAGTCTGGAGTTAGAACAGCAGGTAGAGAGAAATGGGCACGAGCTGGAGTGAGACAGGAAATAGACATGAGAAGGATCTCCTCATCACACATCCTCCTGCCCAGAGGGTCCCCAGGACCGCCTCTCCTCAGCTGGCCCTGGATCTGTGACATTCTCCAAATGGTTGGGATAGCCAGGAATGTAGGTCAGAGCTAGAGCCAGAGCTCGCTCCTCAATGGCTCCTCCTCCTCCATCCCCCCGAATGTTCCGTAGGGGAGCAGAGGGGCTCAGTCTGTGGGATGGGAGGGTCATGTACGCCGTGTTGGTCTCCCACTTTTACTCTCTCCTTAGCCCCGTCTCTTCCATCTTCTGGGACTGTTTTCCTGACACTGTTACTCGCTGGCTTCCTGCCCAGGGCCAAGTCAGGCATCTTTCTCAGTGACAAGAGAGTGGAGAAATAGGCTCCCCTTAGCGTCCCCCTCTCCCCCGTGCTTTTCCCTCCAAGCCTGTGTGCCTGGTCGGTGGGACAGGAGGACGAGGCGGCCTCAGGTCCCAGCAGGACCCCGGGGTCCCCGCTCTGGACACCTCGGTATTGGCCTCCTTGGAAGGCCGCGCGCCTCAGGGCTCGGAGGCCCCCCTTGGGCTCGGGAGAGCCCCTCGGGCCTGGGGGAAGGCTCTCCCCTGGGCCGGGCTCTGTCCTAAACCCCGCCCCGCCTCCAGCCAACTCCATCAAGGTGGAGATGTACAGCGATGAGGAGTCCAGTAGACTGCTGGGGCCAGACGAGCGGCTCCTGGAGAAGGACGACAGTGTGATCGTGGAAGACTCGCTGTCGGAGCCGCTGGGCTACTGCGACGGCAGCGGCCCGGAGCCCCACTCCCCGGGCGGCATCCGGCTGCCCAACGGCAAGCTCAAGTGCGACGTGTGCGGCATGGTGTGCATCGGGCCCAACGTGCTCATGGTGCACAAGCGCAGCCACACCGGTGAGTGAGCCGGCCGCGCCGGAGCCGGGGCTCAGACAGAGAAGGTCTCTCCGGGCACCTTTCCTAGCTGACCGAGGGGGAAAGGAGGGTTGAGCTTCAGACCCCCTGGTTGCCTATACTTTCCTGGCACTTTCTTCAGCTCTTATTATAAAGAAAAGCTGATATTTTCCTGAGGGAGGGGAAAGTCTTGTAGCTTCGAGAAGGATCCTCGCTCCGGCCGGGTGGCTCAGTAGGTTGGAGCATCATCCCATATACTGGAAGGTTGCGGGTTCGATTCTGTCAGGGCACATACCTAGGTTGTAGGTTCAATCCCCAGTCAGGGCACATATAGGAGGCAACCAGTAGATGTTTCGCTCTCATTTTGATGTTATTCTCTCTCTTCTTTCCACTCTCTAAAATTGATTTTTTTTTTTTTTTTTTTTAAATATCCTTGCCCTATCTGGTTTGGCTTCATGAATAGAGCATCGGCCTGTGGACTGATTCCAATCAAGGGCACATGCCTGGGTTGTGGGCTCGATCCCCAGTAGGGAGCATGCAGGAGCAGCCCATCAAGGATTCTCTCTCATCATTGATGTTTCTCTCTCTCCCTCTCCCTTCCTCTCTGAAATCAATAAAATATATATATATTTTTAAAAACCACATATATTTTTTTTAAAACCTGAGAGCATCAGCCTGTGCACCAAAGGGTGATGGGTTCGATTCCTGGTCAAAGGCATGTACCTGGCTTGCAGGTTCGATCCCTGGCCCCGATTGGGACACATGTGGGAGGCAACCAATTGATGTGTCTCTCTCATTTTGATGTTTCCTTTCTCTCTCTCTCTCTCTCTCTCTCTCCATCTCCCGCATCCCCCTTACTCCCTTCCACTGTCTCTAAAAATCAATAGGAAAAAAATATCCTCAGATAAAGATAACAACAAAAAAACATATCCTCGGGTGATTACTTTGTTCCTTTTTAAAAAAGAGAGAGAGAGAAGGATCCTATACCTAGTGGGAGGAGGATCTGGGCTCTTCCATTGATGGATAAAGAAAAAGAAGAAAAAATACGGACGAGAAGCTCTTCTCAGCCTCCTTGGGCTTTGGGCTCCTGGGGCAGAGAGAGCCGGACGGGGCGGGCGTGGTAGGTGATAAGGGCCTTTGGGCCCAGTATTCCCGGCCCCTGCCCACCCCTCCCAGGACCGGGCTGCCCAGGGTCCGCATGAAGAGGATGTGTGTGGGGGCACAGCCTGCCTCTCAGAAACGTGCTCGAGTGCGGCCCCTGACCGGGGTGGGGCCGGGGCGGGGGCGGGCTCGGCCTCAGGGCTCCTCACAGCCAGGCCCTGTCTCTCTCCCTCGCAGGGGAGCGGCCCTTCCACTGCAACCAGTGCGGCGCCTCCTTCACGCAGAAGGGGAACCTGCTGCGCCACATCAAGCTGCACTCCGGCGAGAAGCCCTTCAAGTGCCCCTTCTGCAACTACGCCTGCCGCCGGCGGGACGCGCTCACCGGCCACCTGCGCACGCACTCCGGTCAGTGCCTTCCCCGGACGCCCCGCGCCCTGTCCTGTCCCTGTGGGGCTGCCTCTGGAGCCCGCGCTGGGCAGCAGGCCCTGGGAGGTGCGGGCACTCCGAGGAAGTGTGGTGCATCTGCCACCCCCCAACGTGCGGGGCAAAAGGAGCACAGGCAATGTTCTTGTGTCCTACACTCACCCTTCCCTGCCTCTTTTATTTTCATTTTTTAAATATTTGTATTGATTTCAGCGAGGAAGGGAGAGGGAGCGAGAGAATCACTGATCTGCTGCCTCCTGCTCGCCCCACACTGGGGATCCAGCCCACAACCCAGGCATGTGCCCTTGACTGGAATTGAAACCAAGACCCTTCAGTCCGCAGGCGAAGCTCTATCCACTGAGCCAAACCAGCCAGACCAGGCCTGCCTATTTTTAAAGGTCATGCTGATGCAGAACCATCTGTGCCCCGTCACCCCCCACCTCTGAGCACCAGGGTGGCCCCTCCTCCCGTCACAGCTGCCCCCGGCTCCACACGGGTCCCCATCTTTGCCCTCTTCTGTCCTCGCCTGGACTTCCTCCTGGTTCCTGACAATACCCATGGGCCTCCCAAACTGGAGGAAAGGTTACCCCTGTCTGTTCCCGGTCCCAAGAGGTCAGCACCTCACCAGGAGTAGAGCAGTTGCCTGGCGCTCGGTGTTTGGAGCAGTGCCAGGGAGCTGGACTAACTCGATTTCCTAGCCCGGCCCAGACTGAATCACCATCTGCCTCATCAGCTGGGCAGATAGCACCTTTGAAGCATTTTTCTAAGTTTTGAGCTTTGGGCTGGGACTTGGGAACAGGCCAGGAGCTGAGCTGGCAGGGAAGAGGGAGCTTAAGATTGGGAAAAGGAGGAAGGAGGGCAGAGGGGAAAGAATGAGTAGGGTCTGTCCTTGGAAACGTTCTTTGCTGTTTTTCTCTTTTCCTAAACTCTCTGGGGCCAGGATTTAAAGGGACAAAGTAATCACCTCACCACCCTCCCTTTGTCCAGCCACCTTACCTTGCTCTCACGTGGGCGCTGGGACCCCTCCATCTCTGTGTATGTGGAGAAACCACAGAGAAAGAGCACCATTGATTCATGCTTCATAACCTAGAGCATTCCACTCGTCTCCTCGTGTGATCCTCATAATAATCCCAAGGTAGATGTTAGTGTCTCCATCTTGCTGACAAGGAAACTGAAAAAGGGGAGAAGGTTTGCCAGTCCTGGAGCTTTTCTCTCCGCATCCTCACTGGAACCCCATCGAGATCCAGTGCCAGGCCTGCGCCTTTTCCTGGGAAAAGGGGTGCCCCCACCCCCTGCTGGTTTGGAAAAAAGGATAGCTTGGCCCCTAGACATCTTACCAACAGCAAGGCAGGGGTCAGGGTGGGCTTTGGAGGTTCTGTAGGAGATTACTGGGGCCAGAAGAAGACACGGATATACTCCTGGGAGCCATCTTTATGAGATGCTTTCTCTCACAACCCACACGGTAAGAAAAAAGGGTTCCTCTCAGATGTTAAAACATTTCCCCAAGAGTCTTAGGTCAATGGGGTCTGTGACTTTAATCTCATCCCCAGGACACTGAGAAAGAGCAAGGTGGTAGCAGATTGGCTGAGTCCAGGTCCAGCTTAGGCATGAGATGGGAGAGGGGTTCCCGGAGACACGTCTCCTATCCATCCCCTGCTCAAGATACATCAATTAAAATATACAATACCTTGTTTCTCTCACTGTTTTCTCTTCTCTCCCAAACATCATCTCTCAAAAGCTGTCTTTCAAGGAAGTATTCCCAATTCAGTTTTCCCAATCTTTTCTCTTCACTAAAAACAAAATCTATATCCTGTTCTAAAAAAAAAAAAAAAAAAATACTTCCAAAGTTGTTCTCTTCCTTTTACACTCTTCTCCATTGTTTTCCCTTCTGTTCTTTCATTCTTTTTCTCTTCTCGCATTTCTCCATCAGGTGATGGTTTTTCTGGGGCTCCCTCTCAGTGTAGAAAGACAGAAAGAATACTCAGCAGCAAAGCTGGGCTAGCAGCAGAGGTAGGAAAGGACCAGTAAAGGTCAGTGAAAACTGCCCCTCCCCGTGTCAGCAGATCTGAGGACTCTCGTTTCTGTCGCCCCAGCCCACCAGTTTCCCCCGAACCAAATCAGATAGTTCGTAAGCAAAAAACCCCCTTGTCTGGTAAACAGCACTGCCAGCGCCTGCCGCTGGGAAAGGTTAAACCACAGCGTGGGCCTCACACCCTGAGGTCCTGGGCGGGGCCGGCCTGCCTGCCCAGGATGATCCCCCGCCAAGTCCCTGGGCTCCTCTCTCCTCTGAGCAGCAACTTGGCATCTTTTTTGTTGTTGTTAATCCTCAAGGATATTTTTTTTCATTTATTTTTAGAGAGAGTGGAAGGGAGGGGGAGAGACAGGCAGAAAGGGAGGGAGGGAAACATCCATGTGAGAGAGACACATCGATTGGTTGCCTCCCACCCCCACCCTGACCAGGGTTGGGGATTGAGCCTGCAACCGGATTCAAGCCTGGGGCCCTTCAGTGTGAGGGTCCGTGTTCTGTCCACTGAGCCAAACCGATTGGGGCCATTTGGCCATCTTGAGTCCTACCAGCAACCCAGTGCCATGTAACCTGAGTCCCCTCTCTCTTCTGAAAGGAAGAGAACTGCTGCCCATCGTGCCTCTTCTCTGAGGTTTGGTCACCTATCCATGCCACAGCAGCAGCTGGGGAGGGGAGGGAAGACAGCAGAAGAATTCAGCTGAGCAGCATCCCTTCCTCCTCCGTGCCCCTGTGCTCCTGACACGGATGGGAGGGATGGCTGTGTAGAGCCAGGGCACTGGGCAAAGTAACGTGGATGCGATTGCTCCCTCTCTCCTGCCCAGTCTCCTCTCCCACGGTGGGTAAGCCCTACAAGTGTAACTACTGCGGCCGGAGCTACAAGCAGCAGAGCACCCTGGAGGAGCACAAGGAGCGGTGCCACAACTACCTGCAGAGTCTCAGCACTGAAGCCCAAGCACTGGCCGGCCAACCAGGTGGGCTGTGGGCGGACTCCGGGGGAGTTGAGGGCAGAGCCGGAGGGAGGGGGTACAGGACAAGGATGGTTCCAGCACTTGCCTGCACAAGGGGAGAGGTCCGTGGGGAAGGGACAGTTACCTCAGTACTTGGGGTGCCAAGCACCCCAGGTAGTGCAGAGCCCCCCATAGATGCCACAGGAAGCCCCAGCTGTAGGGGAGGATTTGATCTATGTTCTTAGTCTAATGAGAGTCTAATGAGAAAGACTACAGGGAAATAGAAAATTGAGGGTCAGATGCATATACTTGTCCCCAAAATTAGCTCTAGATAGAGTGAGGTACCCAATTTTCCAAGCATCGGGGATGACCTTCCGTGGCTCCTGACCCGCTGGTTTTCTCCAGGAGAAGCTGCTGGGCCAGTGTTACCCCTTCTCAGCCGCCACTCCCTGTCCCACCTCCCCCCACTAGGTGATGAGATACGTGACCTGGAGATGGTGCCAGACTCTATGCTGCACTCATCCTCTGAGAGGCCCACATTCATTGATCGTCTGGCCAACAGCCTCACCAAACGCAAGCGTTCCACCCCCCAGAAGTTTGTAGGTAAGAGTCCAGTGGTAGAGGAGACTTCAGCTTTAAGCCACAGCTCATCTGTGTCTGAGCTCTGGTGGCCATGAGGTCAGTTGGGTCTGGAGATTTGATTAAAGGAAAGAAAGCGGTCTGGTCCTCAGAATCTATCCCAAAAATAGGTGCAGAAAGAAAAGGAAGAGAAATAACCTCAAGAGGGTAGGAGGGGTGGTATCCCTCCCTCATGTGGTGGTTTTAGAAGAGGGTGTCAGGGCTCTCCCAGTTTTTGAGAATAACAAGGACTGAAGTCTGTGGGGACTGAGACCCGGGCCCGCAGAATCAGAGGGAGGAGGCGAGTATGGGCCTCACCTGGCCCAGCTCCCTGAGGACCTGGAGCTTATAGAGAACTAGAGGCCCAGTGCGTGAGTTGGTGCACGAGTGGGGTCCCTCGGCCTGGCTGGTGATCAGGGCCAGCCCAGTTGGAGCCTGCTGGCCGGGGGGAGAGACAGGGCTCAGGAGGTTGGCCACCGGCCCCAAGGAGGGAGCCAGCCCTCCGTCCCCCTGGGAAAGGGGCCATATCCACCACACTCACCCCTGGTTCCCTGTTTCAGCCCGAGACCCAAAGGCCCCGGCAGAGTCATAAGAGGAGGCGACAGCTGGCCTGGCTGGGCATAGAAGGAACAGTAGGAGCACACTGACCACCAGGGGTCTGCCCCCTGGTGATTAGTGTGTGTCATAGTGACTGGTCAACCAGTCGTTCTGGTCATTCCGATCATTTGGTCATAATATATATATATATATATATATATATATATATATATATATATATATAGAGAGAGAGAGAGAGAGAGAGAGAGAGAGAGAGAGAGAGAGAATATACAAGAATAATAAAGGTCAGTGGCCTGGGACTGAGACCTCTAAGATTATAGCCTAGGGTTGGGGAGCGGCCCCACAAGGGACCTATCCTCCAGGGAAGTAAATGGGAGTGTAAGTCATGTGACAGCCATCCTCGTGGGTAAGAAAGCACAGACGTCCTCCTGGGAGCCCAGGAGCCCTCCACACCCCGTCGGCTGAGAGCCTCTTCTCCACAGGTGAGAAGCAGATGCGCTTCAGCCTCTCGGACCTCCCCTACGATGTGAACTCGGGGGGCTACGAGAAGGACGTGGAGCTGGTGGCCCATCACGGCCTGGAGCCTGGCTTCGGCGGTTCTCTGGCCTTTGTGGGGGCAGAGCACCTGCGTCCCCTCCGCCTCCCGCCTACCAACTGCATCTCCGAACTCACGCCCGTCATCAGTTCTGTCTACACCCAGATGCAGCCCCTCCCCAGTCGACTGGAGCTCCCAGGATCCCGGGAAGCAGGTGAGGGGCCCGAGGACCTGGCTGACGGTGGTCCCCTCCTCTACCGGGCCCGAGGCCCCCTCACTGACCCGGGAGCGTCCCCCAGCAACGGGTGCCAGGACTCCACAGACACAGAGAGCAACCACGAAGACCGGGTTGGGGGGGTGGTGTCCCTCCCTCAGGGTCCCCCGCCCCAGCCGCCGCCCACCATCGTGGTGGGCCGGCCCAGTCCTGCCTACGCCAAAGAGGACCCCAAGCCGCAGGAGGGGTTGCTGCGGGGCACCCCGGGCCCCTCGAAGGAAGTGCTCCGGGTGGTGGGCGAGAGCGGGGAGCCCGTGAAGGCCTTCAAGTGCGAGCACTGCCGCATCCTCTTCCTGGACCACGTCATGTTCACCATCCACATGGGCTGCCACGGCTTCAGAGACCCTTTCGAGTGCAACATCTGTGGTTACCACAGCCAGGACCGGTACGAATTCTCCTCCCACATCGTCCGGGGGGAGCACAAGGTGGGCTAGCAGCCACTGCCCTCCCCTCGGTTCGCCACTCCACTGCCCACCTACAGGGGTCTGTCCCCACCTCATCCCAAGGAGTTGTGCTGTGTCGCCCCGCTCCCCCCGCCCCACACCGGCTACCTGACTTCTCACTTGGCCCTGACTCTCCCTCACCTATTCTTCCCGCTGACTGATTCAAGCATTGTGATTGAGACAGGTTTTTGCTTATGTTTCTCCTTTTTTCTCTTAGCCTCTCGCCCCAGCCTACTCAGAGTTATTTATTAATATAATTAGCTGGTTTTTCTTTTGCATTTTTTAACTTATCTCAGTCACTTGCCACTCCTCCACCCTCTTGCCCACAGTCCCCTTCCCTGTTTGGGGCCTAATTTTTCTCTCTTTGTTCTGGCTTTCCCCAACAGCCCCAGGGGTGGGAAGCCCCTCTTGGTACTAAAAGACAATGAACTTGTTGCGTTCAGTCCTCGCTTTTGCATTATGTGATGCTTCGGTTTTGCTGCCGAGAGCTCCCTCCGGCCCTACCTTAGCTCTGCGGCATTATGTCTCCTCTCTGGGACCTCCAGCCCCGGACTCCATACCTCCTGTGCCCTCTCACATTAGGCAGCTTGCACTTTTCGTAAACACGTGAAGAATCCCCTCGTTTGGAAGTAGGAGGGGCTGAAGACATTCTCCCCAGTCCCTGTGGGACGGAGGGTCTGGACCTCCCCCTGGTCACAGGAGTTCCCCAAAGCCCACGTTCAGGACTCCCTCTAGGATGTGACGTATCTCTTCCCTCCTTTCGAACAACCCCCAACACTGCTCTACTCGCTTCAACCTGCCAGGCTGCTCAGTGGTAGCTTTTCTCTCCTAGGAGTGCCCCAATTTTAAAAATATATTTTATTGATTTTTTACAGAGAGGAAGGGAGAGAGATAGAGAGCTAGAAACGTCGATGAGAGAGAAACATCGACCAGCTGCCTCTTGCGCACCCTCTACCAGGGATGTGCCCGCAACCAATGTACATGCCCTTGGCCGGAATCGAACCTGGGACCTTTCAGTCCGCAAACCGATGCTCTACCACTGAGCCAAACCAGCTTCGGTTGAGTGCCCCAATTTTATATTCTCAGGGGCCAACAGGCCAGGCCTGCCTCCTCTGTCTCTGACACGTTGGGAGCCACAGGTGCCTCATGGGGAGCCGGGGCATGGGAAGGGGGTCGTACAAAATTCTTCTTACTCTCCCACCTCTCCCACTTTGTCACTCTCGTGACCTCCCTAGGCTCTCAGGGACTCCTGCGGTCCCCGTCCTGTGAGAAACTAGTGGGGTGCTGCCTGATGCCGGGGTGTCAGCCCCGCGGTCACACTGCCTTCTTCTCTTCCCCCCTCAGCAGGATTCACCTTAGGGAGGAAAGGGTGTCTCTTTTCTCTCTTCTAACGTTCAGTGTAACCAAAAATTATCCCAGGACGAGAGCATGGGCAAGGGCCCCTTTCCCTGTCCCACTCTTGTCCCAGCGAGAATGGGATGGGCACAGCTAAAAGGGGATCACCTGCTGCTGCCCCCTTCTCCACTCCGCTCCCAGACGCGGGCAGGAGGGGACTCTCCTCCCGGCTCCCGCAGAGACCCCGGCTATTGGGTAACCTGGTCAGCTGGTCAGCGAGAGGGAGCGGGTGGAGACACGGCTCCACTGCAGGTGGAGGTCCCCCAACCAGAGCTCCCTGCCCACGGCCCACGGCCACAGCCACCCCGTTCTCTGTTTCCTTGAGATTCAAACCAAAGGCTGCTTTTCTATATTTAAAGAAAAAAAAAAAAGTAGAAAACCAAACACAACACCTCACAAGTTGTAACACTTGGTCCTTCTCTCTCTTCTTTCTTTCTTCCCACATGTCCTTTCCTTATTGGCTCTTTTGCCTCTTACTTTTCTCACTCCCTTATCAGGGATAGTTTAGGGGTTCCTAAAGGATTGGCTAAGGCACAGACCCTGGGATTGGGTCTCTGAGAAGAGTCTACCTTACCCTCTTCTTGGGGGAAGGAAGACACTAAAACAATTTCTCCTCTTTTTCTCCCGCATTATGTGGTCTCTCCCAGAGAGGGGCATTGTGGGTTGGTTTTTCCTCCTGGACAATGTAGCAATAAACAGACGCTGCCTAGGGCAGAGGATGGGGGAGTTACCTGGGAGGAGAGTGGTCTCTAGAGAAAGGGGAGAGTTTTCTCATCAGCAACATGGGAACTGGCTCCTCCAGGATGGCAGCAGAGATGAGACGAATGTCCGGGGTTCGCCCCAATCCTTCTGATTGCTGAACCCCTTCCTGTTAGACCTACCACCTCTTCTGTGTCTGCTTTCTATTTGGTAACACCTCATAAGGACTAGTCCCTTCTGGGGTAGCAGAGCCTTAGGGTGCCACCTTCTCCTCCCCCGGGCAGATTTGGCACCTACGACCAGGAACATGAAGGACTGCGCTCTGAGGCTGTGCTCTGAGCCCATGAGAGCAGAGACTGGAAGGCAAGACCAGGTGCTAAGGAGGGAGAGGAGGGCACTCCGTCTCTCTCCAGACCATCACTGCACTTTAACCAGGGACTTAGGTACAAATCCTACTTCCTAGAGCCTTTCAGCTCTGGAAACTCAAACACTCTCGCGCTCTCTCTCCCAACTCCTTTTGCAGAAAAGAAAAAAAGAAAAAAAAATACATTGAACATGGAGAAAAGAGGTTTTTTCCTTTTATATTGATACTCAACACCACACACAAAAGAATTTCTAAATAGACACTTTTCCAGATCTTTTTTTTTTTTTTTCGTGTCAGTGTCCAAGCTGCAGGTGGGATTTTGTAATACTTCTGGCAGCTTCTGTCCTTGTGTAAATAATATATATTATATATATTTTTAATTAGAAGTTATGAAGAACAAAAAAACACAGAAGCAAGTGCAATACCACCTCTCTTCTCTTCTCTTCTCTTCTCTTCTCTTCTCTTCTCTTCTCTTCTCTTCTCTTCTCTTCTCTTCTCTTCTCTTCTCTTCTCTTCTCTCCTCTCCTCTCCTCTCCTCTCCTCTCCTCTTCTCTTCTCTCTCTCTCTCTCTCTCTCTCTCTCTCTCCCCCCCAGGGTTTCATTTGTAGCCTATGCTTGGTGTTTCCTTGGATTTTATCCCTTCATCTTCTCCCCCCGCCCTGCCCACTTTTTACAGAGTTTTTCTCCTTTCTCTAGGGGAGTCAAACTAGCTTTTGAGACTTATTGCAAAGCATTTTGTACATGTAATATATTGTAAGTAAGTATTTGTGTAATGGAGATATACTACTGTAAGTTTTGTACTGTACTGGCTGAAGGTCTGTTACAAATAAACATGAGTAATTTAACACCCTGGTTGTTTTTGCAGATTTCCTTTGCCTTGTTTTTCTACTTGGGGGAGGGAGGGTCTTGCAGCCTGTTGTACTAACTACTAAACATTTGAAAGTAAGTCAGTCTAAGACTGAGAGGAAACCAAACAAGAATACTCAAGCTGGCCCTAACCGGTTTGGCTCAGTGGCTAGAGCAGTCGGCCTGCGGACTGAAAGGTCCCAGGTTCCATTCCAGTCAAGGGCATGTACCTTGATTGCAGGCACATCCCCAGTGGGGGGTGTGCAGGAGGCAGCTGATCGATGTTTCTCTCTCATCAATGTTTCTAGCTATCTTTCTCCCTTCCTCTCTGTCAAATATCAATAAAATATATTTTCTAAAAAAAAAAAAAAAAAAAAAAAGAATACTCAAGCTATTGCTACAGAAGAACTTTCAACCTAGAAAGGGAAGTGGAAGAGATTTTCCTACCAGAAAAGCCTGCAGGGTAGAAGAGAGTCCAACATACGTATCTATCCAAAGCAGAAATTTATCAAACCTTTGTTGTTGAGTACCTACTGTATGCAAAACACATTATATTCCCAGGGACAAGTTACAATAACATGAACACTCATAAATGCCAAGCACTGTGCCAAGTACTTGTTTAATTGTAGAAACAACCTACAAACAAATGATCACCATTACCAGTGAAGAAATAAAAGCCCAAGAGAATAAATAACTTGTGTAAGACTTATCAGCCAATAAGTGACAGAACCTGGATATGAACCAGAGGTGTGTGACCAAAGTTTGTGCCCATCCCTTTTGCCAGGGAATGCAGCCAATGAAAAGTCTATAAACATCCCAAGAAAAGCCAAGATGGGCACATTAAGTTGGTTCTGTCCTCAATACATATTAACTATTCTCTGTTCCCTTCACTCTGTATTTTTAAAATATATTTTATTGATTTTTTTTTTCAGAGAGGAAGGGAGAGGGATAGAGAGTTAGAAACATAGATGAGAGAGAAACATCAATTAGCTGCCTCCTGCACACCCCCTACTGGGTATGTGCCCAAAAACAAGGTACATGCTCTTGACCGGAATCAAACCTGGGACCCTTCAGTCTGCAGGCTAATGCTCTATTCACTGAACCAAACCAGCTAGGGCTCACACTGAATTTTTTCCCCCTATGTACCTCACTGCCATTCCATATGGTAGTGTTTGCCTTCCTGTGTCCATGACACTACTAAAGTAAAAATTGGAGACACTGCCAAAACTGGTTTGGCTCAGTGGATAGAGTGTCGGCCTGTGAACTAAAGGGTCCTAGGTTCGATTCTGGTCAAAGGCACATGCCTGGGTTTTGGGCTCAGTCCCCAGTAGGGGGTGTGAAGGAAGCAGCCAATCGATGATTCTCATCATTGATGTTTCTGTGTCTCTCTCCCTTTTCCTTCCTCTCTAAAGCCAATAAAAATATTTTTTTAAAAAAGTTAGAAAATGAATTTTGACTGCATTAAGTGGGTTAGAGGTTGGGAAACCATGGTGGGTTGTTGGAGGGAAAGAGAGTCTGGTGTATCAGACTCCAGAATGATTCTTGAATAAATAAACAGTTGGGCTCTCTCTATATCATTTTGGGTCTGAATGCTGGGAGGTCCCATTGACATTCTAGTTTCTTCAATTTTGGAGACAACTAGGTATTTGGCTGCCCATAGATAACCACTCCTGCTCAAAGCTGAAGGTTTTCTGAAGGCTCTTAAGAGGTAAATGGAGCATATACATAAGAAAGTGTGTTTCAGCCCAGCTAGAGTCCCTCAGTGATTGTCGACCTATGAACCAGAAGGTCACTTTTTTATTCCAATCAGGGCATATACCAAAGTTGGGGTATGCAGGAGGCAGCTTATCAGTGATTCTCTCTCATCACTGATGATTCTATCTCTCTCTCCCTTCCTCTCTGACATTAATGTGTATATGAGTGTGTGTGTGTGTGTGTGTATGTATGTGTGTGTGTGTTTATATATATATAATATATAAAATGATTTAAAAAATATATTTTCATTGATTCTTTACAGAGAGGAGAGAGATAGAGAGCCAGAAATGTCGATGAGAGAGAAACATCGACCAGCCGCCCCCTGCCCCCCCCCTCCCACTGGGATGTGCCCGCAACCAACGCACATGCCCCTGACCGGAATCGAACCCGGGACCTTCAGTCCGCAGACCGACGCTCTACCACTGAGCCAAACCGGCTTCGGCTATATAATGATTTTTAAGTGTGTTTCGTTTCTTTTTTTCTTTTTTTTTAATATATTTTATTGATTTTTCACAGAGAGGAAGAGAGAGGGATAGAGTCATCGACCAGCTGCCTCTTGCACACCCCCTACTGGGGATGTGCCCGCAACCAAGGTACATGCTCTTGACCGGAATCGAACCTGGGACCTTTCAGTCCGCAGACCGACGCGCTACCACTGAGCCAAACCGATGCCAGCAAGTGTGTTTCATTTCATTCAGGGGCCAGACTCACCAGTGAATCAAAATCACTTTAGCGGAGCTTGATCAGCATTTATTTTAATATACCAGATCTAACCGGTTTGGCTCAGTTGGCCTTCGGACTGAAGGGTCCCAACTTCTATTCCGGTCAAGGGCATGTACAACACCAGTAGAGGATGTTGCAGGAGGCAGCTGATCGGTGTTTCCCTCTCATCAATGTTTCCAACACTCTATCCCTCTCCCTTCTTCTCCGTAAAAAAGTCAATAAAATATATATTTTAAAATGTAATATACCAGAGCACTTTATGTCATAAGGGTGAGTATTGTTTCATAAAGTTTGTTTCAGTTATGCATGTGTGTGTATTTGTGTAATTACTGAGTACCGTACATTTCAAATATGTATTTCTACTCTGAGTCTGAGTGGAAATTATTTAAGGCACTGGTCCAGGCTATACATCCTGGTTTATTGGGTGAGAAGCAGTGTGATATAGTGGAGCCAGAACACCTCATGCGCCTGGTGCATGCCAAGGACAAGGCCATTAACTAGCTCTGTGTGACTTTGGGCAACCTCAGTTTTAACCCGTCTACAGTACTCCTCAGTTTTTCTATAATATCTGTAAAGTGAGGATAATAATAGTACCTACTTTATAGAGTTGCTGAAGATTAAATGAGTCAATATTTATAAAGCACTTACTACATTGCTTGACCCCGTGCTAATAGGATCCAAGAATAAAAAGGTGAATGAGAAACAATGCATTTGTTCCTGGCCCCTCATTGTGGGTTTTTCTCCATATTGAAAAGAGGAATTAACAAAATATTTTGTCCTCCCCGCAGGCCCTCCGTTTCTCAATCCTACACCAAGTAGCAGGATTGTCAGAGAAGTGAGCCGAGAGCGTCCCCCGGAGGCGTAGAGCCGTCCGTGGTCTAAGTACTTGGGGCCAAGGGCCTGTCAGCTTTGCACTACAACTCCCACCATGCACCTCTTCCTACCTGGCGCGATTTGTGATCTTGCGCCGGGCAACTTCCGCGCTTAGCGTCGCAAAACCAGATTAAGTGTACCGCCCCAAATTACTTCCGGGGTAGGGCGTCGCAGTGCCTGCTGGGAGACTTATAACTGTAATTTTCTCCCGCCACCAGGAAAAATAGTCCCATGCTCACCTTGTGCCACCCATAAATAAACTCGAGAAATGCCTTTCTGCTCTAGATTTCAGCAAAAACGCTGAATAATAAGGAAAATTTGAGTAAAGTGGCCTGCGGTCTTTGGCGTTCGTCAACTAAGGGTTCTTCCGGTGTGCGTGTAGGGATCTCGCGCTATATAAGGAAGGCGGGCCCGGCGCCGGATCCTCTCTCGGGTCCTCGTTTCCAAGATGGTGAGTGCGGGCGCGTGGGGAGCGCGCGGTCTGGGTGAGGGTGAGAGGAGCAGATTCCGATGGCGGGGGGTTGGGGAGCCGGGCTCAAGGAGGAGCGGACGGAGCCCCGTATGTTTATCCCGGGCTTGGAGAGGTTTGCGGGGGAACTGGAGGTCTGACTGGCGTCTTTCTTGGGCTGCCGGTGCGGGGTGTAGCCGGAAGGGCTAACGCTGGGCAGGTTGCGCCTCCTCCCCAACAAGATCTTCATCCTCACGCAGACCAAGAAAAGAAGGAATAACGGTCGCGCCAAAAAAGGCCGAGGCCATGTGCAGCCTATTCGTTGCACCAACTGCGCCCGGTGCGTGCCCAAGGACAAGGCCATTAAGAAGTTCGTCATTCGAAACATAGTGGAGGCCGCGGCCGTCAGGGACATCTCCGAAGCCAGTGTCTTCGACGGTGAGTGCGCCCCGGTGTGACCTGCGGGCTCCCCGACACCTACCCCGCCCCCCGCAGGCCGAGTTCCTGGGGGCATCCGTGCAGTTTGTGCACCTTGAAGGATGTTGCCAGTAGAAGAGAACGGGGACTTTAAAAAAAAAAAAAAAAAGGGAATGGGATTCCCAACGCACTTACAGAACTTGTTCTGTGGCAATATTTGGGGAGCAATAACTACAAACATAGTTAACATCCCCTTTGAAATGGTTTTATCGGAGTACCTGTGGTGGGAATGTGCAGACTAAGTCTGGAAGAATGTCTCAAGTAGGAAGCTGTCTAGATTGGTCGACAGGTGTTTACGGGACAATATGATATAATGTCTTTTTTTTTTTTCTAAGACAAATTGGCTTTTTCTTATTAATCCTCTCCTGAGGATATTATTTTTATTGGTTTCAGAAAGGAAGGGAGAGATAGAAACATCATTGATGAGAGGGAATCATTGATTGGCTGCCTCCTCCATGCCCCACACTGGGGATCGAGCCCACAACCCGGGTATGTTCCCCGACCAGGAATCAGCTGTGGCCTCCTAGTTCATAGGTCAACACTCAACCACTTCTCCATAGGTTTTTAGAGAGAGTGGAAAGGAGGGGGAGAGACAGAAAGGGAATATTAATGTGAGAGAGACTCATCCGTTGGTTGCCTCCCTTCCAGTCCAGGGCTGGGGATCTAGGCTGCAACTGAGGTACATCCCCTTGGCCAGAACCCAGGACCAGATTGCCTTTTTATGGCCTAAAATTTAGGTAACAACCCCTCTGGCTGTATTGGTGCAGTGGGTAGAGCCTCAGCCTGAGGAGTGAAGGGTCCCGGATTTGATTCCAGTCAAGGACACATGCCCATTTTGCCATCACGTGCAGGAGGCAACCAATGATTCCCTCTCATTGATGTTTGTTTTTCTGAAGTCAATAAAAATATATTGAAAAATTATTTTGGTGATAAACTTTTTTAAAATGTAAAAGTTACATTGGTTAAGAAAACATCTTTTTAAATTGATTTCAGAGAGGGAGAAAGATTAATAATGAGAATCATTGATCAGCCAGGAGTAGATGTTGGGGCTGGTGCAACTGCTGAAGGAATTGAATGTTTGGCTTTTCTAGGATGTGGGATTGGTCCCCTTGGTGATAGGATGAAGTAGAGTATTCCTCATCTGTGAATTTAGTTAGGCATCAGAAATTGAACTCGAGAGTGAAACGTAGGTTTGCTGACACTTAATATTCCGTTCCTTTTCCATCTTAGCCTATGTGCTTCCCAAGCTGTATGTGAAGCTGCACTACTGTGTGAGCTGCGCCATTCACAGCAAGGTAGTCAGGAATCGGTCTCGTGAAGCCCGGAAGGACCGAACACCTCCGCCCCGATTTAGGCCTGCGGTAAGTGCCGAAAAGGAGATGTGGAGGCCAGACAAGCCAGACGGTGGTGTACAAACCCAGGGTTATCGGGGTTATCAGATTAAAGTCTGCCTGTGGGGAGGTCATCTAAGTCTGATCAGTTCGGTGGGACCAACTCCTAAAACATTTACTTAATCTCTTAGAAGTGAGTTGATTTTTTCAGTGAGTAACGGGGGCTGCCTTCACATCAATGAGTTTTCCATGCGTTATGGCCCAAGTACATTGTTAGTGATGGGAGAGTAGCGGTCAGGTTCTTTGAGGGGAGAGTCTTTAATTACTCTTTCATTCCTTTATCTTGCAGGGTGCTGCCCCACGACCTCCACCAAAGCCCATGTAAGGAGCTAAGTCTTTAAAGAGTGAAGAAAAGTTCTCTGGGGAAAATAAATGGAAGCTGTATTTCATGTAGCGTGTTGGAGTGTGGTTTTTGCCAGAAAGAATGGGGATTGTGTATGTCATATAGGTTATAATTGCTTTGACCAAGTGTTCAAGTGTGGAATGCCGCGGAGTCTTCCATGAAGGTGAAGGGTTATTGTACCTTAACACAGGGTTCTTTTGTATTTGGATCCTCAGCCTCCCCAGTTTGCATAGCTGTTGTGGGGAAAGGGGATTGAAGCATCTGTAAGTATTCCATTAACTTAACCTGGCTAGTCAGTGCTTTTTAAATGGGAAGGAGCCAAGAGGATAAGGAAGTGTCCAGTAATGACCAAATCAGAAAGAGACAGACGGAAGTGTGCCTACCCCTGGTGGGAGAGAGATTTGTTATAAAGTTATTAATTGGGATGTATATATATGAATGAAAGTGATAGCAAATAAGTCAGATGGCAACTGCTGCATGATTTACTTTTAATCATTAGAAATCTAATGCATGTGCTGGAACAGCTGTGGCAAATCCCGAATTTTGTCAGAACATTTTAAAGAGTGTATCCTTTGAGGAGGCTCAGAAGATGTCTGTCCCCTTTACACCAGGTGCTGCAAACATTGGATGGATAGAAAGTGAGAGTTCCAAGATTAAAGTGCTTACCCTGGGAGTCCATAGCCCAGCTTGCTCAGTAAAACCAGGTTCAAGTATTTTTTTTAAATATGTTGATTTTTCACAGAGAGGAAGGGAGAATTAGAGAGAGAGAAACATCGACCAGCTGCCTCTTGCACACTGCCTACTGGAGATGTGCCCGCAACTCAGGTACATGCCCTTGACTGGAATCGAATCTGTGACCTTTCAGTCCGCAGGCCGACCCTCTTACCACTGAGCCAAACCAGTTTCGGCTAAAATGAATTAAAAATTTTTTTTTTAACCAACACAGCTTTTACATTTTAAAAAAGTTTGTCACCTAACTTTTTTTTTTTTTAATGAATATTCATATTACAAAAGTCCCTCATTTTTTTTCCCCCCTCCACCAGGTTCCCACTCCACCCTCTGCCCTTTCCCCACCCCCCATTGTCCTTATCCATAGGTGCACAGTTTATATTCAGAAAATTGGTTTGTTTGTTTTTTTAAATATATTTTGGTTTTTTACAGAGAGGAAGAGAGGGATAGAGGGTTAGAGACATCAATGAGAGAGTCATGGATCAGCTGCCTCTTGCACATGCTCTATTGGGGATGTGCCCGCAACCAAGGTACATGCCCTTGACCGGAATGGAACCCGGGACCTTTCAGTCCCCAGGCTGATGCTCTATCCACTGAGCCCAACCAGTTTCAACCAAAATGGTTTTTCAATATATGTTTATTGATTTCAGAAATAACATCAATGATGAGAGTGACTCATTGGTTGCCTTCTGCACGTGATGGCAATCTGGGCATGTGCCCTTAACCCTTCACTCAGGCTGAGGTTCTATCCACTGCACCAAACTGGCTAGGGCACCAAAATTACCCTATATAATAAATATACAAATTAACCATCACCCTGCTATACCTATAAGCCATGCCCACTGGCCAATCAGGATCAAATAAGCCCAACCAAGATGGCTGCCATCACAGAACAGGAAGGTGGCTTGGGTTTCCCCAGCAATGGAGTAAGCCAAGCTTTCCACACACCCTGGCTGGCCCAGGCCTCCACTCAAGGATACAAAGGTTCAATGGTAGAAGATAAATCTCCAGAAAAATGGTGACAGCCATGGAGCTGGAGGGAGCAGGCGAGGGTTGCCCCTGGCTACAAAGGAAGCCAAGCTTTCCACCTGCACTGGCCAGCCTAGGCCTCCACTCCAGGCTATAAAGTTTCAATTATAGAAGGTGAATAAACCCCAACACAAATAGCTGCTACCACCCGAGCAATCTTTCAATTGTAGAAGATAAATATATCCTAGATATCAGGGCCTCTGCTTGGGTTGCCAGGGACATCTCTCAGGGCAAACCAGCTGGCCCTCACCCATGCACCAGGCCTCTATCCTATCTAATAGAGTAATATGCAGATAGACCATCACTCCAATACACAAGATCAATATAGCTGCCCCCATGTGGACACAAGATGGCCAGCAGGGAAGGGCATTTAGGAGGAACCAGGCCTGCAAGGGAGGGCAGTTGGGGGCAATCAAGCCTGTAGGGGAGGGCAGTTAGGGGTAACCAGGCCGCAGAGGAGGGAAGTTGGGGGCAAACAGGCTGACAGGGCAGTGGTTAGGGGGTGATCAGGCTGGCAGGAAATGGTTAAGGGCAAGCAGGCATCACCATTTATCCCCTGCATCACCATTTATCCCCCTCTATGCCTTCCACCTACCTCACCTCCCCTAAACCAAAATGATTTTTATCACACAAAAAAATGATACCACCCAAAATCCTCACCAATGTCCCTGGCAAATGTTTCCTGAGCTGTAAACGCATGAAGCCAGGAACAGTGTCTAGATGGTCAGTTATAGTGCCTGACACCAGCAGGTGCTCAGCATTTGTGGATAAATACGCTCAGCCTAAGGCCATCATCTGCAAACTGGCTCTAGAGCCACATGCAGCTCTTTGGCCCCTTGAGTGTGGCTCTTCCACTAAATACCACAGCCTGGGCTAGTGTTTTGAAGAAGTGGCATTAGAAGTTTAAAAAAATTTGGCTCTCCAAAGAAATTTCAATCGTTGTACTGTTGATATTTGGGTCTGTTGACTAATGAGTTTGCCGACAACTGGCCTAAGGAAAAGTCAGGGATTAATGAAATAAATTCCTTTAGAGAATAGGAACCACTTCTACCATTTGAGTAAAATTGAGTAAAATGCCACACCTCCAAATAGCATGATTCAAAGTGTTTGAGGTGGGTCTGGGAATTTTTTTTTTTTAAATCAATCTTTATTGTTCATATTATTACAAAGGTTCCTCATTTCTTCCCCCCTCCACCAGGTTCCCACCCCACCCTCTGCCCCCTCCCCATCCCCCATTGTCCTCATCCATAGGTGCACAGTTTTTGTTCAGTCTCTTCTTCCCTCCCTTTCCACGATAGTAAATCCCTTTTCAGATAGTAAATCAGTTACTTAGCATTTTCTCATATCAATAATACCTCCACATGCCCAATGATACACTTCACACAAAACACATTTCCCAATAGGTCAACTAGCCTCATCCAGACCCCACCCAAGGCACTCACAGATCAACACCCCAGCCCTATACTAACTCAACACATCCAGATCTAAGCCTTCATCACTTGATTCAGCAGACCCTCAAGTTCCCGCGAAAGTTTCCAGCCATGTCTGAGAGGCAGCCGTGGGGCAGGGGCAGGCGAGGAGCGAGCTGTTCCGGGCCTGGCTGCTCAGGGCCTGGCCTCTGTTGCTCTGGTTGATTCTGGGAATTTTAATGGTATTGTGGTGTCCTGGAATTCCAGGAGGAGCAGGTGATAACTGTGCCAAGGCTGACGGGTCAAACGAGGAAAGGATTGAAAAATGACTACTGGTGCCCTAACTGGTTTGGCTCAATGGATAGAGTGTTGGCCTTGGACCGAAAGGTCCCAGGTTCTATTCCAGTCAAGGGCATATACCCTGGTTGTGGACACATCCCCAGTAGGAGGTGTGCAAGAGGCAGCTGATTGATATTCCTCTCATCGATGTCTCTGGCTCTCTATCTCTCTCCCTTCCTCTCTATAAAAAAATCAATAAAACATTTAAAAATAAAAATAAATCAATAAAATATACTAAAAAGGAAAAGAAAAAAAGATACTGGCTTTAAGAGCACCATGGAGTTATTAGCAACCTTGAAGAGAGGTTTCAGTGGCGTAATAGAGGCAAAAGCCTGATCAGAGTGGGTTCAAAAGAGAATGAGATGATGTCTTTAACATGTTTTTAAACAAAAATAACACGCATGGGTCCTGGGCTCCAGTCCAGTCAAGGGCACATGACCAGGTTGCCAGCTCGATCCCCCCAGTAGGGAGCGTGCAGGAGGCAGCCCATCAGTGACTCTCTCCTTGATGTTTCTGTCTCTCCCTCTCTGAAATTAATAAAAATCCATGTTTTAAATGAAGGGACTTTTATAAAATGGTAGATATATCAGCATATTTGCTTGAGGATGGGGAAATTAAAAGAAAAAGAAACCGATGATGGAAGAGACAGAAAACTATGTCTTAGACTAGGCAGAAAGCGGAGTCCAGGGCCCACATGGAGAGGTTGTCCTTGGATAGGAGCACAATAACAGGAGAGAAGCTGGAATATATAGTGCAAAGCGGTGTTTGCTACTTCTCTTTCTCAGGGAAGTAGGAGGCAAGGTCATCAGCTGAGAATAAGGCTACAGGGAGAGACTGGAGGTGTTTGAGGAGAGAGAGGAACAGCCCTAGCTGATTCAGCTCAGTGGAAAGAGCGTTGGCCTGTGGACCAAAGGGTCAGGTTGATTCCAGTCAAGATGAGTATGCATCTCAGTTGCAGGCTCCTCCCCGGCCTGGGCCCTGGTCGGAGCTTGTGCAAGAGGCAAGTGTTTCTCTCAGACCGATATTTCTGCCTTTCTCTCTCTTCCACACTCTCTTTAAAAAAAGGGAATGAAACAGACATCTGGGAGAGTGGAAAGGGAATGTGGTCTGGTGTAGTGTAATTGCCTACCAGCACTGGAGATTAGAGGGCAGGAACAAAACAGGCTGCTGGCTCAATCCCCAGTAAGGGGCGTGCAGGAGGCAGCCGATCAATGATTCTCATCATTGACGTTTCTATTATATGTCCCCCTCTCCCTTCCACTCTGAAATCAATAAAAATGTATTTTGAAACAATAAATTGAGACCAGTGTTGCTCAGTGGTTGAACATCGAACTATGAACCAGGAGTTCACAGTCTGATTTCCAGTCAGGGCACATGCCCAGGTTTCTGGGGCTTGGTGCCCACTAGGGGGCATGCAGGAGAAAGCCAAACAATGATTCTCATCATAATGTTTCTATCCCTCTCTCTCTTTGAAATCAAGAAAAATATATTAAATAAAGTGAAACGAGTTGACATAATGTACTAATTAATCATAAAGGTACAAACCTAAAGTGGAATAGAATTGAATTTAACCAGAGCTATAGGTTTGTTCATCAAATGAGTACATTGAAGTGAGGGGGGCAGAGATATTGAGAGTATACTCAAGGGGGAGTGACTATAATGACTGACTGGAAATTTAGGATAAGGAGGAAAGATATGACATGGGAGGGGAGGGTCCAGTGGATATGACCAGTAAGTTCAAGTTCTGTTTGGGGTTAGGACAGTAGAGCTGGTAAAAAAGAAATGAGGCCAGAGAGTGGGATGTTTAATGCTGGAAATATGGAGGGGTTTCAGTTACTGGTCAAGGGTCCTTTGGGGAGCTAGGTTTGATTTCAGAGAGGAAGGGAGAAGGGGAGAGAGACAGAAACATCAATGATGAGAAAGAATCACCAGCTGGCCTCCTCCTGCATGCCCCCTACTGGAAATGGAGCCCACAACCCAGGCATGTGCCCCTGACTGGAATCCAACCTGGGACCCTTCAGTCCTCAGGCCGAGACTATCCACTGAGCCAAACCGGCCAGGGTGAGAGCTAGGTTTTCTTTAGAGCAGAGGGGAGGTTGAAGTTGAGGTATTTTACTGATGATCAACCCTGAACTCCAGAGGACCATGAAAGGGTTTCAGGACACGAGGAAGAGTGCAAAACGGGGTCCGAAAGGGCTGATGAGAATCAGAATCGGGAGGTGAAGGGTGACCTGAAGGCCTGGCTTCTGTTGTCACAGCACGCGAGCAGGGAGAGGCCAGAGTGCAGAGCAGAAGTTATTAATTTTATTGGAATCAAGTTTATTTTATGGATTGTACTTTGAATCTAAGATATTTTTCTTACTCAACATCATAAAGTTTGTTTTTTGTTTTTGTTTTTAAATATTTTTTTATTGATTTTTTACAGAGAGGAAGGAAGAGAGATAGAGAGCTAGATACGTCGATGAGAGAGAAACATCGACCAGCTGCCTCTTGCACATCCCCTACTGGGGATGTGCCCACAACCAATGTACATGCCCCTGACCAGAATCGAACCTGGGACCTTTCAGTCCGCAGACCGACGCTCTACCACTGAGACAGACCGGTTTCGGCCACAAAGTTTTTTTTCCTGGAAGTTTTATAGTTTTAGTTTTCCTATTTATTTAGGTCTGTAATGCATTTTAATTAATTTTTATATCTGATATGAGGTATGGATCGAAATTCTTTTTGTTTTTTGCATATGAATATCCAATTTTACCAACACCATTTGATAAAAAGACTACTCTTTCTCTATTTGAGTTGTCTCTGCCAAAAATCAGTTGACTAGGGAGCATTTGAGATTTTGCTCCCCAGCAAAAATCATAAGTTTGGCTCAAATAAACTCATAAAAATTGAAAAAAAATTACTTGACTACATATTTATGGGACTAGTCTGTTCCACTGAGCTATTTGTCTATCATCATACCACTGCCACATTATCTTGATCAATGTGGCTTTACAGTAAGTCTTGCAGTCAATTACAGTAAGCTTCCAACTTTATTCCTCTGTCACTTTCTACAAAAAAAAGTCTGCCAAGATTCTGATTGAGATTGCATTGAATGTACAAATCAGTTTGGAGAGAATTTGACATCTTAACAGTATTAAATATTTTCCTCCATCAATAAATGTCTCTCCATTTATTGAGGTCTTCTTTAATGTCTCTCAGTAATATTTTGTAGAAAAACTCAATTTCTGACAGCTTACTAGAGTCCAACGAGCCACACATTCTGTGTCAGAAAACTAGCCAAATAACTCAAGTGATTTCCGTCAAGGCTTCCTGGATTTGAATCGTAAAGTGTACTGTCTGTGTTATATTATTTAACCTTTTCCTGACTCCTGTCCTAATCTGCAGGACGTGAGTAATAGTAGTAAACTCCTCGTGGTGTTGTGAAGAGCACATGAGGTAATATTGTTATCACACTCAAGTGGCTCACGCTCAGGGTGTCCATTTAGACGAGTTGTCTCAGGTAGTTTTACTTACTTGAAGCAGCTAAAGGAGGCAGAAAATTCACATGCAAAGCTCTCTCTCCCCAAAGGGAAGCTCAGGCTCTGTTTATACTCACTACTTGATTAATTATGTGTTGATTTCTTCTGCCTACACTTATCAGGCTGGGTTTCTGTCAAGCTCATCCTGTTTTCAGCTGCCTACTTTGCTCGCCCCACCCCTTCAAGATCTTTAATCACAATTGCTAAGACCCTTCTTCACTATAGGGTAACACTTCCAGGCTCCAGTGATTACAGTGTCTATATCCTTGGGGTGATTTGTCAGCTACTGCAATCCCACCTTTCACATTTCAGATGGGGAAACTGAACCCCAAAGAGGAGAAGGCATGGCCCAGAGCACGGGCCTGCAGGAGTCCAGCCCAGTCCTGAGCTCAGTGGTGCCCTTGTTGGCAGCACAAACAGCAGCAGGTGTTAGACCAGTGGAGTCAGACCAGACCTTTACCCAGCAACCTCAGTCCTTGAGTTCTGGCGAAGAAAGAATTTACCACCAAGACTCAAGACCGTCAGAGAATATTTTTAAATATATATATTTTATTGATTTTTTGCAGAGAGGAAGAGAGAGGGATAGAGAGTTAGAAACATCGATGAGAGAAACATCGATCAGCCGCCTTCTGCATACCCCACCCTGGGGATATGCCCGCAACCGAGGTACATGCCCTTGACCGAATTGAACCTGGGACCTTTTTAGTCCTCAGGCCGATGCTCTATCTACTGAGCCAAACCGGGTTTCGGCATGTCAGAGAACATTTGTTAGAAAGTCACAGAGGTAGGAGAAGTGAGCCGTAGAGGAATGGGCTTAGGAAACAAGTCGCAGCGGGAAAAGAAGGTCCCATAGAGCTTAGAAGAAAGACAGAGGCGAGGGAAAGGAGCCTGGGGAAGGAGTGGGACAGGCCCCAGAACGCTCCTTAGAGAGCCACTGAGCTACTTTTTAACATTTAGCGAGAACAGCACTTAGCTCTGGCCAGTGTGGCTCTGTGGTTGAGTCTCACACACCCAGAAGTTGCTGATTCAATTCAAGTCACATGCTCTGGTTGTGGGCTTGATCCCCAGTAGGGGGCATTCAGGAGGTAGCTGCTTCGTGCTCCTCTCTAATCAATGTTTATCTCTCTCCCTCTCTCTCTCTCTCTCTCTCTCTCTCTCTCTCTCTCTCTCTCTCTCTCTCTCTCTCTCTTCTCTCTCTCTCTCTCTCTCTCCCAATCTCTCTAAAATCAATGAAAACATATATATTTTTTAAAAACAGAATAGCATGAAGTAAGAACTTCCCAGGCCTTGAGACCCTGCCCTATCTAAGAATTCCCTCCTGAGATTGTTTTCACTCCTTATTTTTGAGGGAATGGGGACGAGCAGTTACTTCTGTAACTGCTCCTGCATGTGGATGGAGTCTGTGTTTGAATTAGAGGGATGCAATTCTCTGGCTGCCTGACTTAGGAAGGTCTGAGGCTCCAGGTTCCGGGGTTTCTGGTAACAGGATGCATAACCAGACCTGGTGAACATCGCTCACCCTGCCCTTGGAAGAGCAGCATGATTTGAGCAGGGATACGATAGAGATCGGGTTCCTGGTTCTCACTCGGTGGTACAGCTGGCTTCACTCTGGAATAGTTCTCAGCCTTTCTAATGCCGCGACCCTTTAATACAGCTCCTCATGTTGCGGTGACCCCCAACCATAAAGTTATTTTCGTTGCTACGTCATAACTGTACTTTTGCTACTGTTATGAACCGTAGTGTAAATATCTGTGTTTTCGATGGTCTTGGGCGACTCACAGGTTGTAGAGCCCAAGACCATCAGAAAACACAGATATTTACATTACAGTTCATAACAGTAGCAAAATTACAGTTATGACGTAGCAACGAAAATAACTTTATGGTTGGGGGTCACCACAATATGAACTGTATTAAAGGGTCGCAGCATTAGAAAGGCTGAGAACCACTGCTCTGGAGTGCGGTCCGCGTCCCCCCAGGGTACGGGAAGAGTTTGGTGGGGGTACGCGTTGCACCGGGGTTTGGTGGGGATATGCACTGCACCGTGCTTAGCTGCACCTAATTCTACGTTCTCATGCGTACGAGGGGTACTCAGCGTTACGAAAATTATAGAAGGGGTACACATATGTCAAAAGTTTGGGAAACACTTCCAAAACGGGTTTGGCTCAGTGGATAGAGCGTCGGCCTGTGGACTGAAGGGTCCCGGGTTCGATTCCGGTAAGGGCATGTGCCTTGGTTGCGGACACATCCCCGGTGGGAGGTGTGCAGGAGGCAGCTGATCGATGTTTGTTTGGGAACCACTGCTCTAGAGTGATGTATCCAGGGAGCTCTCTCTTGTGGTTTAAGAGAAGCATGAGTTGTTAATACAGCCAGCGAGGACCTGTCCATACTGGAGTCAGTAGCCCCTGCAGGGACCCTGATTTCCAGGTTTGTAAATATACCCATTTCCTAGATCAGATGGGCGTAGCTTAGTATCTGTCGGCTTGGGTAAAATCGGATTAGATTTTAAGTTTTCCGTTACCTTTCCTAATTGGATAGATGTTTAACAGCTCCCTGACCGACCTGTGTGGCTCAGTGGTTGAGTGTCAACGGTCATGGTTCGATTCCCGGTCAGGGCACATGCTTGGGTTGTGGGCTTGGTCCCCAGTGTGGGGCATGCAGGAGACAGCTGATCAGTGATTCTCTCTCATCATTGATGTTTCTATCTCTCTCTCCCTCTCCCTTTCTCTCTGAAAATTATAACAAAAAACCCTAGGGCAATTCCTTGAGTCTCCTGCACATACAAATTCAAAGCTTTTCCAAGCCTTGGCCAGGTGGCTCAGTTGGCTAGAGTGCCTTCCAGAGACACCAAGGTTGTAAGTTTGATCTCTGGTCAGGGCACATACAAGAATTAACCAACAAATGCATAAATAAATGGAACAATAAGTTGATGTTTCTCTCTCTTTCTCCTTCCCCTCGCAGTATTCTCTTCTTCCTTCAATTTACAATACAAGGGCTATAAGACCAAAATTAGGGATCCAGATCCTACAGAATCCCGTCATTCCAAAACCCCTCTCAAGTGCCTCAGGTTCCAGAGAGGAAGCAGACTGGTTTTTCTGTCTGCAGGCTTCTTTGTCCTTAGGAAATAAGAAAGCCCAGGCACTTACCTTGGCTATCTGGGCCTTTTTCTGGGATACTTTGTATCCCTTTTCTGCTACATAGTTTAAGGGAATGCAAAAGGCAGCATCCTTTAAATCTAGAACTGTGTAATGTTTGCTACATCCTGGGAGACTGGCCAGCAGGTTACAGAGGTTAGGAATTGGGGGGCATACACCCTCTACCACTTCATGCACGGCCTTAGGTTTGTTTTTTAATAAATCTTTATTGCTCAGATTATTACAATTGTTTCTCCTTTTTCCCCTCATAGCTCCCTTTTACCCGGGGCCTTAGGTTTTGTGCAAATCTGTTCTCCTATCTCCAGTTTTTTCTTTTTCTTAATATTTTTTTTTATTAACTTTGGAGAGGCAGGGAGAGGGAGAGAATCATTGACTGGCTGCCTCTTGCACACCCCTCACTGAGGGTTAATTGAGCCTGTAACCCGGGCATGTGCCCTTGACCGGAATCGAACCTAGGACCATTCAGTTCCCAGGCCAACGTTCTATCCACTGAGCCAAACCAAACATCTTCAGTTTCTTTCTTTTTCTTTTTCTTTTTTTTTCTTTTTTTTTTTTTTTTTTTTGAGGAAGAGAGAGGAATAGAGTTAGAAACATCGATGAGAGAGAGTCATCGATCAGCTGCCTCCTGCACCCCCCCCCCACTGAGGACACGCCCGCAACCAAGGTACATGCCCTTGACCAAAATCGAACCCGGGACTCGTCAGTCCCCAAGCCGACACTCTATCCATTGAGCCAAACCGGTCCCGGCTATTCTTTCTGTTTTTTAACATTTGTCCCAATCTCTTTCTTTTTGTGTGTAGTGCACTTGTGTGTACACATATCTATATCTACCTATCTATCTATATCTATATCTATCTATATTTATATCTATGTCTACACCTACCCACACACACACATACTAGTATACAGTATCCCAAAAATTTTTTTATACATTTTTTGTTTGTTTTTTGTTTTTTAAATATATTTTATTGAGTTTTTACAGAGAAGAAGAGAGAGGGATAGAGAGTTAGAAACATCAGTCAGCTGCCTCTTGCACAACCCCTAATGGGGATGTGCCCGCAACCAAGGTACATGCCCTTGACCGGAATCGAACCTGGGACCTTTCAGTCCACAGACCGATGCTCTATCCGCTGAGCCAAACCAGTTAGAGCCAATATATTTTGAATACATTTTAAATTCACATTTTTTGCAAGTGCTATCCTCATGCTCCTCCGCTTTTATGCTACAATATCCCATTGTCAGACCATAGGGTCCTCACGCAGTGTGCGCTCTCTTTTAGCCTCACTTAGTCTCGGCTCCACCAGAACGACACAGAGCTCACCCACAGCCCTGCGTTGATGGCTCCCTGGGCAGTTTGGTTGACTGAAGTGCATTTCCTAGGAAGGACTCATGGGAACAATATTCCCTGAGATCCTGCCAATTGATAACCATTTGTCTGTGTCCATTATGGTTGAAGGTTAACTTGCTTTGTTTGGCTCACATGCTCATTTTTTTTTAAATAAAATTTTATTGTTCATATTAGTACAAATGTTCCTTCCCCCCCTCCCTCCATTGCTCTCCTCCACCAGATTCCCACCCCACCCTCTGCCCTTTCCCCACCCCCCATTGTCCTCATCCATAGGTGCACAGTTTATGTTCAGTCTCTTTCCACATCCCCTCTCTCCTTCTCCCCTAGAATCATCAGTTCACTCCCCTTTCATACCTCTGATTCTATTATATTCAACAGTTAATATTGTTCATCAGATTTTTTTAAATTTCCTTGGTTTTTAGATTCACTTGTTGATAGTTACATATTTGTTGTTCATAATTTTTATCTCTATTTACTTTCTCTTCCGAAAGAACCCCCTTCAGCAATTCATATAATTCTGGTTTGGTGTTGATGAACTCCTTTAGCCTTTTTTTTATTAGTGAAGCTCCTTATCTGACCTTCGATTCTGAGTGATAGCTTTGCTGGATAGATTATCTTTGGCTGTAGGTTCTTACTATTCATCACCTTGAATATTTCTTGCCATTCCCTTCTGGCCTGCATGGTTTCTGTTGAGAAGTCAGCTGACAGTCGTATAAGTGCTCCTTTATAGGTAACTACCTGCTTTGCTCTCGCTGCTTTTAATATTCTCTCTTTGTCTTTTGCTCTTGAAATTTTATTTTATTTATTTATTTATTTATTTTTAAATATATTTTATTGATTTTGTACAGAGAGAAAGGGAGAGAGATAGTTAGAAACATCAATGAGAGAGAGTCATATTGATCAGCTGCCTCTTGCGCACCCCCCACTGGGGATATGCCCGCAACCAAGGTACATGCCCTTGACCGGAATCGAACCTGGGACTTTTCAGTCCACAAGCCGATGCTCTATCCATTGAGCCAAACCGGTTTTGGCTGCTCTTGAAATTTTAAATATGATTTGTCTTGGTGTGGTCCTCTTTGGATTCCTTTTGTTTGGAGAGCTGTGCGCTTCCTGGACTTGTAAGTCTAATTCTTTCACCAGGTGGGGGAAGTTTTCTGTCACTATTGCTTTCAATATGTTTTCGATATCTTGCTCTCTCTCATCTTCTGGAACCCCCATAATTCTGATGTTGGTTTGCTTGAAGTTGTCCCAGAGGATTCTTACATTATCTTCAATTTTCTGGATTCTCTTGCCTTCTTGCTTCTGCGGAGGAGTGTCTTCTGGCTTTTTATGTTCCAAATCTTTGACTTAATTCTTGCGATCTTCCATTCTGTTTTTAGGACTCTGTATAATATTTTTTATTCAGACAATGTATTCTTTATTTCTTGTTGATCCCTTATCATTTCTTATTGATTCCTTATTAATTCTAGTTGATCCCTTTTCATATCCTCATAGGTCTTACCGATCTTTTCTAGAAAATTCTTGAAAAACCTTATAAGCGTAGATTTGAACTCTATATCCAGTCGCTTTTTGTCCTCCATTTCTTTCGTTTGTGATCTATTTCCTTGTCTCGGCATTTTCACAGCTTCTCTGAAGGGGCGGGGTTTCAGGGTGGAGCCTACAGCCTTGGCTTCTGTCAGCCCCGCCCTATGAGGTTCCTGAGTCTCAGCAATCCCCAGGGTCCTTTACTACTCAATGCAAGCGCCTCTGAGAGAAAGGTGCCCTCGATTTTCGCCTGCTACCAAACAGTGTAGGCTCTCCCCCAATGAGCCCAGAACTGGGGTTCAGTTCAGTTGGAAGTGGAGTTGGAGGTGGCATTCAGAGCAGTCCGGGGCTTTTGTCTCCTTCCTGTGCCTCCAGGATCTCCTTTCGCCACTCCCCCGGGGTTTTGCCTTACAACCCAGCTCCCTATGGATGAGCCTGGACCTCCGGGGTCTGGCCTAGAACTGGGATTCAGAGCAGTTGGAACTGGGGCTCAGCACAGTTGGAGCTTTTATCTCCTTCCTGCTAGGGAACGCCAGCCAGGCACTCAGCCGCCCTCCTCTCTGGCTTCGTCCTCTCCGCGCGCCGCGTGTCTCCGTACCTTAGGCTTTTACAGCTCCTCCGGTCTTCCTTCTGGTTTCTCCTTGCTTCTTGTTGTAGAATTTCTAATCAGTCGACTTTTCTGTAGTTCTGGGTAATGTCCATTTTATATTTTAGTTGTATTTTATTGAAATTGTTGTGTGCGGCTGCGGCTGTTTACCTGTGCAGCCATCTTGGATTCTCCTCACATATTCTTTTCCTGATTACTTAAAATATGTCAATTTCATTTTCTTTTTGCATAAAGCATTGCTGTCAAGAAGTCTGACAGTTACCTAATTTGTCCCATATGAGTCACATATTCCTTTTGTCTCAACAAAGGTTGTTTTTTTTTTCTTTAAAGTCTAATGATTTTATTAGAATACTAGGAGCCAGTGTATGAATTTATGCACCTTGAAAGGAACTGTGGGCCGTGAGGCTGTGGTGGGCATAAGGGTGGGTCCCTGCCCATCCTCTGCGCCCCTGCCTGGCCCCTCCTGCAGTGGCCCCCAATCCCCTGTTTGCCGACAGCCCCACTCCTGCTGCCACTCCCATGCGCTAACAGCACAGAGCGATTGGGGCCAGCACCAGCAGTGCGTGTGAGCAGTGGCTGCTGCCCTGATTGCCCCTCAGGAGCAGGGAGAGGTGGAGAAGCCCTCAGGGGCGGTTGAGGCCAGCAGCCACTGCTCACACCTGCTGAAGGTGCTGAGCGATCAGGGCCAGCACCTGGTGCTGGAAGTGGGTCCAAGCGGGGCAGAGCCGGGGCCGGCAGCAGGTGAGAGTGCCGGGTGAGACCTAGGTTCATGGAGCAAAGAATTTTCAGTAACCACCAGAGACTCACTCCAATGACTGTGACTGGCGCTTCACCTTGGTCTGGCCCCCCCGCTCACCTGCTCATCCCACCACAGCCAACGGCCGCCATGTTCCACAGTCTGCCACCAACACCCACCATGTTCTGCGTGCACCCACTGTGATCAGCACACATCATAGTGACCGGTTGTTTGGTTGTTTGGTTGTTCCACTGTGCATATTAGGGTTTTATATATATAGATGCCATGGTATTAACCATTATAGGTCGATATTTTTAGTACCTCCTTTATGCTCCTAACATATAGTTTAAATGTGGTTGTGTTTTGTTTTTTTGTGTTTTTTTTATTATTTTTTTAAATCAATCTTTATTGTTCATATTATTACAAAGGTTCCTCATTTCTTCCCCCCTCCACCAGGTTCCCACCCCACCCTCTGCCCCCTCCCCATCCCCCATTGTCCTCATCCATAGGTGCACAGTTTATGTTCAGTCTCTTCTTCCCTCCCTTTCCCCGATAGTAAATCCCTTTTCAGATAGTAAATCAGTTACTTAGCATTTTCTTAAATCAATAATACCTTCACATGCCCAATGATACACTTCACACAAAAGACATTTCCCAATAGGTCCACCAGCCTCATCCAGGCCCCACCCAAGGCACTCACAGATCAACACCCCAGCCCTATACTAACTCAACACATCCAGATCTAAGCCTTCATCACTTGATTCAGCAGAACCCTCAAGTTCCCACGAAAGTTTCCAGCCATGTCTGAGAAGCAGCCGTGGGGCAGGGGCAGGCGAGGAGCGAGCTGTTCCGGGCCTGGCTGCTCAGGGCCTGGCCTCTGTTGCTCTGGTTCGTTCCACAACCAGCTGCTCCGGGTCTGGTCACTGCCGCTCCTGACCTAGTTGCTCTGGACTTGGCTGCTGCTGCGGGCCTGGCCGCACCCGACCCGCCTGCTCCTCCGGGCCTGGCCGCTCCCAGCCTGGCAGCCGCTGCTCCGGGCCTGGCCGCACCCGACCCGCCTTTTTTTTTTTTTTTTTTTTTTTTTTCACGTCAGACGGGTCATGTGCCAAAGGTATAACAAGGTTAATGGGTGGCACATCTCACACAGCCGCATGAACACCCAATCATCAGGCTTATGAACTCCGAAAGGATCTCGAGCCCTCTTTCAGCAGTTTTTCTTCAGGACGGAGCCTGTCCTGGATGGTCAGTTTGGAGAGTTCAAAGGGGTGAGGTTGCTCCAACCTCCCTAGGCCTGACTGACAGGCCTGGGCCCTGGCCTCCCCTGCTCCTGGAGAGGCGAACCTCTTTCTTTCAGCTGCTGTTGTCAGATTGTCCTCCTGCTTCCTATTGGTGACTTAAAGGTTCTCCGCGTCTCTTTTCTCTGTGGTTTGTTTCCACTGCTCGTATTCTGGAGTTTGGGTGATACCTGGTCACCTAGCTTTGTTGCTGTAAATGTCGCCCATGAATTCTTAGTTTTGCCCTCTGGTTTCTCCGTTTTGTTTTGGGCCTAGCTTGTGCTTTATTTCTCTTTCACGTTATGTCAACTTGTCCATTATCCGTTTTTCCCCAGACTGGAAGTGCCCTGAGAGCTCAGGAATAGTGCCTGGCATATAGCAGCGTTCGATAAATATGAGTTGAAGGAAAATGTCCCAGAAAAGGCGGCGTGTTTGATGGCTGCGAGAAAAAATATCCCTTTGTGGCAGATGCATAAAGTGAGATAAAGAATGGTAAGAGTCCTAACCATCTTGGCTCAGTGGATAGAGCATCAGCCTGCGGACTGAAGATCCCCAGGTTTGATTCCAGTCAAAGGCATGTACCTTGCAGGCACATCCCCAGTAGAGGGTGTGCAGGAGGCAGCTCATCAATGTTTCTCTCATGGATGTTTCTAACTCTCTATCCCTCTCCCTTCCTCTCTGTAAAAAAATCAATAAAATATATTTTTAAAAATAAAGAAAAGGCCAAAGCTGGTTTGGCTCAGTGGTAGAGCGTCGATCTGCGGACTGAAAGGTCCCAGGTTCGATTCCAGTCAAGGGCATGTACCTTGGTTGCGGGCACATCCCCAGTAGGGGATGTGCAAGAGGCAGCTAGTCGACCTTTCTAGCTTTCTATCTCTCTTCCTTTCTCTCTGTTAAAAATCAATAAAATATATTTTAAAAAAATAAAAAATAAAAAAATAAAGAAAACAATGGTAAGAGATAAAGCCAGAGGGTGGGGCCAGGTCAGTGTCATTAAGGAATTTGAACTTTATCCTGAGGGCAATAGAAATCCTTTAAAATATTTTTTAATATGATCTGACTTTTTTTTTTTTTTCCTTTAAAAGATTTTAAGCAAGGGAGTGGTCTGATGAGATTTCTGTTGTGTTTCATTTTTAACCACAAACTACAGTATAGAACATAGATTGTAGATGGTAAAACTATAGACAAAATGGGAACACATGGCAATAATACAGCATGGAGGATAAATGATGAATTAAACATGGAGTTACGGTGTTCTGATGGTCAGCAAGCTTGTACAGTGGAATACAATCAGCCCTGGCCGTGCTGCTACCCGGGTTGCAGGTTTGATCCCTGGCTTGGCTGGGGAGAGTGCGGGAGGCAAGCAGTCCATGTATCTCTCTCACATCAATGTTTCTCTCTCTCTCCCTCCCTCCCGCCCCTCCCCCCCGATTCCCTCCTTTCCACTCTCTAAAAATCAATGGAAAAAATATCCTTGGGTGAGGATTAACAGCAACAAAACCATAATTAGAAAGGCAATACGGTAGAATGGCCAGAAAAAGGATGACTCTTAAATCAATGATAATTTAGCTGAGATAAATGAAAGCTCATTAATTTAGGGCTTGATGAACAAGTATAGGCTGCTTTAATAGCTTGTGGTAAGACATGAAGTGACCTGATGATGAAATTGATAAAAAATATTAATTTATTCTTTTCAAAACCCAAAGCATTTTGTTTTTTAAATTCACATCGAAGCCCTGGCTGGGTAGCTCATTGGTTAGAGCATTGACCTGATACACTAGGATGTTGGTTCTATCCCTGGTCAGGGCACATAAAAGAAGCAACCAGGAGAACCAGAATCCAAGATGGCTGCACAGGTAAACACCTAGCCGCAGCCGCACACAACAATTTCAATAAAATACAACTAAAATATAAAATGGACATTACCCAGAACTACAGGAAAGTCGACTGACTGGAAATTCTACAATAAGAAGCAAGGAGATAACCAGAAGAATGAACGGAGGAGCGGTAAAAGCCTAAGGTACGGAGACACGCAGCGCGTGTGGAGAGGACGGAGCCGGAGAGGAGGGAGGCTGAGTGCCTGGCTGGTGTTCCCTAGCGGGAAGGAGATAAAAGCTCCGACTGTGCTGGGCCCCAGTTCCGACTGCTCTGAACCCCAGTTCTAGGCCAGACCCCAGGGACCCAGGCTCACACAGAGGGAGCTGGGCTGTAAGGTGGAACCCTGGGGGAACAGCGAAGGAGGTCCTGGAGGCGCGCACATTGCGCACAGAGAAGGGACGGTTGGCTGTGCCTTGGGATTGCCCTGGTGGGAAGGAGACAGGGGCTCCAGACTGCTCTGTACGCCACCTCCAACTCCACTTCCAACTGAACTGAACCCCAGTTCTGGGCTCATTGGGGGAGAGCCTACACTGTTTGGTAGCAGGCGAAAATCGAGGGCACCTTTCTCTCAGAGGTGCTTGCAACGAGTACTGAAGGACCCTGAGGATTGCTGATACTCAGGAACCTCATAGGGCGGGGCTGACAGAAGCCAAGGCTGTAGGCTCCACCCTGAAACCCCGCCCCTTCAGAGAAGCTGTGAAAATGCCAAGACAAGGAAATAGATCACAAACGAAAGAAATGGAGGACAAAAAGCGACTGGATATAGAGTTCAAATCTACGCTTATAAGGTTTTTCAAGAATTTTCTAGAAAAGATCGGTAAGACCTATGAGGATATGAAAAGGGATCAACTAGAATTAATAAGGAATCAATAAGAAATGATAAGGGATCAACAAGAAATAAAGAATACATTGTCTGAATAAAAAATATTATACAGAATCCTAAAAACAGACTGGAAGATCGCAAGAATCAAGTCAAAGATTTGGAACATAAAGAGCCAGAAGACACTCCTCCGCAGAAGCAAGAAGGCAAGAGAATCCAGAAAATTGAAGATAATGTAAGAAACCTCTGGGACAACTTCAAGCAAACCAACATCAGAATTATGGGGGTTCCAGAAGATGAGAGAGAGCAAGATATCGAAAACATACTGAAAGAAATAGTGACAGAAAACTTCCCCCACCTGGTGAAAGAATTAGACTTACAAGTCCAGGAAGCGCACAGAACTCCAGACAAAAGGAATCCAAAGAGGACCACACCAAGACAAATCATATTTAAATTTCCAAGAGCAAAAGACAAAGAGAGAATATTAAAAGCAGCGAGAGCAAAGCAGGTAGTTACCTATAAAGGAGCACCTATAGGATTGTCAGCTGACTTCTCAACAGAAACCATGCAGGCCAGAAGGGAATGGCAAGAAATATTCAAGGTGATGAATAGTAAGACCTACAGCCAAAGATAATCTATCCAGCAAAGCTATCACTCAGAATCAAAGGCCAGATAAAGAGCTTCACTAATAAAAAAAAGCTAAAGGAGTTCATCACCACCAACCCAGAATTATATGAATTGCTGAAGGGGGTTCTTTCAGAAGAGAAAGTAAATAAAGATAAAAATTATGAACAACAAATATGTAACTATCAACAAGTGAATCTAAAAACCAAGGAAATTAAAAAAAAATCTGATGAACAATATTAACTGTTGAATATAATAGAATCAGAGGTATGGAAGGGGAGTGAACTGACAATTCTAGGGGAGAAGGGGAGAGGGGCATGTGGGAAGATACTGAACATAAACTGTGCACCTATGGATGAGGACAATGGGGGAAGGGCAGAGGGTGGGGTGGGAACCTGGTGGAGGAGAGCAATGGAGGGTGGTGGGGGGAAAGGAACATTTGTAATAATATAAACAATAAAAATTTATTTTATTTTTTATTGATTTTTGTACAGAGAGGAAGGGATAGAGATAGAGTTAGAAACATCGATGAGTGAGAGTCATGGATCAGCTATCTCTTGCACACCCCCTACTGGGGATTTGCCCGCAACCAAGGTACATGCCCTTGACCGGAATCGAACCCGGGACCCTTCAGTCCACAAGCCGACGCTCTATCCACTGAGCCAAACCGGTCTCGGCATAAAAATTTATTTTAAAATAAAAAAATAAAATAAAGAAGCAACCAAAGAATGCATAAATAAGTGGAACAACAAATTGATATTTCTCTCTCTTCCTTACTTTCTATAAAATAAAATAAAAAATTTAAGTGTATAGGTTCTGTCAACAATAAAAATATTTTTAAAAGTATATTCTAAAATATACTTGTAAATAGTTCAATAGCTTTTTAAAAAAAAAACATGTATTTTTTATTTATTTTTAACAGAGAGAAAGAGAGGGATAGAGAATTAGAAACATCCATGAGAAAGTCATGGATCAGCTGCCTCTTGCACACCCTCTACTGTGGATGTACCTGCAACCAAGGCACATGCCCTTGATCGAAATCGAACCCTGGATCCTTCAGTCCGCAGGCTGACGCTCTATCCACTGAGCCAAACCGGTTTCGGCTAGTTCAATGGCTTTTAATATATTTGCAGATATGTGCAATCATCAACATGGTCAATTTTAGGACATTTCCATCATTTCAAAAAAAACACCCCATACCCATTAGCTCTCACCCTTCTACCCTCCCATCACCCTCTCCCCAGTCCTGAGCAACCACCAGTCTACTTTCTTGTGTGTTAATCCTCACCCAAGGATTTCTTTTTAATCCTCACTGAGGATATTTCCCCCATTGATTTCATGGAGATTGGAAGAGAGAGGGAAAGGCAGAGAGAAACATCGCTGTGAGAGAAACACATCGATTGGTCGCCTCCTGCATGACCAGGGCCTGGGCCGGAGAGGAGCCTACAACCAAGGTACATGCCCTTGCCAGGAATCGTACTTAGGACTCTTTGGTTGCAAGCCAATGCTCTATCTGCTGAGCCAAACTGGCTAGGGCTTTCCCATTCGTAGAGAGAATAGAAGAGAGAGAAGGGGGTAGAGAGAGAGAAACATCGATGTCAGAGACAAATTCATTGGTTGCCTCCCGGATGCGCACCACTGGCCCAAATGGAACCTGCAATCCAGGTATGTGCCCTTCACTGGGAATGGAACCTTTGACCTTCTGGTGTGCAGGCCAATGCTCTAAACCAGTGTTTCCCAAAGTGCAGTACGCGGCCCCTCAGAGATACGGGAAGAGTTTGGGGGGGGGGGGGGGGGTGGCACGCCTTGCACCGGAGTTTGGTGGGGATATGCACTGCACTGTGCTTAGCTGCGCCTAATTCTACGTTCTCATGAGTACGAGGGGTACTCAGCGTTACGAAAATTATAGAAGGGGTACACATATGTCAAAAGTTTGGGAAACACTGAACCATTGTGTCACAGGGGTCAGGGTGACCACTAATCTACTTTCTATCTCTGTAGATGAGCCCTCTCTGGACTTTCACAGTGATGGAATTACATAATATTCAGACTTTTCTGACCTGCTTCTTTCATTTAGCATAATGTGTTCAAGATTCATCCAAGTTACAGCATTTTATCAATCCTCCATTCTCTTCAGAGGTAGATACTGTTCAATTGTATGACTATACCACATTTTGTTTATCTATTTTTTCTGTTGATGGACATTTGGGTTTTTTCCATTGTAGGGGAAGCAAAGCTTTATCTCCACCTATTTTAGATTCTCAGCTGAGGCTTTTTTTTTTTTTTTTTTTGTCATTGTTAATCATCATTTAAGGATACTTTTTTCCATTGATTTTTAGAAAGAGTGGGAGTGGGGGAGAGAGAGGAAAAAAAATTGATGTAAGAGACACATCAACCGGCCCCCTCCCGCACACCTCCCAACTGGGGCCAGGATGGAACCTGCAACTCCAGTACATGCCCTTGACTGGGAATCAAACTCACAACCTTTCGGTGCGCGGGCCAATGCTCTAATCACTGAACAACACCAGCCAGGGCTCAGCTGGAGCTCTTTAACAGGAAGATAGATTAATAAGAGAAAAACAAGTTTATTGACAACTGCAAGGCGCATCACGTGTGAGAATGTTGATACTCAACAAAGTATAACTCACGGTAGTTGCTTAGTACTCTGACTAATAATATAACATCTCTAACAAAGAAAATAAATCTGTGGAGAAATGACAAGGCAAAGTTGGCTTCTAGGGTAGCAAACCGTGAGAAGGCCAGTATATGGGACAAAATAAATGGAGTCAGGCTTGTGCACATATTTCTCTAGTGCTGTCTCTGGAAAGATGAGCCCAGATTGTCTCCAGGAAAGGGGAATTGATACCCGGCCTTTAAGCCAAAAAAGGAAGAGGGTAGAGCAACTGGAGTCTCCATTCTGGGGCAATATGCCGAAAGGACCAACATAAAGGGACAGACGAGACGCACATGGCCGTGTACATGTGAAACTACAAGAAATGTGATCCTGTAGACATCAGGGAATGAGCACTAGGCTGTTGGTTCTATCTCTCCCCTTCCCCCCTGCTTCTTTCTCTCTCGAAAATCAATTTTAAAAAATTTAAAAAGTGGCTGAAACCGGTTTGGCTCAGTGGATAGAGCATCAGCCTGCAGACTGAAATGTCCCAGGTTCGATTCTGGTCAAGGGCATGTACTTTGGTTGCAGGCACATCCCCAGAAAGGGGTGTGCAAGAGGCAGCTGATCAATGATTCTCTCTCATTGATGTTTCTAACTATCCCTCTCTCTTCCCCTCAGAAAAAAAATCAATAAAATATATATATTTTTAAAAAGAATTTAAAAGATGTAGAGTTCCTGCCCGGCCAGCATAGCTCAGTGGTGATGAGCCAGGAGATCACGGTTCGATGCCTGGTCAGGGCACATGCCCGGGTTGTGGGCTCAATCCCCATTGTGAGGTGTGCAAGGAGTGGGGGGCAGCCAATCAGTGATTCTCTCTCATCATTGATGTTTCTGTCTCCCTCTTCCTTCCTCTCTGAAATCAATAAAAAATATATTTTAAAAAGTATGTAGTTCCTTTAAAAAATAAAGTGTATAGTTCCTATGAAGAATAAAAAATATTTTTTAAATTAGACTTCAATGGCTTTTATTTATTTATTTATTTATTTATTTATTTATTTTAATATATATTTTATTGATTTTATACAGAGAGGAAGGGAGAGAGATAGAGAGCTAGAAACATCAGTGAGAGAGAGTCATTGATCAGCTGCCTCTTGCACACCCCCACTGGGGATATGCCCACAACCAAGGTACATGCCCTTGACCGGAATCGAACCTGGGACCTTTCAGTCCCCAAGCCGACGCTCTATCCATTGAGCCAAACCGGTCCCGGCTTCAATGGCTTTTAAAAAAATATTGTTATTGATTTCAAAGAGGAAGGGAGATGAAGAGAGAGATAGAAACATTGATGATAAGAGGGAATCATTGATTGGCTGCCTCCTGCACGACTGACCGAGCCTGCAACCCAGGCATGTGCCATTGACTGGAATCAAACCCGAGATCCTTCAGTCTGCAGATTGACGCTCTACCCACTGAGCCAAACTGGCCAGGGCCTATGGCTTTTAATATATTTGCATTTATGTGCAATAATAACCACGGTCCATTTTACAACATTTCCATCATCTCAAAAAGAAATCCCATACCCATTTGCTTTCACCTTCCTATCCTCCCATCACCCATTTGTGGAATGCCCCACAAATGTTACCATGGCCAAACTAGAAGGGCCACCCTAACCAGTTTGGCTCTGTAGATAGAGCGTCAGCCTGTGGACTCAAGGTCCTGGGTTCAATCGGGTCAAGGGCATGTACCTTGATTGTGGGCACATCCCTATTAGGGGGTATTTCTCTCTCATCGATACATCTGATTCTCCCTCTCCCTTCCTCTCTGTATAAAAAAAAAAATCAATAAGATATATTAAAAACAAACAAAGAACAACAATAAAAAAAAAAAAATAGAAAGGCCTATGGTGTTACCCAGCATGCTGTTGGAAAAATTCCCTCCAAGAGAGTTAATGTTGTTATAGAGCATAGTAAGCACTCTTTCTAGCTGAGATAGCTTCCTGAAACATATAAAGTAAAATGGTTAGAAAAACACAGGAACCGAAGGCAAAGGTACTAGTACTTGGTTCAACTGAGGTGCCAGAGAAGCACACTTTATGAGGACCAAAGGAAAGGAGGCTGGGCTGCTAGAACCCATTCCCTGTGAAGTTACGGCATGCTAGGTATAAACAGTAATGAAAGACCTGTGGACTGCATAATAATAACCTATACTAATAAAAGAGAACTATGCAAATTGACCGTGCCTCCACGACACCCACCAGACAATCAGGAGTGGTATGCAAATTAACCCAACAAAGATGGTGGATTAATTTGCATACACAGGCACAGAGTGGGGGGGGGAGAATCGGAGAGGAGCGGGAGGAAGCAGCACTCCGGCCAGAGTGAAGAAGACGGAAGGCTCAGGCCGGAGTGAACACTCTAGCCGGAATGAAGGCAGCAGCCAGAGGAAGGCCTGGGTCCTGGGTCCCGGGAGCCAGAGGAAAAGCTGTGCCGACAGCCAGGGGAAGGAAGGCCTATGGCAGGAATCTTCGTGCAATGGGCCTCCAGTAATAATTATAATATTTTAAAAGAATGTTCCCTGGCCGACTAGCTCAGTTGGATAGAGCATCATACTGATATGATAAGGTTTGGGGTTCCATCCCCAGTCAGGGCACATACAGGAATCGGCCAAGAGATGCATGAATAAGTAGAACAATAAAGCAATCGATATATAAAAATTAAAAATAATAAATAAAAATAAAAATAATGCAAAGGCAGGAGTCCCCACATAACTTTATTTAATTCACCAATCTGGTTCCTGCAAAAACCCGACAGATCCTGGCGATGACAGTAAATGACCGCATACGCCACAAAGTACCCCTAATCGCAGCTGCTTTGCCACGTGTGCACATTAGCAGATTAGCAGATACAGGGTATGCAGCTTTTGATTTGGCAAATGCATTCTTTTCCATCCGTATCAGCGAGGAGGACAGAAACAGTTCACATTCGTTTGGGAAAGATTACCATGCCCAGCCTTGCCCCAGGGCCATGTGAACTCTCTTGACCTCTGAGATAAAATAACTTGGAAATACCTGAGTAGCTGGACTTCTCTCAAAACATCATTCTAAAAATAAATAAATAGCCGAAACCGGTTTGGCTCAGTGGTAGAGCGTCGGTCTGGGGACTGAAAGGTCCCAGGTTTGATTCCGGTCCGGGGTATGTACGTTGGTTGCGAGCACATCCTCGGTAAGGGGTGTGCAAGAGGCAGCTGGTCGATGTTTCTCTCTCATCGACGTTTCTAGCTCTCTATCTCTCTCCCTTCCTCTCTGTAAAAAAATCAATAAAATATATATATTTAAAAAATAAAATAAAATAAAAATGAATAAATAAATTAATTAATTAAAAAAAATTTAAAAACACCATTCTACAATGACCTGTTATATTGATAATTGGACTGGTTGAGCAGAAAGAATAAGTACATCAGATGTCTTGGTAAAATACTCACCAGAGAGTGGGATTTTTTTTTTTAAACATGTTTTTATTGACTTCAGAGAGGAAGGCAAGGGAGAGAGAGAGAGAAACATCAATGATGAGAGAGAGTCACTGATGGGCTGCCTCCTGCACACCCCCACTGGGGATTAAGCCTGCAACTACGTGGTGACCTCCTGGTTCATCGGTTGGTGCTCAACCACTGAGCCATGGTGGCCGGGCGAGAGTGGGATATTAGCAAACCTTTTCCCCTTTTCTTTCTTTTTTTCAGAATTCCCTTCAGAATGAGCTGGAACACAGTGACTGCTCAGCAGACCAACGTCTTCTGTCCAATCCTGCTTCCTTCCTTTCCTGCAGGCGCTGATCCCTCTAATCTCCACTTTGGAATTAGCTTCCCTGAAAACTCTGTCTGTGATCAAGGGGAAAGCTTAACCAGGCAAAATAAACCAAAGAAAATTGGGATTTTAATATGTGATAAAATTCAAGGCAGAAAAATTAGGGGACAAAGGAGAGAGTGCTCCATAATAATATACAAGAGATCCTGGCCTGTGTGACTCAGTGGTTGAGCGTCTACCTGTGAACCAGGAGGTCACAGTTCGATTCCTGGTCAGGGTACATGGCCCAGTTGCAGGCTTAATCCCCAGCAGGGGCGTGCAGGAGGCAGCCAATCAATGATTCTCATCATTGATTTTTTTTTAAAAATATTTTTTTATTGATTTTTTTTTTTTACAGAGAGGAAGAGAGAGGAATAGAGAGAAACATCGATGAGAGAGAATCATAGATCAGTTGCCTCTTGCACACCCTCTACTGGGGATGTTCCCACAACCAAGGTACATACCCTTGACCGGAATCAAACCTGGGACCTTTCAGTCCACAGGCCGACGTTCTATCCATTGAGCCAAACTGGTAAGGGCAAATATATTTTATTGATTTTTTACAGAGAGGAAGGATAGAGAGTTAGAAACATCAATCAGTCGAAACTGGTTTGGCTCAATGTATAGAGCATCTGCCTGCGGACTGAAAGGTCCCGGGTTCGATTCCGGTCAAGGGCATGTACCTTGGTTGTGGGAACATCCCCAGTAGGGGGTGTGCAGGAGGCAGTTGATCGATGACTCTCTCTCATCGATGTTTCTAACTCTCTATCCCTCTCTTTCTCTCTGTAAAAAATCAATAAAATATATTAAAAAAAAAAAAAAGAAAAGAAACATAGATCAACTGCCTCTTGCACAGTCCCTACTGGATATGTGCCCACAAAAGGTATATGCCCTTGACTGGAATCGAACTTGGGACCCCTGAGACCCCAGGCCAATGCTCCATCTACTGAGCCAAATCGGTTAGGGCTAAAAAACATATTTTTATTGGTTTCAGAGAGGAAGGGAGAGGGAGAGAGAGATAGAAACATTGATGGGAGAGAATCATTGATCAGCTGCCTCCTGCACACCATCTACTGGAGATAGAGCCTACACCTGAGGCCTGTGCCCAGATCAGGAATCGAACTGTGATCTCCTGGGTCATAGGTCGACACTCAACCCCTGAATCACACCAGCTGGGCAATACACTTTTATTAGTGCATGTGAACACTTACCAAAAAATGACTGTGCTTACCAGTGTTGTCCGGTGGTTAGAGTGTTGTCCCATGACCAAAGAATGCTAGGTTTGATTCCCAATCAAGAGCACCTACCTGGGCTGCAGGTTTGATCCCTGCGGCCTCAGTTAGGGTGTATGCAGGAGGCAACCAATCACTGTGTCTCTCATATAGATGTTTCTCTTTCTCTATCCTCTCCCTCCCACCTCCCCTCCATTCTCTAAAAATCAATGGGAAAAAATATCCTCAGGTGAGGATTAATGAAATTTTAAAAATGAATCAAAGTTTAGAACTGAATGTCTTAACACACCCTCTCAGAAACTGATGTGTCATGCAGGCAAACAGTACCAGTAAGTTCAATCGAGAAGATCTTGAAGGGAATAGTTAACAGGCCCAATCTGTTAGATAAGTGGAGAAGAAAGAAGAATAAAAGGAATGGTATAATCAATGAACTAGAGAAGAAATAAAAAGAGTTAGCTAGAGGTGAGAAAGATAAACACAACAAAAGCGTACAAATAGACAAAATATAGAAAGAAAATGGGACACAGACAAAACATATGTTTTTATTGCCAAAACCGGTTTGGCTCAGTGGATAGAGCGTCGGCCTGCGGACTGAAGGGTCCCAGGTTCCATTCTGGTCAAGGGCATGTACATTGGCTGCGGGCACATCCCCGGAGGGGGGTGTGCAGGAGGCAGCTGGTCGATGTCTCTCTCATCGATGTTTCTAGCTCTCAATCTCTCTCCCTTCCTCTCTGTAAAAAAATCAATAAAATATTTTTTAAAAAGACAAAAAATAAAATAGTACAGTAATTTAAAAAAACACATTAAAAGATAAATAAAAATAAAATATGTTTTTACTGACTTTAGAGAGGGAGAGAGAGAAAAACATTGATGTGAGAAACATTAATTGGTTGCCTCCCATACACACCCCAACCAGGGACTGTACCTGCAACATGGCAATGTGCCCTGATGGGGAATTGAACCGGCAAACTTTTGGTGCATAGGGCAACACTCAACAAACTGAACCACACCAGCCAGGGACACAACAGATTTCAAAAAAATAGCAGTAGCCCTAGCCAGTTTGGTTCAGTGGATAGAGTGTCAGCCTGCAGACTGAAGGGTCCCAGATTTGATCCTGGTCAAGGGCACATGCCCAGGTTGCTGGTTCAATGCAGGAGGCAGCCAATCAATGACTCATCATTGATGTTTCTATCTCTCTCCCCCTCTCACTTCCTCTCTGAAATCAATAAAAATACTTTTAAATTAAAGTAAATAAATAAAATACCAATATTTATTAATAACCATACACTAATGAATTTATAAACCTAGGTGAAATAAATAGATTTCTGGGAAAATATGAGCAGCAAAATTGGTAAAGAAAAAAGTTGCCCTGGTTGGATGCTCAGTTGGTTAGAGCATCATCCCCATGTGCCAATGTTGCTGGTTTGATCCTCATTCGGGCACATATGAGAACCTACCAACGTCCTAGCTGGTTTGGCTCAGTGGATAGAGCATTGTCCTGCAGACTGAAGGGTTCTGGGTTTGATTCCGGTCAAGGGCATATGCCCAGGTTGTGGGTTCAATCCCCGGTGGGAGGGTGGGGGAGCCATGCAGGAGACAACCAATCAATGATTCTCTCTCATCATTGATGTTTCTCTCTCCCTTTCCCTTCTTCTTTGAAATCAATAAAAAATATGTTTTAAAAAAAAGAACTTACCAATGAATGCATAATTAAGTGGAACAACTTATCTATAGATATTTCTGTCTGTTTCTTTCTTCCTCTCTAAAAATTTCTGTAGTTTCAGATAATAACTTAAAAAAAGGAATGGGAAAGAATGCCTTGAAATATTTTTAATTCACAGCAAATGAAAAAAAAAAGAAAAGAAAAGGAAACTTGAATAATGTCAAGTATCCGTGAAGAAGTCGGGAGACAAAAACCCCACCGCTGATGGAGTGTAGATCACTGTGCACAAGACGTTATCTTAGAACCAAAGGAGACATGTACAAAGGTATTTTATTGCTCTTGCAACACCCATGTGGTAGCCAGAAACTAGAGGCAGGCAGAGTAGGAATCCACAGGATAGAATGTCTTACCAGGTCGGAGCACAGGACTAGGAGCCCATGGGGTCAAAGAAAATTTACTTGTTTTATTGTATTTCTTAATGGCACATCTTACAGCTTATTTGTATGCTAATGGACGATCCAGTACAGAGAAAACTGGATAATATATGAGAAGGGGATAATATGGGAGAACCGTACAGGGGAAAGGCAAGGAGTGGGCTGAGGTGTAGAACGGGAGGGCGGGGTGAGAGGTGGGAATGGGGGAGTGAGAGTTGGCTTAAATAGCAGCAAGGGCCATTCATTGTAACAAGATGGAAGTCAAGATGGAGGAAAGTTGGCCAGGTTGGTGGTAGAAAGATAGGGTGTTTTCTTCTGGTTACTTTTAATTTTCATAGTAAAATTAGAACCAAAGTCATCAATTAAGAAAGAGTAAGGCCCGATCGGTGTGGGTCAGTGTTGAGTGATGACCTATGAACCAGGAGGTCATGGTTCGATTCCCAATCAGGGCATATGCCCCTATTGAGGGCTGGATTCCCCACTGTGGGTGTGCAGGAGGCAACTAATCAATGGTACTCTCTCATCATTGGAGTTTCTTTCTCTTCCACTCTCAAGTCAATTTAATAATAATAATAATAATAATAATAGTAAAAAGATAAGGATAAGTAGCCTAGCTGGCGAGGCTCAGTGGTGAAGCATTGATCCATCTATGAACCAGAAGGTCACGGTTGAATTCTTGGTCAGGGCACATGCCTGGTTGTGGGCTTGATCCCCAGTGTGGGGCATGCAGGAGGCAGCTGATCAATGACTCTCTCACATCACTGATGTTTCTCTCTCTCTCTTTCTCTCCTTTCCTCTCTGAAATAAATAAAAATATATTTAAAAAGAGCATAAAAACGGAGGAGAGGATCCAAGATGGCTGCTCGGGTAGACATCTAGCCGCGGCAGCACACAACAATTTCAATGGAATACAACTAAAATGTAGAGTGGACATTGCCCAGAGCTACAGGTAGTCGACTGACTGAAATTTCTACAACAAGAAGGAAAGAGAAAACCAGAAAGAAAATCAGAGGAGCTGAAAAAAAGCCTAAGGTACGGAGACATGCTGCGCGCGCGTGCCCGCCCACACGCGCGCACGGAGAGGTCGCAGCCGGAGAGGAGGAGAGGGCGGGGAGCCGCCTTTCCTTCCCAGGCAGGAAGGAAATAAAACCCCCAGCCTGGGCTGAACCCCCGAACCGGCAGCGCTGGGCCCCCCCCGAACTGGCAGCGCTGAGCCCCAGTTATGGGCCAGACCCTGGGGACCCAGGCCCCGGTAGGAGGAGACAGGGCAGTGAGGCGGAAAAAACGGCGAAAAGCAGGGCCCCGGGAGTCGCGCGCAATGTGAGCGCAGAGGACTGAATGTTGACTCTGATGCTGGGTTGCCCTAGCCGGAAGAAACAAGGCCTCCGGCGGCGGTGGTGAGCCTCAGTCCGGACTGCTCCGAATCCCAGTTCTGGGCTAATCCCTGGGGACCCAGGCTCAGGCAGAGGGAGACGGGGCTGTGAGGTGGAGTCCGGGGAGAGCGGCGAAAGGCCGGGCCCCCGGGACTCGCGCAAACTGCACGCAGAGGACAGTCTGTGGGACTCGCGCAAACTGCTCGCGGAGGACAGTCTGTTGACTCTGATGCTGGACTTCTCTAGCGGGAAGGAGAAAAAAAAAAGCTCTAGGCTGGGGGAACGCGGAGGGGAGCGGAAGCCCCTGCCGGACTCCAGCCAACCGGGCACCAGCAAGGAGGCGGGCCACGGGGCCCCTGGGGGCGTGGGTGCCCCTGAGCCTTTGACCACTGAGCTCGGGCAATGGAGCCAAGGCCGGTGGCTGCTTCCTGGGCGGCGCCATCCCGGCAACAGGCTGAAGCAGCGCAGGAGCCCGCGGAGAACAAAGGGGTGCCACAGGCCAACCTGCTGAGCTCCCAGGACAAGGAGGAAGAAACCAAAGAAGTTCTCAATGTGAAGAAATCAAGTGAGAGCAAAAAATAGTAAAATTACTTGAGAAAGAATACAAAGAAGATCTTGAAAAATCAAAGACTAAGTCAGAACTCAACTCACCAGCCAACATTGCAACATCAATGCGTTTTAAAAAGAAAAAAAAAAGGACAGAAAGTTGGAACAGCGACGGCCAGGCCTAGAGTGGCCAGGCACAAGGCAGTGGCAGCCAGACCCAGAGCAGCAACGGCCAGGCCCCAGAACAACAGCAGCCAGAACCAGAGCATCAACAGCCAGCACTGGAGTAGCCAGACCTGGGGCAGTGGCAGCCAGGCATGAGGCGGAGGCGGCCAAGCCCAGGATGGCCAGTCCAGGAACACCCAGACCCGGAGTGGCCGGGCCCGGAGAAGCCGGGCCCAGAGCAGCCGGGGTGGGAGCAGCCAGACCCAGAACAGCAGTAGCCAAGCCCAGAGCATCCAGGTCGGGAGTGGCCAGGCTCGGAGCGGCCGGGCCCGGGACAGCCGGGCCCAGAGCAGCTGGGTCAGGTGCGGCCAGGCCCGGAGCAGCGGCTGCCAGGCTGGGAGCGGCCAGGCCCGGGGGAGCAGGCGGGGCTGGTGCGGCCAGGCCCGGAGCAGCGGCTGCCAGGCTGGGAGCGGCCAGGCCCGGGGGAGCAGGCGGGTCGGGTGCGGCCAGGCCCGGAGCAGCGGCTGCCAGGCTGGGAGCGGCCAGGCCCGGGGGAGCAGGCGGGTCGGGTGCGGCCAGGCCCGGAGCAGCGGCTGCCAGGCTGGGAGCGGCCAGGCCCGGTGGAGCAGGCGGGGCTGGTGCGGCCAGGCCCGGAGCAGCGGCTGCCAGGCTGGGAGCGGCCAGGCCCGGGGGAGCAGGCGGGTCGGGTGCGGCCAGGCCCGGAGCAGCGGCTGCCAGGCTGGGAGCGGCCAGGCCCGGGGGAGCAGCCGGGTCGGGTACGGCCAGGCCCAGAGCAGCAGCAGCCAAGTCCAGAGCAACTAGGTCGGGAGCGGCAGTGACCAGACCCGGAGCAGTTGGTTGTGGAACGAACCAGAGCAACAGAGGCCAGGCCCTGAGCAGCCAGGCCCGGAACAGCTCGCTCCTTGCCTGCCCCTGCCCCACAGCTGCTTCTCAGACATGGCTGGAAACTTTCGTGGGAACTTGAGGGTCTGCTGAATCAAGTGATGAAGGCTTAGATCTGAATGTGTTGAGTTAGTATAGGGCTGGGGTGTTGATCTGTGAGTGCCTTGGGTGGGGCCTGGATGAGGCTGGTGGACCTATTGGGAAATGTCTTTTGTGTGAAGTGTATCATTGGGCATGTGGAGGTATTATTGATATGAGAAAATGCTAAGTAACTGATTTACTATCTGAAAAGGGATTTACTATCGGGGAAATTGAGGGAAGAAGAGACTGAACATAAACTGCACCTATGGATGAGGACAATGGGGGATGGGGAGGGGGCAGAGGGTGGGGTGGGAACCTGGTGGAGGGGGGAAGAAATGAGGAACCTTTGTAATAATATGAACAATAAAGATTGATTTAAAAAATAAATAAATAAATAAATAAAAATGAAAAAAAAAAAAAAGAGCATAAAAACGTAACCAATGGACACAAAACTCTGGGGAGGAAGAGCATGTATGGCAATGGGGGGGGCAATGTAAGATATGTATATATATAACACCTTAATTTAAAAATTAAAAAAAAATAAATTTAAAAAAAAGTAAAGGCTGCTGGATAAGTTCAGAGAGCTTTTGTAAACAAAGGCTCCCTTGCCCTAAACAGTTTGGCTCAGAGGATAGAGCGTTGGCCTTAGGACTGAAGAGTCCCAGGTTCGATTCCAGTCAAGGCCATGTACCTTGGTTGTGGGCACATTACCCAGTAGGGAGTGTGCAGGAGGCAGCTGATCGATGTTTCTAACTCTCTATCCCTCTCCCTTCCTCTCTGTAAAAAAATCAATAAAATATACAAAAAACAAAGGCTCCCTTTATTTATTTAGTCAGGGTAACACCCAACTGAGATATCCCCTTACTTGTCAGCTTTATCCAGGGTTATATCCCTGATGCTCTGAGCTGGATGTTTCTCTATGTTTGAAGAATGGATACCAGCAAACACACCGTGGGATGTAGTTGGGGAGGGGAGAAGGGAGAGGTTGGCGATAGTAGGAATACATTCAGCAAGCATTTATCGAATGCTTGTAGAGGCCCAGCGTAACACAGTAATTAAGAGCTTTACCTGCCTTTCCTCATTAAATCTGAACAGCAACCTTAATACATAGATACCACTGTCTTATGAACAAAAACTAAAAGGGGTTTCCTCCTTCAGAATCAGGGCCTTGAGCACCAGGTTGAGATGGTGAGTAATAAAATGAAAGGCTCCTTACCCTAGTATTTAGCTCAGTTATCTGATGGGGATTTGATTCTAAGCAGATGAAGCTCCGGTCTCAGTGTGACATAAGAAATCCCAGCCCTAGCCGGTTTGGCTCAGTGGATAGAGCGTTGGCCTGTGGACTGAAGGGTCCCAGGTTTGATTCTGGCCAAGGACACATGCCCAGGTTTCCGGCTCCATTCCTAGCAGGAGGCGAGCAGGAGGCAGCCGATCACTGATTCTCTCTTATCATTGATGTTTCCATCTCTCCCTTCCTCTCTGAAATCAATAAAGAAACATATATTTAAAAAAAAAAAAAAAAACAAAGAAAGAAATCTTAGGCAAAAACCTGAGCCTGCCCTCCTCACCCACCCTCAGTCACCAAGTGGCTGACCTCGGAGAAGCCACACATTTGCAGTTCCATAAAGTTCAGACAGATGTCTGGCGAGTGCACACCATTTTTATGTTAAGTGGGACTTTCTCTAAGTTGTCGGAAAGGTGGCTGGCGCTTGTATATGTTAATGTCTCACTGACGTTGTTATTGCTGCATTAGGATTGTTATGCAGGTCGGCAGGACCAGGCCAACGCCCAGAGCAAAGGTAAGCCTTCGGCAGGGCACAGGCCCTCGTGATACCCAGGAAGTTTTAACTATTTTAGCTACAGGCGAACTTTTTCTTCACGAAGGCTCAACTGTTCTTTTTAAGGATATATACATTTTATTGATTTTTTACAGAGAGGAAGGGAGAGGGATAGAGTTAGAAATATCAATGAGCCGAAGCCGGTTTGGCTCAGTGGTAGAGTGTCGGTCTGCGGACTGAAAGGTCCCGGGTTCGATTCCAGTCAAGGGCACATTCCCGGTAGGGGGTGTGCAAGAGACAGCTGGTCGATGTTTCTCTCTCATCGACGTTTCTAGCTCTCTATCTCTCTCCCTTCCTCTCTGTTAAAAATCAATAAAATATATATTTTTTTTTTAAAGAAAAGAAATATCAATGAGAGGGAAACATCCATCAGTTGCCTCCTGCACACCTCCCACTGGGGATGTGCCCGCAACCCAGGCACATGCCCTTGGCTGGAATCAAACCTGGGATCTTCAGTCCAAAGGCTGATGCTCTATCCACTGAGCCAAACCGGTTAGTTCATTATTTTTTACTTTTAATATATTTTTTATTGATTTCAGAGAGGAAGGGAGAGAGAAACATCGATGATGAGAGAGAACCACTGATCGGCTGCCTCCTGCACGCCCCCCACAGGGGATCGAGCCCGCAACACGGGCATGTGCCCTTGACCCGAATCCAACCTGGAAGCCCTCAGTCCACAGGCCGATGCTCTATCCACTGAACCACACTGGCCAGGGCTCAACTGTTCCTGATGTCTTCAGGCTTGAAACCGGAGAGAATCATTGGGTTCTCTGGGCGCGATCCGGAACACCCACTGTGGGGCTTCCCTGCAGCGGGCTGGCACCAGGGGCGACCCGCGGCCCGTGCCCAGGCTGGCCGCATTGGGGGCCGCGGCTCGCGGTGCCCCCGACCGCCCCGGCCAGGACGCGGGGTGGCTGGTGCCGGAGGGGCCGGGGTCCGGGCCACCCGCGGACGCCGTGCTCGGTGCCATCTCTGCCGCCCCCTCCGCGGCCCTTCCTCTGCCTCCCGGCCAGGCGGGAGCCGAGAAGATGTGCGCACCTGCGGGGGCCGGGGCGCCTGCGAGGGGGTGGGGGGTCGGGGTGCCCGCGGGGGAGACGAGACGCCTCCGGGGGGACGGGGCGCCTCCGGGGGGACGGGGCGCCTCCAGGGGGGGCCGGGGCGCCTCCGGGGGGACGGGGCGCCTGCGGGGGGGACCGGGCGGCTGCGGGGGGACCGGGCGGCTGCGGGGGCCGGGGCGCTCAGTCCGCGGAGCCCAGGCTCAGGCGCCGTCGGCGCGGCCGGGCGCGGGGGAGGCAGCTGTTCTCCGCGGCGGCCGAGGGGGGCAGCAGAGGGGCGGCGACAGGTGCGGACGCCCCTCCGGGGGCGGAGGCGGCTCGGCCTTCCCAGGCTGGGGCGCCCCCGCCCCCACCCGGTCCCCGGAGAGGCCCCGGCGCCGGGGCTGGCGGAGGCAGCGGCCGGAGACAGCGCGATTTCACGCGGCCTTGGGGCTCGGGTTCCTCGGCGGGAGGATGGAGGATGGGGGTTCGGGGGGCTTCCGAGGGGCCCTGAGCAAGAGGGAGCACTCCCCCAGCCCCCCCCCCCAATTCCCATGAGGAAGCCCTCCCAGCCCCCCCAGTTCCGAGAGGAACAGTCTCGTTTCGGAGAGGACACCCCCCAAGTGGCCCAACCGGCCCGGGGAGTTGAGCGCTCGGGTTAGTGGGCGCGGCCAGGCCAGGGGCGGGCTCGGCGCTCTCCGCCCCACCACCTGCCCGCAGCGGCGTTTGGGGTGTTGGGGTGCGGACCCCCCCTGAGCCCGGCTCCCGGAGAAAACGTGGGGTGAGCCCCTCCCTGGCCTGGCGCGGGGCGGGGGGCGCGGGCGCCGCGGCGGGGCTCCCGCAGCCCCGGCTCCAGCCTCCGGCCCGCGGGGGCGCGGCCGTGACTCACCCCCGCCCCCCGCCTCCTCCCGGACACACCCTCCGCCGTCCCGCCGGCTCCGCTGGCTGCGGCTCACTCCGCGCTGCGTCCCCCGTCCCGGCTCTCCGCGGCCGGTCCGATGCGGTAGCCGGGGCCCCGGGCCATCCGCGGCGGCGGCATGAGGGCGCCCCGGGCCCTGCAGGTGCTGGGCCTCCTCCTCGGCCTGGCCCGGGGCTCCGACGTGGGCAGCTCGCAGGCAGGTAAGCGCGCGGGAGCGTCCGCCGCCTCGGACCCGGGCTCCCCCACCCCGGACCCGGGGCGCGGATCCTGGGGGAGTGAGTCCCGGGGCAGCGGGGGCGGGGTGCCGGCCCAGGCGCCGCGGGGGCCCCGGGGTGCGGACCGTCCGGCTCGGATTCTCAGGGTGGTCCTGGTGGGGTCGCCAACGCCACCCCCTGCACCACCCGCGCCAGCACCTCCTCCCCAGGGACCCCTTCACTTGTTCCTTAGGGCAGGGCCGGTGCCCAAACCGGGGGGCCCCTCGTTCTGGGGGGGGCGGGAGGGGAGCGGAGTTCTGTGTACAGCTCACTTGTAAACGCGAGGTGCTTGGAGGTGGAGGTTTCGGAGAAAGGTGGGGTCTGTGTGCGCCCGGCCTCCGGGCCCCCCCATCCCCAGGTTTCCATCCACCACCAGTTTTGTTGTTTTGCCGGCAGGGCGGAGCTGTGGGGGTTGTTGTTCTCCTGAGCTGGGAAAACAAGGGTGGCACCTCCTTCCGCGAGGGCGCCTGCCCTGGGAGGGCCGAGCCAGGAGCCAAGTCCAGGTGACATCAGGGGAGAGGCCCTGCGGAGGGGGCCGGCTTCTCCCCCCGGAGTGAGAGCTGGCTGGCCCCCCTTCACCCCCAGCCTCTCCCCTTCTATAGCCCCTTTGTCAAAGCCATTGCCGTTTATTGAGCATCTACTATGTACAAGCCCAGAGCCAGGAGCTGGAGGGTCAGGGACTTCTGGCCTGTATTTATCGCTGCTTGTCTTTTCTCTCCCAACCTGAGGGCTAACAGGGCGTGTGTCCCGCCCCCGCCCCCCACCTTCATAGCCTCACGTCCTGGGGGACCTTCCTCCACTGGCTTCTCCCTTACCCCCATTCTGTTTATTGTCTCTGTCTCCAGGAGTCCAGAGGAGTCAGGTTGCTCTTCTGTTCCTCCTCCCACTCCCATGCCGTCGGAGCCCACGCCTTTGGGGTCCCTGGGACCGTGGATGTTGGGGTTGCTGGCCTGTTGACCTCCCCTCCCCTCCCCCTAGATCTCAGCTTGGGGTTTGACACATCCAGGGCCCCTTACCCCGGAGTGGGAGTGGGAGGAAGCACCTGTGCTTCTCCCACAGTTGCTGGGCCTAAATTTAGACCCTGGGATCTTGAGATGTGAACACTCCCAGCTGGTGGTGGGGGGCGGGGGGCATGGGGCTTGGAGGAGGAGGGACAGAGCACAGGGACCGTCACTGTCCCCGCCAGATCCTCGCCACCTTCCACCGGGAACCCAGGAGTCTGAGAGCCTGGCCACCTCCCCCGAGGGAGCCAGGGGGCAGGCATGGCGGGGTGTTTTTACCCCTTATCTGGACCCTGCCGTCTCTGGGCATCCGGCCCTGTCTCAGCCCTTCTATAGCCCCTTTGTCCCGGCTGGGAGGGGGGTGGGGGCCGCCGGGGAGGAGGCCTCTGATTGAGGAGGGGCTGGGGATTCCTGCTGTGACCTACCCCAGGCTCTCCATCAGAGGAGGGCCTGTGACAGTGCCCCTTCCTGTGCCCCTGGTCCCTGAGTCCTGAATGGATTTTTGTGCTTCCCCTCCCCCAGGCTCCCTGGTTCCTCCTCAGAGGTGTTCCTGCTCTTCCCGCGCGGCCGGCCCTTTGCTCCCTGTGTGTGGACTTTATCCTGGGGTGGCGGGCTGGCCTCCCAGGCACACGGACTCCCAGTCCGCACAGGGGGCAGTGGAGGGCGCCGCCGGAGACGAAACACCTCCTATAGAGAAGCCAGGGCAGAGCCAGGACAGACTCTGGGCCAGAGGGGAGCTGGGTGCACGGCCCTCTGTGTGTGTGTGTGTCGTGCGCGTGCGTGCACGTGTGCACACTCACACTCACCACTTCCCTGTGCAGTGATCCTGGCTCCTCCCTTATCTAGAGAGAAGGGTTGGCGCCTTGACTTGAAAAAGGGGGTGTCCTGCCGGGAAGGGGGTGAGGGTGGGGCTGTTCCAGAAATGACTAACCTTCCTACTCAATTTCTTTCTTTCTTTTTTTTAAAATATATTTTATTGATTTTTTACAGAGAGGAAGGGAGAGGGATAGAAAGTTAGAAACATCGATGAGAGAGAATCATCGATCAGCTGCCTCTTGCACACCCCCCACTGGGGATGTGCCTGCAACCAGGGTACATGCCCTTGACCGGAATCGAACCGGGGACCCTCCAGTCCGCAGGCCGATGCTCTATCCACTGAGCCAAACCGGTTTCAGCCCTACTCTCTTTTCAGCCCATGGACCCTCCTGGGGTTCCAGGCTCTTCTGGGCACTGCCTGTCTGTCCCTCCCTTTGGGGGAGTTACAGGGAATGTGCCCTCAGAGGTCAGGGTGTCTCTAAGAGAAGGAGTTGGGGCCTCACCAGCTTCCCACCCTCCCTGCACTGCCACTCCCGCCTCCCTCTGAAGCGGCCACCGCCTCAGGAGGGTGGTTGGAACAGGTGGTACCCCCTCTCCCCCCCAGTCTTTCAGGAGCCAGAGGAGAGAGATGGGAGTCAGGGCTTCAGGGCCAAGGCTTCCTCTGGCTTCTAGGTCCTGCGAGGCCGACAGGCCCCATGGACCTCGAGTCTCGGCTCTGCCTCCTGCCTGTGACGGCTGCCATGTTGGAAGGCTTTTTAATGAATCTTCTGACAATAACACTGGCTGAGCACGAGGAGTGGCTGCTGGTCTCCCTCCAGCCTCTCTGCATTTGCCGAAAAGCACTCTGGGCTGGAGAGTGCGATGCTGAGGGGGCCGGGGCGTGTGGGGCTGGGAGAAGGGAGAAGGGAAATCAGAGTTTAGGAAATGGGGTGCGGGGTAGGCAACCAGCTCCTTATCTTGCAGCTTTAAAGACAAAGCTCACATTGACCCCACCACCAGCCCCAGCGCCCCCCCCCCCGCCCCCTCTAGTGAGATCACTTGTCGGAGCCCAAGACTTGAGGGTGGAGGGGGTGCTGGGGGACAGGGCGTCTGGGGACAGGGTGGGGCAGCCCCCTCCCCCTATACAGAATCGCCTCATTGTGGGCTGGGCTGTGGCCCCAGGCGCTGCCCCCATCCCACCCTGGGCAGACACAATAGGGGCTGTGTGCTCGCCCCAAAGAGATATTTATTCCCGGACTTAGAGGCCGGCCCGGCTGGGGGTAGAGAAGTGAGTGCCCTGGTTGGAGGGGGGAGGGGCAGAGGAGGAGGGTGACCAAGTTGTGTCCTTTTCTGACTTCTGTCCGGGGAGGGGGAAAAGCCCTACATCCTCCTTGATTAACCCCCTGGGAGCCGGGAGAGGCACAGAGGCGGGCTGGTGCGGGGAGGGAACCTTTCACCTGCCCGTTCAGGGGCGCGGTGAGGGGGCTGCTGAGGAAAGGAAGCCCAGGCCCTCAGACGGACCACAAAGGCCTTGGCGTCTCGCTGAGGGGGTGAGGGGTGAGGCTGCCTCCCGACCCTGGGGAACACCCCTGGGAAAGGGCGACCACGAGGGGGGCCCGGGGGACGGGGTGACACCGCGTGTCCGGCCCTCGGCCACTCCCGCCTCCGCCTTGAACAGTGTGTCCCGGGACGCTGAACGGCCTGAGTGTGACGGGCGACGCCGAGAACCAGTACCAGACGCTGCACAAGCAGTACGAGCGGTGCGAGGTGGTGATGGGAAACCTGGAGATCGTGCTCACGGGACACAACGCTGACCTCTCCTTCCTGCAGGTTAGGAAGTGGGGTGCCGGGTGGGCAACCAGCTCCTTATCTTGCAGCTTTAAAGACAAAGCTCACATTGACCCCCCCTCCCTCAGCCCGTCCCCCTCCTCCCCTCCCCCAGGCACCCCTGCTGGAGGTCAGCCTTTCTCAGACCTAAGTCCCAAGTTGGCGGGTGTGTGGGGACAGTTGACTGCGGCCTGTGGTGTGGTCTCTGTCACCAGGGACACACCAGGGCTGGCGGGCGGGGGCGGGGGCGGGGGCGGAGGGCGTTCTACACGGAGGCTGGTGCAGAGAAGCACCTGAGACTGAGAGGCTCCTGGGGAAGGGGGTGAGGACCTCTGAGGAGGAGCGGGTGGGAGGCCAGGGGGGGGGGGAGGAGCAGGGCTTCCCGCTGCCTCCGGAGGGAAGGGGGTTGAGACGCCTGCCCCGTGTCCCCCCTCTCCCCGGCCCCTCGGCTCCGTCGCAGTGGATCCGAGAGGTGACGGGCTACGTCCTCGTTGCCATGAACGAGTTCTCCACGCTGCCACTGCCCAACCTCCGCGTGGTGCGGGGCACGCAGGCGTACGACGGCAAGTTCGCCATCTTCGTCATGCTCAACTACAACACCAACTCCAGCCGCGCGCTGCGCCAGCTCCGCTTCACCCAGCTCACAGGTGCCCGGGGTGCCTGCTCCAGCCCCTCAGCCTGCCCGCAGTGCCTCCCGGGGCAGCCCGGGCTGCTCGCTCTGCCCACTCAGAGGCCACCAGCCCTTCAGGGCCCTTATGTCCTGGCGGGGCTGGAACTGAGCTGGGTCTGTTAGCCACATTCCTCCGACTTCAAAGCACAGTGCCCTGCCCTGCCCTGCGTCCTTCCCAGAATTAGGATGCCCCCCCCGCCCCCCACAGTTCCCCACAAGCTGGAGGAATACAGGGGTTAAATACCACCTGGCCGCCTCCTGCTTCTCCCTGTCCCGTCAGTTGAAAAACACACAGGTAGGGAAGGGGGTGGGGTGTTGAGTCAGGAATCCTCACTCCCTTTCCCTCCCCACCCCCACTGGCTAAACCGGATCTGAACAGGTGTCTGAGAGGCAGGCGTTTCCTTCAGCCTGGCTCCGCCTCCCCCTCCTCCCCTGCATTTTGAATTTAGTTGGACACATGGGGGGGGGGGCCCTTTCCCTGCCCCTGAGGCCCGGGGGTGGGGGCGTTTGGACAGGGGGGAGGCTGGGGAAGGAGGCCTGGGCAGCCCTTAACCCCGTCACCGCTCCCTCCCCCTCTCAGAGATTCTGTCCGGGGGCGTGTATATCGAGAAGAACGACAAACTCTGTCACATGGACACCATCGACTGGAGGGACATCGTGAGGGACCGAGACGCCGAGATCGTGGTGAAGGACAACGGCAGGAGCTGTGAGTGGCCCTGACCGAGGCTGCTCCCCTGGCCCCACCAAACCAGAGTGACTCCTTTCCCGTCATCGTCCCTGATCTGAACCCTCCCCTCCACTGAGCAAACACCTCAGGCCCTGGGCCCGAGGAGCCTGCCAGGAGGGAGCGGGCCGGCCCCCAGGGTTCCAGACCGCAGAGCCGTGTGCCAGGAAAAGGGGCCGGAGACTCCGCACTCGGTGGGGTTCCACCTGTTCCACTTCCCACAACATCAGCCTCCCCTTCCCTCAGAGCCTACTACCCCTGCCTGTCCACTCGCACGCACAGCCCTCCTGGGTTCGGTTTGCCAAGAGGAACCAAGTGCCGGGCTGGACCTGGGGCTGGGCTTGGCATTGGCCCAGACCCTCCCCTCGGGCTGCCCTGTGGGCGGCGTGGCCCCGCCCCTTGTTGACAGGTTCACTGAGCCCCACCCTGCTCTCGGGGCCAGGAGGGGCGCTGCCCCGGCCCTGCGCTTCCTGGGACTCACTCTGGGGCCCAAGGCTGACATCATTCCCTGGTGATTCAAGCAGGTCTCTCTCTCTCATTCTTGATGGCCTCTTATGTTGCTTTCCTTCCCAACCAGGTGAGCCGTGTCATGAGGTCTGCAAGGGGCGATGCTGGGGTCCCGGACCCAAAGACTGCCAGACATGTGCGTTGACTCCCCTCTAAAACCCTGACATTCATTCCCGTTCGTGTCCCTGCCCTCCCCCGCTGGGTCACCAGGGTGGGTAGGGAGGAGCCCGGAGGGCAAGCGGGTGAGCAGCGGCCTCCGAGCGCGCGCAGGGCTGAGAGCGCTGACGGCCGAGCTCTCTCCTCCCGCAGTGACCAAGACCATCTGTGCGCCTCAGTGCAACGGCCACTGCTTTGGGCCCGACCCCAACCAGTGCTGCCACGACGAGTGTGCGGGGGGCTGCTCCGGCCCTCAGGACACCGACTGCTTTGTACGTACCGTCCGCACCGCGGGCCGGGCTCCGGGGTGGCGGCGTGGGCCTCGCTGCAGGGAGGAGGGTCACACGGGCACAATGTGAGTGTCCGGAGTCTCCCGTGTGCCCAGGCCTGCCGGCTCTTCAACGACAGCGGAGCCTGCGTGCGGCAGTGTCCGCAGCCTCTCGTCTACAACAAGCTGACCTTCCAGCTGGAGCCCAATCCTCACACCAAGTACCAGTACGGAGGCGTCTGCGTGGCCAGCTGCCCCCGTAAGTCCCCGGAAGGAAGGAACAGTGACAGTGGGACCAGGATGTGAGACAGCATTGTAGGAGGCGAGGGGATCAGGTTGGTGGTGAGGCGGAGCCTTAGAGTAAGGTGACCAGACGTCCCGCTTTTGGCGGGACAGTCCCGCTGTCCAGCAATGTGTCCCGCGTCCCGCGGCGTTTTAAAAAAGCCCAGATTTTTTCCATACTTTTTTTAAAACGCCATGAGACAAACTGTTGGACATCTGGTCACCTTATTTTTTTTTTAATAGATGTATTATGATACATCTTTTTTTAAAAATATATTTTATTGATTTTTTACAGAGAGAAAGGGAGAGGGAGGGATAGAGAGCTAGAAACATCGATGAGAGAGAAACATCAACCAGCTGCCTCCTGCACATCCCCCACTGGGGATGTGCCCGCAACAAATGTACATGCCCTTGGCCGGAATCGAACCTGGGACCCCTCAGTCCACAGACCGACGCTCTACCACTGAACCAAACCGGTTTTGCCTGGTCACCTTACCTTAGAGGACAAATGGTTGTGATCATCAACCAGCCCCAGGGAAGGACCCGTGCCCCAGCCGCTCGTGAACGTCCCTGCGTCACCCGGCCATCGCACTGAGCTCTGCTCCTTGGAGCAGCACAGAGCAGAGGGCCTTCCGAACCCAGAGGACGGCGCTAAGGACCCTCGGGGGGTGGGTGGGGGCAGGTGCCTCATGGAGCAGGAGGGAGCAGGGTTCAGGTGGCAGCGGCAGCGTTCCTCCCTCGCCTCCACGTGCCCTCCTTCTCCCCAGATAACTTCGTGGTGGACCAGACGTCGTGCGTCAGGGCCTGCCCTCCTGACAAGATGGAAGTGGATAAAAATGGACTCAAGATATGTGAACCTTGTGGGGGGCTTTGCCCCAAAGGTAAGTAAGTTGGTGAAAGACATCCCTTTACCCTGAGGCGATTCCCCTCTACCCCAACCCTCACTGAGCCTCTTTGTGTGTGTGTTTGCAGCTTGTGAGGGGACCGGCTCTGGGAGCCGATATCAGACTGTGGATTCGAGCAACATTGACGGGTTTGTGAACTGCACCAAGATCCTGGGCAACCTGGACTTCCTCATCACCGGCCTCAACGGGTCAGAGATCCTGCCTCTCCTCCTGGCCCCCTCCCCAACCCTCCCCTCACAGATCATTGCGTTGGCTTCACGCTTCATACGTGAGGCTGATTAGGAATCTAAATCATAAAATCTTAGAAATCACAAAGGACCTGACGGTGCTTAACTCAACCTCCCACTAGGGCTTGAGTCCCCTCAGACGTATCCCTAAGCAACCTGACATCACCCAGCTGAATAGCAAGGGACATGGTGTCCTCCTTAACGTTTTCTTAAATTTAGATAAAAATCTGCCAGCTGTTTCCTCTAGTTGCTGTTCCCTAGAGAAGAGCCACAGAGAGCAAATGGACTTTCTGATCCCTTTAAAGTGTGTGTGTATGTGTAACATTAGGGCCACCTGTCCTCTTTGTTTTGACAGAATTTTAGATCTACACTAAAGTTGCAAAAGCAGTGTAAGGATTTCCCCTACACTCTTTATTCACATCCCCCAAGTGTTAACATTATATCACACGAGAGGCTTAGAGTCCCTAGGTCTGGCTGGCAATTAGGGCCTATCAGGGCCGTCTCGCCCAGTCCCAATCGGGGCCAGGCCGACTGGGGCCTCCGGGTTGCTGGCCGGGACCTGGGGGATGGGGTGGGGAGAGGGGTGGGGGAGGGACTGTGGGAGGTTGGCTCTGGGGGCACACTGACCACAAGAGGGCAGCTCCTGTATTGAACATCTGTCCTCTGGTGGTCAGTGCACATCATAGTGACTGGTTGACTAGTCATTATGTTTCCTTAGGCTTTTATATATATAGATGCTTTATTATTATTTCTTTCTTTCTACGCACACACATTTCATTCTGTCTCACACTTTCCTGGATTACACATTGTATTCAGTTGTTATATCTCTTCAGTCTTCTTTCATCTATAATAGTTCATGACATTGACATTACTGATGAGTACAGGCCAGGTAACAGATATAACGTTCCTCAGTTTGGATTTTGTGATGTTTCCTCATACGCAGAGTCTCTGAGTTATGCTTTTTAAAAAAAGTTTATTGCCTGGCAGGCGCAGCGCAGTGGTTGAGCGTTGACCAATGAACCAGGAGGTCACAGTTCGATTCCCGGTCAGGGGACATGCCCCAGTTGCAGGCTCAGTCCCCAAGGTGGGGTGTTCAGGAGACAGCCGATCCATTATTCTCTCCCATCGTGATGTTTCTATCCCTCTTCCATGTTCTCTCTGAAACCAATAAAAATACTAAAAAAATTTTTTTAGAAGTTTATTATTTAAAATTTTCAATTACAGTTTACTTTCAATATTATTTTGCATCTGTGTTAGATGTGCAGCATAGTGACTAGACAGTCATACACTTTACATAGTGTTCCCCTGACATTTTCAGTATCCATCTGGCACCATACATATTGCAGTATTACTACTATATTGCAAAACTTTCTTGTACTTTACATTCCTGTTCAAGTTATGCTTTTAAAAAAAAAACCAAAAACATTTTTATTGATTTCAGAGAAAGGAAGGGGGATAGAGATTGAAACATCAATGATGAGAGAGAATCATTGATTAGCTGCCTCCTGTACACCCCCTACTGGGGATTGAGTCGCAATCCGGGCATTGCCCTTGACTGGAATCAAACCCGGGACCCTTCAGTCCGCAGACCGATGCTCTATCCATTGAGCCAAATTGATTAGGGCCAAGTTATGCTTTTAAATATAGATAGATAGATAGATAGATAGATAGATAGATAGATAGAAATACAGATTTCAGAGAGGAAGGGAGAGGCGGGGAGAAATAGAAATATCAATGATGAGCCGAGGCTGGTTTGGCTCAGTGGTAGAGCATTGGTCTGCGGACTGAAGGGTCCCGGGTTCAATTCCGGTCGGGGGCATGTCCGTTGGCTGCGGGCACATCCCCGGTGGGGGATGTGCAGGATGCAGCTGGTCGATGTTTCTCTCTCATCGACGTTTCTGGCTCTCTGGCTCTCTCCCTTCCTCTCTATAAAAAATCAATAAAATACATTAAAAAAAAAAAGAAAGAAATATCAATGATGAGAGAGAATCATTGATCGGTTACCTCCTGCATAATTGGGGAGGATCGAGTCCTCAACTGGGAATTAATCTGTGTCCTCCTTGTCCATAGATCAATGCTCAACCATTGAGCCACCACTGCCAGGCATGCTTTTAGTGGTTGTTAATCCTTACACGACAGTATTTTCTCCATTAGTTTTTTAGAAATAATGGAAGGGAAGGAGGGGGAGAGAGAAAAAGCTCTGATGTGAGAGAAACACATCAATTGGTTGCCTCCCACATGCCCCCAAATTGGGCCGGATATTGAACCTGCAACTTAGGTATGTGGCCTTGACTGGGAATTGAACCCGAGACCCTTCGGTCCAAGGGCTGGCACTCTAACCACTGAGCAGGACCATCCAGAGCTTAATAAGAATCCTGTGGGGGAGACTTTGCCTGAATTAATTTTATAATGAGAATTTCCAGATAATTATTTTCTAATTCCATTATCCTTCTGCATTTGTTTGTTGGCATTCTAGTGTTAGGAAGTCTTCCCTTCCTACCGCTATTGATCTAGTGTTAGGAAGTCTTCCCTTCCTACCGCTATTGATCTAATCAGTGTAAGTATTTGTTTCATTCAGTGGTTTATAGTCTTTTACAATCATTATTTTGGTGTCCAGTTGTCTCTAATAGGGTTTCTGGGGGCTCCTTCAAGTTGGTCCCTGTGTTCTTTGGGCTTAGATCCCTCGTTATTTGAACATTTGCTTAATTTTCTCTGCAAGATGCTGTAGGCTTGCACCGTTGGTTGGAATGTTGGGTTGTGGCGGGTTCGATTCCCAGTTTGCAGGTTGGATTCCTGGTCGTGTGCAAGAGGCAACTGATTGATATGATGTTTCACCCTCACAGTGACATTTCTCTCTCTTCCCTGCCTCTCTCTAAATTTTTTTTTTTAAAGGTGCTGTAGGCTCCTGTTGTATTTCTCTTGCCCCAGTTATTTCTCTAAGGAGCTCTGTCCTTTCCATGGAGAAGGGTATTTAGAAATAAGTTCTGAGGTTAGGCACTCACTGCTGATGGCCTGTACCTCTACCTTGTTGACTTTTTTACCGTCCTCTTCAGAGACCCTTGGCACAAGATCCCTGCCTTGGACCCCGAGAAGCTCAATGTCTTCCGGACCGTACGGGAGATCACGGGTGAGTGGGAGAAGCGCCCTTTCTGAGAAGAATAGATCAGCCATTGGCACAAATTGTAGTAGAACCACTTGAAAAAGATCAAGTTTCAAGCAACAGGGGAGGGACCGGGAGAACCTGAGAAAGAGGGAGAGAAGACGGCGCCTGTTCATATGCCTCTCCCACCCCTCAGGCTACCTGAACATCCAGTCCTGGCCTCCCCACATGCACAACTTCAGTGTCTTCTCCAACCTGACCACCATTGGGGGCAGAAGCCTGTACAAGTGAGTACGAGTGCGGAGGTGCTGGCATCTCCAGGTAGCGAACTCTGCTTCTGAGGCATCTCCGAGTGAGTTAAGGAAGGCGTTTTCTCACCCAGCAGCCCCGAAGGTGGGCCTGGGAGGAGGATGGAGAAAAGGCAGGAGGAGGGAGGAGTCCCTTTCAGGGTGATAGCCCGGAGCAGGCTGTTGGACGGAAATGAGTCCGCTGTATGGCACACCTTCCTTTTGTGGTCTCCCCTCTCATCCGTCTCCTTGTCCTCAGCCGGGGCTTCTCACTGCTGATCATGAAGAACTTGAACATAACATCTCTGGGCTTCCGGTCCCTGAAAGAGATCAGTGCTGGGCGGATCTACATAAGTGCCAATCGGCAGCTCTGCTACCACCACTCTCTCAACTGGACCAGGCTGCTTCGAGGGCCTTCTGAGGAGAGACTGGACATCAAGCACAATCGGCCCCGCAGAGACTGCGGTGAGGAGAGGCCCACGGGGAGTGGGGAGAGGGAGTCTGCGAGGGAGAGGGGTGTAAGGACTGTTCTGCCCTGGAAGTGGGGGGGAGGGAAGTAGGGGTGGGGGTGGAGGGAGTCAAGGAGAGAGGGCTGGAGGCAGGAAGGAGGAAGCATTCAGGGGAGGGCTTGTTGGGAGACCTCAGACTCCTCCCGACACACCCCTTCCTTTCCAGTGGCAGAGGGCAAAGTGTGTGACCCACTCTGCTCCTCTGGGGGATGCTGGGGCCCAGGCCCTGGTCAGTGCCTGTCCTGTCGAAACTACAGCCGAGGAGGTGTCTGTGTGACCCACTGCAACTTTCTGAATGGGTACGGAGAGGCGAGACAGAGTCAGGGGTGGAGGGCCCTAGCTGGTTTGGCTCAGTGAATAGAGTGTCTGCCTATGGTCTGAAGGGTCCTGGGTTCGATTCCAGTCAAGGGCACCTGCCCGGGTTGTGGGCTTGCTCCCCAGTGAGGGGCATGCAGGAAGCAGCTGATCAATGATTCTCCCTCATTGATGTTTCTGTCTCTCTCCTCCCTTCCTCTCTGAAATCAATAAAAAATATGTTGTTTTTTTAAAAAAAGAAGAGGTGGAGGGATGGGGCCCTGGGACGAGCTGTTCAAAGTGACTGCCCCCAATGCCCCCCTTTCCTCACTGCAGGGAGCCTCGTGAGTTTGCCCATGAGGCTGAATGCTTCCCCTGCCACCCGGAATGCCAGCTCTTGGAGGGCACTGCCACATGCAATGGCTCGGTACAGTAGCGGCACCAGGGTCTCGGGAGAGGGCGGGCCGCACTGGAGAATCCAGGGAATGAGATGGCCCAACCTCAGGCCGGCACAGGGAGGCCAGACAAGGCCAGGGTTTGTGGAAGGTGGACCCTGAACGGCCGGGTTGGTCCTCGTTAGGAGATATGGTATTGACCTTGGAGTCGCACTTTCCTTGACCTTTCCTTTCCCACCCAGGGCTCCGATGCTTGTGCCCAGTGTGCCCATTTTCGAGATGGGCCCCACTGCGTGAGCAGCTGCCCCTCTGGAGTGCTGGGTGCCAAGGGCCCCATCTACAAGTTCCCAGATGCCCAGAATGAATGCCGGCCCTGCCATGAGAACTGCACCCAGGGGTCAGTGACGGGGTGTTAAGAGGAGGGGGTCGGGGAGAGGGAGGAGAACAGGCTAGGAGGAGGGAAGAGGGTGAAGGAGGAGAAAGAAGAAAGGAACTGATTTAAGAATCACTCCCAGCTGCACAGTGAAGGGTTGGAGAAAGGGATGCTCGGTAACAGCACGAAATCACACCACAATTTTGGGGCCTGGTGTAGACACAGCTCGGGATTTTGTTCACAGAGGGCGTCGGGGAGGGTGGGCCTGCTCGGGGTGGAGGCCATGTCTTGGGATGTGTTCGGGCGCCGGGGTGGGACGCCGTGAGAGGGTCTGAAAAGGTGCCGTGGCTGTTGGAATGGAATGAGCGTCCGTGGGTTCTCCAGCTCCTGCTTACGGAGGCGACTGTCTTCTCTAGGTGTAACGGGCCTGACCTGCAGGACTGCTTGGGCCAAACGCCAGCGATGATCAGGTACGAGGGGCCCGGAGACGTGGGGCGCGGGGGCCGTCGGGGGAGAAGCCAGGGAGAGGGCAGTTATCTGCTGGGAAGAGGAGTCTACTCTTCCTGGCCTTCTATTTACAGTTCACTATCGCTGGACTCGGGGCACAAGAATCCAGCCTTCTGGCCCTTCCTTTCTAAAATTAACCCACAGGAGCCTCGGAAGGTCCAGATTTGGGTTAACCCTTTAGTGCTCAGGGCTCTCTCTGTGCACGTGAACCGCTCGCCCCCGGTGCGCACGGGCCCTTTCGGGACAGGCGCAGGTGATTGGGGAGGGGGTGTGGCCCGAGGGTAACGCCAGGTTTCTCTGCCCACAGCAAGACGCATCTGGCGATGGCGTTAGCGGTGGTGGTGGGGTTGGTGGTGGTGTTCGTGGTCCTGAGCAGCTCTATCCTCTACTGGCGTGGGCGTCGGATCCAGCATAAGAGGGCGATGAGGCGCTACTTGGAGCGGGGTGAGGTGAGTGTGCCGCTCACTCTGGAAAAGTGCCCTCTGCCATCACGCTCTAAGAGCCTCCTCCTCCCCTGAGATTTGACCCTTAGAAAGAACTCTGACCAGAGGATTGGGAGACATGCTTTCTCCCCCCGATTTTGCCGTTCATTTGCCACGTGGTTCTGGAGAAATTCCTTTCCTTCTGTGCCTCAGTGTGAATGTACACAGAGGAAGTATTATAGTAGCCCTCATCCTTACAGGATGGCTGTAACGGTGGAAGGGGTGACACATGTGAAAGTGCTTTGAAAACACAGAGAATTGTATAAAAGAACTCAAGGGATAGAATTAACACTCCTGGCTTTCATCAGAGGGAAAAACCCACCCTCTTGATTCCTAATCTCATGATCACAAATAACTTCCTCTGTCATGGGGTCTGTGACGTCCTAATGTGCCTTCCGTGCTTTCGAAGACAATTCCTCTTCCTGCTCCCTCCCTTTGAGCTCTGCTGCCCTTGGCAACCACGCCAGAGGAGGGAGTTGGGGTGGGTCATGGGTGGGAGTGGGCTTTCCTGAGTCCCTCCTTCCCGTCTGCCCCTCAGAGCATAGAGCCTCTGGACCCCAGTGAGAAGGCTAACAAAGTCTTGGCCAGAATCTTCAAGGAGACGGAGCTGAAGAAGCTTAAAGTGCTCGGCTCAGGCGTCTTTGGGACCGTGCACAAGGTGAGTGACTCACGGAAAGTGAAGGTCCGGGAGGTGGGGAAAGGGCGAGCCTGAGGAGGATGGCTTAGGCTGACGCCTGCTTAAAACTTCCAGGGAGTGTGGATTCCGGAGGGCGAGTCCATAAAGATCCCAGTCTGCATAAAAGTCATTGAGGATAAGAGTGGACGGCAAAGTTTTCAAGCTGTGACGGATGTAAGTGCAGGAGGGGTTTTCTGTAGTCCACTAGGAAGGTCGGTGTTACCTACAGTTGTGCAGAAGCATGGCCTGTGCTAGCAGATCCTGTGTGCCCTGTGGACGTGCTGACCGTTGGGGAGGCTCTGGTCTGGGTGTGAGTGAACCTGCTTGTGCCTTGGATAACCCTCTTCTCGTGTCTCAGCACATGCTGGCCATTGGCAGCCTGGACCATGCTCACATCGTGCGGCTGCTAGGCCTGTGCCCAGGGTCATCTCTGCAGCTTGTCACTCAGTACTTGCCTCTGGGGTCCCTGCTGGATCATGTGAGACAACACCGGGCGTCCCTGGGGCCACAGCTGCTGCTCAATTGGGGAGTACAGATTGCCAAGGTGAGGGGCCGCGAGGAGTGTCTGATGGGACTGCCTGGCTGGGGACCTGCAGGGAGGCAGCAGGGAGGGTGGAGTTCTGAGTGGCACCGTTAGGGTTTGGGGTGATTCTGGATCTCTCAATCTTGAGGACATTTCTTTCTATAGGGTATGTACTACCTGGAGGAGCATGGCATGGTTCACAGGAACTTAGCCGCCCGAAACGTGTTACTCAAGTCAACCAGTCAGGTTCAGGTGGCAGATTTTGGGGTGGCTGACCTGCTGCCCCCGGATGATAAACAGCTGCTGCACAGTGAGGCCAAGGTAGGTGGCACCAAGGGCTGGTAAGGAGGTGGGAGTGGGGAGAAGCAGGGAGGTGGGGAGCAGCCAGTGGTCCCTTCCAGAGGGAAGCAGATGCAGCAGGATCAGTTCAGGGAGGGAAATCTGAAGATGCCAGAAATGGAAGTTGAGACAGCAACACAGCGGAGAATGTGGAGAATTGGGGTTCAGAAATGCTAAGGTAATTTGTGGAAATAACTGGTTCACCTTTGCCTTTAATCTCCCAGACTCCAATTAAGTGGATGGCCCTCGAGAGTATCCACTTTGGGAAATACACACACCAGAGTGACGTCTGGAGCTACGGTCAGTCCATGTGAATGGCCCCAATTTCACAGTTGCCTTTGAGACCTCCTCTTAGAATCTTCAAGCCCTTCAGATCCTGTGTCAGAGTGCTCTGCCTTCCCTTCATCTCCATGCCCAGCGCCGCTATTTTGCCATCAACCAGGCATGTCTTCCTGTCCCAGGTGTGACAGTTTGGGAGCTGATGACTTTCGGGGCAGAGCCCTATGCAGGGCTGCGGTTGGCTGAAGTACCAGACCTGCTGGAGAAGGGGGAGCGGTTGGCACAGCCCCAGATCTGCACCATTGATGTCTACATGGTCATGGTCAAGTGTGAGTTACCTGCGGATGCCAGCCCTTAGCCACCCGACTTCCCTCCCTGTTCTCCTCTTCTCTCATGCTTCTACTTCCCACATCTTACTCCTCTCCACTCCCTCCCCAGGTTGGATGATTGATGAGAACATTCGCCCAACCTTTAAAGAACTAGCCAATGAGTTCACCAGGATGGCCCGAGACCCACCACGGTATCTGGTCATAAAGGTGAGCAGGGACTAGGAGGTGTCAAGGAGATGAGATTTAGAGCAAAGGGGATTTGTCTGGAACCAGGATCTACCTTAACAATCACCTGCCCCTACAGAGAGAGAGTGGACCTGGAATCCCCCCTGGGGCAGAGGCCCCTGCTCTGACAGACAAGGAGCTGGAGGAAGTGGAGCTGGAGCCAGAACTGGACCTGGACCTAGACTTGGAGGCAGAGGAGGACAATCTGACCACAACACTGGGCTCTGCCCTGAGCCTGCCCGTTGGGACACTTACTTGGCCACGTGGGGTAAGGCGCTTTAGAGCACTCTGCACACCCGCACCCTCAGAAACCCCACAGACACTCAGATTAACTACTCAGGGGACCCATGATGTCTCCCTGTCTAAACCTCTGTTTCCATCCTAGAGCCAGAGCCTTATAAGCCCATCATCTGGATATATGCCTATGAACCAGAGTAACCTTGGGGAAGCTTGCCAGGTAAGGTCTGTCTCTTTAGGGGCTGCCGAGATGCTGGGTGGCAGAATGTCTTAGGATGACAGGGGGAGTGTGGGAGATCTCAGAAATCTTTGAGGTTTTCTCAGTGTCCTACAAAATTGCTCGCAATCATCTCCCTGTAAATATCTGTGTGTTTTTTCTTCCTCAGGAGCCTGTAGCTTGTGGGGGTGGTGAACGGTGCCCCCGGCCAGCCTCTCTGCACCCACGGGGACGCCTGGTGTCAGAGTCATCGGAGGGCCATGTGACAGGCTCTGAAGCTGAGCTCCAGGAGAAGGTGTCCATGTGCAGGAGCCGGAGCCGGAGCCCGCGGCCACGTGGAGACAGTGCCTACCATTCCCAGCGCCACAGCCTGCTCACTCCCGTCACCCCACTCTCCCCGCCAGGGTTAGAGGAGGAGGATGTCAATGGCTATGTCATGCCAGACGCACCCCTCAAAGGTACCTGATTCCTCATCACCTCCCCACCCCCTGCCCTGCCCTGCCTGACTCTTTCCACTCCCTACCGCCCACTAATCACTGTGAAGGTCTCCACATAGCTAGCCTCTCCTCTCAACCCCTAGGTACTCCATCCTCACGGGAAGGGACGCTTTCTTCCGTGGGTCTCAGTTCTGTCCTGGGCACCGAAGAAGAAGATGAAGATGAGGAGTATGAATACATGAACCGGAGGAGAAGGCACAGTCCACCTCGTCCCCCAAGGCCGAGTTCCCTCGAGGAGCTGGGCTATGAGTACATGGATGTGGGATCAGACCTCAGTGCTTCCCTGGGCAGCACCCAGAGTTGCCCGCTCCACCCTGTGCCCATCATGCCTACCCCTGGGACAACTCCAGACGAAGACTATGAATATATGAATAAGCGACGTGGTGGAGGAGGTGCTGGGGGGGATTATGCGGCCATGGGGGCCTGCCCAGCAGCTGAACAAGGGTATGAAGAGATGAAGGCCTTCCAGGGGCCTGGACACTATGCTCCCCAAGTCCAGTATGCCCGCCTCAAAACGCTACGTAGCTTAGAAGCCACTGACTCTGCCTTTGATAACCCGGATTACTGGCACAGCAGGCTTTTCCCCAAGGCTAACGCCCAGAGAACATAACCCCTGCTCCCTGAGGTGCTCAGGAGCAGTGATGGCAGCTAGCGCCTCTAGAGGGTACCCCTCTTCTCCCAAGTCCCTCTCCCTCCCATCCTAGACAATTCCATTCAACCTTTGGAGGCTCTGAAACACTAGGACAGAGTTCTTGGGGCATGTAGCTGGCTGTGCACTTTCTTCACTTTCCCAGTCCCTGGAAAGTAGGTTTTCCCTGTTTTGTGTGCTTTCCCAATCCCACTCTTCCGCTCTCTCAGGGGAACTCCCCGGAGATATGAAGGATTACTCCCTTAGACCCCATACCCATTTCATTACTCCAGTATCAAGTCCCTTTCTCTCAGACTCGAACTTGTTGAGACTAGGCTTTAAGTGTGCCTTTGTTTTCCATCAGACTCCTACGGCAAAGAAAAAGAGCAAAACCTGGCAGGGGGAGGTAAAATTTTGGCTATCATCAACCACCTGAAAAGAATGGGAAATTTTAAATCTTGTGAAGGAAGCTCAGGAGTAATATTAATGATTGCTATTAAGTGAGCCTTTATTTTTGTGCCAGGCAGCGTGCTAAACTTACCTGCATTCCCCCTCCCCACTTAATCCATATGCCAATCTTGTGAACTATAATAGTTTATAGCTCCTTACAAATAAGGAACTGAGCCTTAGACAGATTAGGTGGCAGGTCCAAGATTCAAAATCTTACCAGGTGTGTGCTCTTACTGTAAGGTATCAAGGAAAACAGGTACAAACCAGAGCCCATATAAAGGGCATTATCTTGTATTTTGCACTGAATTAAGTCTAACCCCAGCAACCACAGCCTCCTACACCCAGACTTCTCATCTCAGGAAGGGGGTGGTCAGAAGGAAACATAACTGGACATTTTTGTGTAAACCGTAATTTACATGAGCTATAAGGGATCTCCACGTTTTACCCAAGGGACAGAATCACAAGGGTCCCAAGAGCCACTTTTAGAAGTTTTCTCACCCAATAATAGGAAGCTTCTGCTTGGGATAGAAAGAGGACCCACCTTCAGACTTCTCCCACTGCGTGGGAAATGGGAGATATTTGTTCTATCACTGAAGTTTTATGTTTTGTTTTTATACGTGTCTGAATAAAAATGCCAACGTTTTTCAGCTTTCTGTCTGTCAAATGAAGAAAATCTTCAGTAAGACCATCCCTGTGCTCCTCGGCAGAACATAGCTACCTCTTTTTCCTGCTTTGTTTTCACAGTCCTACTCTATTCCATGCAGCTTTCTCCAGCCCTCCTTTTCCTTGCATCCCCTCAGCATGCTCTCCCTCCCAGGACCATGCCAACCTTTCCTCCCCCCTCAGCCATGCATTCCCTAAACTAACGGATCCCTGAGACTTGCAACCAGGACAACAATTAGCAGCAGTTCACCCTCAGCTAAGCCCTCACCCAGTCCTCAAGGCCCCCTTTCCTCTGGCTTAGTGAGTCAAAGCAGCCCAGCTTAGGCTCATTTCCCCACCTCGTCTCTTTTCTATTGCTTCTATCTTAGGCCCTTCCTTGTTTCACTGTCCCCAGCTTTAATCACCATCCTCTAAAAATAAAAAATTTAAAAAGTCTGGCCAGCCAAAACCGGTTTGGCTCAGTGGATAGAGCGTCAGTCTGTGGACTGAAAGGTCCCAGGTTCAATTCCCGTCAAGGGCATGTACCTTGGTTGTGGGCACATCCCCAGTAGGAGGTGTGCAAGAGGCAGCTGATCGATGATTCTCTCTCATCGATGTTTCTGACTATCCCTCTCTCTTCCTCTCTGTAAAAACTCAATAAAATATATTTAAAAAAAAAAAAAAAGTCTGGCCAGCAGGGCTTACTGGTTGAGTGTTGACCCATGAACCAAGAGATCACTGTTGGGTTCCACTCAGGGCACATGCCCCGGTTGCGGAATCCCCAGGGCAGTTTCGAGATCACTGGGGCTTACAGGAGGCAGCCCATTAAGGATTCCCTCTCATTGTTTCTCTCTCCCTCTCCATCTCTGAAATCAATAAAAATATATATTTTTAAAATATTGTACCAGTTTGGCTCCGTGGAGAGTATTGGCCTTCGGATTGAAAGATTCCAGGTTCGATTCCAGGAAAGGAAATGGTGCCAAGGTTGTAGGCTCGGTCCCCAGTAGGTGGGGTGCAGGAGGCAGCCAGTCAATGATTCTCATCATTGCTGTTTCTCATTCCCTCTCCCTCTCTGAAATCAATAAAAAAATATTTTTTAAATATTAAAAAAAAATTTAAAGAAGAGAACCATAGCACACAATCATTTTCATTTAAAGGTTTAATGAGGAATGTACAGGCAATCAACTAGGAATGAAAAAGTTTGGGGAAGTTAAAAAAAAAACAAACACAACAAAACCTATAAATCAGAGCCGGTTTAGCTCAGTGGATAGAGCAATAGCCTGCGACAGAAGAGTCCCCATTCGGGTCAGGGGCACATTCCCAGTAGGGGGTGTGCAGGAGGCGGCTGATCAATATTTCTCCCTTCCTCTCTGTAAAAAATCAGTAATTTATATATATATAAATTTTTTAAGCCCTATAGATATGCTTCCTCAAGAGGTGAAATGCTGAATTCCATGTTTGATTAAATTAAAAAAAAATTATTGATTTTTTTTTTTTTTTACAGAGAGGGAGAGGGATAGTTAGAAACATCGATGAGAGAGAAACGATGAGAGAGAAACACCGACAGCCGCCTCCTGCACACCCCCCACTGAGGATGTGCCCGCACCGGAATCGAACCTGGGACCCTTCAGTCCGTAGGCCCACGCTCTATCCACTGAGCCAAACCGGTCAGGGCTCTTTTTGTTTTAAATATATTTGTATTGATTTCAGAAAGAAAGGGAGAGGGACTGAAACATCAATGATGAGAGAGAATCACTGATCCGCTGCCTCCTCCACACCCCCCACTGGGGCTGGAGCCCTCAACCCCGGCATGAGCCCCTGACCCCCCTGACCGGAGTCCAGCCGGGGACCTGTCTGCAGGCAGACGCTCTAGGGCTGAGCACTCACTCTTTTACGAAAGCCGCCCTGAGCACTTGGCGTAGGTGCCACCAAGCCTATTGCCGGGACAACAGTGCCATCTTCAGCGGGGTCCGGCCTCTAGGCGGGAGGCTGTAAATGGAGAGTCCTCAGAGCCCGCGGGTCTCCCTCCACACCCGCTCTGCCCCTCCCGGTCCTCCCGGCTCCGGCGGCGGTACCGGCGGGGCAGGTCCCGCCAGATGCTCCAGGTCTCCGAGGAAGGGCGCGCCCAGCTCTTCCCTAAATTTAATCCGGTCACCCCGTCATCTGGGCTCCACCCTGCCTCCCGCCTCCAACTCCTCTCCCCGCAGTCGCTCCGCCCTTCTCTCAGCCCGCCCCACCCATTAAAGGCCCCAGCTCCGGCTCCGGGGAGGCACGGCTTTTCCGGGAGGGACCGACCACGCTGCTCCGACTCCCCAACGGCTCCGCCTTCCCGCCGGAGCCTGACCCTTCCCGGCGTGCCCGGCGAGTCCAGCGTGCGAGGCTCTCGTAGGGCCAGGCCCAGGGGCCTGGCGTGCAGGCGCGAAAGGCAGGCTGGGAGTGGTAGTTCCGGCGGCCCCGAGGGCGGCTGGAGGTTGGCGGCGGGGAGGACTCGCTGTCCCGTCGTGCCCCGCGCCTCAGCCCGCGCGCTCGCCCCTGCTCGCTCCTGCCCGCCCGCTCCCTTGCTAGCTCGCGCTCTTGCTCGCGCTCTCCTCGCCAATCGAAGGGGCTTCGGCCACAGCCTGTGGCGAGGGAGGGAGACCCAGGCGGTGGCTCAAGGGAACAAGGCTGCTGCAGTGGTGGTGGCGGCGGGAAGATGTCGGGCGACGACGAGCAGCAGGAGCAAACTATCGCCGAGGACCTGGTCGTGACCAAGTATAAGATGGGGGGCGACATCGCCAACCGTGAGTACGGCCTCGGGAGTCCGGGATCTAGGCTGAGAGGAGCCAGGGGGACGGCACGGGCTGTCCCGGGAGTGGCCGGAGCGGCGGGTCGTGCGGAGTGAGCTCCGGAGGGCCCCGCGCCGGTCCGCCGGGGTGGCGGGGTGGGAAGACTGTCGCGCCCGGGACCTGGCGTCCAGGCCCGGGTTGCAGTCTGGGGGTGCGGGCCGGCGGAAGGGGGGGGCTCGGAGTAGGTGTCTGACCCGCGCGGACTCTAGGCCGTTGCTAAGGAGGCAGGGCGGGCGCATCCCCGGCTCACCCTTGGGTCCGGATCGCTGCCTCCTTTAGTTCTGGCATCTGGGAAAGGAAGCACCCAGCTGTTGGCAACGGAAGAGCCCCTCTTGTTTTGTCGGGGCTCCCCCAGAGTCAGGAGCCAACCTGACGCCGGCACGTGTGGCCGGTCCCTGTGCGGATCGCCGGTGCCTCCCTGACACCAGCTTCCCTCCCACGTGCTTTGCCGAGTCTTTGGTTCCTCACTTCAACTCCTTCCCTTGTGGGAACCCCCTTCTCCGCGCGGGCCAGCCCAGGGACCGTTGGAGGGCACCCTTGGAGCTCCTCACCCCCTCTTGGGGATACATCTGGCTTTTCTTGAAGTTATTGGTCACTACCTTCAATTTGTGCAGATAGCCTTAGTCTTCAACTTTGATTGTTCTCAGGGGCTTGACAGCCCCAGCCAGGCAAACTTGTGAATAGTGCCGGACAAGGGGGGCCCTGGTTTTAGGATCTCAGAAGTCATCCTTATTAGGACTGCTCTGACTTTCTCGGCAGCTGCCTGCCACTGTAGGCAGATGCCTCACGTTCTGTTTCCTCTATTTACAATTTCACCTTTCCAACTTGAAGCCCAGTCCGAGGGGACAGAAGTGCTTGTCGTTGGGCTTTTAAGTGGTTCTGACTGGTACGGATTGGTATTTAGGGTCCTATGTTGGAAAACCCGAGTTTCAGGCCCCAAAGAATCACCAAAACTTAGATTACAAAAATCACTGTTCAGGGTGGACCAGGGAGATGCTTTGTAACATAATGGACATTTAGTGTAGTACCCCCGTTTTTGTAACATTATATTAGTGAGTGGTTTGAATCAGAAAAAATGTTTCCCCTCTTGCACTTCTGAGGCACTATGATCACAGTTACCAGTTTGAAACTCTTTTAGGTCACGTACCTCTTTGCAACCTGCCCAAAGCTGTAAGCCATGAGCCTGCCTTGGCCCAGGGACCTTAGATTAAGTCCCCTGGCTTATACACCTGTTTTTGCGGAAATAAGCCTACATAAATTGAATTACTAACACCTAATTGGGGTGTCTGAAGGGAGAAGGTAGCATTTCACAACGCATCAGCTTTGAGTCAGCAGTTCTGTGCCTGCTTTTCTGTTGTCCCTGACTCCCATAAATTTCTTCCTGCTTTGCATGTATGTGAGATACTTTGGTGAGGATCCCCTTGAGTTTCACAATTCTGCCCTACCACACCACAGGTGTCCTCTTTGGAAAGTCTGCCTTGCTAGGGAGACTTGTGTATGCCCAGCTGTCATATAAGGAAGGGAAGGGAATGTTGACGTCTTAATTTAGGAAAGGAAGGTAGAAACTTAAGAGATGAAAGGTAGGCACATTATAAAAAGCAAGACATGTTCCCTCTTTCAGCCTTAGGGCAGTGTACTAGGGAGTATTAGAAACTGTGGGTCCAACTTCTAGGTATTGTTGGATTGTAACTTAGACAGCACATCCAGATCTGACATGGTGGGGTTCTGTCCCCAGGGGTACTTCGGACTTTGGTGGAAGCATCCTGCTCAGGTGTGTCGGTGCTGAGCCTGTGTGAGAAAGGCGATGCCATGATTATGGAAGAAACAGGGAAAATTTTCAAGAAAGAAAAAGAAATGAAGAAAGGTAAAATATCAATCCCCCACTAATTTCCCCCATTTGACCCTTATTCAGTCCTGTTTATTTGTCATAATGATGCAACTCTCACCCCACCTCTGGTTGAGATATTGAAAATTTGGAATGGCCAATGGGTTATAAGCAGTTTCCTACCCAATCCAGACTGATCAAACTTAGGCAAGACCCCAAAGAAGATCCTTCCGCTTTCCTGAGGCATCAGGGCCCTAAGAGAGCAAGGCAGTAAGGCAGATGATTCTCTCTTCACAGGTATTGCCTTTCCCACCAGTATTTCAGTAAATAACTGTGTATGTCACTTCTCCCCTTTGAAGAGCGACCAGGACTATATTCTCAAGGAAGGTGACTTGGTAAAAATGTAAGTTTGGATCAATTTAAAGCACGTGTCTTTTTCTAAGCACTTATATAGCCCCAATTGCTAATGCTGTACTCTGCTCTTTTCAGTGACCTTGGGGTCCATGTGGATGGCTTCATCGCTAATGTGGCTCACACTTTTGTGGTTGGTGTAGCTCAGGTAGGTGGTTTGCTTTGAACTCTGGGGAACGGGGGAGGGTGCACTACTGCTTGCTTCTTATCCCCACCCTCTATTACAGTGGCTCCCCACCTTTTTTGGCCATGCCCCACCTAAGCATCTCTAAATCCTAATGGCCCTCCCCCAGTGACATATAATTCTTATTATTTAAAAAGTGAGCTCCTATTCACGTGGAGGAAGCCTAAAAGGCTATCAACTTGGTCTAAACAAGCATCCAAAGAACGTGGCATCCATGAAAGAGAAAAATAAAAGGAAAGGGCAGGTGAAATATTGAGGAAGAAATCACTAAAATTGTTTTTTTTTTTTTAAATGAAATGATATGAAGAAATAGCAAATAAAGTTTCAAAACAAATGATAGAGAACTGAAATGCATAAATATGTCACTATATATTTATACACTATATGTGAGGTCCCTACAACCATAAAAAATGCAAAATATTCACTGTTAATAACTCATCTCAAATTGCCCCCCTGTGGGGCACATACCACTGCTCTACCACCAGAAAGTTCAGAGACTCTTGAGAAATAAAAGGAAAGGGGGTATTCTCTCTCATTGGCTGGCCTTGCATAATGGGCATACAGATGTTAGCTGAATAGCCAGCTAAGAGCTTTCCAGGAAGACACTGCTTGTCTTTCCTTATCTACAGGGGACCCAAGTGACAGGGAGGAAGGCAGATGTCATTAAGGCAGCTCACCTCTGTGCAGAAGCTGCCCTTCGCCTGGTCAAACCTGGAAATCAGGTAAGTTGTTTAGTCCAATTCCAAAGCTTAATGGAGTCACAGGTGCACTAGGCACCTGCAACTATCCTGTGCTGAACTGCCAACTTCTCCCACGACCCTCATACAACTTAGCTTTTTTAAAATTAGCTGCCTGGTTCATGAACCTGTGAACTAGGTCACAGTTTAATTCCTGGTCAGGGCATATACCTAGGTTGCGGTCTAGATCCCCAGTGTGGGGAGTACATTCTCTCTCATCATTGATGTTTCTGTCTCTTTCTCCCTCTCCCTCTCTCTGAAATTAATAAAAAAGCTTGCTTTTTTTTTTTTTTTTTTTTTTTTTTAATTAGCTACCTCTTAGGATGGGATTCTATAAGAGATGAAGCAGGAGCTAAATAGCTTCATAGTAAACAGAAGATCCTGACTGCCTATCATAGGCACTTCCATGCTCACTGTATGGGAATATATGGAGCTTACATATATCCCCATATGCGATCTTTCCTTGTGTTTTTGATGTGCGTTTCTCTGAAAATAGTTTGAGATAGATAGCGTGTAATAACACAGAGGTGTTTTTATTTTTTTTTTAAATAAATCTTTATTGTTCATATTATTATAAATGTTCATTTTATTTTTTTCCTCCCTCCATTGCTCCCCTCCACCAGGTTCCCACCCCACCCTCTGCCCTTTCCCCATCCCCCATTGTCCTTATCCATAGGTGCACAGTTTGTGTTCAGTCAGAGATGTGTTTTTAAAGGTTATAAATAAAACTGTAATAGTGCTGGTGACAAAGGGAGACCAAAAGTTAGTTCTGTACCTCGCACAATATTGGGAAGCCCAGGTATCATAAACTTTTCATGAATTAATACAATTTAGTGTTTTTGACTATGCGCAGACATTTTTCTAACACCTAAGTGAGATTTGTTCAGTGTTTAAAAGTATTGTCTTTTCTTACTTCCTTTCTATACCATCTGTTCTTCATGCTTTTAATCAGTTTGTACTTCATCCCCATTTCCACTTAATTGCATAATTTTTACTTAAATCTCAGTTTTCTTATGATACCTACTTCACAGATGTTAAAAAGCACTTTGAACAATGCCCAGCACATATTATATGTGTTAACTATTATTTAACACGTTTATCATTTTTTTTAATTTTATTTTTCACACTTTTGTTTATATACTTAACTATGTGTATCTTCACCTGAAACTAGTGTGTCTAGCTATGACATCAGATTTTCTGCATTCTTGCCCTATTGTCACCTCTTTAAAAATAACTGAATTTAAATTCCCTCATCTGTAAAATGGAGAAAATAAAATTCTGCCTTATTCTTTATAGAGTTATAACAATTGAGATGAACCATGTCTAAAATGATTATCCCAGTATTTAGTACATAGTTTAATAATATTAGCTGGGATTGGTTATTCACTTTTTTTTTTTTTGTCTAAGCGCTGTAGTTTAAGGATCAGATCATGTTTGAGAGGTAAGAAGGGGGAATAAAGAGTTTGCTGTCCCTCGCCCTAGTCAGTTTGGCTCAGTGGATAGACGGTCAGCCTGTGGACCTAAGGGTTCCTAGTTTGATTCTGGTCAAGAGTGTGTACCTAGGTTGCACACTCGGTCCCTGGCCATGATCTGGGCATATGGGAGGCATCCAAGTGATATGTCACATCAATGTTTCTCTCTCTCACATCCATATTTCTCTCCTCCTCCCTCCCTTCTACTCTCTAAAAATCAATGGAAAAATATCCTCGGGTGAGAATTGACAAAGAGTTTGCTGTCCCTTCTCAACAATTTAGAAAGTCAGTTATAGCCGAAACCGGTTTGGCTCAGTGGATAGAGCATCAACTGTGGACTGAAGGATCCTGTGTTCGATTCTGGTCAAGGGCATGTATCTTGGTTGCGGGCACATCCCCGGTAGGGGGTGTGCAAGAGATGGCTGATGGATGTTTCTCTCTCATTGATGTTTCTGACTTTGTATCCCATTCCCTTCCTCTCTGTAAAAAATCAGTAAAATATATTTTTTTAAAAGTCAGTTATAATGGAATAAACAAAACATCGTCATAAAGCCTGGGTTTATACCAGGTTCTTTCTGATAACTGGTTTAGTTCTGAGCAAATTCCTCATCATCTAGATTGCGGTATAGATCTGCTCTGTTCACCTTCCAGAATTGTTTGATTAGACCATCTTTGTGAAAACTCTTTGTAAAGGAGATGCAAGGGTAAGATATGTTTAGGTTGTAGGGATTGATAGGGTTATGACATGAAAAACCAGTGAGAATCCCTTGTACTTGATGGAGGATATTCGAACTCTCAGTTCTTTATGCTTCTTATTCACACAGTAGAGAACTTATTAGCCCCTGGTATCTCACCCTTTATTTGATCTTGTACTTCTAGAACACACAAGTGACCGAAGCCTGGAACAAAGTTGCCCATTCATTTAATTGCACGCCAATAGAAGGTGAGACCTCAGATAACAGGGTTGAGGGTATAAAATACCAGTGATTTAGCATAATTAAGGCTGTTTTCTTCCCTTGAGATCCATCCTGGCTGTAGCGCAGTCTAAGCCAAAAACCTCAGTGCCCTTAGCTTATAGCCAGGCGCTTTTCTCTCATTGTCCGCCTCATCAAACTATTTAGGTGGGTGGATTTGGAAACCTTTGGTATTCTGGATGGTTGGTACCATAAGCTTTGCCCCCTCCACAGGTATGCTGTCACACCAGTTGAAGCAGCATGTCATCGATGGAGAGAAGACGATTATCCAGAATCCCACAGACCAGCAGAAGTAAGTGCCAACCCACCCTTTATTTTCCACCATACAAGACTAGTCAGGAGTGTTTCTCCTATACTCCCAGCCTCACTCCAAACTCCAGGAACTGCTTATGGTTGTTCCCTTTGTATTCCTTTCAGGAAGGACCACGAGAAAGCTGAATTTGAGGTCCATGAAGTATATGCTGTGGATGTTCTTGTCAGCTCAGGAGAGGGCAAGGTGAGGAGTTTACAGAGCGAGCAAAGAGAGAGGACTGTTTTTGTTCCAGGAGCACCTGAACAAATGTGACCTAACTTACTCTTTTAGGCCAAGGATGCAGGACAGAGAACCACCATTTATAAACGAGATCCTTCTAAACAATATGGCCTGAAAATGAAAACTTCACGTGCCTTCTTCAGCGAGGTGGAAAGGCGTTTTGATGCCATGCCGTTCACTTTAAGGTATACTGCACTTCACAAGGCCAGGGCTTGGCACCGGTGTGACTCATAGACCACACACCCCAGGAATACCATTCCCTCCTCCACCCCCTCTGCCCCCTCCCCTCCTGCCTGGACTTGTAGCTCCAGCCTGCATGCAAGGGTTCTCTTATGCTCCCCATCTCCCGCATTGAAGAGAATATAAAAGAGCAGTCCTAAGGATGTTTCTGCCTGAGGGTAGGATCTATGTAAAAGCATGAGCAAAGTGGTGAGGCGTGATAGGGAGTGCAGGATACCTGAATTTGTCTTCCCCAACCCAGAGCGTTTGAAGATGAGAAGAAGGCCCGGATGGGCGTGGTGGAATGCGCCAAACATGAACTGCTGCAGCCATTTAATGTTCTCTATGAGAAGGAGGGTAAGTTCTAAAAGGAGAGTTTCGCTTTGGAACTGGTTATATGGTCCCTCCTTTCTCCCTATAGCTTATAAAAAAAGGATACAACAAGGGAACATTTTATCAAAACATTTCTCTCTCCCATAGGCGAATTCGTTGCCCAGTTTAAATTTACTGTTCTGCTCATGCCCAATGGCCCCATGCGGATAACCAGTGGTCCCTTTGAGCCTGACCTTTACAAGTCTGACAAGGAGGTCCAGGATGCAGAGCTAAAGGTTAGTGCGGGCTGCAAAGCGGTTGTGCACATGGAACCTGTCCTGAAAGTGAGGACTGAATGTGAGTCCTGAAAAAGAGGTCAGTGTTGAAAGTAAGACTTTCTCCAACGTCCTCCACATTTGTTCTCCTTCTCCCTATTTTCCTAGGCCCTCCTCCAGAGTTCTGCAAGTCGGAAAACCCAGAAAAAGAAAAAAAAGAAGGTGTGTTGTTATCCCTCTTCGGCAGGATGAACCGGATCCCTTTTTATTCCACCCACCCCACCCCCTTCTCAGGCCTGTCCTAGAGAATTAGGATATTTTGTCCATGGTCCCTCAACACTCCCCCAAGGAAACTTACACGTCTCCATCTTCTTTCTATGAATATAGGCCTCCAAGACTGCAGAGAATGCCACCAGTGGGGAAACATTAGAGAATGAAGCTGGGGACTGAGGTGGGTCCCATCTCCCCAGCTAGCCGCTCCTGCCTCATCCCCCCCCACAGCCCAGGCTCTGAAGTGCAGTTCGTCTTCTCCACCAGGACCGCCAGCAGAGCAGGGGTCTCCCTGCCCCATCCCAGTCCCCCAGCCCTACCCCTTCCAACAAGAACCAGCTCCAACTGACTCTGGTCTTGGGAGGCCAGGCTTCCCAGCCACCGAAGACTACTTTAACTAGAAAAGAGAAATTGAACAATAAAATCAGGAATCAAAATCCATCGTCTTCAAGCCCCTCTTTCTAGCCTTTTTCTACTACTGTCTGCTTGGTAAAGGATTATGGCCCTACAACAGAGCAGGGAGGAGGCTAAAGGAGCCACCACCACTAAAGATTCAGCTGGAATTTTATACACTCTGATGTCAGCGTTTTCCCTTCTGCTGGGGCTTGCTCCTCTCTTTTTCCACTCTCCATAAGTATTTTATCTGGCCTCAAAGGGGAGAGGAGCTGTGCCTCGGATTGTTTTATTCACAGGTGGTAGGTTCCTTTTCTGATCCAGGCTATCTGGCCAGGCCCCTCCTTTTTTTAGGAGCTGGAGCTTGCACTTAGCAAGGGATTCTCATTTATGAAACGGATCCTCATTTGTAAATCTTTATAGTCATTTTGTTCTGTAGGACTATTCTCCCCAAATCTACCCCCCCCCCAAAAAAAAAAGAAAGAAAAAAACTGTAAAGGAGGAATTAATTTTAACCAGTCCATTTATTTGGAGTCAGTGGGGTCTTCCCTTGCTCCACCTTACAAACCTGAGCTGAAAGCTCAACTGCAGTTTTGTTCCCTGATTGAAATATTTTGACCTCTCTCCCTCGAAAGAAAGACCAGGAACCAGAGGAGCAGACTGACTGAAGAGACAACTCCTGGCTTTCTAAGCTGTGTGGACTTGAATTGGATGAATTGCTAGGGGTTTTGAGAGAAAGGTGGTGAATTTCATTCAGTACCTCTGGCATGCTGTCCCAGGGAAACTAGGACTCCCGCCGCTAACTTATGAGGTTTTTAAACACTGAAAATGACATGGCGTTAAAATAAATTTGGATTTGCTCATAATCATGTGCTTTTGCTGCTTTTATTTGATGGAGGTGGGGGAGTGTTAGTTGAAGTGATCATTTGGAGCTGTTTCTCTGGTTGCTATTTACTAACTTTCCAAAAGAATACTTCCTCAACCCAAAGACATAAATCCTTAATCTGAATTAAGGTAGTAAAAGGTCCCAGGTTCGATTCCGGTCAAGGGCATGTACATTGGTTACAGGCACATTGGTAAGGGGCGTGCAAGAGGCAGCTGGTCGATGTTTCTAGCTCTATCCCTCTCTAAAAAATCAATAAAATATATATTTTAAAATCATTGTAGACTACATTTGATATCTAGTAATGATTAGTTAAAAGACCATGTGAAAAATAAAAACCATCAACCTTGCTGCTGACACTGTTCAGGACTAGCACATTTAATGTGTACTGAAAAAAAAAACATTATACAGAAGTTTGTTTTGATTTATGAAGCCAGGAAAAGTGCCTTAAGTGTTATACAAGTTGTCAGGGCCAGCCTAAGTGAATAATTAGATTTGAGTATCTTACATGTCAGGCATGCTGTCCTGCAGATACTACAGGATACTACCGTGAACAAAACATGGAGTTCTTCAGAAGAGCTTGTAGGCGAGGCAGTCAACAGGGGAAAGCCTGGTGGATTTGGTATTTGATAATGAAGCAATTCTGATGGAATTTTTTGTTTTCAAAAACAATTGTGATAACGAAAATACTATGATAGAACTACTTAAGCACTTAGAACAAGGGCGCCAAGTTTTAAAAACCTTGTTTTAATAGAGCTGAAAGGGTGATATGTTAATGCATAAGTTACAAAGGGAAACCATCAAAAAAGGGATTATAATAAACCTTGCAAGCCTCGACCAGTGTGCTCAGTGGTTAGAGCACCTGCCCGCACACCGGAAATGTGTGGCCGGGTTGGATTTCTGGTCAAAAGCTGTTGCCTTGGTTACAGGTTTGATATCCCACCCTTTCGGGTAGAGCAGGAGGCTACCAATGGATGTGTCTCTCTCACATTGATGTTTCTCCCTCACCCTTCCCCACCTTCTACTCAAAAATCCATGGAAAAAATATCCTCAGGTGAGAATTAACAAAAAATAAAAACCTTGCCGAAACCGGTTTGGCTCAGTGGTAAGAGCGTCGGTCTGCGGACTGAAAGGTCCCAGGTTCGATTCCAGTCAAGGGCATGTACCTGGGTTGTGAGCACATCCCCAATAGGGGGTGTGCAAGAGGCAGCTGGTCGATGTTTCTCTCTCATCGACTCTTCTAGCTCTCTCTCTCTCTCTCCCTTCCTCTCTGTAAAAAAATCAATAAAATATATATTTAAAAGAAATAAAAAATAAAAACCTTGCAGTATCAAAGTAAATAAGGCCAAATTGGCTTAAGGATTTTTTTCCATCCTTTGTAATTGTCCAAATCTGCTTACTGGGTACCCTTCATCTGTCTACCCTGAGAGGGGGAGTTCTTTATCTTAAAACCAAATACCATCCTTGCCCTAGGGAAGAGAGCCATCTTCCTCTCTCTGTTGGTAGAATCACTGAATTTGAACAAGATGCACCGTGGCAAGGAACTTAATGACATTCGGCCTCAGGCGTTGTTGGCTAGGGAAAAGTTTATCTAAAATAGCGACCGTATTTTGGTAATAGGACAGCGTTCTTGACAACCCAATTTTACGTTTTTCCATGTTCTGCAACCTTAGGACCTTCCGGAGAGGTTCTGAGATACAGTCTCCCTGCAGCAATTTCGTTTAAAAGTAAGGCCAACCAGTAAACAAATGAGGAATCTTTATAAAGTACGCACCTATTTATAATAAAATGGAGGGTGTCACCAGGAAACTGCAACTCCCATGAAGCATCGAGAGAGGAGGAGGAAGTCGCTGTCTTGCTCGCCAGCACCTCGAGGCCTCGTGCTGGAAACGGGTGCTCACGTTTAAATAACGACGTCCTCAACAACGAAACGGGGCGGGCAGTTTTGTAACTCAAATCCAAAACACTCCGTTTTCCAAGAGGACAGCATCCCTCATGAGGTATCTGAAAGGGGCCGGAAGCCATTGTTACGCCCCCGGAAGGCGGGCCGAGCAGCGGAAGTGACGACAGCGAGCGCGCCCTTAAATAGCGGAGGCGGGCCTTGCGCGCTCTCTCGGCCTTAGCGCCATCTTCCTAGGTGGGTGTTTCTGTTTTCTGTGTGTGGTTCCGCGTACAATCCATTACCATCTGGTCTCTGCGCGTACCGTCGTCACAGCCAACTAACTGTAACCTTTTTCTCTTTGCCCGTAGAAACCTCTGCGCCATGAGAGCCAAGGTAAGCACTCCCTGGGGGTAAGCTGAGGTGGTGGGACTTGGTGATGGGGGGAGGAGGGGGGGAACCCGGTAAGGGAAGTCCGCCATGGCTCCCGAGCCGCCGGTTCTCCAGGGTGTCTGAGAGGTGGGAGAGGAGGATGGTTTGGGGAGGAGCAGAGGGGGTGGCTGGGTAACTGTTGTGAGGAAAGGACGCGTGTGGAGTTCGGAGTTTACTTCAGGTGTGGGGGTTAGGAGGCCAGATGACTGACGTGATTACTGCGATTAAGCCCTCACGTTAGGTCGAGAACGTGCCTGAAGTTCCAAAGAATGCTCTCCACACCCCTAACTAAACCTGTCAAAAACTAACGACATTCTTCTTTGTTCCTTCCCTCTGGTTATAATCGGTGGCCAGTGGAGGAAGAAGCGAATGCGCAGGTATGTTGAGACTTTGCAGGCCCTGGAGGAGGGAGGTGAGGTGGTGCATGCCGTAAACAAAACTTGGGAGGGACGTTTGGTTTAAAAGTCTAAAAGAATTTCAGGTGAAAAACGCTTTGAGCATTAAGACAAGAGAATGTAGTGCTTCATCTTGCCACCACCCTGTGTTGTGTGCACATCAAGATTGGGGGGAGGGCTTGTTGTGGGCTTGAGGGCAAGGCGTGTATTCTTAAGTGTCTGCTTTTCAGGCTGAAGCGCAAAAGAAGAAAGATGAGGCAGAGGTCCAAGTAAGCCGCAAGCTGTGCACCGGGGCAGCACGGGAGCAGAGGAGGGAGGCCAGAGGCCCGGGGCCGGTCCAAGCTGTCGGACTGCCTGCCTGCGGACTCGACAACATCTCCGTGGGATCTGGAACGTGCATACCGGCCATCTGAACACCGCGCCGCCTTTCGAGAGTCCCACCCTGCGCTTCCAAAAAGTCCTCTCGGATCTTTGCCTCGGACCCCTGACACTCTGGACTGGTTCTGTTCCCAGTTGTGGCTGAATGTAACGTGCACAATAAATCATCTCCTGTCTTAGCTGAAGGAAAAGATAATGTCTGCTTTGTGGTTTTTATGGTTCCATTGGCTGGGGATTGTCAGTACTGCGGGCCCTGTTCCTACCCCGTGCAGTAAGATTGTTCTACACGCTGCCCCCGGGGTGTGGGTCCTGCCCCTACCCGGCGTCTGGTCCCCGGCCTGCGGAGTAGTGGAATCCTGGGGACAGGTATCGCGATAGTTCTTGGGCGAGTGGTTCAGTCTCTACTGGTCTCTACGCTTTTTGCTGCTCTGTTACCATGGTGATGCGCAAAGCTTGCTGGGAACTTCCTGCCGCCAGTCACGCCAAGTACCGTACATACCATAGAGTATAGTTCCGGGTCCGGTGGCTAGAGCGCCATTTCTTCCGCAGGAAGCGGAAGGGCCGCTGGGTGGGCGGCTCTTTGTCGAAGCTAGAGGACCGGCAGGCGGCAGCAGCAACTACGGCGGCGGTGGCAGGTGAGGGAGGCGGGAGACAGGTGGAGGCCGCGCCCGGAGGGGAGGAGTCGTCGCCGGCCCAGCGGCCGGGCTCGCCCGGCTACGCAAGGCCCCCCAGGACCCTGCTGGCTCTTCTCATGCCCCAGCGCCGAGCCCCCTCTCTAACTGACCTCGCTTTGCGAGCAGACGCTAGCTCCGTGACGTCACAGCCCTGCCCATCCCCTCAGCTGATGTCACCCACAGTCCCGCTCCCGCTTCACTTCGTGTTCACTTAATGTCCTGCTCGCCTGGCCCACGCTGGGCTCTGGTGGCACTGCACGGAACCTGCCAAGCCAGAAGATTTGCTGCGGGAAACTCCTAGGACTTTTAGCAAATTCGGGTGTTGCGAAGCGTCATAATCACTGCCCCCAAGTCTAGTCTGCCATCCCAACCCACTGCAGTGTCAGTCGCGGCCCTTGCACAGCTCCACATGCGAAGTTCCTAACCCCAACCCCAAGCCGGACTCTGACCCCCATATCTTCCATTTGAGGCAGGGCTCCCCTCACCCTTTGTTCACCCAGGGCTGGTTATCCAACCCATCCTTCTAGGCTCTCCAACTTAGTTCTATCTTTTGCTTTTCTTACTTGCAACTCCTCCCTTTGGTGAAGTTCAGTTGAAACTAAGGAAATCTTCATGTGCCCAGAGCTTTTGCCTTTTTGTCAGACTTATTTCTTGTAACGTTCAGCCCATAGTCCTCCATTCAGCCCATAGTCCTCCATTCTTACCCTTTCTCCCACCGAAGTACCTGTTTTGTTCCTGTTCAGAACCCAGCAGTGATGTGGCGGTGGAGACCCACAGGAGCCCCGGACTTCACCTGAGCTACCTCAGGTATCGAATAATCCTGGGAGAGTGGCTGGGGAGGAACACTATATCTCATCATCTGTATCTGGTGGGGCTTGCACCGTGGGTCAGGCTTGGAACGATGGCATTTAATTTTCCCCAGGTCATTTCCCTTTTAGTAAAAGTTTGTATTTCCTCTTTTACCCTTTGATTGTTTCTATTATCCTGGGACTACCTCCCTTTGGAGGAAAAGGACCCTTCTTTTACAGAGTCTCTTGTAACGTTGGCCGCTGGTGGGTTTATTTTAGGGAGATATGAAGGCAAAGTCAAGGCAACCCAAGTGGTGGTTATGGGAGATCAAAGCCAGAGAAATTGTTTCCCCTTACATACTCCAGGGGAAAGAATATGACGTTTTCCTATTTGAACAGCAGGGGGAGCCGGAACACTGCTTAGGAAAGGTTTACCAGGTCAGACACATGGTAGCCAGGACTCCCAGTCTTGTTGGGGGTGGGGTGAGGGGCGGGCTAGAACCAGGGCAGTGGACTGACATTCCAGAGCTCTCTTGGGAAAGATGAGACTTAAGAAGCGTTTATAGCGTCTATAAATAAAGAGGATCTTTATGGGGTGAGGAATGGTGTGGTTTGATGACAGTGGTATCTTCCCATGAAGGGTTAGGAGGGGATAGAATGGGAAAGTAAGGTCACTTGTGCCTGTGAAATTAACTCCTTCTTCCTGCTTTTGTCCTTCCGTAGTCTATAGGTGGTGTCCTTTGGTAGTCCATAAGTGGAGATTCTAGCCATAGAACTCTTCCCCTGAAATGGAGAGGAGGGAGCTTACCACACTGGGGTTGATAGTGGTATTGAGCTGGGAGGGAGTACAAAAAAATGGTTAATGGACTGCCTTCAGGGTGGTGACACAAGTCTCTTCACTCAAGCTTTCCTGGGGTTTAGAGATATGATACTTCACAGATCCCTTATCTGAAACCCCATGAAGAGGGGGTTAAGGGAAGTTTTGTCACCAGCCTTCCATATCCATAGCCCTTGTGGCTCACCAGCCCATCTTGGCCACGATTCCCAGTACCCTCCTAGCCTATTCAGACACTGACAGTTTTAATTTCATTTCCACAACTTTAATAAGGTCAATTCAAAAGGGGAAATAAAACCCAGTACTATTTTATCCCTACCCCCCCTTGGCCTGCGTTCATAAGTGAGATGAGATGGCTTCACCCCCAGCTCCCTCCCTTCTCGATCAGCCAGGCAAGTGTGAATCATGCTGTCCCAGACCAGGTGCATAAGAGCCTGGGCGGGACTTGGGGCAAGCCAGCCAGTCTGAGCCGAATTCTCACCCCTAAGGTTCTCCATCTCCAAAGCCATTGCCCCTCTGGCCTGCCTCTTGCTGGACTGCCTACCCTAAGGTCGGGAAGAGTGTGGCCTCTCTGGAGCACTCTCGTTTGACACAGCCCTTCTCTTTCCTAGTGGTCACCCGGGGTGGCAAGAAAAGGAAGAAAGCCCTGAGTTGGGGGGGACCAGGATGCCTGACCGGGACAGCTATGCCAACGGCACTGGGAGCGGCGGTGGAGGCCCTGGAAGTGGGAGCAGCGAGGAGGCCGGTGGAGCAGGGCCAGGCAGCGGAGGGGCCAGCTCAGATGCCATCTGCAGAGACTTCCTGAGGAATGTGTGCAAACGAGGCAAGCGTTGCCGATACCGCCATCCAGACATGAGTGAGGTGTCCAACTTGGGGGTGAGCAAAAATGAGTTCATCTTCTGCCATGACTTCCAGAACAAGGAGTGCAGTCGCCCAAACTGCCGATTCATCCATGGCTCCAAGGAGGATGAGGATGGCTATAAGAAGACAGGAGAGCTTCCCCCTCGGCTGAGGCAGAAAGTCGCAGCAGGCCTGGGCCTTTCTCCAGCTGACCTACCGAATGGCAAGGAGGAGGTCCCAATCTGCCGGGATTTTCTCAAAGGTGACTGCCAGAGAGGAGCCAAGTGCAAGTTCCGTCACCTACAACGGGATTTTGAATTTGATACTAGGGGTGGAGGCGGCACCGGTGGTGGGGGCTCAACAGGCCCAGTCCCCCCAGGACGACGTCATGATCTCTATGACATCTTTGACCTCCCTGACAGGGGCTTTGAGGACCATGAGCCAGGTCCCAAGCGCCGGCGAGGATGCTGTCCCCCAGATGGCCCCCATTTTGAATCTTATGACTATAGCCTGGCTCCACCCCGAGGGGTGGAGTGCAGGCTGCTGGAGGAGGAGAACGCCATGCTCAGGAAGCGGGTAGAGGAGCTCAAGAAGCAGGTCAGCAACCTTCTGGCTACCAATGAGGTACTCCTGGAACAAAATGCCCAGTTCCGCAATCAGGCCAAGGTCATGACCCTGAGCTCTACTGCACCAGCAACTGAGCAGACTCTGGCTCCCACTGTGGGTACTGTTGCCACTTTTAACCATGGCATCGCCCAGACTCACACTACTCTCAGCAGCCAGGCTCTACAGCCTCGGCCTGTGTCTCAGCAAGAACTGGTAGCCCCCGCTGGAGCTCCAGCTGCTCCCCCAACTAATGCTGCACCTCCTGCTGCTCCACCACCCCCACCCCCACACTTGAACCCAGAGATCACGCCACTGTCAGCTGCTCTGGCTCAAACAATTGCCCAGGGAATGGCACCCCCACCGGTCTCCATGGCTCCTGTGGCTGTATCTGTGGCTCCGGTGGCCCCTGTGGCTGTATCGATGGCCCAACCCTTGGCAGGAATCACAATGAGCCACAGCACCACTCCCATGGTGACTTACCCCATTGCTTCCCAGAGCATGCGTATCACAGCCATGCCACACTGACGGGGCTGCTGCTGGACACCCCCGCCATCGCCTCCCAGGGCCGGGATCCAGGGAGCCCTTTACCACCCACTCGCCAGGCCCTGTCTTAAGGCTTATTCATAAACGAGGACAAGAGACTGTGAGGAGTTTACTTCTGAGAAGGGGTTGGGCTGGTGGGTTTTGTCTCACCTCCCTTATGTGAGGGCCCTCTTGTCCATCTTTAAGTCTCACAGAGGGGCTCGCATAGGAGTGCAGACTGAAGCCAGCACAGACGAAGGACTGGCTGAGGGGTTGGATGTCCCCTGATGGGAAGATGGGGACATGCCTGGTCTGGTCCTCACTCCTGCGCAGCACAGGTTCCAGCACTGGTTTGGAAGAAAACAGTGCCCAGAGGGAAGATGGGGGAGTGGGCGGCCAGAAGAGGAGGCCTGAGGGAGCCTTCAGACAACTTGGGACGTAGTCGAGTTGGACAATAACTGCTCCTGGGCCCGTAGCAAGGCGGGGACCATAGTCCTCCAGCCCAAAGGCTAGGGGAGCATTCGTTACCTTGGCTTGGCCTGGAAATTCACAGGGCAGGGCCCACCACTTTCCAAAGAAATAAAAAAACAATTGTTTTTAACAAATGAAGGCAGTGAAAACTTGCTTAGATTTCCTGTGTGGAATACGAGAGCAATAAATAGATGTCATGCCAAAATGGGATAAAGACCCCCCCACCCTCAGAGCTGGGATGAAGTTGGATGGAGACCAGTGAAGAAGGGTAGGGACCCAGAAGAACAACAGATGAGACTTTGGGGAAGGCACTTTATGAGGTAAAAGCATTGGAGCCACCTAGTCCAGTTTAAAAATAGTCCCATCTGTTCTGGTTTCTATCTGCATGAACTATTCCCAGGTTGCCTTAGTAACCAGGGCTCCTAGGGTCATTTAGGGGGGCAGGTACTAAGGAGGGTGGATGTGCTGGGAAATGGGAATGGAATATGTATTGACAGATCCCTTATGCAAACTGAGCAAGGCGGGTGGTGATTGCTGTCATGAGTTACTGATGGCAGTAAATGTCCCTCTTATCCCTTCCTTGGTTACCAATGCCTTAAACCTTTAAGGCTTGGGAGATGCTGGGAAAAGGAGAGTTCTGGGGATACAAGACTCAGAATTCTTTTCTTCCCTCTGCTTCCACATAGGACCACATTGGTTTTAAATCTAATTAAAAGTCAAGGCTGAGGGCCCCAGTAGCCAAACCTCAGTTCCTCCTCGGCTCATAGCTGATACGGGGAAACAATTCAGGTGTCCAATCTAATGGGATTGTGGATGTGGGGGGAGAGACTGTGATCCTGGGTGGTTCTCCCCCATCTCATCTCCTTCTACCTCTTGCTCTCTTGTCTGCTTGATCATTCAGGATATACCTGGGGTTGGAGTTGGTGGGCTAGGTCAAGACAAGGCCAGTAAAAAAAAAAAAGAATCTAAAGACTAAAAATGGGCAAATACTAAAATATTGTTTGTGGATTTTAGAAACCACCCATTGATAAGTTAAATGTTAATTTTCTGATACAAGTTTGGATTATTAAAAGAGATGGTTTATGAATATTTAAAAACAAGTGTGATCATAGATATCAACATGAATTCGTCCCAGCCAAATGCTGACCCATTAACTTTACTTTCTTCTTGCCAAGTGTCTCTAAAGAGGTAGATTTGGGAAACTATACATTGTATGTCCTTTATTAACATCCTCCAGCTAAAGACCACCAGGAATACACCTGCAGTTGAACAAGTTGGGTTTAATGCTCATAGAAATGATGGAGAGAGCGTGCCATGGGAACTGTGGTTGTAGAGAGTGAAAGGGTATTAGGACTTACAGGACTTACATTTTGGTTAACTGATTTGGGGGAAGGTTTAAGGAAGTGGGACTTCATTCTGGATTGAGTGATCTCTGAAAAGCAGGGATAGATAATTCTGTGATTATTTTATCCTGATAAAGGGCAGACCAGAGTGAAGCAAAGTTGTAATTGGTAATGAAACAGTAGTCACTCAGCTGGATGAGGGGGATGTTTGTCATCTTGTGGTTTGCACACTTGACCTTGTTTTGTACTTAGACGGAATTGTGATAGTCACTGAACACCTGTCCTGTGTTGGTGTTTTTTGAGTTTGTGTCCAATAGGACACCGTTTCCTACCTCTGAACCCAGGTCAGCCCCTAACAACTCTGAAGCCGAGCTGTTCAGGCCAGTTCCTGAATGTCAGGAGCTGCTTTCCTCTTCCTCACCTCTGAAACCATTACAAATAAAATCATAGTTATGGTTCCATTCATAGTAGAGTTTGGTGGAATCCAAACTGAACATGTATAAATGTTGATTCGTGCATTCATGTTAGAGAAATCTAGTGATAGACCCAAGAGGTATGTTTTATTGAAAACGTGTATAAAAATATGGAAGGCTCTGTTATCAACAGTAACACAAGGACATATTAAGTAATATTGAAAGTGTTTGTAACTTGTATTGACTAAATCCAACGGGCCAATTTGTATCTATTTGGATTGACCCTCCCTCTAAAAAATTGGTTGTGCCCTGGCCATGTGGCTTAGTTGGTTGATACATCATCCTGTGCACTGAAAGGTGGCAGGTTCCATTCCTGGTCAGGGCACCAAAACAAACAAAAAACAAAACAAAAAAAAAATTGCTTGACCCTGTCTGAGGGATAAATTCAGAGATCTATAGTAGCAAAAATGAGAACAACACAGAAACAATGAGAGAACAACACGGGACTTCCAATTGGCTAAAAAATACTTGTCCTTATAATGTGTCAGTTCATACATAGTGAGAGCCTGCTATGTTCTAGGCCTTTCTAGGAGCTCCAGAGGATAACAGAACCACAGGCATGCGTTGTAAATACAGCAGTTCTTCCGTGTCCGAGTGAAGCAACCCCGAAAGTATTGTGCATTCTTCTCAATGTGATTGTAAAGGGCCACAGCAAACCAGTGGAGGAGCTGACAGAAATTGATAAGAAAAGACTGAGGGGGACCCAGTAGATAACTTGGGATATCTGAAGGGCTGCCCATTGGAGAAAAGGGTCCTGTTTGCTGCATCAGAAATAAACGGGGGGTTCTAGAAGTTCTAGCTAATATTTATTATTGAGTACTAAAATTTAAGGCAAGGCACTTTCCTTGCAATATCTAATTGGCACAGTACAGTGGCTGTTATTCTCTTACCCATGTGGCAGAGGAGAAAGCAGGTGTAAAGAGGGTTCATCGGCTCAGGTTTCCACAACTAGTGAGGTGCGGAGCCAGTTCTGATGTAGAGCCATCCCACAGGGGGACCACTTGGCTGTAACTTGCTGGGAACAACACAGAGGAAATTTCCTCCAATTCTGTTGCCCTGCCCCTTCCATCTTGTGAGCTGGGACCAGATGACCACGTTCAGTCCTCTGCCTCCGAGGCTAACGTAGTTCACATATACATGCCTATTGCAAATCCAGGAAGCCTCAACACTTGGCTCACTTAGACACTCTGAAAAAGTGACCATTTTTCCTGTCACCCTTTATTGCTTACTACCACCAGGTGGCACCTGGGCAGCAGAATTGTCAGTGGGCGGGACTCACCCTGTTGACTAGCTCTGGTGCCTGCAATGCAGCTGCTGATGGTTTGGCCCCTGAGCCAGTTGGGAAGAGACCTCCGTAGGATGAGTTTTTGTGCTCCATACACTACCTTCAGTAGGAGGGTCTGATCATCTAGATAGGTGAGGAGGGAAGTTTGAAAAAGAGCCTCCATAGGTCACCCTATCTCCCAGCCTAAAGGGCTCCAGTGCTTGGCAAATTTAATTTTATAGGGAGGTTTCCCCATAAGGAACTTCATCCATTTTTCAACTCATTTTGCTTCATCAGTTGGGGAGCAGATCATATCTCCTCCAAACTCCTTGAGCTCCTTTCCTACCTGCTCACTTCTGAGAATATGGAGGACATAGGAGGCAAGTAGAAAATGGTTCATTATGTAGTTCTGCAAGCTGAATGAAATAATCTAGATACTGTAAGCCTCAGAGAAGTAGAGAAAGGGACATGAGAAAATTTTAAGATTGGGCAGGAATAAGTTTTAGCAGCTTTGATGAAACAGCCTGATGAAATCTATGCCTGCAGAGCCAGATAAAATGTATCTGCTGCAGATCTAATCTTTGCTCACAGATCAACCCTAGTTCCTGTGTTGCACTAAACAGAATAATACAAGCTCCACAAACACTGCATTAAACAATAACCATTTTATGACCAACCCTTCCCTCTAGGGCTTCCAGTTAGTCCAGTTTTTTAAAGAGAGAAATATGTTTTTATTGCTTTTAGAGAAAGAGGAAGGGAGAGGGAGAGAGGAACGTGGGTCAGTTGCCTTCTGTACATCTCCCCACCCCAACCTGAGTATGTGCCCTCTATGTGCCCTGAGCGAGAATCAAACCAATAGGTGGTGGGAGGACGGAGCCACACCAGCCAGGGCCAATGAGTCTAATGTCTGTCCCCAGACAACACCCTCTAAATCCCATTAACTAGTAGCGGTCATCAGCAATGTACCTTGCATCCCCCCCTTTCTAAACCTATTCGTACAATGTAAAACTGCATTAGTTTTACATAGGACTATGCCCCAAATCTTCTAACTCCGGCAAATGAGAAATGGAATCATCACATTACTCTTTGTTTCTTATTTTCATGTTATCAGTTGTCAGAGTCTGGAAATGGAATCATTTCTGCTGCAGCTGAGCCTCTCTCCCCCTTTGTGGAGCCAATTTGGTTTTAATCAGTCATCTACGGACTAAATAACTCTTGGAGATTTCTGAACAGAAAGGAAGGCTCACTTCCTATTCACCCTGCTTCCCCCCTCCCCCTCTTTCCTGAAGACAGGATTCTCTCAGCTCCGTAATTCCCGGATTCTCTAGCGTCTGCCGCTTCACTGCACAGACCGCACAGACCGCAGACAGGGCAGAGGACTAAGGACAGGACGGACAGCGTAGGTCATGGAACACTTCCATTCCAAATAGGGTGATTTCCTTCCCTGGTTTAAGGACAGCCGGAGCACACTGAGGGAAAGTGCTTAGGGTACGAGCATAGGGAAAGCTGGCAAATGAACATGTAGGAATCGCAGACCAAGTCCTGCCAAGCCCAATGGAGAGGAAGGGAGCCCTGCACTCGCGTTCCCTCCGAAAACGGAGAAGCTCTGTGTGACGTCACGCCGCCGCCGCCCAATCCCCGTGGGGGGCGCCTGGGCCCGCCCCCCGGTTTAAATGGCCCGCAGACCGCCGCGCCTCCCCGGCCAGTGCGGTGCGGCTCGGAGCCGCTCTCCGCGCCCTCCCGCCCCCCGGCCGCCCCTTCGGCGCTCGGTCCGATCCCGGAGGCCCGGCTCCCCCTCCCCGGCGGAAGAGGGCGGGTCCGAGGCTCCGACTCCACCTCGCCCTCTGCGGCGGGACCCGCCCGGCCATGGGAGGAAGGGCGTGGCTCGGAGTCCCTGCCTTTTAGGGTTTACGGTTAGCGGCGGGGGGAGCGGGGAGATCCGGCGCCTCCCGGGTCTCTGTCCGGAGGGCTCTCCCCAGGAGGCAGCATGGAGCGCGCCCCGGGAGCCGGCTCCAGCCCCGGCCCGCAGGACCGGCCCCCCGCCCCCGCCGCGCCCCCCGGCCAGCGCCCCGCCGCGCCCCCCGAGCCGGCCCCGAGCCCCGGGGAGCCGCCGGCCGGCCCGGGCGCGGCGGGCGAGGCGCTGGCGGCGCTGACGGCGTTCGGGCGGCGGCTGCTGGTGCTGGTGCCGGTGTACCTGGCGGGGGCCCTGGGGCTCAGCGTGGGCTTCGTGCTGGTCGGCCTCGCCCTCTACCTGGGCTGGCGCCGCGTCCGCGACGGCAAGGAACGGAGGCTCCGCGTGGCGCGGCTGCTGCTGGACGACGAGGAGCGGCTCACGGCCCAGACGCTGTACCTGAGCCACCGGGAGCTGCCCGCCTGGGTGAGCGCCCGCGCCCGGCCCCGGCCCCTGCCCCGGCCCCGGCCCCGGCCCCCGGCCCCCGGCCCCGGGCTCTGCTCCGCGTCCCCCAGGCCGCTCCCGCCTGGGACCGGCCCGCCCGGACGTCCCCGCTCTCCTGGGACCGACCGCCCGCCCCCTCCCCTCGGCGCCGGCTCCGATCCCTCCCAGAACCGGGCTTCTTCCCGCCGGGACAGCCCCGCCCGCTGCCCGCGGGCCGCCGGCGCCTCTGCTGCTCCGGGGCATCCGCAAGCCACAGCCGCTCAGAGGGTCTCCTTCCCTCTCCTGTCCTGGGCTCCCCACCCCACCCCCATTTCTTTTCCCGCAGTCACCCTCGGGGCCCCCCGGGGGGCACTGCCCTGGCGGACTGAGAGGAGCGGGGAGGAGGGCACCCTGCACCTGGCCGCACTCTCCGGCCGCAGCGCAGGGGATGCGGGCTGCAGGGCGCACGGGAGGGGGGGTGCGGCTGCTGCAGTGCCCGCAGCCCTCACCCGCCGCCTGGCAGCCCCACCCTTTTCCGGAGTGTGGGCTGCGTTTGTTAGAGGCCCAGATCCTTATCTCTTTGCCCTTACCCATCGGGCCGTTCCCCAGCCCCTCCTGCCCGCTCCCAGCAGAGGTGCCAGCCTAGAGGGACCAGGCCGGAGAGGAATCAAAGTTGGCACTGGACGGGCACAGCCATGTTGCCCAGGCCAGGACTGGAGAGGCGAGAGGGGAAGAAATGGTCCCTGGGGACACGCAGCCCAGGCAGCCACTGTCCTTTGTTCCTCCTGCTCTTCCACGGAACGAATCCATCCGAAGCTACTCCCCCCTCCTCCCCCAGCAGGAGCACAGGTGCCCTTTCCCACAAAGGAGCCACACTGATCCATAGAAGAAAAAAAAACAAAGGCCAGGGCCTGCAGCTGGTATCGCTTCTGGCCCTCCCTGACTCAGGGAGCCGCTTCCCCTTGGCACTCCTGGCACAGAGGCCGGTCAGAAAGGGCAGGCTGCACAGAGGACCGGGCCTCTCCGAGCCCAGGATTTCTTCCTCAAACTGTTTGCCAGGACCTCCCCCTCCAGAAAGAATGTGCCCGTCTCACTCCTCCTCTGCCGGCAGCTGTCCTTTCACATCCTGAGCGGCCACAGAGCAGCCAAGTGCGGCCTCCCCCTCCGGCCCCACCCAGCTCCCCCCTACCCCCTCCCCCAGAGACCTCGGGGCCCCCAGCGGTGGAGGCGGCCCTCACCTCACCTTCCCTCTCCTCTCAGCATCTCCGCAGGAAGCCGCAGGCTGTGCTCAGTACTCTGTCTCCCCCCTCTAGGTCAGCTTCCCAGATGTGGAAAAGGTGGAATGGCTAAATAAGGTGAGAGTTGTCTGCATTTTTACTTTTCCTAAGTGGGAAACAGGCCCCTCCTCTGGCCGTCCTCTGCCACACTCAGTCCCGGCCCCAGCCCGTTCTCCCTGCTCCCCGGGGCGCATTCTGAAGGGACTTGACCTCGGAGGGGGGACTGGGCTCTTCTGTGACTGGCTCCCTCTCCCCCCAGATTGTGGCCCAGGTCTGGCCCTTCCTCGGGCAGTACATGGAGAAGCTTCTGGCTGAGACGGTGGCCCCCGCTGTGCGAGGATCTAACCCCCATTTACAGACATTCACATTCACCCGAGTGGAACTGGGTGAAAAGGTGTGTGTGTGAGAGAGAAGGAAAGTAAGGGGAGGAGGAGAAAGCAACAGGGACAGGGGGGGGGGGGGGGGGGAGGTCAGGGGAGCTTGAGATACTCCTCCCCTCCCCTTCCTTTCTCTCAAGAATTCACCTCTCTCTAGCCCTTGCGCATCCTAGGAGTGAAAGTCCACCCGGGTCAGAACAAACAGCAGATCCTGCTGGACATGAACATCAGGTAGCACCACTCAGCCCTCTCCCGCTTCCCGGCTCCAGGGCCTGGTCACGCGGGCCGTAGGCCCCGGCCCCCACTTCGCCGAGTGCTAACGTTTTGTTTTCCTCCCCAACCCCAGCTACGTAGGCGACATACAGATTGACGTGGAAGTGAAGAAATATTTCTGCAAAGCCGGGATCAAGGGCATGCAGGTGGGGCAGCCGTCAGGGGCCCCCGGGAGGGAGGGAGCCTTTGCCCTGCGTTTCCTGGGATGTGGGGGCGGATGTGGGAGTGAGGGGAGGGCAGGCGGTTTCTGAGGAAAGGCTCCGGTCTTCTCCTGTCCCAGCTGCACGGTGTCTTGCGGGTGATTCTGGAGCCGCTCATAGGAGACATTCCTATCGTGGGGGCTGTGTCCATGTTCTTTATTCGACGCCCGGTAAGGAGGGATGCTGAGGAACGATGGGGAAGCAGAGGATTGCGGGGGATGGTAGAATGGCCACCAAGGGGAATGGAGGAGGGGACTGACAGGCTGAATTCTGGCAACTGCCAGGTGGGCCGACCACGCCTCCGTGCGCCCTTTCTTTCCAGACCCTCGATATCAACTGGACGGGGATGACCAACCTGCTGGATATCCCAGGACTCAGGTATCGAGGACGGACCGAGCACCGGCCAAGTGGTGCGGCCTGGCCCGGGGGTTGCAGAGCAGTGAAAGGGAGCCCGGAGCTGAGCTGGGGAGATAAGACAAATACCCCTGCCAAGCACCAGGCTCTGGTTTTCCTTCTGCAGGGAAGGAAGAGCCCTGCAGACGGTTGGACGGGGCAGGAGGAGGAAGGCTGGGATGGCAGTGAAGATGGGACAGAGCAGGAGGCGGGGAATTGGGCAGGAGAAGAGCAGAGAGAGTTTCAAGAACGGACCTCCTTCGGGCGCAGGCCTCATGGTTGTGGGAAACATAAGTTGGGGTCAGGGCCCTCACTCACCTCCTTTTCTGCCCCCTGACCCAGCTCGCTCTCTGACACCATGATCATGGACTCCATCTCTGCCTTCCTGGTGCTGCCCAACCGCCTCTTGGTGCCCCTGGTGCCTGACCTCCACGATGTGGCCCAGTTGCGCTCCCCTCTTCCCCGGGTACGACCTTTCTCCCCTGAATAGATGCTTCTCTCGGGGACCCTGTGCCGGGCCCTTGGTCTCACTCTCTGGCTCCTACCCTCAGGGCATTATCAGGATTCACCTGCTGGCTGCTCGAGGATTAAGCTCCAAGGACAAATATGTGAAGGGCCTGATCGAGGGCAAGTCAGACCCCTATGCCATTGTGCGAGTGGGCACCCAGACGTTCTGTAGTCGTGTCATCGATGAGGAACTCAACCCCCAGTGGGGAGAGACCTACGAGGTGGGAGAGCTGGGGAACAGGGCTGGGGGAAACGGGGAGGCCTCGGACGGCTGAGGGGCGATGCTGACGGGTGGTCCTCACAGCTGCAGCCCACGAGACCCTTGTTCCTCCGCTCTCCAGGTGATAGTGCACGAGGTCCCAGGCCAGGAGGTGGAGGTGGAGGTGTTTGACAAGGACCCAGACAAAGATGACTTTCTGGGCAGGTGAGATTGCCGATGTTAGGATTCTAAAGCCCCAGTACTAGCAGGGTCACAAAGGTGTAATTATAGTCCTTTTCTTTTTTTAAAAAAAATATATATATTTTATTGATTTTTTACAGAGAGGAAGGGAGAGGGATAGTCAGAAACATCGATGAGAGAGAAACATCAAGCAGCTGCCTCCTGCACACCCCCCACTGGGGATGTGCCTGAAACTAAGGTACATGCCCTTGACCGGAATCGAACCTGGGACCCTTCAGTCCGCAGACCGACGCTCTATCCACTGAGCCAAACCAGTTAGGGCAGTCCTTTTCTTTAAAAAATTTTTAAAAATATTTTTATTGATTTCAGATAGGAAAAGAGAGGGAGAGACAGAAACATCAATGATGAGAATTATTAATCGGCTGCCTTCTGCATACGCCCCCCCCCCGCTCCCCCACTGGGCATTGAGCCCGAAACCTAAGCATTTGCCGTCGACTGGAATCGAACCCAGGACCCTTCAGTCCACAGGCCAACGCTCTATCCACTGAGCCAAACCACCCAGGGCCAGTAATTATAATCCTTTTCCAGGCCTGGAAATTGTGTATCGTTTTCCTTCCCAACCTCTCCCATCCCTTACCCCCACCCACACACAGGCACAGGCACGCGTGGGTGTGCGTGTGCACACACACAATCCTCTCCCGAGGATGAGGAGAAGGGAGTCCGAGCCGCCAGTCATGTCTGGGTCAGTGAGTGGAGGGCCAGTGGCACGCTACTCATCACGGCCCTCCCTCCCTCCCTCCCCCGGCCCCTCCCAGGATGAAGCTGGATGTGGGGAAGGTGCTGCAGGCTGGAGTCCTGGATGAGGTCAGTTAAGAAAAGAGGAAGGTGGGTGGGCTCGCCCACACGGCAGACAGAAGTTGCTCCATTGGTGGGGACGAGGCCGGGCGGCTATCTGATCTCAACGGTACCTCACTTTCTTCCACTTCCCCCAGTGGTTCCCTCTGCAAGGCGGGCAAGGCCAAGTCCACCTGAAGCTGGAATGGCTGTCACTGTTGCCAGATGCAGACAAACTGGAGCAGGTAACCACCAGGGGGAGCAGGACGAGGGCGGGGGAGCCGTGGTCATCGGGCATTAGTGCGGGGGACTGCGGGGCTCAGGTCTCTGTGGGGCCTGAGTCTCTGCGGGGGACTGCGGGGCCTGAGGTCGGACTGCCCCACCCCTGCAGGTCCTGCAGTGGAACCGAGGCGTCTCCTCCCGGCCGGAGCCCCCGTCAGCTGCCATCTTGGTTGTCTATCTGGATCGGGCCCAGGATCTCCCTGTGAGTGTGGCTTCTGAGAGCAGGTGGACGGGGAGCCTGGCCTGCAGCGTTCCCACCCCCTCCCTTCCGCTGCCTGCGTGGCTCCAGAAGCAGCAGCGTCCTGTAGCACAGGGTCCCAGGGGGTCAGAGCTGCCCAGAGAGGAGCGCCCCCTTCCTTCCCTGAAACAGAAACACCGTGATAGTGACTCTGAATTCGCCTCCCACAGCTGAAGAAGGGGAACAAGGAGCCCAACCCCATGGTACAACTGTCCGTTCAGGACGTGACCCGGGAGAGCAAGGTGAGGCCAGGGAGCATTGTGGGAAGTGTCCTTTGTGTGTGAGGCTGTTGGGGGATGACGTTCCCTTTGGGAAGCCGATCATGGTAAGAGATCAGCAATGGCACTATGACGTGGCCTTTTAAAAATGTGTTGGGGCGGCTGTTACGTGGACGGGACCCTCAGTCCTGTCCGCCCGCAGGCTGTCTACAACACCAACAGCCCCGTGTGGGAGGAGGCCTTCCGGTTCTTCCTGCAGGACCCTCAGCGCCAGGAGCTCGATGTGCAGGTGAGACGTCATCTGCTCTGCCTTCTCAGAGCTGTGCCGTTTCTTCCCCATGTTCTCCTTTCAGTCTATTTTATTTATTCATTTATTTATTTATTTATTTATTTATTTATTTATTTTTATATTTTATTGATTTTGTACAGAGAGGAAGGGAGAGAGATAGTTAGAAACATCGATGAGAGAGAGTCATCGATCAGCTGCCTCTTGCACACCCCCTACTGGGGATGTGCCCGCAACCAAGGTACATGCCCTTGACCGGAATCGAACCCGGGACCTTTCAGTCCCCAAGCTGACGCTTTATCCATTGAGCCAAACCGGTCCCGGCTCATGTCTATTTTTTTATATATATATATATTTTTTTATTGATTTTAAACAGAGAGGAATTGAGAGGGACAGAGAGTTAAAAACATCGATGAAAGAGAAACATCAACCAGCTGCCTCTTGCACACTCCCCACTGGGGCCATGCCCGCAACCAAGGTACATGCCCTTGACCGAAATCGAACCCGGGACCTTTCAGTCCGCAGTCCGACGCTCGACCCACTGAGCCAAACCAGTTTCGGCTCATGTCTATTTTTAATCCATCTATCTAGACTCTGTCTCCTCTACTCTATTGTTCCCCATTATACTAGAATCTTCCTAATAATGAGGGGATATGGTAATTGACTCACATCCTCACAAATATGGTGACACCCATAGCCAATAGGAAGGGAGTATGCTAATTGACTGTCATGCCCTCAAAAATGGCGGTGCCCAGAGCCACCAGATGGCAGCGCCTAGTCCCCTCTGCCCCGCCAGGGCAGCAGGCGCACAGCATGGCCAGGCCCATCCCCAGGCGGGTCCGGCTGTTTTGCTCGCCTGCCTCTCCATCTCCTCTGCTCCCCAGTCACCAAGGGCTGCCTGAGGCTCAGGTAACCAGGGCTGGCTGAGGCTTGTGCTGCCGGCAGTGGCAGCAGCTGAGGTGTGATGGGGGCATTGCCTTCCCCTGTTCGCCAGGTCACCTCCTGCCCCTGAGGGGGTGGACTGGGCTGAGGGACACCCCCCTCCAGTGCATGAATTTTCATGCACTGGGCCTCTAGTTTTTTATAACTGAGAATTGTACACCTAAAAAGAGTGATTTTTATGGTATGTAAATTTGTAAATTGTGCTCGAATTAAAAACAAAGAACATTATCTATAAGGTACCTAGTATTATTATTGTTTGTTATTAATCTTCACCTGAGGATATTTTTTCCATTGGCTTTTAGATAGAGTGGAAGGGAGGGAGGGAGGAGGAGAGATGGGCAGGGGATTAGGTGGGCGAAACATTAATGTGAGAGAGACATATTGACTGGTTGCTTCATGCACCTGCAACCTGGGCTTGTTCCCTGACCAGGAATTGAACTGGTGACCTTTTACTGTATGGAATGATGCTCAACCAACTGAGCCACACCAGCCAGGGCACTTAAAAAAAAATGCCCTAGGTGGTTTGGCTCAGTGGATAAGGTGTTGGCTTGTGGGACTGCAGGGTTCCAGTCAGGGGCACATGCTTGGGTTGTGGGCTTGATCCCCAGGGGGGCAAGGGAGTGTGCAGAAGGCAGCTGATCTGTGGTTCTTTCTCATCATTGATATTTCTATCTCTATCTCCTTCTCCCTTCCTCTCTGAAATCAATAAAAAAATATATTAAAAAAAAATTTTTTTTTGACTGGGGATTGACCCACAATCTTGGCGTATCAGCAGTTGAGTCACCCGGGTCACTCAGCCGGGCTGGGTACCTGGTGTTTGAAAGGTCATAGGAAAAGCATGAAAGAGCGCCTGCCTTCGTGAAGCCTACTGGCTGGTTTCATAGACAAGACATAGACAGGTCAAGTCCCCCACAGAGGATTAGATATTGAATAGTGGGAGTAAAATACCCATCGCAGAGGGCTACGATGGCCAGAGAAAGGTGCAGAGGCTGGAGTAACCGAAGGTTCTGTGAGGGAAGGAGGATTTTATGTGGGCCTTGAAGGATGAGGAGGATTTAAATAGGCAGAGAGGAGGATGAGAACGTTCCAGGTAATGGGAACAGGATGAGCACAGGCAGAAGGGGCATGGGTGGGCAGAGGACTGTGAAAAGCTGGCCCAGAGCAGGGCCGAAGGTCTGTGATTGGCTCGGAGAGACGGAAGGTGCTACCATGTAATTCCCGGGGGCCTCCCCGTCCCCCGTGTCTCCTCACTGCTCTCCTCCGCGCCTGCAGGTGAAGGACGACTCCAGGGCCGTGACGCTGGGGGCGCTGACCCTGCCCCTGGCCCGCCTGCTGACGGCCTCCGAGCTCACCCTGGACCAGTGGTTCCAGCTCAGCGGCTCCGGTCCAGGCTCCAGGCTCTACATGAAAGTGGTTATGAGGGTAGGAGGCGGGGGAGGCAGAGGGTGTGGGGGGCTGGGTTCCTTGGTGCTAAGAGTAAAGGGAGGGGCGGGGGGCGCTGACCTCTAGGATACATGAGCTGGTGCATGTGGAACCGCCTGGCAGGCGCACGAAGGATGTCAGTCTGATGGCGGGAGGCCATGGCGTCTGAAGAGGATAGGGTGGAGGGAACCCCATAGAGAGGAGCCGGAGAGATGGGACCTGGTTTCCCCATTATAGCCCCTGCTCTGCCCCTGGGTCCCCCCCAGACCGGCCTGCCGGGGGCCGGCTGCGCTGCTCTGATTCGACCATGACCCTCCCCTCCTAGATCTTGTACTTGGACTCGTCAGAAGTGCGCTTCCCCGCGGCCACCGGTGCCTCCGACCCGGACCGCGAGAGCCCCCAGCCCGGCAGCAGCGTGGACGCCCCGCCGCGGCCCCGGCACACCACTCCCGACAGCCACTTCGGGGCCGAGGTGGGTCTCCGCGGGGGAGAGGGCCCGTGCGGGGCTCCGACAGGCTCCCCCGGCCGCCACCCCTCCCTCACCATCGGGCGCCTCGTCCCTCTCTGCAGAACGTTCTCCGGATCCACGTGCTGGAGGCCCAGGACCTGATCGCCAAAGACCGTTTCCTGGGCGGGCTGGTGAAGGGCAAGTCCGACCCCTACGTCAAACTGAAGCTGGCAGGCCGGAGCCTGCGGAGCCGCGTGGTGCGGGAGGACCTCAACCCCCGCTGGAACGAGGTGTTTGAGGTCAGAACCGAGTGGCTACGCCGCCTCCAAGCGCGGCCCACGGAGCTCGGTCCCGGGGCGGGCGGAGAGGTTCTGGCATCCGGAGGAGAATCCCCTTTGTCCGCACCGTTTTCTCCCCCAGGTGATCGTCACGTCGATCCCAGGCCAGGAGCTCGGGGTGGAGGTTTTTGACAAGGACCTGGACAAGGACGACTTCCTGGGCAGGTGAGAGAGGAGCCGGCGGGGAGGCAGGCCTCGGAGGCTGGCCTCCGGCGGACGGACTTGGCGCTGACCTCCCGGCTTCCCTGTTCGGACAGGTGTAAAGTGAGCCTCACCGCGGTCCTCAACAGCGGCTTCCTTGATGAGGTGAGCCTGGGCTTAGAATCGCAGTCCCTCCGGATCCCGACCCACACAGTCTCATCCTCACGGTCCCTCGGTCCCCGCACCGCGAACTTGAACCCCGCCGCTCCCGCAGTGGCTGACCCTGGAGGACGTCCCGTCTGGCCGCCTGCACCTGCGCCTGGAGCGTCTGACCCCCCGCCCCGCCGCTGCTGAGCTGGAGGAGGTGAGGGCAGCGGGAGGGAGGCAGGGCCCGGAGGGTCCAGGCGGACATTCCCGCTGATTTAAGGCAAGCGCCCGGCCCAGGGCTCACAGCGCTCCCCGCCCCAGGTGCTGCAGGTGAACAGTCTGATCCAGACGCAGAAGAGCGGAGAGCTGGCAGCCGCCCTGCTGTCCGTCTACCTGGAGCGGGCAGAGGACCTTCCGGTGAGATCTCCCCCACCCCCGCCCCCTGGCTCCCTGGCCCTCCTCCCTCTTCCCCCCTCCCACCTCCCTCCCCCCTCCCCCCTCCCCCTCCCTCCTCCCACCTCCCTCCTCCCTCCTCCGGCCTCCCACCTTCCTCCTCCCTCCTCCCACCTCCCACCTCCCACCTCACGCCTCCTCCCTCCCACCTCTTACCTCCCTCCTCTCACCTCCCACTTCCCACCTCCCTCGGGTTTGGATGCTCCTGTGTGTTAGGAATAACGGTAAATTCTGAGTTCCTCTCCTTCCCAGGGAGGCGCTGGGATAGGAAGAATTGTCTGTCCAAGGAGGGTGGTGGCTGTTGGTGATAATAGGGACATGATGCTGGCGATGGATAGACCTTGTGAGAGGAGAGGGGAGTCTGCCCGACTTGCTCCCAATTTAAGACAATTTTTAACATTAATATTAAATACTAGCCGAAACCGGTTTGGCTCAGTGGATAGAGTGTCGGCCTGCGGACTGAAAGGTCCCAGGTTCGATTCCGGTCAAGGGCATGTGCCTTGGTTGCGGGCACATCCCCAGTAGAGGGTGTGCAGGAGGCAGCTGATCGATGATTCTCTCTCATCGATGTTTCTAACTCTCTATCCTCTCTCTTCCTCTCTGTGAAAAATCAATAAAATATATTTTTTAAAAATATTAAATACTAAATATTTAGTACTTAACACAATGTTCTCTTTCTAGCTCCGAAAAGGTACCAAGCCTCCCAGCCCTTATGCTACTCTCACCGTGGGAGAAGCCTCTCATAAAACTAAGGTATCCGGAAGTGCTGCAGGGAGGGGGGGGGGGTAAGAGGAGTCCAGGAGAGGCCACCCACCACTGCTCTTCCCCTCCTCTCCGCCAGACTGTTCCCCAGACGGCAGCCCCCATCTGGGACGAGTGTGCCTCCTTCCTCATCAGGAAACCGAACACGGAGAGCCTGGAGGTGCAGGTACCGTAAATCCTTCCTACAGAAGTGTGCCGGTCCGCGGTGACCCAGGCACAGCCACGGGCGTTCCGAGACCAGTGTCCTCACCCTGAGACGCAGGGCTTTCAGAGGTAAAAGGTCCAGGTCTTATCTTTATGGAGCTCACACTCTTTTGGAAGAAAAATAACCAGAGAATACTTCCAGACCGGTACCTGCGGAGCTAAGAGGCACTAAGGGGGATTGGTGCCAGCTCCGTCGAGGGGAAAGGGCGGCAGTAAGAAAGGCATCCTTAGTTGGCCCCTGAGCTGACAGATAAACGGGCTCTGGCCAGGAAAGCTCTTCCGTCTGAGAAAAGACTGGAGGAGAAAGAAGGCAAATTATAGACTAGGGAGGCAGGCAGGGAGCATACTATTCCATCATGAGGGTGTTGAATAGTATGCTAAGAATTTGGATTTTATCTTAAAAGTATAGGGAAACGCCAAAACCGGTTTTGCTCAGTGGATAGAGCGTCGGCCTAAGGACTGAGGGGTGCCGGGTTCGATTCCAGTCAAGGACATGTGCATTGGTTGCGGGTGCATCCCCAGTGGGGGGTGTGCAGGAGGCAGCTGGTCGATGGTTCTCTCTCATCGATGTTTCTAGCTCTCTGTCCCTCTCCCTTCCTCTATGTAAAAAACCAATAAAATATTTTTCCCCAATAAAAGAAAAATCACATAGAAAAAAAAATCAATAAAATATTTTTTTTAAAAAGCATAGGGAAACATGTGAAGGAATGAGAGGTGACATATCCAGATTTGTACTTGAGGAGCAGGACAGAATGGACAACGCTGGGACAGGTAGCCCAGTTATGAACTAGAGTAACTGAAGCAGGAAATGGCAGGCAGATGGTATGTGGGGGGGTTGGCCTGGAGGGGAAGGAGGAGCCAGGAACAGCCTCCATGCTTACTCCTGGTTTCCTAGCATGGGTGGCTGGACAGATGAAGGTGCCGTTGACAACACTGGGAATGCACAAAGGAGGAGCTTTTTTGAGATCAGAGCCATCCAGGAGGTAGATCTATGGCCTGTTCTGATGTTCTTGGAGCATCATGAGCAGGCAACAGGTGGCAGCTGCCAGCATGAGCGTAGGACATCCTAAGGGTCTGTGAAAGGACGGAGGATGGCCATGCTGGGCCCTGTGACAACGAGAGGGCAGACGGGGAGTCAGAGCTCCCGCAGGCCTGAGGTGTGGCCAGGGCAGTGGGACACGCGCCAGGAGAGAGTGGGTGAGGGGGACCGAAAGGAGAGTCTTTCGAAAGACAGGAAGTGGCCAGGCGTTGCTGCGAGGTAAAATTAGATCACAGAGAATTAGTCATTGGCTCTGAAAACTAGGAGGTCGCTGGTTATTGCAGCAACGTCGGTGGGATAAATGGAGTGGAAACTAGGTATCAGTGGGGTGAAGGGTGAACAAAATGTGAAGCGGTATGGGAGGGAGGGACCGGGAAGGCGAAAGGTCACTTAGGAGAGCTGACTTCCTCCTCTGATGGAGTAATCTGATTCCTTCGAAAGTTGATAGAAAAATAATGCGACCTGCCGAAACCGGTTTGGCTCAGTGGATAGAGCGTCGGTCTGCAGACTGAAAGGTCCCAGGTTGGATTCCGATCAAGGGCATGTACCTTGGTTTCGGGCACATCCCCAGTAGGGGGCGTGCAAGAGCCCCTGCTAGGTAAGGGCCTGAATAGAGTTAGAAACATCAATGAGAGAGCCACATCGGTCAGCTGCACTGATCAATATGTCTCTCTCTCATTGATGTTTCTAACTCTATCCCTCTCCCTTCCTCTTTGTAAAAAAAAATCAATAAAATATATTTTTTGAAAAAAGAAAAATAACAGGAGCAGAGGTAGAGATTTAAATGAGCTCAGTTCCTCATCTCACCTAGCAGGGAATCGGTGGGTACCGAAGCTGGCAAATCATGAAGTAGAGATATAGGCCTGTTAATTGGGATTATGTTCGAACAAAGGAAAATGGGAGGTTTTGAATGTTAATATTTGGAGTATGAAGATAGGGATAGGATGGAAGACATTTACTTTCAGCGTAATTCGGTTTTTACTGTTCCTCCTCCTCCCTGTGCAGGGATTTCTGGTATAATCTGTAACAGCGGGGAAGTAAAGATAGGATGGCCTACTCGGGTTAAGAAGGGAAGGGAGGTTGTGGGAGCCACCGCTGTCCCCAGGGCTTCCTGTCCTTCACAAAAGGGAGTCTCTCACCAGTACCGGCGAGGCCTGGGGTTTGGGCCCGGAGCCTGGGGTTCGATCCTCATCTGTTGGTCACAGCGCTGTTGCCCCACAGGTTCGGGGTGAGGGCTCCGGTGCGCTGGGCTCGTTGTCCCTGCCCCTCTCGGAGCTCCTTGGGGCTGAGCAGCTCTGCGTGGACCGCTGGTTTGCACTCAACAACGGTCAAGGGCAGGTGCTGCTGAGAGCACAGCTGGGGGTGAGTGCCGGCGGGGGGGGGGGGGGCAGGAAGGGGGGGGGCAGAGGGCGGAGCAGAGCTCTGCCCCGCTCACCGCTCTCTGCGCCCCTAGATCCTGGTGTCCCAGCACTCGGGAGTGGAAGCCCACAGCCACAGCCACAGCTCCTCTTCCGTGAGCGAGGAGCTGGAGTCCTGGGGGGGCCTGCCTCACGCCACCTCCTCGGCCCCGGAGCTCCGGCAGCGCCTCACCCACGGGGACAGGTGAAGCCTGGGCGGGTGGGGGGTGGGGGGAGATGGGGCGCATCGGGAATAGAAAGGATGCGCTGCAGGTGCCCCAGGCTCTGCCTCCTCCCCGACCTGCCTCCGCCCCGCACAGCCCCGCGGAGGCGCCGGCCGGGCCGCTGGGCCAGGTGAAGCTCACCGTGTGGTACTACAGCGAAGACCGGAAGCTGATCGGCATCGTTCACAGCTGCCGGTGAGACCCCGGCCGCGGCCCGGGCCCCCCGCCCCCCGCCCCCCCGCGCGGCCTCAGCACCTCCGTCCCCGCTGCAGGTCCCTTCGGCAGAACGGACGGGACCCCCCCGACCCCTACGTGTCGCTGCTGCTGCACCCGGACAAGAGCCGCGGCTCCAAGAGGAAGACCTCGCAGAAGAGGTGGACCCTCAATCCCGAGTTCAACGAGCGGTCAGTCCGGGGCGCGGGGGGGGGGGGGGGGGGGGGCGGCTGGAGGAGGGCCCCGCCCTGACGCCCCTCCCGCCCAGGTTCGAGTGGGAGCTGCCCCTGGAGGAGGCCCTGCGGCGGAAGCTGGAGGTCTCGGTGAAGTCCAGCTCGTCCTTCATGTCCAGGGAGCGGGAGCTGCTGGGAAAGGTGAGGGGCCGGCCGGCCGGCCGAGGGGAGCGTGCGGAGCCGCTGGCATCAAGGCTGCCGTCCCTGCTGGGCAAGGCGGCCAGAGCGTCCCGATTTTGGTGGGACAGGCCCGCTTTTGAACGATTTCTCCCGTGTCCCGCGGCGTTTTTAAAAAGTCCCGATTTTCGTCCAAAAATCGGGACTTTTTTAAAACGCGCGGGACGCGGGGAAAATAGTTCAGAATCGGGACGATCTGGCCACCTCATGCCAGGGAGGAAGCACGCCCAGCGGCATCACTCGGTGGTCACCCAGTGCCCTCTGCACTGGTTCGGGACGGGAAGTGAGGTGAGGGGACACAGTCTTGGAGCTATCGAAGTGACGTCCTGCCTTCGCCTCCTCCAAACAGGTGCAGCTGGACCTCGCGGAGACAGACCTGTCCCAGGGTGCGGCCCAGTGGTGAGTGCCTGCGGTTAGGGGATGGCCCAGACACTCAGTAGGAGAAATCCCAAACAGGAAGGGGAAAAGGGTGCAGACTGAGCCGAGAACCAAAAAGCTCTTAGATCGTGTCTCGTTTTTTTTTTTTTCTTTTTTAAAAAAATATATTTTTGCTGAAACCGGTTTGGCTCAGAGAATAGAGCATTGGTCTGCAGACTGAAAGGTCCCAGGTTCGATTCCAGTCAAGGGCATGTACGTTGGTTGCAGGCACATCCCCGATGTGCAGGAGGCAGCTGGTCGATGTATCTCTCTCATCGATGTTTCTAACTCTCTATCCCTCTCCCTTCCTCTCTGTGAAAAATCAATAAAATATATTTTTCTATGATTTTTTTACAGAGAGAAAGGGAGAGTGATAGAAACATCAATGAGAGAGAATCATAGACCAGCTGCCTCTTGCATGGCCCCTACTGGGGATGTGCCCACAACCAAGGCACATGCCCTTGACCGGAATCGAACCCGGGACCTTTCAGTCCGCAGGCCGACGCTCTATCCATTGAGCCAAGCCGGTTTCGGCTCGTGTCTCATTTCTAAGAAGACACAAGAGTCGACGTTACACCTGACTGTTCTCTGCTTGCTCCCACAGGTACGACCTGACGGATGACAAGGACAAAGGCAGCTCCTAGGAGCAGGGGGTGCCCGGCCTCACTGCTGCCCTCCGCCTCGCCTCCTGCCACATCACCGCCTCAATGCGACGAGCCAAACGCCAGGGCCTGAGGCAGGGCCTGTGCCCCTCGGCCCTCTTACCTCCCGGCCCTGGCCAGGGCCTTTGCCTGACCAAAGAGGGGAACTTCTTCCCTGCACGGCCTTTACCTTCGGGGCTCCCGAGGCAGGGACCTGCTCTGCCTGCAAAGCCTCGGTCCCGTCCACTCCTCGGGGCCTCTGAACCTGTGCCTGGCCACTGGCAGCACTAGCAGTGGCACCAGCTTATGCCAAACACATTTCTAGAAAGACCTTTTGTCTTTCATGGAATGGTCTTCTTCCTGTTGTAAACGAGAGGCGAAGCACACGGGTAGGAAGTGGGCAGGCTGACCACTCGAGCTCCTAGCCTCTCGGACCCCTGCATGTAGCGAATGAATAGCACCCCTGTCCCATGTGCATTTCTGACCCCTCGTCCCTCCAGCCTGTCCCGAGCGTCACACCTGCTGCAGTGACGGGGCCAGCCCGCCTCCTGCTTCCCCTTCGGGAACTGGGAACACGGCTCCTGCCCACGCCTTCAGGTAGCAGCTAGCACTCTGCGAGCCTCGAGCAGGGGGCCTCAAGGACGGAACAGCAGGGCCAGTTTTTTTTCTAGATGCCTAGGCTGTTGACTCACTGACTAGAACTGAATCTCGTCATTTTGTACCAGCTCCGCCAATTCACTGTATCTTACATTAAACATTGCATTCAGTCCAGCTGTGGCTCTTTTCCTTAAGGACAGGGATCCAGCCTGCCTGTTAGATGCTTATTCCAAGTGTCAAAAGCCCGTGTTTGAGTCTACAAATCATGTCCGTTCACTTAATGGTCAGAACCTATTGTGGTTGCAGCCGCCAAGAACGTTTCCGCCGAGAAGGTCAGGGACCTGTAGGGAGCTGCTGCTGCTGAGCTGGGGAGGTTCGCTCCCCGCCCAGCTTGTCGCTGACCATCCTCTCACGGGCTCTCCAGGAAAGGGATTCATTCCCAAACCCAGGCACCTGGCTCTCCCTCAGCACAGGCTCCGTGTCTCACAGGTACGTTTACCTGGAACCAAAAGACCAGGCCCGGCCGACGGCAGCGAGATGGGAGTCATTTAGACCCACTCAGGTCTGCTCCCCTCGGACTCGGCTCCTTTCCGGATCCTTCCTGGGATGCAAGCCTCGTGGCTGTGCTCCATCTGTCCTGCCAGCCACGTAGAAGGGGCACGAGATGGAGGAACAGGGTCACTGGGAGAGTTCACCTCGGGAAGGATGCTGTCCGCTGGGAGGAGAGGAGGCTCGGAGGGGGTGGGGGTGCGCAGAGAACTAAGCTCAGTCCCACAAGCTGTCCAACTGCTCCTGGCGAGCAAAAGCTGAACGTGGACTCCACGCCACCTACCAGCTCAGCCTGTGTTTTCTTTCTCTAACTCCTTTGTAGTCATGATGGATCCTGGCCGTCTGCTCCCTCCTCATTCATGTAAGAGAATCCCAATACTGGCCTTGTGCGAGATGTCTCCAACAGGGGGAACCCCCAAAACAGGGCATGAACTTCAATTCCTAAGGACTCTGTCTTATACTCAGTCCTGGGCATGTGGCCCAAGGCCTCCTGTTCTAGCTGGCTTCCGCACGCTCAGCCGATGATCTTGCAGGGTGAGCTTTTAAGAGGCACCCCTGGCCTAGTTCACCACTTCAAGTGATAAACATTTCCAGGAGACTAGGGGACATGGCACAAATGCTTCCACTCCAGCAGGGTCCCCACCCTCCCAGCCTTCTCAAGTTAGGACACATAAGGGAGGAGGTAGTGATCTACATCTTAGATACAATATTCAATACATTATTGCACCTATATATACAAAGATTAAACAAATTAAGGGTCATTAATCACAGGAATTTGACAACTGTATTGTTATTTCTCAAACAGCTGGCCTGCCACATGGACGCATACGTGATGCCTACCTCTTCCAGAGAAAGGCAGATACAGGTGCATATGGTTTACACCAATATAAATACTAGCCTCTTAGAATGTGGCTTTATTGGCCCTAACTGGTGTAGTTAAAATTCTTGCCAATTGAGAGGCAGAATTTTGCCTACTTTTATAGATTTTCCATCAGATAACCATGAGTCATTTCCTGCCCTAAAGAACTACAAGTGAATCTGACACCAAAAGCAAAGGCCACAAAAGCAAAAATAAGGAAGGGGGGCTATATCACACTAAAAGGCTTCTGCACAGCAAAAGAAACAACAAAATGAAAAGGCAACTACTAACTGGGGAAAAATTACATGTCTGATAAGGGGTTAATATTCAAAATATATAAAGAATGCATACAACTCAATAGCAAAAACAAACAATACGGTTAAAAAATGGGCAGAAGGAGGATCCAAGATGGCTGCTCAGGTAGACACCTAACCGCAGCAGCACACAACAATTTCAATGGAATACAACTAAAATGTAGAGTGGACGTTGCCCAGAGCTACAGGTAGTCGACTGACTGAAAATTCTACAACAAGAAGGAAAGAGAAAACCAGAAGGAAAATCAGAGGAGCTGAAAAAAAGCCTAAGGTACAGGGACATGCTGCAAGCCCGCCCGCACGCATGCGCGCGCCGAGAGGTCACAGCCAGAGAGGACGCGGCCGGAGAGGAGGAGAGGGCTGGGTGCTGCCTGGCGTTCCATAGCAGGAAGGAAATAAAACCCCCAGCCTGGGCTGAACCCCCGAACCAGCAGCACTGAGCCCCAGTTATTGGCCAGACCCTGGGGACCCAGGCTCCAGCAGGGGGAGACAGGGCTGAGAGGCGGAATCCCAGAAGAGCGGCGAAAAGCAGGGTGCCCGGAGTCGCGCGCAATGCGCGCAGAGGACTGAATGTTGACTCTGATGCAGGATTGCCCTAGCGGGAAGAAACAAAGCCTCCGGTGGCGCTGAGCCTCAGTCTGGACTGCTCCAAACCCCAGTTCTGGGCCAATCCCTGGGGACCCAAGCTCAAGCAGAGGGAGACGGGGCTGTGAGGTGGAGTCCTGGGAGAGCGGTGAAAGGCCGAGCCCCAGGAGTCGCGCACATTGCTTGTAAGGGAAGGCATGTTGACTCTGATGCGGGATTGCCCTGGAGGGAAGGAAACAGGAGCCCCGGCTGTGTTGGGCCCCAGTTTCCACTGCTCTGAACCCCAGTCCTAGGCCAGACCCTGGGGACCCAGGCTCAGGCAGGGGGAGACAGGGCTGTGAGGCGGAATCCTGGGGGAGCGGCGAAAAGCGGAGCTCCCAGAGTCGCGCACACTGCGCGCAGAGGACAGTCTGTTGACTCTGATGCTAGACTCCCCTAGCGGGAAGGAGAAAAAAAGCTCCAGACTGGAGGAACGCGACCAGGAGCAGGAGCTCCTGCTGGACACTGGCCAGCCGGGCGCCAGCAAGGAGCCGGGCGACGGGGCCCCCAGGGGTGGGGGGTGCCCCTGAACCTTCGACCACTGAGCGCGGGCAATGGAGCCAAGGCCGGGGGATGCTTCCTGGGCGGCGCCGTCCCAGGCAACAGGCTAAAGCAGCGCAGGAGCCCGCGGAGAACAAAGGGGTGCCACAGGCCAACCTGCTGAGCTCCCAGGACAAGGAGGAAGAAACCAATGAAGTTCTCAATGTGAAGAAATCAAGTGAGAGCAAAAGATAGTAAAATTACTTAAGAAAGAATACAAAGAAGTTCTTGAAAAATCAAAGACTAAGTCAGAACTCAAATCACGAGCCAACATTGCAACATAAATGCGTTTAAAAAAAAAAAAAGAAAAAAAAGGACAGAATGTTGGAACAGCAGCGGCCAGGCCTAGAGTGGCCAGACACAAGGCAGTGGCAGCCAGGTCCGGAGCAGCAACGGCCAGGCCCCAGAGCAGCAGCAGCCAGAACCAGAGCATCAACAGCCAGCACTAGAGCAGCCAGACCTGGGGCAGTGGCAGCCAGGCCTGAGGCAGAGGTGGCCAAGCCCAGGGTGGCCAGTCCAGAAACACCCAGACCCAGAGTGGCCAGGCCCGGAGAAGCCGGGCCCAGAGCAGCCGGGATGAGAGCAGCCAGACCCAGAATAGCAGTAGCCAAGCCCGGAGCATCCAGGCCGGGAGCGGCCAGGCTTGGAGCGGCCAGGCCCGGGGCAGCCGGGCCCAGAGCAGCTGGGTCTGGTGCAGCCAGGCCCGGAGCAGCGGCTGCCAGGCTGGGAGCAGCCAGGCCCGGAGCAGCCGGGTCGGGTGCGGCCAGGCCTGGAGCAGCGGCTGCCAGGCTGGGATCAGCCAGGCCCGGAGCAGCCGGGCCCGGAGCAGCCGGGCCCAGAGCAGCCGGGTCGGGCGCGGCCAGGCCCAGAGCAGCAGCTGCCAGGCTGGGAGCGGCCAGGCCCGGAGCAGCGGCTGCCAGGCTGGGAGCGGCCAGGCCCGGAGCAGCGGCTGCCAGGCTGGGAGCGGCCAGGCCCGGAGCAGCGGCTGCCAGGCTGGGAGCGGCCAGGCTGGGAGCAGCCGGGCCCGGAGCATCCGGGCCCAGAGCAGTCGGGTCGAGTGCGGCCAGGCCCGGAGCAGCAGCAACCAAGTCCAGAGCAACTAGGTCGGGAGCAGCAGTGGCCAGACCCGGAGCAGCTGGTTGTGGAATGAACCAGAGCAACAGAGGCCAGGCCCGGAGCAGCCAGGCCCGGAACAGCTCGCTCCTCGCCTGCCCCTGCCCCACGGCTGCCTCTCAGACATGGCTGGAAACTTTTGCGGGAACTTGAGGGTCTGCTGAATCAAGTGATGAAGGCTTAGATCTAGATGTGTTGAGTTAGTATAGCGCTGGGGTGTTGATCTGTGAGTGCCTTGGGTGGGGCCTGGATGAGGCTAGTTGACCTATTTGGAAATGTCTTTTGTGTGAAGTGTATCATTGGGCATGTGGAGGTATTATTGATATGAGAAAATGCTAAGTAACTGATTTACTATCTGAAAAGGGATTTACTATCGGGGAAAGGGAGGGAGGAAGAGACTGAACATAAACTGCACCTATGGATGAGGACAATGGGGGATGGGGAGGGAGAGGAGGGTGGGGTGGGAACCTGGTGGAGGGGGGAAGAAATGAGGAACCTTTGTAATAATATGAACAATAAAGATTGATTTAAAACAAACAAACAAAACAAACAAACAAAAATGGGCAGAAGATCTAAATAGACATTTTTCCAAAGAAGACATAAATGACCAATAGGTATATGAAAAGGTGCTCAACATCACTAATCATACAAATAAAAAACACAATATCACCTCAAACCTGTTAGGATGACTACTATCAAAAAGTCAAGAGGGGCCCTGGCCAAGTAGCTCAGTTGGTTAGAGCATTGTCCCAATACACCAAGGTTGTAGGTTCAATCCCCAATCAGGGCACATATAAGAACCAACCAATAAATACATAAATAAATGGAACTATAAGTAGATGTTTCTCTTTTTTTCTCTCTCTCTCTCTCCCTTCCTCTCTATAAGATCAATAAATTAAAAATAGGGGGGAAAAGTCAAGAAGTGTTGGTGAGGATGTGGAGAAAAGGGAACCTTTGTTTATTATTGATGAGAAAGTAAACTGGTACAGCAACTATGGAAAACAGCATGGAGTTTCCTCAAGATATTAAAAATATAATAGCAGTCAGCAGCTGTGTATCACTGCAGGTTGTGCAGGACCAAACCAGAGAAGGTCAGACATGCATCACCACCATTTGTCCACCATCCAGAACTGAAATATCATTGCTGACATGTACACATAAGGAACTGTTTGACATTGAAATTGGGTCTTAAAAGAACTGTTGGCCCAGAAAGAAACTCACTACAGACTGATTCATATGCCTTTCAGCATAACCATTATTGCTTGTCTCATTTTCGGTTCTTATAAGTGTATTTCCACTAGGACATGATCTCACTCGCCAGTCTATGTGAACGACATAGACTGATGAACAAGAACAGACCCAGAGATAAGGAGCCATGGACCAGACTGTTGGACCTCAAAGGGAGGATGGGGATAAAAGGGAGAAATCAACCAAAGGACTTGTGTGCATACATATGAGCTTAACCAATGTCAAGGACAATAGGAGGGTGAGGACATGAGTGGGGAGGGGAGGTATTGGAATGGGGGATTGAGGACAAATATGTGATACCTTAATCAATAAAGAAATTTAAAAATTAAAAAAATTAATTTATATTTTAAAAATATATTAAAAATAGAACTACCATATGATTCAACTTCTGGGTATTTACCCAAAGAAAATGAAAAACTGTAATTTGAAAAGACTGGAATTTGCCGAAACCGGTTTGGTTCAGTGGATAGAGCGTCAGCCTGCAGACTGAAAGGTCCCGGGTTCGATTCCGGTCAAGGGCATGTACCTTGGTTGCGGGCCCATCTCCGGTAGGGGGTGTGCAAGAGACAGCTGATCGATGACTCTCTCTTGTCGATGTTTCTAACTCTCTATCCCTCTCCTATCCTCTCTGTAAAAAATCAATAAAAATATATTATAAAAAAGAAAAAAGACATCTGTACTCCCATGTTTACTGCAGCATTATTTACAATTGCCAAGACAGAAGCAACCTAAGTGTTCATCAATGAATAAATGGATAAAGATGTGAATACACACACATATACACACAAACTGCAATATTATTCAGACATTAAAAAATAAGGAAGTCTTGTTGAGACAACATGGTTTCACCTTGAGTGCATTATACTAAGTAAAATATAGGTAGGCAGAAGAAAAAAATAGCTTATGATCTCATTTATATATAGATGCTTTTATATACAATGTTTATTTACTGATTTTAAAGAGAGGAAAAAAGAAACATGGCTTTGCTGCAGGCATCCATGCACTCACTGGTTGATCCTTTCTATATTTTTACTAGGGGCCCAAATTCGTGCACCTTGAAAGGAACTGTGGGCGTGAGGTTGTGGTGGGCACAGGGGCGGGTTTTGGTCCATCCTCCGTGCCCCATCTTCCCCCACCCCCCAACCCCTACCCCCCGGACACATGGCCCCCAAACCCTTGTCTGCCAGCAGCCCCGCTCCTGCCGGCCACTCCCAAGTGCCAACCCTGCACGCACCCGCTGAAGGTGCTGAGCAGTTGGGGCCTGTGCCAGCAGCAGGTGAGAGTGGGGCTGGTGCCAGCAGTGGGTGCGAGCAGCAGCTGCTACCCCAATACCCCTCAGGAGCAGGGGGAGGTAGAGAAGCCCTCAGGGGCCATAGGGCTGGCCAGCAGCTGCTGCTCACACCTGCTGATGGTGCTGAGGATCGGGACCAACACTGGGCACCAGCAGTGGCAGTGGGTGCGAGTGGCGACTCCAGCACTGGGTGTGGGTGTGAGTGGGGCCGGTGCCGGCAGCAGGTGCAAGCACCGGGTGGGACCGCAGCACAAGGGAGAAAAGAATTTTCAGTAACCACCAGAGGCTCACCCTAATGGCAGAAACTGGCACCCCTCCTTGGTCTGACACGCCCCCCGCCCCCACCTGCTCCACCATCCTTCCATGGCCAATGCCTACCATGTTCTGTGCATGCCCCCTGGTGGTCAGCACGTGTCATAGCAACCAGTTGTTCAGTTCTGCTTGTTCTGCTGTTTGATCTATTTGCTTATTAGCCTTTTATTATAGAGGATTTTTAGAAGATATTTATTAAAGCTGGGGACAGGGAAATGAGGAAGGGCCTAGGATAGAAGAAGCAACAGAAGACTAAGTGCAGAAATGAGTCTAAGCTGGGCTGCTTTTTTTTTTTTTTTTAATATAAGTTTATTGATTTTGTACAGAGAGGAAGGGAGAGAGATAGAGAGTTAGAAACATCGATGAGAGTCATCGATCAGTTGCCTCTTGCACACTCCCTACTGGGGATATGCCCGCAACCAAGGTACATGCCCTTGACCAGAATCGAACTCGGGACCCTTCAGTCCCCAAGCCGACGCTCTATCCATTGAGCCAAACCAGTCTCGGCAAAGCTGGGCTGCTTTGGCTCACTAAGCATCAGAGAAAAGGGGGCATTGGTCCTGGCTGGTTTGGCTCAGTGGATAGAGCATCAGCCTGTGAACTGAAGGGTCCCAGGTTTGATTCCGGTCAAGGGCACATGCCGGGGTTTTAGGCTAGATCCCCAGTAGAGAGTGTGCAGGAGGCAGCCAATCGATAATTCTCTCTCTCATCATTGAGGTACCTATGTCTCTCTCCCTCTCCCTTCTCTCTGAAATCAATAAAAATATATTAAAAAAAGAGGGCCGTGGAGACAGGGTCAGGCTTGCCTGGGAGGAACTGCTGCTTGTCCATTGTTCCCTGTTTGCAAGCCTGTGGAGTCTCTTAGAGTTTATAAGATGCATAACTCCGGGGGAAGGAACGGGAACAGAAAGGTGCAGGTGTGCTCCTGGGAGGGAGAGTGGGAGTCACTGGTTCATTTTTTTTTTCCCTCCTTCTTTTCTCTTTTACTTGTTGATTCTTGTATGTCCCCTGACTGGAGATCGGACATGCAACCTTGGTATATCAGGACAATGTTCCAACTAACTGAGCTACTTGGCCAAGGCTATATACAGATTCCTAAAAAAGCCGAAACCGGTTTGGCTCAGTGGATAGAGCATCAGCCTAAGGCAGGTGTCGGCAACCTACGGCTCCAGAGCCGCATGCGGCTCTTTTGAAGCTTTGCCGTGGCTCCGCAGGGCCGATAGGGGGGGGGGGGGGCTGTATCACTTACCTTTCCTGAGCTGGAACAACCAGAGTGGCTGGAAAAATTACATTTTATGGTAGACATGACAGCACATCTAAACACACTAAATACAACCCTTCAGGGGAAAGGAGGCTCAGCCCTGCACATGCTGGAGGAGGTTTTGGCATTCGAGCGCAAGTTGACAGTGTTTGTCAAAGATTTACAGAGAGGTGCACTGTCTCACTTTCCCGCTTTGAGAGAGTTCAAACAAAGTCATGATACGATAAATTTGGAATATTTGAAGTCTCAATCACCACAATGCAAAGTTCCTTTGAGAAACGATTCTGTGAGTTCAGAGAGGAAAAAACCACATTATCCTTCCCTGTCACTCCCCTGGCGATCGATCCATCCCTATTGAATATGACTGCATTTGCAGGTGTAAGTCAACCTGACCTTGAGATGGAACTAGCCGATATAGCCGACAAAGATATATGGGTGTCCAAGTTCAAATGCTTGACCGCTACTCTTGAGGATGTTGCCATTCTGGCTCAGAATCATAAATGGAGTGATATTGAAAACATTCCCAAACAGGACAAACTTGTATTCGAAACATGGAATGCCATCCCCAACACTTATATAAACATGAAAAAGTATGCATTTGGAGTCCTGTCGATCTTCGGCTCCACATATGTATGTGAGCAGGTCTTCTCCAACGTGAACTATATTGAAAACAAACATCGATCACGCCTCACAGATGACAACTTGCAAGCCTGTGTGAAAATGAAGGTAACGTCTTACAGCCCTGATGTGCAGACACTGTGCACTGAGGTTCAGGAGCAAAAATCCCATTAACCAGGTAAATTAAATATTTTAATTAGCTATTAATTTGCAAAAATATATTTTACACTGTAAAGTGAAAAAGTCCTTTTTTCCTTCAGATTGAATCTAACTGCACGATCCGGTATATAGCATTAAGGCAAGAAACAATACATGCAGTGTCATATTTGTTTTAAATGTCGCAATGGTTTTGCGGCTCCCAGGTTTTTTTTTTTTCCTTCAGAAACGGGTCCAAGTGGCTCTTTATGTCTTAAAGGTTGCAGACCCCTGGCCTAAGGACTGAGAGGTCCCAGGTTTGATTCTGGTCAAGGGCATGTACCGTGGTTGCGGGCACATCCCCAGTAGGGGGTGTGCAGGAGGCAGCTGATGGATGATTCTCTCTCATCGATGTTTCTAACTATCTCTCTCCCTTCCTCTCTGTAAAAAATCAATAAAATATATTAAAAAAAAAAAAAAAAAAAAAGCAGGTCAGATACAGAGAACAGAATGGAGGCCAGAGGCAGGGGTGAAGGAGTGGGGATGGGTAAATTGGGTTAAGGGGGTCAAAAGGTACAAACTCCTAGTTATAAAATAAGTCCTGGGGATGTGACATACAGCATGGTGACAGCAGTTAATAATACTCTATTGCATAGTTAAAAACTGCTAAGAAACTAGATTTTAAAAGTTCTCACAAGAAAATAATTTTTTTGTAACTACATATGGTGATGAATATTAACTAGACTTACTGCAGTGATTTTTTAAAATATATTTTATTGATTTTTTACAGAGAGGCAGGGAGAAGGATAGTTAGAAACATTGATGAGAGAAAAACATGGATCAGCTGCCTCTTGCATACCCCCTACTGGGAATGTGCCCACAACCAAGGTACATGCCCTTGACCAGAATTGAACCTGGGACCCTTGAGTCCACAGGCTGATGCTCTATCCACTGAGCTAAAATGGTTAGGGCTGCAGCAATTTTCTTTACAATGTGGTGATCATTTTGCAATAAATACAAAATTGTTATATTGTACACCTGAAAGTACTGTCGATTATTCCTCAATTGAAAAAACAAAAACAAAAACAAAACTAAGAAGGCGATAGAGAGAAATGTGTGCTTGTGGGTAGAAGTATGTGTGCACACACCCATTTATATCAAACACATCTACGTACATGAGCCTAGGAGCGCTGAGAGGGCGCATGGGAACCTGGCGCTCTGGTCACTCTGGGAAAGAGGGTGGGAACTACTTCTCACTGTACACCTTTTATTCCTTTTGAATTTTGTACTTATATTATCTACTCAAAAATAAAGTTTTTTTAATTAAAAAAAAAAAAAGAACTGAAGCCCTGGCTGGGTGGGTCAGTTGGCTGGAGTGTCATGTATACACCAAAAGGTTACAGTTCCATTACCCGTCAGGGCAGGTACCTACGTTGCAGGTTCAATTCCAGTTGGATGCATGCGGGAGGTAAATGATTGATGTTTCTCTCTCACATTGATATTTTTCTTTCTCCCATCCTCTCTCTCTAAGATCAATAAAAAAGTAAAAAAATAAATAAATAAAATAAAAAAAATCCTCGAGTGAGGATTAAAAAAAAAAAAAGAAACAAAAAATGAAGATGGAAAGGCTCAGAAGGGGACCCAAGGAGGGTGCTAACACATGGAAAGCAGTGGCACGAGAATTAGAGAGCAGATCCCTTTTGTTATGTCCTGAATTTCTGGATCAAAATGAGCCTAAAACCCACACAGTAAAGAGAATTTAATGTAAAACATTAAATTCTCTTTACTGTTTAGCCAGCCTTAGTCAGATGTTTTGCTATTTGCAATTCCAAGAACCTTAAGAGACTTCATCCTCAAATCCAATGACCTTCACTTCACACCCTTTCCATCATTCATTCCCCTGGCCAATCACCCTAGTATTCTTGCATTCTTGTAGAGCCTTTGAAATATTAATCTCAAATGCACTATTTTCTACAACTCCCACTCTGCTGCAACGATCTCACTTCTTCAACCTCCTTGAAACTCCAGCCTTTAGTGACTTTCCATATTCTCTCAACTTAATAAGTCACTGCTGTACTCACTCCTTTTCTATTTGTGATGGATCATAAATACTCTTTTACTCAGACTCTCAATTCCCTCAATCCCATACTAATCCATCACGTCTATTCCATAAAACTCCAACCCATCACCCTTCCAGCTGCCTCTCTTCTCTGATCGTACAAACAGCGGAGGAAGGTGCCTTGTAGGTTGGCACCATTACCAATTCATGATCTCCCATTGCGACCACCCTCCATGCTGCTAAGCAAGTTCATGGGCAAAGCTCTGAGTAGGCACTTGATAAATATTAAATGAGTATTTGTGAACTGTCCCCAGTAAACTGTCTACTGTACCTACTTCAGACTCTTACTACTTTCTCAAGTCACCTCCTTCTACTTCCTCTCTTAGCAAATCAACCGCCTCACCTTCTACTTCAGAATAAAACTAAGAGTTCAATACATGGGAACTCTCAGCCTCTTAAATCCCCAACCCATCTCCTGTGGGCTTACTAGCATTGGTGTTCCTCCTGGAATTTCCTTTTTCACTCAGCCATTCCTTCTACAGATATTTGAGGGCCCAATACAGGCCAGACACTGTGCTTTGGTCCTAGAAACAGTGTGTGTTGGTGGGGAGAGGGAGCAGAGACATAAAAGATGGAGACAACGACATGAGCAAAGAGGACAAAGATCTGAAAGCTATTAGGTGTGGCTGAATCAGAGGTGTGACTGGTACAGGCAAGGAGTATTCGAAACCGTGCTGACATTTGTGGGCCAATGTTTGGATTTCATCTTTGTCAGAACACATGGGCCTGCCCTGGCCAGGTAGCTCAGCTGGTTAGAGCATCGTCCAGATGCACCAAGATTGCAGGTTCCATTCCCGGTCACGGCACCAAAACAGCAACCAATAAGTGGAACAACAAAGAGATGTTTTTCTGTCTCTTCTTCTTCTTCCCTCTCTCAAATTAACGAATAAAAATAAAAAAAAAATTGCTGAAACCTGTTTGGCTCAGTGGATAGAACGTCAGCTTGCAGACTGTGGGGTCTTAGATTCAATTCCAGTCAAGGGCATGTACATTGGTTGTGGGCACATCCCAGTGGGGGGGGTGCAGGAGGCGGCTGGTCGATGTTTCTCTCTTATCGATGTTTCTAGCTCTCTCTCTCTCTCCCCCTTCCTCTCTGTGAAAAATCAATAAAATATATATATTTTTTAAATAAAAAAATAATTTTTTTAAAAAAAGCACACAAAAAACACACACATGGGCCATGGCTCACTTGGTTGGAGTGCTGTCCTGTGCACCAAAGGGTCACGGGTTCTATTCTCCATCAGGACACATATCCAGGTTTCAGGTTCAATCCCCAATCGGGGCATGTGTAGGAGGTAACTGATTAATGTTTCTCTCTCTCCCTCCCTTTCTTTCTAAAATCAATAAAAACAGCCAAAACTGGTTTGGCTCAGTGGATAGAGAGTCGGTTTGCGCACTGAAGGGTCCCGGGTTCGAATCTGGTCAAGGGCATGTACCTTGGTTGTGGGCACATCCCCTGTAGGGGGTGTGCAGGAGGCAGCTGATCAATGTTTTTGGCTCTCTGTTCCTCTCTGTAAAATATCAATAAAATATATATATTTAAAAATGGGACTTGGGCCAAAACCAGTTTGGCTCAGTGGTAGAGCGTCGGTCTGCGGACTGAAGGGTCCCAGGTTCGATTCCGGTCAAGGGCATGTACCTTGGTTGCGGGCACATCCCCAGTAGGGGGTGTGCAAGAGGTAGCTGGTCGATGTTTCTCTCTCATCGACGTTTCTGGCTCTCTCTCTCCCTTACTCTCTGTAAAATATCAATAAAATATATATTTTTTTTAAAAATGGGACTTGGAAAGGACCTTATAAACTACCTGTGTATCATAAAACATTCTCATTATCCTTCCTCTTCTTTCCTTTATGAGTTGCCACCAACAGCACTTATTGGCCAGAATTCCAAGGCTATAGACATCTTTCTTAATAAACTCCTATTTGAAAGATGAAATAGAGAAGGGCGGAGACTGGGATTCCAGGACACAGGCTTTATTGAAGAGTACTACAGCCGGCTGCTTCCAGAGAAAGAGAGCGAGGGCGAGGGCGAGTGTGTGTGTGTGTGTGTGTGTGTGTGTGTGTGTGTGTAGGGGTACAAGCACTTTTTAAGGGGAGGACAAGGGACGGGGCTTAGGGCACTCAGCACATGCTGATTGGTGGTTTCATATAAGGCCCATGGGACTTAGGAATTGGGGGCTTAGGGTATTTGGCAGGTGCTGATTGTCCGGCTGCAGGTGGAGTTTATGTCTGTCCATCAGTTGGACGAAGGGAGAATCTATCACTATTTACTTAGGAAATAAATGTTCCCTTTACCTAAACATATTAACACGTAAGCTAGTGTTTAAAGGGTTAGCAAAGTTATATAAGTGAGTCCACAATTATTCAAGCTACTAAAGATCTATAGTACTGTATAATTCAAAAAATAGTTCTGTTGGATTTTTAAAAATATATATATATTTTATTGATTTTGTACAGAGAGGAAGGGAGATAGTTAGAAACATCGATGAGAGAGAGTCATCAATCAGCTGCCTCTTGCACACCCCCCACTGGGGATGTGCCCGCAACCAAGGTACATGCCCTTGACCGGAATCGAACTCAGGACCCTTCAGTCCCCAAGCCGACGCTCTATCTACTGAGCCAAACCAGTCTCGGCTGTTCTGTTGGGTTTTAAACGTATGTTTCTTTTTCTTGTTAAAAATATGTCCTTCCTAATTATTTTATGCTGAGACCAATAGTAGAATAAATATGCAATCCCTAAGAGCGTACAAGTCACACGCTAGGTAGGGAAAGAAAAGAAAACAGGCATTTGTTACAGAAAACCCACACATAATACACATAAGTCAGCCCTGCCAGTTAAGGCCATATTCAGTTCCGTTTGCACAAGGCAGATAGCACAGAGAGGAGGCTAGTCCTCCAACCTTATTTGCCAAGTGTCTTCCTCTCTCCCTTTTGCACTATTTCTCTATAAAAAAGACCAAAATGCTAGAAAATCAGATGATGCCAAGACCTCTTCTTGGCAAAGTGCCAAAGGAGAGCTATAGGTTGAGGAAAGGAAGAGGAGAAAAGAGAATCAGACAAACCATATACATAAAATAACTCCTGTGGAAGTGATGAAAGACCCAAAAAGGCGCTTGTGATGTGGCCCTCCCCCAAACAATCTCACACTCACACACCTAAGAGGAATGTATTCATTCTTACTATCCATCTCGTCTATGGATGTAAATGGAGAAAATACCAGCTAGCCCATATACTGGGAAGATTAAAGGAAATCTACTTACCAAACATTTACATACTACTTACTCTGTGCCAGGCCCATTGCGTTTTACAAATATTAGCACAGTTAATCCTCCCCACCGCCCTATGAGGTAGATGTATCCTGATTTCACAGATGGGGGAACTGAGGCACAGAGAGAACAAAACTTGCTAGACTGTTGCCCAGTAAATACCTGACAGAACCTGGATTCAAATCTAAGCAGGCTGGTCTGAGCCCACGCTGGGTTCTTTTAGCTGTTGTTTTTTTTATGGATTTCAGAGAGGAAGGGAGAGGGAGGGAGAAACAGTAACATCAATTATTCAAGAGAATCATTAATCTGCTGCCGACGGCATGCACCTCACTGAGGATGGAGCCTGCAAGGCTGCAACCCGGTTGTGTCCTGATCCGGAATCAAACAGTGACCTGGTTCATAGGGGGGTGCCCAACCACTGAGCCACACGGGCTGGGCTGAGCCCATACTCGTTAGCACCCCCTATGAGGCCTCTCTGATAACCTGGCCCCTCATGCAGCGCCTGTTTTGTAGAGGCCTCCAGGAATGGTTGCTAACTCCTCCTCATCCTTATTTCTGTTATTTAACCCATTACTGATCTTCTGAGAAGCTTTCTGCAACTGATAAACACCATCCACTGCCCAGAACGTTAACTTACGCCTAAGCTCTCCTGCCCTCCATCCGCTGACTGGCATGAGCAGGCAGCCCCAGGCTCCAGCAGGAGATGCTTGCCAGGGAAGTTCCTGATCCAGTGTGTGAAGGGGGGTTTGGCCGGGCTGGTTCCCTTCCAACACAGAGACCTTTGGGGCTTGTCTGGGGGGATGAGCTGTCCATCCCTGGGCAGAGGTGTCAGAGTGTCAGAGTCAGACCTCAGTTCCAAGGAGACCCATGAGGTTATCATGGGGTGGCTGGAGCATGGGCGGCTGCAGTATGAAGAACCTTCAAATGCGTGAGACCGGGAGAGTCTTAATTTCAAATCTTACCATTTATTTCCAACTACCATCTCATTAAAACAAAAAACAAAACAAAAAAAACCCTAGCCTGTTTGGCTTGGTGGATAGAGCGTTAGCCTGTGGACTGAAGGGTTCCAGGTTCGATTCCAGTCAGAAGCATGTACCTTGGTTGTGGGCACATCCCCATTAGGGAGTGTGCAGGAGGCAGCTGGTCGATGTTCCTAACTCTCTATCCCTCTCCCTTCCTCTCTGTAAAAAATCAATAAAATATGTATTTAAAATAAAAGCATTTTGCCCTGGCCGGTTTGGCTCACTGTCAGCCTGCGGATTGCGGGGTCTCAGGTTGGATTGCTGTCAGGGGCACATGCTGGGTTGTGGGCTCGATCCCCAGTAGGGGGTGTGCAGGAGGCGGCTGATCAATGATTCTCTTTCATCATTGATGTTTCTCTCTCTCCCCTTCCCTTCCATTCTCTCTAGAAAAGATAAAAATAAGCACTTTGGGGTTAGTGTTTCAAGTGAGACAGCAACTCAGGGGGCTCTGTTCACTCTACTAAATGGGAAGCGGAAGCTGGAGAGGCCGCACCGCTCTCGCCACAAGCTCCCCTCCCGCCGGCTGCCGCGGGAGCGCACCCCGCCCGCACCACCCGGAGACCCACCCTGAGGGGCCCGCACGGTGTTAGGGTCAGGGGTGAGGACTGTACATGGCTCACTGCCTTTCAGTTCCGGGACAGAAACCTCGCCTCAAAGAACTTGAGTCACTAACCGCAGCCACCGGCCGGAAGTCACCGCCCCAGCGTCCTTAAGGAGCCCGAGAACAGCGGTTCCGAGAGCCCGCGGGCGCGCGGACTACAACTCCCGGCATGCTCTGGGGCGGCGGAGTTAAGGAGTTAACCCCTCAGGGCCCGCGGCCGCCCAGCGCCCCGCCTCCGTCCCTCACCTGGATCCTGCAGGGTGAGTTTTGTAGGGCTGAGAATGGACTGTCCCCTTTACTTAAGTCGTGTGTGTGTGTGTGTGTGTGTGTGTGTGTGTGTGTGTGTGTGTGTGTGTGTGTGTGTGTGTGTAATGTATTCTAGAGAAATGATGCTGATTTTCCTGAAATGGGACAATTTGCAGTATTGCGTTTCAGACGTTTTTTGGGTGTTTTTGTTGTTGTTGTTGTTGGTTTTTTGCAAGTGGAAGACAGCAGCTATTTTCTGAACCACCGGACCTAAATGGAATCCCTACTCTCTTCCTCAGAATGCTACCTAATCCACCCCTTTCTCCCCAGAACAAAAGTAGCCAGCAACCCCTCCCCTCTCCGAAGGCCGCTGGCTCGCACCCTTCTCCTGCGCCCCCAGCGAGGCTTGTAATCTGGCACCTGCACCAAGGTTTTTGTTATCTCTCCGGTTGGGGGGCGAAAGAGGGGTGTGTACACAGGACCTCCCACTCCTTTAGGATTAGAGATTTCAGAATTTAGGCCCTTTGTCTGTCAGAGCCTGCCCTTCCCCTCAGGGTGCCACCGTGGAATCCCTGCAGACTCGGCTGGCTCGCTACCTTTGTCTGACTTTAATGGCTGGTGGTTTGAGGAAAGGGCTTCTTCCTTGGGAGTGTGGGTGGTGGGTGTCAAATTGGTGGTTGCCCCACCCCCACCCCTAAAACTACATGGCAGCGGAGCCAGTGGGTGCGGGTCACACTCAGTTTTCTATTACTGTCCTTTCTCTGTATTGTGCACAGCTCCAGTTCTGGGCTGGGAGGGAGGAAGACAGTAATTACAAGTATTGGGGATTACTAGGCTGCACGGGGTCAGTTGACGCCCCCTCCTCATCCATGGTGAGGATGCTGGTTTTTTTTCACCCTTTCTCTGCCCCCAGATTCCACTTTAACTATTTCAGTTCACAAGCTCCCCCACCCTTCTGCCTCATCTTCCAAGAGTCTAAAGCTGCTAGAAACAGGGGCTACTCTGAGTCAAGGGGTTGAGGGCCTGGAATTGTTGGATTCCCTTCTTTGCTTCATCCCTATTGCTAGTGTCACTAGCAAGCATCCTGTCCTCCCTGAGAGATTAATTCCTCCATTCTGGGCAGTCTCTGTGTTTTTTCTTTCCTTTTCTGTGGCCCCTAAAGGGGCCATTATTCTGGCCAGCCTTTGGGGCAGGGTAGACAGGAGGGAGAAGACCTTGGGGCAGGAGTCCTGAACCACAGGAGGCCAGGGGAGTGAGAGCAGGCCAGCCTATCTCTCCTCTGTTTCACCCTCCCCACCGCCAACTGGCTTCCTGCCTCTGCTCCCGCCCCTTAACATCCCAGACTCCCTGGCTATTTAAACAGAGATGGGTGCCCCCATCGGCACACTGTCCTCTGGCCACCGGACACCATGCCTCCCAAGAAGGATGTTCCCGTGAAGAAACCAGCGGGACCCCCTCTCGCCAAGACTGCTCCCAAGCCAGCAGTGGGGGCTCCCCCAGCCAAGTCCAAGGCTGAGCCAGCGGCAGCGGCCCCTTCAGGCCCCGAGAAAACCTGGGAGCCCCCTATGGATCTCTCCAAAGTGGTGGTGAGTGCCGGGAAGTGAAGAACGAATGTGGAGGGGGTGGTTCCAGGGTGGGACACAGCCTCGGGAGTGAGGAGGTGTCTAGAAGGTAGGACTCAGTGGGTGCTGCGATGATATTGGGGTTCCTCGTGGCCCATCCTTCAGAAGCATCCGGGCTTACGACTCTGCTAGTATCTTTGTTGTCCCCCCCCTAACCTGTAACACACATGTGTGCGTACACCCGTACACACACCCTGACTCCCCTGCTGGAGGCAGGGGCTGGGAGATGGGGAACATCTGGGTTCCCAGGACGGTTTCAAGGTGAAGGGAGGGAGCTGCTGCCTGGCATGAGCTGACTGTCCAGCTCTAAAGGCCACATCGCTGCACCCCAGCAGGGCAGGCGAAAGAGGACAGACTTGTTAGACAATCACAGCTGGGGGCCAGGAGTAAATTTAGCTTTTGTTCAGCCCCCAGTTATGTGAGGGATGCAGGGCGCAGGGCAGTGGAGGGAGGGGAACAGGTGGCATGGGATTAACCCTGCTCCTAGGAAACCCTCCCCCCTGATAATTCCTCCTCTGGGATTCTCCCAAAGTCCAGATCTGGGAATGGGACTGAGGTGGCTGGGCGCCCCTCCCCAGAAGTCGCTGGCAGTTGGTTGGGAGGAATTGAACGAGCCTTGTGACCCCTCCTCACCTGCTCTTTTCTCCCACAGATCCAGTTTAACAAGGACCAGCTGGAGGGTGAGGAGAAGCTGGTCCCCTGAGCCCGCTGTCTAGACCCAAGCCCCTGGTCAGATTCTCTTTCTCTTCCCCTATTCCCGGCCTGACCATGAAACCCCCCATCCTCACCCCTGTCCTGCCCAGCGCTAACACATCATTCCTGAACTTCCTCTCTGTCTGGGGGTGAGGGGACCCCTGGTCAACACCGGCATCTCTTTATCCTTCAGAGTTCAAGGAGGCCTTTGAGTTGTTTGACCGAGTGGGGGATGGCAAGATCCTGTACAGCCAGTGTGGAGACTTGATGAGGGCCCTGGGCCAGAACCCCACCAACGCCGAGGTGCTCAAGATTCTGGGGAACCCCAAGAGCGATGGTGAGGGGACCGCTGGTACCGTGGGGGTTTTCAGTTTGGTGATGGAACAGAGGAGTGTTGGTAAGGTGACAAAAGATGCTGAGGTGGGTCTCATGACTTCAAAAACTGTCCACCCAGGGGCAGAAAGACATCCTGACCGTGGAACAGGGTCAAAGCCTTGGTGGTTGGGATGGGAGCTGGGTCCTCGGTGACAGCATGGTGACCTCTCCCTCACCTCTCGACCTCCAGAGCTGAAGTCCCGGCGTGTGGACTTCGAGACCTTCCTGCCCATGCTCCAGGCCGTGTCCAAGAACCGCGACCAAGGCACCTACGAAGACTACCTGGAGGGGCTCCGCGTGTTTGACAAAGAAGGGAACGGCAAGGTCATGGGAGCGGAGCTCAGACATGTCCTCACCACCCTGGGTGAGGCCCAGACCACAACTGTGGGCTGGAGGGACGAGAGTGGACCAAAAAGCAGGTTGCCGAGGAGGAGGAGCCAGGGAGGGATTACGGCCCTGGAGGTCATGGGCAGGAGACTGAGAAGGTCAGAGCGGTGGGGGCAGAACCCGAAGGGCTTCTTCCTGCAGAGGCTAACGTGAGAAGGGGCACACATGCCTTCCAAAGGACAGGGGAGCTGAAACCGGTTTGGCTCAGTGGATAGAACATCGGTCTGTGGACTGAAAGGTCCCAGGTTTGATTCCGGTCAAGGGCATGTACCTTGGTTGCGGGCACATCCCCGGTAGGGGATGTGCAGGAGGCAGCTGATCAATGTTTCTCTCTCATAAATGTTTCTATCTCTATCCCTTCCTCTCTGTAAAAAATCAATAAGATATATATTTTTTTAAAAAAGGGCAGAAGGGGAGAGGTGGGAGACCTGAGATTCCCCTTTGGAAGAGATGCTGGTGCTCTGGGATCTGGTACTCTCTCTTAACTCTCTGGAACTTAATTTCATTGTCAAAGCTTCCGCCTGGTGCTGATGCAGGGAAATGGAAAGCAAGATGCAGAAGCACACCCACGGCGGCATCACCATTACATAAGGAGAGGGTTCCTTTGGCGTTCTCTTGCTAAGGGCACATCTCCAGGGTGGGAAGAGGGGAGGCTCCACACAGAACAGGATGGCCTGGTTGGTTAGGGAGGGAAGACAGCGACTAACACCTTGTGTCTGGGGCTCAGGAGAGAAGATGACTGAAGAGGAGGTGGAGACAGTTCTAGCAGGACATGAGGACAGCAATGGCTGCATCAACTATGAAGGTGAGGGGCGGAAGGGAAGGGGAGGAGGCCACGGTGTGCGGTGTGGGCAGCCCGGGGCCTGTGTTACCTGGGGTCAGCCGGCTGGCCCCCGCCTGCTCTGACGCCCCTCTCGCTCCGCCCGCAGCCTTCCTGAAGCACATCCTCAGCGTGTGAGCTCCAGGTAGGCCCTCCTCCCGGCCCCTCCCCTCTGCTGGGCACGGAAGCCGGGAGCTGCGCTTTCCTGTTCCTCGTACGAGTGCTGGGGTTTGGCAGCTTCTCATGTTTCTCCACAGATGCCGTGGGGTCGGACGCCGGTCCTCCCGCAGGCGGAAGCATGTTCCTACCACTAGGAGGCCACCTATTGTTTCACAATAAAGACACGGTTCCTCCCTTCGCCTCCGACTGCTGCTTTCTTCAGACGTGGGGGTGGGAGGGCGGGGAGCGAGGGCTCTCCTCTCCCCCATCGTCATCCTCGGTCTTCCCGCCGCTCGGAAGAGCAGGTTCCCCGCGCGCCCCCCACTCCCGTCTACGGCGGCGGCTGGGCCCGCGGTGCGGCTCCGGGGGAGGGAGCGGCGGCGGCCCCGCCCACCTCATTACTAATGCAGCGAGTCATCTGCATAAGCCCAGGCCCGGAATCCCATTGGCTGGGCCCGCGGGTGACGTCATCGGGCCGTCCGAAGACTAGGGCCGGGCGGGAGCCGGAGCCATTACTGCAGGAACGGGTCCCGCAGAGCTCGGCAGCCAAGATGGTGGGGCCCGGGCGGATGAGCGGGGTTTGGAGCGAGAGGCGGGGAGTTGGGGGGATGGGGAGACCCGGAGGCGGCTGAGGTGGGGGGCGAAGGGGACCCGAGGGCCCGGAAGTGCGGGGTGTGGTCCGCTGGGAGCGGAGCTCGGGGCTGTGGGGCTGGGCTGGAAGCTCGGGGCAGGGAGTCCCGCTGCTGACCGCCCCTCTTCTCCGAGCAGTGCGACTTCACCGAGGACCAGACGGCAGGTAGGTGCCGACCCCTCCGCGGTCCCGCTGAGCCCCACCTGTCATCTCCTCGCCCGGGGCTCCCCCTGGGGTCCCGCTCCTCCCTCCGGAGCCTCCATTTTCCTTTCTCACTCTTCCTCCTCCCTCTCCTTCCACTCCAGATGTGAGCCCCACGCCCTGGGTGAGTTGTAGGTGTGTGGGCGTGTGGAACAGCCGCCTGCCTGCTGGAGGGCTGGGGGGGTCGGGGAGGGTGTGTGAAGCTGCCTGGGCGCCTCCGACCTTAACCAGCTTCTTCTGCCTCTTCCCCCCGTGACCATCCTCCCCTCCCCCGCTTGGAACTGTGAGGACTGAAAATGAGTGACCTGCTGCTTTGTGAAAAATGGGGACAGAAAACGGGGACCGGGGAGTTCGCTGAGGGCACTTCCGCCGAAGGGCAGGGTGGGCAGCGGCGCCGCGATGACCCCCGCCCTGGCCGCGCTCCCGCTTCCTTATAAGGCCGGGCGGCCTGGGCGGCGGCGCATTCCTGGCGGCGCCGGGAGGGGAGGGGCGGGCCGGGCCGGCGGGGGTGTAAGCGGCGGGGGAGGGTGTGTAAACGGGTGTGACTCCGCGGGGGGAGGGGGGGGAGCAGGCTGTGTCTTGACGTGGGAGACCTGGGTTGGAGTAACGGACACTGGGTCTGTCCCTCTTAGCGGACCTGCCTGTGCCGTGGGATATATCCGGTTTCCTTGGCATGATTAAAATTGAATGGGCAACGGACACCGTGAGGGCTTGGTTTAACCCCCATATGCCCAGAGCTGATGTTTATCTGAATCCTCAGAGTTCAAGGAGGCCTTCCAGCTGTTTGACCGGACAGGGGATGGCAAGATCCTGTACAGCCAGTGTGGGGACGTGATGCGGGCCCTGGGCCAGAACCCCACCAACGCCGAGGTGCTCAAAGTCCTGGGGAACCCCAAGAGTGATGGTGAGGGTCCTCCAGAACAACTCCTCAGTGTGGTGGGGGGCCAGGTCTTCAGCTAGGTCCCAAACTCAAGCAGGTCTTGTCTCAACTAGCAAATCCCAGGGATTTCTGCTGCTTTGAGTGGGAGCAGTCTGGTTGTGACCCTGTGACCCCCTCAGTTCTGAGAACTTGTGTGACTTCCCTTCTGCCTCCTCTACGGCAGAGATGAACGTGAAGGTGCTGGACTTTGAGCACTTCCTGCCCATGCTGCAGACGGTGGCCAAGAACAAGGACCAGGGCACCTACGAGGACTACGTCGAAGGCCTTCGGGTGTTCGACAAGGAGGGGAACGGCACCGTCATGGGTGCCGAGATCCGGCATGTGCTCGTCACACTGGGTGAGGCTCTGCCCTTTCTCCTTGAGCTGAGGAGCCCCCTGACAGACTCTCCACCAGCCAGGCAGTTCCCACAATGCCCTTTCTTCCCCTCTGCAGGGGAGAAGATGACAGAGGAAGAGGTAGAGATGCTGGTGGCAGGGCACGAGGACAGCAATGGTTGTATCAACTATGAAGGTGAGGGACAAATGGAGGCAGCAGCCATTTGGGGCAGGACAAGTACAGTTTGGGGCTTTCCCTGTCCCTGGACTTGGGCTTCAAAAAGTGCCCAGCAAGAGGCAGGGCCCTGCCCAGCCCAGGAGCGGGAGGCCAGGGGTGTGTGACAGGAGAGGAAGGGGCAATGTGGTGTGAAGGGTGGGAAGGAACGGGAAGTAAAATAAATGGAATGTCTATGTCCCCACTGCCTGACCCCCTCACCCCATGTGTGTGTCTTGTCTTCACCATTAATGTCTCTTCCTTCCTGCAGCATTTGTGAGGCATATCCTGTCGGGGTGACGGGCCCATGGGGCGGGTACGGCTCCTCCCAGCCTCCCCTTTCCTAGTTGATCCCCCCAGTGTTTCTCTTCCCCACCTTGCTCTCTGGCCCCTGCCCCACCCCTACTACCATCTGACGTCTGGCATGTTTCTGCATGGAGCTGACCGGGGGAGGGAGGGTCCTCAGAGGAAGACAGCCTGGGGGTGTGGTACCTCCTCCTGGAGTGGGCCCTGAAGTTCTACTTCTAGGGTCTCGGGTGCTGGTGCCGGGAACCCTGACACCTGTCCCGTCCTGCTTTAGGGTGATCCTTTGGCCCTGGAGCAGCGGTGGTTGGCATAGGGGGTGGGTTGCCTGCCCCACTGTAGCTGAACAGTTCTTCCCTTCCTTCTGCTGGGCAGCTTGGAGGTACCCTAACCCAAAACTCTGTCTTCTCCTGCCAGTGGCTGACAGTAGCTTTAGGTGTAGTTATGAACTTTTCTGCCTCTGCTGTGTTCTTGCTGCTCAGGGTGGGGTGGGAACTAACAGCTCGTGGGAGGGGAGCTGGGGGCCTAGAGAACTGCTCAGACTCAAGGTGACTGACTCCTCTGCAAACTGACCCCAAGGTTGGTTGCTGCAGGCACGTCCCTGATATGCCACCTTTGTGGTCTTCATGGTCTCCTGGCCCCCGGTGGTCCCCTCTCGTGGGCCCTGCCCCCGGTTTATACTCTCTCCTTTCCACAGAGCTCGTCCGGATGGTGCTGAATGGCTGAAGACATTCCCAATGTGCCCAGAGCCTGTGCCTTCCCCTGTGTGAGTCTGTATTAGCCCCGAAGGCTTCCTGAGTTTTGTCACAGCACTTCCCCAGCTTGTATCTCTTGGATGACATTTGCCATCAGCATTCACCAAATAAACTCATTTTCTGTGCCCTAAATGCGGTTATTTTACTTCCTGAGCAGGGTGACGGGGAGAGAGAGTCCAGGATCAATGGACCAGGGGCTGGGGAAGGACCTATAGGAGCCCTGGCCTCACTGAAGAAATGCTGACCACATTCATTGCTGCTAAAAAGGCCCCCTTGGGGAATGAGGAAAGACAAATCTCTAGGGCCAAGGCTGGCCGGCTTTGTTCCAGCCCACATCAGACTGAGTCCTCACCTAGCACTCCAGCTCCCTAAATCCAGCGCTGACCCCCCCCAAGCACTGCAGACTGTTTATTGGGCTAACGCCAGGCCACACTGTCACTGCCAGAGCCTTCACCCAGCGGAGTTGGGGCCAATAACAACAGAAGGAGCGAGATGACTGCCTTCTCCCTGCCTAATAAGGGAAGAAATGAAACCACCACTTCTGAAAGGTAAATAAACAAGGTCTCCTGGTTGAGGATGTCCTTCCAAGCCTTAAGCAGCTCTTCTGGGGGCAGGTGAGAGCCTCTGCCCAGCTCCGGCATCAGTGCACAGCCTGACAGCTGCGCTGCCTTTGGCTGGGAGAGGCCCAGCGCCTCTCGGCCTGAGTGAGCAGACGCCCTGGGAAGAACTCCGGCAATGATGCCCCAGCCCGACCCCACTACTGACAGCCACAGGTCAGAGAACACAGACAGCATCCACAAGATAAAACTGAAAGCAAATTAATTTATAAAAAAGAAAAAGAAAGAAAAAAAGAGAAAATTTACAGAAACCTTTTGAACAGAAGGAAGGTGCCAAGATGCAGAGAAGAGACATGGGAACAAAGGGCCTGGTGGGCGGGACTGGGGCCGGTGGGGAGCCTGGAGTCACATCTGCCTGCACACGGAGGGTGAAGAGGGGAGAGCTGGTATGTGAGGCACTGGGATCTGGGGAGCTGAGCTGAGCTGCAAGCTGGGGGCCAGCACTAACCGAGGTTGGGCATCTCTACCCCTAATGTCTCCAAACCCCAGGGAAACTCTAGCTATCAGTCAAGGCTCTGATGGTCTTGGTAGAGGAGGGAAGAGGTGATGGGGATGATTCACTGAGTCATAAGAAAGAGTGCTTGAGTGCTTTTTGAAAATCTCAGGTTTTTAAAACTTTCCATCTTCTAGCTGCCCTCTCCAGGTCTTCCGGGAGTCCACTGAGAAAGCCAGGAGGAAGGAGAGCCCCAGTGCCCTGCCTTCCTCTGTATCTACCACAGGAATCTCCAAAAATAGGTTTCCCCACCAAATACACAGATGCTGACAACTACATCGCTGACTTAAAAACACAAAAACTGACACTCAGAGGGAAACGGGTCATTGGTGGAGCTGGGGTGGCCTAAAACAGCAATACTGTGGAAGCAGCGGGGAGGTTAGCAGGGACAAACGGGGTTGGGTGGCTGAGGGGGTTCTGAGTTGACTTGGTTACTACCGAGGGGCTGAGGAGACAGGTTCTGCATCCTATTTTATCCCCAGAGCTCCCTCCAGAATGTTAATTTCCTTTCCTAAAATGGTCACCTCCCTCCTCCGAAAAATGTAAAAGTTGGATTTTTTTTTTTAAATGGGGAGGGAGCTCCAATGCAGCTTGAAAAAAAAAAAAAATATTTAAAAGGGCTTAATTTTTTTCATCCATAAAAAATGCATTCTTTTTGAGGGGTGTACCCTTCGAAGTGATTAATTAGAACCTTGTATAAATACCTTCCCCCAGTCCTTCCTGTGAGGGCACATCCCCATCCTATCCTTCCTCCCAGACATTAGAAAGATCTTTTACACAGAAGTCCTTGATAATCCGATATAAAAATGCAAGCCCCTGACAGGGGCCTTGGTGGGGGCTGTGGAGGGGCAGGAAGTGCTTTCCTTACGTAGTGACGAGCTCTCCAGCTGGGGAAGTCCCAGTGGTGGGGGAGGGCTGTTCTTGGAACCTTGATCGGGGGGTGAGGGAGAGATGTCTGCTGGCTCCTCACTGTGAAGGCGGCACAGGGGTGACCGTGCCTGGGCTCGGGGCTGTGGGGTCTGGAGGCAGGGGGGTGCCTGCGTCTGTGGAGAAAGGGAAGATGAATCAGCGAGGGTGAGCAGGAGAGAGGGCACCACGGACAAACAGAACCGGACAAGGCGTGCAATGGGTGGGTAGATGAATGAGGTACCCACAATATACAACTCTCTTTCCCAACAACCTCTCCCACCTCACACTGGGGAAAGTGACAGACCTGAAATCATCCTCCTGCCCCCAAGGGAACCCTCAAAGGGGCATCTGAGCATGATGGGGACAAGCAAAGGGGGTGCCAATCATCATGCAGTCAGAGAGCTGCTTTCAAGGTCACAGCTGAGGTGCTCTGTGCCACCGGCTCCTCCACGACCCACCAGTGAAAGGCCCCGTCATGCCAGAGGTGGCAGCCGCCGGCTGGGGTGGCAGAGGACAGCCCTTCCTCCTGTGTTCTAGCTTTACCAGAGCTCCGAGTCCCTGAGCCCTTCCCCGGCCCTCCTCCCCACGTGGACCCTCCCCCACACCCCTCTCCCCTCCAGGACCCTTCTCACCTGGCAGTGGGCTGGCACTGGGCAGGAGGTTGCCCTGAACAGCTGCCACAATGGCAGGGCTCTGGGCTGCGGCGGATCCGAGCCCCGGCCCGAGAGGCAAGGAAGATGGCATGGTGGTGGTCGCCGGCAGGTTAGGATGTAGAGGGTTCGCCATGGACACAGGCAGGTTAGGTGGGGGGAGAGTGCCCGGGGCGAACGGGAGATGGTGGTGATGCCCATGCAGGTTAGGAGGAGGGGGAAGGTTAATACTGATGGAGTCGGCTAGGCTACCAAATGGGATGATGGATGGAGCAGGAGGAGGAGGAGGCGGCATGCCAAAAGGCAAACCCAAAGGAGCATTACCCGCCACGCCTGGGTGCCCGCCGCCTGGCACTGCCCCTGGCATCATTGAGGGAGGAGTTTGTTGGTTGGGGAACGGTGAGGGGCCTGGGAATGGAGAAGAGAGAACCAGATGATTAGAGACAGAAAATCTCACTCATCAACTCACTTTTATAGGGAGGATAATCTAGCCAGTCCTAGGCACCACCTTCCCTTTTCCTGACACTAGAATTAGTGGCAAATCCTTGGAGTAAAATTCCAAGGATCTGGGTTTGGGGAAAGCTCCCTGCCGGCTTAGGGATATGGCAGAGGTGGGCCCAGCAGAAGAAACCGAGGCCAATTCTATCTCCAGTTCTGCCACGTGTCCCCTCCAAGGGGACCTGGAACCTTCACCTGGATCGCTCTGGTCAGCAAGAGTTCAAGAAGCCAGCACTTACCATGGGGTCCAGGGGGTGGTACCCCTGGTGGGACTGCCCCAGGTTGGGGGGCTCCGCCTGGTTGCTGCTGCTGTGGCCCTGCAGTTGGCCCTGTCTGCCCAATCTGTTCCGAGGGGCCCAAGCTTCCAGGAGGGACCCCGCTGCTAGCAGGAGCAGGGGCCACAGAGGCCGGAGCCATGGCCAAGCCATGGACTGTGGGTGGCCCAGCGGCGCCTGTAGGTGGGATGGGCTGGGAGCCCGGGGGCAGGGCCGGTGGCGGCTGCTGCTGCTGCTGGTGCATCTGCTGGAAGTGCTGCTGCCGAGCCCTCATCTCCGCATACTTCAGCTGCTCCATGTGGAAGGCTTGCCTGTCGGCCAGGAGCTGCTGCCTCTGATACTCCAGCTGCAGGTGCCAATTGAGTGCTGTCACCCATGCTCAGAAGATCCCAAAGCACGCACCTTGCCCTGCTTTATGTTCTGACAGAGCCAGCCTCTCATTCCGGTGGTTCTCCACATCAAATCTAGGTCAGGGCTTCAGCACCCCTCCCTCCCCCATCCTCTCACTGCCGCACAGCTCCTCATTGCCCCGGGGTTAATCTGGGGGGCAGCCCTGGCTGGTTTCAGCTCCAGAGCTTTGCACTTGTCATTAATTTGGAAAACCTTTCCAGTCCTCCTGACAGTTCATGTTCTTTTCTTCCTTAAAAATTAGCTAAAAACCCATCATCCTTAGGGAGCCATCTCAGATCAATTCACTAGCCTCTGAGCTTTTGGCCTTGATTCTGTTATCGCCTCAGGACTTCTATACTTGACTTGAAATCTCTTAATTTGAATTTGTCTGGTATTTTAAGCATTAACTGTTTTTTGATGACTCCATACCATATATATTTGATGACTCTAATTAAACTGTAAATTCTCTGAGGGCAGGGGCCCTGTCTTCTCTTTTTCTTTTTATAATATTTTTATTTATTTCAGAGAGAAAGCGAGAGGGAGAGAGAGAAACATCAATGATGAGAGACAATCACTGATTGACTGCCTCCTGTGGACTGAGCCAGCAACCCAGGCATATGCCCTTGACTAGAACTGAACCAGGACCGATGCTCTATCCAATGACCCAACAGGCTGGGCTCTTCTCTTTCTTTACAACTTCTCAAAGACAAAGAGGTCCATAGCTTGCCTATCCCATCCCCTTTTCCAGTCCATCTCCTGGATCCGAAGCCTCTACCCTCTCATCATGCCTTACATTGGTTTAATTCCTCAATAAATACTGAGAGTTTACTATGGGCCAAGTCCGTTCAAGGACCTGGAGGTGCTGATCAACAACGAGGATGTCTGCCCGGGAGAAGTGGACACTGTGGGGCACGCAGCCTCCTGGCTCCACCTGTGGGCACCTGTCCTTCCTGCCTGGGCTGGCTCCCCGCCCTGGCTTCAGAGCTCTGTCCACCTCAGGCTTTCTGCTCTGCCGCTCTCCTCTCCCTGCTGCCCCATCCTCAACGAAGGCACAACTCAGCATCAAGGTGGGGCTCTGGGCTCTGCTGACCCCTAGGGAGCATTACTCACGGCTTCCCGCTCCCGGTCCATGATCGTCTCCAGCTCCTCAAAGTGCCGGAGCTTGATCTCCAACTTTTTCATCTGGGTCTCCACGAGCAGGGCCACCAGAGATTTGATTTTCCTTTCCTCAACAGCAGCCAGGTGCTAGGGAAGGAGGGTGGGAGGCACGTCAGTGGGAAGACCCAGTGGAAAACATTCCGGGACAGAGAAAGGTGGCAGGTTTTTTTTGTTTGTTTTAATATATTTTATTTATTGATTTTTTTACAGAGCGGAAAGGAGAGGGATAGTTAGAAACATCAATGAGAGAGAATCATCGATCAGCTGCCTCTTTTACTCCTCCTACTGGGGATGTGCCCATAACCAAGGAACATGCCCTTGACCGGAATCAAACCTGGGACCTTTCAGTCCGCAGGCTGACGTTCTATCCACTGAGCCAAACCGGTTTCAGCAAGGCGGCAGGTTTTAAGAAACAACTTGCTGTGGTCACAGCCCGGAGAGTAAAACAGGCTTGATATTTTTAAAAGAACATGAAGAAAAATGAAGTGTGGCAAAAGATAAGACAAGGTCAAATAATCTCAATATATAAAAATCTAACCATCTGACTATTTGACCAGTAGCTATGACATGCAATGGCCACCAGGGGCAGATGCTCAATGCATAAGCATGGCAACATGGAACAGCCTGATGAATCTCAGAGGGAAGGGGGCGGGGAGAGTGCAGGAAGAAATTAAACCAAAGGTCTTATATGCATATTAGAGGTCCAGTGCACAGGTTCATTCACTGTGTACAGTGGGGTCTCTCGGCCTGGCCTGCAGGGATCAGGCCATAACCGGCAGTCCGATATCCCCCAAGGAGTCCCGGATTGCAAGAGGGCGCGGGTCAGGCCAATGGACCCCACTGGGACTCTAATCAAATAATCAAAGCTTAAAAAATCTTAGAACAGTGATGACCAACCCTTCCTCTTAGGATCAAAAGAAAAAGGAAATGGGCAGCGTTATTCAAGGGATAGGAAGGGTTCCTCCAGGTGAGATGAGGTCAGAGAAGGGGCCTCTCCCCCTTGGGCTTTGGGCCCTCACCTTGGCCTTCACAGCGGCGGCGGCCAGCGCGGCGGCAGCAGCGGTGGAGAGATTGCCCTCACCGATGTCCCTCTCCACCTTGGTCTTCCTTTCCCCCTCCGACTCCACCACTTCCTTCAGCACTTCCTCCTGCCCCTCCTTTGGCTCCTTGTCCTTCTCAGGATCAACTGGGCCGGGAACAGGGCTGTTAGTCCTACGGCCTCCCTTCTCCCTCCCGAACTTCACCACCCTGCTGCGAGGCTCACCTGTGGGGTCCCCCTCACTCTTCTCTGACTCCTTCTCGCTGTCGCCTTCTTTCCCTTTCTCTTCGTCCTTCTTGGGAACCTCGCTAGTCTTCTCTTTTGCTTCTTCCTCCACAGCCCCAACTCCTTCTCGGGGTTCCTGAAGCGCCAGGGAAAGAAACGCAGAGGGTATCAGGGTGACTGGCTCTCACACAGGGCTGGGCTGGGAAATGAACTCACACCTCTCACTTGGGAGGTACTTTGGCTCCAGGAGAAGCCTGGCCATCTCTTGCCTGAGCTGGACTAAGCCAGCTCCCCACCCCACGTTGCCAGCTCCCAGCCCAGGCCAATCCAGCTATACCTTGGGCTCCTTCTTCTCCTCAGCGGCCTGGCCCTCCGCCCGCGCCTCGTCAGTCCCGCTCTCCTCTGGGCCGGTGGGAAGAGGAAATGGGAAGCGGCTGATACAGAGTCTGTCTATACAGCACTTTTCCCACAGCCCCCTCTCCCAGCCAAAATCTTAGTGAGAGGATCCATAGGGAGCCAGAGTCCCTAAGGTAAAGTCCTGGGGAAAATAAAACCCCTACCCATCTCCCATTCATCTTGTGCCGAGGCCAGCCGAAGCAGGGATGGCAGTGGGGAGAGATCTGGGAACTTGGCAGCCTTACCAATCCGCTCAGGCTCATCAGAGGTGGTTCCGGCAATACCACTGCTTTCCAGACCGAAGGCTGGGTCCGCCTTGCCTGTCACTTTGGCTGCTTCCTCCACTTTCCGAACATGGGCCTCCACCAAGGCCGTGGGTACCTCTTCCTTCATTTTAGAGAACTCCTCTGCAAGATCCAGAGAGGATGAGGATGGGAGTGGGGGTGGGCAGGCAGTACTGGCCACCCCGGTGAAATCCCGTCTCTCCATCCAGACCAGCATGGAGCCAGACCGGCGCCTGAGCTGATGCCAGCAGAAGGCAAGGCCAATAAGGCAGCCATGCTTGAGAGGGTCTCAAGGTCTGAGTTACTAGTCCTTCAAACGAAAACTAAGCCCAGCTGGTGTGGCTCAGTGGTTGAGCGTCAACTTATAAACCAGGAGGTCAGGGTTCAATTCCTGGTCAGGGTACATGCCTGGTTGTGGGCTCAATCCCCAGTTGAGGGCGTGAAGGAGGCAGCTGATCAATGATTCTCTCTCATCATTGATGATTCTATCTCTCCTCCCATCTCTTTTCCTCTCTAAAAATCAATAAAAACATATTAAACAAACAAAACAAAACAAAAACCAAACCGAGAAGGCCAGGAACCCTCCACATTACCTAGAGCCGACTTTGCAGCCGCAGAGGCGACTCGAGGGTCGACGACGGAGGCCAGGAAGGCGACAGTGCTCATGACGGGGTTGCCTGACTGGCTGAAAGGGATGGGCTGGTAGGCCAGGGGGCCCAGAGAGGCCTCCGAGTCCTCCAGGTACGGGTCTTCAATGGGAAGACGAAGAAAATGCAAGATGCACTCGTCCTGCGTGCGGCTGCCCACATGCTCAGACACTTTGTTCCAGTCGTCTTTGTACATTTCCAGAGCCTGGTGGTGGTGGTGGAGACACAACTCCGCTTACTTAGCCACTTTCCTTGAAGATCAACTCCCCCCATCTAAGGAGAGCTGGCTTCAAAGCTCTCTGTTTGTGGTGTTTGTGTGCTCTGCGGGGTCCAAAAGGAACTTCCAAGTAGCACTAAGAAAGGACGTGGCCCAAATCTCTGGCCTGGAGCTGTTGCCTAGGGCGGGCACGACAAGCATCAAGAAGGAGAGACTGAGGGCAAGACCACGTGGCCCGCTCAGAGTGCGCCGGCACCGGCCGTCTGCTGCCAGGCCTCTTTCCCTTGCCCCGATTACCTCCAGCAGCAGCAGAGTCTCCTGCTCCGTCCACTCTCGCGTGGCGCTGGCTGCAGCTTTGCTCTGCGGGGAAGGGAGGGGGTCAGCCAGAGGGGCCGTGACCTCTGGGGAGCGAGGGCGCCCAGGCCCTGAGCCACCCCGCACGTCCATGTCCATACCTTGCAAGGAACGTTCTTCTTTGTGTACATGTCTGTGCGTAGCCCGAAGTTCTGCATGTCTGTTGGTTTCTCTTTGCCTTTGTCAGGGAAGTTGAGCATTTGCTGGGAAGCAGAGGTCTGCTATTTGTGGAGGGAGAGAAAGAGGTGAGTACAAATGACCATCAGGAGCCAGGGGCAGAGAGAGAAAGATAGAGACAGAGAGACAGAGACAGAGAGACAGAGAGAGAGATAGAAACAGGCAGAAGGAGCTTTCTCCCCAAAGTCAGGGACACCCCTGGGTGGGGCTCCCTCCCTCACTGCTGCAGCTCCTCTGTTCTCATCTCTCCTTCCCGGGCAGGGGCCCCCAAATAAAGGGGCAAGTAAGAAGCCCAGCAGGGCCTGCGCCCCACCTACCAGCTCTGGCTTGCCCTTAGCGGTCTCTGGCACCAGGTCGTCCAGCTCTTTGCCCTTGCGCCCAGCCTTGGTGTCAGCGTCCACCTGGCGGCCCTGGGGGACAGAGCTTGACGTCGGAGGCTGGGCAGGGAACACCAGGCCGAGGCCCTAGAGGCCTCGGGACCGAGTCCTGGGTGGTCCACAGCTCTGGGCATTCACCCCGCTGCTCCGTGTTCCCTTAATGGCTAATCAGGCTGTAGTTGGCACGATATCCACTTGTGTTCACATATGTCTTTACAGATTTTCTTAGGAGCTGGACAAGTAGGTTCTAGTCTAGATTTAGTACTCAGTGACCTTGGGCAAGCCACATAACCTTTCTCCTCTTAATTTTTGTAATGTATGAAATGGCAGTGGAAAAATGAAAGTGATAATAATTATGAGTCAAAAATGAAAAAATGTTGGAAGCATGACAAAGCTAAAAAAATTTCATGCAGCTGAATTTTAAGTCTTTTTTCTCTATCTGTTCCGTCCCCTACATTAGTCTGTCTGCTCCTTGAGGAGCATCTCTTCTCCCTCAGCAAGTCCCCGCAGGCTTAGGTACGAGGCTGAGAGAGGTTGCTAAACACCTGGGGCTGATTCCTGCCGCCCTGTGCATCCCATGGAAAAGGAAGAAGCCTCAAAACACTCCTGAACCATTGCCCTAAAAACCGGAAAAAGAAAAGTCCAAAGAAGCCCAGTTTTACACACACACATACCCCACCCGTCCCTACAGCCCCTCACCCTACCTGTGGGGTCTTGGGCTGCAGAGGCACCAGCCCCGAGGGCGTGTCCGCTAAGACGTGGAAGTGCGAGGTGGGCGGGGGTCCCATTGGGGTTGGACGACTCTCAGCATCCACCTGGTAGTTTATAAGACCCCACTGCTCTAGGAAGGCATGAACTCTGGGAGGAGAGAGACAGAAACGGGGTCACGGGCAGCCAGAAAGCTGCATGAGGAGAGCTGAGGGCAGAGGTGGCCTAAAGCCCCCTCTCCCACCCTTTGTTCTGCTCATTCTCCTTCCTGGGAAATCTCTCCTCCCACCACCTAAACACCGGGTCTACATCTCCAGTCAGGACCTCGCTTCATTCTCATCCACCTGCTCAGCGTCTCCTCCGGGACAGCCAGTAAAACCGAAACGGGACTCTTTCCCTTCTTCCACACTTCACGGGGTACCACTGCCATTCCCTCAAGTCACCGCCCCCAACCTGAATCTCACCTCACCCCTCCCTAGAGTTGTTTTTTGTTTTTGTTTTTCCCCTAGAGGTGTTTTTCCTGCTCATTCCCCTATGTTCCTTGCTAGCATCTCTCTTTCTGCCAAGAGATAGATACCTGTGGGCAGACATCCTGACATACTCCTTCCTCTCAGCTGCAAAACCCACCTCATGATGGCACAGACATCCCCTGCCAGGTTCCTGCGGCAGGCAGTAGAGGTGAGATACTCTTGGGGGTTCAGCCGGTAAGTGTCAATCATGAAGTTTCGATAGGCCAGGTAGCTTAGGAGAGAGAACAATGAGGTAGAAAAATGAATGTCTGTTGCCGGCTGAAGGGTAGGAAAGTGATAAAGGAGCTAATGACTCCTGTGGGACCAAGATAAAAGCAGTTGACAATTTGACTCAGTCAACAGCGTGGGACTGCCATGTGCTAGGCGCCAGGGCTCAAAGCAGAGCTGGCATTTTCCTTGATGGGGTTTTAGTGAAATAAATTATGTCTTTGGCTGTCCTTGACGGTGATTCACCCAACTTTTCAGTAAGGAATCAAAAGGTAAAACAAGAAGTCCTTATTTCAAAATGCATATGGTAGAGGGAGGTCCAAATCCACATATCCTACTAGTCAGAAAAGAGTACTATGTTTTGAATGCGGAAAAGCTAAAAATCCCAGTTCTACCATGATGGCCTTGGGCAAGACACATTTTTGCCTCTCAGTTTCCCCATCTATAAAGTGAAGTGTCTGCGGAAGCTTAGAAAGGTCTGTAAAGGTCTAGTACAGCTTGAAAAATGATAGATCGCTGTTGTATAGTATAGTGTAAAGTCTGAGACCACACCGAGACTAAAGGATTCAGATCTCGGTTTTACTACTTACTAGCTGACTTTAAGCATGTAACTTAGCCTCTCTAAACCTCAGTTTCCTTTCAGTAACGTGGAGATGATAATAACCTTCCTCTAAAGCTGATGTGGAGATTAAATGAGTCAGCGTCTGTAGGATGTGCCTGGGAGACAGTAAGCTCTCAGTAAAGGTAGGCAATCACCATCATTTACTCTTTTATGCCGAAAGTGCAAAGTGTGAGTGAGGATACGTGATTTCAAATACATCTTCACCACCAAAACACAGCTTGTGCCTTCCTCTGCCGTCACATCACCCTGACAGGCCTCAAGGTTGTTAAGTTTTTAATTTGATGAGAACTATGCAACTTACAAGCTTTCTTCCAGATCTAAAAATCTATGCTTCTCTCTTCCTGGTGAGTTTGGTTTCTCTCCAGATAAAAAAAAATAAAACTATTAAAAAAAAAAAAAAAAAGAGTACAAAGTGTGGAACAGTTCTAGTTCCGACCCTGCCTGCCAACATATTGGTCGCACGTCACTGGTCACATTTTCCCGGAGCAAGCGAGCTCCTCCACAGGCAGCTGCCCCAGAAGAGGAGGAAGTGACCGGCTGCAGGAGGGAAGCGGAAGAACGGATGGAAGCCAGCCCGCTGGGCTCTCAGGAACCGTGGCTCGGCACGCAGGCTCACCATCTCGTCCTGACAGCGATCCCGGAGCGTCTCTAACCAGAGAGGCCTGCCAAGTCTCAGCCAAAGCCAAGCAAGTTTGGCCGAAGCAACACCCCTAAGGAGGGGAGGACTTCTGAGCCCCAAGCCCACACCTGACCTAACACTTCTCTCCAGAAAGCCTTCTCCATCCCTCAGTTCATAGACGTGGGTCTTAATGGTTTTCCCTCTCATGTATCTATCAAAACCTACTCTTAGGGACCAGCCTGGTAATAGCTACTGACATTTTAGTCGAAGCTACGCTAGGGAGATTTACATTGTGGACAACATCAGTCACTGTGGGTTAAGAGAAACGGAGGAACTGGAGCAGGTGGTTGTTTTGCACAGAAGAGCAGGCTGATGGCCACAGGGCAAATCCTGGAGTGCATGTTGTGTGGTCACAGCGGGCCGGGGGCAGTGATCATGTCTTGGTGAGCCTGCACAGGTGCCTGGCTCACGGAAGAACTCAAGAAATGGTTGCTAAACAGGATGTTGCTGGACCAGGAGGAGCGAATGGGGACAGGGAGGGAGAGAGAGATCCATGAGCCGAGGTGTCCTTACATTTCTGGGGTCTTGGACTTGTTCTTGCCGTTGAAGAACTCGGGGAGAGCCCGCCGCTCAATGGCGTGGACACTGCAAGAGAAGTCAGGCGTTCAGAAGGCGCTAGTGGAGCGATGAAGCCCCAAAGAGTGAAAAGCCTGGAAGGTGAGGCAGGCAAACAGCTGGAGGCAGCAGGAAGGAATCAGATGGTTGGGGAGAACTTCCTCCCATGGCTCCCATGAAATGGAAGTGTACCCCGATCTAGCTGACTGAGGAAGAAATAACTTATTTATCGGCGGGAGAAGGAACATGCTGACCCCAGGAGGCAGAGAGAAAAGGGTTTAGTGAGAAGCCGGAGCCACAATACCTGTTATAATCAAACCAGGCTGCATAGCTGGGGATGATGATGTGGTGGGTCTGCTCAGTCACATTGTCCTCATGCAGGTCTGGGTTCTTGGTCTGCTCCCCCTTGTTCCCCGTGCTGTTTTCATCCTCATCCTATGAACATGGAGGCTGCTGGACACTCAGCATTCTCATCTTGCCCCTAGCACCCCCTGCTTCTCCCTCACCCCAGGACTGTGGGCACTGAAGACGGGTGTGGGGATGAACAGTAACGGACCCCAGGACTGGAAAAGGTCAGTTTTGAGCAATAGGTAGACTCAGTCCATGAGGGGAAATGTCTGAGCAGAGGGAACTTTATAATCACAAGTCAGAATCACATAGAGAGGTGGGGCCCCGCTAAACTGGCTCCACCTTGCCCGTGGTCTCCATGCTTTCATCCTCCTGTTCATCTGAAAGAGAGACAGCAAGAGAGAAGGCTGAAGCCTCCCACGGGCCGAGGAGAGTCCTACTTCCTGAAAAGCCCTGGCCGGCTGGGGGAAGTGACAGCTGCTCCCCTAACCGGCTCTGACTGCCCTGCCCCGAGGCTCCCGTCTTACCCAAGTCAGTCATGGTGCCTCCTTTGACGGGGGCTGACTCCGAGTCCTTCTTAGTGTTGACTGCCAGAAGAGAGTCATTTTATCAGACAGGTCCTGCCTACCCAGGCCCTCACCTCTCCGCTGCTAAGTTCTAAAGATCTCCTCCAAAACCTTTCTCTTTCTGATCACAAAATGCAGTAACTTCCTTCAGCCACAATCAGTCTAGGTTTGGAAACTCACTTGCCATTTTGCCCTCTTCCCAACCAAAAATTCATTTAACTTTTTTCTATAGAGCAGCATTTTCTTTTCTTTTTTTTTTAAGTAATTATTTTTTTAATTTATTTTTTAAATATCTTATTGATTTTTTTACAGAGAGGAAAGGTTTCGACTAGAGAAGCCTTTTCTACTCAATCGATATTTATATATCATTTGTCTTTCAGGCCCTTATATCCACCTATGTGTAAGTCCCCCTCCCCCCCTTTTTTTAAAATATATTTTATTGATTTTTTACAGAGAGGAAGAGAGAGGGATAGAGAGTTAGAAACATCGATGAGAGAATCATGGATCAGCCGCCTCCTGCACACTCCCGACCAGGGATGTGCCCCCAACCAATGTACATGCCCTTGATTGGAATCGAACCCCGGACCTTTCAGTCCGCAGGCTGATGCTCTATCCACTGAGCCAAACCGGTTTCGGCAAGTTCTTTCTTTCTTTTTCTTTCTTTCTTTTTTTTTTTTTGTCTTTATTGATTTGAGAGAGAGAGGAAGGGAGAGAGAAACATCAATGTGAGAGCACAAAATCAACTGGGGATCAAGCTCCCAATGCGGGCAGGTGCCCCAAAAAGGAATTGAATTGGTGACCTCTCAGTGCATGAGACAACACTCAACCAACTGAGCCAAATCCGCCAGAGCTGTAAGTTCTCAATAAAGTGAGACAGAGCCTGACCAAATCACTCTACAGAGAAATGGTTGGATCTTAAATATTTTTTTTCCTTGCTTAAAAAAAAAATCTTTATTGTTGAAAGTATTCCGTATGGCCCCCTTTTTTCTCCCATTGACCTCTCTTAGCCCCCTTGCTCCCCCGCCCCGGGCCTTTACCACCCTACTGTCTGTGTCCATGGGTTCTGCACAAATGCATTCAAGCTCTTTGGTTGCTCTCTTCCCACTCACCCACCCTCCCCCAGATCTTAAATATTTTTGCAAGCAGAGGACACTTTGTGAATTCATACACAAAAGCTCAGGAGAAAATACAGACAGAGGAGAGCTGCTCTCATCGATTAGGGACTGGGAGCCAGAACTCCTCTCTCGGCCCTCTTTTCTCCCCTGCTGAAATATGGCTGGGACTCGTCTCCAGAACACGGTTATAACAGTGCTGGAGAGCAGTGTCTCCAACCTGAGGTCTCATACAGGATGCACAAGATGGTCCACTAGAATTCAGCCAGAGAGTATCAGAACTTCTCTTTAGATCCACCTTTTAATCTTATCCTTTCCCTTTTCCCGTTCGTAGAGAATGTCTGCATGTGTTTTATAATGTTCTAAAAGGAGCGGCGTAACGGTTCATGTATGTAATTTGTGCTCAGATATATTTTACTTACGGCGTTTGCTCAGTTGGTTAAGGTGTCGACCCGATATGCTAAGGGTGTGGATTCAATTCCTGGTCAGGGCACATACAGGAATCAAATAATGAATGTGGCCAAAACTGGTTTGGCTCAGTGGGTAGAGCGTCGGCCTGCAGACTGAAAGGTCCCAGGTTCAATTCCGGTCAAGGGCATGTATATTGGTTGCGGGCACATCCATGGTGGGGGGTGTGCAGGAGGCAGCTGGTCAATGTTTCTCTCTCATCGATGTTTCTAATTTTTTTATCCCTCTCCCTTCCTCTCTGTAAAAAAAAAAAAAAAAAAAAAAAATCAATAAAAAATATATTTATATCAAATAATGAATGTGTAAGTAAGTGGAAAATAATTGGTGTTTCTCTCTCTCTAAATCGATCAACCAAAAAACAAAAAAAATAGAATATGGAGACAACTACTGTCAAGCACAAAGCACAGTCCACAACTTACTAGCAGTTATGGACGTGAAGTGAGAGGATGGTCCGTGGTGATGGAAAGAACCTCTAGACCCGGGACCGGGCCTAGGACATCGGCCACTCGGGGTTTGGAAGAGCAGGGGCCGGGGCAGGCCGGGAGCTAAGCCAGCCCATACCTGTCTTGGGCAATGTCACCTCTTCCACGTTGGGGACCGGGGAGGGCTCATCCATGTCCTTTGTTAGGTCCTCCTGCTCCTCTTCTCTGTGGCCACGCTTGGACTTGGTGTAAGGTGTGGAGGGACTGGGAAGGAAGGGGTGTGAAAGAGAACCTAGTCAACCTTAGAAAGGAGTCCCTGGAAGTTAAAGTTCAAGGGACAGGAAGCAAGAGAGAAACCTAAGGGGCAGAACTGAGCAAAACAGAAACCAATCACCTCAGAATCCTGGGAAGTGGCCCAGGCTTTCATTGGAGATAAAGCTCTGAGTCTACTCGTGGCTGAGACTAGAACTAACCACTAGGCAGCTTAAGAGGAGGAGGTCTAGGGTCGGGTGGTCACGGGGAGGTTTGGAGAGATCGGTGAAGGGGGGGCAGGCGAGGGGCTGGCATACCCTTTCTTGGCATTTTTCTTCTTAGCTTCTGGGGTTGGTGAAGGAGAGGGGGAGCGCTTCCTCTTCTTATAGTTCCCCCCCTTCTTGTCCCGTCGATCTGAATCTGGGCTGTTCACCTGCAGGGTGGGGAGTTGGGACAAATGTGAGCCAATAATCCCCAGTGAAGACTTATTCCAAAACGTATGCTAGTGGCTCCAAGAAGAAAGAAGAGGAAATCTCACCTCGTCTGTCAATGTCTTGGCTGAAATCTTCTTTCGGCGGGAGACCGGGTTTTTGTCGTCATTTACTTCATAGTCTTCCTCGTTCATCCATTCGTTGAAGGTGTCTGTGTCCAGGATCCACTTCGCATGAACCTGAGGACAGAGGCAGACGGTGCTGACGAGAAGCCCGGAAGCCAAAGCTCTGTCCGGGGCCGTCAGAAAGCCCAGGGCACAGGCGCTGCTGCTTCCTCTCCGGAGTGGCCGGTGGTGACGTTTGGGGCGGCGCGGGACAGAGCACCCACCTTCCTAGGCTTCTCGGGAGTCGGAGCATCTTCCACGGACGCTTCAATTTCGCTGGCTGGGATCCACGTGTCGTAACTGCCGTGGGAAATGCATCGTGAAGCAGAGAACCAGCCAGATAGAGTTGTGGAAAAGAAAAGTGGAAATCTTTTACCTTTTCCACGTATAAAAAGCACTGTGTTGCTGGGTTATGTTTTGGTATAATTATTTCCCCAGTTAATATTGGGATCTTTTCTTTATAAAGTAATAGAAATAATTACAAAATATTTCAAAAATAAAAAAGGAATCACCCTAACACAACTACCTGTGACATTCAGTAGATACTTTTCCCCAGAAACTTTAAAAATATATGTGTGTGTGTGTGTGTGTGTGTGTGTGTGTGTATATATATATATATATATTTTTTTTTATTGATTTCAGACTGGAAGAGGGAGAGAGAATCACCGATTGGCTGCCTCCTGCATGGGAGAAGGGAGGAGGTGAGCCTGACTCGGGCATGTGTCGTGTCCTGACCAGGAATTGAACCATGACCTCTTGGTTCATAGGTTGATGGTCAATCACTAAGCCACGCCAGCTTGGCCAATAACATTTTTTGGTACAATTTTGTTTTAACCTAATTGCAATGATACTGGAGTTATTTTATATCCTACTTTTTGCAGTTAATATTCATTTAATAAATTATCCATGTTATTTCTATAAATGTAAAGGCTTATAGTCCTGCCAGTGGTTGAGTATCCACCCATGAACCAGGAGATCCCTGGTTAGATTCCCAGTCAGGGTACGTGCTGGGGTGTTGGGCTCAATTTCCAGTGGGAAGCATGCAGGAAGCAGCCAATTCATGATGTTTCTCTCATCGGTGTTTCTATCTCTGTATCCCTCTCCCTTCCTCTCTCTCTCTAAAAATCAATACAAACATATTTAAAAATAAGTAAAAGCTGTATAATAGCCCCTAAATAGATATATAAATTGGCTGAAACATTTCCTCACCATTAAACAATTAGATTGTTTCTAATACTTTCTTATCCAAAATTATACTGGAATAGCTGAGACCGGTTTGGCTCAATGGATAGAGCATCGGCTTGGGGACTGAAAGATCCCGGGTTCGATTCCGGTCAAGGGCATGTAGCTTGGTTGCGGGCATATCCCCGGTAGGGGGTGTGCAAGAGGCGGCTGATCGATGACTCTCATCGATGTTTCTAACTCTCTATCTCTCTCCCTCCCTCTCTGTACAAAATCAGTAAAATATATTTTTAAAAAAATTATACTAGAATAACCATTTTACATGTAAAGCCCCAATTCTTTTAGCCTAAGTCTGATCTGATAAAAATCAACCTCCCCCAAGATAGGGGATTCACATAATAGAAGAGAGGAGAACAAATTAACGAACCTAAAAAAAAACCAACAAACCTAAAATAACTCCTCAAGATAATAAAGTGAAGGAAAAAAAAAAAAAAAAAAAAAAAAAATATATATATATATATATATATACACACACATTTCCAAATCACTCCCTACTGCTTTGCTAGAAGTTCTAGCACTTCTCAGCCTGGTTCTTGTGCTTATACCTGCCCCAAGCCCATCCTCACCTGTCAGGGTAATAGCCCCAGTGCAGAAGAACCTGCTTATCCCTCTTCATGACTGGCCGTACCCATTCCTCTGGGGATAGAGACAGAGCAGGGAGAGACATAAGCTAATGGGGTACAAAAAAGTAACTCTGTATACAACTCCTGCTGCAGCACAGGACCTGTAAATGGGAATGTAAGACGGTCGGAGGATTTAGGGTTGAAAGGAGAGAGAAGCCCAGGCACCGCATGGGATCTGAGCAGTCCTCCACCTCCTAGTCCACGCCATCACTGAGGGGCCCGGGAAAGCTGGTCTCACCTTCTTCCAGGTTCCCCGGGACTGGAAACACAACATGGGACGCGCTGTTCCTATCCTCCGTGACTGTTCCCTGGATGGCACAAAAAAGGAGAAAATGCACTCCCTTCTAAATCACCCATCAGTGTGAATAAGCCCAAATAAGATTCAACCCCACATCTGCCTTCATATTTTGCTCAGAACGATACTAAAGTGAGTGGCCCTCTCTACTAAGCACACACTAGCTGAATGGCGGAGGAAAATAGCTGGGATTGTGCTAATAATGGAGAAGAGTCAAATAATTAAAAACTGCTACAGATAACCTCTCTGAATAAATAACCTACACACGGGAACTGTAAAGTTGATGGTGTGAGCCAAAACCGGTTTGGCTCAGTGGATAGAGCGTTGGTCTGCGGGCTGAAAGGTCCCAGGTTCAATTCTGGTCAAGGGCATGTACCTTGGTTGCAGGCACATCCCTAGTAGGGGGTGTACAAGAGGCAGCTGGTGGATGTTTCTCTCTCATCCATGTTTCTAGCTCTCTATCCCTCTCCCTTCCTCCTGTAAAGAATCAATAAAATATATTTTAAAAATAAATAAATAAATAAAGTTGACGGTGTGTCTTTAGCATTGACATCTGCTTGCTAAACTAGAGTTCCAAAGAGTAAAGATTTCATTTCTCTAGTTCAGTGGAAGAAAAAGCTTTTCCCCAGACCAAGATAGTCTCTAGGAACAGTGACCCAAACCTGTCAAGACTGGGAAGTGGGAGGAGCGGACAGAGAAAGAGTGGCCCAAGGCTTCAAGTCTAGCCATCTTCCAAGTAGGTGGAGGCACTGTGCTCTGCAGCAGAAGACATGGCCCCTCTGGGCTATTTAATGAGTGGAAACATCAGGAAAAGGGTCATGGCATTTCCAAAAACTCACCTGGTGTCTCTTGATGATGTCCTTTAATTTCCCTAGCAGTTTGGGTTCGATTTCGGGGCACAGAAAAATGTTTGGTCGAGACAGGCAATTATTCTGTGGGGAGAAGAAGCAGACAGAGTGAGATTCCGGGGGAGTGTTGGATTCCTGCTGAGGAAAGGAAGATGAGAGGGGGCAGGGTCCTGACCAGTACCTGCACCAAGGACTTTTCGATGGTCATGAACATTTCCACGTTGCGGTCCATGCGTGATGGGTTCTGGAAGTCGTAGCGCCGCCTTATAAAGAGGCAATAATCCAGTGAGTGGTATAGCGGAAGTCAGGGGATCAGGTTAGGGTACGTGACTTTTTTTTTAATATATATTTTTTATTGATATTTTTTTTTACAGAGAGGAAGGGACAAGGAGAGGGATAGAGAGTTAAAAACATCGATGAGAGAGAAACATCCATCAGCTGCCTCCTTCACACCTCCTTCTGGGGATGTGCCCGCTACCAAAGTACACGTCCTTGACCAGAATCGAACCTGAGACCCTTCAGTCCGCAGGCCGACACTATCCACTGAGCCAAACCAGTTAGGGCGGGTACGTGACTTTTTAATATCGGTAACTAGGAGGCTATTGTCAAAACTGCCTAGAATCTGGGGTTTACTGATCTTAACTCACTCTGTACTGAGTCCAAAGGATAAGGCAAAGTTGCAATGCCAACCTAAGAACCCCTTTTCCTCACACACACTGATGCACATACACACACTCAGTCTTGGAGACTATTTTGGCTGACTCCCAGCCATATTTTTGACCTAGCGAAATGTCTACTTAAGCTCTGCCACCCCAGAAAGACCCTGAGGAAAAACCTACTCCAGGAAAATTCCTCTGAACAACATATAAAAAGCATCAAGAGAGGGCATCTCACCATCCCTGGTCACTCTTGAATTTGTAGGCAGCTGCAAGGATGTGGCACAGGGAGCCTCCTGCTTTGAAATCTAGGAAACATTTGATCTACAGAATTGAGACAGGGAAGAAGCATGTAAGCGATACATCCTAAATTCTCTTATAATCCTTTCACAAAAATCCCATGCTAACATGATCTCCCTCTCAAAGCCAGAATTCTTTACCCTCTGTGCTACTGTGTCATGTAGCCTGGAAGAAGGGAGAGAAAGAAGCAAAAATTCACGAAGTCCCACTCTGTGCCAAGCACTTACTGGGTGACTTCACTGACCATTACAGAATGGCCACAGTGTAGTCATGTTAATCGTATGTAGAGATGAAGGAACCGAGATGTTTCAAAGGGTGTGAATTGCTTGGCCAAGTCACAGAGACACCAAGTGACAGAGCCAGGATTTGAACACAAGCCCGTGCAAATCAAAATCTCATCCCCTTCCAACCATGCCACGAGAGTTTCATGCACTGAGCTCACACACTCTGAAATAACCTGTTGCACAAAGTGTTACTAAGACAAAGGGAATGGTAAATTGGGGACTACCGTAGGCCACGGCATCAATATTCTGACCAGGGATAGGGATGGTAAAACATTACCCTAATTTAAAAAATTATGAAATTTACAAAACCCCCTCCCCCTAAAAAAACACAACAACGCCTTCCCCAGTTTGGAGGATCCATCCCCTGGCTTTTGCACTCACCGGCAGTTTAGTGAGCGGTGCGTTGCTGACATGTTTGCCAAAAACTTCTTCCTGAAATTGTAGCAGCTGGACAACCAGGCTGGACAGGGACTTGTTGGTGGGTGGTTCGGCTTGTATATACTGGGGGGAGAGAGGGAAAGAAAAGAAAAATAGACCCCAGATAAACTCCACCATGTCCCTATTTCTTTCCCAGGAGCTCTGGACGCGTCGGGCAGAGAAAAATCGTGTGTTCTCCCCCCACATGTCTAGTTGCTATAAAGAAAACGGCAGAGCCGAAACCGGTGGATAGCGCCTGGGGACCGAAAGGTCCCAGGTTCGATTCTGGTCAAAGGCATGTACATTGGTTGCAGGCACATCCCCAGTAGGAGGCAGCTGATGGATGATTCTCTCTCATCGTCTAACTCTCTGTCCCTCTCTCTTCCTCTCTGTAAAAAATCAACTAGAAAACAAAAACAAAAACAAGAAAACAAAAACAAAACGGCAGAAGGGAGACAGACCCTCTACACCCCTCACTAGGAAGTTGCAACTGCGCTGCCCCAGCCCAGGTGCACCCTGACAATGGATCTCTACCCTGAAGGTTGTGAAATTCTGAAGACCCCTTGAATTCAGGCCAGGGAAGCAATAACTTTGAGGCTCTAAATGAGATAACTGTATTTCTTGGGGTAACTGCCTGGAAGGCCAAGGCTTGCCGTATCATGTGGCTTAAGAAAGAGAGGTAGGGCAAACAGACCGACACGGTTAGTGCATGCTGCTAGTTTCTGCCGGGAACAGGGCACAAACGTCCTCTTCGCAGGCCCTCCAAGATGGGAAGGACCAGCCACCACCTAGCCTAGTGGGAAAGAGCGAGACTCCCTCCGTCTCTTCTGAGGAAACCTGAGCGGAGACAAGGATCCCCCGGCATTCTTAAAAACCCCCCATGCTATGCTACCTCGCATCCGCGCCTTCTGTTCTCATTTAGAACCGAGCCAGCAGGCTAACTTTCTCTTTACCTTTTGACCCCTGTTTCCTCAACCCTAATCACAGAGGGGAGTGCTCCTTCTCCGTGGGAGGCATAAAGAGATCCTTGAAGGAAAAGGTAAGTGACGAAGAGCTCAGAGCTGGAAAGCTGAGCCAGGTCACGGGCGGGCGGTCCATCTCCCCGGGGGTGGAGACTAAGCCCCTAGATTGATCTCCCTTTCAAAAGGTCAAAGGTAGGAGCCTGGGAACCAGAGCCCCAGGCGGAGGAGATGCAGACCAGGCGCAGACCCAGCAGCTGTTTGTCAGGACCCCAGCCCCCGAGCCCTGAGCAGGACCAGAGAGAGGGGCGTTCTCCTCGACCCCTCCTTACACGCTGACAGGCTGCAGAGCCGGGCAGGAGGCACCAGGGAGACAGACCCCTCTCTGGGCGCAGAGAGGAGGCAGGCCAGGCCGGCTGTCTCTGGAGAAAAGCCATATGTTTAGGTGCTCCTTTCCACAGGCCTACAGACAAAGACACCCCCAGGAAGAGGCTCCGTGGGAGAGGCAGGTGAGGCTCCGTCCACCCTTTGTTTAGCACCTTGTCCTCTCCAGGTAAGGAGGCGGGGGGTTGGGGTATAAAGCGTGTGGCCTAGACTCTGAACCCCAAACCATTCAAGGCCGGGTGGCGGGCGGCTTCATTGTGCGGCTGAGCCATGGCGTGGGAAGGAAGGGTGGCTGCCCGGGAACTCCAACCCCGCGGCCCCGGGGGTCCTGCCGCGTGTGGCGGGGGGCGGCGGGGGGACAGGTGACCTCCCGGTGGGGCCTCGTCCGGGCGGATGGAGCGGGAGGGCCTGCTCCGGCCGCGCACAAAGCCCGGGAGGCCGGGCCGCTGGCCCCGTGCGGGGGGCGCTCCGGCGCGCGCGAGGCGGGCACCCCGCGGGGGCGGAGGCGGGGACCCCGCGTCTCCCCGGAAAGAGCAGGCGGGGGGCCGCTGGCACCGCGGCCCGCGGAGCCGGAGGGAAACACGGGGCGGAGGGCGCGGCGGCGGCGGCGGCGGCGGGGGATGCGGTCCGAGGCCGGAGGGCGCGCGGGGCGGCCCGGGGCCGCGGCCGCCGGAGGGGGGGCCGGAGCCCGGCGCTGCGGGCCCGCGGGGTCCCTTTGTCCCGCCCCCGGCCGCGCCGCCGGCCGCGTACCTTCTTGTAGTTCTTGCCGAGCCAGAGCCGCACGTTGTCGAACTGGGTCACCGTGTCCGCGGCCTCGTAGTACTTCACGTTGGGGCCGCCGTCCTTCTTCCGCACCGCCATCTTCTCGGGCTCGGGCCCCGCCGCCGCCGCCGCCCCGCTCCGCGCAGCTCCCGCCTCCTCCGCCGCCTCCGCCCGCCTCCCGCCGCCGCGGCCGCCGCCGCCCGCCGTCTGCCGCCCGGCGCGCGCAGCGACCCCTGCCGGCGGCCGGGCGCGGGGCGCGGGGCGCGGGCGCGGGGCCCTCCCCGGCGGCCTCCCCGGCGGCGGCGGCCTGGGCGCGGGGGCTGCTCCCCGGCCGGCGCCCGCCCCGGAGGGCGCCCCGCACCTTGTCCTTCCCGCCTCTCAGCCCGGGCAGCGGCTCCTCTCTACTCCCCCCGGGCCGTCCCCTCGTACCCTCCCCTCTACCTTCCCCTCGAACCCAATGCCCGGAGCCCCAGACCCCGTCCCCAGGGTGCCCCTGCCTTTCCTCCGCCCCCGGGAGCTGCCCGAGGAAACGCTCCCCGAGTCTCCCCGCCCCTAATGCCCCGACCCAGCAGCACCCCCTTCTCACTCCTGGGTCCGGGGGAGAGGTCCCCAGGCCGCCACCCCCGGGGCCAGCCACTGCCCCCCAACTGCTTTCTGTGCAGGCAGCGCCGTCGCCCCCAAATAGCTTTGCGCTCCTCCGTGAGACCGCGAGTCTTGGCTGGGCGGGTGGCCCTCCCACCCTGTCCCCCGGCCCCGGGCTGTCCCCCTCGGAGCGGCGCGGAGGGGGTGGGAGCGGGCGGGGCGCGGGTCTGGGCGGGCGCTCTCGGGCGGGCGGATCCTTCTGTAAGCGCGGAGCGGCCCGCAGTTTTGGGAGTCACGGTGGCCGAGTGGTTAAGGCGTTGGACTCGAAATCCAATGGGGTTTCCCCGCACAGGTTCGAATCCTGTTCGTGACGGCCGCTTTTTTCCTCCCCTTCAAGGCGTGGAAAGGAAAGCCCCTGTTTTCGCACAGGTCTTCCGTGCACTTACCTTTCTGCCTCGGAAATAGAAGCCGGGAGGTCGTTCAGCCCTTCGGCTTGGGGGGATGAGGTGATCTCGGGGAGCTTGTTAACCACGGCCGTATGGGCTGCTAGAGGACAAGCCACTTTCAGGATTCTGTAACTGCAGGTTTGCTAGCTGAACTTGGACACGGTCTCATGCTTGTGGTAGGGAACAGGGAAGGATTTGAAGAATGGCTAAGTTGTGTTTGGGAATGTGAATACCTGGTGTGTTGTAATAATCACAACTGGGGTTTCCAGGAAAAGAGGCACTGTGGATTTGGGGACCAGAAGCCACGTCTGGTGGGTCTGATTACAAACGAACACCCAGGAAGCCGGGCGTGCTCTCATTGGGATTTCCCCGAAGAGGTGCACCTCGCGTGCCACAGGGCTCGGGGTGGAGCCCATTGAAACAAACAGCGCAGCCTCGCTGGAGCTAGGGTGACTATCACGTTTACTGAGTGCCCATCGTGTGCCAGGCACTGTTCTAAATTCCCCACGTGTTCGCCGAGATAGGGAATCACTCCCTTCTCAAACCTGTACTCGCCTCACTCAGTTCTTCCTACCCCCCCCCCCCCCCCATTTCTGATTGTGGGGAATGGGAGGATGTTCTTTTTGTATTTCAGTTGCACACCACCGCCTTCTCCAAGAAGGACCCCCCAGCCCTAACTGGTTTGGCTCTATTAGAGCGTCAGTCTGCGAACTCAAGAGTCCCGGGTTCGATTCCGGTTGCGGGCACACCCCCCCCCCCCATAGGGGGAGTGCAAGAGGCAGCTGATCGATGACTCTCTCGTCGTTTCTAACTCTCTATTCCTCTCTCATTCTCTCTGTAAAGAGAAGGATCCCCAAAGGGGTTCATACCATTGCTCATGCTGTTCTTCCCACGCTTGCCACACCACCGTCCCCTCCCCACCCCCCACTCCCACCCCCACCGTAGTCTCTTTCCATGCTGTACACCGGTTTGCTCTTCCCCCTTGAGGCGGGAACCTTTCCTTCTACCACCACCGTTCATTAGATGGCATGCAAGGAATATCTTCAAATCTGCCCGCTTTTCTCAGGGTTGAGTGCAGGCTGGACCCACCACTAGCTGGAGCCTTCATTTGGAAAGTAGGGGTTCCTGTGAGAACTACACGCATTACATGTAAAACTGTGCTGCAGCCTGCACGCTGTAGCCGGAAACATTACAACTTCCCAGAGCTGCCCGTGGCTCAGTGGATAGAGCGTGGGCCTGCAGCCTGAAGAGTTGTGGGTTTGATTCCGGTCAAGGGCACATGCCCAAGAGAACGGATCAATGGTTCTCTTTCATCATTAATGTTTCCATCTCTCTCACTCTCTCCCTTCCTCTCTGAAATCAATTATATATATATATATATATATATATATATATATATATATATATATATATATATTTTTTTTTTTTTTTTTTTCCCCACAGAGGGAAAAGGGATAGAGTTAGAAACATCGATGAGAGAGAAACATCGATTAGCTGCCTCCTGCACACCCCCCACGGGGGATGTGCCTGCAACCAAGCCCTTAACCAGAATCAAACCTGGGACCCTTCAGTCCACAGACCAACGCTCTATCCAACAGCCAAACCAGTTCCAGCAATAAAAATATATTTAAAAAAGACAACTCTCCAAAAAACAAAACAAAACAAAACAACAACTCTCCATAGCTGCTTTTGACCTCTTTTCTCTCACCACTCTTCCTTATTTCCTACTTCCATCCACTGGCATTATTTTAGTTCTTGTTATAGCATTTGTCCGTGTTCATGCTGTTCTCTGCCTGAAAGAATCTTTCTTAGCCTCACCTTCTACTCAGTCTCCACTTAAATATCAATTCTCTAACCACTTGTCGCCCACCATGTCCTATGCCCTAATCTTATTATGTGGATTGTTTCTTCTGTAGAATATAAACTCTTGGCACCTATAAGCTCTTCAATAAGAAAAAAAAAATATTGAGTAAATGGATGCTTCCCCCCCCCCATTTTTTTAATTAAGGTATTATATGGGTACATATCTTACCATTGCCCCCCCACCCCACTCCCATACATGCCCTCACCCCCAGAGTTTTGCGTCCATTGGTTATGCTTATATGCATGCACACAAGTCTTTCGATTGCTCTATCTCCCCACCTCTCTAAATGGATGCTTTTTACAGTGGTTACGTGTGTGTACGTGTTTTAGTCTTCACTCAGACTGTACTATAAGCTTCTTGGGATTTAGGATTGTATTTTATTTGTATCTACTCTACTAAGTCTTACATGTAGATTTGATCAAATATATACTGTCATACTACCTAACAGATTCAGTACTTGGCTTCCCACTGAATGCCATTTTGCGCATGCTCTCCGACTTAAACATCTGGAGAGCCAGCACCAATATTGACCAGCAGAGGGCAACCGACAACTATGCTGTGAAAGGAAGAAGGCCCCACGGTTTTATAAAATGGAGGATCTGGACCGAGAATGGGAAGCGGGCAGAGGTGGTGTGGTACTTAGGAAATCTGCTCTCAAATGCTTCCCTTGTAACTTTCGGGGTGAGAGACAAGGCTTCCAATCCTCATGAACAGTGGTAGATAAGTTCACATTGTTACCATCCCACAGCCAGCCGTCCCCAGTTCTTTCATCCTCCTTTATCCCAACAAGTCCTGTCTCTTTCTTTGCGTTGCATAATCAGACCTCCCTCCCCATTTTTACATCCTACCCACTGGCATTCTTTTTAGTTTCTTCTGGTTTGGTATTTGGCCTTGCTTATCTACCTTTGAATTACCTTCTCACCTAGGCTTGCAATACCACTCATTTCAATCTCCTAAGGAAACTTCTACAAGTACCCTTCCATAATATATTCAAATTCTCCTAATCTGCTAGATCAGTCTTCTTCTTTTTTTAAATTTTTATTTATTTACTTTGAAAAATATATAGTCTATTGATTTTTCACAGAGAGAAAGGGAGAAGGACAGAGTTAGAAACATTGATGAGAGAGAACCATCAATCAGCTGCCTCCTGCACACTCCCCACTAGGGATGTGCCCAAAATCAGGGTACTGGTAGATGCCCTTGACCGCAATTGGACCTGGGACCCTTCAGTCCGCAGGCCAATGTTCTATCCACTGAGCCAAACCAGTTAGGGCTTTATTTTTTTATAATGGATCTATCCCTTTAATTCAGAACAAAACTACATCTGACATGAATCACATTTTTACTTTCTTTTATTGTTTTAATAAAATGCATACACTCTTCCTCCAGCTTCACATTATCTTAACAACCCTGTGGTAGAAATCTGTGCTATGTTTGAAACCATTGATTTCTTAATGGGCTTCAGAGACACTGTACTCGTTTTTTCTCTTAGAACAGCGATTTTCAACCTCTTCCCTCTTGTGGCACACATCAAATTTAGTGTGACTAAAATTCTACGGCACACTAAAAAAAATATGTTTTTGGCCGCTCTGATCCAAAAAGAAGGTATAATTTGATTCATTCACACCAAATGGTTATTGTTGTGTTGGATGTTGTCATCTTTTATTTTTATTTCTTTATTTTTTTAAAGACAATTTTTAATTTATTTTTATTTCTTTAATATATTTTATTGATTTTGTACAGAGAGAAAGGGAGATAGTTAGAAACATCGATGAGAGAGAGTCATCGATCAGCTGCCCCTTGCACACCCCCCACCGGGGATATGCCCTTACATGTGGGAGGAGCACAAGGCTGTGAATCTGCCAGGTTTTGGGTAAGTGTATTTCGTCATTTTTTTTCTTTTTTAAAATACATGCCCTTGACCAGAATCGAACCCGGGTACCTTCAGTCCCCAAGCCGACGCTCTATCCATTGACCCAAACCGGTCTTGGCTCATCTTTTATTTTTATTGACAATCTAAGGCAAAAGAGATCAGTGCCCTTTGACTAAATAGTCAGGTACTGCATGTTTTAAAAATTTTTGAGGGGCCAAAACCGGTTTGGTTCAGTGGTAGAGCGTCAGTCTGCCGACAGAAGGGTCCCAGCCCAGGTTCGATTTCTGTCAGGGGCATGTACATTGGTTGCAGGCACATGTACATTGGTTGCGAGTAGTGGGTGTGCAGGAGGCAGCTGGTCGATGTTTCTCTCTCATCGATGTTTCTAGCTTTCTATCTCTCTCCCTTCCTCTCTGTAGAAAATCAATAACATATATATTTTTTTAAAAAATTTGCCGGGACTGGTTTGGCTCAATGGATAGAGCGTCGGCTTGGGGACTGAAGGGTTCTGGGTTCAATTCCGGACAAGGGCATGTACCTTGGTTGCAGGCATATCCCCAGTAGGGGGTGTGCAAGAGGCAGCTGATCGATGACTCTCTCTCATCGATATTTCTAACTCTCTATCTCTCTCCCTTCCTCTCTGTACAAAATCAATAAAATATATTTAAAAAAAAAATTCTTGAGGGGAGGGTGGGGGTAAGGGGAAGAGATCAACCAAAGGATTGTGTGCATGCATATGGGCCTGGCCAGTGGCCATGGACAACAGGGTGGTGGGGGGAGTGAGTGTTTATGTAGGGAGGGGTTTGGGATGGGACTGGGGGGATGAGGACAATTATGTGAAACCATAATCAATAAAAAAAAATTTTTTTTTTTTAATTCTTGAGGAGATCCTTTCCCCCTCCCTATGTGGGAGTCCATTCTGTGGGACTCTACCTCTCCCCCTGTGGGAGTCTGTACTTGTTCTTCAATAAATTTCCACCTATGCTATACAAAAAAAAAAACAAAAACAAAAACCTTGAGAGCTATAGCCAGTTGGATATAGAATCCATGGATAGAGCGTTGGCCTGTGGACTGAAGGGTTCTGGTCAGGGGCACATGCCCAGGGTGCAGGCTCCATCTCCAGTAGGGGAAGTGCAGGAGGCAGCTAATCAGTGATTCTCTCTCACAACTGATGTTTCTCTCTTCCTGAAAACAATAAAAATATATTGAAAATTTTTTTTGAGGCATACTAGTTGAAAATCGCTGTTAAAACACTGTTTCATCAACAAGTAAAGTAAGGTTTGTCCTAGCTGGTTTGGCTCAGTGGATAGGGCTTCAGCCTGTGGGCTGAAGGGTCCCGGGTTCGATTCTGGTCAAGGACACATGCCTGGGGTTGCCAGCTCAATCCCCGATGGGGGTTGTGAAGGGGGCAGTTCATCAATGATTCTCCTTCATCATTGATGTTTCTATCTCTCTCCTTCCTGATGAATGATGGGCTGGAGAGAAAAAAAATGTCAGAAAGAGAAGTTGGGTTGCTTCACTGGGCTGGAAAAGTTTAGCTAACTCAGGAAGCAGCTCTAATTAAGCAAGTTTATTCTATATCTTTATTTTATTTATTATTATTTTTTAATATATTTTTATTGATTTTTCACAGAGAGGAAGGGAGAGAGATAGAGAGCTAGAAACGTCAATGAGAGAGAAACATTGAACAGCTGCCTCTTGCACACCCCTTACCAGGGATGTGCCCGCACAAATGCACATGCTTTTGACCGGAATCGAACCTGGGATCTTTCAGTCCGCAGACCAATGCTCTACCACTGAGCCAAACTGGCTTCAGCTTATTCTATATCTTTAAAAGGCTAAGTTGATTTGTGCATGCACCATACATATAAAGCCTTGCTGGCGCCAATCACATGCTTGTGTGTTTTTTTGTTTTGTTTTGTTTTAAATATATTTTATTGATATTTTACAGAGAGGAAGAGAGAGAGATAGAGAGCTAGAAATGTCGATAAGAGAAACATCAACCAGCTGCCTCTTGCACACCCCCTACCAGGGATGTGCCCGCAACCAAGGTACGTGCCCTTGACCAGAATCGAACCCGGGACCTTTCAGTCCACAGACCGACGCTCTACCACTGAGCCAAACCGGTTTCGGCACATGCTTATGTTTTGATGTCATAGATTGTGTAATTGCTGGCACTTCTATTATAGAGAAAGGATAAATAGCAATATTAAAATCTTTGTTCTAATTAATTTCTTTTCAATGTGCACAAATCTGTGCACCAGGCCACCAGTGTGTGTGTGTGTGTGTGTGTGTGTGTGTGTATATATATATATATATATATATATATATATGATGAGAATCATTGATCAGCTGCTTCCTGCCCGGGCACTCTATTGGGAATTGGTCATGTGCCCTTGATCAGAATTGAATTGAACCTGGGATGCTCTATTTACTGAGCCAAACCAGTTAGGGCTTTCCATTGATTTTTAGAGGAAGGTTGAAAGACAGAGAGAGAGAAATATTGATGTGAGATACATCAACTGGTTGCCTCCAGCATACACCCTAATCAGGCCACTTATCAAGACTGGAATCTAACCTGGAACCCTTCAGTCTGAGAGCCTACATTCTGTCCACTGAGCCAAACCAGCTATGACCTGCCTCTTCATTTGATCACCAACTAGAGGCCCATTGCACAATATTTGTGGAAGAATAGCCCTTCCTTCCTCTGGTTTCACTCTCAGCCGCCTGGGAGCTGGCAAGTCCTCACTTCTGACTGGAACACTGCTCCTATAGCTCCCTCTGCAGCCCCCACCCCTCATAGCAAGCATCCCGCCCCTCCAGACCGATCCACACCTGCATATACAAATTAGCCTGCCATCTTTGTTGGGTTAATTTGCGTATTCACTCTGATTGGCTGTGGGTATAGCAGAGGTATGGTCAATTTACATGTTTATTATTAGGTAAGATGATGGGCTGCCATCCTATACTGATTTTGTAAATGTTTTTTATTGTTTTAAAATGTTTTTTTTTTTTAGAGGGTAAGGGACAGATAGAAACATCATTGAGAGAAACATCAGCATTGATTGGTATGCCATCTGCTGGGGATTGAGCCTGGAACCTCAGCAGGTGCTCTGATCGACAATTGTACCGTGACCTCCTGGTTCATGGGTTGACACTCAACCACTGAGCCACATTGGCTGGGCATACTGATTTTTTTTTTTTTTTTTTTGGCCAGGGGAGGAATGTGAACGCAGTCCTCCACTACCACAAATTATGCTGTCGAGTTTCCTACCTTTGGGGAAATCACAGGGGTCAGCACATCCGGAGTGCAATGGATAAGCCTCGCCCTGGGAAAACTATCTTTCCATGTACGTTCGTCCTTTGTTTCAGTTGCCCCACATAAAGAATGGAGAGGATAATAGTGCCTTTTAATCAAGTTCAGATGACTAGATGTTTAATAACTTATTGCCTGACTCACAGCAAATGCCATCCTTCACAGCCAACGTGTGACCCTTTTCAGAACTCGGCTCCAATGACTCCTGTGAGAAGCCTTCCCTCCTGCATCCATCCCATCAGGTGGGTAGTTGACCCCTTTCCTCCTCATCGTCTCATTTAGTCCTTATCTACTAGCAACATATTATCCTGTGTTTCCCATGATTTGTTCACATGCATCTACCAAGCTGAACCTTCTTTTAAAGCAGGGGTGGGGAATGTCCGGCCTGCGGGCCATGTAAGGCCCACGAAATCATTTTGGCCCTGCCAAAGCATTAGGGGTGAGTTCATTAAATGTTTGATCGAATATAGCAGGCTAATTTTAAAATTGATTATTTGTTATAAATGATGCTAAAAATATCCAAATGTCCCTTGGCAGGAAAAGTTCCCCACCGCTGCTTCAAAGACTTGTTTCTCTGTGATTTGTGTATCTCAAATGCCTAGCACCACGTCTGGCACATGACAAGCATGCTGTAAATGTTGGCTGAGTGAATCTAGTCAGTTACTAAGCACTGTCAATTTTTTTCTCCCTGGATGTCTCTTATCCTCTTTCCTGCTTTTTCAAGCTCTAGGCCCCTCACATAAATTACTGCAAAGCTTATTAATATTGTCACAAAATTTTTCTCTTCCCACTGCCACTAAAATCATGAGTTGGAAGTCACTCCTCTCCTCAAAAACTTACTATAAAATTAAAGTCCGAATACCGTGCCATGTACTCAAGGTCTTCCAAGCATTAGCCCTAAATTATTTCTAGCCTTATTTCCTTAAAAAAATTCTATGCTCCATATTAACTAGTCTTTTCCATTTTCAACATATCCTTCATCGCCACTTGTATTTTTTTGTTAAATATATTTTTATTGATTTCAGAGAAGACAGAGAAACTTCAATGATGAGAACCATGATTAGCAGCCTCCTGCATGCCCCACTGGGGATCAAGATCAAAACCTAGGCCCGTGCCCTGCCCGGGAATTGAACCATGGTTCATAGGTTGATGTCAACCACTGAGCCACGCCAGCCGGGCTCCACTTGTTTTTATCCATGCTGCTATTTCAGCCTAAAACAGAGTTTGCAAACTGGTAGACCCTAAATTTTTTTTGGCCCATAAGCATTTTTAAAAAGAAGTAAAACTAGCATTTAAGTGGTGAGATTTAGCATAAACATTAGGATGAACAAAGTTCTTGAAACATAGGATTTGGCAATACTGGGCCGCTTTGCTTGCATAGCAGCAACCAACCAGGGCTGCAGTGCCCGCTGCCCCGTTCTCTCAGGGCACACATTCGTATCCAACCAGCTTTAAAATGCACAATGAGATCAGGCTAGTGGCAGGACAAGCGGCTCCGTCTCTTGGTGTTACACAACATAAAGAACATCTTTCCTGTGATGTCTTCTACCCCCAGACCGTTTAACTTAAATCTCCGACTCTAGATCTAATTCTGTTTAACAAAAATAGCAACCAGAGGAACAAGTTGAAGGACTATGTGAAAAAAAAAAAAAAAAGTCTGTCAAATACAAAAGACCATTCTCTAGGACAACTCACCCAACCTCTTCCATAAGTTCGTGTTACAAAAAAAAAGTGTTGGCCCTGGCTGGTGTGCTCAGTGGTTAGAGCACCAGCCTGCACACTGAAGGGTCTCGGTTCGATTCCCAGTCAAGTGCATGTATCTGGGTGGCAGGTTTGCGTCCCACACCCGGTGGGTCACAGTATGTGTGGGGAGGCAAACAATTGATATATCCTTCTAACATCCATGTTTTTCTTTCTCTTCCCCCTATTGCCTCCTTCCAGCTCTCCCTGAAAAGCAATGGAAAAATATCCTCAGGTGAGGATTAACAAACAACAAAAATGTTCCAAGAACCTAGATTAGGAAAGAGTCGAGACACTTAACGTGGTGTAATGCATAGTTCCTGGATTGGATCCCAGATTGGACAAAAGTTAGCTCTAAAACTTCTTTTCTTGGGACAGTTGGGAAAATGTGAATATAGGTTTGTATTAGGTCAAGAACATAGTAAGTGGTTATTTTGGCAATGTATAAAATGTTGATTTTTTTCAAATCTATGTACTGAAATAAAAAATTAAAGCAACCAACTTGCTCTCCCACACATACTTTTTACCTTAAAAGTTTAGAATGGACCGAAACCGGTTTGGCTCAGACCGGATAGAGCATTGGTCTGTGGACTGAAAGGTCCCGGGTTCGATGCCGGTCAAGGGCATGTACCTTGGTTGTGGGAACATCCCCAGTAGGGGGTGTGCAGGAGGCAGCTGATGGATGTTTCTCTCTCATTGATGTTTCTAACTACCCCTCTCTCTTCCTCTCTGTAAGAAAACCATACATATTAAAATAAAACGTTTAGAAGGGCCCTGGCTGGTGCGGCGCAGCTGTTTGGGCATCTTCCCGTGCACAGGAGGTCGCTGGTTCTATTCCTGCTTAAGGGCACATGCCAGGCGTTTGGGTGTTTCCCTCTCCCTTTCTAAAAGTCAGTAAACCATTCCTTAAAGAAAAGTTTGGAATGGGTTGGTATATTCGTAAAGGACCAAAAAACAAATATTTGAGGCTTTGTGGGCCTAGTTCTGTGTACTGTTGTGACCTAAAAACAGCCATAGACAACATATAAACAAACAGGCATGGCTGTGTTCCAATTTTTTAAAAATATTTTTTTATTAATTTCAGAGAAGCAGCGAGGGGGAGACACAGAAACATCAATGATGAGAGAGAATCATTGATCAGCACGCTCCACACTGGGATCAGGCCCACAACTTCGGGATGTGCCCTGACCGCGAATCGAACCGTGGCCTCCTGGTTCACAGGTCAGTGCTTAACCACTGGGCCACGCCGGCCCAGACCATTTTTTTTTTTTTTTTTACAAAAGCAGACAGCAAGATGTAAGCTGTAGTTTTCCTAACTCTGGTTCAGGAACAAATACCACTTCTGAAAAAGTCTTTCCTGGTGCCCATCACAACCAGTGGCTTTATCTTCCTTCCCTCTGCTTACTCTTCCTTATTGCTTGTGAAACTACTTCTGGCATTTATTATGTCTTATTATATAATCATCTACATTAGCAAGTAAGTCTGTGAAGGTAGATGCCATTTTGCTACATGAACTCCCCTATACCTACTCCAATGAGTTCTTTGCAGAATCGTCTGAATATTGTTTCCAAAAACCAAATCCACCCTAACAGGAAGATCTGGTACCACTTCATATTGAAAAACGAGCGGTAGGTTGTTCTGAAAGTAAATTTGAAGGAAACAAGGGCAGGAAAGCACTACTGCTATTACTAGAGTACATATATTGCCTCTTATGCTCTATACTGTAACGTGTTCACCACTAGCTAATGATCAGACCTTGTGAGTTGATAGAGAATAAAAAAAAAAGGTAGTAGAGATTAGGTTGGCACAGGAATGCCCCTATGCCCGCCCCCTTACTCCCACTACAGTATCTGGAGTACTATTCGATTTAGTTGATACATGATAAGTGCCCAACAAATTTAAAACATAATATACTCAACAAGAACCTTTTCTTTTTCTCAACAGGGAGGAGGTGGCAGCAGACACCTACAGAAGGGCCTAGAGGCCTGACAACCGCAGCAGGTGGTCCCGGGTTCCCTCCCTCACATTCGCTTTCTCGGTTGGGGGGGGGGGGAATAAAGGCTTCCCTGCCTATGATAGAATCCCAGATTCCAAACCAAAGATAGAAGAAGAGAGAAAGGTACATGAATAACTTGTGTGCGAAGTGTCCCCAACCCCAGGAACAGAAGACATGGGATTAGGGGCAGAGGCAGACCCCGGATCAGATTCCTGGAGAGAGCGAGCGTGTCGGCTGCTCCAGACCAGGGGACCGCAGGGAAGGATGTGGGGGCGCACGGGGCAAAGATGTGAGGTGCCCACTAAGCCCAGACAGCCAGCCTCTTAAAACAGAGGTGAGTGCTAAGAAAGGATAGGTTACAGAGTGAAAAAGAAGGGGATGTGAGGTGAGAAAAAGGCCAAAGCAGGGGAGAAATTTTACAAGAATGGGGAGTAATATTGAATTAAGAATTTAGAGTTGAGTGAAAGGTTTATTATTAGTGCAGTCAACACTACGGAACAGCACATATAACACAACCAGCAACCTGCAGAGACACTAGTGCAAAGGGTGGGGAAGCCTGAACTGAGCTTCCTGGCTCCATCTGAGGGAGACGACAGGTGGGAGGGGCCTCGGGAAGGCTGGCAGGGGCAGCGGGGAGCGGAAGAAATGTAGTAACCAGATTAAGTATAGCAGCGTTTTCAAATTCCTGAGCACAATGTCCTGGAGCTGGAACATATGACTGTCCCCTACTCCCTGCAAGCTGTATCCCTCCAATTCAATCCCAGTGGAGCCAGGACAACTACCCAGACCTACAGCAAGCTGGCCTGGGCTAAACTCCCAAAGAGGAGATGTTAAATGGCCTTCTTTCTTCAACCCCACTCCCACCTACAAATTAAAATACTCACACCTGCTATCCCTCCCCTTCTCTCACTCTGCAGTCAACCTAGTGGGTCAAGGAATGCCTGGGCAGCCTGAAATAGAGCCGGGTGAGAGTACTGTACTCAGAGACCAAGACATAATTTCTGTCCCATCTTGCCTGGTGAAGCTTAGAACCCAGCTATACATCTCCAAGGAAATGGGGTGGTTTCTTCAAAATTAATCCTCTAAATCCAAAGTTTTATGATGGGACCCTGGGAGGGCCGGGAGCACAGTTCCCAGGGGCTCAGACATCAATGCGGACTGCACACCGTCCCTGGAGAAAGCAGCTCCTCATCCCAGTGTGGGTTATGGAGGGCTGGGGCAGACGTAAGTTCAGCCAAGGACTCCCTTGGCCCTTCCTACATTAAAGCCAAAGGTTGTGCTGAAAAGGAAAAATATAAAACAGACCCCACCCCTGTCCCACCCTATTCAGAATCCCCACCGTAGGAACAATGAAAGAAAAAATTTTAAGTTTTGTTCATTTTTTTTCTTTTTCCTTTCTTTAAAAAAAAAAAGTAAATAAATTAAATTGCCACAATGTGGCTGGGCTGGAGAAGTGGGGTAGCCATAAGTAGGCCGTTCTAAAAAAAAAAAAAAAAAAATGTGGGAGGGAATGAAATATAAACACACAACAATGGCCAAAGGGAATTATCAAAATGACTAGTTACAATCACGGGGCTGGAGAGGGGCTGGGGGACGGTGATGCCTGTGCCACTGAGGCAGTTCCTAGCTGATCTCAGCCACTGCCAGAGAGCTGCTTCCTGCTGAGCACATTCACCCCAAGAGACTAGCCCCTCCTCCCACTCCTGTCATTCCTTAATTGAGAGAAAGTTTAGGAAGGAAGAGCTCCTCTGGAAATTTGCGGCATCCCAACCTGCACACCTGCAGACCGATGGGAGCCTGCACCTTTAAAATGGACTAAACAGGTATTGCTTGGCACAGAGTTCCAGTCTTCCCCTAAGGGCCATGAATGAAGCCAGTTACTGGCTCACTTACTTCTAGGGTTTGGGTTCCGCCCTTACTATGTCTTCAGGATGTCTGCTCCCCAGAGCTGCCTGCTAAGTGTTGAGAGTCAACAGGCCTGCCTGCTCAGATTCCCTGGTTTGAAGGAGGGGAATGATTCAAGATTTCTCACTCCGCCCTGATCCTTCAAGAGAAAATGAGTAACTTTGTGCTTTCTAAAAATATCTGGAACCAGGGATCCTAGGCAGGAAAACAGATATAGAATGGGGGCTTTCCCAACCAGACTGGAAATTCACAGGCATCGTAGGGGAAGGAATTAGGCAAAAGAAGGGAATCTGGGTTTCCCACCTAGAAGGCTGAGCAAAGTGTTCCAGGGCCCTTCAGTGCCAGAAGAGCAGGGAGAAGTGTGGCCAAGTATAAGCCACAAGATGAAGGACAGTGGGGAGGACTCAGGGCTCAGCTACTGGGGTGACGAGATCTTCTGATCTCCATCTCTTCCCGGCAGCCCGCCGAGGTCTAGATCTCCTCCACGCCGTGGGCGAAGATCATGACGAGCCCCGGCTCCTGCACCATGTCGTCGCCCATGTGCTGGTTCTCGCAGGCCATCACGACGACAGCCTGCTTGCCAGGGATGCGCTTGGCCACATAGTTCTCATAGTACCGCCGGTTCATCTGTCTCGTCTCTAGAGTGGCCAGGCCCTGGGGCCAGCTCCGCTCGTGGGCATTTTCTATCAGCTCGTTGACAATCGAGGCAGGACACCCACTCTCCACCAGGGAGCGCTTGATTACAGCCTGGAGGACAGCATCTGGGGTGGAGATCATCCCTCCCCAGCGGGTCACTCTTGCTGGCTGCAGCGAGTTCACCCACCTGTGTGGAGGGAGATGGAGGTGGTCATTCCAGCTCACCAGCTATCTCTACACTGCTTCTTTCCCTTATAGGAGCCACCACCCACCTGCACTTAGCTTAACCCTATTCTGCCTGCCTCCCTCCCATCCATTCATCATTGGTTCACAAACTCCTCATCTGTCCCTAGTTGGTCCCATCTGAGTCACCATATGTTACTCACCAGATTAAGCTCCACAAATATAGGGTCCCTATTGTTTTTCTTAAAAATCACAATACTTAGCACACACAGTGCCTGGCATGTACTAGGTGCTCAACAAATGTTTACTGAAGGAAGCAATTATTCCTCTATTCCCGTGGTCGGCAAACTGTGGCTCTCGAGCCACAAGCTACTCTTTGGCCCCTTGAGTGCAGCTCTTCCACAAAATAGCACGGTGTGGGTGAGGCTATTTTGAAGAAGTGGCGTTAGAAGTTTAAAAAATGTGGCTCTCAAAAGAAATGCCAATCATTGTACTGTTGATATTTGGCTCTCTTGACTGAGTTTGCTGACCACTGCTCTATACTATGTCCCATGCAGCCCAGCCTCCTATCCTCCTTCTCTGCCACTCCCCTGCTCTCCTCCTTTCAGGGCTCAGTGCCAGGATGTGGAGTAACGCCACGTCCTGAATGACACTCACTCTAGGATCTCATTGTATTCAATTGTCTCCTCCAGGTTCTGAAGGTTGGGGTTGACACTGCGGAGTGCACGCATGTATGCCTTCAGCAGCTGGATGTCTCGCTTCTGTTGGAGAGAAAGAGAACCAGCGATGATGATTAAGGCAGAGAACAGATGACAGGCAACAGTTTATCTGAGAATGCGGGCAACTGAGAGATCAGAGTAACTACCAGATGGTAAGCATCATGAGGATAAGGATAGGACTGTGTCATTCACAGGTGTATCCTATGCTTATCAAAGTGTTCAAAGAGAAGGCATTTTATAAATGTTAGGTGAATGAATGACAGTGAGGGGATGAAGGGAAGGGAGAAGAGCTGCAGTACTGAACCACAGGGAGAGTATCTACCCAGCCAGGTGCACAAGCACCTCACATGGTGCTTATCATTCACAAGCATGTGGTCCTTTGCACACTGGGGACATGCTTTCCCATGTTCTATGGGCCCTACCTGCTCTGACAGCTGGTGCTTGTGTTCAGCCGAGGACTTCTCCAGCTCTGCGATGCGTGTCTGCTGCTGCTGCACCACCGAGCGCAGGTGCTTCACGCAGTTGTGGTTTGGCAGCTCATCTTTGGGCATCTCCAGGCTGCCCCGGGTGGGAAAGAGAACAGGAGCGCTCAATGGGACACGCGGGCAAAGGCAACAGCTTGCCAAGAGGGCTTTCTCTTACCCCACATTCCAACATGCACTCATTTCTAACTTATTTCTCTTCACTCTCCTCCCCAGGCCCTTCTCACCCCTTCTCTATCTCCTTTCTCTGGGCTTCTGTCCCTCTCTGAGACAGTATTTTACCTGACCCACGGCTCTCTTCTCCTTCAGATTCTGCCCGTGCATTCATTCATGAGAAGCCCTAGATTCACAGTCCTGGCTATCGGCATTTAATCAAATAGTTCACACCCCCAAAAAGGGAGAAAATAGGGTAAGAGGAAATATGAGAAGGCTGGAAATTAGAGCAGTCAAATAAACAAGGAGAAAGTAATAATGGACTGAAAGAATAAAGTAAGTCAAGTCTTTGGTGTTATCGCAGATTGCTGAATTGCTGTCTCACTTATATTAAAGCAAGAGCAAAACGGTCACAGCTGGAAATGCAGTATGAAAGTGAGATGCCAGGCCGGGACCAGTTTGGCTCAATGGATAGAGCGTCGGCTTGGGGACTGAAAGGTCCCGGGTTCGATTCCGGTCAAGGGCATGTACCTTGGTTGCGGGCATATCCCCAGTAGGGGTGTGCAAGAGGCAGCTGATCGATGACTCTCTCTCATCGATGTTTCTAACTCTCTATCTCTCTCCCTTTCTCTCTGTATAAAAATCAATAAAATATATATTAAAAAAAAAAAAAAAAAAGTGAGATGCCAGGATGGCCAAGAACACTCCCTGCAGTGCCTCTATGCCCCTCGACAGTGAGCAGGGGATCCAGAGCCTGGGGTATGACAGGGAACGCCCTTATCCACGCGGGCAGAGGGGAAGACTCTCACCCGCAGCCCTGTTCACAGGTCACAGGCCGTTTTGGGTTGTGCTCACAGTCACTGAGGTGAGACATGAGGTTGTCAAGCCGAACAACAGCACTACAGCCAAACACAGCGTTGTCGCAGGCGATCTGCAGCTTTGACAACATGTTCCGCATGATCCGAGGCACTGGGCGCAGGTGGGCGACCGTCACTACGCTGCGGTCCACCGGGCACGTCTGCTGCTGAGAGAACCACTGGGTGATGCAGGCATTGCAGAAAGCATGCTCACAGTGAGGTGCCTACAGAGAGGAGGGCAAAAGGACACAAGAGAATTAGCAGGAGCTCAGAGCCTCTATATGTAACTGGTAAAGCCAATCAAGCCTCTGAGCAGCTTCCAGGACCACAGATCCCTGGGGTCACAGCAAAATATAGCTGCACTACCTATGGGCAAGCAGGTACACAGTCTACAGATGTTTCCTGTGCTCACGATTCCAATTGGATGTGACAAAAGACAAACAAGTAGCAATAAGTTATGTAACATGATATAAATATTCCAGGACAATAGGAGAGGTGATGTGAGGCAGTCAATTAGTAATTGCCAACTGGATTGCACATACGATAATTGGGAAGAAATTCAGAGGAGGGTGAAACTTTCCAAGCTAGGTCAATCAGGGCAGGTGCTTATGGTGAGGACAGAATTCAATACGGGCCCTGAAGGGTGAGAGGGTGATGGCCAGCAAGAGATTTACTGGCCAAAGTTCAATGTAAGAAAGCAAAACAAAACAAAAGCCTGGAACTCCTGGTGAGAGAGGTTAAGAGTCCTCTGTGTGGGCCCAAGTGCATATTTTTAGGGCTGCTTTGTCCTGAGTCCCAAAGGCTATGCCTTCCAAAACAGCTGGTTTTTCGTAGAATCACATTCTCCTCAGTTTCATTAAGATCATACTTCAGCCTACTTCCTAGATAACTCCGGTAACCTGTAGTTAATCCCTCAGCGTGAGAGGATCCTCTGCCTCTATGGAGACACTATCTAGCGTCTAGCATGGGACAGACTTAGTAGCATTTAGTAGATGCTGATGGATGGGTGGATGGATGGATGAATGAAATGCCTTCTACATTCCCCAACACTTTGCTAGGTGCGTACAATGAAAAAAGCAGTTTCTGCCTCCAAGATATTCAGACACCAAAGACTGAAACAGAGGCTTTGTAAGGGAAGAAGTCACTGTCAATATCACTAATCCAATTGTCAGATTTTTATTTTCCACTCAAAGATATCTGATTCTTTCCTAAATCTTAGAAACCATATCTCAAAAAATCTTAAATCTGTCAACTTTCCCCCCATTTCTACCGCAACTAACCCAGTGCAAGTGATCATTTCTCAGCTGTATTACTAAATATGTCTTTAACTTCTACCTTGCTCCTTTATATTCCATTAGTGGCCTGGTGCACAAAATTCGTGCACTGGGTGGGGGTGTGCCTCATTCCAGCCTGCACCCTCTCCAATCTGGGACTCCTTGGACATCCCTCTTGCAATCCAGGACCGCTGGCTCCTAACCGCTCACCTACCTGCTTGTCTGCTTGCCCCTAACCACTCTGCCTACCAGCCTGCTTCCCCCAACTACCCCTCAGCCAGCCTACTCATCCCCAACTGCCCGCCCCCCCGCCAGCTTGATTGTCTCCACCTGCCCCCTTGATGGCCTGCTTGCCCCCAATTGCCCCTCCCGCTGGCCTGCTCACCCCCAACTGTCCCTCTGCTGGCCTGATTGCTTCCAATTGTCCCCCCGCCCCCCGCCTCGCTTGCCGGCCTGCTCATCCCCAATTGCCCATCCCTGCCGGCCTGCTCATCCCCAACTGCCCTCCCCTCCTGGCCTGTCATCCCTAAGTCATCCCTCTGCCTCAGCTGTGCCACCATGGCTTTGTCCAGAAGGTCTCCAGGTCTCACTAGCATATTATCCTTTTATTAGTATAGATTCTATCTTCAGAGCTAGAGCAATCATTTAAAATTACAGAGTACTTACCTTTACAATGGCGTCCCATTGTACTGAAATAAATCCAGACAGCCACTCACCTCAGGACTGCAATGTTCTGCTTGATCTGACCTGTGCCTGTGCCTTACCTCTTACCCCACACTGCCAACACTGTGCTCAGGCCATTTTGGCTTTCTTTCTGTTCCTTGTCCACACACACACCCACACAGTCCTGCCTCAGGAACTTTGCTTTTGATGCTCTTCGCCTGAAATCTTAGCCTCTATATCTTAGCCTGAATAGTCCCCTTATTCAGATCTCAGCTCTACTGTCATCTTTTGTGATCTTAACTAAGCCTGCCACCCTTGCAGAAATATACAGAATGTACTACTTTCATGTAAGAAAGGCGGGCAAACATATATCTGCCCTCATATATACTGGCAGGATATTAAATAAACTAATAGATATCAAAAGGGGGATTAGGTAGATAGGCCAGGGATGCAAGAGTTTGCACTGTACACCATTTAAAAAATTTCTTTAAAAAAGATTGATTTGAGGCTCAGTGGTAGAGCCTCGGTCTGCGGACTGAAAGGTCCTGGGTTGGATTCTGGTCAAAGGCATGTACCTTGGTTGCGGGGACATCCCCTGTAGGGGGTGTGCAAGAGGCAGCTGGTCGATGTTTCTCTCTCATCAACATTTCAAGCTCTCTCTCTCTCTCCCTTCCTCTCTGTAAAAAATCAATAAAATATATTTGGGAAAAAAAAATTTTAATTTGAGAAAGGAAGGCGGGGAGAGGAGGAAGAAAAACATCCATTTGTTGTTCCATTTATTTATGCATTCATTGGTTGATTCTTATATGTGCCCTGGTCGGGGATCCAATCCACAACCTTGGCTTATTGGGACAATGCTCTAACCAACTGAGCTACCCAGCCAGGGCCCTGTATACCTTTTCTTACTGTTTTGATTTCTAAACCATGTGAATGTGTTACCCATTCAAAAAAATAAACCACCATGATATAGGGAGATCAGCATCCCTAGCAGGGGCCTCCTGCCCTTGGAAATGTGGCTGGTCACTGGCATCGCGCGGTCTGCCCTCCAGAAGGTAAACCCTGAAGGCTGGGGAGCAGGTGTCTGGATTTATTTCAGTACAATGGGACGCCACTGTAAAGGTAAGCAGGGGATGATATGATCCAGTCTGTAATTTCAAATGATTGCTCTGGCTCTGAAGAGAGAATCTATACTGAACCACTGCCCATGGCCTCTCCACGTGTCCCAGCTCTGACAGAGCCAGAAAACAGACCAGGGCCTGCCCCGCGGGGGGGGGGAACTGACACACCCAGGACGTCTGGCACCATCAGGATAGCTTGCTCCACACCAGTCAACCTGCCTCCAGTAGCAGTGAGCTACGAAGGCCTGAAGACAGGGCGAGTCCAGGGCTGGCTGCCGCTGGAGCAGAAACGGACTCATCTGGCTCTGTGCTCCTTTGGTGGTTGGAAACTGGAGTAAGAGTGGCCACAAAGGATGAAGACGAGCTGGGATGTAGTGAGCTGTGTGACAGTGAGGGGAGAAGGGCCAGGAGACGTCCCTGATAAGTGTCCTGGTTTGGAAAATGGGATGATCCTAGCTAGCCAGGGTGGCAGAGGATTAACTGGTATTTACAGAGTTCAGGCAGTAAGGGCCATGCAGGATGATGTCCCAGGAATACAACTGTTAAGAACTCATCTCACTCATTATACTTGCCTGTTGGTCATGAGGTTCTCCTCATACTTACCCCAGGAAGATACAACTGACTCTGGTCTGGCAAGGCTGGTAGAGAAATGACCTATTTAATTCTAATGAGTTAAGATATTACAGAAGATGGCAGCTTTCATATCAAATGCAGAGTACATGGCTGCATCAGAAACTGATTTTTCCAACAAATCCCAGGAAGAAAATAGGTCAGTACACATGGTTTCCCACTTCCCATTTGTTCAACAGTAGGCGGGGCCTGTAGGGAAACTGGCTGATTACCCAAAACACTACGCGGATCAAAATGCAGAGAGAACTTATCGGAGAGTCCAGAGGTTTAATCACGGGTTGGAAGACAGAACTAGTCAGAGCCGCTGCAGAGCAAAGGAAGTTCTCAAGCGACTTTCAAAAGACAAAAAACAAAAAACTGACCATTTCACAGCAGAAAAATCTCAGAGCGAACTGGGGAGAAAATTGGGAGCACTGGCCCTCTGGAAGGACTTGTTCCTCTCGTAGTGGCCACTGCTCTTCTGCCCCAAACTTCTGTTCTGTGTGTGTGTGTGTGTGTGTGTGTGTGTGTGTGTGTGAAGCGGGGAGAGAGGTACTGGGGCGTCACAACACAGTGCCCCCCTTTATTGGTCCCATGATCTATGACTACTTTCCATGAGCTCCATTGCCATCTCTTGCCTCACTACATCTGCCAGCGGATGGACTCACCTGGACTGGCTCCTCCAAGACTCCACTGCAAATAGGACAGATAAGATCTTCGTCAACATCCCCCTGGAAGCGAGTTACATCATACCCCATGTCTCATCACTGAAACTTAGGCCCTGGGAGGAACCAGAGGAAAAAGAGGCAGGTTCAGAAGAAGCCTACAAACAAGTACCAACTTGAACTCGTTGCTAAGATCCATTCATTTGTCCAACAATTATTATTTTTAAAAATATGTATTTTTATTTACTTCAGAAAGGGAGAGCGAGAGAGAATAGAAACATCAATGATGAAAGAGAATCATTGATTGGCTGCTTCCTGCACTCCCTCTGGGTTTCAAGCCTGCACAGGCATGTGCCCTTGACTAGAATTGAACCTGGGACCCTTCAGTCTGCAGGCCAATGCTCTATCCACTGAACCAAACCAGCTAGGGCCCAACAATTATTTATTAACGACCTATTATATGTCAGTCTTTTTTTTTTTTTTTTTTTTTGAGGAGGTTGGAGAAGCGGACTTAATGAAATTTAATTCTAATGAGTTAAGATATACAGCATACATTTAAAATATGAAGTGAGCCCAGCCGGTGTGGCTCTCTGGTTGAGCGTTGACCTATGAACCAAGAGGTCACAGTTTTGTTTTGTTTTGTTTTTTTAAAATATATTTTATTGATTTTGGAAGACAGAGTGAAAGGGAGAGGGATAGAGAGCTAGAAACATCGATGAGAGAGATACAACGACCAGCTGCCTCCTGCACACCCCCCAACAGGGATGTGCCCGCAACCAATGTATATGCCCTTGACCGAACTGAACCTGGGACTCTTCAGTCCGCAGACCGTCACTCTATCCACTGAGCCAAACCGGTTTTGGCTAAGAGGTCACAGTTTGATTCCTGATCAGGGCGCATGACCAGATTACAGGCTCAATTCTCAGTGGGGGGGCATACAGGGGGCAGCCAATTGGTGATTCTCTCTCATCATTTATTTTTCCATCTCTCTCTCTTTCTCTCTGAAATCTATAAAAAAACTTTTCTAAGTGATAAATGCTTTGACAGAGTAAGGCATTGTAAGGTTATAAGGGCAAGAGACGTAGATACCTAACCAGGCTTAGGGGAGAGGGTGATTTTTTTTTTGCTTGCTTGTTTGTTTTTAATATATTTTATTGATTTTCTTACAGAGAGAAAGGGAGAGAGATAGTTAGAAACATTGATCAGCTGCCTCTTGCACACCCCCTACCTGGGATGTGCCCACAACCAAGGTACATGCCCTTGACCAGAATCGAACCTGGGACCTTTCAGTCCACAGGCCGACACTCTATCCACTGAGCCAAACTGGTTTCGGCTAAAAATATATTTTTATTGAGAGAAAGGGAGAGGTATAGAGAGACAGAAATATTGATGTGAGAGGAACATCATCAATCAAGGCAGCAACCTGGGCTTGTGTCCTTACTAGGAATCGAACTGGCAACCTCTTGGTTCCTGGGTCAATGCTCAACTGCTGAGCTACTCTGGCCTGGCATGCTGTCCAATTTTTGAAAAAGTAGGGGAGGAATGAATCCAAAGAGGCCTTGCTAGGTCAAGCATAAGCTAAAGTACAGCACTGGATTGAGTCAGAACTGAGAATGTGCCAGTTCTACTACTCATTCATTAGCTGTGTGACCTTGGGCAGACCACATAAACTTCTGAAGCCTAAGTAGTTTTTTATAAGTAGCTAAAATGGATATCTATACCAATAAAAGGTAATTAGACCCCATCAACCAGACATCTTCCAGTTGTCCTGCCTTTCTTCCAGACAAAACCACGGTGGTGGGGGCTGAGGCAGAGGTGGTTATGGGTGATCAGGCCGGCAGGGGAGGGCAGTTAGGGGCTATCAGGCTGGAAAGCAGAGAGATGTCTGACTGCCGGTTTAGGCCTTATCCCACAGGATTGGGCCTAAACCGGCAGTCGGACATCCCCTCAGGGGTCCCAGAGAAGAGAGAGTGCAGGCCAAGCTGAAAGACCCCCCTATCCCCCATGCACGAATTCCATGTACCAGGCCTCTAGTAAATAATAATAGAAGTGACTCTCACAGCCGAAACCGGTTTAGCTCAGTGGATAGAGCGTCGGCCTGCAAACTGAAAAGTCCCGGGTTCAATTCTGGTCAAGGGCATGTACCTTGGTTGCAGGCATATCACCAGTAGGGGGTGTGCAAGAGGCAGCTGATCAATGACTCTCTCTCATCGATGTTTCTAACTCTCTATCCCTCTCTCTTCCTCTCTAAAAAATCAATAAAATAAAAAAAATAAAAAGTTAAGTTCTGTTAAAAAAAAAATAATAAAAAAAGAAGTGACTCTCACAGAGATAATGCATATTAAACATTTAGCAGTGCCTCCTAGCACACAGTTGATACTCAATACGATAATAACCATTATCTGTGTATGCATCTAATTTCTACTACTTGAAAAAATTCCTTAAGAGCAGAAACTCATATTCTGCATTCAATGTAGCACCAAGCAGTTCCTCGTTTGGTATATTTCAATGTTACCTTTAACTGGGAGATTCCCTAGTTTAGGACTGGGGTGTTGATCTGTGAGTGCCTTGGGTGGGGCCTGGATGAGGCTGGTGGACCTATTGGGAAATGTCTTTTGTGTGAAGTGTATCATTGGGCATGTGGAGGTATTATTGATATGAGAAAATGCTAAGTAACTGATTTACTATCTGAAAAGGGATTTACTATTGGGGAAAGGGAGGGAAGAAGAGACTGAACATAAACTGCACCTATGGATGAGGACAATGGGGGATGGGGAGGAGGCAGAGGGTGGGGTGGGAATCTGGTGGAGGGGGGAAGAAATGAGGAACCTTTGTAATAATATGAACAATAAAGATTGATTTAAAAAACAAAAACAAAAACAAAAAAACAAAAAAATAACTGGGAGATTCCCAGCAATCAGGGTATAGTGAACTTCTATTTTACCCACAGAGCATCTTACTTTCCTGTTTCCTTTAGGAACCATCCCCTAGTTCCTAGTGGACATATGAACCACACCGGGACAACGGATTGGGGGTACAGGGCCTCTCCTGAAGCTCTCCAGGGAAGCTTTCCCCTGGGATTGCACAGCTGGTGGGACATACAACTCAGAGTGGTTGGCAACCATCTCTGCCATGAATGAGGACATAAAGCCAATAAGACAGTAAAGCTGAGGTCTAATTCAGAGATTACTGAGGTGCTGGATTCAGCCATGTGTAAAGCCACAACCAGCTTTTCAATATCAGTTACATAAACCAAAATATTCTCTATTATCCTTAGGCTGGTTTGAGCTGTGTTTTTGTCTCTTTCAACTGATAAAAATCCTGATTAATACACAAGCATATAGATACAATAAATCACAAGGTTCTCTTTGGAACCACTTATTTTTCTTGATCCATTTTATATAGGAACAATGATACCCCTGGCACTGCTACAAGTACAGACCTCCATGATTATCATTTCTCTCTATACTTGTTCCTCCATCGCTAGGGCCTTAAAGTTCAGGGCCTTGTGCTTACTGATAATCCTTCTGAAATCATCACTGTCACCCACCTAGGCCTGGCTATTTGAAGTGGAAGCCACACTGCAGTGGTTCAAAGTGAACAAGAGGTGAGACAGAGACAGGAACTAAAGATAACTAATCAAAAAGCTTCATTTCAAAGGAAAGGAAAGAGAAATCACTAGAGGAAGACAGGTTGAGGAAGTGAGTTGTGTTGGGGTGTTTTGTTTTTTTCTTCATCTTTAGCTGAGGACATGTTTTTATTGATTTTAGAGACAAAGGAAGGGGGAGAAAAAGAGAGACTGACTAATGTGAAGAGAGAAACATTGGTTGCAACCTACACCCTAGGTATGTGCCCTGATTGGAATCAAACCTGCAACATTTTGGTATATGGGATGCCGTTCCAACTGACTGAGCCACCTAGCCAGGCCAGGGGATGTTTTTCTTGCGGTAAATACAAGAGAGAATCTGGTCACTGTGGTAGTGCTAAGTAGGGAGGTGATTTGGACTATGTTAAATAGAAAGAGGGACACCTCTAAAGCAGGAAAGGGAAGATGGTACAAAGAGAGACCCACATAGGTTTTACTTTTATTATTTTTAAAATGTTTTTATAATTTCAAAGAGGGAGAGGGAGTGATAGAAAGATCAATGATGAGAGAGAATAATTTATTAGCTGCCTCCTGCATGTCCCCCCTATGAGGAATCAAGTCCACAACCCTGGTATGTGCCTTTGAGTGGAATCGAACCTGGAATCATTCAGTCTGCAGGCCTACACTCTATTCACTGAGCAAAACTGGCTAGTGCAAGACAGTGTGGCTCAGGACAGCATGGCTCAGTTGGTTGAGCATCATCCTATGCACCAAAAAATCTTCAGTTCAATTCCGTAATTCCTTGTCAGGGCACATGCCCAGGTTAGGTGTGATCACCCACAACTGCCCTCACTTGCAGGCCTGGACCCTCCCAACTGTTCTCCCCTTCTGGCCATCTTGTGGTGGCCATCTTGTGTCCACATGGAGGCAGGATCTTTGACCACATGGGGGCAGCCATCTTATGTTTTGGAGTGATGGTCAATCTGCATATTACTCTTTTATTAGATAGGATAGAGGCCCGGTGTACGGGTGTGGGCCAGCTTGTTTTCCCTGAAGGATGTCCCAGATCAGGGTGGGGGTTCCCTTGGGGTTTGGGGCGGCCTGAGCGAGGGGCCAGCCATGCCCACTGGCGACCCAAGTGGAGGCCCTAGTATCTGGAATTTATTTACCTTCTAAATTGAAACTTTGTAGCTTGGAGCAGAGCCAAGCCTTCTGCTTGCTCCATGGCTGCCACCATTTCTGTTTGGATTTGTTTACCTTCTATAATTGAAACTTTGTAGTCTTGAGTGGAGGCTTAGGCGACTAGGGCAGGTGGAAAGCTTGGCTTCTTCCATTGCCAGAGAAACCAAAGCCTGCCTCCTGCTCTCTGTGGCCACAGCCATAATGGTTGGAGTTAATTTGCATACTCACTCTGATTGGCTGGTGGGCATGGCTTATGGGTATAGCGGAGGTATGGTCAACTTGCATATTATGGATATTATGCTCTTATTAGATAAGATATCTTCCTATATAATGAGAGGAATATGCTAATTATTCATTATGCCGTAAGGCGTAACAACTGACAGTGAAGCGGATCATGGATCTGCAGGAGGGTGGGGTAGCAAACTACAAGTGAGCAGTGGAGAGCTACAGGAGGGGGCAGGGCAGCAAGCTATGAGGGGGAGGGGGGCCTGAGAGAGAGGGGACATGGGGTGAGAATTACAGGAGGGCATTGGAGAACTAGTGGTGCATGGATTCATGCACAGGGCTGCTAGTATTTTTATAACTTTTATAGGAGGACCGGAAAAAAATTAAAGAACATCTATGTATAGCCCATAGATACAGAACAATGATGTGAAGACCTGGGGGTGGGGCTGGATGGAGGGAGCTCAAAACGGGAGAAAATGGGGGATACCAGTAATAATGTTAACAATAAAAAAAAGTATGTTTATGTTTTTGTGTATACACATTTATCATATATATGTTGGAGAACATCTAGAATATATATTAGAGAAACTGTCTCTAAATGTAGACTTTTTTTTAAAATATGTATTTTATTGATTTTTTTACAGAGAGGAAGGGAGAGGAAGAGAGCCAGAAGCATCAATGAGAGAGAAATATCAATCAGCTGCCACCTGCACACCTCTTACTGGGGATGTGCCCACAACCAAGGTACATGAGCTTGACTGGAATCGAACCTTGAGTCCTCAGGCCGATGCTCTATCCACTGAGCCAAACTGGTCAGGGCTAAATGTAGACTTTTAATACTTTGAAGTTCACTCTTAGTTTTTATATGTTTCCCCTACTTTTCCAACAATTATCATGTTTTGCTTATACAATTAAATAATGATGTCAACATTTATTGAGCAATGTTACATGCTAAGGACTATCCTAAGCATTTTTTTGTTTTAATATGGACTGCTGCACGAATCTGCATGCCATCCTCATGCAGCAGCCATGCTAATCTTCACAGTATCGTTCCCATTTTAGTATATGTGCTGCCAAAGTGAGCACTAAGCATTTCTCCTATATTAATTCATTTATTCTTACAACTGCATGAGTTACTCTATGAGGTAAAGACTGTCATTACCCATATTTTACACCTAAGTAACAGATGCACAACACAAAGGTTAAAACTTGTTCAGTCCCAGCCAGTGTGGCCTAATTGATTAGCCTTGTCCCATGCCAAGAGGCTGATTCCCAGAGGGCACAGGCACATGCCCAGGTTGCCAGCTTGGTATCTGGTGGGGGGCAGGTAGGAGGTAGCCAATGGAGGTTTTCCTTTATTTTTGTTTTTAAAATATGTTTTTATTGTTTTTTTATAGAGAGGAAGGGAGAGTAAGAGAGAGATAGAAACACCCACCAGCTGCCTCCTACATGCCCACAGTGGGGATTGAGCCTGCAACCCCAGCATGCGCCCTGATCGGGAATGAAACCAGTGACCTCTTAGTACATGGGACAATGTTCAACCAACTGAGCCACGCTAGCCTGGCCGTTCACTTTCACATCGATGTTTTTTTTTCCTCTCTCCTTGTCCTCCTCTTTTTGGAAATCAATGGAAAATCTTAAAAAAACAAACAAAAACTTGTCCAAAATCATACAGCTAGCAAGTGGTTCAGCCAGATTCAAACCTAGGCAGCTGGGCTCTGGAGCTCAAGCTTTTAACCACTTTGCTGATCTGCCTCTCAAACTGAAAAATGCAAGTTACAAAAACAATATGTATACTAGGATCCCATTTTTACAAAAACAAATTTAAAAAGAAAAATAAATATATGTAGTGTACATATTACATATACTAAGATTATACTTTCAATCTAGGTTATATATTTCTGCAAGGTTTAATTTTTTTTAAAAAATCTGCTATTTTTAGAGCAAGGGGTAAAAATTAAAATAACATTACATTTGTTATGTAGAAAACTGTCCTAGAGTTTATACTACGCTTCACTGAACTTTTCATTTTAAGTCAATACTGATAATAGTCTTAAGGAGGAATATAAATTCTAAAAACCTTTCTTAGGCAGGACCGGTTTGGCCCAATGGATAGAGCGTCGGCTTGGGGACTGAAGGGCCCCGGGTTCGATTCCGGTCAAGGGCATGTACCTTGGTTGCAGGCATATCCCCAGTAGGGGGTGTGCAAGAGGCAACTGATCAATGACACTCTCTCATTGATGTTTCGAACTCTCTATCTCTCTCCCTTCCACTCTGTACAAAAATCAATAAAATATATTTTTTAAAAATAAAATTAAAAAATAAAAAATAAATAAAAACCTTTCTTAATGGGGCCTCAGGAGATCCCCTATCCCCAAAATAAACAGTGAAGAACTTTTCTCAGTTGGTGCAGAGATGGCCAAGGATGTGGGACGCCACCAGCCAGGGTGAGGAGCTGCAAGATTCTCACCATAAAGTCGGGGCTCACAGATGCTGGGCGTTGCTCTTTCTAAATCAAACACGCTCCCCTGGCCCTCCTCCCACCATTATCTTCGTAGTCACCAGTTTTATGTACCCTCCTATAAAGGCATTCTTTCAGTGGTACTGCCTCAAGTTAAGAGGCCATTTAGATTTCCAATATGATTAGGTATTCCCTGTTTATCATCTATGGGAAACAAATGTTGACATGGATCTAAACAACCTTGGAAGCCAGCTGCTTGCCCTGCCCTGCTGATAGTCAAGCTGATAACCTAGATGCCTTAACCATTCCTTCTGCTCTCTGGCCTCTCCACACAGCTGTGTCATCCTCAGGGGCAGGATATCACCCCCAGGGGGATGCCTCACAAGAACTCACTGCTCTCCGCCCTGGGGGCAGGAGCCTTAATAAAACTGTCACAGCCAGTGACCACAGCCATGGAAGCAGTTTCCTCAGTATTCTCTTTGAGCTGTGGAATAGGAAAAGGATTCACTGAACTTGAGAGCTGAACTAAAGTAGCACTGAGGTCCCTTCAGGATTGTAGTTCTGCCAGCCTCTCTGATTTAAACATCTTAAACCAAACTGAAAACTGCATTCCTGCCTTAGCCAGTTTGGCTCAGTGGAATGTTGGACTGAAGGTTCAAATCCAGTTCCAGTCAAGGGCATGTACCTCAGCTGGAGTGTGTGTGGGAGGCTACCAGTCACTGTGTCTTTCTCACATCGATGTTTCTCTCTCTCCTCCCCCCTATCACTCTCTCTTAAAAGAATTAATGAGGGGGGGAAGGGCAATGTTAAAATATGTACACAGATAATAATTTAATTTAAAAAAAATGAAAAAATATCCTCAGGTGAGGATTAACAAACAAACAAACAAACAAACAGACCAACAAAACTGCATTTCCCCATCTCCTATTCTACAGGCCAGAACCGAACCAGGTTAATTGTGCTACTTTCCTTCCTCACCTGACACTGGATCTCTCTCTCTCTTCCTCTCTCTCTATTCCTAGTCAGCATCCTATCTAATAAAAGGGTAATATGCAAATTAACCACCACTTGGTCAGAAAGATGGCGGCGCCCAGTCCTCTCAGCCCTGCCAGTGTCCTCCAGTCCCGGGAGGGCGGCCAATGGTAGCAGGCAGCATGAGTGGCCTGACAAAATGCTTGCTTCGTTGCCGTGGTGACAAGGCAAGCGTTCCATGCCCAGCCACAGAGAGGCCTCTGGGCTGTGAGAGCCTCTGGGCAACATGCAAGGAGCGGAGCGGCCAGGCACTGCAGAGAGCTTCTGGCACACGGATTCATGCACAGGGCTACTACCCTGTTTCCCCAAAAGTCGCACTAGGTCTTATTTTCAGGGGATGTCTTATCTTTCCATGCGCTAGGTCTTATTTTCGGGGAAACACGGTAGTTAACAATAAAAATACAAGAGATTCCTTCCTATACCCTTTTAACTTATTGCTACAGTTGTTTTCTCTGGTCTACCCCTACAGAGCTAGGAATTCAAGAAAGTTTGTTCCTGCCGAAAACGGTCTGGCTCAGTGGATAGAGCATCAGCCTGCGAACTGAAGGGTCCCGGGGTTCGATTCCTGGTCAAGGGCATGTACCTTGGTTGCAGACACGTCCCCCAGTAGGGGCGTGCAGGAGGCAGTTGATCAATGACTCTCATTGATGCTTCTAACTCTCTCTCCCTTCATCTCTGTAAAAAAATAATAAAATATATTTAAAAAAAGAAAAAATTTGTTCCTAAAGAAACATGAACATTTATCCTCCCTCATTCAGGGTTTTTTGAACCCATGTACAGGTATGCAAACCATGCACACTGACACGCACACACACACACACACACACACACACACACACCTTCACTCAAGAAAAACATTACATAAGAGACCTTAGTATTTTAGGGTGACTGGGCATGCTGTCACCAATTCTTGGCAAAAGCATAAGGGTAAAAGCCAGGTGTATGTGCTATAGGCTTCCTTCTGCTAATTTTTTTCTCTGCCCTGACTACAACAGATGTGCAGAGGACTGAGGAGTCTCAAGCCCCAATTACTATAAACAACCGGACACACAAAGGAAAGGGCCCTTAAGCAAAAGCAACCCAGACACAGAGAAGAGGGCTGAGGCCTGGAATGAGACTCTAAATCAAGGCTCTTGCCGAGACCTGTTTGGCTCAGCAGTAGAGCGTTGGTCTGCAGACTGAAGGGTCCCGGGTTCGATTCCAGTAAAGGGCATATACGTTGGCTGCGGGCATATCCCCGGTAGGGGGTGTGCAGGAGGCAGCTGGTCGATGTTTCTCTCTCATTGACGTTTCTAGCTCTCTATCTCTCTCCCTTCCTCTCTGTAAAAAATCAATAAATATATATTTTTAAAAAATAAATAAATAAAAAATAAATCAAGGCTCTTTACCTTCCAAGTGTTGGGGGACAGGCTCCCTGTTCACAAGGCTCCAACCCCCTGACGCCTCCACTCAGTGCCACTCAAGAGACACTCCCAGTAGCCCATCTTGTTGGCTATTCTCCAACTGAATCTTCCTTCTCAGTGATAAGCTCCATCACCAAGGGATGGATGTGATGTCACAATCAGGAGCACTCTATTAATAGAAACAAGGAAGAAAAAGGTGAGTCAGGGGAACTACCTCCACTTGGCAGCAAGACTGGACAGACCTGGATTCAGTCGTTGGGTGCAGAGCAAGAGACAACTCTATTAAGGTTTCTGTGCTAAGCATGTAGGATTCCCCTAAGGAGCAAGATCATTAGCTAAGGAATCACATGCATGGTCCAAGAGATTCTAACATACCTGAGAGGGGGAAACAAAGGGACAAGAAAGGTAGAAAAGGGAGAAATATGAAGTAGACAGATTCTTTTGTTTGTTTATTTGTTAATCCTCACCGAGGACTTTTCCATTAATTTTTAAAAATATATATTTTATTGATTTTTTTTACAGAGAAGGGAGAAGGATAGAAAGTTAGAAATATCTGTCAACTGCCAGGGTACATGCCCTTGACTGGAATTGAACCTGGGACCCTTGAGTCTGCAGACCGACACTCTGTCCACTGAGCCAAACCGGTTAGTGCCATTGATTTATAAAAAAAAAAAAAGATTTCAGAGAGAGGCAGAGAGAGGGAAAGAAAATCAATGATGCAAATCATTGATTGGCTGCCTCCTGCACGACCCCTACTGGCATGTGCCTTGACTGAAAATCAAACTGCAACCTCCTGGTTCATGGGTCAATGCCCAACCACTGAGCTTCACTGGCTGGCTTCACTGATTTTTAGAGAGTGGGAGGTGTGGGGAAGAAAAAGACAGAGGAACATCGATGTGAGAGTGGGACTAGAACCTGCGATCCTTAGGTGCAAGGGCCAACCCTCTAAGCACTGAGCAATGCCAACCAGGGCAACAAGGATTCTTTAATTTGTGTACACAGCTACCAGTAATGTCAATAATTATAAATTTGTAGCTATACAATGCCTAGATCCATGGTTACTTACACTCACAGTATGGTGCGTTCATGTTTCCAAAGTGCTTTCACATAAATTATTTCATATAAAAAGAATTCTGGTCTTATCCTCCAGTTGGAAAGGACTATTTCATAAGATGAAGATACTCATGAATGTTGGTACAGATGCATTTCAACTTTCCAAGCAAGAATGTACTCCTGAAGGGATCAGACTTTTTAAAAATATAGACAGTGAATTGGGAAATTACTCCAGGGTGGGCAACTGGGAAGACTAGAGATAGCAGTCTGATTAGGCTTGACCAGACACCTGTTGCTAAAATGATGAAACCATCTCTAGCTGGTTTGGCTCAGTGGATAGAGCGTCGGCCTGAAAACTGAAGGGTCCTGGGTTCGATTCCGGCCAAGGGCACATGTCTAGGTTGCGGGCTCGATCCCCAGTAGGGGGCATGCAGGAAGCAGCCGATCAGTGATTCTCTCTTATCATTGATGTTTCTGTCTCTCTCCCTTCCTTTCTGAAATCAATAAAGAAATATATTTAAAATATAAAAAATAAAATATAATTGTGAAACCAAGTAGAGGGAGACTAGGTTTCAGATGAATGACAGAGAGCTATTCAACACTGTGCAGGAGAATATCAACCATTCAAACTACTTTCCTCACCATCATGAGGTTAAGAACTGTGTTAAAAAGGAATAGGATGATGATTTTTATACATAAAAAGAGGGCCATTTTGCCAAAGCCGGTTTGGCTCAGCGGTAGAGCGTCGGTCTGCAGACTGAAAGGTCCCAGGTTCGAGTCCGGTCAAGGGCACGTACCTTGGTTGCGGGCACATCCCCAGTAGGGGGTGTACAAGAGGCAAGCTGGTCAATGTTTCATCGACATTTCTGGCTCTCCATCTCTCTCCCTTCCTCTCTGTAAAAAAAATCAATAAAATAAAATAAAAAAGAGGCCCATTTCATCTTCTAAGTCTGGTACACATACTCATTAGTTTTTATGCTAAGAGATAAAGGTGAAATGCCAGACCACACTTTCTCTCCCCTGTGTTGGGGGGTGGGGTAAATTGATACGTTTCTGCCATCCACAATACAGGGGGTATAACGCTCTTCCCTTTTGACAATACCTTATTCCCCACAGTCTGGCATATGCCCCTGTACCTCAAGAAATGCTGCCATGCCCTAACCGGTTTGGCTCAGTGGATGGAGCATCGGCCTGCGGACTAAAAGGTCCTAGGCTCGATTCCGGTCAAGGGCATGTACCTTGGTTGTGGGAATATCCCCAGTAGGAGGTGTGTAGGAGGCAGCTGATTGATGTTTCTCTCTCATTGATGTTTCTCTCTATCCTTCTCCCTTCCTCTCTTTAAAAAAATAAATAATATATATGAATGATATGCTGCCAGGAACCAGTGTGGTCGGCTCTGCTCAGTCTTCTAGTGACAAGTTCGTCTCAGCAAGCAAATAGTTGCCCATGTTGGGAAAATCAATCCTACTTTGATTCTCCCTTGGCCAGAACAAAATGGGATTTTTCAACTGAGAGAAGGGCCAGGAATCGGGAGACTGAGGTTCTGGTCCCAGCTTTGCCAACTGTACGACTTTTAACCAAGCCACGTAACCCTTCTGTCGAGTAGGGAAAACGATGACCTGCCTCACCTACCTCCCATGAAAAATCAAACGACATAATAAATGTGAACGCACACTAAGCACTGCTATCCTCGGGTAAGGCTCTCGTAGCAACAGAATGCAAACTAAATTTAGAGTGTGAGGACCAGTGAGGAAATGCTGGAAAAGCAGCTTTTTTCTTCTTTTCAATTACGGGAAACCAGGCCCAGCCACAAAGTCAGCTGGACACACAGGGTAGTAACAGTATTGCATCACTCAGATTCCCCACCACCAGTCAACTCCATTCCTATTTGGGAGAAAACGACCAGCCAGGAAGCGGAGCACTCGCCGCTTCTCCCCTATTGTCGGATTCTAAAACCACCTGTATAGAAGGGATGCGACTCTCCTATCACAGCCCGGCCTCCGAGAACCGTGCACATCAACAGCCACATTGGCTATGAGGCGGGACGGAGCCCGTTTCTGGATGGGGACGGTGACTTTCAGACCCTCAGGCAAACACCCTCGCCCCCCCACCCCCCGCCAGCTTTGTGCTCCTCCTGCAGCTCCCTCCTCCCCATCCTCCATCTCCCCCGTGCCCGACGCTGGGGGAGGCTTTCCGGTGTGTGAAGCCTGAGAAGAGGGCTGGGCCAAAAGCCCAGGCCAGGGATGTAAGGAATGCGAGATTCCTCCGTGCAGGAGGGGGAGTGGGGAGGGGGGAAGGAATGAAGGAGGAAGACGAGGCTGCCAAAGACAAGGCGCGGGAGACCAGCCAAGCTATGGCGCTCCGAGGGCGGGGGTTCAGGTTCCGCCGCCCCGGCCCTGGCTGGCCCCCAGAATGCTCCCTTCTCCTCCCGGCCCGTCAATCATCGCCCATTTAAACACCACGTTGCTCCCCCACATCCCCTCCTCCCGGTCCTCCGGCCCGCCCAGGCCCCCTCCGCACCTCTCCCGGCTCCGCTAGACCTCCCCACCCCCCACCCTCCCGCGCCCCCGTCTCACCTCCCGACTCCTCCCTGCCTCCATTTTTCCTCTGGACTCCCATCCCCAACCCCGACCTCCAACATCTCGGACCCCGGTCCCGATGCCCCTGGGACGTCGCCCCCTCCCTCCCTCCCCGCAGCCTGTGAGGGAGCCGCGCAGGCGCAGTACGCACCGCCCTGGAAGCGGCCGGCCTCTCCGTACCGCAGCCCGGCGGGAGCGGAGGCCGCCGCGGCCACGGGACAGCCCCGGCGCCGCGTCCCGGCCGTTCCTGGGAGGGGACGGGGAAGGGAAGGAGAGGGAGGAAGGCTCCGACCACTCGCCGCGGGGAGAGACGGCCCCTGGCCCCGCCCACCGCTGCTACGCAACCGGCGGAAGCTCGTCATCAAGCCCCGCCCCTTTGTTTTAACTCAAACGGAGACGGGGCGCTGCGAGCGGCCGACGTAGCGGAAGGCGGGCTCCCGGGCCGCGGCTCCAGACCGGAAGTCCTGGTCGTTCCTGCGAGGACTGGACAGCCATTGGGGAGGGGAACGCTAGGCGCTTCCCAGGGGGGCCCTCGGGGCGTGTCCCGAGGCCGCCGGCCCCGGAGGGCGAGCCTTGGCTTTAGAGGGGGCACGTGTCCGTGGCCGGAAGCCGCGGCCTGGCGTTGGCTGACCCGCGGTGCGAGCTGCTGTCTGCCGGGCCCCCCTGGCTCCCAAAGCCCTGATCGGCTTCCCAGAAGCTCCCGACTCCGTGACTCATAGTCATGGGAGCAGATACTGTGTCAACAGGGCGACCGACCGAGGGGTGGGGAAGGGGGGAGCGCAGAGCTTTGATCTGGGGTGTCCGGCGGGGTGCCAGGCTCTCGCCTGGCCGCACTCCTGCCACATCCACGTCGGCTCTCTGAACACTAGCAGGATCTCCTGAAACATCTTAGGGGAGAGAAGAGAGATTAAATGCCCCTCCTCCTGGGCTGTGGTTTGGTTTCCTTAGGACACAACACCAAGGGTGGGCGGGAGAGAACCAACTCCCAGAAAGGTCCAGGTGGAGCCTAAAGCGCTCTAGAAAAAAGTAGGGATTAATAAAGCGAAGGCATTACAAGAACATGGACTCTTAGACTGATCTGATATTAAAGAGTGTTTGTTATGGATATTCGCTAAGCAAATGGTATTGCACATATATGCGTTTGTAGTTGGTTTGTTTTTAAAATTCTTTTTTTTTTTAGAGAGAAACATCCATTTGTTCCACTTATTTATGCATTTATTGGTTGCTTCTTGTATGTGCCCTGACTTAGGATTGAACTCTCAACCTTGGTTTATCAAGTCAATGCCCTAACCCAGTGGTTGGCAAACTCATTAATCAACAGAGCCAAATATCAACAGTACGACTGAAATTTTTTTAAAAAATATATATATATTTCATTGATTTTTTTACAGAGAGGAAGAGAGGGAGGGATAGAGAGTTAGAAACATCAATGAGAGAGAATCATTGATCAGCTGCCTCTTGCACAACTCCCTACTGGGGATGTGCCCGCAACCAAGGTACATGCCCTTGACCAGAATCGAACCTGGGACCTTTTAGTCCGCAGACCAAAAGAAATTTCTACCGCTGAGCAAAACTAGTTTCAGCTGAAATTTCTTTTGAGAGCCAAATTTTTTAAAACTTCTTCAAAATAGACTTGCCCAGGCCGCGGTATTTTGTGGAAGAGCCACATTCAAGGGGCCAAAGAGCCACATGTGGCTCGAGAGCCGCAGTTTGCCAACCACTGCCCTAACCAACTGAGCTACCTAGCCACGAGAGTGTGCATGTATGTGTGTGTGTGTGTGTGTGTGTGTGTATTAGAAGCCCAGTGCATGACTTTGTGCATGGGTGGGGTCCTGCCAGCCTGGCCAGGGGGAGGGGACATGGGCAGTTGGCCGGCCTGCCTGCTAGTGGAACTCCTGATCGCAGGGACAATTCGCATATTATATACACTGAGTGGCCAGATTATTATGCGTTCAGAGATCATAATAATATGGCCACTCGGTGTGTGTAATTGGTTTATACACATTACTGAGCTAACTACGTTTTGTTGATTATCTAATAAGTTCCAAAGGAAACTAAAGGCTTGGACCTCCTCTTTTCAGTCACTGGGAGGACCCTGAGATGAGTGAGATAGCATTAGAAACAAGTGCCTTTCAAACTGAGAGAACCTAATGCAAAGTTTGCTCTCTCCCGAGGTCCCATTTCTTTCGAAGTGGTGAATCTACCTACTGTCTGTAGTGTGAATGCCACTTGTCCTAGGCACCCTGACCAAGTCCATTAAAAATGAAGGGCCCCAAATCAAGAATAAAGATGAGAGTTAGAGCAGTGGGAGAAGAGGAGGAAACTGGCTGCTGTGTGCTAGGCACTGCTTTTTATACAATTTCCGTTTGCTCTTCTGCAGAATGGAATTACATGTTTAATGATTGTCAGAAAAAAAGAAGTGAAGCGCTGGGTCAGATTTCGGTCTTTTGTCCACAGCATTCCACAACCCTGGCTCCTTTTTCCACTGTCGCGGCTGGGGGAGAAACAAAACCTCAGATCCTAAGTGTCCTCTCCTAGGGACGCTGGAGCCCGAGGAGCCCCCTGGTGGTCTCTTTTCCTCCCTGCCGAGCCCGTCAGCTCCCAGGCTCCTTTAATACCCGGAACACGCCCCCTTCCCGGCGCGTGAATCTCGAGTCCCGATTGGCTGGGCGGGGGCCAGTGGCGGGGCGTGAGGCGCGCCAGGGCGGCGCTCATTGGTCGGAGGAGGCCAAGGGAAACTTCCGGGAATGCCCGCACTCCCGCGTTCCATCGAGCTGCATCCGGCGGCCGCGGGGGCCTGTGGCTCCCCCTGCGGGCGGCTCGGCAGCGTACACTGCGGTCAGCCTGGTGGGTGGTGGGCTGGGGGCGGGGGTGGGGGAGGGGACGAACCGAGTCCCGAGTTGTCCGGGTGAGGGTTCGGGAAGGTTTAGGAACCAAGATTCTATTCTCTGGCTCTGCCCCGGGTTCCCTCCCCTCCTCTCTGTCGGTTCCCACACCTCGGGACTGGAGACTGAAAGAGCATCCCGGGAAGGGGCATTCCGACGCCCAAGCAGCCTATTCAGAGACCCCCCCGAAAATCTGATCGTGAAGTTGGAGGCCCCCGGGAAAGTTCATTTCTAACCTTTTAGAAGAGGTAGAGGGCTTGAGGCTGCCTGACTCCAGGCGAGTGTGGCAGGCAGCCCTTGGGAAGTGGAGCATGGGGGCGAGGGCTCCAAGCGATGAGTCTTCATCCCTTTTTCCACCTTCCAGTGGGGTTCCGAGGCTCAGGCAGCATGACGACGGAGACCTTCGTGAAGGATATCAAGCCCGGGCTCAAGAACCTGAACCTCATCTTCATTGTGCTGGAGACAGGTGGCTATGCTGGGGCCGCGGACCCTCTGTGAGGGTTCTCAGAGTTGGGGAGGGGGGGTAGAAAGGGAAGAACATCACCTCCGTTCTTAATTTGCTCCCTGGGAGCACCCCAAAACGTGGCTCACGCACGCCCAATCGCTCTCCTAGACTCCAGCCCAGAGAGTTGCCCTGATCTATGCAACTCTTGCCAGATCCAAGCCTCGGGGCCTCCTTCCACGCAGCACCCTCTCCGTGGCGCCACCCGCACCCCAGCCTGCCCCAGAGACTTCGCTTTGCCCTGTTTGTACTTTTCTCTCACCCCACCAATTAGTCAATACCTCTAGATCTCATCCTTCTGAACACTCCCCACTCTGTTTATCTGTTCCCGCCAGGCCGAGTGACCAAGACAAAGGACGGTCACGAAGTTCGGACCTGCAAAGTGGCAGACAAAACTGGCAGCATCAATATCTCCGTGTGGGACGACGTGGGCAACCTGATCCAGCCTGGGGACATCATCCGGCTCACCAAAGGGTAAGCCAGCTGGCTGTCCCAGGGCAGTAACAGTCAGCTGGGTAACAGCCCCCGTAAGTCTCTTCTGAGTATTCTGAGTCCTGCATGTTGTGCCCCCACAGGTACGCTTCAGTGTTCAAAGGCTGTCTGACATTGTACACTGGTCGTGGGGGTGATCTTCAGAAGATTGGAGAGTAAGTACTCTTGGGTTTGGGGATGTAGAAGCAGCAGGCCAAGAGGGGAAATTTAAGGTTTGCAAGAAGGCAGCGTGAGGCAGCACGCACAGTCCACGCCCTCTAGCTGTACCTTCCGGAGGCCTCCAGCACTGGCCCAGGGGAGGGGTCTGAAGCGGTGGCCACTTTCTCTCCTTGCAGATTCTGTATGGTTTATTCTGAGGTTCCTAACTTCAGTGAGCCCAACCCAGAGTACAGCACCCAGCAAACACCCAACAAGGCGGTGAGTCCCAGGGCCATGATGTGGGGGCGGGCGGGCAGGGCAGGCAGGCCAAGCCGAGAAGCCTGGTAGGAGGAAAGGCCTGAGTTTAATTTGTACCTTCAGGTGCAGAACGACAGCAGCCCTGCAGCTCCCCAGCCTACCACCGGACCCCCTGCTGTTTCTCCAGGTAAACCTGTTCCTTCCCTACCAGCCTTCTCCCTCTCCCAAACCTCTCTTCTCTATCTATCCCCTTACACCCAGTGTTCCTCCCAGTTCTCTTGCACACCTCCGTGGGGAAAGGTCTAGTTGGGGACCTGTTTCTGTGACTGGTGGAGCTCTCGGTACACTCTTGCCACCAGCACTCCAAGGCAAACGTGTGAACAGTTTGTCCACAAAGACTGAGCGCCTTCATCCCAGCTTGTTCTTCTCTGCTCCTCATCTGGCAGATTCTGCCCTTTTCTCCTGCTCGCTTTGATGTGTCCCCCCGTTCTAATACACAACACTTCTTGAATGACTCAACACAGAGCACACTCCGCACAGCTTCTGAAACTGAGGGCCCTGCTGCCCTTCTAGGCCTGGGATGATGATGCTTCCATCTCGTGTACTTCAGGCCCCTGCGTTTTGGGGTTCTCCCGGTTCTTTTGTAAATCTCCGTGGTGAAAAACCTTACTGCTCCTCGTCGTCAGCGTTTAGCTAGAATCATTCCCAAACACACCACCTCCATCTGGTGTGGCTTCTCCTCAGTTTTCACTGCTCTGTTCTCCCTCCCGATCCTCTCTCAGCTGACCCCACTGCTCCCCGAGTGTTCGGCTCTATCGTGTCTCCCATCTGTGCACCAGCTTTCTCCCTGTGACACGAGGCTTCAGGCTGCCTCAGCCCTTCCCCCTTTGTGTCTGCATCCCCAGTTACCATGTTTTTTTCAGAATTGTTTGTGTCAGAACCACCAAGGTTGTTTTTTAGAAACCCTATGAAATAGCAACGTTTAATTCCACCACAGAAATTAACGCCCATGGACATCCATGGTTTTAACTGAAAATATGACTATTACATATATCCTACTCTCCATAAAAGCATTTTAATTATGGTACATGTAAGCTCAGGTATTCTTTGCCAGATGTTTATCCACTTTGTCCTCTTCCAGTCGATACAAAAAGCTTAACAAAAAGCATGTCTGGCCTTAAAACTTACCTTTGACTTTCAATACACTCTCCAAATGTTTTCTGTGAATCGAGGAAATAATATTATTTTTTCATTATATAATATTAATTATATCTTAGTCTGGTAAAGTAGAGTTCAACAGGAATGTGGTCTGAGAAGCACTAGCCTGTAACTTCTACCCCATTAGCGTTCATAGTGCCCTAAGTACGTGAGAGGCAGACACCTGCCTTCATGTAACAAACTTACAGATGAGGGACGCCAAGGAATAAATAAAACAGCACCTGCCTTTAGGAGCTTGTAGTCTATGAAGGAGATGGTTGCCTGGCCCGTATAGCTCAGTGGTTGAACATCAATCTATAAACCAGGAGGTCTCTCTGTTCAGTTCCCAATCAGGGCACATGCCTGGGTTGTGAGCTCGATCCCCAGGATGGGGCGTGCAGGAGGCAGCCGATCAATGATTCTCTCTCACCAGTGATGTTTCTATCTCTCTCTTCCTCTTCCTTCTTCTCTAAAATTAATAAAAATATATTTTTGGGGGGAAAAGGAGATAGTCACACAGACGATGATTATAATACACCATGAGTGCAATGATAGTGATATGCACAGCTTTAGGAGCACCAGGAAGTCATCTCGCACGCGTGTACACACACACACACACACACACACACACACACAGGGAGAGGTGGGGTGAGAATGTGTAACAATGTTTTTCCTTATTCTTTTAAAAAAATATATATTTTTATTGCCGAAACCGGTTTGGCTCAGTGGATAGAGCATTGGCCTGCGGACTGAAAGGTCCCGGGTTCCATTCTGGTCAAGGGCATGTACCTTGGTTGCAGGCACATCCCCAGTAGGGGGTGTGCAAGAGGCAACTGATCGATGATTCTCATCGATGTTTCTAACTCTCTCTCCCTCTCTCTTCCTCTCTGTAAAAAAATCAATAATTATTATTATTTTTTGAATATTTTTATTGATTTCAGAGAGGAAGGGAGAGGGAGAGAGATAGAATCATCGATCAGCTGCCTCCTGCACGCCGCCTACTGGGGCTCAAGCCTGAAACCCTGGCATGTGCCCTTGGCTGGAACTGAACCCGGACCCTTCCGTCCGCAGGCCGACGCTCTATCCACCAAGCCAAACTGGCTGGGGCTTTTTTTCTCATTCTTATCTGTATTTTCCAAAGAGAACGTGTGTCATTGTGACACACACCAGGCCAGTCCTCGGTTACGTCAGACTTGACATACCTTGTTTCATGGTTACGTCTCCATTTCCCATTTATTTGTTTAAAAAAAAAGTCCATCATTTTGACGTAAGTATATACACGTCAAAATGTTTCTTCTTATTTATTTACCACAAGTAAAGGTCAGGAATGGTTACCTTTCTTTTACATTTTTTTTTACTGTTTCACTTCATTACTGCTGTGTGTGTGCTCCATGTGAGTGACCTGGGTGCTTATGTAGGTGGGTTCTGACTTACTGCGAAAATGTTACATTGTGTCGTAGGAACGTGTGGCAACCCAAGGACCTACTGTTCGCATTTAGGAAGTTACAGTTTATTTAGGAAGTTATGGCGGTAGTAGTGAGCTACAGAAGGAAAGAGCTAAAGAAACAAATAGCAGCCAAACCGGTTTGGCTCAGTGGATAGAGCATCAGCCTGCGGACTGAAAGGTCCCAGGTTCGATTCTGGTCGGGGGTGTGCATGAGGCAACTGATCAATGATTCTCTCTCACCGATGTATCTAACTCTATCTCTCTCTCTTCCTCTCTGTAAAAAAAATCAATAAAATATATTTTTAAAAAAGAAAGAAAGAAAAGAAACAAGTAGCAGAGGCAAAAGAAGGGCAGATTCAGTCGGGTGTGCTCTGTGGGGAGAGCAGGTATGGGGTTTATTGTGTTGTGTGTGTTTTTCTTAAAGATCCTTCTTACAACACAGAAACGTCAGGCCCTTCCCCTTGCCATGCTTTTCCAGTTTCACAGGCACTTTTGGTTCAGGGGCATTTTGTCAGGGGTGTTTGAGCCTAGAACTAAATAGCTAATTCTAGGTCTGACTCCCAGTGATACCAAGATGAATAACAGAGAAAAACATCATACTAGAATTCATGTAGCAGCTTCTAACCCGACAGTCTTTCCTGGGGCTCCATTCGCACAGCCCACATTCGTTGCACTCGGCCCCGTTGACATGAATGTGCAGTTGTGCTGGCTTCAATACTGGGGTTTGGGGGGAAGCCCTGGGGATACCCCCTCTCCGACCTTGGTTCTCTGATTCCTGTGTTTCTCCCCTTCTCCCACCACAGCCTCTGAGAGCCAGAACGGGAATGGACTGAGCGCCCCGCCAGGTCCTGGAGGCGGCCCTCATCCCCCGCACACTCCTTCCCACCCCACCAGCACCCGGATCACCCGGAGCCAGCCCAACCACGCCCCGGCCGGCCCTCCAGGCCCCTCCAACAACCCTGTCAGTAACGGCAAAGAAACCCGGAGAAGCAGCAAGAGATAGCAAGACAGTTCCTCCCTCCCCACCACTGACCATAACCCGAGCGTCTGCTAGAGAACACAGCCCCTCCTGGGCTGCTAGCTCGGGGGTGGGAAGGAATAGGTAGCGATATTTTAGCCACTAAACTTCACTGCAGGGGTGGTGAGGAGTGGCCTTCCCCACACTCACCCCTTGGTCCAGCGGAAGCTGCCTGTGCCCTGGGATGCAGGGCCCTGCCTGCCCTCCTCCCTTTAGAAATGAGTTATGGTCTGTGTCCTGTACATATGTGATGTGGAAATCTAACTGATCCCTTCTTCCCAATAAATGTCACTGCTCTGTGCTAGACTCCTTTGCTTTTTTGTGGGGAAGCGACAAGGTGAGCAGCTGGGCACTTGGGAAGTGCCCTCGGAGGTGGAGAGGAGCTAGCTTACCGGCAAGGAGGCCCCGGCAAAGCAGGTCTGCCCCTTTAAGGTAGTGTCCCTCCCCTGCCCCCTCCCTGCAGGTGACCCTTGTCCGCCTGCCTGCCTATCCCCCCTCACAGCTGGAACCCAGAAGGCTGTGTCCCCCTTCCTCTGGGCGTCCTTTCTGTCTCCTGCTCTCAGGTAATACCAACCTTCACCCCTTGGGCCAATCACCCCCGTCAGACTGCTCCCCTGATTTTGAGGCAGGTCAGACATCAGAGGGGAGCCAGATACTTCTTCCCTCTCCCCAGCAGAGCTTCCCTCGCGTGGCCATTGATTCCGGCGCTCTGGCACTTGCTCTCTCGGGTGGGGAATTGCAAAAAACAATGCCTTTCCCTTGCACCTGGGCTGCTACTTAAGCTGCTGCTTCACCCTCCTCTCCAGTTCGGGAACAGCTGGGTGCAACTTCCCCAGGGAACGTGGGGCTGGGGGGCGATGCATGAAGCCCAGAGCCAGATGTGAGGTAGGTGGGGGAGAGCGTATGCAGGGAAAGGCTCACAGAGTGCCCACTGGTTGGAGGGGAGAGTATTTAGGAGAAAAGACCAGGCCCAGATTCTCCTTAGCCATGTGGCTCTTCCAGGGGCAGAGGGTGGCCCCTCCCTACTGGGGGCCCCAGCAGAGACTGACCTTTGACCCCACCCAAGAGACCAGTGAACCATTAACTCCTCTACCATGTGAGCCTTCCCACCCTTGCCCCACCCCTGACCCCGCCCCAAGGCAGGTGGGCTAAGAGGGGGGGCTTGTCCATCCCGCCTTCCATCTGACGTGGCCTCTATTCCACCTGGGAGCCTGGAGGCTGAGCCCTCTGGCCCCCTCCCGACTGGCTCAGGAGCCTCTCGGTGCCCACAAGGCCTGACGGGGACCTAAGGTGACGAGGCTCTTCGGTGAGCCTCTGGGGGGGCAGGGGGGACAAAGGTGGGGCAAGGCTTAGGGGCCAGGGAATAGGCTGCCAGCTCTGGGTCAGGTGAGGGGAGCACTTTGAGTCAAAGAAGGTGTTCTAGGAACTGGCCAAGGAGAGGAGAGGCTGCTTCAGCTGGAGACAATGGGGAGGGAGAAAGGAGGCGGGAGTGGGGGCTGCGTGAGGAGGGAGGGGTCCCCTCTGGCCCCGAGCCGAGCAGCAGAGCAGGAGCAGCGACCCTTCCTCCTTGTCCTTCCAGGGCTCAGTCCTCAGCATGTTCCGGGGGGACTAGAAGCTGGAACCAGAGCCTCTGACCAGTTCCTCCCAACCATGGGGCCCCCGACGAGTCACCTGCTGACTGGCTTGTGTGTGTGTGTGGCCTTGAGCTGGGCAGGGGGCTCGGCCCCCAGCCTGGGCCCTGCGGAGCTGGAGCAGAACCACTACCTGGCCCAGCTGTTTGACCTGTATGGGGAGAACGGCACGCTGACCGCGGGTGGCCTGGCCAGGCTCCTCCGCAGCCTGGGGCTCGGCCAAGTGCAGGGGCTGCGCCTGGGACAGCACGGGCCTCCAGCTGGCCGGCCTGCACCCCCCGCGCGAGACAACGGCACACATAGGTACTCACCCCTTCCCCAGCCCAGTCCCACGCCCAGCTCTCACTCTGTAGTTGCATACTTCTGCTTCCTAATGAAGATTTCTGAGGCTACAGATGGTTCAGAAACGGACCCCTTAAGGCTTCTTCTGCCTCTATTGCCTTCTCAGTCTCTCCTTCCCAAATTCCTATGCCCTTCAATTCCTTGTTTTTAGCCCCAAAGCTCCATGTCTCCAGGCTGACTTGACTCCCAATTTGCAGTGTTTTTGGCTGTTCCACGACTCCCACTTCCTGTCACGCCCAGGCCCCAGGTTCCTATAAGCGGACCATTCTCAGATCCTCCCAGCACTGATGTTTTACGGTTTCTGGGTCCCAGGAACTCCAGCCAGGGCTGGTCTTCCCTCTTCCTCTACACTCCCTGGTAGTGTCTCCAGTGGGATTTCTCAGAGAACACGGGTATCCGACTGACTTTTTTCCTTCAAAGCCTCACCCGAGGGTATTTTTTTCATTGGTTTTTAGAGATGGAAGGGAGGGAGGGAGTGGAGAGAGAAAGAGAAACAGATGTGAGAGACACATGGATTGCTTGTCTCTCACCCGGGCCATGGCCAGGCCGGGGATCAAAACCTGCGACCCAGATACATGCCCCTGACCAGGGATCAGACCTGAGCAGGACGCTTCCGTCCAGGCTGACCCCTCAGCCACTGGGCAGAACTGGCCAGGGCCGGGCGTCTGATTCTCTATCCCATCCATCCAGGCCACAGGACCCCAAATTGAACGTGGACGTCTGGGCAGAGCTGCCTCTGGGCCCCTCAGGGTGGGGTGACCTTGAGGAACCAAAGGCCCACCCCCCACCCCACGGGCCAGCCCCCTCGGGCCTGGACCTGTTCCACAGGCTCCTGCTGCTGGACCATTCACTGGCCGACCATCGGAATGAGGACGTGAGTCTGATGATCTCTGCAGAGGGGGCAGGCGCCATGGGATAAAATATTTAAAGAGTCAGTACTTTAAACATTTTTTTATTTACTTAGTGATTTTTAGAAACATCAATTGGTTGTTCCACTTTCCCCCCCCCCCTCATCATCTATCCCCTCTTCCACATCCACGCACCCCGCATCCACCGTGTTTCACTTATTTAGAGCATTCATTGGTTGATTCTGGTATATGCTCCGACTGGGGATCGAACCTGCAACTTTGGTGTATCGGGATGACACTCAACAACTAGCTACCCAGCCGGGGATAAAGATTCAATAATTTAATACAGTCCTTTTTTAAAAATCCAGATGTGGTCTTTTTTGTTGTTGTTAATCCTCACTCAGGGATATTTTTCCATTGATTTTTAGAGAGTCGGAGGGAGGAGGGTGGGAGAGAGAAACATTCATCAATGTGAGAGGGATATATCAATTGGTTGCTTCCCACGTGCCCCCCATCTGGGCTGGGAATCAAACCTGAGACCCTTTGGTTTCAGGGCTGACTCTAAAAACTGAGCAACACTGGCCAGGGCAACCCAGATGTGGGCTTAGGGTTTGCTGTCCCAGCTTAGGTGTCACACTGGAGACACCAGAGAAGCAGCCCAGGGGAGGCTGTGGGGCTGGCTGTCTGGAGAGCCCTGCAGAGAGCTGACAGCGGTCTTGTTCCACATCCACCGGAGGGCAGCCAGCGCTCGGCCTGGAGCAGGCCCGGAGAGTGAGCCCCCATAGCAGGAAGCGCTCAAGCCAAGGCTGGGTAAACAAGTGACAGCACTGTTGAGAGGAAGGTTGGATAGCTTTACAGCTTTTTGTTTTTCCCTTCTAAGAATCTGGACTGGAGAACTCTAGTTGTCCAACCAACTCCATGATTAAATCAGTGAAATCATCAGGTGCTCGGCAGGGAGGAAATTGTTTTGAATATTTGCATTGGATTATTTGAATAGTCATTAATTAACACATACTGAGTACCTGTACCTGTCCCCCAGTCCCTCCCGGATGCACAGAGGTGGTGGTGGGGGAGATGGGGAGATAGGGGTGGTGGCGAGAGAGAGGGGGCCTGGGAGACCCAGGAGGCCAGGGGGTAGAAGGGCACATCGGAGCCACAGCTGAATGTATGACTCCCAACTCAACTCTCCTAGTGTCTGAATGGCTCCCAGCTGCTGGTCAACTTTGGCCTGAGCCCCGCTGCTCCTCTGACCCCTCGTCAGTTCGCTCTGCTGTGCCCAGCCCTGCTTTACCAGATCGACAGCCGTGTCTGCATCCAGGCCCCAGTTCCAGCCCCACCAGGGGATCTCCTATCTGGTCAGTGAGTGAGAGGGTGGGGGGGCACCCTGAATCCTGGTAGGGAGTGGCTCCTTGCCAAGGAAGGGGGTTCATTGGGCACTGCCTCCCCTTGCAGTCTATCTTTGCCTGAGCCCCTCCCCCACCCTCCAGCCCTGGTTCACAGCGCCCTGGCGGTCCTGCTGCTCAGCCTCCCCACGCCCCTCTCGCTGCTGTTGCTCCGCCTCCTGGGATCTCGTCTCCTGCGGCCCCTGCTGGGCTTCCTGGGGGCCCTGGCCGTGGGCACCCTCTGTGGGGACGCACTGCTACACCTGCTGCCACATGTACGTGGGTCCCCTTCCGAGTTCCCCTGCCCCACGTGGACAGCCCCTCCTATCCCAGTGTTCCCAGTCACAGGACACCCCGCCCGTCAGCCCACGCTGCCTTCGGGTGGAAGGGGAGGGAAGGCTTGCCACCTCACACCCAGGAGGGGGTGGTCGGGTGCAGGGGTTTCTGGGGTCGTCCTGACCTCCTCTCTGGCAGGCACAAGGAGGGCATCACTCCGGGCACAGCGGGCAGCCAGAGGAGGACCTGGCTCCAGGGCTGTCGGTCCTGGGCGGTCTCTTCCTGCTCTTCCTGCTGGAGAACACGCTAGGGATCCTGCAGCGCCGAGGGCCCAGGCCGGTGAGTGGCACTCCTCCCCTCCTCCTGCCCAGACCGGGGTCCCAGCCAGGAACTGGCCACGTGAGCCAGAGGTGAGGGGCTGAGTGTGCTCCTGGCTGCGCCGCCTGCCTGACTGCAGGCCTGACTGCTAACGGGCTGGGCAGGGCTCCCTCAGCACAGACCCAGGACTCTGGCCCCATAGCTTCCTCTCCCGAGTTCAAGGCAACAGCAGGGAGCTGCCAAACTGGGAAGAGCGTGGAGGCCAAACACAGAAGCAGGTGTTCCTGTTCCCAGCCGGTAGCCTGGCCTCTCCTTAGCCCCCAGCTCTGCTGCCTCCTCCACCAGGAGGGATCCCCCCTGTTTTAGAGCTGCTGCAGGCGGAAAAGAGAGACTCTCAGAACACGGGCCCTGGACCCCGAGGACAGCAGTGGGATGGCACTTCAGCCCCTGCCGGCAGCTCCAGGTAACCAGAGGAGAAAATGACGGCTAGGCTCCCAGTCTCACCTGCAGCCACTAACACTGACCTTGTCCTTCCTCCTGCAGAGCGAGGGGCTCAGGGCTGCAGGGAGCCGGACAGCCACCCCCCACCAGCCCCAGGCCCTCCCGGGCACCACGGCCACAGTCATGGGCACCAGGGCGGCAGTGACACCAGCATCACGTGGATGGTCCTCCTGGGAGACGGTCTGCACAACCTCACCGATGGGCTGGCCATAGGTATGCCGGCGGGGGCAGAGGCGGGTCAGGGCGCCTGGTTCCTGGGGGGCCAGGAGGGGGCTCCCGGGGAGGGGGAGGCCGCGGAGGGAATGTAGGCCCGGGGAGAGCTTCCTCCCAGACTGCCCACCTCCAGCTCTGCTCCCCCAGGCGCTGCCTTCTCCGACGGCTTCTCCAGCGGCCTCAGCACCACCCTCGCGGTGTTCTGCCACGAGCTGCCTCACGAGCTGGGTAGGAATGGCAGTGGGGTCGGGCTGGCACTGGTGAGGGCAGCCCTGGCTCACTCCCTCCTCCCGTCCTCTCTTCCTAACAGGCGACTTTGCGATGCTGCTCCGGGCGGGGCTGCCCTTCCGCCGGCTGCTGCTGCTGAGCCTGGTGTCCGGAGCTCTGGGACTAGCGGGGGCAGCCCTGGGGGTGGGGCTCAGCTTGGGCCCCGTCCCCCTCACTCCCTTGGTGTTTGGGGTTACCGCTGGGGTCTTCCTCTATGTCGCCCTCGTGGACATGGTGAGGTGTGGGGCGGTGCAGAGAAACGGGGGTAGGGGGGCGGGGTTGGAGGAGGGGGAGAGGGGCCACACGGAACCGGCTGCCGACCACAGGCCTACAGAGCCCCAGAGACGAGGGCCTGCAGGAGCCGGGCGGGGGCTTCGGACACTGCCTGACCCCTCCTGTGTTCTGGGGACAAGGCAGGCGGGACCCTGACGTTCTCCTTTCCTTTCAGCTGCCAGCCCTGCTGCGTCCTCCCGAGCCCCTCCCTGCCCTGGACGTGCTCCTGCAGGGGCTGGGGCTGCTGCTGGGGGGCAGCCTCATGCTCACCATAGCCCTGCTGGAGGAGCGGCTGCGGCCCCTGGTCTCTGAGGGCTGACGGGCCAGCGGAAAGGCATCCAGCTGCCCTTCCTTCCCCCCAGCCACAGGAATGGAGGCGGGACACAGGGCCAGTAGGAGCAATAGGATTTTAATAAACAGAACCCATCCTAAAGCCATGACTACGACAGTTGTACTTGCACCAAAACAGCATAGAAAACCAGGATGTGGTGGGAGAGGGCTCAAAGCAGGTTGGGGGGAGGACACGAGCTGGACCTGGGGGGCGCAGGGTGCATCAATCTGTGGGGACAGCGTTGTGCTTTAGCCCAGGGAGGAGGGGAAGGGATGGGGCAATGCACTTGGGTTCCCCCTTTTTCCTGCTGCCCTCAGCACCCTGGGGATACAGGCATCCGGGCACATCTGCCCTTTATTGCTGACCGCCAGCATCAGACCCCCGATCCCAACGCTGGCACCACAGGTGGATCCAAGGCAGGGAGCGGGCAGGAAGGGGAGCATTGCTTAGAGAAAGATTCAACTAGAATCCAGTGCATTGTGCTCAGTTCTCTTTACTTCCTATAACCGAGTACATGGGTCACAGGGTGGAGGGCACAGGAGGACATGGGACATGCCCTCGGTGCTCCCAGCGCACCCTTGCACACAGGATGGTGGTGTCTGCAGCATCACAGGTCATGCAGGGCACAGAAAGGGGGGATCACACACACGTAGACGTCCGCAGCGAGTACCAGACAGAGAACACCCCTGAATATACACAGCTGTACAAAGGGAACCCCCAGGTCCCCCACCCAACCCTCTCCCCTGTCTTGCCGTCCCCCAGGCAGGAGGAACTGTATTGCTTTGAGAGAGCCACCCTGGGGGCCACTCTGCCAGGCACCCTCCCTCCCACCCAACCCCGTTTTGGCACATCTGCAAGACACACAGCAGCGAGAGTAGGCACCCTCCCTCCCAGGCCTCTGTGGCTTGGGGTTGTGGAAGGGGATGGGAGACTTCATCCTCCATCTCTCCCCTAGCCCTTCCCAACCCCGACCAGGCCCCCCCAGCCGGAACCCACCCCACCCCGAACGCACACACACAAAGCTGAGCTACCCGGGAAACAGGGAACAGGAGATTGTCCGGGAGGGAGCAGAGGCCGTGGGGCAGAAAGGACTGGAAGCAGAGACCCCACCTGCTGTGGGGGTAAGACTGGCACAACAGCTACTTTAGTGCAATTGGAGAGGGCGCCCACGGTGAGGGATGGACATGGAGGGAAGGCTCTCCCCAGCGTCCCTGGGGGCAAAGCCCGGCTCCCGGGGGAGGGGCCTCCAGGAGTGAGCACGGCCAGGGGTGGATCCTGTCACCCGCCGCCCTCCGCCTCCCGTGCAGTGACATGTCCCCCTCACACCTACGTGGGCAACAGCAGCCTCAGAGTCAGTACCTTCAAGTAATTCATAGAGCAGACCCTCCCCCCCAGCTTCCTCCCATCTCTGGGATTTGGTCGCTTCTCTAGGGGTTGGGTTGGGAGGAGGGAGTCCTCGAGACAGACCCTCCTTCTCTACCTCCCTCTTCCCAGACACTGGGCTTGGTCCTCAAAGACTCCTCGCCTCGCCCTTGCCCACCGGGGCCAAGGTGCGGGCACAGGAGCCACCATGATCGGGGGAAGGGCTGCTTTGCTCCTTCTCCCTCCTTCTTACAAGGTAGGGTTCAAACTAGGCAGGACGGGGCTCCAGGGGGCTTGCCCCGGGGGTTCTGGGCTAGGGTCTGTAAGGCTATTTTCCTTTGCGGTGGGAAGGGGGGGATGAGGAGGGGATGAGCACTGGGCGTGGGGAGAGGGGAGGAATGGTGGAGAGAGAAGGAGGAAGGGGCCTCCCTGCTGGAGCACAGACACTGGAGTCATCCGAACGAAAAAACATGCATGTGCACGAGATCCACAGTGGGCCTGCTCCCAGCCCCTCCAGCCTGGCTCCACCCTGCCTCTCAGGGCCCCTTCCGAGACCCCAGAGGTTGGGGTACAGCTGTAGAACCGTTCGCTCTGGCCCCGCTCCGGTGCCCCCAGCCTCTTCCCCGTTCTGGGTCCGGGAGGAAGAGCGCTCGGGTGGGCAGACAGCGGTGGAAACAGTATTGAGTTTTCCTTTGGTTACATATTGAAGGCAAAGGTGAGCTGGACTTACAGTCAAAACGGATAGGGGTGAGGAAGGAAGGGGGCCATGGCCGGGCTGGAGAGGGAGCCAGGCCCTCCTCAGCCCCTCCACCCCGAGGAACACGTCTGAGTGGGGTGGCAGTCCCTCAGTCCCATCCCCCACCCCCCACAGCACCAACAGAAGGAGGAGCCCCGCCCCGGGGCTCTCCCCACCCCAGCCCGGGCTGTACATTCAGTGGTTTTCAGCAGTCCTATGGCTCAGGGCCAGGGGCGGGGAGGTGGCCCATCAGTCTCAGCTGGACAGTGGCAGTGACCTGGGTCTGTCGGTCCCTCCTGGGACCCACAGTTTGTGCCATTTTTTCTTCCGAAGGTTAGTACACACCCTACCGAAGCCACCGCCCCATCAGACACATATCCCCCCCAAAACCGGAAACTAAAAACTGGCTCTTCATCTCGCCCTCGGATTCACACGTCTGTTTCCCTGTCTCCTGTGTAGCCCTCGCTCTGTCTCCTTTGCTGGGACCTGGGGCTGCTCCCAGGATCCTCACTCAAAACAGGCCTTTTCTCAAAAGTGCTTATTACTTGAAGCAAGTGCTTTAGAGCTGCGGTGGGGAGGGAGGGGGCAGGCGCGGGAAGGTTTCTTCCCCACCCACCCCCTCAAGACCGGGGCATCTGCCTGGTTTTCACGTCTCCACACCCGTTTAAGTCAGAGGTCAAAAAAATCTTAACATTAAAATAAATATGCAGTGGCCATGAGCATGGTCAAAAGGCTTCAGAAACACAAGGGACTGAGAGCTGGGCGGCCCTTTGGCTTGGAGAGGAGGCCGCGTGTCCTCCGCCTCGCGCCTCGCGGGCCCAGCACCGCTGACCGTGTGCTGAGGGGCAGCGGGAGCAGCCGCCAGAACCTCACCAGCAAAGCCACGGGGCTCCTGACGAACACTCTCATCACCGACCGTCCATAAAGGAGAACACGACTGACTCCCCGAGAGTCTTCTCTGAGGACCCGGTTCCCCGCTCCCCGCCCCACCACCTAGTTCCCAGCACCAGAATGAGAGGGAGGGGATGGAATGGGAAGATTCAGGAGAGAGAATTAAAGTTGGGGGCAAGCTCTGCAGATCCAGCAGGGGGGGCTGCAGCCCTTAAGAGAGGTCACATTGATTGTCGTATAGGGGAGGGTGGGGCGTAAGGGGGGGCAGGCAAGAGGGGTGTCGCAAGGCCCTTTGGCTTTGAAAACAAAAATAAAAACTAAAAGCTGCACAATCCTTCTCACCAACAATGGTCATTGGAAGCTTTGAAATGGTTTAGGAACTAAGGGGTAGGGGAAGCAAGATAGAGGATAGAAAGGGACAAGGAACAGAATAAGGACTTGGACAAACACCCCAGGCATCAGGGAACCAGCATGAGGTATGGTTAAGGGTATCTGTGAGGGAGGGAGGGGCCCTGGGATGCCCCCTCTCTCCTCAGCCCACCCTTGGCAAGGATAGCAAGACTCGCAGGGGCCACGTCTGGAAATCAGGTACGATGGTGAACAAAGCAAGCATGAGAGAGGGGGCAGGAGAATGAGGGGTCCCGGGCGGGGGAGACCCTCTACTGTGTAAACGAAGCCCATCCAGTTCTCAGGGGACAATACTGATGGAGCCAAACCAGGCGAGGACGCACTGTGGGCGCGGAGGGGGCATGACCTCTATTCAAGTTCTGTGTCTTGGCCCCTGGCTGAGGTATTGAGTGTGAGGAAGGGAACACCGGGCTGGGGGAGGGGTCCAACTGTCCAGGAGGCTGAGCTAGGAGATGGGTGGACAGGGCTTCTGAAGGGACCAGGGCCAAATTCAATGCTACATTAAAAAAGAAACTGCCCCCTCACTCCAGCCCAGTTTGGCTTTTAGGGTGCAACTTAGAGGACTCTTCTCAGTGCAGCCCCTTGCTCAAACCCCTCTCTCCCTGATGCCGGGAGGCAAGGCCCTCGCCTCAGGCTCTGCTGCTGCTCCTTAGACCAGAGCTCCGTCCTCCCTGGGGGGGAAGCCAGGGCCCGAGGAGCCACGGTCCCTCGCCTGCCCTGCCCCTCCCACCATCTTTGGCTTCAGATCAGGAGTGACTGGGGGCCGTGGGCGCTCTTGGACATCATGGGAGGTGGCAGCAGACAGGGAGCAGGGGAACTAGAGGGCCGGGGCAAAGGAGGAAGACAGTCCCTCCCTCCACACATGCATACACATGCCTGAAACACGTAGGACACACTAGGGCTGTGGTTTTGAAATGGGCAGGAAATTATTTGTTTCTTCCCCTAAAGGATAAAATGCTTACTTAAAAATTCATGACAAGCCTCAGAGTTAAGAGAGAGGAGAGCCAGGGAGGGAATGACCAGAGGCTCTGGCCTCCCGAAAGAAGTTAAAAGAGCAGGTTAAAGTGCGTGGTGGGGGCCAGGCCAGCAGGGAGGGAGCAGAGAGGAGTAGGCTGTGGGGGCAGAACCAGCCCTTGATTTGCATATGAGGCGGCCAGGGGAGAGTGCAGGATTGGGGCCCAGGTACAGTAGTTGCTGCTTCAAGTGTTTTGCATTTGAACTTTAGGGGGACGGGATACAGAAACGGGGGAAAGCTCCAGGCCCCAGTGCTAAATATCCTCCCCCCTTGTCCACTAGCTGCCCCTGAAGGGGGAGGGGGTGCCCCCAGAGTGCTCACACAGTACCAGAAATTAAGGCTTCTCACTGCTGCGGGGATGGAGGAGCCGGCCGAGCAGGGAGGCAGTGATGGGTATGGAAGAGGAGGAGGGGATGTGCCTGGCAGGAGGGGCAGGGGACACAGAGGGGAGTCCGAGGGGAGAGTCGGGGTCGCTGGCAGCAGAAAAAGGGAACTGAGAGATGGGGTAAGAGAGGGGGAGCCAGGCATTTAGCAATCATTTTGGGACACTTGGCAGAAGGGGCTGCCCTGGGGGTACCAAGGGCCTGGGGTGCTCCCTGTCGGTCCCAGACCCCTGCCAGGCCAGGATGGTATGGCAAAGGGGTGAGCAGCTGCTCCCCAGTGCTTTTCTCCCCCTCCAACCCCCACCCCAGTCGTGTTCTCCTTTAAAGTGCCCTAAATGTATAAACTTTTTCTAAATAAATAGAATAAGATATCAAGCCACCGGCAGGGAGGGACACTGGAAAGGGGCTACTCAGAGTAGCAGCCATCTAGCCCAATGGCGCCGTGCCGCTCCTGGCTGTAGGGGCAGGAGGCCCCGTGGGGCAGGGCCCCGCAGCCACCCACCGTCTTGACCGCGGCGATGCTGCAGTTCTTGAGCAGGCTGAAGCTGAAAGGGCTGACGGCGTCCTTGGGTGGGAAAGGCTTCATGGTGGAGAGGATCAAGGCCAGGCAGTCTGCCACGTCTTTGTTGGGGGCACAAGCCAGTGCTGGGGTGTGGCCTGCAGGGACGGGTGGGAACTAAGGCCCCGAGTCCTGTATCTCTGGGCCCCCCTCCCCCTCTCCCGGGCCCTGAGCTCTCTTATCTGTGGAGCAAACCAAGGCAGGCAAGCACCCAGTATGGCCAGAAGTCAGGGGCCACGAGGGTCCCAGGAAGCTGGCAGGTGGGCTGTGGAAGTGTGGAGCCAAAGGGGGGCGTGGGGAGCAGGAGGCCGAAGGATGTGGGGGGTCCTCCTGAGGACCCTGCTGGCTCTACCTAGTTCCAACAGACTTCCCTCAGAGACTGGCGTGCTGGAACTCTGAGGAGTTCCCTTGGGACGAAAAGCCAGTTCACAGCAAATTTCAGAGGTCACCTCCTGAAGAGTGTCGCTGACCCTAAACCCGGGAAGGAGGGCGCCCCACGCACCTTCTTCATCCACAGCCAGCACTGTGGCCCCACGGCTCAGCAGGGCCTGCACCACAGAAGCGAGACCGTTCCGGGCAGCGATGTGGAGTGGCCTTGGGGGGAGGGAAGAGGAGCAGGAGTCGGTGGGATGCGAGCTGCCCTTCCACCCCAGCCGGAGGCAGGGAGCGGAGCACGGTGAGCACCAGAGGGCCCTGGAGTGCAGGCAGCTCTTCCCTCCCCGCCTGCCTCCCCCCCCCCCCCAGGAGCCCCCTCCCCGGCACTCACATCTGCAGCGCACTGTTGGTAGCATTGATAAGGCCAAGGTCTTGGGTTTCCGCCAGGATCATGAGGGCACACTTCTCGTGGCCCTGAGGGAGAGGACAGAGTGCAGACTTGTGAGGTGGGCGTGTGACAGGCCTCAGAGGAGTAGGGCGTGTGGCAATGGGACAAAGAGCTACTCCGTCTGACAGGCTAGCTCAGTGGTCAGCAAACCACGGCTGTCGAGCCACATGTGGCTCTTGCACAAAACACCACGTGCGGGCGCGCACGTACAGTGTGACTGAAACTCCGTGCGCAGAGGTCGGCTGTCGGCCTGGGTGTGTCTGTGTTGAAGAAGTGGTCCTAACGCCGAGCCACACTCAAGGGGCCAAAGAGCCGCATGTGGCTCGAGAGCCATGGTTTGCCGACCACTGGGCTAGCTGATCCTGACTTCCACGCCTGTCCTCCTCTGCCCCATCAAGCCCCAGCCCCTTCATCACGCCCTGCTCCGTGCAGCCTCACCACCACCGCTGCAGGCGGTACCTTGCTACAAGCCAAGTGGAGGGCAGTGTTCTTGTTCTCATCCAGCACAGTCAGGTCTGCCTTCCCTCGATACAGCAGAAATTCTACAAGAGAAAGGAGACAGAGCAGACTGACGCCCCCAGAGCAGCCGCCATCCCGGCTCACCTCCTGTCTGCAGCCCTTGTGCCTCACGTCCAGAGGGTGAGACACCCGACAGGCAGGCGGCCCCGTATGCGGAGACCCGGGCAGCGCCCCCTCCGGAAACGCACCCACAGCGGCAGTCTGCCCGTTCTCCGCCGCCGTCATGAGCGCGGTGCGGCCCGTGTGGTCAGTGGCGTCCACCTCGGCCTCGTGCTGCAGCAGCATCCGCAGCCCGGAGACGTTGTCCGCGAAGGCAGCGGCGTGAAGGGGGGTCCTGCGGGCGGGTCCGGCAGTGAGACGGAGCGGCTCTCCCGCCTGAGCAGGAGCCGAGCGGCTTCTCCCCGGGCCCCTCGCCGCCACTCACCGTCCTTTGGCATCTCGGCTGTTCACAATCTTGGCACCCAGAGCTCCCAGCAGCATCTCTGCGGTGCTGTCCTGGTTATTAATTCTGCGGGAACAGGAAGGCTCAGCAGGGGGACGAGAGAAGCCCACTCCTGCCCGGAGCCCAGGCAGGGACCTGAGCAGAGCTGAGGCTGGGGGGACTTACACTGCACAGTGCAAAGGAGTGAAGGGGTTCCCTTCCAGGTATGAAAACGGGCTGTGTTCAAGTAGCAACTCCAGACAATCTTCATGTCCTGGCGTGAGGAAGGCAGAGCCGTGATGGGCAGAGACAACAAGGTTCCCTGCGTCTGCCCTCTCCCGTCTCCTGACACTCCATTCTAACTCCAGAACCGGATCAAGCCAGGTCCCTCCCTCAACCCACTTGTCCTGCAAAGACCCGCCCCGCACCAGTGTAGGAGGCCCAGTGCATGGGCGAGTATCCGCTGTAATCCACTCCGGCGTCCAGGGGGTCAGTGGAGAGGGCAGCCTGCAGCAGGGTCCGCAGGACGGCGGTGTGGCCGCAGGCGGAGGCCAGGTGGATGGGGGTGCGGCCCTTGAAGTCTCGGCACAGCACGAACGCGTCGTGGTCCAGCAGGGCGGCCAGGCAGTCCTCACAGCCGGTCACTGCCTGGGGGGCGGGCGGGTGAGGGGCCGCTCCTTCTCCAAGGACCAGGAGCAGAGCCACATCCAGAGCCCCAATCCTAGTCTTTTTGTTTTTTGTTTTTAATTGGGGTGACACTGGTTAATAAATGACACAGGTTTCAGATACACAATCCCTCAAACACATCGCCTATGTGTCGGGTTGTGTGTTCACCACCCCGTCTGATCCTAGCCTTTACAATAGAGACTCCAAGTGTTAGCGGTCAGCAGCTGCTTCCTTTACTCTCTAAGCCAGCGGTTCCCAGCCTTCCTAATGCCGCGCCCTTTAATACAGTTCCCCGTGTTCCGATGGTCTTAGGCTCTACAGCAGCGGTTCTCAACCTGGGGGTTGCTAGCAGGGTCGCCTAAGACCATCAGAAAAACAGATATTTACATTACGATTCATTAACAGTAGTAAAATTGCAGTTACAAAGTACAATGAACATAATTTTATGGTTGAGGGTCACCGTAACATGAGGAACTGTATTAAAGGGTCGCGGCATTAGGAAGGTTGAGAACCACTGCGTCTAAGACTCTAAGCCAACGTGTAATCAGGGCAGCAAGAGTGAATCCTGGCACTCTGGAATGGGAGACAGGTACAGAGTAAGGAGACTAAGGGAACTGAACAATCCTGGGGGACCAGGAGGCAGCTTTAGGACATGAGACGGCGGAAAAGGACTGGGTATGGCATCTTCATCCAATGGGACAGGGCCAGCAGGGCATCCCTGCTGGGGGGCATCCCTGCTGGGGGGCAGGCCTGGCTGGGGGGCAGGCTGGCTGGGAGCAGGTGGTTGGTTGTGATGACAAAGCAGGGGGATCCAGGAGATCCACTGAGGATGTCAAGCACCCACCCTGGAGCAAACACAGCGAGGCCCATAAGACTCGTACAAAGTCCTGCCCACCTGCTGGACGCTCTCTGTCCTACGCCTGGTGGGCCCTGTGCTCCCTGTCCAGGCCATCAGTGAGCAGCCCCGCCCGGCTCACTTACCCCGCGGTGGAGGGCGGTGCAGCCCCGGAGGTCAGCAGCATCAGCTGTGGATCCTTTCTCTAGCAGCAGATGTACACAGTCCACGTGGCCATTCATGATGGCCAGCATCAGTGGGGTTCTACAGAGGGGGCGGGAAGGTGAGGGCCAGCAGCGACGGGAGAGCCCGGCTCCCCCGGCCCACACACACTCACTGTCCATAGGCATCCATGACGTCTGTGATGTCAGCTCGCTCCCCACTGTCGATCAGCAAGTGCAGGGAGTCAGTGTGACCAGAGGCAGCTAGGAGGAGAGGGCTGTGTCAGGGCATGGTCGGGGGACGGAGGCCAGGGCAAGGCTACAGGGGTCGGGGGATGGGAAGCTACAAATCAGCACGAAGTTTCCATCCTCCTCACCCCACTCACTCCAACCCCGGTCCCGTTCAGGAGGGCGGGGCAGCCTCCCAGGCCTGGCGCGGCCGGGGAGGAGCACCCGAAGGGGCACACGAACCAGCAGCGTGCAGGGGCGTCCACTTGCGCTTGCGCTCCTTGATGAGGGCGGAGGCGCCGTGGGCCGTAAGCACCTCCACACACTCGGTGGAGCCTCGCTCAGTAGCCAGGAAGAGCGCGGTCCGGCCCTTGTGGTCCCTCACATCCAGGTTCACCAGCGTCTCGGCCAGTGTCTTCAGGGCTTCACAGTGACCATTGTAGGCCTGGAGGGCGTGGGCAACCGATGGCCACAGTCAGGACGCTGCTTCTGCTCCTCAGGCTCCGGGAGCCTCCAACCAGCAGTCTCCTCACAAGCCCCTCCGCCCCCCACCAGACCGCTGCCCGCTTGCCGCTCTTCACAGGGAGACAGAGCCAGGCGGTTCACAGTGCACCTGCGGGAGGGTTGGGGAGGACAAGGCAGGCAGGAGGAGAGGCTGGGACTCACGGCTAAGTGCAAAGGGCTGACTGGAACGGTGCTCTCCACATCCTCCAGGCAGTTAAAGGACATTTCCAAGAGCTGCAACGGCAGGACAGCAGGTGCTAAGGCTTTGGAAATCCCAAGGTGTTAGCCCTGTCCCCCCGATTACCAACAGTGATCCCCCAGCCAGCCCCTGGACCGAGAGGCCACATCTGACTCAGTCACCCCTGGGTTTCAGAATCCACAAACTCAAAGGTGCCCTGTCCAGGGCCACATCCCACACGTACCAGTTCGAGGTTCTGTCTGTTGCCATAGGCGGCTGCATAGTGCACAGCTGTGTAGCCCTGCCTGTCCCGCAGGGAGGGGTCTGCACCGTTATCCAGTAAGAACTCCAGACAGCTGGGGGCGGGAGGGGATGTGAGTGGGGACAGGCCAGTCCAGGAGGGCACCATCTGGGACAGGCACAGAGAGGGGCCAGGGAGCCCCTCCAAGCCTCGCTGGCCAACACCCAAGCGTGCCATCTCCTGCCCATCCACTCCCGCTCCAGCCCTGCCCTCCTTCACGTCTGCCCTGACCCACTGTGGCTTCCACACCCTCTAGAGAACCCAGACACAAGTACCAGTTACCAGCGTCTGCTGACGGACACTCTCGACCTCCAGGCACGCTGACCCCCTACTTTAAAGCCACCTCCTCCCAGCCCATCTGGACTGCTCACCTCAGCCGGCCCAGCACCCTCTCCTGGGAGGCCCTCCCCACTGCCCAGTCAGGCGCCTCTGCTCTGTACTCCCTGGCCCCTTCGCATTGCTCAGTAGCCGTAGTACCAGTGGTGATCATACAATACAGCCCTCACCAGGGGTCACCCTGTTCTAAGCACTTCCTGTGCATTAAATAGCTTACTCCCCAAATGATCCTTCCTATAAGGCAGATACTAGTCTTATCCTTACTATGGTGGAGATAATTGAGGCAAAGAGAAGTTACTTGCCAAAGATTACAAAGCTGAGCCTCTTTGATTGTAAGTACCCTTTAAAAGAGATAAACTTTGTATTTTAGAGGAGTTTCAGATTTACAGAAAAACTGTGAAGATGGTACAGAGTTCCCATACACTCCGTACCCAACTTCCCCTATTATTAACATCTCACATTGGAATGTGTAAGTGTCCTCTCATTTATCTTTCCCAGCTGACTTTTAGCTTTTAGAAAGCAGAAATATGAGATAATTTACCCTTTATCCTCAGTACGCAGCACAGTACTTGGTAGCTAATAAGTAATTACTCAATTAATGCTGTGGAATAAACAAATGACTTGTGTGTTTGGCTTTCCTGATCCTCTCAAGACCACCTGTTCCTGAGGAAGCCTCTATGCCTCATGCGCCTGTCTCTGCCCAGTGCTCAGTCCAGGGCTGAACTCGGGCTCCACACACAGCACGCGGAGTGCCTGCAGTGGGAGGAGAGGAGCTGGCACTGCGGGAAGCACCCGCACCTGGCCTTCTCAGCTACTCACAAGAAGGCCTCCTTCCTGCGGGACTCCTTCAGCGGCTCGTCCTCGTCAGCATCGTGGCTGGCAGGGGAGTGGGGCTCTGCTCTGTGGGGGGAGAGGGAAGACGTCAGGGGAGGCGGGGTGTGTGTGTGTGTGTGTGTGTGTGTGTGTGTGAGCGGGGCTGAGAGGCCACGGCGGTGGAGTCGCACCTCCTGTAGGTGTCGGAGGCGGCAGCATAGTGGAGGGGGGAGCAGCCTTTGCAGTCGGCCTCGTTGACGCCCGCCCCGGCGGTCACCAGCGTGACGGCGCACTGGTAGCTGCCGTTGGCGGCTGCGTAGTGCAGCGGAGTCCTGGGGGGTGGGAAAGAGGCGAGTGGAGGCATCAGGGACGATCCAAATGCACCGGATGCACAGCCAAGAGCTGCTTCCTAACATTCTCCTCACTCAGTCTCCAACTCCCCAGCCCGCGCGCTGTGGTTTGTCTCTGATCCGACAGCCCTCCGCACACCTGTGCACATGAACACACCTTCCAAATTTGTCCCTCCTCCTCAGGTCAGCTCCACTGCTCAACAGCAAATTAAGACATTCCACATTCCTGAAGGGAAGAGGACGAGGTTAAGGGAGTGGAAGCCTCGGGGAGAAGCCACAGGCGCAGGCAGGGGCTGAGAGGATGGAACTGCTCCGTGAGGGGAGAGATGAGGGCAGGAAAGGAGCGCTGGCCACGCCCGCCTCTCCCCGAGGCCTGCGCGGGAATCTCTCACCCTCCGGAAGCAGCAGCATGAAGACAGGTGCGGCCAAGGTTGTCAGGCGTGTTGATGTCAAACCCAGCTGAAAGCACGTGCTCATTGCTGAGTGAAGATACAATGCTGTACAGCTGACCTGCAGGGCCAGACCAGCCACCGATCCCAGGTAAGGGCGCTGAGCAGAACAGGCGTCTGCTCCCCTGTGTACCTGCCCACCTCCCCCGGTCAGCACGTACCTGAGGAAAGAAGCTTACGACAACAGTCAGAGAATCCAAAGAGGACAGCTAAGTGCAGGGGGAACATGTCATGGATGCCGCGCCTAGGGAGAAGCTGGGGCTCACTCCTTGGTCCAGGAGGGACCAGTGAGGCCTCCTCCCGTGACCCACCGCCAGCTTAGGAGATTGCAAGCGTCCCTTTAGCAAGGTTCTTCGTGCCTCCATGTTTGTTGAGAGCCATCTGAGCAGCCCAGAAGTGGGTCCAGGAGCCCTGACTCACCGGGCAGTGTCCGCGCCATTGGTCATGAGGGTGCTGATGAGCAGCTCGTGTCCGTAGCGAGCGGCCACGTGCAGTGGCGTGTTCCCAAATCTGTCGGCACAATCAATCTCGCTGCCTGAGGGGGATGCAGATACATAAGCTCAGGCAGGCCTCAGGCCTCAGACCAATTCTACTAGTTAGCGCCCATCTGATGCTTAGTAAGTGTGCGTGCCAGGCTAAGCATTCCACATGTGTCATCCTGTTTGTCAGCCTTAGGGGAAGGGGCAGGCAGAGCAGGGCCATTTGCACTGGCGCCTAGCTCAGAATTCCAGGGGCCCCGAGACCGGTTTTGCTCAGTGGTTAGAGCGTTGGCCTGTGGACTGAAGGGTCCCAGGTTCGATTCCAGTCAGGGGCATGTGCCTTGGTTGAGGGCACATCCCCAGTGGAGGGGTGCAGGAGGCAGCTGATCGATGTTTCTCTCTCATTGATGGTTCTAACTTTCTATCCTTCTCCCTTCCTCTCTGTAAAAAAAATCAATAAAATATATTTAAAAAAAAAAAAAAAAGAACTTCAGGCCGAAACCGGTTTGGCTCAGTGATAGAGCGTCGGCCTGCGGACTGAAAGGTCCCAGGTTCGATTCCGGTCAAGGGCATGTACATTGGCTGCGGGCACATCCCTGGTGGGGGATGTGCAGGAGGTGGCTGGTCGATGTTTCTCTCTCATCGACATTTCTGGCTCTCTATCTCTCTCCCTTCCTCTCTGTAAAAAATCAATAAAATATATTTTTAAAAAGCCAAGACCGGTTTGGCTCAATGGATAGAGCGTCGGCTTGGGGACTGAAGGGTCCCGGGTTCAATTCCGGTCAAGGGCATGTACCTTGGTTGCGGGCATATCCCCAGTAGGGGGTGTGCAAGAGGCAGCTGATCGATGACTCTCTCTCGTCGATGTTTCTAACTCTCTATCTCTCTCCCTTCTTCTCTGTACAAAATCAATAAAATATATTAAAAAAATATATTTTAAAAAAATATATTTAAAAAAAAAGAACTTCAGGTGCCATCCTGACAGGAAGCCGTGGTGGGAGGCAGAAGGAGGAAGGAAAGGTTTTCTAGAAACGAGTTCTCCGGGGGAAGGGAAGGGAGCGGCTCCCGAGTCCATACCATTCTGGATGAGGATCTGGGAGCGGGTGAAACGGCCGTGGATGGCAGCCATGTGCAGAGGGCTTTTGCCTTCTTTGCTCTGTGGAAACATGGCGTGTGTTTTTTTCAGTACAAAGCACAGAGAATGCCCTGTTCCCTCTTTCAAAGGACACACTCCTGTCGGCCACGCTGAGGCTGCTCAACAAGGGTGCCAGCGCCTCAGCACACTGGCGGCCCGGTTGGCAGCAGCCACATGCAGTGGCGTCTGCCACAGCTTGTCCTGGGCATTCACATCTGCTGAATGTGCCAGCAGCAGCCCCATGTGTATCTCAGGTATAGCTCTATGGACATGTTCTTGGCTCACATTCTCACATGTCCCAGGCAAGCTTTGATCAGCCCAGGAAGCCGGCGGATAATTCCCAGAGAGTTACCCAGAAGGGAGATATGGCCGGGACCCAGAGCCAGGCTCTTCCCCCCCTGGTCTCAGCCCACCCCTTCGGTACCTGGTAGTTGACATCGGCGCCGTTGTTGACCAGAAGCTCCAAGCAGAGCGCGCCGTTGGTGGAGACGGCGGCCACGTGCAGCGGCGTGAAGCCCTTGTCGTTGGGCTGGTTGACATTGGCTCCTGCGTTCACCAGCTCAATAGCCACGGCATCCTGGCCAAGGTAGCAGGCAATGTGCAAAGCTGTGTTTCCAAAAGCATTGGGCTCATCGATCTGGATTTCCAGGGGTGAGGGAAAGGGCGGTGACAGTGTAAACAAGAGAGTGGTAGCTGGCGCACACAGCCTAGAGAACTCCAGAAATCCAGGTACTGCCTCAGCCCCCTCAGATTCCTGACCCAAAGCCTGAGGGCACTATTGCTTAAGGTAAGCATTATTCAGACCCTTTCACATCCTCCATGGCTCCCAAAACCATACCTTCCTATCTCCATCGCAGACTCTGACCCCCAACGCCCTGCCCGCGGCCCCAGCCCCCTACTCAGCACCCTCACCTCCGCCCCTGCCCGGAGCAGGTACTTCACCACCTCAATCTGGCCGCTGGCGGCAGCGGTGTGGAGCAGCCCGTAGCCCTTGCGGTCCTTGCAGCCCAGGTCTGCTCCCCGTGCCACCAGCAGTTTCAGGACATCCAAATGCCCTGAGAAGAGAGGATGCTTTCAAGCAGGGTTTGTGGCGTGCCCCTCTCTGAGGGCAGCAGCCCCACGCCCTGCCCCGGGAATCTTAACGGTCAAATCCCGCCTCTTCCTGTGGATCCTTCTCACCTAGGAAAGCCGCCCAGTGCGGAGGCTGCCGCTCCTTTTTGTCACAGACGTTCAGGCTCGCTCCCTTGTTGAGGAGCAGGTTCACCGTCTGTATCAGGACAGGAAACACCTTCAGTGCCAAGTTCATGCCCTCAGCCTACCTAAGACCAGAGCCTCAGCTCCTGAAAAGGCTGAGGCAGCCTAATGGTCTGCGGACCACCGGATGGCGACCACTGATGTGGAGAACGGAGGGGACAGAGGAAGCAGGCACACAAAGGAGATCTCACACACACCGGGCGTTTGAGGAAGTCTCTTCAGGTGATCTGGTGGTGGTGCTTTTTTTTGTTTTTTGTTTGTTTGTTTTTCAATTACAGTTTCCTTCCCATTTTGTTTTGCACTGCTTTCAGGTACACAGCACAGTGGTTAGACAATCATATACTTTATAAAGTGCTCGCCCTGATATTTCTAGCACCCACTTGGCACCACACACGGCTGTTATGTGGTTACTGACTATGTTCCCTACGGCACACTTCACGTCCCCCGACCTGGTGCTTCTTAAATCCTCCAAAAGTCTTTGGAAATGTGTTGAAAGACACTGACTCTCACATCAGAAAAGGGCATGTATATGCACATTTCCCATGTAACTCCAGAGTTTACCACCCTTTCTTGCAGTCCAAGTCAAGAATTTCAATCTAATGTGACCATTCATTCATTCAGTGCATGAGCCCAACGGCTCATATCACCATCGGGCATCTCCTCCCCCGGCTGAGGGCCCAGAAGCCAGGAAAGAGGAGGAGGAAGGGAGGGAAGGGCGAGGCTAGGCCTGGACTGGAAGTGGTCCTCACCTCTAGATGCCCACTGTGCACTGCATGGTGCAGGGCACTGCGCCCGCTCCGGTCGGCCACGTTGAGGCTGCTCAACAAGGGTGCCAGCGCCTCAGCACACTTGGTGGCCCGGTTGGCGGCAGCCACATGCAATGGTGTCTGCCACAGCTTGTCCCGGGCATTCACATCTGCTGAATGTGCCAGCAGCAGCCCCAGCACCTTCTGTTCGGAGGCAGGGGATAACAGAGGCGACAGAGGGGGGTGAGGAAGTAAAACAATAGGAAATGAAGGGAAGAATAGGTCAGCTTGGCACAGGTGGCCCCATCCCCCCACATGCCCTGCCCCCAGCACAGCATAGCTAGCTTCTCAATGCCTGCTTCCCCTCTTCTTCTGGATCTCCTTAGAGCTTAAACCTCCCCTACCTTACTGATACAACCAGAGATGCCTTCCTCTTCCTCAAGCCACCAATATTACTCTCTGCCTGACCCTGCAAACCTTCACCCACACAGTCACTCACTTCCAAGCAAACCCACACATACAGAGGACCTCCTGAGATATAAATGTCCAAGTGCCCTCCTTTGACCCTTCCACAGGCACCAAAGTCATTTTCATTACCTAGGTAAGCAAACCCACCTCAGCAGTGGGTTCCTCTCCGAAACCCAGGCTACCATGGCACCCCTCGGCCCCACCCTTCCCTGGTGGCTCGAGCTTAAAATAAGAGGGAGGCCTCCTTTTCACTCTGCGAGGCTGATGGACTCATCAGGTGAGGCACGTGTGACCCCTGTGCTGTCAACTTTCATCCTGCTCGAGGCATGAATGCAGCAGACCACCACCCCTGTCCCTCATCGGTGCCCAGAGGGGGACAGGGCTCCGAGGTGGCCCCTCAGGGAAGGATGAGTCACTGGCGCCTGGCAGCAGGGCCCCCTGCAGTCTGCCAGCCCAGTGTTAAGCTCTGCCCTTACGTCACATCGGCTGGCAACACTCAGCCCCACCTTCCCAGCCAGTTCTAGGGGCAGGAGGGAGGGGCCAAGGCCTGGGCTTCTCCCTGCCCCCGGGGGTAGACCAGTTTGCCAGGCAGAGGACTGAGGCTCTCCAAGCCGCAACCTCCGCCTTGTACCCACGCACGCATCCTCTTTGGGGAAAGAAGGGGAGGCCGGTACCTCATTTCGGGAGGCAGCAGCACGATGAAGAGGGGTCAGCCACAGTGTGTCCTTAGCATTGACGTTAGCACCTGCGGGGCAGTAATTTCCCCTTTAGAGAGGCGGCGGCGGCGGCGGCGAAGGGGCAGGAAAGCAAGCCAGGGATCGGCCGGGCAGGGAGCATGGAGGGGGCTGGAGCCTGGCCTGGACCAGTGTCCAGGGAACAAGCCTTGGGTGCGGGGAGAGAGGCTCCTCCCGCAGGTCCCTCCCCGGCGCCACACCTTCCGGCGCCCGCTTTCACCTGACATCAGTAGCAACTGGAGGATGGGGACATCGCCTACGTAGGCAGCAGCATGCAGTGGGGTTCGCCTCTCTTGGTCCTGGGGAGGCAGAAGAGAGGAGCCGCTGCAGCGGGGGACGCGGAGCCCCGGGCCTTTCCCCACACCCTCTGCCCCCGGGGTCTGCAGACCCTGGATCCCGACCAGGGTCCGCGCCAGCGCCGCGGAGGGCGGGCGGGGGCCGGCGGGGGGCGGCGGTGCCTCCCGAGAGGAGGGGCTGCGGGCACCGGGCTTCGGGGGGACGCGGCTCCGGTCGGGGTCTCCCTCCCCAGGGCGGGAGCCGGCGCCCCGCGTGGAGGGCACTGCGGCGTCATCCCCGCAGGGGAGCCCGGAGCCCCCCGCCCTCCGGCGGGAAGGAGCCGGATCCCCATCCTCCCGACCGCACTCACCAGCACGTTGATGTTCTCCTTCTGCGAGAGCAGGGAGCGCACCTCCTCCACATCGCGGCTGAAGATGGCCTGGACCAGGGGCGGCTGCGGGGAGACCGGCGTCAGGCGGGCGGGCGGCGGGCCGGCGGGGGACGGGGCTCCGGCCGGAAGGGGCGCCGCGCCGGGGTCCCGGCTGCAGGGCGCTCCCGCGGCGTCTCCGCCGCCGCCGGGCCGCCAAGGGCACCGGCGCGGCGGAGGGGAGCGCGGCGCGGGGCGGGGCGGGAGCCGCGGGAGCTCCGGGCTCGGGCCCGGCCTAGGCCGCACATCCCCGGGCTCGCGTGGCGGCGGCGCCCGGCCCCGGAGGGGGGGAGCGGGGAAGGCGGAAGGGCTGACCTGGTCCGTGATGCTGAGGATCCCCATGGCCCGGCTCGGGCTCCGTCCGCATCGAGCTCCCGGCGGCGGCGGCGGAGGATCCACCGGGGACACGGGGAGGCCCAGGCGGCGGCTGCGGCGGCGGCTGCGGGGAGAGCGCGGCCCCGCCTACTGGGGGGGGGGGGGGAGGCCGGGGAGGCGAGCGGGAGCCCGCTGCGCCCCCTGGCGGCCATCCCGGGCCCCGCAGGACGCGAGCCGCGCTGCCCGGGCCGGTGGCGCCCCCGGCCCGGCCCTGGCGCCCCTCCCCACCCCCCCCTGCCTCGCGTGCGGGTTCCCGGCTCCCGGGCGGCCGCGCGGTGCCTCCGGTGGCCCCGGCCCCCCATACCCTCCCCCCGGCCCCCCGCGGAGGCTCTAGCAGCAACGCAGACCGTGGCCCTGCGGTGCCCGCCGCCCCGAGGACCCAGCCCGCCGTGCCAACGCCTCCCCGGAGCTAACTCCTCGCGTCGGCGACCGCACACCCCACATCCCCCCAGACCCGGGGAGGCGGGGGCGCGGGGATCCGGGGATTGCATATGGCAATAGCTTCAGAGGAAGGGAAGTCGCGTAAACCCACTAGTGATGACATGAGTTGCGTAGAAAGGAAGTAGCAGAAGTGCTCCAACTTCAGAGAGGAATCCCAAGAAGCCTCCGCAGCTGAGTCGGCCCCCCGAAGAGGCGAGGAGGGTCTGAAGCCTCCAAAGCCAAGAGAAGGGGCCCCTTTCGACCCCCTAATGACCACATTGCCAGGGCAAGGCAGCCAGGCAGCGGGGTGTCGGTTACACTTTAAAAGACTCAGAGGTTTCTACCCAGAAAAGGCCGGGGTGCGGCCCCTCCTCCGTCGGGAGGCCGGAGAGCAGCCAATCGGGGAGGATCTGGATGCAGGGCAGCCCAGCCCAGAAGGGGAAAGGAGGGGAGAAAGGTGGACATTGGAAAACCGGTACCATTTATAAAAGGCAGCTAAGGGCCTGTTCAGAGCTCAGCAGCTCAGTGAGTGTGCTCTAAGGAGGGAACACATTGAGGAAGAAGGGTAGCAGCTGGCTCCCTGTCCAAGAACCGATATAAAAGCCCTCCCTCGCTCTCCAACAATCCATGCCCCCTCATTGCTTTCAATATCTTGGTTCCCACCAGAAAGATACACAAGACACTGGCACCAGTGCTTTTTCGCGGAGAGGAACTGGGAGACAGGGAGTGAAAAATAAAAGGAAAATGTATCCATCACTATATACTTTTAAAATACATTGCTATTGTTTTACCATATTGGAAATAGAATTTACACTATTATGTAAGCCTTACCTCTCCCAGGAAGTCTTCCCTGATAACAGGTTCTTTCCCTTTTGTTAGGTATTCTTAACACTTACTCTAGCCCTGACTGGTTTGCCTCAGTGGATAGAGCGTCGGCCTGCGGACTGAAGGGTCCCAGGTTCAATTCCGGTCAAGGGCATGTACCTTAGTTGCAGACACATCGCCAATAGAAGGTGTGCAGAAGGCATCTGATCAATGTTTCTCTCTCATCTATGTTTCTAATTCTCTATCCCTCTCCCTTCCTCTCTGTAAAAAATCAATAAAATATATTTAAACAAACGAAAAACAAACACACTTTACCCTGTAGCATTCACATTTAAATTGCACACCTTTGTTACTCTGTGACATACAAGTGCCCAACAGTTTAGAATGGATTTTACATTCCTGTGAGCTAGTCTTGCTTTCAACACAGGACTTCACATAGTTCATTTGCTTTTCTATGAAAAAGGGATTTTGAGCTCTCTGAAGGCAACAGTAGACATTAAATTATTCTTTTTTTTAAATGTCTTAACTTTTATTTATTTTTATTTTTTATATATATTTTATTGATTTTTTACAGAGAGGAAGAGAGAGGGATAGAGAGTTAGAAACATTGATGAGAGCGAATCATTGATCAGCTGCCTCTTGCACACCCCCCACTGGGGATATGCCCGCAACCAAGGTACATGCCCTTGACTGGAATTGAACCTGGGACCTTTCAGTCCGCAGGCTAATGCTCTATCCACTGAGCCAAACCGGTTTCGGCTTAAATTATTCTTCATAGCTCTAGCAGAGCAACACATGGGAACAGGCACGTAATAATTGATGATGAAGCCCTAGCTGGTTTGCTCAGGTTCGATTCCGGTCAAGGGCATATGCCTGGGTTGTGGGCTCGATCCCTGGTGGAGTGCGTGCAGGAGGCAGCCGATAAATGATTCTCTCTCATCATTGATGTTTCTATCTCTCATCGCTTCTCGGCCTTTTGGCTAAGATCAGTGTAGTATGTTTCTATCTCTCTCTCCCTCTCCTTTTGAAATCAATAAAAGTATATTTTAGAAAATAATAATTGATGATGATGATGATGATGATGAAGATAAGACTGGAAAAGCAGAAGCTGACAGTAGCTGGAGAGGAGATGGATATGGGTGTTAGGACATGCTGACTTGGCTGTTGGGTATGAGGGACCTTCCAGGAAGGGCTAAGCTAGGATACGGCCCAGAGGATGGGGAGGAGGGGACCATGCGGCCAGTATGGCCTGAAATAGCTCTCGGTAACCTGAGGAATTGGCAGTCAGGAGTTGGGCTGGAGTCACGTGCCTGGTTCTGGCTCTGAAGTGGAGGTGAACAAGGAGGGTTGCCAGCCAGGTTCGTTGGGCAGTTGGAAGGAGGAGGAGGGGCGAGAAGAGTTATTTTTAATATTATTCGGGGCACAGAACGAGGATTTCCCAATAGGGAAAAAAGGAATGCGATGTAGGTAACACAGATACTCCCAGGCTGGAGGAGATGCTCAGGGCTGGGGAGAAGGAGGCCCGAGCCATGGCAGAGCCCTCTGATGCGGACAGTCCTGCTGGACTCAGCTCCTGGGTTCATATCTGGATGAGTCTAGGCAGAGGCATGCCTCTCTTCAGGACTGTTCTCATTCTTCTAACAAATGTTGATTGAAAACTCACCTTTGAGTACAGCACAATACTAACTGGTTTGGAGAAACTTAGAAGTAATGGTGTCTAGCCGAAACCAGTTTGGCTCAATGGATAGAGCGTCGGCTTGGGGACTGAAAGGTCCCGGGTTCGATTCTGGTCAAGGGCATGTACCTTGGTTGCCGGCATATCCCCAGTAGGGGGTGTGCAAGAGGCAGCTGATCAATGATTCTCTCTCATCGATGTTTCTAACTCTATCTCTCTCCCTTCCTCTCTGTACAAAATCAATAAAATATATTTAAAAAAAGAAGAAGCAATGGTGTCTATTTTGCTGGAGCCTAAAAATTAGTAGAAGAACACACATGTACACATGGCACAACTAGTGAATACAGGATACATGCTGCTTTTACATGACATTAGTATTGAGGGATGAGTTCAATCAGGAGGGTCTTCCTGGAGGAGATGTGTTTTGAACCAGTATTTGAAGGAAGTTATCAATGCAGAACAAAGGAGAAGTGGCAGAAATGTGGCTGTTCCAAGTACAGGAAATCAACGAAGAAAAGTTTAAAAGACAGTAATTAGCTAATCTAATTAGTAGGGAACAACAAGCAGATTGACTTGGCAGACCTATTGTACCTTGGGGACTGTGCAGCAAGGTACGATGTAACAAGGCACAGTATAACATTATGACCTCGATGTTAATGAGGTCACAGTCCAGTCCTGTATCCCCGTCAATCTCTGCCTCCTATCTGGCCAGATCCTTCCTTCTCACTTGAAGCAGCTGTCTCGCATGTGCAAACCCTTAGTCAGAGGGTGTGGGACCAGACAAAGTGGGGTTGGAAATGTTGCAGGCAGTTAAACAGACAAGAGCAGAGCAAGACAGGGGCCAGGTACAGAGGTTCACCAAGATGGAAAGCCCCAGGTGCCTAGCAACCGACAGTTAACCGCAGGTGGGACTTGCACACTGGGTGACTTCCTCCTCTGGCATATAGCTCCCTGGCTTGCGTTTGGACCCCCTGACCTTCCCCCACTAAAGCTAACATCTGTGCCTCCGTTATATTTCAATCTTGCTAGTGGTTCTCAACCTGTGGGTTGTGACTATAGAGCCTAAGACCATCTGAAAACACAGATATTTACATTATGATTCATTAACAGTAGAAAATTACAGTTATGAAGTAGCAATGAAAATAACTTTATGGTTGAGGTCACCACAACATGAGGAACTGTATTAAAGGGTCACAGCATTGGGAAGGGTGAGAACCACTGGGCTAGAACTTGTTTCCAAAGCCCATATCTTCTAGGAATTTCTTCTTCTAACTCTGTAATCTACCCAGCAAATATTCTCTTACAGTTTGGGTCTGGATTCTGAATCCTTTCCTAGCCAGAACTCAAGTCCTGAGGTTGCTGAACCCAGGTTTGGTCTGACCCCATTGGTCAGACACCTGGTGCCAATTCCCACTGCCTACAACAGAGTCCCATGCCCACAGAGTGGGAGTCCAGAATACCATCTCTGAACTGGAAGGAGGGTGGGGTAGAGGTAACAAGGGAAAAAGGAGATATGTTAGCAAAGAAAAAGAAATGAGATCACTCCCAAACTTGGGGCTTTATAAATACATATAAAATATGGATTAAAACACCTTCCTTACAAAATGTTAACTAAGCCAGGGAGGGTTCAAAGAGAGGAGTCCTGCTCAATGAACTCCATATAAAATGGGCTCAAACTTTAAATCAGTCCAGATTCCGTGGGAAGCCCAAAATAAATATCAACCTCAAGGACTGTGTGTGTGGGAGGGAGAGGGGGGAGAGGAGAGAAGGGGAGGGTTTGGAGGCTTTAAATCTGGTTCCAGGCCTCTGTTTCTGTGCAAGATTTCTCTTCTCCACACGAATTAGACCTAAAAGGCAACGCAGCCTTTAATTATTTTACCTGTTCCCCCACCTCACCCCACCCATATAATACTCATAAAAAGATTTCCTGAATGTGAAGAGCTTGACTAAAGATTTAGAAAGAAAGCAGAGGAGGGACTTGCAATGTAGTATAAATATCTTTAATTGTAACAGCAGGTGCCACCATTATTTTCTCATTGTTAATCCTCACCGGTGGATATTTTATTTTATTTATTATTTATTTTATTTAAAAAATATATTTTATTGATTTTTTCACAGAGAGGAAGGAAGAGGAACAGAGTTAGAAACATCAATGAGAAACATCGATCAACTGTCTCCTACACACTCCCCACTGGGGATGTGCCCGCAACCAAGGTACATGCCCTTGACCGGAATCTAACCCGGGACCCTTCAGTCCACAGACCGACGCTCACTGAGCCAAACCGGTTTCCGCTGAATATTTTATTTTAATAATTTTATTGATTTTAGAGAAGAAGGAAAAGGATGAGAGAGAGAGAAACATCAAAGATGAGAATCATTGATCGGCTGCCTCCTGCACGCCCCCTATTGGGGACTAAGCCCGCAACCCCGGCATGTGCCCTGACAGGGAATGGAACCCTGACCTCCCGGCTCATAGGTTGATGTTCAAACCCTGAGCCAGCGGGCCGGTGCTCTCCCCGCTGTGTCAGGAGCATTCCCCTGTATCCCGATGGAAGGCTGCACGGTGACCTTTCATGGCCTGGGTGCCTCCTGCCCAGGTCTCACTTGTCAACAAATGCGTATTTTTTCCGGACAAGGATGACTATCCCCTAGAAGTAAGCCTGATTCTTTCCACCTCGACTTCATTGACTAAATACTAAAGGAGGAAACTATGTAAACACTTTGTCCAGCGCTTGGAACATTCATTTCCTTTCTCCGAGGTTTTAAGCGCAGTCCCAAGAACGGCAGCGACTGCAAGGATGAACAGAATTATGGAATTAACTCCACACAAGGTGGCGGGTGAGAAAGGCTCTACGAGATCAGCGGGGATGTGCTGTCGTCACGCCCACGAGCTCCTCGCGGTGCTCCGGTGCAGGGGGGGCGGGGTCCCGCAGGCCAGGCCCGGCATCCGACTCGCACGCCCGGTGCCGCCCGCCAGCGGCGCGGAACTACAACTCCCGACAGGCCGCGCGGCCACCGCTTCCTCCCTCTCCGGCCCGAGCCATGGCAACCGCGTGACGTGAGGGTGCAGGGAGCTGCGGGAGCAGCGGTCGCGGCTTCAGTGCTAGCTCGCCCCGCGGCCCGGGCGGGAGCAAGGCGAGAGGAGCCGCTGCCCCGCTGCCCGCGCCACCCCCGCGCTCCCGGAACCCGCGGGGCGCCCGCTCCCCGCTCCCCCGCAGCCAGGCGGGCGCGGCGGCGGCTGTCAGAGCCCGGGGCCAGGGAGGGTCGCGTGCATGGCCTCGGCGGGCGCGCGGCGGCTCCCGGTCGGGACGCGCGCGGCGGCCCGGCGCTGCTGCGGCCTCCCGCTGCGCCCGGCCCCGCCCCCGGCCCCTCCGCGACCTCCGGGACCAATGAGGTGAGCGGGCGGCGCGGCGGCCGCGCGGGGGGAAAGGGGGTCGCTCGGGACCCCCGAAGTTCCGCGGAGGAGGACGGCAACCCCGGGATGCTGGCGCGGCGCGCGGAGTGGGGCAGCGGCCACGCCCTGGGGTCCAGAGGTGCAGCTTTGGGGAGCACGTTTGCAAGTGATTCCGCAGGAGAAGCCTCCGGGGTGGCTGCCCCGACCGGTTCTGGCCCCTCGCGGGGTCTGGGCGCGCGGGTGCCCGCTGCTGCCAGGGGCTGGGAGCCGGGGAAGTTCCGCCGCTCCCCGCAGCAGCGCAGCCGGCGGGCAGAGGCGGCCGGCGGTTCGCACGCAGCCCGCTGCCTCCCGGCTCCTCCCGCGGCTCTGTCCTCGGCCGCCCTCGACCTTTTGCACTCGTGACTGTCTGGCTGGGGAGCCTGGCGGGCTGCAGCAGGTGCTGGGGGAAAAGTTGACTGGACGACCTTCCTCTGGGATGTGCCCTCTCCTCTCCCTCTTCCCCCGGGAATGGTTGAACACCCAAGAAACCTGACAGTTTGTCTCTCCTTTTCCTTTCGGGCTTAGATTTCTGATTTCCTGCAGCCTCTTCTTGCCCAGGACTGCCCATGCCCAGGTCTTGGCGGCTGAGGGCGGCTTGCCTCCTAGCCGTTCCTTCATGGGCTTTGCTGCCTCCTTCACCAACAAGAGGAAGGCTTACTCCGAGCGAAGGATCATGGGGTGAGCATCCTCCCCTGGCCAGCATTCCTCCACATTCCCCTCCCCTCCAAGCAAGGAACCATGTCCAGGTTAGAATGTCAGGGTGGCAAGAGTCGTCCCTGTCCATCCCTGATCCTTTAGCCTCTCCTGCCAGCCTTCCAGCCTAATCCTCCCTCCTCCTTCTTGATTGTCCTGCATGTACGTTATGTGAACTGTGCCTAGAATTGGACAGTATCCTAAGACAACAGGGGATTATTTCTCTGTCGACCTGAGTTTATGTGTTCTGAACACAATATAAAACATAAAGCAACTGAGCCCTTGCTACTACTAGCAGTTAGGCTGCTTAGGTGTTTTACATAGATTTTTCTCACTTGATCCTTTCAACAAACCTGAGTTAGGTACTGTTATTACCTATGATTTGCAGTTGAGAAAGTTGAAGCACAGATAATGTCCCTAGGGGCTACATTAAGATGTAGAGCTGGGATTTGAGTCCTAAGGTAACGTTCACATCATGAAAACGTGTGCACTTGCTTTTGGGAGGTCATCCATTCAGGCTTATTTGTGATCTCTAGTTCCTGAACATGCATGGCTAGTGGGCTGAGGCAGTGGGGGGAGTGCACCTCGGGCAAGAAGCCCGAACCCGCGGGCAGTTCCTTGGCCTCTCTGGTTCCTTTCCCCAGGTACTCCATGCAGGAGATGTTCGAGGTGGTGTCCAACGTCCAGGAGTACTGCGAGTTTGTGCCGTGGTGTAAGAAGTCTTTGGTGGTGTCCAGCCGTAAAGGTCACCTGAAGGCCCAGTTGGAGGTCGGCTTTCCGCCTGTCATGGAACGTTATACCTCTGCCGTTTCCACGGTCAAACCTCACATGGTCAAGGTGAGGTCTGGGACAGATTGATCAGGCAATTTTTTTGTGTGTTCTCTTAACATTTTTACATTCAAGGGCTATTTTGGCCTCTCTTGTAATAATTGTAATACAATTATTATTTCCGTGTCTCAAATGCTTCCCTAATATTAGAAGGAAAATGACTTTCAATTCCTTCTTATAGCCTCCTATACTTATTGTAGGTTTTAGTCCATCGTATGATGTTTAACTACCCGACTGCCCTATTCTAGGCTGTTTGCACTGATGGCAAGCTCTTCAATCACTTAGAGACCATTTGGCGATTCAGCCCCGGTATTCCTGCCTACCCCCGAACTTGCACTGTGGACTTTTCGGTGAGTCGGGAGCCTGTGTGACACAGGGATACAACTGGGTTTGGGGCCAGAGCTGAGGTACTGACAGTTATTTTTAAAACTTTTGATTTTTTGGAGAGAGACACCAATTTGTTGTTCCACTTATGTATGCATTCATTGATTGCTTGTATGTGCCTTGACCAGGTGGCGATCGAACCCCAAACCTTGACATATTGGGACAGTGCTCTAACCAATTGAGCTACCTGGCCAGGGCTACCTGACAGTTTTTTGTTTTGTTTTTTTAATGTATTTTTTATTGATTTCAGAGAGAAAGGAAGTGGGAGAGAGAGAAACAGTGATGACAATCACTGGCCACCTCCTGCATACCCCTACAATCTGGATATATGCCCTGAACGGGAATGGAACCGTGACCTCCTGGTTCATAGGTGGATGCTCAACCACTGAGCTACGCCGGCTCGGCATGACAGTCACTCTTTACGCACAGCCAGCACTTGGGACTTCCCAAGTCAATGACACTTTCCCCAGATGTGACCTTTCATCAAACTTGGAACACTGTGCTCAGTGCTACGTTAGGGCGTGAGGGGCTCTGAGGAACTGGTGGGGGAGGGGAAGGAAAGGCGCTGAATGAGTATCCTTGCATTTGGCCAGGGACTGTCCAACATGATCTTGAAGTTTCTGTCTCTTACCCATTCCCAGATTTCCTTTGAATTCCGTTCTCTGCTGCACTCCCAGCTGGCCTCCATGTTTTTTGATGAGGTTGTCAAAAAGAATGTTGCTGCCTTCGAGCGCCGGGCAGCCACCAAGTTTGGTCCAGAAACGGCCATACCCCGTGAACTGATGTTCCATGAGGTGCACCACAGCTGAGGCAATCTTTTATTCTCCCTCTCCACCCAATTCTTTTATTTATTTCAGTTGACTCCTGCCCCAGTCTGAGATCTCAGTTCTCCAGAAGGCGGGCTCTAAGCTGGCTGGAATGCTGGGGGAAAGAAAAGGCAGGGGTGTGGAAGGGACACATGCTAAGAAATGGTCAGGCTCAACCTGAGCCCTGTAAGCATGATGCCTGCAGCCTTCTCACATTGTAATTAGGACTGTGTGGTTATCCCTGAGCCCTGTCAAGGTACCTTAGTGTCTGACCAGGGGAAATAGCAACTTTCCTTAAGGACTGAATAAATGGAGCTTTTCCTCTACACAGAGGAACTGGATGGTCAATTACTTTTGCTTGCTTGGAATGCCTCAGGGGATGCTAGAGCTCTGGCCGCAGCTTAAAATCACTTCTAAGAATATTTCCATGCTAGTGGAGGACCGGGGGCTTTCTTATCATCAGTGCCACGGGGTGAGGGGGAAAAAAAAGCACCGAACAGAGTTATACTCTTGGGATGTACCGTATTCTTCCACTTGGCCTGAGTTTTTATAAAATTTCAATAAATTAATTATGACAATGCGAATTTGGCTTTTTAAATTATTTATTGACTTGAGAGACAGACACTGATTTGTTACTACATCCATTTATGGATTTATTGGTTGTTTCCTGTACGTGCCCTTGACCGGAGATCCAACCTGCAACTTTGGCATATTGGACAACACTCTAACCAACTAAGCTACCTTGCCAGGGCTTGGCTTTTTGGTATTGTTTCTGGAGAGAATAATATAGATAAAGCAGAGTAGAAGTAAGTCATGGCTTCTTTCCTAGGGGAGTGAAGGTGCAAGGCCTCTCGAACATAGTGTCCTTGCTAACTATAGTAGTACATTCTACAAGCCAGGACCTAGTACCCGCTCCCTTGCCTATTAATAGACTTTTTCAGAAGGTCAGTGGCAGCAGGAGTCTCGGGATAGAACGACCTGTCTCAGACCTCCCACATAACTGATGCCTTCAGGACCACCTTTTTTATGGGAGGCTGCAAAGAACAGGCATCCCCTGAAGGACCAGGGCACTCCGTGGCTCACACCCTGAGCCAGCTGTCCCATTCCTGTTTGTCCTTTCACCCAGTGGGCTGGACCGGTGTCCTTGAATTCGTCACATCGGCAGTTGTGACGATTTCTCTGCAATCAGCTTTGTCTCAGCTATAATCCTTGAGTGCTCTACCTTACAACAAAATTAGGAAGGATGGCGGCTAAAGGTCAAGGACTTCTAACCTTGAGAAAGGACAGAAATCTCCGTTGGAAATCTCATAGGGAGCCTGTCTTCATATTAGGATAAAGAAATGTCAAACCTAATCTAAAAATAAAGGGATCTACATGATAACCTATAACCCAGTTAAGTCCAGTATCTTGCCAGCCAGATTTCTTACCTCATAATATGGTAGATTCTTCCAGGACTTCAATAATAGCAGGCTCAAGCATTGTTAATAAAAACATTTATTTTGCATTTTATACAGAACAACCTGAAGTCTGCATCATGACTTGACAAGTTACCCAGGGGTTTATAGACAGTGTGTCCATCTGAACAGCGTGGTTCTGGGGATTGGGGATCCACACACACACAGGCAGGAGTTGTGAGGGAGTAAGGAGGCACAGCAGGAGTGTATTTCAATCCTTTCTTAAAGAAAAGGCAGTAGAGCATTCTGAGTCACTGAAAACCTGTGCAGATGGGGCTTCTAAAACCAACACTATACTGTGAGCTCTTAGGGAGAGGCAGGCAGGTAAGGACCTTGATAAATAAGGGATACTTCCTGTGGCAGGGGATGGGGAGGACGCTTACCATTCTTTTAATGCCCTCAGCCCTAGGACCTGGCATTCAAAGGAGACTGTGTCCAAACTTAAGTCATTTTCCTGCTCAGAAAAAGGTGCCAGTATCCCTGGGATCGAGACCATGAAGATAGCATGCTGTAATTCCTATATCCCTAGTCCATGGCCCACAGCATACTAAAGTAAGGGAGAGGTCAGAGGATAATGGTTAAAAAACTCAGATCATTGTAAGCGCTGATAAAGCCAAATGACTGGGCAAGACCCTGTATCAGACTGGTCTCTACAATCCGCAGAAAGGTCTCTGGTCAGGAGGGACACGGAGGGGAAGGCCCAGAGCACCCTCCGCTGGAGGTGCATGCAGTACATACAGAAAATCTCAAAGGAGGTATTCAAGTAGTGGAGAACAGAACACTCCCAGATCTTAATTTTTATGGGATAAGTTTAAAAAGAAAGAAACATCAAACACTGGGTACCAGGAACAACAAATGCCACGGAGTTTATGACCATGGCCTTTATGGTCACCTGGTAATGTTAAAAAAAAAAAAAAAAAAAAAATTACCCAAAGCATGTCCAGCTAACCAACAGGTTTTGCCAGGCACATGGGAGAGGGCAACAGGGCTTAGTACAGCTGATAATTCAACATGATTCTTATGGAAACAGGGGCAGAGTCCTGGTGTGCTGGCCTGCTGAGGACGGCAGAACAAGTGGCTGCAGGTTCTCTGCAGTCAGCTTTGACCCAGGGAAAGAGGAGCGATTCTCACTCTACAGAGATGGTGTGGGGCCAGACCTAACCCATACCACATGCTTTAGTCCTGCTCATCCTACAGCTGATGGGCAACTCATACTAATCAGGGGAAAGGAGTTGGTAGGGAAAGAGGGGTCACTTTTCATTTTTTTAAAGCCTTAATTTATATTTTAACCTCAAACTTATTACCAGTGCCTCAGATACAACTTAAGTCTTTACAAGCCCCCCTTTTTTAAGCTCCCTCACTTCTGGTAGTTAGTTTCCCCATCTCCAAAGGTTTTACCCTGACTTAGTGTCCACAAACTTCATCAGACCATCCGTGCTCATGGACTTGGGCCTCTCGAGAGGGAAGCCGAGGGCTCGGCTCCAGATGAGCTGTGCCAGTACACCCAATGCTCGCGACACCCCAAACAGCACGGTGTAGTAGTTCATCTCCGTCATGCCGTAGTACTGTGGGGAGAAGAGAAAAGTGCTTTGTTAAAGGCTCAGAGGTAGGGGCAGGATTATAGAAACCTTAACCTAGACAGCCTTAAATAGAAATGATACTGGGAAAAGGATAGCAATTGTAATTCTGAAAAGAGGGCATCCTCTCCTCCTGCCCACACCTCCCCAACCATAGGCAACTTGATAAAAAGGTAAGGAAAGATACGAGTCCCTGCTGACGAGGGAACTGATTTTGTGCATGGCAGGGAACAGTGGTGTTTGGTGCAAACTAAAGGGAAAGCAGGGAAGAGAGGACTCACCTGGAGCAGTACCCCACTGTGAGCATCTACATTGGGCCAAGGGTTCTTGGCCTTGCCCTGCTCCAAGAGGATATTGGGCACAATCTTGTACAGTTGAGCAACCAGCTTAAACATGGGGTCATTGGGCAGGTGTTTCAGAGCAAATTCTCGCTGACACGTATATCGTGGATCAGTCTTTCTCAGTACCGCATGGCCATAGCCCGGGACAACCTATAAAGAGTGAGGGGGAGAAAAGCCAGTTACATTCTCTGGTGGGAATTCTGTCTCTTCTAGATTCTTCAGGATAGACTAATGGGAGGGGGGGCTCCTTCTGTAAGGACCACTTCTCATGCTTACCCGCCCTGAGTTGAGTGTGTTCCAGATGTACTCTCGTAACTTCTCATCTGACACCTCTTTGCCAACTTCCTTCTGAAGATTTGTCAGCCAGACAAGCACTTCCTATAGATAAGGTTTGGGGTATAAGAATGTTAATACATATGCCAAGGAAAACGCTAAAATCAGCAACAAAAGCATGGGATGAAGAAAAACATGGAACAGGAAAAGGATAGTTTTACCTGATTTGCCAGTCCATGTAGGGGCCCTGCCAGCCCATTCATAGCTGCTGCAAAGGACAGGTAGGGATCTGAAAGGGCACTGCCAACTAAGTGGCTGGTATGGGCACTTACATTGCCACCTTCATGGTCACTGTGGAGAAATAGGGAGAGTCAAGGCCAAGAAAAGGGTCAGATTATGGAAACACAGACCTTGTTCTCTTATTTGTCATATACTAGCCTAGTTATGGGCATACACCAGCCTGTAGCCAGCCAGTCAGTCAGTTAGTTATTCATAAGCTCTTGTAAAGATGTCCCAAGCTCATTACCCGCCTTTGTTTACTGGTTGATGAAGCCTGTGTGCCGAGCTCCCTGGCTCTCACACTCCAGCTTTAATAAGCAATGGCCAGAAGAGGGAGCTCCTGGAAAGCTAGAGAAAAACCTAATGTGAGCAGCTAGAACCACCACCTTGTTCTTGATGTGATTGTAATTCCCCTTAACCTTCTTTACTAGATCCCTTTCTTGCCTTGTATCATCCCTTAGTTTTGACATATGTGTGCCCCTTCTATAATTTTCATAACGCTGAGTAGTACCCCTCGTACTCATGAGAACGTAGAATTAGGGCGCAGATAAGCACGGTGCAGTGCATATCCCCACCAAACTCCGGTGCAACGCCTGCCCCCACCAAACTCTTCCTATATCCCTGGGGAGACACGTACCACACTTTGGGAAACACTGTGTTTCCCATCACCGTGCTGCCTATTGCCTATTCCCAGATGAGGAGACTTTTAAGGAGCTTTTCTTAAAATTTCCCACCAATCCAGCTATGATTGCTGGGTCCAGCTCACCTGTGAATGGTGAGGTACAAGCGCATGAGCTCAGTAAACTGAACATCAGTATAGCCTAACATGTTGGTGAAATTGTGGGACCAGTCCAGCTTAGAGTCAATGGCCCCAATACTGCTGCCCTCCCGGTACAAATTCCGGTAGATCTTTGCAGCAACACAAGGTAGCTTTGCGATCAGATCCATACAATCTTCGTAAATCAACTGAAGGGGAGAAGAGGAAAATGGAGAAGAAAAAAAAATTATCAACAAAGAATTAGGCAGGAATGCTATTTGTCCTCTACATAGCCCAGGATCAGGCTATCTGGGTTGGTTACACAATGAGTGATTATGTACGGAGTATAACAACAACAATAACCATTTACCTGAATAACTACGACCCAGGCACTGCACTAGATTATTTACTCATACTACTCCAGACACATTAAAACAGCAGTCGCCCAACAGTGGTCAGCGAGGTCCAAAAGGTTGTCAACTGCCACATTAAAACATTACTCCCAATTTTTACAATTCTACCATGTATATAATGACCTCCATTTTACAGATGAGGGAACTGAAGCTCAGAGCATTCAGTTAAATGCTAGTCATATTGTGAAGCCATATTTATTTAATCATGTTCTTTCCCTCTATGACTTTGCCCTCAATGAATGTGCTAAGAAACTAGATTTTATCTTTTAAATATATATATATATATATATATTTAAATGTCTATATATATATTTTATTGATTTTTTACAGAGAGGAAGAGAGAGGGATAGAGTTGGAAACATCGATGAGAATCACCGATCAGCTGCCTCTTGCACACCCCCTACTGGGGATGAGCTCGCAGCCAAGGTACATGCCCTTGACTGGAATCGCACCCGGGACCTTTCAGTCCCTAGGCCGATGCTCTATCCACTAAGTCAAACAGGTTTTGGCTTAAATATATTTTTATTAATTTCAGAGAGGAAGGGAGGGAGGGAGGGAGGGAGGGAGAGAGGGGGGGGGGGGAGAGAGAGAGAGAGAGAGAAACGTCAATAATGAGAAAGAAGCATTAATCAGCCGAAACTGGTTTGGCTCAGTAGTAGAGCGTCGGTCTGCGGACTGAAAGGTCCCAGGTTCGATTCCAGTCAAGGGCATGTACATTGGTTGCAAGCACATCCCTGGTAAGCTGGTCGGTGTTTCTCTCTCTCATCGATGTTTCTAGCTCTCTATCCATTTCTCCTCCTCTCTGTAAAAAATCAATAAAATATATTTTAAAAAAAAAGAAAAGAAGCATTAATCAGCTACCTCCCCTACTGAGCATTGAGCCTGCAACCTGGACATGTACCCTTGACCGGAATTGAACCAGAGATCCTTTAGTCCACAGGCTGATGCTCTACCCACTCAGCCAAACCAGCTAGGGCAAAAACTAGGTTTTAATAATTAATTTTACATTCTTGCAAAGAAAATTCACTATAGATGCCAAGGGTCAAAAATTGGTATTCAACTGTTAGTTAAGAGCAAAGGCTTCCTTTTTTTGTTTTTATTTGTTTTAAAGAATAGTTGATTTTTAGAGAGAGAGGAAGGGTGAGGGAAAAGAGAAGAGAAATATTGAAGGCACAACGTGATTGGCTGCCTCCTGCGTGTCCCTTACTGGAATCCAGCCCTATGTATATTATGTTTTCCCCCCTATATATACATACCTATGAATTTAATTTATAGATTAGTGACAGTAAGAGATTAATAACTAATAATAAAACAATTATAATAATATACTGTTGCCAAAACTGGGTTGGCTCAGTGGATAAGCATCAGCCTGCAGACTGAAAGGTCCCAGGTTTGATTCCTGGTTGCGGGCACATCCCCAGTAGGGGGTGTGCAAGAGGCAGCTTATCAATGATTCTCTCTCATCCATGTTTCTAACTCTCCTATCCCTCTCTCTCTTTAAAAAAATCAATAAAAAATATTTTTAAAAATAATATACTGTAATAAAAGTTTTGTGAATGTGGTCTCTCAAAATATTTTATTGTGTCATACTCACCTTCTCATTCAAATGAAGTACAGTTATAGTTTCTGTTTAGAATATCCAAATTGCCAGTATCACTACTCTTTATGTTTTGGGACCATTATTAAGTAAAATGAAGATTACTGTGATATTTCGACTGTGGATCTGATAACTCAGCCAGCTAAGTGACTAACAATGTAGATTCATACACTGGACAAAGGGAAGATTCACATACCAATGGATGCAGCAGGATATTGTGACCTTTAAAACTTATGAATTGTCAATTTTCTGCAATTTTCCACTTAATATTTTGGGACCATGGTTAACCCTAAATCATGGAAAGTGAAACCAGGGACAGGTGCTGTATAGTTTAATTGGTTGTTTTTGAAAGGCAGTGTTGAACTTTTTGTTGCATTTCAGCAGTCTTCTCACAGAAAGCTGTTTCTCTTTGGGATCGGGACCTTATCTCTAAGCATATTAATAGGCTAGCTACAAGGTTTGTCTTTGTAGTGAGGGATATAGGTTTCTTTAAAAATATTTTTAGTTTTTCTTGATTTTAGAGTGGAAAGGTGAGGTAGGAGGGAGGGACAGAAAGAGGGAGGGAGGGAAGGGGAGAGAGAGAGAGAGAGAGAGAGAGAGAGAGAGAGAGAGAGAGAGAGAGAGAGAGAAACATCAATGTGAGAGAAAAATATCGATTAGTTACCTCCCCAAAGTGCCTCAAACCCATACAACACAGGCATGTGCCCTTGACTGGGAGTTGAACTGGCAACTCCTGGTGCACAGGATGACATTCAACCAACTGAGCCACACTGGCCAGGGCAAGGCTTCCAGTTTTTAAGCACTTAATACGGCAGGTACTGTGTTAGATATGTTATTTGCACTTTTTTATTTTCTTACAGTAATCCTGTAAGGTAACATATCCCTCATTTTAAAAATAAGGAAATTAGGGCTTGGCCAGGTTGAATAACTTATGCAAGATTACTCATGTAGCTAACAAGCATCATTTAGCTTAAATAGTTAACTCATGGCCACTTTTGTTTCACCTATACCAGTGGTCGGCACACTCATTAGTCAACAGAGCCAAATATCAACAATACAACAATTGAAATTTCTTTTGAGAGCCAAATTTTTAAAACTTCTTCTAATGCCACTTCTTCAAAATAGACTTGCCCAGGCCGTGGTATTTTGTGGAAGACACACACACTCAAGAGGCCAAAGAGCTACATGTGGCTTGAGAGCCGCAGTTTGCAGATCACAAACCTATACTACCCCCTCTCTCACTTCTCAAATTATTTTGAGTCAAACACCAGACATCATATATGTATTTCAATATGTAAATATTTAAGCATGTATATCTACAAGATAAAGATACTTCATAAACCCAAATCACAAAACCATTATCCTACTGAAAAAAATTTAATATGTCCTATCACTAAATATCTTCTCAGTATTCAATTTAAGTTCCCTCTTACACTCTCCTTTATTTTCACTTTTTATTGAATTTATTGGGTTAACAATGGTTAACAACATTATACAGGTTTCAGGCGCACAAATCCACAACACATCATCTGTACACTGTACTGTGTGTTTACCACCACAAGTCTCTTTTTAAAAACATACTTTTATTGATTTCAGAGAGGAAGGGAGAGGGAGAGAGATATAGAAGCATCAATGATGAGAGAGAATCACCAATCAGGGAATCGAGCCTGTAACCCACGCATGTGCCCTGCCCAAGAATCAACCCATGACCTCTTGGTTCATAGATCAATGTTCAACCACTGAGCTACACCGGCCGGGCCCAAGTCTCTTTCTCTCTTTCTTTAAAAAATATATTTTATTTATTTTTTACAGAGAGGAAGGGAAAGAGATAGTCAGAAATGTCGATGAGAGAGAATCATCGACCAGCTGCCTCCTACACACACCCCCAGTGGGGATGTGCCCGCAACCAATGAACATGCCCTTGACCGGAATCGAACCTGGGACCTTCCAGTCCACAGACCAACGCTTTATCCACTGAGCCAAACTGGTTTTGGCCCAAGTCTCTTTTTATTTGTGGGAAATCAGATAATTTCTTCTGTAGAATTTCCCCCGAGTTTGCTGGCTATGCCCCTGTGATGTTTCCCTGTCAACTATATTTCCTACAAACTGAAAGTTAGATCTAGAGGCTGGCACAGATTCAGTTTCAATTTTTTTTAAGCAAGACTACTGGATAATTTTGTTGTGTTCATTTGTTAAGAGAAACAAATCTGGTTGCCTCTCTTTTTCTGATGTTAAGAGCTTACTCAATTTTTAGGGCTCAATTTTATTTTCTCAAAGGGTTTTTAAGTTCTTTTAGGGAAGGAACAGAGTTTTATTTTTATTTTTTATTAATAATATAAAAATGTATTAATTGGCCGAAATCGGTTTGACTCAATGGATAGAGCATCGGCTTGGGGACTGAAGGGTCCTGGGTTCGATTCCGGTCAAGGGCATGTACCTTGGTTGTGGGCATATCCCCAGTAGGGGGTGTGCAAGAGGCAGCTGATTGATGACTCTCATCGATGTTTCTAACTATCTCTCTCCCTTCGTCTCTGTATAAAATAAAAAAATAAATAAAAAAAAAGGATAGACAGTTCTAAGGGACTAGATTCACTAGCAGAATGACAAGAACAGGATCTCAGGCTAGGCAAACTGGTATCTGTGAAGTATATACTAACTTTCAAAATTATCTGGAATGTATGAATGGCCACATCATAAAGATACTACAAAAATGAGATTGTTTCAAATTCTACCAGTGAGGATGAAGTTTATAAAGCATCAAGTATCAGACCAGCTATAACAGTGTGGGATCCTTACCCTTTTTATAGTGGTCAATGCTGTGTACAGTTAAAGAGAAATTAAAAACAAAAATAAAACAACAATAAGATTGGAGTGCTATTTTAGCTTGTACCAACTCATTATCTACAAAGACTTGGGGAAAAAGACAGTAAAACACACCCCCATCACAACTGTCTGGAATAAAGCTAACAAAATTGACCATAACTGTCATTGAGAGCTCCTGTCTCTAATGCTGGTAAAATTCTGGCCAATACTTAACTTCAATCATGAAAAAGACACAGAAGAAGAAAAGCTAGTATTAATAGTGAAGAGAGTTCAGAGTAGAGCAAAATCAAATTTGAATCTTCTCTCTACTTAATCTTTCTAACCCTCAGATTTCCCAATCAGCAAACTGGGAAGAACATCTGCACCTCATCAGGTTGTGCTGAGGATTAAACTGGATGATGAATATAAAGCACTTAAGTATATTTGGTTTTTTTTCAAGAGCTGCTAGGTGTTCGATTATTTTATTATAAACAAAACTTGATCTGCCAGCTACTTCCCAAATTTTACTCAACATTTACTTAGAGCTGCTTCACAATTAAACATCTGGGTTGCATCATAGCAATCCTGGTCTTGAGTGAAGTTAAGCCAAATAGAAAGAGTCCTAACTCTTTCAACTCAAGAGGTTACACTATCTAAAGTCATATGAACTGTGATGGAAAAAATGTTGGAGGCAGATCATTCTTTTAATATTTGTATTGATTTCAGAGAAGAAGGGAGAGGAAAAGAGAGATCGAAACATCAATGATGAGAGGGAATCATTGATTGGTTGCCTCCTACACACTCCCTAACTGGGGATTGAGCCCATAACCTGGGCATGCACCCCTCTAGTCCACAGGCCAATGCTCTACCCACTGAGCCAAACAAGCTAGGGCAGATCATTCTCTTGAGATGTTAAAGAAAACCCAAGATGAACTGGTGACCCCAATAAAGACTCAGATCACATATAAACTTAATATAAATTTTTACACAAAATAACCAGCTGTATGCTATAATGTAATTCTTCTTAAACAGTCTATGGTTAAATTAACCAGAAAACTGATCTGAAATAGCATGTCTTACCTTTACTAACTAGTAAGAGTTACAAGATGTGCCCTTCTTTCTTGAAATAAAAGAAAAAAAAAAAAAAAAGATGTAGCAGCAAAAAGAGCATCAAGCACCACTAAACTAAAGCACCAAAACTCAGTGCTAATTTTTGTGTAGTGTGAACTTATTAGACACACATCCTAAGGCTGACAAATGCATCCGTTATAATTTGTACTCTCCAAAAGATCGGCAAAGTCCTGACATGCATGTTTACTACGAGAGAGCCACACTTGGGTGACAACTCACAAACAGATGGTGGTAGAACAGTCACAGTAATAGCTACGCTGAAAAGGAGGCAATAGCAAGCAGAGGAGCACATTTTAGTGATTCAACAAAGAACAGTGTGAAGCAATGCAGCATGTTTGGATGCCTGGAGTATCTTGTGGGCATCCATTAAAAAGTATAAAGAAGCTGTTTTTTCCTCTCCTCAGGAAAATCAAATAGAAACTCACTTATGGGTGGTAAATTTCTGAAAGATGAGTTTTAAGACAGAAGAACTGTAGGTGTTTTGTTTTGTTTAGCTTTAAAAAATACGGTATGTATATACATTTATTGATTTCCAAGGCAAAGGGAGAGGGAGAGAAACAGAAACATCAATGAGAGAATAATTGATTGACTGCCTCCTGCAGGCTCTTGGCCAGAAGTGAACCTGGGGCCATTCAGTCTGAAGGCCCTATCCACTCTCTATCCACTGAGCCAAACTGGCTAAGGAAATGTCTAGATTTAACCTTTTGTGTTATGGTGACCCACACAGATACAATCACCTGAAGAGCATTTTGAAAAGCATCTAAAAAAAGATAATGAGGAAGAAGACTTGACTTGGGGTGGTAAACAAACAATACAATATACAGATGATGTATTTTAAATGTGTATATTCTGCAACATTCCATTACCCTCCTCCTCAATGCCAAACAGATTAATATCAATTGCAAACTCTCCCTCCCTCTTCCCCCCAACAGCAAACATAATTCTCTATACACAGTTGGCATCAAATAAATATTGACCAACCAAATGAAGCAGGATTTGACAAAATCCCAAGGGGATTTCATCAGACTAGTAGACCACGGTATGGCCCACAGACCATTCTGTGCCTTGCATCACATTAAACTCTTTCAGGACCACGTGGTGGTTGGTATCTTATTATCAAAACCATTTAGTATACCTGTTTTGCAAAAGGGAACTCTTGTGTTCCTACATTACCTGTCTCTGACTTCGAAACAAAGAAAATGAGATGTGTTTCTGTAAACTTAACCAGGATCTTGTACTTTACCCAGTGTTTATGAGTATATGGGGTAGTGGAAAGAGGATGGAGGGAAATTAGATACTCTGTATTGGGACAGGCACAATAGTCTTCTCCTACTACAATTACAGAGTACAAATATTTCGTTTTCAAAAAATAAAGCTCAGAATACTGGCTCTTACTTCTGGGATACTAACCACCCTCCCACTCCTGACAGGTATCTTGAGTGGGTTAGTTCAGAACAGTGGCTGATTGGCATTAGTCCTCCCAGACTCTAGAGTTGCCATTCTCAAGATTCTCATTTGAAGAGGACATGGGACCATTTGGATTTAGTGTGTGACTACACTATGAAATCTTGCTCAGGGACTCTGTAGTTAAATCACATCTTTTTTTTTTTTCTTTTAAATATATTTTATTGATTTTTTACAGAGCAGAAGGAAGAGAGATAGAGAGCTAGAAATGTCAATGAGAGAGAAACATCAACCAGCTGCCTCTTGCACACCCCCTACTGGGGATGTGCCTGCAACCAATGTACATGCCCTGGACAGGAATTGAACCTGGGACCTTTCAGTCTGCAGACCGATGCTCTACCACTGAGCCAAACCGGCTTCGGCTTTAAAAAATTGATTTGAGAGGAAGTGAAAGAGAAACAACAATTTGTTGATCCACTTATCTATGCTTTATTGATTGATTCAATTTTCAAAAAATATTTTAATGTTTTTATTTTTATTTTAAAGAACTTTTTATTGACTTTAGAGAGGAAGGGAGAGGGGGAGAGAGAAACATCAATGATGAGAGCGAGCCCTGGCTGGTTTTTCTCAGTGGATAGATTGTTGGCCTGTGGACTGAAAGGTCCCAGGTTTGATTCTAGTCAAGAACACATGCCTGGGCTGCAGGCTTGATCTCCAGTAGGGGGTGTGCAGGAGGCAGCCAATCGATGATTCCCTCTCATCATTGATGTTTCTATCCCTTTCCCTTCCTCTCTGAAATCAATAATTAAAAAAAAAATTTAAAAATGAGAGAATCGATAGGCTGCCTTCTGCATGTCCTTCTACTGGGGGATTGAGCCAGCAATCCAGGCACGTGCCCGATGGGGATTTGAACCATGACCTCCTGGTTCATGGATCGATGCTCAATAACTGAGCCACACTGGCTGGGCTGGTTGATTCTTTTATGTGTCCTGACTGGAGATCCAAATGCATAACCTCAGTGTGGACAAAAGTCACATCCTTTTCAATGTCCCAACAGCCCTGTGTACATACTTCAACAGGGCTTTACAGAATTATAACTTCTTTTTTACATCTATACCACCTAAAACAAACTAACAACTTTGGTGATAGAAAGCATGCTCCATATACCCAAAGATAAAAAGTAAGCCACAATAAAAAAATGGTTAAATATGTTTCTGGCATAACTCAGGAGTAAATTTTCCTAAAGATACTATGTTGTTTTTCTTCCTTCACATTCTGTTCTCTGAATCCCCATCACACACCAATCACCACACCAAAATTTCCTACCTCCCAGTACTTGGTTCGGTTGATGCCCTCTGCATATGCTCGGGCAAAGTTGCTTTCACTATTGAGGGCTGTGATGGCTGCACTGAGCTGGGACATGGGGTGTAGATTGTTGGGAAAGTTGTCCAGCATGGTGACCACATGGGAAGGCAGAGCTGCCCTCTTTGCCCACTCTTTTGAGAGCCACGACACCTGTGGAAAAGGACACATCGCTCAAACAAAGCAAAGAAAAAGAAAAGGTGACATTTGAGTAAGAAAATACAAGCAAATTCAACCCAATCTACTTATACGGCAGAACTCTGCTCTGATTCTTCCCATTCACTGTACATCTTTATAAACTACCACCAACAGCCAGATCAGAATTGTTAGAAATTAGAGAAAGGCAAAGGAGGGGAATGAGAAAGGCCAATGTCCTTCTGCTTTACCTGTTCTTCTGTTGGCATTTTCCCAGTTACCAGCAGCCAAAATAAGCCCTCCGGCAGGGGCTCTTCCCCACCCTTAGCCTTGGGCAGCAGTTTCTGACATTCAGGGATACTGTAGCCACGGAAACGGATGCCCTTGAAGGAGAAGAGTAAGAATGTTATACAATTTACATTTATTTGCCTGGAAATAATTGACTGGTCCCACTCTTATCAGACATATCAACAAATTAAGAGAACTTTTAAAACTTAAATCTTCAAAAAACTTACTTCTGCTTTGTACTTTTACTAGTTGATTTATTAAAAAGGTAAACTTATTTCTGTTATTCCATATATACCTATTTTCAAGCTTCCAAAATATAAAGGTAGGTGCTTTATTTTGTTTTCAAGTTATTTATAACTTGTTTTTTTTTCAGTCTAAAATACTATGTGCACATTAGTCAGTAAACACGATAATGATTAGTGATTAACATGAAGGTCTCTTACCTCATCAGGATCAAGAACTGATGTTTCGTATACCAATCCCTTCATGCCTCTCATGCCACCATACATCTAAAGAAAAGAAGAAGACGCAGCCAATGGCCAGAATAATTCAGGCTAGAGCTTGTTAGTGCTTCATGGGATCTGGGAGAGGCCATTATCTCTGATTTGTAAGACTTCATTTGGGAAAGATGATTTCCAATGAGTTAACTTATTACAGTATGGAACTTTGCAAGGGAATCTGCTAATGTTGGAAATGAAATTTTTAAATTGAGAAATAACTATCTTTATTTTATGTTCCTGCCTCTGTTTGCTTCCTTTTCCTGTTGAATTTTATTTTTTCTCATGCCCACTGTTACTCCCTCATTCCCACCAACCAAAGTAAACAGAATGGGATCCATTACAGGGGCAGGAGATACGAGACTAATGGCTAAACACTGCTGTGGAATTATCATCTGAGCTGCTCAGACTCTTTGGGCTAGAAGAAAAGCCCTCCTAAAGCCGTTGGAGAGGGCCTGGATGGTCAATACAACGTCAGCTCAAAGACAGAGAGCCCTGGCCCCCTAACCTAAGGAGTTGGAAAGAGAAATAGAAATTTCATTCATGCCTCCCATAGGTGAATTAGGTTAGGCTCAACTATTAAATCTGTAGAAAATAAGTCTAATTTCTAATAAAAATACATTAAGCACCAACATTGCCTTATATAGAACATAATGCTTTTGAATAGTCCGTGAAGAGAACAATACTGATGCTAAAGCACATTACAGAGCTACTTTTCCAGCCAAATTCCCACAACCCTTACCATGTCCACAGTGATTTGGCCCACCACTGTCTTTCCATGTTGCTGCCTGAAGGTCTTAATTCTTGTCTGCTCCTTAGGTATCAGGTCAGCCAACACATCTTTCAAATTCTAAAAAGAGAAACAGAGAGGCTAAGTTATGGTCAAAGACTGGTTTTTTTAACTTGGTTTTTTCTATCTGCCTGGGAAGACTGGTCAACTACTCTGTACATATGAGGTTAAAAGAATTAGGTGGTGCTCTGGCAGGGTGGTTCAGCTGGTCAGAGTGCTGTCTTGATATGCCAAGGTGTTGGGTTTTATCCCATCAGGGCAGATAGAAGCCATCAACCAATGACTGCTTAAATAACTGAAATAACAAGTTACTGTTTCTGCCCAAACCGGTTTGGCTCAATGGATAAAGCCTCGGCTTGGGGACTGAAGGGTCCCAGGTTCGATTCTAGTCAAGGGCATGTACCTTGGTTTCGGGCACACTCCCAGTAGGGGGTGTGCAAGAGGCAGCTGATCGATGACTCTCATCGATGTTTCTAACTCTCTATCTCTCTCCCTTTCTCTCTATACAAAATCAATAAAATATATATTTTAAAAAATTAATGTTTCTCTCTCCCTTCCTTCCTATCTTTCTAAACATCAATGAAAAGAATTAGGCAGAGGGAAAGGAGAATAGGAAGTTGTTACAGAATTTCAATTTGGGAACATGAAAAAGTTCTGGGGATGGACAGTGCTAATGGCTGTGCAATAATGTGAGTGTACTTACTGCCACTGAACTAACACATTTAAAAATGGTTAAAATGGCAAATGTTATGGTATGTATATTTTAGCAATTAAAAAAAAAAGACCAGGCATGTCCGGCTGGCAAGCTCAGTGGTTGAGCATCTCCCTCCCTCCCTGAAATCAATATAAACAGTAAATTTTTAAAAAGATTAGGCAAAAACATTTTATATTCTCATTTCACTATACTATTGAATAAACGACTTCTTAAAATAGTAGTAATAGTAACAGTTATAACAACAATAACAATAATAACAAACACCTCCAGAAGATACTCAGAATAATGATGAATCTGGGTGGTAGCCAAACCACCCCAACCCTATCCCAGGATCAGGCTGCCTCAATGGTTCTGTCTTTGTTCCCCCAAAACTTACCGCGGAGGAAGCACTAGCATGCCGGGCAGCAAGAACAAGACAGGATGCATTCTGCAAAGAACACAAAAATTTATGCAATAGTTATTCCTTACAGTGACTCAATCTGTATTCATCTTGGCCTCTAAGGACAGTTTGACATAAAAAAAAGCTGTAGAAGGCCCCGAATAGCTTGGAAGGAATTACCAAGTCTGGAGGCAGCAATTGGGTTTAGCTCTGTTTTTGCATCCAGAGCTTCACTAGTATCCCCTGAAGACAGACTGTCCCATCATCTGGGCTCCAGGGCTGGGCTTTGTTAGGCAGAGGAAAGGTCAGAAGGGCGGTTGTTACAGATTACTCTTAATAGTTTTCTGAGTGGCCCTGAGAAAAGCAAATGAGGGAACTGATCAATCTCTCAGGCACCTAGCAGTCTTCTGGCAACACTTCCAACCTTTGCAGTCAGCCTGGAGAGCCCACAGGCAAAGGCGGACTACCAGAACATTACCTCCAATGCTCCTGGAAAAAGCAGAGACAGAACACCTACAAAGTAACAATGACAGGAGGCTACTCAGCAACAGCAATGGAAACCAGAAAACTGGAAAATCATCTTCAAAGTGCAGAGAGAATAATTAAATTAGAGTTGTATACTGGGTGAGAAAATATCTTAAAGGACGTGAAATGAAGACATTTCAGACATACAAAAGAGGACAGTTTATTGCCTATATACCTGAACCCAAAAGGATTTTTAAAGATATACTTCAGGAAAAAAATTAACCAGAAAGATGGACCTGAGATTCAAGAAGGCTATATACATCTGCTCTGGCCACCGTGACTCAGCTGGGTGGAGGCACACCAAAGGCTGCAGGCTTTTTTTTTTTTTTTTTTTTTTTAATATATTTTATGATTTTTTACAGAGAGGAAGAGAGAGGGATAGAGAGCTAGAAACATCGATAAGAGAGAAACATCGACCAGCCACCTCCTGCACGCTCCCCACCGGGGATGTGCTCGCAACCAAGGTACATGCCCCTGACCGGAATCGAACCTGGGACCCTCCAGTCCACAGACTGACGCTCTATCCACTAAGCCAAACCGGTTTCGGCAGGCTGCATGCTTTATTCCCGGTCAGGGCACACACTCAGGTTGCTGGTTCGGGGCATCTCACACTGATGTTTCTCCTTCTCCCTCCTGTTCCCTCTCTCTACAATCAGTAAAACATAAAATAAAATAAAAATTTAAAAGAGGCTATATCCCCTACTACAAAGACAAACAGTGTAGTTAGCCCATTAGTATGCTTAGAGAGAGGGTTTTTTTCCCCCCTAAAGAGAAACAGCTTTCTATGAGAAGATTGCTGACTTATAACAAAAAGTTCAACACTGTTTTTAAAAGACAACCAATTAAACTACATAGCACCTGTCCCTGGTTTTGCTTACCATGGTTTCAGTTAACCGTGATGCAAAAAAACTAAATGGAAAATTCCAGAAACCAACATTTTCTAAGTTTTTTTTCCTAGTATATTTTTATTAATTTCAGAGAGGTAGGGAAAGGGAGTGATGGAAACATCGAGAGAGCCGAAACTGGTTTGGCTCAGTGGTAGAGTGTCGGTCTGTGGACTGAAAGGTCCCGGGTTCGATTCCGGTCAGGGGCATATACGGTGGTTGCGGGCACATCTCCTGTAGAGGGTGTGCAGGAGGCAGCTGGTCAATGTTCCTCTCATCAATGTTTCTAGCTCTCTATCCCTCTCCCTTCCCCTCTGTAAAAAATCAATAAAATATATTAAAAATATATATCTATGACACCTCATAGAACCCCAACTCCTAGGACAATGGTCGGCAAACTCATTAACAGAGCCAAATATCAACAGTACAATGACTGAAATTTCTTTTGAGAGTCTAATTTTTTAAACTTAAACTTCTAACGCCACTTCTTCAAAATAGACTTGCCCAGGCCATGGTATTTTGTGGGAGAGCCACATTCAAGGGGCCAAAGAGCTGCATGTGGCTCGCAAGCTGCAGTTTGCTGACCATAGCCATTGGTGATCAGAGCCTGGAGGGGAGGAGGGGGGACAAGAGGTCGGCCATCACCACCCCAACCCCCACTTACTGACCTAGGGGCCTTGCCCTAGGCGCTGGTCAGCCTTGCCCTTAGGGCAGCTGATATGTTTGTGGGGTGATGGGGAGGGGGCGGGGCCATGGCCTGGCGCCATAGCACACCTCACCACACACCCTGGGTCCCCCAGTTCCTCATTGGCCATCGGGGATTGAAGCCTGAAGGCCAGGGGGAGGGACAAAGAGGTCCACTACAAAGTCAGCTGTTCCCACCTGCTCGCCGACCCACCCCAAGAGGGTCGCCTTCCGTGTGGGAGGACTGGTGGGGCAAGGCCTGCATCCCCTGCCACCCACTCCCGGTTCCGGTTCCTCATTGGCCATTGGGGGATGGGAGCTGCGGGCTAGGGAAGGGACAGGGAAGTGCTCAGGGCTCCCAGATTGCTCCTGCTGCCACACCCCAGCTGCCTGGGGCTAGTTTGGCCAGTTTGGTCATTCTAGGCTATTATTAGTACAGGTTGTTATAATTGTTTTATTATTAGTTATTGTTGTTAATCTATTACTATCACTAATTTATAAGTTAAATTAATAGGTATATATGTATGTGTGTATGTATGTATAGGGAAAAACAGAGGGTTCAGTACTATTTGTGGCTTTTGGCATCCACTGGGGGTCTTGGAATGTAACCACTAGGACAAGGTGTGACTACAGGGCTAACTAGCTGTAAGGAGTTAGACAAAGAGAATTAACTTATGTGCAGGAGATTATTTTGAAGATAAAATGAGATTGTCAAAATAAGTCCCAGTTTCCCCATCTATAATGTGGTGTTATTACTTACTACACAACTCAACAGGGTTGTTTTGTGATAAAATGAATGTGAAAGCACTTTGCAAACTAAAGGGATCACACACATACAAACTAAACCTGGTGCAAGTCCACACTTTCCCCCCCATTTTGTCAAAAGTCAGAAACTCCTTTTCTAGTGACTATTGCCTTACTGTCTAATTGCATTGAAAATCATTTGAGCCAAAACCAATTTGGCTCAGTGGATAGAGCGCCAGCCTGCGGACTGAAGGATCCCGGGTTTGATTCCGGTCAAGGGCATGTACCTTGGTTACATATATATAAAGAAAATCATTTGAACCGGTGAGGTGACACTGTATAAATTCCAAAAAGCTACATGCCTAGGATGAGAGTTCACCAGGGCCTGAGGCTTTTTTTTAGATTCTAGTGTCCCTTTTACTATTGGGGCAGTACCAAGGATTGAAAAGGGAAGTGACCCTTCAGAAAAAGTTATTTTTAAAAGAATCAATCTGCCTTAGCTAGTTTGCTCAGTGGATAGTGTTGGCCCTTGGAATGAAGGATTCTTGATTCCAGTCAAGTGCACATACCTCGGATGCACTTCCTCAGCCCTGATGGGGGTGCATGCAGGAGACAACCAATTGATATGTCTCTCACATCAATGTTTCTCTGTCTCACCCTCTCTTTTTCATCCTCTCCAAAAATTCATGGAAAAATATCCTCGGGTAAGGATTAACAAAATGAAATAAATAAATAAATAAATAAAATAAAAATTAAAAAAATCAATCCAAGGTGAAGGCCTGCGAAGGTGGTGGGAACGGAGTGCAGGGGGTCAATGGGAGGAGGAAGGGGGGACATCTATAATACTTTCAATAATATAGATATATATATATCTAAAGCTAAATTCGGAGAGCATAGGCAAACTAATTACCCCTAAAGCAAACGGGGAAGACCTCAACTTCTTAACCAGAGAGGCCATCATAACTCCTTTCACTAACTTCTTAAAGCGTCTCCTCTAGTTCACCAAGGACCATTTGGGCAAGGAGTAAACAGCACAAGGAGCCCTTTAGCCTCTTCACCCTATGAGGGACACATGGGAGCTGGACCCAACACTAAAGAGATAACTTTCCCTATTCTTTTATTTATTTATTTATTTTATTTATTTATTTATTTATTTAAAAATATATTTTATTGATTGAGAGGAAGGGAGAGAGAGAGAGCTAGAAACATTGATGAGAGAGAAACATCGTCCAGCTGCCTCTTGCACACCCCCACTGGGGATGTGCCCGCAACCAATGTAGATGCCCTTGACTGGAATCGAACCTGGGACCTTTCTGTCCTCAGACCGGTGCTCTATCCACTGAGCCAAACTGGTTTCGGCTCCCATATTATTAGTCACCAAAAAGTGGACATGAAAACACATGTGAATAAGTTCAAACTATTGTTCACAGGGCCAATAGCCATGTTCAAGCTATTCCATGCTCAGTGGTCCCACAGATCCCCTATTCTAGAGGCCTATCTTCCAGCAACTCTATCAGCCCTGCAGCAGTTGGCTGAGTTTTTAAACAAGCTACAGGGGGAGGGGGAGGTGGGTGTGATGACATATTATCTGAGAGAAGAAAGAAGAAGTTAAAATATCTCCATAATGGACAATTTTTCCACTTCTAAACCAACTTTAAATTTCTATAATGGCTGGCTGCTTCATTGGCAAGAGGATTATAAAAAGAATAATCTAAAGTTAAATCTCAGGGGGAAAATATATATGAGCTCAACATATAGAATGGGGGCCCACATCTTAAGATGAAAATGGAAATACTCTCATGTTGGAGGTTATTTCTTCTACCAATAAGAACATAAAACAGCCGAGACTGGTTTGGCTCAGTGGATAGAGCATGGGTCTGCGGACTGAAAGGTCCCGGGTTCGATTCTGGTCAAGGGCATGTACCTTGGTTGTGGGCACATCCCCAGTAGGGGGAGTGCAAAAAGCAGCTGATCGATGTTTCTCTCTCATCAATGTTGCTAGCTCTCTATCCCTCTCTCTTTCTCTCTGTAAAAAATCAATAAAATAAAAAAAGAACATAAAACAAAAACAGTCCCGTCCTGGCCCCCCTTGTGAGAGAGAACTGCTAGAATAGTGGCCCTCTCCTTTAATTCATTTAAGATTAAGAGAAGATAACACAAAAATAAAAAAGGAAATCAGAGGGTCATGCTGCTTAGTCATTTCTCAGATCGGCTTATATGAATGCTACTTTAAGCAAATAATTAGGTAAAAAGAAGAAACTTGGAACTAAACTATCACCTCACTTCCACCAATAGCAAAGTCTTACTTTCCTTTGTATAGAGCATCATTGTCATTTAATGAGGAGCCTCAGGAGTAACTTAAAGAACTTATCTCAACTGCCCCTAATCTCCATCAGCAACACTTCTTCTTAGCTAGATCTCCAATTTGCAAAACAATGCTAATTTGAGGAGACCATGGTTAAAGGTAGTCTCTTCTCATTCTACACTTCTCTGACACTTCTTGGCTGTGTAACCCTAGCCAAATCATTTAACCTTTCTGTACCTCAGTGTCCTTAGATGTAAAATGGAAACAATAACTGTATCTACCTCAAAGGATTGTTCTGAGGATTAAGTTAATACAGGGTGGGACAAAAATAGGTTTACAGTTGTTTGTATGGAAAATACAATCTACACTAATAAAAGAGAAAGGTGCAAATTGACCATACCTTGAAATGCCCATCAGCCGATCAGGAGCATGCAAATTAACCCAACAAATATGGCGGGTTGATTTGCATATACAGGCCCCGCCCCAGCCGCTCTGGGCCTCTGGGCAGCAAGGGAAGGAAGGCCCATTCTTGCACGAATCTTCGTGCATCAGGCTTCTAATAACTTTAATACAAAAGTAAACAGTTTTGTGTACTCACAGTTGTAAAACCCTTGCCCTACTCTGTTTTTACAAAGCACTTAAAACCATGTCTGGCATAAAGCAAGTGCTTTGTATTTGTTATACAATATATGTGTGTGTGTGTGTGTGTGTGTGTGTGTGTGTGTGTGTGTGTGTGTGTGTGTGTGTATATATATATATATATAAAAGCCCAGCAACGGGAATAACCATATCAAGTGGTGGCTATGACCAGCCTGATCCAGGACCCAATCGGCTCCCAACACCCTGATCGGGGGCGGGGCTGACCGGCCAATCACTTGCAACCCCTCCCCTGGTTGCCCCCCCCATTGGAGGCAGGGCAGGCTAGCCAACTGCTCTTGCACAAATTCGTGCACCTGGCCTCTAGCCCTATATAATAAAAGGGTAATATGCAGATCAACCAAATGGCAGAATGACTGGTCGCTATGATGTGCACTGACTACCAGGGGGTGGACACTCAATGCAGGAGCTGCCCCCTGGTGGTCAGTGCGCTCCCAGAGGGGGAGCACCGCTCAGCCAGAAGCCAGCTTGTGGCTAGTGAGCGCAGCAGCGGTGGCAGGAGCCTCTCCCACTTCCACAGCAGTTGGACATCCCCTGAAGACTCCTGGACTTCGAGAGGGCACAGGCCGGGCTGAGGGACTCCTCCCCGCTTAGTGCATGAATTTCATGCACTGGGCCTCTAGTCTATACTAATAAAAGGGTAATATGCTAATTAGACTGGGTTGACTGGACATCTTCCAGATGTCTGACTTCCTTCTGGACAAAGCCATGGTGGCAGGGGCTGAGGCAGAGACAGACAGACAGGGGGCGACAAGGACAGCAGGGGATTTGTTAGGGGGGCAATCAGGCCATCAAGCCGAGGCAATTAGGGGCGATCAGGCAGGCAGGCGAGCAGTTAGGTTTAGAGGTGCAGGCCAGGCTGAGGGAGCCCCTCCCCATGCACAAATTTTGTGCACCGGGCCTCTAGTAAATATATAAAATGAAATAGTATGGCCACTTTCTCACGCCCTTCAGTATAAGGTTTAGCCATATTTTTAGCTAACCCTGCAACTTAAATAAGTAAGAGACACCCAAAGCCAAATAACTATTTCCCTTTCCTTTTCCATATTTAGGGTAACACTAAAGCTACTTTAGCTCAAAGTCCAATACAGGTATAAAGGTGCCTTGCTATTTAAAATATGACTGCCTAGCAAATGGCATTAGTATTACTTGGAAATTCTTAGAAATGAAGAATCTTGGCCTCACCTCAGACCTATGGAATCCACGTCTTCCCTTTAACGAGCCCATTAGGTGATTCACATGAACAATAAAGATTGAGACACAACCATGGTCCAAAGTGATAAACAAGGGAGCAGAAGGATTGAATGTAAAGAGCCCGGGATTTGGAATTATCAAGGATCAAGTCCTAAATCCAGATCCTGCCACTGTCCTGCTGTTCTCTTGGCTATATGACCTAGCTTCTGTGGGGGAGGAAGAAACGTTCTTCTAGCTTCCCAGGTTCTTTTGGCTTGTCTAATAATTAAATCTACGGGAGACAGATTATTAACAAGAAAAAACTAAATATAATACATACATACACATGGGAAGCTCACATACATGAGTCAGAGACCCCACATACATACGAGGCTCAATGTCAAGGGTAAATGAGGTATATTTGATATTTTGGGCTAAGGATCACCTTAAGAATTCAGAGGGGAGAAGGATGATAAGAAGTCTGTCATGGACGTAAAGGTCTTGGGTTCAGTTCCTGGTCAAGGGCATGTACCTAAGTTACAGGTTCAATCCACAGCCCTGGATTGGGGCATGTGTAGGAGGCAACCAATTGATGTGTCCCTCTCACATTGATGTTTCTCTCTCTCTCTCCCCCCCCCCTTTTTTTCCTTCCCCTCCCTTTCACTCTCTCTAAAAATCAACAGAATATCCTTTGAAGTACTAAGAACAAAAATTAATTTTCAGTAATTAGATAGGTCATAAAAAGTCATTTCTGTTGATAATTTTCATTATGGACAAGAATCCTAATTAAAATTATTTAAGGTAGAAGTAAATTTCTTGTGAGCCTGCAGAGTCTTGTGATCTTCAGTTCAAAATAATTTAATGCCAAAGTGTCACATTTTAGTGAGGACTATTCTGAACCTCTACACTTTTAAATCTAGTTTTTGCATCTCTAAATTTGAATGATAAAGCCATTTTCAGGGTAGATAAGACTATCCTATATAATAAAAGGGTAATATGCAAATTGACCATCACCCCAACACACAAGATGGCTGCTCCCATGTGGTCAAAGATGGCTGGCAAAGGAGGGCAGTGCATGATATTCATGCACAGGGGGTAGGTGTCCCTCAGCCCCTATTACGCACTAGCTCAAGTGTCACAACTCTTCCCTGGAGTTTGATCCAGGAAATGGGCAGTTACACTGATGGAAGGGGTAAATGGATAATCTCCTTTAGCTGGGAACAGAAAGGTCCTCCTTTAAGAGGGGAGGAGTCAGAGAGAGGAAACAAATTTGGATTGCTGGTTTCGGGCCAATCCCGCTCAACACAGGAGCTCCCCTCTGGTGGTCAGTGCACTCCCACAGGGGGATCGCCAATAAGCCAGAAGCTGGGCTCACAGCTGGCGAGCACAGCGGTGGTGGTAGGAGCCTCTCCCACCTCCATAGCAGAGCTATGAATTTCCAATTGTGGGAGCAGGTCTAAACTGACAGTCAAACATTCCCCGAGGGTTCCCAGACTGTGAGAAGGTGTAGGCCGGGCCAAGGAACCCCCAACTGAGTGTACAAATTTCATGCACTGGGCATCTAGTCTCTCTATATAAAACCCTAATATGCAAATAAACCAAAGGGCACAACAACTGAACAAGTGGTTACTATGATATGCGCTAATCAGCAGTGCACGCATGCAGAACATGACTGGTGTTGGCCGCAGTGGGATGATGGAGCAGGTGAGCAGGGATGCCAGACCAAGGCAGGGCACCGGTCACTGTCATCAGAGCGAGCCTCTGGTGGTTACTGAAGTTTTTTGTTCCTGCCTGGCACTTGCACCTGCTGCCAGCGCTGTCAGTGCATGGGAGTGGTAGTGGCGGGAGTGGGGCTGCCCGCAGACCGAGGACCAGGAGCTACGGCGGGAGGTATCAGGCAGGGGCATGGAGGATGGGCTGAGACCCAACCCTGTGCCCATTATAGCCCTGCAGCCCACACACAGTTCCTTACAAATTCATGCAATGGGCCCCTAGTCATATATATATATATGCCAAAGTGACTGAACAACCGGTCTCTATGACACACTGACCATCAGGGGCAGATGCTCAAAGCCAGTGGTTAGTGCGCTCCCACAGTCAACCTCCCCTGGTCCCTCCCCGCAGCACCAGGGCTGGGACAGGGAACTGGGGGTGCGTGATGGTGGATGCAGCCCTTTTCCCAGGGGTACCGAGAGCCAGTTCTCTCCTTGAGGCTGGCGGCCAACTTTCCGTGCCCTATTTCTCCCCCTGGTTGGCAGGCCCTGCTTGGCCTACTGCCTGCTCGTTGCAGTAGCTGGGAAGGACGAGGGGGAAGGGGGGGTGGCGGGGCACCACTAATGTGTACCCTGGCCTGGCGACTGTCACCTCCTCTCCAGCCCGGCCCCGATCGGCCTGGCCCGGATCGGCCCTGCTTGCAGAATTTTGTGCACCAGGCCTTTAGTATAAAATAATCTGCATCTAGAACAGTGTTTTCTGCATAACTGAGTTCAATAAGTATTTGTTTCTTAGAACTATGTTGGCCTATTACGCACTACCTCAAGTGTCACAACTCTTCCCTGGAGTTTGATCCAGGAAATGGGCAGTTACACTGATGGAAGGGGTAAATGGATAATCTCCTTTAGCTGGGAACAGAAAGGTCCTCCTTTAAGAGGGGAGGAGTCAGAGAGAGGAAACACATTTAACTAACAGTAATCTCCATCAGCAGAGCTAATGATTCTAGAATGCTGGAGGAGTATCACACCCAAGGCTACACACCTCATTTAATCTACCTCCTGGCAGCCAAAGAAAGCTCCTGAATAGCTTTGTACAGTGCATTCAGGCTATACTCACTGATGGGACAGGCAGATTACAAACCTCTGAGTCATCCCTGATTTCACCTCTCAGCTCCTCCCCCAATTCTGGAGGTGTGGCGACTGGGCTTATGGTTTCTGATTGCATGCCACGTGTATAGAGTCACCCTACTGGAACAGCAGCTGTCTAATCAAGGAGTCACTTCACTTAATAGGTCAGCTCCTTCATGGCAAGATGGGAGAGAGCTCCTTCCAAAGATAAGGACCTGACTCACAATGTCTGACAGCCAGGATTCTCTACTGGATGGAGGCATCCTAATCACTAGAGGCTTTTTCAAACCTGCTGCCATCTTGTGAGAACTCTGCTAGTGAGTTCGCCATTATTGATAGAGGTGGGCTGTAGCTCAAAAGCTATAACTAGGATGAAAAAATATAATGAAAAAACCCTCTATCTTAAAGGGCCAAGGGAGGAAAAGTACTAATAGTATATGTAGAAAATTCTGCCAAAGCTTGCTGGTAATACTTTGGGTATTTCTAGAAGAGGATATTGGCCAAATCACTTATCAAAAATCAATTAAGCCCTGGCCAGCGTGGCTCAGTTGGCTGGAGAATCATCCTGTGACTAAGGGTCACAGGTTCGATTCCCAGTCAGGGCACACACCCAGCTTGCAGATTCAAACCCCAGTTAGGACGCATGCAGGAGGCTACCTCTCTCTCTCCCACCTTTCCTGTGGCTCTAAAATAATAAATAAATAATAAATCCTTAAAAAAAAAAAAAATCAACTAAAACTACTCTCTTCTCCCCCAGATCCTGGCAACTGTAGAATCCTATTTGGATAAGCACCTACTCAATAATATGGTTATTTCCCTCTTACTTATCTTGACCTATTATTATTATTATTATTTCACACCTAGGATCCTTACTCTACAATTGTGGGAAAAGCAAAATGTCCTTTGATCCTCCATTCCAGACACATCAGAACTTGTCCTGACACAACATTAAAAGGTTGAGAAAGATGCTCTGAGTTTAATAGAGCCCTGTCCTTCATCAACAAAAGATCAGAGCTCGTCAAGCTAGCTGAACTCAGTTGAAGCAAACGTAATGCATTAACAACTGCTAGGAAAAACCTTGTGCTACAAAGGCTTCCAATGCAGAAGGAACAGCCTGCATTAAGGAAAAAAGAACACACACTGGACAAAGGCTCCTCTCTCCCCAGAACCAGGTCAGAGAACTGAGCCATTTAATGTCTGTGCTCCACAATGGTGACATTAAAAGTCTTCCTGCACTCAATAGGCCACTTAGCAGCCTAAGCAGAGTAATCAGATTTCATACTTTGACTCCATTCAGACTCATAATTTTTTTATTCACCCTACCTGTCAGACTCATAATTTTTTTATTCACCCTACCTGAATTTTTTTATTCACCCTAACAGATTCTTGCCTAAAAGTTTGCCGACCATCTGGTAAGGAAGATAACAAAAACACCAACTCAGTTTCAGAAAAAAAAAAAATAAATAAATAAAGAGTTCTAATTCTAGCCGAGACCGGTTTGGCTCAATGGATAGAGCGTCGGCTTGGGGACTGAAGGGTCCCGAGTTCGATTCTGATCAAGGGCATGTACCTTGGTTGCGGGCATATCCCCGGTAGGGGGTGTGCAAGAGGCAGCTGATCAATGACTCTCTCATCGATGTTTCCAGTTTTCTATCTCTCTCCCTTCCTCTCTGTACAAAATCAATAAAATATATTTTAAAAAAAAAAGAGTTCTAATTCTACTTTCAGTAGAAATCCTTACTATTCTTTAACAAATATTTGCTGAACCCCTACTTATTATATGTAACACTAAGTGTATATATTTAGTGAATAAAGTATATAGGATCTCTCTCAGAAACTAGAAACTGTTCCTTTACTTCTACTAGAAGTTCTTACAAGTTTTAGCTTCTAATGCTTTGCTAGAGGGATTTACAAGAAACTTTCCTTAAGGTATTTGGGGGAGGAGGGGAAAGACCTAGGAAGACAAACCTAGCACTAATAGCCCAAAATGGTTAGTCACTTTTTAAGTCAATTTTTATTTTTTTTTTCTTTCTTTCCTTTTTTTTTTTTACCCCCCCTTAAGTCAATTTTTAAAATAATCATTAATTAAAAAACAAAAACAAATATTCACCAAGTTTGATTATATACATTCAATAAAGTTGCAAAAAATAACCCTAGCCGGTTTGGCTCAGTGGATAGAGCATTAGCCTGTGGACCAAAGGGGCCCGGGTTTGATTCTGGTCAAGGACAGGTAATTTGGTTGCAGGCTCCTTCCTCCCCAGCCGGGATCTAGGTCAGGGATCCTGCAGGAGGCAACCAATTAGTGTATTTCTCTCACATCGATGTTTCTGTCTTCCCTTCTCTCTTCAGCTCTCCCTAAAAAAAAAAAAAAATCAATGGAAAAATATCCTCAGGTGAGGATTAACCAAAAATGTTGCAAAAAATGTCTGCATGTGGCTCAAGAGAAAAGGACCACTGAGCACCCTCAGTCAACTAAGGTACTTGAAAAAAATATGAGTCTTCAGATAACAATCCATCTTTGCTGAATCAGAATCTAAAGGTAGGATTCATGAATGTGTCTTGTTCTGAACAAGCACCCCAGGTGATGATGTTTACTGTGAACTTACAGACCTTTTAAAATAATCTCATGTTAAAAGAAATATAGAAATCTGACCTAGCTGGTTTGGCTCAGTGGGTATAGTGTCTACCTGAGGACGGAAGGTTCCGGGTTCGATTCCAGTTAAGGATACATACCTGGGTTGCGGGCTCAACCCCCAGCAGGGGGGTGCAGGAGGCAACCAATCAATGATTTTCTTTCTTTCTTTCTAAATATAATTTTATTGATTTTTTTACAGAGGGAAAGGGAGAGGGATAGAGAGCTAGAAACATCGATGAGAGAGAAACCCCGACCAGCCACCTCCTGCACCCCCCCTCCCCCCCAGGGGATGTGCCTGCAACCAAGGCACACGATCCTGACGAGGCTCTCTCCACTGAGCCAAACCGGTCTTGGCCAATTATTTTCTTATCATTGATGTTTCTATCTCTTTCTTCCTCTCCCTTCCTTTCTGAAATCAATAAAAGTATATATATATATTAAAGAAATACACAAATCTAAGGAATTTGGGCAGTTGAAGGAAGAACTGAAAAAGACATTCCAAGTCAGATCCTAGGAAAGATCTATTGATAAAGTTGCCTCACTCCTGATTTAAATGTTACATCCTACTCTACCTCATAAAGCACTGAAACAGGACAGAAGGAATTAGTGTGTCTGGTTTCCTGCCTTTTGCCCACTTCTAAGAACCAGGAATGGCAGCCTTTCCTTCTCTGATTACTTCACCTTGCTCCCCACACCCAGGCATTTACCTGCTATCAATCTAAAGGCCACTATGAAGCACAGATGCAATCATGCCACCACTAGCATATGATGAGGCTTTTACTCTCCATCTTTCATCTCTGGTCCATTTATTAAGAATCAAAGAATTGCCATTACTTTGGGTATGTTGATAATCAAAGTGAGGGCACAGAGATTTGAACACGTGCTTTAAAAAGTTTTGGGCTTTAAGCCCAAGTAACATTTCACAGGACAAAAATGACTCAGTTTTGTTGAACCCCATTTCAGTCTAGGATTTATACTGGAGAGATTATGCAGTGATATAGGTCTGCAATAAAGGAACTATTGGTATTAATTTAAGTGTCTTGAAAAGGTCTAGAAACAATCTAGAAACACTCTTGGATTGATTTACTCAGTTACACAATATCCTAGCTTGAAGGAGCAATTCTTTTTTTTTTTTTTTTAATATATTTTATTGATTTTGTACAGAGAGGAAGGGAGAGAGATAGAGAGTTAGAAACATCGATGAGAGAGAGTCATCGAACAGCTGCCTCTTGCACACCCCCTACTGGGGATATGCCCGCAACCAAGGTACATGCCCTTGACCGGAATCGAACCCGGGGCCCTTCAGTCCCCAAGCCGACGCTCTATCCATTGAGCCAAACCGGTCTTGGCTGAAGGAGCAATTCTTAATGGATAAGTAAATAACTAGGTTTGGCTAAGTCACATTGGCGTTGAGTCCAGAAGTGGTGCACACCACTTTGGCTCAGTCGGCCTGCAGACTGAAGGGTCTCAGGTTTGATTCCTAGTCAAGGGCATGTACCTTGGTTGTGGGCACATCCCCAATAAGGAGTGTGCAGGAAGTAGCTGATTGGTGTTTCTCTCTCATCGATGTTTCTAACTCTCTATTTCTCTCCCTTTCTCTCTGTAAAAAAATCAATAAAGTAAAAAAAAAAAAGAAAGGAGTCCAGAAGTGGCCCTGGCCGAGTAGCTCAGCTAGTTAAAGTTCGCCCAGATACACCCAAGTTGTGTATCAATCCCCGTCAGGGTGCATACAAGCAACCAATGAATGCATAAATAAGCAGAATAACAAGTAGATTTCTCACTCCCTCCCTTCCTCTTTCTCTTACCAAAAAAAAAAAAAAAAAAAAGTCCAGAGTGTGTTGATGGCCCTATTCCAATTCCCAGCTCAGATCACCTGAGAAAAGACAGTATTTACATCACAAAGCTAAGCCACCACCAGCTAAAACTAAAGCCATTGCTTAGTATGAATTCATTTAGATAAGCAAGAAGTCAATATCCAGGTTCTGAGTTAGTCTACCTCTCCAACTCAGGTGTTGATTAAATTATACGATTGTGGGGAGGGTTAAACAACAGAATGACTAACATTTGTATCTCCTAGCAAAGTTTAAAAATATCTCTTCTCAGAAAAGTGAAACTATATCTGACCTTGAAGATCAAAGTGGTATGTATGGGCCAGTTCTCCCAGGTCAGACTATTTTTGCCTTCTAAAGCCTACTTTCATAGCAACAATAAAATTGAGTAGCAAGTAAGCTGCAGGGTAATCTGGAAAGCTCAGGCTGGTGCTAGCAATGCTGAGAGGCTTCTTGGTATCCTGGTCTTTCTGCTTAGAGATCAGGAATTTTTCAGATCTGAGTCGTTAGGTTTTGCTACTTTTAAGGGTCAAAAGCCTTCTAATGGCTTTCTTTTTACACGTTTCTGGGATCCTCAAGTCCATCTGCAATAGGAAAGTAAACAAAATAAAAATGATACTACAGGTATGTAATTCTGTCTTCCCAAAAGCTTTCTGAGGGCCTTAAAGAGACCCTCAAAAATATTTTAAAAATATTTTTAAAAGGTAAATTCTAAAGCCTTTTTCAAATTCACTGCAGGGAAAGACCATCTGGTCTGGGTTAGCAGCTCTGCAACTAATTATGGTGCTCCCGATCCTGCCAAAACACTATCTAGAACTTGCTTCATGTCCCAAGAGGCTCCCTTACCCCGTTCCCTGGCAGGAGAAGCAACAGTCAAAATAAGACAAGTATCTCCCAAATAATCAGCTGCCATCAGTGCAAAACCCACAGGCTTCATCTCATGTGCCAACCTTGCAAGATAACCCGTAGCAAGCTAAAAACCACCCTAAGACTTCCCCTAACTTCAGATATTGGCGGCTTCAATCTGTCTGCAGAAGAGGAAGTATAAATTCTTTACAGGATTCAAGGTCACTTGTGGGACTGTTCCTGCTTGGATTAGCGGGCTGGGACTCCCTCAGCACAGCTGCTTCTGTTTAAAGGGCCATGTAACCCAGAGACAAAAGTGCCGGCAACTTGAAATTGAAAGCACCATCACCTGCAACAATACTCCTATGATCCAAAAGGCAACAAAAGGCAACTCTGAGGAGGGAAGGTATGTATGGGGAGGGGAGGGGCAATGGTAAGATATGTACACAGATAATAATTTAATTTAAAAAACTAAGGGGAAAAAAATAGTCAAGTAAAGCCCCCTTCCCCCCCAAATGAGAAGGATGTTTCCTAGATAGACTTAAGAGCAACAGCAAAAACAAAAACAAAAACAAAAAACCTAGGTGATCAGATAGTAGGGTTGGTCATATGACCTTGGGAATACTATACCCTACCCAGTATTTTCATTTGACGGCCTGCTGTCCGGAGAAAAAGTCCTCCTGTTTCTGTCTCCAATCATAGGCCATAACCATGCCTACGTTACAGGGGCGCACCCGGCCCAAGCCCTGCCACACAGGGTGCATGGAAGCGTCTCAAGGACAAAGACGCCCGTTCCTCTAGCAGAAACTGGGCATGAACGGCTTCAGTCATTGGGATGGAGAAATGGAAAGCAGGCAGTCAGGAACGGGTCAGACCCTCCCATACAAAACAGAAGCCAGAATTAACGACCGCTTCAGCTCCGGCCCAGGCAGAGGGAGCAGCACATCTGCTCACCCGGCCACTCCTCTTACACACCCCCGTCCGCTCCCTCAAAAGACTCTTCCCCAACTCCGGCGGAACACACCCAGGTTCCCTACAGGCGAGTCCTGCTCCCAGGACCTCGCACCACCCCCTCCCACCATGAAAGGGCGGGTGGGCAGCACACGGTCCGGCCTCCTCGAGCGCCCCAGCCCGCACGCCGCGGGCGAGCAGCGCTCCCTTCTGCTTCGGGGGCCGGAAGGCCAGCCTCGCACATGGCTCCGGAGCGCCCGGCGGGCCTGGCGGCCAGCCAGGGGCAGGGCCCCTTTAAGGCGCGCCGGGGTGCGTGTGGGGAGGGGAGGGAGACCCCGGGCCGGCGGGCCCGCAGTCTCGTCGGCCCCACCCTGCGCTCCCTCCTGGAGTTGCTCACCTTGGCTCCGAGGAGCCGGGCGGCCGCAGTGAGTAAAGCCATTGGCGGGAGAACGCCGGGATCTGACGGGGAGGCAGGGCGGGGAGCGAGCTGCGGCAGGAACGGGAGCCTCCGCCGCTGCACCAGACGCCGCGCCGACGGGTGAACAAGGTTGAAAGGAGGCGGCCGAGGGAAAGGGTAGACGAACCGGCGGCGGCGCCCAGCCCGGGGTCCTCGGCTAGGCCCCGCCTCCTGCCCGGAACCCGCGGCCGCGGCTCCCAGGGACCGGGCGCGGGCGCGGCCATTGGCCGGGCGCGGAGGGGGGCGGGACCTGACTGGCTGACGGCGGCTGCGGCGGGGAGGATTGGGCCGCCCCGGTAGGCTAACGCAGGGTGGATCCGGGCGGGAGGGAGAGCAGCTTGTAGGTGGCTAAGAATGTGCCTGAGAACTCAGTTAACTTTCCTCTTGGGCTTTTTGCTTGCCCCTGACACATTTGGGGTTAGTTCTTGGGCGACTATGAGAGGAAAGGCCTCAAGGACATAGACCTTGGAAGGTCCTCAGAAGCCAGCCCCGTAATATATTAGCGCGGCAACTGACCAGTACCCACTCCTGCCTCTTTCTAGGATGTCTTTGGTCAATGACTTTCTAGGATGTCTTTGGTCAACGACTTAATGGCCATAGAGGTGACATAATGCCAGAGTTAGCTTTCTAACAGACTCCCCCCCGCCCCCCCTCCGCCCCCCATGAGCTGAAGAAGGAAAGAAAAGTCAGGAGCCTGAATATCCAGTGCTCTTTGTGCTGTCAGTTCTATTTAGTGCCAGAAAATCCAAGTCTTACAAATGCTCCCTTAATATGGGAGTGTGCAGCACAGGCCAGAGCCGCTGGGCCCCGGGCACGAGTCTCTGCTCCTCCAGTCACCTCACCCCCTAAGCCGGCTCCCTCTACTTCTAGCCATAAGATGCAGACAAAACCCTCATCCAAAATCAGGCTTTAGGCACCCTCCCCTTTTTTTTTTTTTTTTTTTTGTCATATCACTCCCATTGGGCCTCTGTACCCCATCTCCTACTTGGCTGTCTTTTATCCACTTATCCCTTGCTCCCCAGAGACCATTAAGTGACACATGGCCCTAATGTGATCTCCCACACCACTCTTGACTAACTCCTCTGGGCAGACAAGACCTCAGGACCTTACTACCTCCCAAAGCCTCATGTCATTGACCCAAGGGCAGAAAGGGAAGTGACTCAAGGACCTGGGCATCTTATCTACAAACCTAAGCTCCAAGTAAACAGTCCTCTATCTCCTCACGTAGCAATAACACGTTTCAGAGGTCTCAGTACCATCTAAGCCAGGTTTCAATAGACTTAGTTTACGAGTTTATAAAGAACCTAGTTTATAGCTTGGACTTGAGAAAAGAGACAGAAAACCATTCTTTTTTTCTTACCAAGTTTCCTCATACCCAACTGCACACCTACCAACCAATGCTCCTCTGGACTGGGGATCATGTGTAGGTCTTAGGAAAGAACGTAATAAAGATGAGCCAAGCAGTGCCCCAGAGGAGCAGTAACCTCTGCTACCTGGCGGTGACTTCAAAGCTCTACTGATCAATATTTGAGCCCAATTTAGCATCTCACAGAGGATTTCCTCTTAACCCTAGAATAGTCTGACCCTGTTTCTTCTCTCTGGTTAATTATCCACAGAGACTAGCCAGCAGACCAGAGGACTGAACTCCAGTGCCCCAAGAGACAGGAGGCATTTTCAGTGTGAGGCGAGCAAAGGGATAAATACTGAGTGGCCATCAAGGTAACCTATTCTGGCTCTCTAGTGACTGGAGGGAGGATGGGGAAAGTCATGATCTAAGCCCTTTGACACAGTGTCCTGGATTTTACTGTCATGAGGACTATATGGACTTTGTTTTGAGGTTGTTTCATCCTGACACTGCTATAAGGCCAAAGGGAAAGCCCAAGGAGCAAGTGAACGGAAAGGTATGTCACAGGAGCTGGCTTATAGTCTTCTTCTGAAAGTGGATAGGAAGGACCTGGGGAGGTGGGAAGAAAATTAAGGGAGCCCTTTCCAGGTAGCTTAGTTGGTTAGAGTGTTGTCTCAATACAGCAAGGTTGAGGGTTCGATCCCCAGTCAGGGCATATATAAGAAGCAACCAATGAATGCATAAATAATTGAAACAACAAATAAATGTTTCTCTCAAAAAAAAAAAAAAAATCCGCCGAAACCAGTTTGGCTCAACGGTAGAGCGTCAGTCTGCGGACTGAAAGGTCCTGGGTTCGATTCCGATCAAGAGCATGTACATTGGTTGTGGGCACATCCCCAGTGGGGGGTGTGCAAGCGACAGCTGTTCGATGTTTCTCATCGACATTTCTAGCTCTCTCTCTCTCTCCCTTCCTCTCTGTAACAAATCAAAAAAATATATTTAAAAAAATCCATCAATCGAAAAAACAAAAACAAGTAAAAAAGGAAGTTAAGAGAAAAGGATTGGTGAGTTCTAGGACCCAGATACAATAAGTGCCTGAGAACTGAAGTGGACAAGAGAGAAGGCTGAGCACTGAGGTCATCCTGACCTTGAGAGGACTTCTCTAAATAGACAAAGGCAATAGTGCCCTCTGGTGGCCAAGAATAAGTGGGAGAACACAGCCTAAACTTAAACTATATCAGTAAAACCAACTCCTGTATTTAAGGGGTAATGACTAAAATTTATTGAATACGGTACTTACTATTTACAGATACATGCATTGTCTCAATCCTTGCAACTCTAAGGGATGTAATTAATACTAACATCTCTACAAAGGAGGAAATAAACATTTAGATAAGTATGTTTTTCTGTATTTAAAAATATTTTAAAAGGTGCCCGGACACAGTGGCTCAGTGGCTGAGCATCGACTTATGAATCAGGAGGTCGCAGTTCAATTCCCAGTCAGGGCACATGCCTGGGTTGCAGGCTCAATCCCCAGTGGGGTTCGTGCAAGAGTTATCAGATCAAGGATTCTCTCTCGATCATTGATGTTTCTACCTCTCCCTCTCCCTCTCTGAAATCAATAAAAATATATTTTAAAAAATAAAAGGTAAGGAACTACTGCCCTGGCCAGTGTTGCCCAGTAGGCTGAGCATTACCCCATGCACCAAGAGGTCACCGGTTTCAGTCTTGATTCCTGGTAGAGGTGACTGATTAATGTTTCTCTCTAAAGTAATAGTAATAATTAATAATAATAATAATACATTTAAAATAAGAACTATAGTCTTACTTATCTGTAAAAACCTTTATATACCCATACTTGAAAATATGCTAAATGGTGATCCGCTCAGAAAACTTAAAGGTAAGGAGACAAACATTTAGCACCTAAAATGACCAAGGGTATAGAATGGGCTTCTTACACAGAATAATCAGTTTGGGGAAAATGGCTGAGTTTTTTCACTAATAGATTATTATAATCAGAGGGCACACATTCAAACTTTTAGGTAGTTTTTAAATAAAAAAAAGTACAACTTTTCACAGCCACTGGGGACTATGCAAGTCATTACAGAGAGCAAGGTTTAACAGAAAGACCACTGGTCTAGGGATAAGATGATCACTAGGGTTGAAGTCTTGGTTCCCTTCTGACTAGCAAGCTCAAACTCATTGAGCTTAGCTTCTTCATCTGTAAAATGGGTGCAGCATCTTTTAAAAAATGTATTTTTATTAACTTCAGAGAAGGGAGAGGGAGAGGGAGAGGGATAGAAACATCAATGAGAGAAAATCGATTGGCTGCCTCCTGAACCTCCACCACCACCCCACCGCCCACCACCACCCCCCGCCCAGCCACAATTGGGGATTAAGCCTGAAGATGGGAATCAAATCTGTGACCTCCTGGTTCATGGGTGGGTGCTCAATCACTGAGTCACACCAGCCAGGCACATCTATTTCCTAAGAGTTGTAAAATTAAATCAGAATGTGTATGTCCTTGTTATGTGAGTAGTCAACATATGCAGTAGGTCCACTTATACGTGGTTTTTTTCAGTTAAATATCCAGTCAGCCTTTTGTATCCCCAGGTTTCACATCCACAGATTCAACCAACCACAGATCTGCAGTTGGGACTGGTGGATGCAGAGGACCAAGTAAATATATGCATTGTTCTATGCCTTTTCATATAAGGGATTTGAGCATCTGCATATTTTAAAAAATATATATTTTATTGATTTTTTACAGAGAGGAAGGGAGAGAAATAGAGACCTAGAAATGTCAATGAGAAAGAAACATCGACCAGCTGCCTCCTGCACACCTCCCACTGGGGATGTGCCTGCAACCAATGTACATGCCCCTGACCGGAATCGAACCTGGGACCCTTCAGTCCGCAGACCGATGCTCTACCACTGAGCCAAACCGTTTTTGGCACATTTATATACCGTATTTTCTGGCGTATAAGACGACCCCCCAATTTTACAGTTAAAACATAGGTTTAGGCCTATATTCGCTGTATAAGACCACCCCCCACTTCCGAGGCAACACCAGTTCTTTTTTTAATAGACCGCCTCTCTGACTCTGGCCAGTCTGAGCAGGCTTTTTACTAGAACACAGTGTACATGTTCTGTACCCAAAGCCACACTGTGTTCTAGTAAAAAGCCTGCTCAGATTGGCCAGAGTCAGAGAGGCGGTCTATTAAAAAAAGAACTGGTGTTGCCTCGGAAGTGGGGGGTAGTCTTATACAGCGAATATAGGCCTAAACATATGTAAACTGTGAGTGCGTCCAGGGTTAACTGTAAAATTGGGGGGTCGTGTTATACGCCGGAAAATACGGTGTGTGTGTGTGTGTGTGTGTGTGTGTATATTATTTCAGAGAGGAAGGGAAAGGGGTAGATAGAAACATCAATATGAAAGAGAATCATTGATTGGCTGCCTCCCGCATGCCCCCCCAATGAGGATCAAGCCCACAACCCGGGAATGCGCCTTTGACTGGAATTGAACCCAGGACCCTCAAGTCTGCATGTCGATGCTCTATCCACTGAGCCAAACCAGCTAGGGCTCATCTGCATATTTTGGTGTCAGTGGGAACCAGTCCCCCAGGGACACCAAGGAACAACTCTAGCTAAATTTCCAAAGTTGTTTGTGGATATTCAACTATGTGGAGATTGGTCCCCCTTACCCCCACATTATTCAAAGGTCAACTGTACCAGTTCCCTGCTATTGATCCCAGTTCTGTGTTTAAAGGAATCTTGTTTCGAGAGATCCAAGATGGCTGCTCGGGTAGACATCTAACCGCGGCAGCACACAACAATTTCAATGGAATACAATTAAAATGTAGAGTGGACATTGCCCAGAGCTACAGGTAGTCGACTGACTGAAAATTCTACAACAAGAAGGAAAGAGAAAACCAGAAGGAAAATCAGAGGAGCTGAAAAAAAGCCTAAGGTACGGAGACATGCTGCGCGCCCGCCCGCACGCGCACACAGAGAGGTCGCAGCCGGAGAGGAGGAAAGGGCTGAGTGCTGCCTGGCGTTCCATAGCAGGAAGGAAATAAAACCCCCAGCCTGGGCTGAACCCCCGAACCGGCAGCGCTGAGCCCCAGTTATGGGCCAGACCCTGGGGACCCAGGCTCCGGCAGGGGGAGACGGGGCTGTGAGGCTGAATCCCAGAAGAGCAGCGAAAAGCAGGGCCCCCGGAGTCGCGCGCAATGCTCACGCAGAGGACTGAATGTTGACTCTGATGCTGGATTACCCTAGCCGGAAGAAACAAGGCCTCCGGCAGCGCTGAGCCTCAGTCCAGACTGCTCCAAACCCCAGTTCTGGGCCAATCCCTGGGGACCCAGACTCAGGCAGAGGGAGACGGGGCTGTGAGGTGGAGTCTGGGGAGAGTGGCGAAAGGCCGGGCCTCTGGACTTGCGTACACTGCGCGCAGAGGACAGTCTGTTGACTCTGATGCTGGACTCCCCTAGCGGGAAGGAGAAAAAAAGCTCCGGGCTGGGGGAACGCGGTGGGGAGCGGGAGCCCCTGCCGGACGCCAGCCAACCGGGCACTAGCAAGGAGGCGGGCCCCGGGGCCCCTGGGGGCGTGGGTGCCCCTGAGCCTTCCACCGCTGAGCGCGGGCAATGGAGCCAAGGCCAGGGGCTGCTTCCTGGGCGGCGCCGTCCCCAGCAACAGGCTGAAGCAGCACAGGAGCCCGTGGAGAACAAAGGGGTGCTATAGGCCAACCTGCTGAGCTCCCAGGACAAGGAGGAAGAAACCAAAGAAGTTCTCAATGTGAAGAAATCAAGTGAGAGCAAAAGATAGTAAAATTACTTAAGAAAGAATACAAAGAAGTTCTTGAAAAATCAAAGACTAAGTCAGAACTCAACTCAACAGCCAACATTGCAACATAAATGCGTTTAAAAAAAGAAAAAAAGAAAAAAAAAGGATAGAATGTTGGAACAGCGGCAGCCAGGCCTATAGTGGCCAGGCACAAGGCAGTGGCAGCCAGGTCCGAAGCAGCAACGGCCAGGCCCCAGAGCAGCAGCAGCCAGAACCAGAGCATCAACAGCCAGCACTGGAGCAGCCAGACCTGGGGCAGTGGCAGCCAGGCCTGAGGCAGAGGCGGCCAAGCCCAGGGTGGCCAGTCCAGGAACACCCAGACCCGGAGTGGCCGGACCCAGAGAAGCCAGGCCCAGAGCAGCCGGGGTGGGAGCAGCCAGACCCAGAACAGCAGTAGCCAAGCCCAGAGCATCCAGGTCAGGAGTGGCCAGGCTCGGAGTGGCCAGGCCCGGAGCAGCGGCTGCCAGGCTGGGAACAGCCAGGCCCGGGGGAGCAGCCGGGTCGGGTGCGGCCAGGCCCGGAGCAGCGGCTGCCAGGCTGGGAGCGGCCAGGCCCAGGGGAGCAGCCGGGTCGGGTGCGGCCAGGCCCGGAGCAGCGGCTGCCAGGCTGGGAGCGGCCAGGCTCGGAGCAGCGGCTGCCAGGCTGGGAGCGGCCAGGCCCGGAGCAGCAGCAGCCAAGTCCAGAGCAACTAGGTCGGGAGTGGCAGTGACCAGACCCGGAGCTGCTGGTTGTGGAACAAACCAGAGCGACAGAGGCCAGGCCCTGAGCAGCCAGGCCCGGAACAGTTCGCTCCTCACCTGCCCCTGCCCCTGCCCCACCGGCTGCCTCTCAGACATGGCTGGAAACTTTCGTGGGAACTTGAGGGTCTGCTGAATCAAGTGATGAAGGCTTAGATCTGGATGTGTTTAGTTAGTATAGGGATGGGGTGTTGATCTGTGAGTGCCTTGGGTGGAGCCTGGATGAGGCTAGTTGACCTATTGGGAAATGTCTTTTGTGTGAAGTGTATCATTGGGCATGTGGAGGTATTATTGATATGAGAAAATGCTAAGTAACTGATTTACTATCTGAAAAGGGATTTACTATCGGGGAAAGGGAGGGAAGAAGAGACTGAACATAAACTGTGCACCTATGGATGAGGACAATGGGGGATGGGGAGGGTGTGGAGGATGGGGTGGGAACCTAGTGGAGGGGGGAAGAAATGAGAAACCTTTGTAATAATATAAACAATAAAGATTGATTTAAAAAAATAAAATAAAGGAATCTTGTTTCTATTATTTCTTTTTATTTAAATTTTTTAAAATTGATTTTAAGAGAAACATCGATTGGTTGCCTCCCGTATGTGCCTAACCAGGGATTGAACGCACAACCTAGGCATACGCCCTGACTAGGAATTGACCCAAAACCTTTTGGTGCTGGGGATGATGCTTAACGCAACTACACCAACCAGGGCTTGTTCCTGTTTGAATGTTTTTTAACAGCACAAAAACCCTCTGAAACTTATTTTTTTTTAATTTATTATCTGTGTATATATCTTACCATTGTCCCCCACCGCCATACATACCCTCCCTCTTTCTAAAACTTATTTTTATTTATTTATTTATTTTTAATATATATTTTATTGATTTTGTACAGAGAGCAAGGGAGAGAGTTAGAAACATTGATGAGAGTCATCGATCAGCTGCCTCCTGCACACCCCCTACCGGGGATATGCCCGCAACTAAGGTACATGCCCTTAACTGGAATCGAACCCGGGACCCTTCAGTTCCCAAGCCGATGCTCTATCCATTGAGCCAAACCGGTTTCGGCCTGAAATTTTTAAAAGACTGGTTTTTCACATAGTAAATTTTCTTAGTCACATACAGATATCATTTAACACTGGCTTTGGGAATGTTTGAATTTTATCATCTCTGATAAATTCATTTAGAAGGCATCTAAAGCTTCAAGTATAACCAGATATGCAAATTGAGTATAAGCTCTATCAAATACAGTGAGCCTCCAGAAGCGTTTAGTAAATTAACGGGTTCCTGTGGTAATTTATGGTATGAATTAAGAGATGTACAAAGTATATCCTCCTGACTTCTGAGGATCAAGCCAAAGACGATCACATCCACTCTTCCCTTTGTTGGACACATCCCAATGTAACAAAGGCAAAGACATGGTGTGGGAGAGTTCTTAACAGCTGTACCCTGACAAACTAGCAAGGTGCATCTCATGTAATTTTTTAAAAATATATATTTTATTGATTTTCCACAGAGAGGAAGGGAGAGGGATGGAGAGTCATAAACGTCAATGAGAGAGAATCATCAACCAGCTGACTCCTGCACACCTCCTGTGGGATGTGCCCGTAACCAATGTACATGCCCTTGACCGGAATCGAACCTCTGTCCAGTGAGCCAAACTGGTTCTGGCATCTCAAGTAATTTGTTACTGATTAACATTAAATTTTATTAAAACTTGTGGATAATTATTTTTTAAATTAAAAGTTTCAGGTTCCCTATTTGACTACTCATATTAACGGACAGAACCCTGGGCATACTCACAGGGTTATGAAACGTGAACATTATCCATGTGCATCACAGAAGACAGAGGGCTAGAAAGCTGCTCTGTGAAACTGATTTGATTGGATACAGCATTTCTTATCAATGATAAGAGAAGAAATTAACACCAGATTTTGAGTTCAGTTGTCGTCTAATTTCAGGGTACTTGCTCTAAGCTACATCCTGTGTTAGATTTCATAGGAATCATGGTATAAGAAAGCTTTGTTGAATACATTCATTCTGTGTGTAAGGTAATAAGAGGGGGGGGGGGGAGACAAAATAGAAGCTAGTTCACAGCTATATCAGGTCACATTAACTTTTGGAAACAGCGAATACTAGATCCATTTTGTCACTCAGTTTATAACTTCAGAACCTGTGGTCTCTCCGGGTCTTTTCTTCACATGTAAAACGGGGAGAGGTGGACTGGATGACCTTCAGAGTCCCTTTAGATCCTCAAACGCTTAATTTAAGAAGTCTCTGAGATATTTATTCAGGTTCTCTCTGAGGCTTTCCTGAGACAGAAATGTTCCATTTCAAACCTAAGACAGCCACATCTCAGAATCAGGTATTTAAAAAGCTCCGCAAAGGAGGTGTCCTTTGTTTTCATCATATGCCCCAGAACAAAATCTCTATATAAAGTGAGGACAGACGTATAGGCTAGATTGACAATAGCTAACGATGAAGATGAAAAGGATATACTTTAGTGTTGCTATTGGCATCAAATCTAAAAACATAGGCCATCAAATAAGGCCTTTCATTAAATAACATTCCTTACCTAATTTCTCCCTATCTGAAAAAGCCCTTACTTTTCAGCTGGGTTGATCACATCCATTTTCCCCTTCCTGAATGCTCTTGATCCCTCAGTCTGGAAGGGCAGGGAGGAAAGAATAATGCATGTCCATTATTTCCTTGGAGACCAAAGTGTTTTACTTCATGTTTCATCAGAATGAGCACTTGTAATTTCTAGAATCCTATACACCACATACTTACTATGTTCTTTTGCTTATTCACAAAGAGTGTTCTCTTTTCTCCACAATTAAGCTTGAAACACGTTTGAGTAGGCGCAGAATAAATGTGTATCTAGTCTGTGAGTGCAGCAGGGATCTCAGATGGCGAAAGAATGAGAGCTTCAGGCTCCTCCCACCTTCATGCCATACCATTCCCAAAGCTCTTCCTACCCTTCGCTTTTATTTCCTGTCTGAACCCCCTATCTTCAAACCTAATTCTAAGGACCAATTCTGGACATGAAAAGACAACACAGTTCATCCTTTTACTTTCATATTTTTTCAGTTCATTTCAGTATAAACATAATATAAATGGCATTGCCACCTTTTCCCCTCCTGGGGGTGATCCATCAAGCTTGTCCGTCGGGGCCGCTCCAGTGGTTCACAGCTCATCATGCGGTACACGCAGGGCATGGTCACACAGATCTGCAAGCAGCACATAACAGTTGGAAAGAAAATGCCACCCTTACAGTGATATATTCCACTATTAAGAAAATACCCCCACCCGGGGGAGCAGCCGGGTCGGGTGCGGCCAGGCCCGGAGCAGCGGCTGCCAGGCTGAGAGCGGCCAGGCCCGGGGGAGCAGGCGGGTCGGGTGCGGCCAGGCCCGGAGCAGCAGCAGCCAAGTCCAGAGCAACTAGGTCGGGAGCGGCAGGGACCAGACCCGGAGCAGCTGGTTGTGGAATGAACCAGAGCAACAGAGGCCAGGCCCTGAGCAGCCAGGCCCGGAACAGCTCGCTCCTCGCCTGCCCCTACCCCACGGCTGCCTCTCAGACATGGCTGGAAACTTTCGTGGGAACTTGAGGGTTCTGCTGAATCAAGTGATGAAGGCTCAGATCTGGATGTGTTGAGTTAGTTTAGGACTGGGGTGTTGATCTGTGAGTGCCTTGGGTGGGGCCTGGATGAGGCTGGTGGACCTATTGGGAAATGTCTTTTGTGTGAAGTGTATCATTGGGCATGTGGAGGTATTATTGATATGAGAAAATGCTAAGTAACTGATTTACTATCTGAAAAGGGATTTACTATTGGGGAAATTGAGGGAAGAAGAGACTGAACATAAACTGCACCTATGGATGAGGACAATGGGGGATGGGGAGGGGGCAGAGGGTGGGGTAGGAACCTGGTGGAGGGGGGAAGAAATGAGGAACCTTTGTAATAATATGAACAATAAAGATTGATTTAAAAAAATAAAAAATAAAAAAAATTAAAAAAAATAAAATTTAATAGGCCAAAAGAAAAAAATAAATAAATAAAATAAATAAAAAAAAGAAAAAAGAAAAAAAGAAAAAGAAAATACCCCCAAATCAAACTGATACACACACCAACCACCATTTTTCAGAGCTTATGTTTTTTTTTTGTTTGCTTGTTTTACTCCTCATCTGAGGACATGCTTAAGAGAGAGGAAGGAAAGAGGAAGGGAGGGAGAAGGGGGGGCATTGATCAGATGTGCCCCAATGAGGAATCGAACCGGCAACCTTGGATGCTCAACCAACTGAGCAACTCTGGCAGGGCCAGAGCATATGCTTTTAAATGGCAAAACATTCCCATTATCCCCTGACTTGTACCTCATGAGGGAGCCACAAATTCTGAAAGCTGACAGGAAGAGAATGAATAGGAACAACCCAAATCCCTAAGCCATGGGTAATGTACGCCAACTCCTGAGAGCTAGTATCAGGGGTAGGGAGGACCCGATTCCACAGGGCTGTGAGGACAAAAGGTAAAGTGGGAGCAGCTTACCTGTTCGCTTACTACAAAGTTTGTCTTTAATATTGTCAGCCTCTCGCGAAAAGAATTCAATGAGTTCATCCTCATATTCCTCCACAATGGTCTCACACTGCAACCCCCGGAAGACACGAGTGAGAGAAGGCAGCAAGAGGAGAGAAGAGAACCAGGACATTAATCCTGTTTTCCACTCGGGCTCTCCAATAGCTCCCCTCATTTCTAAGAACCAGCTACCCACGCCCATAGCTCACCGCAAACTTGAGTGTGCCTCGGATGTCCGAATCAATGCGGATGCCCTCTAGATTCACACCATTGGGTTCTCCGTTCCGGTTCACTACACGTATGTAAATGTTTCGGTGGGTGTCAGGGTCAATCTGTTCCCCGTACTCCTTCATCCGGTCACATACTTCCTCCAGCAGCTCCGTGAGGTGGGCCTCTGAGCGAGCATAGGGCACCTAGAAATGTCCTCAGCCTTGGGTCACTCTCTTCTGCCTCTGTGCATTAGTAATTTACATCATCCTTTTCCTTCCAAAGCTAGCTCAACCAACCTAGTGTAAAAAGCCTGCCTTCTATAAAAACAGTATGGGGTGTTTTTTTTTAATTCCAAAGTGTTTTCAAATACTGTATGTAGTCTTATTTTACCCCAAATACAAGCCCAAGATATAAAATTAGTGCCATTAGGTCCAAATTATATAAAGATACCTCTTTGATATTAACCCTGGTCAACTATGTGTTCTTTTCCTTTGAATTCCTTTAATTTTTATGGATGTAAGATAATGATTTTTTTTTTGTATTAAAATGAGACTAAAACCTGCCCTCAGTAGAACATTAGAAAGGTAGCATAGGTTTTGAAAATAACTATTAAATCATTTCACAAGCATTACAACATTTACATTTCCTTATTGTTCGTTAGGTACGACTTTATTATATGTGCTATGTTTTCATCTAAAATAAATTTCCTAAATATAAGAATGAGAACGTCTATTTCTTTTTTGAGTGAATATGTGCATACCATATTGCCACCGTGAAAACATGAGTCGCATGGATTAAGCATGCGGAGAGAGGGCTGATCAGGGTTCTGGTCTGCTAACAGCTTCTTCAGCAGAAGCAAAGTGGCAAGGCTTGGAACCAGGAAGCAAGTGCACAGGGAATGTCTCCGACCTCTTCCAAATGAGACGGCCTATCTTTTAGATACCTCCCTGGGTCAATGTTTTCTTCATTTCTATTAAACCAAGCTCCTTAATTAATTGAGTCCTCATTCAACGTTAGCGTGAGCTACTTTATTTGGGCTAACAGTAACAGTTACCTCCACCACCGACTGGCTGCCATCGGGGTTGATTCGGAAAGAGCCCATCTGAATGGTCTTCTTGGGATCCACCTGGGCAATTTCCCACTCTAGTTCGTCCACCAGGGCCCTGCAAGCTGGCGCGCCGGGAGAGGAAGTGGAGGGAGGGGGAAAGAATCAACCTAGGGATTTCCATTCATTCTGGTCCAGACTTCGGGTCTCACGTCCTCCCGACGCTCTGCACTCCCCACCCTCCTCCTGCGGCTCCTCTTTGTGTCTTTACCTCCACAGTGCAGGTCCTGGGCCGTCCGAGCCCAGGCAGCGCCCAGCAGGGCCCCCACAAGCAGGGCCAGCCGTCCCCAGCCTCTCATCTCTAACGCAGTGGGGCCGCTTCACCTGGGTTTGGGTGGAACACCGCGTAAACGTGAGGAGCCCTTCCGTCCCCCACCACCCCTCTTCCCAAGGCCTCCACAGGCCTCCGTGTGGGCTCTCCTTTCCAGGAAACGGCCGGGACACACAGGGGGCTCCTCGGGGCGGCGCCGGAGGCCCCGGGCTGCCTCGGGCAGTGGGTCTGGGCTCGGCCGCGGGCACCGTGCGGACCGGAGGCCGGGTGTCCGCCTCGGCGTCCTGTGCGGGGCTCACCGCGCTGAGGCCGAAGGCTGGGGGCTGAGCGCGGACCGGGGGCGCGGCCGCCGGCGGAGCTGCTGCGGGAGCGGGAGGCCGCGGGGCGTCCGGCGGGGAGCGCGCTCGGACCGCGGCTGTGTGGCTCCCGCTGCGGACCTGTACCCGCCTCCCGCCTATCAGCTGCCTCCTCCGCGGGCCGGCCCTCCCGAGGCCCCGCCATTGCCTCCGCGCCGCCCACCCCGGCCCCCGCGCCACGCACCCACCCCGCCTCTGCTCCCGGGGCCGCCGTGCGCGGCCGGACGCCGCGCGGTGTCTCACGCTGGGTCCGGGCTGCAGCACCGGCTGCGGGAGCGGGGTGCCCGGGCTTCCCGGAGGCCGCCTGAGCAGCTCCCCGCACCTCAGTGGGCGCCTGAGCGGGGCTCCGATCCTCTGCGGGGCCGGCCACGCCAGCGCCGGACCCCGGACCCGCTCTCTAGTCTCGCGCGAACAGGCAGGTTAGGAACGACTCCCAGCAGCGAGGACCGGGGGACCGCAGGACCCGGACCTGCGTGGCGAGCAGCTCCACGTGACCACTAGGGGTCAGCCGAAGACCAGGAGCGGCCTGCACCCGGACAGGCCTGGAGGGGGTGTGGAGGCGGCCCGGCGCTGTGTGCCGGGACCTTCAAAAACAAAGGTGCACTGTGCCGACAAGAAGCCCGTTTCATATGTATTACTTTTGTAATACTTTCAACAAAAACAAAAAGCTTATTTCAATGCCCTGGAAACTACGTCTCCCAGGGAGCACCGCAGCACCACGCAGACCTTTTGTTAGTAGCCACAGGTTTTAAGATATCCTGGGACTGGAGTTTGTCAGCTTCTCCACTCTCCTTCCACAGTTAACTGGTCAGTCCTACTCTACGTCTTAAAATAAACAGCATTGACCTAAGATTATCCAGGTCAGACATTAATTGTACTCCTCCAATATCCTTAACTTTGGACTCCACAGAGCTTTACCTTCAATTCTAGGTGGGAATTTAAAAGCCTTAGATTTTTCCCAGTTATAATAGACAACACAGAAAGGAGATGCTCCAAAGAGCATCCCACACTCGCAGGTCTCCAATGAGATAGATGACAGTCAATAACATTTTTGTGTTTATTTTATAAAACATGCAGTTTAAAACAAAACTTTAAAAAATAACAAGAAATCAAAATTTGTAACAGGAGAGTGGAGTGGATGGAAGACAGATGCTTTTCAGCTGTCGGCAGGAAGGAAGCCAAAAGCCAAGCTTTGTCTTGGACTCAAGGCCCTTTTGGCAACGATGGTGTTGGCAACACTGGTTTGCTAGGGCCACGAGACTGTATGCTGGCTTCCTGGCATCCTTCAAGCAGCCATAGACTTGAGCTAAGTCTTGAACTGCTGTTGTTGTAACTGGTTACTCTCCAGTACCTAGCCAAGTAGGAACTGGAAGTTTTGGTTCCAGGATCTTCTTTGCCTGGATATTAATCACCCAGGATATTTATTAAGAATACCAATTACTTTTCATTTAGACTGTTTTTTGCAAAGGATGTGAAAGGAATCTATCTGCTAGACCCTTTGCAACAATTCTGCTGCATTCCAGTTCTATCAATAGCACCACCTGTAAACCCTGAGCAGGTTCAATTCCGGAAGTAGACAGGGTATAGCCAACTTAGGAAGCTATCTCCCAGTTCTGAGGCCACAGAACACTGAAGGGAGAGGCAGCAGCTGGTTGGGAGAGGATGAGGTCAGAGTGCCAACACTGAAGAAAAAACAGCTGCATCTGTCAGAGATAAAACCAAGAACATTGACTCGTAAAGTGAGTGGAGAAAAAGTACTTTGGATTCTTCTTATGAAGGAAAAATGCAAGGGAAAAGAGGGCTTGGACCTACCCCAAACATTTTAGACCTGGGCAAGAGGAGAGTCTCAGTAACAAAAGCTATTTCACTGATAGTTGGATTAAGTGCTTTGTAAATTGTTAAGTGCTTTGCAAGAATATAAGGTAAGGATGGTACTGTTGTTAACATCAGCGTCATTATTATTATGGTCACATATGCAATCAAAACCCACCCAGTTCAGTTTCCCTTGTCCCATCCCAGGCCTTACTCTTGGGACTTGTCTGGCCCTCAGGCTCAGGCACCTTCCAGTCCATCTTTCGGCCCTTCTCATAAAGGCCCTTGAGTACTTTGTGGAAGGACTCAGGCTCAGTGCCATTTTTGCTTAGCTCCAGATACTTTTGGTAAAGCTGAAGGGCTGTGCGAGCATCTTCAATACTGTCATGGGTCTCCCCTTGAATCTTTAGGTCTGGGGGAGGTAGAGGTGGAATAGTTTGAGACCTAGCAAAGGAAGATAAGAACATGTCCCCTACTCACATCCCCTATTCCCAATAAGCAATAAAAAACCTGACTGCCTTTAAGGGAAGAGGCCAAACACCATCCCTGGTGTACTGAAGGGATACTGAAACTAATTAAATCCTTTAATAACTTTACCACCAACCCGGGGTCCTTTTTACTCCCTGTGGCCTCTCCCACACTTTTTCCTGCTCTTAATGAGCACCACAAGCATCTTTAAGGCAGAGCAACTCACCTAGAAAGTACCAAGCAAGGAATCGCAGGGAAATCATTCGCTTTCGGGGCATGTGAAACAGATAGACAGTGTCAAGGACTTGGTCCTTGGGCACCTGTCAGGAATAAAAGAATGGAAGGCTGAAGACAGGGGATCCTAAAACTTCCCATTCCCCAAGGCACAATGTATACCCTGAGTGGCCCACACTCAAAGAAGACTCTTAAAAGAGCCCTGCCCGAACCATGAGATTGATGACCCGGAAGTCCTTCTGCAGACCATGACCCACAAACTTGACTCCAATGTCTATGAGAAAACGAAGCTTTAAGTACGTAGACTTGAGAGTTGTGAGGTGCTTAGAGGAAATCTTGGCATCAAGATCTCCTGGCTTTATTCCTGAGTACTGAGTCAAGTAATCCACGACCTAGGGATAGAAAAAAGGACAAGTCTCTCAGGAAGTGAGGTACAATCTCCCCTACCACTCTTCCCTGGGTTCTAGAACACTCTACATAAGCACAGGGTCTGTGCCACTTGCACTGCCGTATTCTAATACCTGCTCCTGGGTAGAGATATAGTCATCAATGAACGGGATCCCCTCGTTGGGTCCCTGGCCCCGAACACAGGTAATTCTAGCGACTGACATCTGACTTGGTTTGATTGTAGACTTGGTACCATCACTGCGTAACTCTGCTTCCTCCTACACAAGAAGAGTTAATAAGGAAATCAGAGAAATACTTATGACTCTTAGCATCCCCAGATTTCTGCTCTAACATTCTACACTTTTTGGTCTTGGTTACCTCATTAAGGGTGACAAATTCAGCATCCAGGCCCACCAGGTCCCCAATCTGTGGCATCTCATTCAGCATCAGTGGAATAAAGGTAGTGTGTGTTTTCCGCTGCTTCCGTGCTAGTGAGGCTTCAGCCATCAAGACACTCGCCTCAATAGGGTTCTTGACTGAAAGGGAGAATCCAGAAGATATATTGCTGGGGGAAGTGACTGGGGGAAGAAGGGGAGGAGCCCAAAGTAGCTGACCAGAGACCAGGTCTATACTGTGATCCCTCAATAACTAAAACATATGAATAAAAAGATCATGTTTGATGAACAAAGCAGGTAGATGGAATAGGTAAATAAAAAATGTGATAAGGCCCTGGCTAGTGTTTCTCAGTGGTTAGGGCGTAGCACATACCTGGGTTGCAGGTTCAATCCCCAGCCCTGGTTGGGGCGTGTGTGGGAGGCAATCAATTGATGTGTGTCTCTCACATTAATGTTTTTCTCTGTTTCCCCATCCCTCCTTCCCTTCCACTCTCAAAAGTCACGAGATAAAATATCCTTGGGTGAAGATTAACAACAACAAAAAAGAAATGGGATTATGGAAAAGTCAACAGAAAGGAAAAAATAAGATTTTCATTTTGGACTTTAGCTTAGAAAGTCTATAAAAATAAAGTTACAATTTAAAGACACCAAAAAGGGACTTAATAAGGAGTTCATTTCCAAAAGAAGAGATCTTCACTTGGAGATAAGAATGATTAGACTCAAAATCATAACCTTAGCTACCTGATTAGACTTTTTCCCAACACCTCCTTCCCACTATACCTTCAGGATCTGCAGCTTCTAAATTTAAGGCCTTATGAGTAGACTCTCTGTAGTACCCCTGAAACATTAACACTGGTTGCAGATCTTAACTTTTTTTTTTAATATATATTTTATTGATTTTTTACAGAGAGAAAGGGCGAGAGATAGAGAGCTAGAAACGTCGATGAGAGAGAAACATCGACCAGCTACCTTTTGCACACCCCCTACTGGGGATGTGCCCGCAACCAATGTACATGCCCTTGACTGGAATCGAACCTGGAACCTTTCAGTCCGCAGACCGACACTCTACCACTGAGCCAAACCGGCTTCGGCTTAACTTTTTTTTTTTTTTTAAAGCATGCCTCTTTTTTATTGATAGACTGATTTATTTTTTTTTTTAAGAGAAAGGGAGGAAGAGGGAAGAAAGGAGAGAGAGAGAGAGACAGAGAGAGAGAGAGAGAAAGACTGATTTGTTGTTCCACTGATTTATGCATCATTGGTTGCTTCTTGACTAGAATTGAACCTGCAACTTTGATGTATCAGGACTAGCTCTAATCAACTGACTACCCAGTAAGGGCACAGATCCTCATCTTATAAAGCTACTTCCCAGGTCTCTTCCTGAAGACCAATCTAAACTACCCACACCTTGGGTCTACTCTTGTACAACTTACTGTGCAGATTGTATTTAGAATTAAGATTTCTCTTGGTGTAATAAAGGATAGCAGGCACTTTCCAATTCATGTCAAACTGCACAGCTTCATGCTATAAAAGAGAAAGCAGTTAATGGCCTACATGCATGCTCCTTTTCCCCAAATTAGTCAGAAGATAGGACTCTGGTGCTACGTTTAGCTCTATTAATACTTATAGTTCTTGAGAACCCCTCCCTCCCTCCTAAATTTGTCTGGCATTCTCTAGGGCACTGAGGATGAGGATGCTAGGAAAAGGGGAGATGCAATGTGTTACCACTAACCTTATCAATAGGTTCAATAAGAAAGTCATTGAAGAGATACCACTGCTGGTGGGTAACGCCCTACGGAGATACAGAGGAAGACTGATGATGCCAAAGTGATGGGTGGACCACTCTGCCTCAGACTGAAGGCTAGGACAGATCTTGGATTCCATTCTGGCCACCACCAGGAGTATCCCTGCACTGTATTCCATCACTCACCTCCTTGCGTTGGTGGTAGGTCTCTCCAACTTTGATGTGAGCCACCAGGCTGCCCCCTGTGCGTGAGTCCAGGATGTGTACCACAGTGGCCATCAGGTCATACACATAGACACCATGTTCCTCCTCTGCCCTGGCTGGGCCCCACTGTGAGGGGGGGTACCCAGGCTGCTAAGCTAAGTTTCAGGATGGGGAAGGAAGGGGAATGGGGGTAGAGGACAAGGATCTTGGGGTATGGAATGGGGCACCACGGAGGGTTATCTCCATCCTAACCCATCTATGACTCCCAACAATGAACTGAGTGATTCTGGAGAAGCCCACGACTGGCCAACGCTCAGCTTTGCTCCCTTTCTTTTTTCTATATTAAGTTCCACCTTCCCCCTGCCCTGCTTCTGCCCCATCCCTCTCTTCCTTATTCCCCCTCCTCTTCCCAATTTTCCAACAACCTGCATCTCATCCCCATCAGTCCAATTGCAAACATCCAGTCCTTTGTTCTTGGTCAGCTTCATGCGGATAGAGAAAGGAAGCCAGACATTCTTCAGCTCCTCAATGGAAGGACACATCAGCATGCCCTCTGGACTCCCTAGTTCCTTCCTATCAGGACAGGAGAATTAGAAATTTGTTCTGAGGAGATCTAGCCAGTGGCAAGAAGAGCCACTGGTAGTTCAATACTTTGGTCACTCCCAAGACAGTACCTACCAATCAGACAAAGCAAGCTCCTTGTTCTTGGAGATTTCCCCACTGTGCTTCTTTATTGCCATCTTGAAGGCAACCTGAACACAAAAGGAGAAAATATCTGATTCTCAGGAATATTAATCATATGTGGAAGTCAGTCAGAGAGGAAGAAAATTAAAAAGTATTCTTTGGGGGTGAGGGGGAAGAGACTCCTACGACCCTGTTTCCAGCCTTGGTCCTTACCTCAGCCTGCATTCTCCAGAAATCAGCTTCTTTCACGCTGTTCACTTCACAATTGATGACAAGAATATCTGGTAGGTGGCGGATGTTGCGTGTCTGAATCTGAGAGGATGAAACAAACGAGGAGTAGCAGGGAGCCTACAGGGAAAGAAACCTGGAGAGGAGCCCTAAGCCCTGGTTCTGCATCCTCAAACTGGGGTTCTCCCCACTCCCTGTAGATCCCTGGATGCAGTGCTCACCAAGCCCCAGATGAGACATGGCCGAGTCCCCACCACATCAGGACTTTAGTCCATGCAGCAGCCACTCACCGTAGGCTGGTACTTCTCACAGTTGTCACACCAGGCCTGAGTGTTCTGCTCCAGGCAGATGCTTCGTTTTAGCACCTGAGCAAAGTCACAGTTCTTCCCGGCTTTATCTGCAGGAAAACTGGAAACTTCACTCTAGGTTCTCCCTTCTATCCTCTATTAATGTTAGTCCCCCAACACCCTCTCCTTGATGTTACAGGACATTGGGGGAGTTCCCAACCCCGCTGCAGGGTATACCACTGTTGCTACCCTCAGGGTAGGAGAGTGTGAAGAGCAAAGTAGATGAGGCCCGCACGGTCTCACTGCCACAGCGGCACAGGCTGCAGTTCTCCATCTCACAGCTGAACAGCTGTCCAATGACAGAGTCCCCCGATGAGCAAAAGCTGCTAAGAGTGGGGAGGGCGATATATGCACACCGAAGGAGTTATGAGACCCGGTAAGTCACAGAGGGGCCCGTCATGTAGATTTAACTATTCCTGTCCCAATTCCATACCTGCTTGCAGCACCTCGATAAGCCTGAGGTACTTCCAGCTCCTGCATGTCCTGATGCAGCTGAGTGAGAATGAAGCGATTCCACCTCTGGATAAGCCTGGCCAGATTGCCCTTGCCTGAAGCCTCATCTGAGTCAGCCAGGATCAGACCAAGGGCTGAGGCCTCGGGAATGGTGCGGAATGCCCGGAGAAAATTACTGCCCTGAAATCCAGGAAGTGTGTTGGTGGAGAGGTTATTTTTTCTTGTGGCCATTTGCACAAAGATATCTGTCTATTACCCACCTCCCTCCCTCTTTTATCATTCCAGGTCTCCACACACTGACCTGACAAGGGTCACCTCGGGAGAGGTCCAACATGTGGAAAAGGAAGCCCAGCTCACATGCCAGGCAGAACTCCTTCTGGCAAAGGTGGTTCTGGATTAGGCAGCGAACGGGCTCCAGGAAATAGAGCACCTGGAGGGAAGACAGGAGGAATGACATGGGCAACTGCTGTGAGGAGGAGGAGCCTGAAAGGTAAGTAAGCTGGTGGAAATCCAAAGCAGGAGTCCACTGAGAAGTGGAGCTCACAGAGGAGCCTTGAAGTGTGTGGGGTAAAAAAGAACCCTGGCTGGTCTGGCTCAGTGGATAGAGCATCGGCCTGTGGACTGAGGAGTCCCAGGTTCGATTCCAGTCAAGGGCACACGCCTGGGTTGCAGGCTCAATCCCCAATAGGGGCATGCAGTAGGCAGCTGATCAATGATTCTCTCTCATCATTGGTGTTTCTCTCTTTCCCTCCTTGAAATCACTAAAAATATATTTAAATAGAAAGAATGGGAACTATTTTATTTATTTTTAATAAATTTTATTGATTTCTTTACAGAGAGGAAGGGAGAGGGATAGAGAGCTAGAAACATCGATGAGAGAGAAACATAGACCAGCTGCCTCCTGCACATCCCCCACTGGAGATGTGCCCGCAAGCCATGACCGGAATCGAACCTGGAACCATTCAGTCCGCAGACCGACACTATCACTGAGCCAAACCGGTTTCGGCAGGAATCATTTAATTTTTTTTATTTTTAAAAATATATTTCTTTATTGATTTCAGAGAGGAAGGGAGAAGGAGAGAAAGATAGAAACATCAGCCAAAACCAGTTTGACTCAATGGATAGAGCATTGGCCTGTGGACTCAAGGGTCCTGGGTCCGATTCCGGTCAAGGGCATGTACTTTGGTTGCGGGCACACACCCAGTGGGGAGTGTGCAGGAGGCAGCTGATCAATGTTCCTCTCTCATCAATGTTTCTAACTTTCTATCCCTCTCCCTTCCTCTCTGTAAAAAATCAATAAAATATATTAAAAAAAAAAAAAAAAAAAAAAAGCTACATCAATGATGAGAGAGAATCATTGATTGGCTGCCTCCTGTATGCCCTCTACTGGGAATCGAGCCCACAACCCAGGCATGTGCCCTTGGCTGGAATCAAACCTGGGACCTGCCGAAACCGGTTTGGTTCAATGGATAGAGCGTCGGCATGGGGACTGAAAGGTCCCGGGTTCGATTCCGGTCAAGGGCATGTACCTTGGTTGCGGGCACATCCCCAGTAGAGGGTGTGCAAGAGGCAGCTGATCGATGACTCTCTCTCATCGATGTTTCTAACTCTCTATCTCTCTCCCTTCCTCTCTGTACAAAATCAATAAAATATATTAAAAACAAAACAAAACAAAACAAAACAAAACCTGGGACCCTTCAGTTGACAGGCTGATGCTTTATGCACTAAGCCAAGCCAGCTAGGGCAGAGGGAATCATTTTAAAGTGGGCCTGGTTGGGGGCCTGGAAAAAGAGTTGTGGGGCCACAGAGAAGAAAGGCAGCAAGCACGTTCAAGTCACAGGAATACCCATCCTTACCTGGATCATGCAGTTACAGTAGGCATTGGGGATATGGGGCTCCAATCCAGCAAACAGGGTCTTATTGTAGTGTTTGAAGTCAAAGTCCTCCAGCCCTAGCTTGGAGTATTTGATGGTTACCTGAGGCAGAAACAGTCTGAGCAAGATGAAGAGATCCTCAAAGACCCCTAACCATAGTCTCCCCAAAACCTCCCTCCAGAGCCCAGCACAGTAGGTAAGAGCTTCCTGATTGAGTCCTTCATCTTTTCTCATATGACCCCTTTCCCTGGGAACCTTCCCATACATCCCAGAGGGGTCCTTTCTTGGTATTTCCCAGCACCTTGCGGTATTTCTTAGAGACCATGTGGAGATGCGGCTCCTCTTCCCGCCCTATTGGTGATTCAGGGACCTGGCTGAAGCTGTCAAATTCACTGTCTGACTCCTTGAGTCGGTAAGGAATCTAGAATTTTTAAAAAGAGGTAACCTTGTTGGATGTCTTCAGCATCTTTGTTCCCACAACACTGAAACAGTTAACCTAACTTCATAGGGTTTTCACCATTCACTGCTTCTTTTTATTCCCACTACCTGCTCATCACTGCTGAACAACGGGGTGGCTTCCACACAGGCTCCCCACATTCCTCTGTCCAGTATACTGCTACCACAATAACCCTCCCAGAATGCCCCTGTCAATGGCTCACTTCTTCCATGAGGCATTGGATTTCAAGGCCTCACAACCAGGCCCACTACAACCTCAATCTTTCACTATTTCCTGGGATAACAGCTGCTCCTGCCAGGCTGGTTGGTATAATCCCCACTGGGTACCCATTTTGCAATTATGCCTCTTGAGACTTTACTAACACTGCTCTCTCATCTTTAATACCTTCTGCTGTTACTATCTACTTACCCATCTCTCACCTCTCCAGCTCAATATTTAGCTCTTTCAGTATGCCTTCCCTGACTGCTCTAGCCCAGAGTAAAATTTCCTCTCCCAACAGCTGTCGATGAATGCTTTTAACATTCCTCTAGCACTTAACATAAAAATTTTTGTTATGAATAGGTCTTATTTTCTCCAACTAAATACAAATTTCTCAAGAGCAAGGACTCTATCTTTTATGTCTCTGAATCTTCCCTAACACCTAGTGTAGTAGCTTCAATTTAGTAGGCTTCAAAAAAACCTTACTGACTGAAAACAAAAACTACTGAGGACTAGTAAAGGAAATGACAGGAGAAATGCCAGTGAGCTGGGGTGGGGAGGGCTAGCCGCCTCCCTCTGAACGTACCTGATTGCGCAGCCTGGTGCGGGGGTTGGGTGCATAGCCAATGAAGCCCACCTTCTTCATGGTGCGCAGGATCTCTGCATCCACAGGAGGTGCTCGCCTGCAATGTAGTTTATAGTTCTGAGGCTTACAGGTGGTTGTGTCTACCCATCTAATCCCCAACCCCTAAGGGGCCAGATATAAAGAAGATACTGAAGGTATACAAAAAATCAGAAAAGAAGTAGAATAATAATAGGACTTGCAGAGAATTCCTGTATCTCAGCCCTTTCCCCACCCCACTTTTGGCCCAAATATAAGGTGCAACCTGGGAGCTGGAGCAGAGTTGGCAGCAGGCCAATCAGAGAGGAGCGTGTCAGTGGTGAGCGGGACAGGGATGAGGGAAAGAGGCAGCAGGTCCTGGCTCCAGTCCAGAGGAGGCAGTGAGTCCACAAGACAGGGCAAAGCAAACTCGGTCTCCCGGGAGTAGGGGTTAAAGGAAGGCTCAGGGGAATCAGTCCAGAGGTGTACACAGCCCTCAGAATCGCCAAAGGCCAGGGCCTGCTTGCTGGCTGACACATCAAACGTCATCAACAGAGGCCCCACAGGATTCACATGAAAGATGTCCGCTGGGTTGGCCAGGCCTGTGGGTTCGCAGAACTGGCATTGCCCTAGGAGGGAGGAGGAAGCCACTGAGCGAGCCCTGGAAGATGAAGGACACCGTCCTCTTATGCCCTTCCTTCCCTCTTCCCCTGGCGTCAAGGAAAGGTCCACGTCTAGAGCTAGAGAGAATACCATCTGATGCCTTCCCATAAACCATAGGGAGGTTTGCTATACAGCAAAAGGCAGTTCTAAAGCTGTTTTGCCTGCTCCACCTTTTACATTTTCCTGTGTTCATCAAACACAGGGGGACAGCAAAAGCTTTAATCTCTGACCAACCCTAAGTGAGACCAGAGACCCCACTGACAGGTTCCTTCTTTCCCCAACAAAGAGGTTCCTGGGAGTACACTCCCTCTGGAGCCTCATTCCCCTTTGTTCATCAGTCTCTCTTATGACATCCCCTTCATACCTGACTGGGAGATGATAGCAAGACGAGAAGTGTATGTAGGGATGAAGCGTAAGAAGGCAGGATCCACGTGTACTTGAAGGGGCGTGATGGCGCGCATCATGCGCAGATCATACACCTTGAGGAAGCGGTCACAGGCGAGGCCGGTGAGGCGGCTGGAGAAGCCACAGCTGGCCAGCAGGTTGCCGTGCACATCAAAGTCTGACAGACTCCCTGAGAACGCATCGAACTCGTGCTCCACCTTAAAAGTACGAAGGTCTCGCAGGGAAATCTGAAGAAGAGATAACTTGGTTATCTACCAAAGCTGGCATCAGGAAGAGTACCTGCCGCCTACTTGACCCTGAGAGGATCCTGCGAAAAGAACGAAGGCTTTAGTTCTGGGCATTCAAGAGAGAACCCAAAGAGAACTCACCAGCTTGCTTCTAAGGTCCCTGGTTATAACAGAAAACATCAGGCAGGAAGACTAATCTCATAGTATAATGGCTACATAGGAACTTCATTTACTGCTCCCTCCCCTCAAACTACAGGCGCAGCACGGAAAGAAAGACTGAGCCCAGGCACGTAACTGGTGGGAAGAAAAGAGAACTCAGCCACCTTGCCAGATGTATGGCCACAGAAGAAGAAGCGGTTTGTCTGTCTCATGATGGCGACTCCAGGTGTCTCAACTGCATACTGGGGAGGGAAGGAAAAACAGTGAGACCCCTTCTTCCCACAAACCAGAAGAACAGGAAGGCAACACACACATCTTAGGCGTGTTCCAGCTCCGGTATGACCCACCACTTCCGCCACAATAACCTCAGGCTCTGCTTGGGCCTTTCCTGCCCCATGCTTGTACCTTCTGAGTCTCCTGGACAGTGTTAAGGTCTATCTCCAATATGTGGTTCTGCAGCCCGCCAACTAGCAGCATGCTGCTGTCCGTCAGCAGGAGACTCTGCATGTCCTCACTCTCATCCAGCCTGTGGGAGACAGGAAGGGCTCAGGGACCAGGGCCTCGAAAAGCTTCAGTCCTTTAGCCTTCCCATTCTATGCGGAACCCTCTTTCCCAGTCCAGAGCTGAGAAGCCACTTACAGATAATCGAATATAATGAGGCCCCCACGGGCCATATACTTGAGGTTGTTCTTGGTGAGAAAAAGGATCCCATTCTCCAGGCTCTGGATCTGCCGAATGTCATCACTGCTATTGACCTGAAACGATGAGTAGCGCTCCAAGGTTGGGCCAAAAAATGAAGTGGCATGACCCTGTCGGGGACAAAAAGATACGACGCCCTGAGTGGAGAGCCAGGGCCATCCCAATATACATTTCAGGACCTAGACATCCTCAGCTTGTTTCATTCTTGCTTCCTGGCCTTTCTGGCTAGCAGTGACTAAGGCCTAATAGGCACCAACCTTAGTGAAAAACACACTGAAAATACTGTCTTTTGTTTGCTTAATGCTTCACAAAGTGCTTCTGTTACCTCTTCCTCGTTTTACCCTCACAATGGCCCTCCTGGGAAGGTAATAACTCAGTGTTCAGAACAGTGTCAGGGACACGGGTCTGACCCTCCACTGGCCATCTGGCTTTCTTATGGTCCACAGTCAAGTCTTTGTCTCTTCGGCCATTAGGGAAACATGGACTGTGGGTCACAGACTGGAACAGAGAGAATGTGGCTCCTATTTCATGCACTCCTGGCTTCTCTCCTGTCTCTTAGCTCAGATCCTCTCTTCATGTGCTCCCCTTCTGACCACTCTTGAAACATGGCTATTCCCAGCCCACTATCTTCTCACTCACTTGTCTTCCTAGGTTATTTCATCAATTTTTAAGCTGATAAATCCTAATTTCTTTCCCTAGCCCAGACCACTGCCTCAAGCTTATACATCCAAGTACCTACTATACATCTCTCCTTAGATATGCCAATAATAACCTCACTCATTACTGCCTAAATTAAATTAACCACCTTTACCCCATTTCAAATCTTAACAGTACCATGATCTACCCAGTGGACCAAGTCACTGGTAGTCGTCTTGTTTACTTCCTAAATATTTCCCAAATCTGTTCTCACGTGTACATCTCTATAGTGCTTCATTCAACCCTTATAGTATTTTATGTGAACTACTACAGCAGCCTGCAAACTGATCTCAAACAGTCCTACCTCATCCCCCTTAAATCAAACTGTACTGCTACGTCAATAATCCACCAAAGTTGCAAACCAGACCACATCATTCTGGATAAAAATCTTTGGTGGCATAGTCCTGGCTGGTATAGCTCAGTTGGTTAGAGTATCATCCTGTACATCAGAAGGTGGTAGGTTTAATTCCCAATTGGGGCACATACTCAGGTTGCAGGTTTGATCCCTAGTTGGGGATTGTGCAGGAGGCAGCGGATTGATGTTTCTCTCACATGGATATTCCTCTCTCTCTCTCTCTCTCTCTCTCTCTCTCTCTCTCTCTCTCTCTCTCTCTCTTCTCTTTTTCTCTCTCTGAGAGCAATCTTAAAAAATAATTCAAAAACAACAACAAAAAACCCTTTGTTGGCCTGAAGGATCCAGTCCAAACTCCTTTAAGACACAAATGGGGGCCGAGACCTGTTTGGCTCAGTGGATAGCGCGTCGGCCTGAGGACTGAAAGGTCCCAGGTTCGATTCCGATCAAGGGCATGTACCTTGGTTGCAGGCATATCCTCGGTGGGGAGTGTGCAAGAGGCAGCTGATCGATGAGTCTCTCTCATCGATGTTTCTAACTCTCTGTCCCTCTCTCTTCCTCTCTGTAAAAAATCAATAAAATATATTTAAAAAAAAAAAAAAAAAAAAAAAAGACACAAATGGGGCCAGGACCGGTTTGGCTCAATGGATAGAGCGTGGCTTGGGAACTGAAGGGCCCCGGGTTTGATTCCGGTCAAGGGCATGTACCTTGGTTGTGGGCATATCCCCAGTAGGGAGTGTGCAAGAGGCAGCTGATCAATGACTCTCATTGATGTTCTGAACTCTCTATCTCTCTCCCTTCCACTCTGTACAAAAAAAAATCAATAAAATATATTAAAAAAAAAAAAAAAAAAAGACAAATGGGGACCTAGTTGGTTTGGCTGTGGATAGAGCATCAGCCTACACTGAAGGGTCCCAGGATCGATTCCGGTCAGGGGCACATGCCTGCGTTGCAAGCTTGATCCCCAGTGGAGAGCATGCAGGAGGCAATATCTCTCTCCCTCTCACTTTCTCTCTGAAGTCAATAAAAATATATATTTTTAATAATAGAAACAAATGGGGCCCTGGCTGGTTTGCTCAATGGTTAGAGTTTCCACCTGTGGATCGAAGGGTCACAGGTTTGATTCCCGATCAAGGGCAGATACCTGGGTTGCAAGTTTGATCCTCAGCCCCAGTTGGGATGGAGGCAACCAATCCATGGGTCTCTCTCATTCAATGTTTCTCTCTCTCTGCCCCCCTCCCTCCCTCTCTCTAAAAAAAAAAAAAAAAAAAAATCAATGGAAAAAATATCCTCAGGTGAAGATTAATAAAAAGATACAAATGGGGTTTTCTAGGATGTTTTTCCCCCCAGATGTCTTTATGACTCCCTACATCCCTTCTACGTGGTTTAAAATGGGCTTCCTGGCCGAAACCTAGGTCTCTACTCAAATGTGACTTTATCAGAAAGTCCTTCCTGACAAACTATCTAAAATAGCAACACCTCCGCCCTTCATTACCTCAACATCTTTATGCTGCTTTATTTTTCTTAAAGATACTAAGCAACACCTGGTATGTTATAAATTATTATGATTGCCTTTTAAGATGCTTATTCCAAAACTAGACCCCAGAGCAAGGCCTGGCACCTAGGAGCTCAAAATACTTGAATGAAGATTAACTCTTCAGCTTCAGCTTCCAGTCCAGTAAACCACAAAGGTTTGTATAATAGTTCCTGCACTCTGCAATCACTGTGCTGTGTGATGTACTAGGAATTCTTGTTGATCCCATTCCTTTTGCCAAGACAGCGTTTTCCTCTCTTTTTCATCTGATTTCTACTCATCTCTTCTTAGGACTCAGTTCAGGTGTCACTTCCTTCCGGAAGTCCTGACTCTCCTTTATGCTCACTAGCACCTAGGAAATATTTTTCACACTGGCATTTAATTTATATCCTAAGTTCATAATTATTAAGTCAGACAGTTTAGTTTCTTCTAAAGTACTACAAATTATCTGTTTATATGTATTTTTTTCCTCATTGTCCTGTAAACTTGAAGGCAAGGATTATGTTTTATTCAGCTTAATTTGCTGAGCTTACCATAGCAGCAGATACTGTCTACTGAAATGAATGTATTACCATAAAATTTTCATTCTTTCTAATGAAAACACAATTCATACCTTATGGAAGGTAAATTAGTAAACCAAGACTAGCATGTTATTTCTTCCAAAATCTTTGGGCTCCCTAGCACACAGGCAGCATGCATACACATTAAAAAAAAAAAATCAACATTGGTAACTGCTCTCAGAAAGATTAAAATCAGCCAGAGAAGACAAAATCATTCCATATAAGTTATATAGGAACATGCATTAATCATTTTATAATAAAAATGGAGCTGAAACCGGTTTGGCTCAGTGGATAGAGCATCGGTCTGTAGACTGAAAGGTCCCAGGTTCGATTCCGATCAAGGGCATGTATCTTGGTTGCGGGCACATCCCCAGCAGGGGGTGTGCAGGAGGCAGCTGATCGATGTCTCTCTCTCATCAATGTTTCTAACTCTCTGTCCCTCTCTCTTCCTCTCTGTAAAAAAAAAATCAATTAAAGAAAAAAAAAAAAAAAGAGGTTGCATTAGAGATTGGATTTGGATGGCTACAAACTAACAAGATTAATCAAAGCATGGAACGGGCAAATTGTGGTAGAAGTGGGATGCCTTCTAAAAAAGGACACCTAGCCCTGACCGGTGTTGCTCAGTGGATAGAGCATCAGCCTGCGGACGGAAGGGTTCCGGGTTCGATTCCCGGTCAAGGGCATGCACCTTGGCTGCAGGCACATCCCCAGGTGGGGGGCGTGCAGGAGGCAACTGATGGATGTTTCTCTCTCATCAATGTTTCTAACTCTATTCCTCTTCTTTCCTCTCTAAAAAAATCAATAAAACATATATTTTTAAAAAATAATAAAAATAAAAAAAGGACACCTAGGTAACTCATTTCTGGGTCCCATAGACTTTCTTTCTCCACTCCCTTCCTCTTAGATTAAGAGACCCAGCTAACTCTCATCACTTAAGCTGCAAAAGCAGCTTAAGCCAGATATAGAACATTCAATGTCTCCTTTCAACCCTTACAAGGGGGTACAGTTCTTACCCCATGGCTTCCCACCCACAGCATCTCCTCGTGCAAGTCAAAGTGGGAGACGGTGACAGGCACACCCACTTCAGCCACCACACTGTGCAATTCAGAGTAGACACCTTCCATTATGTGCACTGACTCCTGGACAGGAAGAGCCTCCAAGGCCACTCCTTCCGGGTCCAGCTCCACATTCTGTAGCAGACTTGGGTTCAGGTGGGCATCCAGGACAGGGTCCAGGGCAGAATGCATGGCTGGGGCATACTCTGCCAGTCCGGGGTCCAGACCCTCGAAGTTCATGATGATTGCAGCAGATCAGACCCGTGTCACACCCTACTTTGCCACAGCCCCTTTAGATGCCTGACCCCAACCTTCAGCAGGACAGCACCAGTGGGCATCCTGGCCTGTAAAGGGAAAGAGGTAGCTAAGTCAAGGGTAGGCTCGGGAACTTATAAGTAGTGTGTTATGTGTTATCTAGAGGAGGAGGAGGGAGGGAGGGGACAGAGCAGGAAGAAAGCGGATGGGCATCTGGGCAGAGGTGGTAAAAGTATCCTCCCTCTTCTTACCTAGGTCCTCTGTACTCCTCTCCCACTCCCCCTTACTACCTAACCCAAACCTCAACTTCCTTTCCACTTCTCTTCAGGCCTGTTCACTTGCCTGGTTCACCCCTGAACCATCACTGGAAGGAGCAGCAACTGCAGGGTAGGAATTAGGTAAAGGGGCTGAGGGGCTAGGTTCCCAGAGTCAGGGCAGGGGGAGGCAGGGGGAGGAGAACAAGAGAAGTCAGTTTCCCAGAGTCCTCTGTAATGTTACCCAGGATTCTCGAGGGGGGAAAAAGAATGGCCAGTTACCCACAATCTGGGCGGGGGGGGGGGGTGGGGGGGGGGAATAGGGTAGCGTGATGGAAAGGACTAGCTACCCAGAATTCCCTGGAGGAACCAGAGAAATCAATTACCCAGAATTCTCCCCCTGCAGCGGGGAAGGGGGGGGTCAGGGCAGGGGTCAGACGTTTTTCCAGGATGCTTGCGGGGATTGGGTCATTACCAAGATTTCTCCATGGCGGATATTTTAGAGCGCGTGGAATTAAAAGGAGTAGGGGGAGAGCCAGCGCCGTCAGCTCCGTGGGAAATTCCAATTTCCCCAGTTCTCCCCCGCGCCTCAGGCTCAACCGAACCTCCGACGGAAGGAGGCGGGTCCCCCAGGCGCAGCTGCCAATCATGAAGGGCTTGGAGCCCACCTTAGCCAATCCGGAGGAGCCAGGCTCCGACGCTCCGCGGGCAGGCCGGTGACGCAGATCTGGGCGAAAACAATACTACGGCGCGCCGGTGGGGACAAACGTCGTCAGGATCCAGCCGCGGTCGATGTTGTTAAAAAGTAACCCCTTGTCTTTTCGTCTTTTTTGGAGCGAAACTGGAGGCCGCCGGTTCTGAAGCAGAACGCCCCTGCTCCTATAACTAAGACATTATCACCAGGAACGCCCCAGGCGAAGCCCTGGGCTCCGGCAGCCGGGCTTTCCCCCGGCGCGGGGCCCACCCCCTCTTTGCCAGGGCGCTCGCGAACTCCTCCGCCTCCCCTGACCCCGTGGCTCCCGAAACTCGCCGGCATTTCCTGCCATTTCCAGCTGCGGGAGAGAGACAAGGAAGCCGAGCCCCGCTCCTCACAGGCCGGAGGAGCTGCGTCTTGTGAGGGTGTGAAGGCGTCCACCTGAAAACCCGGCTGAGCGCCCGACCTTCCCCGAGGCCGGGTGACAGTCCCGGGAGCAGGACCCTCAGCTGGCAAATTCCCCAGGCTCTGGACTGACTATCCGTCAGCGGGACGTGGGCACGCGCACATTGAGACATCTGTCTTCCCCAAACTTTTAAAAAAAATATTTTTATTGATTTTCTAGAGAGAGGGGAAGGGAAAGGGAGTTAGAAACATCCATGAAAAAGAATATCAGCCGAAACCGGTTTGGCTCAGGGGATAGAGCGTCGGTCTGCCGACTGAAAGGTCCCGGGTTCCAATTCCGGTCAAGGGCATGTACCTTGGTTGCGGGCACATCCCAGTGGGGGGTGTGCAGGAGGCAGCTGATTGATGTTTCTACCTCATAGATGTTTCTAACTCTACCTCTTCCTCTCTGTAAAAAATCAATAAAATGTATTAAAAAAAAAAAAAAAGAAAACATCAATCAGCTGCCTCCAGCCCGCAGCCCAGGCATGTGCCCTGACTGGTAATCAAACCGGCCACCTCTAGGTGGAAGGGATGATGCTCAAACACTGAGCAACACGGGCTGGGTGTACACCCTCCCCCCCCCCCCCAGGCATGTTTATTAAAATTAGAGACATTGAGCCGAAACCGGTTTGGCTCAGTGGATAGAGCATCGGCCTGCAGACTGAAAGATCCCGGTTTTGGCGAAAGCCGGTTTGGCTCAGTGGTAGAGCGTCGGTCTGCGGACTGAAAGGTCCCAGGTTGGATTCCGTTCCATTCCGGTCAAGGGCATGTACCTTGGTTGCGGGCACATCCCCGGTAGGGGGTGTGCAAGAGGCAGCTGGTCGATGTTTCTCTCTCATCGATGTTTCTAGCTATTTCTCTCCCTTTCTCTCTGTTAAAAATCAATAAAATATATTAAAAAAAAAGAAAGATCCTGGGTTCGATTCCGACCAAGTGCATGTACCTTGGTTGTGGGCACATCCCCAGTGGTGGGTGTGCAAGAGGCAGCTGATCGATGATTCTCTCTCATGGATGTTTCTAACTCTCCCTCTCTCTTCCTCTCTAAAAAATCAATAAACTATATTAAAAAAAAAAGAAATGAAACTTGGAATAGATCAGTAACTTAAAATAAAATTAGAGACATTGAAACAAGCAAAGGCCTAGGATAGAAAAAGCACCAGGAGGGAGCCTAAGCGGGCTGTTTGGGCTTTAAAAACATTATGGGAAAGAAGTGAGCAAATGAAGGGCAGCTGTCAGCGCCCGGGAGAGTCAGCCTTGGGACAGGTTCAGGGAGTTAGACCACTAGCCTTGGAAGAGCTGCGCCCTGGTTGTCAGTCTGGGGGAGACCCTTAGGGTTTAAGAGAAAGAATTCACTAGAAAAGGAGTTTCAAGGAACCACCCCACCCCACACACACCTGTTGCCACCACCCATGTTGCTGTCCCAAAACTGATAGATTTATAATAGTATCAACAGTTATCCTAAGGGATTCTCCGGGCCTTACTCTGAGGTTTAACTGCTTCAAAATGGATCCAGGTTGTGCAATGTCTCCTAGGCACATTAGCTCAATTTTTATAGAGTATCTCCCAAAAATATATACACACATTTTGAATAATTATTTTTAAAAAATATATATGTGTGTGTATATATATATACATACATATATATATATGTGTGTGTGGGTGTGTTTTTTTACAGAGAGGAAGGGAGAGGGAAAGAGTTAGAAACATCAATCAGCTGCTTCCTGCATACCAGGGATGTGCGCGCAACCAGGGTACATGCCCTTGACCAGAATTGAACCTGGGACCTTTCAGTCCTTAGGCCGACGCTCTATACACTGAGCCAAACCGGTCAGGGCCATTTTGAATAATTATAAAGGCAGTGTTTATTAAAATACATTTCTTTTTTTCTTCTTATTTTTCCCCCCCAATTGATTTTAGAGAGGAAGGGAGAGAGAGAGAGAGAGAGAGAAACTTCAATGATTGGCTGCCTTTTGCTCACCCCAAACTGGGGAAGGAGCCTGAGCATGTGCCCTGACCAAGAGTCAAACTGTGACCTCCTAGTTCCTAGGTTGATGGCTTAAAATACATTTCACTTACAAAATTGACCTATCAGCTGTTAAAGTGTACATTTTTGGGGGCACCCTACATATGTATATAAATAAATATTAATCCTTACCCAAGGATATGCTTTTATTTTAAAGATAGAGGATGGGAGTGAGAGAAAGAAACATTGATGTGAGAGAGAAACATCAATTGGTTGCCTCTTATATTTGCCCCAACTGAGATCAAACCTGCAACCTTTTGGTGCACATGTTGACACTCCAACTGAGCTACCTGGCCAGGGCTAGCTCAGTTATTGTTTGTTTGCTTATGTTTTTATTTGTTTTAGAGATAGGAGGGGAGAGATAGAAACATCAATAATGAGAGAGAATCAAAAGCCAGCTATTGTCTTCACTAGCAGAGAGGTGTGGACAAGCAGCCCGGAATGCTGGTGAGCCTTGAGCTCTGGCAAAGGTCAGAGCTGTGCACTCACTGTTTAGTCCAGACAATGATAGCTGAAGCACTTCCCCCCCAGACAGTCATGTAAATCCTCACTGATAAGATAGTCTGCCTGTGATCTGGGGGAGATAAGAGATCAACCGAAGGACTTATATATATGCATATAAGTACAACCAATGGACAAAAAACTCTGGGGAGGGAGGGCATGTATGGGAGGGGGGGACAATGGTATATGTACAAAGATAATAATTTAATCAAAAAAAAAAAAAAAAAAGGTAATCTGCCTGTTACTGAAATTGCCTGCCTAAGGCTGTAGGTGTACCCCAAACTGAATAAAAGGATGGCAAGGCCTGAGCACAAACTAATCCTTCCTCTTGCATTGGGCTCCCACCTGGCCCCCAATTTCCAAATTATTATTTCTTGTCTCGTCTCTGCCCCTCTTCCAGAGCCCAAACCCTGAACCCTGAACCACATAGGACGTGGGTCTTCACACAGCTGCCTCCTGCACATCCCCTACTGGGAATCGAGCCTGAAACCGGGGCCTGTGCCCTGACTGAGAATCGAACTGTTACCTTCTGGTTCATGGGTTGTCGCTTAACCGCTGATGGCAGGGCCTAACTCAGTTGTTATTTTTTTTTCTTCAATATACTTTATTGATTTTTTTACAGAGGGCAAGAGAGAGGGTTAGAGAGTCAGAAACATTGATGAGCTGAAACCGGTTTGGCTCAGTAGTAGAGCGTCGGTCTGTGGACTGAAGGGTCCCGGGTTCGATTCTGGTCAAGGGCATGTACCTTGGTTGCGGGCACATCCCCGGTAGGGGGTGTGCAGGAGGCGGCTGGTCGATGTTTCTCTCTCATCGACATTTCTGGCTATCTCTCTCCCTTCCTCTCTGTAAAAAAATCAATAAAATATATATTAAAAAAAAAAAAGAAACATTGATGAGAGCAAATCATTGATCAGCTGCCTCCTGCACAGCTCCTACTGGGGATGTGCCTGCAACCAACATACATGTCCTTGACTGGAATCGAACCTGCGACCCTTTAGTCTGAAGGCCAATGCTCTATCCACTGAGCCAAACTAGTTAGGGCCTAACTCAGTTTTTAAAGGCCACATAGAGGGCCTCTTTGGTGGAAGGAATTCCTCACAGATAATAGTTTTAAAAACATTTTTCTCCCTTACTTTGGCTGGTGTGTTCAGTGGTTAGAGCATTGGCTTGAGCACCCACCAAAGGGTCTTAGGTTTGATTCCCAGTGAAGAGCATGGGTTTCTTCAGGTTCAACTTGGGCACTTGTGGGAGGTGTCTTTTTCACATTGATGTTTCTCTCTCTCTCTCTCTCTCCCTCTCCCTTCCTTCTACTTTCTCTGAAAAATCATTGGAAAAAATATCCTTGGGTGAGGATTAACAACAACAAAAACATACAAGCCCTAGCTGTTTTGGCTCAGTGGATGGAGTGTCCACCCACGGACTGAAGGGTTCCAGGTTCAATTCTGGCCAAGGGGCATGTACTTAGGTTGCAGACCCAATCCTTGGCCCTGGTGGGGGAACAGGCCGGAGGCAACCAATTGATGTGTCCCTTTCACATTGATGTTTCTCTCTCTGTCTCTCCCCACTCCCTTCCACTCTCTTTAAAAATATATGGGCCTTTTTTCGCAATGGGTTTGCTGTCAGAACGACCATTAACTCAAATCCAAAATGGGAAAGGAAAAGATTCACATCAACATCACTGTCATCGGACATGTAGATTCTGGTAAGTCCACCTCTACTGGCCATCTGATCTACAAATGTGGTGGCATCGACAAAAGAACCATCAAGAAATATGAGAAGGAGGCTGCTCAGATGGGGTTGACTGAGTCTTGAATAAACTGAAAGCGGAACATAAGTGAAGTATCACCATTGATATCTCCCTGTGGAAATTTGAGCCCAGCAAGTACTATGTGACCATCATTGATGTCCTGGGACACCGAGGCTTCATCAAAAACATGATGACAGGCACATCTCAGGCTGACGTGCTGTCCTGACTGTTGCTGCCGGTGCTGATGAATTTGAAGCAGGCATCCCCAAGAATGGACAGACTGTGAGCATGCCCTGCGGCCTACACCCTGGGTGTGAAACAGCTGTTGTTGGTGTTAACAAAATGGATCCCATTGAGCCACCCTACAGCCAGAAAAGATACCAGGAAATTGTTAAAGAAGTCAGCACCTACATTAAGAAAATTGGCTACGACCCTGACACAGTAGCATTTGTGCCAATTTCTGGTTGGCATGGCGACAACATGCTGGAGCCATGTGCTAATGGGCCTTGGTTCAAGTCCACAAAGATGGCAATGCCAGAGGAACCACACTGATTGAAGCTCTGGATTGCATCCTGCCACCAATTCAGCCAGCTGACAGGCCCCTGCATCTGCCCCTCCAGGATGTCTACAAAATTGGTGGTATTGATACTGTCCCTGTGGGCCGAGCGGATTTGGTCCTAGGCTCAGAGAAAAGTACCTAACTAAGAAAACGTGACTTGCCATACAGGCATCAGCATGAAAGGGTTTTCAGGCCAAGAACCAAATTGTTTGAGATGGGAGACATTCAAGAAAGTTGTTCAGCCCTAGCCAGTTTGGGTCAGTGGATAGAGTATAGGGCTGTGAACTGGAAGGTCCCGGGTTCGATTCTGGTAAAGGGCACATGCCCAGGTTGTGGGCTTGATCCCCAGTAGGGGGCATGCGGGAGGTAGCCTATCAATGACTCTCTGTCATCATTTGATATTTCTATCTCTCTCTCCCTCTCCCTTCCTCTCTGAAATCAATAAAAGAAAAAATAAAGTTGTTCAAGGAAGTTAAGATTGAAGATGTTAGAGAAAGTTTGTTCTCCAACATCTTCTATCTTGAACAAATTGGTCCTCAACCAAGTGGTTAGAGCATTGGCTTGAGCACCCACCAAAGGGTCTTAGGTTTGATTCCCAGTGAAGAGCATGTACCTGTTCATGGAAAAAACATCTTGGTTGTTGAATAAAACTTTGGTTCTTCTCCCCCTCCCACCCTTAGGGCCCGACAGTCTCTTCATGCTGATACTTATATGATTAGTCACATGTCTCAGGAGAGAATGAATCAGTTTACTGCTAAACCTTGAATTGTTAACATCTCCGGAAATTGTGCTGTGAATATTTTCTTTCCTTTTTTTGTTTTTAGGGGTCTGGAACAAATTAATTCAATTTACATTATTTTAATGGGAAATGATTTGGTTGTTTAACAAATTGCTTCTTTTTTAAAAATATATTTTATTGATTTTTAAAAATATATATTTTATTAATTTTTTACAGAGAGGAAGGGAGAGGAGAGAGATAGAGAGCTAGAAACATCGATGAGAGAGAGACATCGACCAGCTGCCTCCTGCATACCCCACACCAGGGATGTGCTCGCAACCAATGTACATGCCCTTGTCCGGAATAGAACCGGGACCCCTGAGTCCACAGGCTGACGCTCTATCCACTGAGCCAAACTGGTTAAGGCAACAAATTGCTTCTTCTTCTTCTTTTTTTTTTTTTTTTTTTGCTTGTCAAAATGATCTTTAATTGAGTCCTTTTCCTTTGTAGTTCTTAAATAGCTAGACAATCCACTGCACCACTGTTGATATCATATATGATGTCATGAGGGTGGCAGCCATCAACATTGCACCCCACAAACTGGGCAGTCCCCAGGATCTCTTTAATAGTTCCAGAGAGTTCTCTAGCTAAAGATCGGCGCCACATCCGTCGGGCAATGCTGATAATCTCATCGAATGTGATATTTCCACTGTGCTTAATGTTTTTTTGCTTCTTTCTGTCTCTTGGAGGTTCTTTGAGGGCTTTGATGATCAGGGCAGAGGCAGAAGGCACTCCTTCAATCTGGGCCTGTCTGTTCTGAATGGTCAGTTTCACTGTCATCCTCAGACCCTAACAATCACCAGTTGCTTTGGCGATGTCATCACCAACCGTTTTTGGAGACAGGACCAGGGGGCCGATCTTGGGGGCCAGGGCAGATGTGGCACCCCCTTCCTCACCGGTGCACCTCAAGTGTACAACTTTGATCTCCTTGGGGTCGGACTTCGGCGGCATGGTGGAGGCAGCTGGTGTCGGGTGAACCCGGATTCGGGACGACAGAAGAAAGTTGTACCTGAGCCTCCTCCGAGCCGAAAGTTGAAAGCTGCTGCTTATTTTTTTTTTTTAATGTATTTTATTGATTTCTTACAGAGAGGAAGAGAGAGGGACAGAGAGCTAGAAGCGTCGATGAGAGAGATTCATCAATCATCTGCCTCTTGCACAGCCCCCATTGGGGATGTGCCTGCAACCAAGGTACATGCCCTTGACCGGAATTGAACCTGGGACCTTTCAGTCCACAGGCCGACGCTCTATCCACTGAGTCAAACCAGTTTCGGCAACAAATTGCTTCTTGAACAGCCTTCCAGAATGAATTTGAGAACCGAGGTTCCACTGCACTTGGCATAAAGTGAGAGGTGATATACAGGGTGAGGCAAAAGTAGGTGTCCAGTTTAAAGTACACAAAAACAGTTTAATCTTGTATTACTTATTCATTATCATATCAGTTTTCTATATGAGCCACTGTAAACCTACTTTTGCCCCACCCTGTATATTAGCTATCATTATTAACTACCCGGGGGAACTTCAACTGGATTTGGAGCCTGGTCATCCAACTGGAAAGGCCTACTTAGTGTCTTGTGAATGTGATTTGCATAACAGTTAAAGCCCTGCTGACGTCAAGGACTCCTTGAAGCTCCAGGTCAGCTCTAGTCCCGGAAGTAGTTCCTGCCGCACAACAGTCCCACGATTGCCCCACCAACCTTGCTTCCTACCCAACTCCCCAAGCACCAGGAAGTGAAACAGAGCAGCGAACCCATGCCTCCAGCTCAACTCTTGCTTTTCTCATGTCATCCCCTAAACTTCCACTTCTCCCTCCTCCTCTTCGCCGTTCTCCTCCTATCCTGTAGGGCCCACAGAATGGGAATCAGAGGAGGCAGCATCCTAGGACAAATTATATGAACGTGAGGTGAGTTCCCCTACTTCCACTGCCACCACCAGTTTCCTTCTGTGAGTCTCCCCTGTATGTGGGGAGAGACAAACCAGCGCTCACTCAAACTGAGATGACATCCCTGCTGCTGAAAATGTTTTATCCAAAGGATGGATTTACCAGAGAGTCATATTTGAACCAGAAGTTTCACTGGGCAGTTTTGACTAATTCTAAGGGAAACCTCTGTCCAGGGTAAGTTTCTCAGAGGAAAAGGGTCAGCCTCTCGGGGAGGCTTCGGGAGCCATCTGTGTGGTCACCCACGGCCTCATTCTGATGTCCAAACTGTCCTGGGACCCTCCGCTTAGGGTGGGGGCAGCCCCAGATTTGGACCACCCTCCACGCCCACGCCTGACCTCACACTCTTAGCTGTCTCACTGATGTTGCATCAGGGAGGGTGATGAAATCAGTGTTGGTGGATTTTACCCATGGATGCAACAGGCTGAAGAACTGGCCAGCGTCACTGAACCGAGCACCTTCAACTGTCCGGAAGTCCTAGCCTTCTTGCCGTGGTGCAGGGGCTGGAGTATCTGAGTCGGACTTCTAGCCCTTGCTTACACTGGTGTCTCCAAAGAACCATCACTTGCATCCCACAGGACCCATGAACCTTTGGACCACTAAGGCTGAAGAATCAGACGGTTCTTAGCAACAATTCCCTCCTTCCAACCGTCCTCCTGCCCTCCACAGTGAGGCCTGAAGGGGGGGAGCCGTAGCGCTTCACACAGCATTACGTGGCTGCCCCGCTCTCAACGTGCCTTCATGTCCCTTCTCTCCCAGTGAAAGCGACGCTGTCACTGATAAAGGAAAAGAAGCCCTCTTATTTTCAGAGGGTATCTGGTGGGAGCTAAACTTCATTCCAAATGGAGTTTGCCATTTTATTGGGAAATAAACGAATGCTTATGTTTTAATTTTTCCTTAGGCTAGGGGAGGTAAGGAAATTAGGTTGGGGGAGTAGGTTTGAGAGGCAGAAAGATGAGGAAAAAGTTAAACAGGAAGGAATTTCAGACTAGACTCATTTAAATATTCATTACGCCACCCCGCCCCTTCTAGAGCATTTCAATTCCTGGAGAGCATTACACATACGTCCTATCCCTGGCCTCCAGCCGCAGCCACCGCAGTCATTTCCCCCGGAGCTGAGGCTGCTTACCTGGGCTCCCCACAGCGGGGTGATGCAGGGAGGGGAATCCCACCTGCTGTGAGTCACCTGCTAGTACAAAGGGCGGGTGTTACAATGCCGGGACCTTAAAAAGGGACTCGGGAGAGGAAACTAAGGGAAGCAGCTGAGAACCTCAGTGAACAGAGGAAGCCAAACCAGAGACGCACAGAACAGAGAGAATCGGGCTCTGAACAGGGGGAAGTGGGCAGAGATTCCACAAGGACGGGTGCAAGGCACAGAGCCAGCCAGATTGGAGACGCAGGCACCACGATGCTGGGGAGCAGAGCCATGACCCTGCTGCTGCTGCTGCTGCTGACCTGCCGGGCCACACGGGGCCGGGCTGTGCCCACGGGCAGCGGGCCTGCCTGGGCGCAGTGCCAGCGGCTCTCACAGAAGCTCTGCACGCTGGCCTGGAGTGCGCATCCGCCCACGGGGCACGTGGTGAGTGGCGCCCTCTGTGCCTAAGCAGGAGCCTCTCCACGCCCTCCGAGGCTGCGGGCCATGGGAGCCTCTGTGGCCTCGGTGGGAGCTGGGGGGTTGAATGTCATCAGGGAGTGAGAGGACAGGGGAGTGGGGCTCCTGGGAGCATCCCGGGCCTGAGTCCACATGGGGTGTGAAAGTACTTATTTTTAAAAATATATATTTTATCAACTTTTTACAGCGAGGAAGAGAGAGGAATAGAGAGTTAGAAACATCGATCAGCTGCCTCCTGCACACCCCCACTGGGGATATGCCCGCAACCAACGTACATGCCCTTGACCGGAATCGAACCTGGGAGCTTTCAGTCCGCAGGCTGATGCTCTATCCACTGAGCCAAACCGGTTTTGGCGAAAGTGCTTATTTTTATGCTTCTGCTCCATTCCAGGATCTACCAAGAGAAGCAGGAGAAGAGGAAGATGAGACGACAAATGATGTTCCCCACATTCAGTGTGAGGACGGCTGTGATCCCCAAGGTCTCCGTGACAACAGCCAGGTACTAAGACGAGGCTGGGCCACAAGGAGGGGATGGGGACCTGTCTGAGCACCTGGTGAATTAGTAGAAGTTACATCTGGCCTTGTCCACTCAGGCTGCTGTGATGACATACCACGGACTGGGCAGTTTATAAACAGAAATCTCCGCAGTTCTGGAGGCTGTGAAAAATTAAGTTACCCAGGTCCACCCCTAAGGAGCTTAGGGCACCAGCATGGTTGGGTGAGGGCCCTCTTCCCGACTGTCTCTCATGACTGGGCAGCTCCCTGGGTCTCTTTTATAAACCCCAGTCCCATGCACGAGACCCAATCCTCAGGCCCTAATCGACTCCCGAAGGCCCCACCTCCAACATCACCACATCCGGGGTTAGGATCTTCTAGGATCTTAATGTGTGTTTGTGGGGGAACAGCTGCGACTAGGAAAGGCAAAGAGCTGGAGGAGTCTCTGGGGAACGAACTGGGAAGAGGGTCAGTTTCCTTTCACTGCTTTTTCTTCCCAGGCCTGCTTGCAAAGGATCCACCAGGGCCTGGTATTTTACGAGAAGCTGCTGGGCTCAGACATTTTCACAGGGGAGCCTTCTCTCCTCCCCGATGGCCCTGTGAGCCAGCTCCACGCCTCTCTCCTGGGTCTCAGGCAGCTTCTGCAGGTGAGTGAGAGGCTGGAGCACGGCAGCTCTCGGTCTCTGACAGACTAGGGCGGCGGTGGTGACGGATCTCGAGGCCTCTCTAATCGTGTCCTGTGTCCTTTCAGACCGAGGGGCCCCACTGGGCGACTGAGCAGACTCCAAGCCCCGGCCCCAGCCAACCATGGCAGCGGCTCCTTCTCCGCCCTAAGATCCTCCGCAGCCTCCAGGCCTTTGTGGCTGTAGCTGCCCGGGTCTTTGCCCACGGGGCTGCGACCCTGAGCCCCTGAAGCCAACAGCCTCCAGGTGGTCACGGCTGGGATGAACCTGTCGGCTGAGGCAGCGAGTGAATCAGTCCATTCATTCTAACGGGACCTGCATGTGTTGAAAAGTTACCAGTACTGGCAGATTTATGATGCTGACCTAGGACATGCTGAGTATTTATTAGATGGGAAGGGAGAATTTGGGATTATTTATTCTATTGGCAGGGGAGGATTATTTATTATATTTATACCAACTTATTTACTTTTTTCAATAAACTTATTTATATGGATGCTTACGTCTAATTTCTAGGTTTGGTTGAGGAAAAGAAGACAAATGAAAAAACAGGGATGAGGGACGACCATGCGCAGCCTTCTTCTACTCTGGGGCTACGGTGGAGCGTATTTCCTCTTGACCCCCTGGTGGATAGAGGAACTGGGATCTGTTCGGTCTTAATCCGTGTGGTATAGCAAGATAAAAAGGATCCATGGGGATGAGATTAGGAAATGGGACACCTCTCTTGCTCCCTGACCCTGTGCCTCCTTCCCTGCTTTCTTGGCCAAGAGTGCATTTAACCACATGGGAATCCCGATCACTGCAGGATCAAAAGTCAGAGCTGTTTGAGCAGAAAGGGCTTTCCAGGAAGATAAAGGTAAACCCCCCAAACTAATGGGATTCTCCCTCAATGGGTATCTGTGGGCCCCTTCCGAAGGGAGTTTGATTACCCCAAGTGAGTTAAATTAAAAATTTAAAATATATATATATATATTTTATTGATTTTTTTACAGAGAGGGAGATAGTTAGAAACATCGATGAGAGAGTCATCAATCAGCTGCCTCTTGCACACCCCCTACTGGGGATGTGCCCACAACCAAGGTACATGCCTTTGACTGGAATTGAACCCGGGACCCTTCAGTCCGCAGGCTGACGCTCTATCCACTGAGCCACACGAGTTTCGGCTAAACTACCGTTTAAAGAAAGAGTATGGAAAGGTTCTAGCGATTGTTTCTCTTCCTTTCTCCATCCTCACAATATCAACAAAAAACATGGGCTTTGGAGTCAGACAGACCCAGGTTTAAAAATCTGGTTTTGGCACCAACCTGCTGAGGAACAGTGGGCTAATTCTATAACACCCCGACCCTTACACACACTCATATAGAGCTCACATCCCCTGGAAGAATCTAAGGGTCAGGAAAGGTTGCTCCAAACAGGGAAGTTAAGAAGAAACACACCGAAACCGGTTTGGCTCAGTGGATAGAGCGTCGAACTGCGGACTCAAGGATCCTGGGTTCGATTCTGGTTAAGGGCACATCTCCAGAGGGGGTGGTGCAAGAGGCAGCTGGTCGATGTTTCTCTCTCATCGATGTTTCTAACTCTCTATCCCTCTCAATTCCTCTCTGTGTAAAATCAATAAAATATATTAAAAAAAAGAAAAAAGGAGAAGAAGAAACATGACAGGAGAGGGGCATGCTGGGGTGGGTGGAAGACATGCCATGCTTTGCTGACCTTGATCCTACATGGCCTGCTGGTGTTTTCAAGAATACTAGTCTTTGTGAGAAGAGAAATAAAGACAAACACTTGTAGTCAGCACAAAATTTATTAGCCACTTCTGCTTAGATGGGACTCTCTCAATAGTACTGTTTCTCTAACACATGATTTTCAACCAGTGTCTCAAAATTTTTTTAAAAAAAAAAATATATAATACCTAACTTTATTCAGGAGCACTGACCTCTTTTTCCTTAGACTGTCAAAAAAAAAAAAAAAAAAAAAAAAAAAAAAAAAAAAAAAAGACAACAACCAACACAATAGCCATCCTGTAGGAATGAATCAAAATTATACCTATTTTTCTGTCAGATTGGCCAAAACAAATTTTTTTTGGTGTGCTGTAAAATTTTAGTAGTTAGTTTCTAAGTGCTATGAGATGAAAAAGGTTGAAAGCCGCTGCTCTAACACACCAGCAGGAAACAGCCGCGTGTAGGAGGCCTCGCTTTCATTTGCACCTCAGGTTTACTAGAAGCACATCGTAGAGCAAGGGCAGAGGTCCTGGGTTTCCTGGGAATGGCTACGGCGGAAGGTTGTTCAGAGCTCAAGATACACCTTTAAGGTCCTAAGTTCCAGGAACTTGATCTTTGCCCAGGGCCATGCCCAAGGGATAGAAACAGTCTTTTCAGGTAGATTGCACAGAAGAAAGGAATGACATCTTAATAGAGAAATATCTAAGACCCCCCCGGGGTTCTCTTCCTCCGAAAACATACCAATCTATACTATAAAAAGCGGTTCCTGAATTCCCAGCTAGGTAACCCCTGGTCTCCTAAGCATCGGGAAAGTGGAGACGAAGCAGAGTTATCATTGTGCAAAGCTTCACAGGCACATCAGGCTGGTAGGATGGCTTCCAGGGGAGGAATGGATGTGGCCACCGCTAAAGGCCCCGGGGCCAGCCCTGCCTTTAGTGGTGGCCCTACCTGCAGGCTTAGCCCTGGCTCTGGAGGGGGCAGGAGGGATAGGGTTAGTTCCGCACTGCGGGCCAATGCCAGCGGGCGCCAGGTCAGTCTTTCCAGCTGTTAAAATGTGGAAATTCTCCCATACTGGAAAGAAGCGACTTCTCTGAGCCCTCCAAGTACCTCCGAACTGCCCCGGCCTGTTCCTAAAACCGCTCCACCTCCCAGCACAGCAGGCAGCCTCCGGGATGCTACGTTGGGCTATGGCCAACATCCGTTCTGGTTCACTGGTGCCCTCTTCTTACCCATATTACACTTCAAATCAGGCCCTTAACCCCGCTTGGAAGGGGCACGTGCCTGATTCCCCATCCTGGGGGAGCGACACCGTGATGTAGGGCTTGGTACGGGGTAAGAGATGGAAAGAAGAGGGGAAACATAGTTCCTAGTAGTCAGGAGTCAAGGGGTCGTCTGCGAAGAAGTGGCTGCGGTAGAAGATGCACACCTCCTCCCCGGTGCTCTGGCCCGCTAACAGTGGGTCGCCGTTTGGCATGATTTCTTCCATGTTGTTCATGAAGACTGGGAAGCCCAGAGAGAGACACGTGAGGCTCTGATCTTGGGTGAGGGGTTCCCAACCCAGCAAGGAAAGTGAGGGAGAGGGTAGCAGAGGTCCAGACAGGGCCTGAGGGGGCACTTAGCTAGGGCAGGGGTTGCTGTGGCCATTTCCCAGGAAAGGAATCACACGGGAACTGAGCCTCCTCTCCTGGGAGGAGCGTAGACCTGGGCATGTTCTGTAATGGGGGGGGGGAGAGGGGAGTGGGGAAAGGGAGGCACCCCCTTCCCACCAGCCCTGTCTCATCACTTACTTTCCATTCCCTCAGTGTTCAAGTGTCTCAGATCGTGGGGCAAGTCTGACTCTGGCTCTGCCTCTGGCACGGGCTGTGAAACAGGCTCTAGAAGAGGCTCCAGCTTCAGCTCTGGTGCCAGGTCCGGCATTCTTGGGGATACCGCGTCCGGTGCAGGCTCCAGGGGCGGCCCCAGGTCCAGCCCTGCCTTCAGCAGTGGCTCCAACTCCAGGTCTAGCCCTAGATCCAGTTCTGGGCCTGGAGCCAGCCCCAGGGGCAGCTCTAAGGACTCCACTTCTGGCTCCAGGTTAGGCTCCAGCAGGTGCTGCAGCTCATCCACCTGTCTGGACATCCCAACAGACAAAGGAGAGTGCTTAGCAGCGTAGGTGGCCTGGGGAATGGTAGAGCAAGCAGAGTCACTTCTCTAATCTAAGAAGGTAATAGAGCAGAGGGCTTAAGAGAACAGGCTTTGCTCTGCCCTGGCCAGGTAACTCGGTTAGAGCGTCGTCCCGATATGCCAAGGCTGGGGGTTCAATCCCCGATCAGGCCATATACAAGAGTCAACCAATGAATGCATAAATAAGTGGAATAACGAATTGATGTTTCTCTCTGTATGTTTTTTTCTCTCTTTCTCTCTCCCATCCTAGCTCTCTCTAAAATCAATTACAAACAAAGAAGATAGGCTTTGCAGAGTCTGAATTCCATCAGTCAGGCTTATCAGAGTTTGAATTCTATACTTTACCTGCTGGGTGACCTTAGGCAAGTTAACGAACTTCTCTGAGCCTCAGAGTTATCATCTATAAAATCGGAACAGCAATAACCAATAATATTTGAGAGGCAGGAGGCTGGTTAAAAGCAGGGCTATGGAACCTGACAGACCTGGATCATTTCGTAGCCCTGGACCTTGAGCATGCCACTTTACTGTGCTAGACCTGTTTCCTCAGCTGAAGACTGTAATAACAGTGTCTGTCTCAGGACTATTATGAAAATTCAATAAATGAGAAAATGGGCACAAAGATTTAGCCCAGTGCCTGGTATATAATAATAAACTTTCATTAAATACTAGAGGCCTGGTGTACAAAATTCATGCATGGGGGAGGGTCCTTCAGCCCGGCCTGCACCTCTCCAGCCAGGGACTCCTGCGAAATTGGGCCTAAACTGGCGGTCAGACATCCCTCTCACAATCTGGGACCACTGGCTCCTAACCACTCGCCTGCCTGCCTCCCTGATTGCCCTCCAACATCCCCCTGCCAGCCTGGTGACCTCAACTACCCTCCTGCCTGCCCCCCAACTGCCCCTTGTTGGCCTGGCCACCCCCCAACTTCCTCTTGCCTTATTGTCCCCCAACTGCCCCCTGCTGGCCTGGTTACCTTGCAACTGCCCCCCTGCTGGCCTAGCTGCCCCCCAACTGGCCTGGCTACCCAACTGCCCCCCCTGCCTGGTTGCCTCCCAACTGCCCCACCTCCCACCCCTTGCCAGCCTGGCCATCCCCCAACTGCCCTCTGCTGGCCTGGTTGCACTCTAACTGTTTGGAGGTAAGTCGGACATCTGGAACAAGTCTGGTCACCTGGTCTAATTAGCATATTACCCTTTTATTAGTATAGATTCTTGTTCCTATTACCTACTCATATAGGTTCTCATAAGGATCATTAAAAAAATATATATATATATATTAATTTATTTCAGAGAGGAAGGGAGAGGGAGAGAGAGAGAGAAACAATGATGAGAGAGAATCATTGCTTGACTGCCTCCTGCACATTGGATGGAGCCCACAATCCAGGCATGTGCCTTTGACTGGAATTGAACCAGTCTGCAGGCCGATGCTCTATCCACTGAGCCAAATTGACTAGGACAGGGCTTCATTAAAAAAAATTTTTTTTTATGGCGAAATCAAGCCTTTTAATACATTCTGGAGAGGGGGGTCTCTGGCTGTATAGGCACCGAGGGCTTAATTTTTTAAAGACGTTATAAAAGTATCTAGCACCATGTTTGGCATCAATCAGATGTCCGTTAACATCAGGGTTTATGACTGTTGTTATCAGGGAACCTGTGTGGAGACAGCTGACGGATGGCAGCAGGAACATAGAGAAGAGAGAGTCGCAGAGCAGGAGAAACCTAGAGGACTGCAGCGCGTGGGTGAGGAGAGAAGGCCAGGGAGCCTGGACTTGGACCGGCTGGGTTACCGCGTCAGCCGCCAGGGCGGGGGAGGAGGGCGCAGAGGTCACGTCGCACCTGTTGGAGACCATGATGAGCTTCCGCGTCAGGTACTTCCTTTGCTCCTCCAGATTGACTGTGGGGCCGGGCACAGAGGCAGGGAGGTCAGTGCTGAGGTACAGCGATCTCTCCTTGCCAATGAGCAAGGCCCCACGAACCAGTCCCTCAGCGTCTCTGCTGGCTTGGGGTCGCCCAGCAGCGCCGGGAAGGAGGAGCTGGGCTGGCGGAGGCCGGACCCGTGCAGGCGGCCGGCGCCCTCACCTTTGTCCTCGTAGTAGCCCCCGAAGGCTTCGTCGCGGGGGGTGCGGGGGTAGAGGAAGCGCAGCGGGTTCTCGGGCACGTTCTCCTCGGTGAGCAGCTGGTAGTGGCGGATGATCTTGGTCAGCGGCAGCGACTGCAGCACCTCCTTGGTGAAGGGCTTCACCGACTGGATGAGCACCTTATCTGCAGCGGCGGGTGGGGGCGGGCGGGCTTGAGGGAGGAGGCCGGGCCCGGAGCCCCCCCCACCCCCCGCCTGCCCGCCCACCCCCAGGCCTGCGGCGGGCGCGGGGCGGAGCCGGGGAGCGGGCACAGGCATCGGGGCGGGAGGGGCGGCTGACCATCGTCCTGGTGCTCCACCCAGGAGCAGGTGATGCCGCCCTCCACCGTCTCGCTGAAGCGCAGCAGGAAGGTGCCGGAGACCGTCTTCTTGAGCAGCCGGCGCTCCTGGCTGCGGCTCACGAAGCCCATGATGCGCCTGGGGGAGCGGGCAGCGGCTGAGCGGCCTCCCGCGCCCGGGGCGGGAGAGGGAGCCGGTGTCTCCCGCCTCTGCCCCTGGCAGAGGGCTCCCTGTGGCCCCCGCACTTCGCTCCCCTGATAATTCCACCTCCCGGGGCTGGAAGAGGCCTGAGGATTCAGGGCCCAACAAATGGGTGGGAGCGCACAGGCCTGGGGTCAGACGGGCCCGGCTTTGAACCCTGACTCAGCCCCTTTAATTCCGCTAAGCCAGTGTTTCCCAAACTTTTGACATATGAGTACCCCTTCTATAGTTTTCGTAACGCTGAGTACCCCTCATACTCACGAGAACGTAGGGTTAGACGCAGCTAAGCACGGTGCAGTGCATATCCCCACCAAACTCCGGTGCAACGGGTACCCCCACCAAACTCTTCCCGTAACCCTGGGGGGACGCGGACCGCACTTTGGGAAACACTGCTCTAAGCCTTCGTTTCTTCACCTGACATGGGGGTGGCAACTCCCCCCACTCAGCACGGGGGTAAGGTTACACGGGAGAATTCATGAGAGCACCCAGCAGGCTCTGGAGCACAACAGACGCGGGACACAAGTCCCGGCTCTCACTGTCACTGCCAATGGGAGGGGGCGTGACCTTGGCCCGGTCTTTGCTCTCTCTCCCTCTTGACCACAGGAGGGCGCCCAGAGCCCACTCAAGCCTCGAAAGGCGGCTGGTCCAGGGAGACGGAGGTTGAGCGAGGTCTCACCCATCATTCCAGAGATCCTTCAGGTGGTCGTGGACCAGCTCCAGGATCTTGTCTAACCACGTCCAGAACGGCAGCTTTCCCGGCGGGCTCTCTCGCTGCAGGAGGAGCGGAAGAGCGGGGAGGTGTGGGGTTGCCCTCGGGGTGGGGAAGGCGGGATGGGGGAGGAGGGATGGGGGAAGGAGAGATGGGGGAGGGGCGGGTTTGGATGGGGCTGGGATCTGGCCGCCCGGGATGCAGGGTGCCGTTACCTTGGTGAAGTCGGCCCAGGATAACAACGCCCCCTCGCTCCCAGAGTTCTGCCCTGTGGACAGAAAGCCCTTAGAGGCTGGGAGGAGGCCAGGCCAGGGCTCCTGGGGTGGACGGACAGAGGGCTGGGGCTGCCGGAAAGGAGGTGCGTACCGAACAGCTTGTCCTTCAGCATGCTCAGCTGGTCCCGGTCGAGGCCTCGGCCAACGTAGGAGGAGAACTGCCAACTGAGCGCGGGGCCCAGCAAGGCCCAGGGGGCCTTTGGGGGGCTGGAGAAGAACTGCTGATTCTGTGGGCACAGGGGGAGGACGGGATGGCTCCGAGCAGCTCCTCCACCAGCTGCCACCCCGCCTCACCTCCCTTCGCCTGCGGGCCCCGCCTCCTACCTGAGGGTTTGAGCTGAGCAGATTGAACCAGAGAATCGAGGCCCAGGCGATGGAGAGTTGGTTCGGGTTAGAAATGACCACCACAGGGAGGGTGTCTGCCTGGGGAGAGGACAGGGTCAGAGCGGAGGCTGAGGGGATTCCAGCTGCGGACATTGGGGTGGGGCGAGGGGCAATACTTCGCCAGAGAGGCTTCTGCTGCCCCTCCCGACGCCCTCTCCCAGCCCTGCTTCATCTCTCCGGCGCCCGCTGCCACTCACTTTCAGCTCCTGCTTCAGCCCCTGGTAGGTGTATCTGACCGTGAAGCTGATGATGTGCAGTTCCTCTGTCACGCCCGGCAGACCCTGGGACAGCCAGGGCCGTGAGCAGAGGGCCCTGGGGCATGTGCCTCCTGCCCCCCCCCCCCCCCCCGTTCCTCTGTCCCGGCCTCACCTTGCTGCTGCCCTTTCCTGAGCCGCCTGCACGTTGCTCCAAGAGAGTCTGTGGATTGAGGGGAAGGAGAGAAAATGCTAGAGGAACCCAGCATCCCTGGAACCCGTTTTGCCCACAAGACTTCTCAAGGCCTAGAAATATAAGCCACTAGCCTCCTACCAGATAGCCGAAGTCCCAAATTAAGCCCTGACTCTGCCCTTTGTCGGGGGTCAACGTTTTCTGGGTTGAGGTCAGAATGTTGAACTTCCGGAAGCTGTTCCAGGAGGAAGAAAACATCAGAAGGACGGGAGCAGAGTTATTCGAAAACTCGGCAGGAAAACAACGAAAGTCCCGTTTCATTTCAGACCTTTCCACTCCCGCTGCTCATATGCCGCCCCAATAGACCTTCCCCCCCCCCCCCCCCCCCCCCAGAGCTGCCGCAGGAGGCTGTGCCGCTCACGCAGTGCACAAAGGTTGTCAGGTACCTACCCTTGTGATTGAGGAGGATTCCTGAAAAGAAACAAAATAATTGTCATTGGGAAGCAAAACAGCATAGAAATTAGGAATCTGGTCTTTGGGATCAGACAGTCCTAAGTTCAACCCCAAATCTGCAGCTCACTAGCTCTGCGGCCTTCAAGGCACATCATCTTGCCAAGCCTGTTTTCTCATCTGATGGTGCATTGATAACAGCTAACGCCTAGGGTTTCTCGACAATTGAGTGAGTATTGGACAAGTTGCATGCCTTTGTTTGAGTAGGCGCTCAATAAAAGGATGAACTGTTATTTCTATGAGGTAGGAATGAAAGGGGGAAGAACACAGCCCCAGTGCCTTCGGGACAAGGAGGGGTCCCCTGGCCCACCCCTCAGCCCACAGCTCGGCCACTCCTTGGCCCCACCTTTCACCTGCTCCAACTTACTTGTCAATAAAGACTTCTGCAGTCAGTGACTCGCTGCCTTCCTGCAGCCTCACCAGCAGCCTGGGGAGGAGAGAGGGGTCAACCTCAACTCCCGAACAGACCCGATGTTTGAAAAGATCAGGGAAGAGGTTAGAAGAGGCAGATTGATTTGGCGGGGAAGAGAAGGAACAGCCAAGCGTGGGAAGATCTTTAAAGCCAGAGAGCGAGCAGTGCCAGGTCTGGAAAAAGGAGTCAGGAAGGAGTTCTGAAACGCCAACCTTGTTCGGACAGTGAACTTGCTCCCGGTCCGGAGGATGAGGGGTCGGTGGGGAGTCTGAGGCATGCACGGCTGGGTCTCTACCACAAAGGCTCTGGGAGGAGAAGGAGAGATAGTAGCTCAGCACCTGTCAGAGTGGCGCCCCTGCGCCTCCCTCCCGGGAGGGCCCGCCGTGGCCTCTCCACCTGTGGAGCAGGTGCTGCAGCAGTTCTGTGGCCTGGGCCTCCTGCTGGTCCACCCCTGTGACCAGCAGGTCGTTGTCATAGCTGACATGGCTCAAGTCCTTCAGCTCCTTCAGCAGCTGCCGCAGGTGAAACAAGAGCTTGGCTCCGTCTGTGAACCTGAGGGATAGAACCGGGGGGGAGAGAACCCGTGAGTTTCCCGGAGCCCCCAAACAGGCTCGGAGAGCTCCCCTTTAACTCTGTGGAGAACTGAAACTGATTGGGACAAAAAAAAAAAAAAAGAATCCAGGAAACATTGACTATTCAACTTGATTCATAATCCAAGAAATGAAAATCAAAGTCACTTTCACATTAAAATTGGTAAAAGATGAACATAATAAACTGACTTTCATATGATGCTTGATATATACTATTTATTTATTTATTTTAAAAATATATTTTATTGATTTTTTTTACAGAGAGGAAGGGAGAGAGACAGAGAACTAGAAACATCTATGAGAGAGAAACATCCATCAGCTGCCTCCTGCACACCCCCCACTGGAGATGTGCCCACAACCAAGGTACATGCCCTTGACCAGAATCAAACCTGGGACCTTTCAGTCCACAGGCCGACGCTCTATCCATTGAGCTAAACCAGTTTCAGCTGAAACTATTTTTTTAAAAAGCCTCAAAAAGTGTGCATACATTTTATAGTATTACATTTCTAAGATATATCCTAAGAAAATAATCAGACAAATGGACAAAGATAAATGTACCAAGAAATTCATAGCTTCGTTATTTGTCATAGAAAATGAGAAACATTTGATTATTAGGTATATAAATTAGGGCATATACATGTAATGCAACATTAAATATAATGATATAGGCTCAAATATTTAGCATGGAAAAATGTCCACAAATATTAAATTTTTAAAAATTACCAGATAGTATAGATAGGATATGATTTGACTTCTGCTTAAAATAGATGTATTTTTGTGTATAGGCATAGGGGAAATCTGGAAAAAGTATGCAAAAGCATAAACAGAGGGTACCTATCTTTGCATGATTATATCAAACAGATGGTTGATTTCTTTTTTCTTTTCTTTTTTAAATTATTATTATTATGTTTAATATATTTTTATTGATTTCAGAGAGGGAGGCAGAGGGAGAGAGAGGTAGAAACATGAATGATGAGAGAGAATCATTGATTGGCTGCCTCTTGCATGCCCCCCAACTGGGAACCAAGCCCACAACCTGGGCATATGCCCTGACCAGGAATTGAACCTGTGACCTCCTGATTCCTGGGTTGGTGCTTAATTGCTGAGCCATACCCAACCGGGCATTCTTTACTCTTTTACATTGTCTGAAACTTTTTAAATTGGTCTACATTGTATTTATAATCAGAAAAAGCGACTTTTTAAAAATTTTATTAAAAAACAATGAAGCGCCAAAGCCGGTTTGGCTCAGTGATAGAGCGTCGGCCTGCGGACTGGAAGGTCCCAGGTTCGATTCCGGCAAGGGCATGTACCTTGGTTGTGGGCACATCCCCAGTAGGGGGTGTGCAAGAGGCACCTGGTCGATATTTCTCTCTCATCGACGTTTCTGGCTCTCTATCTCTCTCCCTTCCTCTCTGTGAAAAATCAATAAAATATATTCAAAACAAAACAAAATAAAACAAAACAATGAAGCAAGACAAGCTCTCATTCCTGGAAGCATGCAGTCTCCTTTCCCTCACCCTTTTTCTCTTCCCCCAGGCACGCATCTCCTGAACTCTAAGGATCCCCATGAGACTTGCAACCAGGGGAGCAACAGGCCGTGGTAGCTCATCCCGGGCTAACCCCGAACCTGACCTCAAGGCCCCATTTCTCTGACTCTCCGTGAGCTGACAGCAGCCCTGCCTTCGCTCACTTCTTTCCATAACGTTTCTAGAGCCAAAGCAGCCCCGCCCAGACTGACTCCTATTGCTTCTTCTAGCCTAGGCCCTTCCTGGTTTCACTATCCCCACATTTAATAAATATACTCTTGCCCTAGCCAGTTTGGCTCAGTGGACAGAGCATCAGCCTGCAGATTGAAGGTCAAGGGCATGTACCTCAGTTGCAGGCTCAATCCCCAGCCTCATGTGCGGGAGGCAACCCACCGATATGTCACATTGATGTTTCTCTTTGTCTCTCCCTCTGCCACTGTCTCTTAACAACAACAAAAAAATAAATAAATAAAAGGAAACATATCGTCAGGTGAGGATTGACAAAAATAAAACAAAAACCCACAAACAAATAAATGTACTACTAAGATAAAAAATTAAAAAACAAAAACAATGAACCCTAACTGGTTTGGCTCAGTGGACAGAGCGTTGGCCTATGGACTGGGGGGTCCTGGGTTCAATTCCGGTGAAGGGCACAGGCCCAGGTTGCAGGCTCGATCCCCAGTAGAGGGCGTGCAGGAGGCAGCCGATCAATGATTCTCTGTCATCTTTGATGTTTTTATCTCTCTCTCCCTTTCCTTTCTTTTCTGAAATAAATTTAAATATATATTTTTAAAATAAATACAAAATAAAAAGTTTACTAGAAAAATAGCAAGAAATTAAAAACAACCCAAATGTCCAAAAATAATAGTTCATTAATTAAATTATGTTACCTCCATATAGAGGACAATAATGCAGCCATTGAAAGTAACATCCTAGCCAAAACCGGTTTGGCTCAATGGATAGAGCATTGGCTTGGGGAATGAAGGGACCCGGGTTCGATTCCGGTCAAGGGCATGTGCCTTGGTTGCGGGCATATCCCCCATAGGGGGTGTGCAAGAGGCAGCTGATCGATGACTCTCTCTCATCGATGTTTCTAGCTCTCTATCTCTCTCCCTTCCTCTCTGTACAAAATCAATATATTAAAAAAAGAAAGTAACATCCTATATATTAAAGAGTTAATATGCTAATTAGACCGAACAGCAGAATGACTATCAAGACATCCTTTCGGACAACTGTCTGGATGAAGCTGGGGCTGCGAGGGAAGCTCGGGTCCTGGGTGCCAGCGGGAAGCCGGCACCAGCAGCCAGGAGAAGAAAGGCCTGCTCTTGCACAAATTTCATGCATTGGGCCTCTCGTGGGTGAATATTATAATATACTGCTAAGGTAAAAAAGAAAAAAACACACAAATCTATGTATCTCAAAATAGTATGAACAGTAGGATTCAATTTAAAAAAAAAATTTTTTTATTGATTTCAGAAAGAAAGGGAGAGGGAAAGAGGTAGAAACATCAACGATGAGAGAGAATCATTGATTGGCTGCCTCCTGCATGCCCACACTGGGGATTGAGCCTGAAACCCAGGCATGTGCCCTCAACCAGGATCGAACCTGGGACCCTTCAGTCTGTAAGGCTGACACTTTTCCAACTTAGCCAAACTGGCTAGGGCTCAATTTTTGTTTAAAAATGTTACAGTGGCTACATCTGGGTAGTAAGGTAATAAATAATTTTCTCTTTTTTTTTGCATGATGTTCACTGCACAAACAAAAGTATACCTCCCAGGTGATTAAAAATGAAAGGCTCTGCTGCCCTAGCTGGTTTGGCTGAGTGGATAGAGTGTCGGCCTGCGGACTGAAGGGTCCCAGTTTCGATTCCGGGTCAAGGGCACATACCCAGGGTTGCAGTCGATCTCCAGCAGGGGGTGTGCAGGAGGCAGCCAATCAATGATTCTCTCTCATCATTGATGTTTTTCTCTCTCCTTCTCCCTTCTTCTCTGAAATCAATAAAAATATATTTAAATAAAGAAATATCCAAAAATGAAGGGCTCTGGGTAGTGAGAATGAAGAGCAGAGTACAGTTGTACTCAGATAAGGGAGCTGGGGTCCTTCTGGGGAGCAGGGATTAGGAAAGCAATCCCTCTTGGCCGTATACAGGACATCACAAAGCTCAGGGCGGCGGCAGGGGGAGCACGAGGGCGGGGAGTGCCTCTCACCACTTCTCCAACTGGACAAGTTCCAGCCCTCCCTCCGCGGGGGCTCCGATGCAGGTTCTCTGCTGCTGGGCTTTCCACTGCTCCAGATTGGGCAGCAGTAGGTCCGTTAGGGTAGTCAGTCGGCCGAGCAGTCCTCTGGAGGCATCCAGCACCTCCTAGAAAGATGTGAGTGCGTGGGGAGCACCTCCCACCGTCATCCCCCGCCCTCCAGCTGGGGATACAGGGACGAGAAAGCCCAGGCTCCCGGATCCCTCGTTTCCCCGTCCTCTGCTGCCCACACCCTGCCTGCTTTTCCTCCCACCTTCCTCCTTTTGTCCAGTTCATTGAGAGTTGCCTGCAGAATCTGATGCTGTCTGGTCTGATGGGGGTCCAGAGGTGTCCTCGCTGGATGGCAGGAGCAGGAAGTGAGACAAGTGCTCAGACCGAGGACTCCTTCCCCTCGCCTTCCTGACCTAAGCCTCGGTCCGAGTTGGGAAGGGGGAATTCTGACGGAGAGGAAGGGGAACCAAAGCAAAGCACAGATCCCTCTGGGCCCTCGGGCGAATTCTCAATGACCCGGCTCGAAACAGAAGCCTACTCCATCTACTCCAGCACTCACTCGCTGTCCCTCAGCCACACCTCCAGCCCAACCCCCACAGCGGACCCTGGCCCCTGTAGCTTTGCATGGCGGTGGAACTACAGTCAGAGAGGTGCAGCCAAAGGTGATTCCTCTTTACTGGGACTTTCCCCTGCTGCTCTCTTCCACCCTCGGCCTCCCAGCAGGAAGCTGTCCTCCCACCCGGCAGCGTGCTGCCTACCTCGGGCCTGAGTTTTGTATCGGAAGAGGAAGACATCCTGCAGGTCCTTCAGCTGGTTGATGGACTTCACCAGCTTCTGCGGAGGGGAGGGGACCCAGCTGAGGCTGCTTCTGTGGCAGGAGGCAGGCTGAATCCTGCCCACCCTGACTCTTGCCACATCTACCAACCTCCATCATAGCCCTTAATTCCAGGATCCGGGATTCGATCTCATGCTGCTGGCTCTGTACAGGTGCTTCGGGGGCTGGCTCTTCTTGCTCCTGAAATAAAGAGACTCTGAGCATAGTCAACTCCTACCTTCCTTCCCTAAAGTCCAGCCCTGAAATTACATAACAAGGCTACTTGGGGATCTTATTCCGAGACAAATGTCCTGAGTCCGTCCCATGGCCCCTCCACTCCAGGGGCTTCCCATACCAACAGCGCACTGCCCTCACCACTTGAGCCCTCTGAGCCTGCATCAGAATTCGTTTTTCTTCCAGAAGGAGATTGAAGATCATCTCAGCCAACTGGATAGGGCCCCGGGGTAAGGCCTGCAGGAGGCAAAGAGAGAAGACTGATTCCATTCAACTGCCTCCAATGAACACTCCCATCAGTGGTGCAATCCTTCCCCGCCCTCAGGGTCCCCAGCCCTTCCCTCTCTCACCACGCGTCCCCAAACCCTCGTCTCTTCCCAACAGGTTCATCTGAACACTGACCTTCTCTCTGCCAGCGGCCCCCCACATCCAGACTCTGTTCCCCTTCCCTCAGGTCTGCCCCTGTCCCTTTGCACCTCCAGGCCCTGTTCTATACCCAGAACCCTGCTCTCCAGCTCCCGTTCCTACTTCGTTATTGCCTCTCCTCCAGTACCTTAATGTCCCGATAGAATTTCCGCAAGTTATGCTGCAACAACAAGCACTCGGGGTCCTGGCTGCAGCGGGCACACTCTTCGTTTAGTTGTTCCAGGAAGTAGAAGCAGAGCATATCAGCCTGGGAATGGTCATTGCCCAGCGCAGCTTCCTGCCTGGAGACCAGGAAGGACAGAGAGAAGTATCTCTGAAGGGTTGCTACTGTCTTCAGGCCTTCTAACCCATCCTGCCATCGGTGTTCACAGGGTCCCAGGGGCTCAGAAAAAAGAGCCCATTTTCCTCATTCCCCACCACCCAGCTTTCTGAGGGCCTCACCAGTTCTGGTCTTCGATCCACACCGCCAGGTCCTGCCGAATGTCCACCGGCAGGAGGCTGTTTGCGTAGAGCTGGTGCAGCTGCTCCTGAAACGGGCTGTCGAGGTTCTGCAGCATCTCCCACTGCGCCATTTGGAGTCCGAGTCTGAAGGTTTTAGGTTCCCAATTGTAGAGTTTGCTGGACTAAGTCACCCACAGATCCTTCATTATTACATATTAAAAATGTCTTTCGTTATACAGGTAAGAGAAAAAAGGGGGTGTCTACTGGTTTCAGACAGGAAGGGATGGGGAGAGAGACATAGACCCCCACTCCCAATCTTGGTCTCTTCCCCTCCTCTCCAGAAACCAATATTATTAGTTTGGCACCTATTCTTCCAGGGAGTACTATTTAAGAGCTCCTTTTTGTTTTAGTGGTAGTTTTCAAACACATACCAAAGTATAGTGAATAGTACAAGGGTCGTCCATGTACCAATCCCTCATCTTCAACAAACATTAACGATGTTTCTATCACTTGTAAATCTATCTCCCCCAATACATCTATATATATAAAAGCCTAAGTGATCATTATGACCGGTCAACCACTCAACCAGTCGACCAGTTGCTATGATGATGCACTGACAACCAGGAGTTGCCCCCTCGTGGTCAGTGCATTCCCACAGCCAACCTCCCCCGACCGGCCAATCTCCTGCAGTCCCTCCCCCTGGCCAGCCGGCCCTGATCGGCCCAGATCGCTGACCAGGCTGAGGGCCCCCACCGGTGCATAAGTTTATTATAAATTTACTAGAGGTAGGTGCACAGATTCATGCACTGGTAGGGTCCCTTGGCCTGGACTGTGGGGATTGGCCAAAACCGGCAGTCCTATATCCTCCAAGGGATGTAGTAGTGGCAAAGTGGCAGGCAGCTGTGGAGGAGTCCAAGCCCGCTGCCACCACCACTCCGTAGGCTCCTGCCACTCCACTGTGGTCTCCATGTGCCTGTCCTAAGGCAATATTAGTGCGTGCTCTCCAGCCATGACCCTAGGGTTTGGTACACTGTTGGTCATCTGAGCAGCACTTCCACTGTGGGAGCACACTGACCACCAGGGGGCAGCTCCTGCATCGAACGTCTGCCTCCTGCTGGTCAGTGCGCATCATTGCTCCTGGTTGACTGATCTAACAGTCAACTGGTCACTTTGGCTTTTATATATAAGATACGTTTGTATTTGTTTATGCTAGAGCCGTGGTAGGCAATCTGCGGCTTGCAAGCCACATGCAGCTCTTTGGCTCCTTGAGTGTGGCTCTTCCACAAAATACCACAGCCTGGGTGAGTCTATTTTGAAGAAGTGGCATTAGAAGAAGCTTCAATTTAAAAAATCTGGCTCTCAAAAGAAATTTCGATAGTTGTACTATTGATATTTGGCTCTGTTGACTAATGAGTTTGCTGACCACTGTGCTAGAGCATTTAAAGATAGTGAGGGTCATAAGTATTTACTTCAGTATGATCCCTGCTGGCTCCAAAGCTTTATCAGGGGCTGAAACCTCCTTGGAGATAAAATTTATATATATAAAAGACTAATATGCAAAATGTCCCCTCAGAGTTCAACTGGGAGACTGGGAGTTCAATAGCTTGCTATGGCATGCACTGACCACCAGGGGTCAGCAAGGAACAAAGGAAGGCTCCAGTTGGTGGAGGGCAGCTGGGGAAGGAAAGCCCCAGCCGACAGTCAGAAAGCCCTGATTGCCGGCCAGGCCTAGGGACCCTACCCATGCATGAATTTTGTGCACCAGGCCTCTAGTATCTTATATAATAAAAGGCTATTATGCAAATTGATCAAACAGCGAAACAACTGGTCGCTATAATACACACTGACCACCAGGGGGCAGATGCTTAATGCAGGAGCTGCCCCCTGGTGTTCAGTACACTCCAACAGGGGGAGCACTGCTCAGACAGAAGCTGGGCTCATGGCTGGCAAAGGCAGCAGCGGTGGTGGGAGTTAAGGCAGTGCAGGGAGCAGGCCTAAGGAGGCAGTTGGACATCCCCCGAGGGCTCCCAGACTGTGCGAGGGCACAGGCTGGGCTGAGGGATGCCTGCCCTGCCCCCCCACCTGAGTGCATCTGTCCTTTAGTGCTCTATAAACTGCTCTCCAAGTAGAAAGTAAGAGCTGCATTCTAGATGTTTAAAAGCTGTGCAAGGGGCCAACTAGCGTGACTCAGTGGTTGAGCATTGACCTATGAACCAGGAGGTATGGTTTGATTCCCAGTCAGGGCACATGCCTGAGTTGTGGGCTCGATCCCCAGTGTGGGACATGCAGGAAGCAGCTGATCAATGATTCGCTCTCATCATTGATGTTTCTATCTCTCTCTCCCTCTCCCTTCCTCTCTGACATCAATAAAAATATTTAAAAAAATAAAAGTAAAAGCTGTGCAAGGGGTTATTCAATCCCTAAGACTGTGTCACCTTCTATGATCTTTGTTGATCTCTGAATCTTCATGTGTATTATCAAATTTGTCAGAGACTCAGAAACTTCACTCAAAACTGGTTTTTGCCTGTCACCAAGTAGACTAGGCAGAGTATCTTTCTCCCTAGCTTGCCCACCCACTGCTGTCTGTTTAGGAAATTAAAACTTACTCTTGTTGCAACCTCAACCTTACAGAAAAGAACAAACATGCACTTCTGTGGTCTAAACATGTCATATGATTTTATTATAAATCAAAGAAAAATTTAGGGCGGGAGAAATTGTTTCCACCAGTATGAATAATTATGAGCTGTCTTTCTACCTCTAAGAATTAGGAACAGAGGAAGGACAGGATTGGGCAGGGCTCTTATTTTTCACTTTAAGCCTTTTAGTAATGCTTGACCTTTTAAACTATGTACACCTGTACTGCATTAAAAAAGAATAATAATAAGAAGAAAAGGCTCCAGTTCTCAAGGCACGAATTGGCTGGAATTAAAAGAGTAAGGCAATATAAGAAACAACAGGAGCCTTAACCGTTTGGCTCAGTGGATAGAGTGTCGGCCTTTGGACTGAAGGGTCCCGGGTTCGATTCTGGTCCAGGGCATGTGCTGTGGTTGTGGGTACATCCCCAGTAGGGGGTGTGCAGGAGGCGGCTGATTGATGTTTCTCTCTCATGGATATTTCTAACTCTCTATCCCCTTTCCTTCCTCTCTGTAAAAAAAATCAATAAAATATATTTTTTAAAAAAGAAATAAGAGGAAAACAAACAAAAAAACAAAGACAATAAAAGAGTAAGGCAACTAGCAAACCCTGAGGTTTAAATATGAAAACAAACAAACCTCTTTTTAAAAAAAAAAAAAATCACCTATCTTTACTTATTTATTTTTAATTCTCACCAACGATATGTTTATATATATATGTTTATATATATATATGCCCTGACCAGGAATCCATCCAAGACCTCCAGGTTTATAGGATGACCACTAAGTCATGCAGGCCAGGCTGAAGGGTACTTTTTTTAAAATTAATTTTATTGATTTCTGAAAGGAAGGGAGAGGGAGAGAGCGACAGAAACATCAATGAGAGAGAACCACTGACTATCTACCTCCTGCACGCCCCCTACTGGGGACTGAGTCTGCAACCCAGACATGTAGCTTTGACTGGAATCGAACCGGGAGCCTTCAGCCCGCAGGCAGACTCTATCCACTGAGCCAAACCGGCTAGGGGATGGAGGGGTATGTTTTCACTGGGTTTTAGAACAGGAAAGGCGAGACAGAAACATCGATGTGAAGAAGAAACTTCCATTGGTTGCCTCCCACAGGCGCCCACCAGGCATCCAACCTACAACAACCCAGGTACGAGCCTTCACCTGGAATCCTTCGGTGTGCGGGTGCACGTTCTAACCACTGAGAACACTGGCCAGGGCTTTATCTTCTACTTAAAAAAACTTTTTTTAAAAATTGATTTTAGGAAGAGAGACAGGGAAACATTGATGTTTGTTCCATTGAACATGGATGTATTCATTGGTTGCTTCTTGTATATGCCCTGATCGGAGTATGGGGAGGATGCTCTGACAACCTGAGCAGCCCGGCCAGGGCGGTATATTCTGCTTTTTTTAAGTTCTGTCATCCTTGACTTCTTTCTTTCTTTCATTTTTGAAAAATGTATTTTATTGATTTTTTTTTTTACAGAGAGGAAGAAAGAGGGATAGTTAGAAACATCGATGAGAGAGAATCATCGACCAGTCGCCTCCTGCACACCTCCCACCGGGGATGTGCCCCCAACCAAGGCACATGTCCTTAACCCGAATCGAACCTGGGACCTTGCAGTCCACAGGCCGAGGCTCTATCCACAGCCTCATCGGTTTCAGCTATCTTATGCTTTCTAACATAACAAATAAGGATGACAAATCTACCCTTAGACATTGACCTGTGTGTGTGTGTGTGTGTGTGTGTGTGTGTGTCAGGGGGGAATGGGAATCAAAGTATCGCAAGGCCCTAAGCCAGGGCAACAATGTCAAGTTGCGGGTTTGAGGGTGCGGGGGATTTAGAGGAGAGGGGAGCGGGGGGCTACAGCTGGGGACCTGCACCCGACCAGGTGGGGGTGCTCAGGTTGCAGGCGGTGACAGCGCCTATGTCATAGGTCAGCGCTCCCGGGCCAGGCGCCCTTCCCAGGGGGCAGCTCGCGCCTCCACCCCCCAACTCCCGCGCGCGCCCTCGGGGTCCGTACCTGGCGGGGGGCTCGGTCCCCTCCCTCCGGCGGCTCTGGTCGCGGCTTCCTTCCCCACCCGGAGCTCCGCACCAGCGTCTCGCGCTCCCAGGCCCCAGGCTGTGAGCTCATTGGCTCCGCCTCGGTGCCGCTCTCTCCGCGGGGCGGGGCCAGGGAGGCATAAGCCACCCCCCCGGCTCCAGCGATTGGTGGGAGAATCTTGAGCAAGCCCCGCCCCACGGCTGCGGAGGGAGGAGTCCCATTAATGGAACAGCCCCGGACCGACACTGCTGATTTCCGAGAACCGCCGGGCCGAGCAGGAAACGAGACCAGCTCGGTGCTGGGAAGCGCTTAGGGCTCCGCTAGGAGGGGTGGGACCGGAATGGCTACATTTTGCGATCGGAAGGGGAGGGCCGAAGTAGTAACAAAATAACTATTTACTGATCTGTGCTAAAAGCTTTAGGTTCCTTGTATTTTTTTTTTTTTTAAATTTCCACAAACCCCAGAGAACTGAAAATCATCATCCCCCCCTTTAGACATTTTAATTTTATTATTTTTTAAAATATATTTTATTGATTTTTGTACAGAGAGGAAGGGAGAGGGATAGAGAGTTAGAAACATCGATGAGAGAGAGTCATCGATCAGCTGCCTCTTGCACACCCCCTAGTGGGGATATGCCTGCAACCAAGGTACATGCCCTTGACCGGAATCGAACCCGGGACCCTTCAGTCCCCAAGCTGACGCTCTATCCATTGAGCCAAACCAGTCCCGGCCCCTTTAGACATTTTAATGACTGAGCTTGGAGAAAGAAGTTTGTAGTCAGTAGTCATCGAGGCTCAAACAAGTGGAGCCTGGATTAAGAACCAACTCCTCTGATGCCAAACCCCAAATATTTTGTAGCACTGCCCTCCTTCCTCCCCGTTAACAAACCAGGAATTTGGACTCTGCACACAGCTGGTCGGATTTAGAATACTAGGTTTATTTATTCTGTGTTTACCACCTTTTATATTCCAAAACTCTTTCTTAGGATCATGTTCGTAGTCCTGGAATAAGGGCCACTCCCAGTAAGGAGCTGAATTCACAACATCCGACACCAAAGGGGGCCACCATGGAGGTGCTGCCCAAGCCCTCTTTGCTAGTAGTCTCTGGAGGAGAGATGTTTGCCTCTCTTTAAAAATATATATATTTTTTATTGATGTCAGAGAGGAAGGGAGAAGGAAAGAGAGATAGAAACATCGATGAGAGGAATCATTGACTGACTGCTTCCTGCACACCCCACACTGGGGATCGAGCCTGCAATCTGGGGCATATGCCCTGGCCAGAATCGAATGGCAATCTCATGGTTCATAGGTCGCTGATCAACCAAAGACCCGCATAGGCTGGGTTGCCTCTTACTCATGGTAATTCTGGGTCAACCGTTGAACCCCAGCCTTCACTACAGGCTTAAGTGCAGAGCTGATCACGAGTCCCATAGGCCCCGTTGTCAGTCCAGCCATGGTCACTAGAAGATCATAACCCAGGTCTATGATCCCGTCTTGGCCTCGTTCCTTGGCCTTGTCCAAACAGTCATGAGTGGCGTAAAACAAAGCTGAGCCCAGGTTGTAGTAGGTTCCCACGGTTGGCACCCAACGGACTATATTGTACACCTCCTGCTCCTGTTCAAAGTTGCAGTCCTGGCTGATGGAGCGTCGGGCCCTTTCTGGGCCCAGCTGTTCCCTGGTCAACAGCTGCAGAGCAGAGGCCAGGGCATCCACTGACACTCCCCTCTCTGTGTGTCTGCCTTTCTCCAGCCGTTGAAGATGTCGGGTGAGGATCTGGGTAGCACGTATACCCCCCTGGCGGTGGAGCTGAAGCTGCAGGGCCTGTGCATCAGCATGGCAGCCAGCTTCCTTCAGGGCAATCATCAGTGACAGGCCTACCAGAAACTTGGGTAGAGGGGCCATTTGGGCAAAGCCAGGCAGGGACTTTGGGAGCAGCGACTGGCAGGGCAAGGGACCTGAGGAGGGTGGCCAGGATTCCAAGGATGAGGGAAGGTGCATCAGGGTATCTGTCTGGTTTGCAGAGAACATGGCATCCACAGGGTGCAGCAGGAGGTAGCAAGAAAGCAGCAGGTCCAGTGGTAAGATGAGTCTGAGGCCACCCATGTCTGGACCAGAGTACACTGGAGAGGGGAAAACCAGAAACATAGCTCCCCTGAGATGTGGCCTGTAAGTTCCCGGGACTCAGGGCATACCTCCTCCAACTACTTTAAGATTATTCTTTTTAGGCTAAGGCCTAGGAAACAGGAAATGCAACTCAATTTTTGCACTCTTTTTAGGCTAAGGCCTAGGAAACAGGAAATGCAACTCCTTCTCTATCTTTAGGTTATCAGGGACTTCCTCTTGCTTTATTTACACCCATTTAGAAGGGGCCCCAAATTACTTCACAGTCCAGGCACTGAGACGTTAGACTACCTCGACAGGTTTGGTAGCTGCTTGCTTCAGTGCTGCCCACTTCTCTGTCCCATGAATAAGGACACATTCCCTTCCTCTCTGATCAGTAATCGATGTAATCTCTGCAAATATTTGTTCATTAGCACTGGCGCTCAGACCTTGCCCCGTGTTGCACACTTGACTTCAATACCTAAGACTTTGTTCTTTGGCATTTTCTTTCTTCTTTTTTAAATTTAATTTTTTTAAAATTTAATTTTTAAAAATTGATTTCAGAGAGGAAGGGAGGGCGCAAGATAGAAACATCGATGAGAGAGTCATTGATCAGCTGCCTCCTGCATGCCCCACACTGGGAATTGAGCCTGAAAACCAGGCATGTGCCCTTGACCAGAATCAAACCCGGGACCTTTCAGTCCGCAGGCCAATGCTCTATCCATTGAGCCAAACTGGCTGGGGCTTTGGCATTTCCCACTCTAGCTCACGAGAGAAGCCAGGAGACCCAGAATCAGAAATTAGGTATACACTTCTATTTGCTCTTTTAAAAATTTCTCTTTTCAGTTTAAAAATTCAATTCGCAAGCTAAAACAGCATCTAGTTGAGGTTTTGGTATAGAGTAAATGAATAAGAAAAGGTTAAAGTACCATTCATGCTTAAAACACATTATATGCCCAGTATATGACTGAAAGAAAGGAGGAAATGGATTAAGAGAGACTGAGAGCTACTACCTGGAGAAGGGCAAGGTTAATACCAGCAACACATGTGTTATAGCACTGGGATAAAGAGAATACTTTTGTCCTAATTGCTCTCCAAAACTTCTAACTACTTACATACCCCATCCTTGAACACAGTTCCGTAAAGGAGACTTATCACCCACGTGACACTGAATATCTGAAGTAAAGCTGGAGTCAACTCCCATAAAGCACCTCAGAATATCTGGAACGTCTGATAAGTTATAATATATTGTCACCATCCATAGACACTAAGAGGCTCTTCTTAACTTGGGAGTTTCTTCAGCTTTTTGCCTGATTCTTCAACAAGCTTCTGCTTCTGGGGGATGACGGCAAAAGCTGACTTGTGTCACCAGCAACGTGGGTGATGGCTCCTCAGCAAACTCAATTACCATTTGAACTGCTAGGCCCGCCACCCCAGTGAGTGTATTTAATACAATCCTCAGGGTGACAACCCAAGTGTTGGATTTATCCCCACAGACCCCTCAGAACGACCTTACTATTGCCAATGCCTTCTTCCTCATTGTGCTTTTTACTCCCGTGAAGGAGGATTTCAGCGGATCTTTTCTTTCACACTAAAAGCTGCAGCTGCAGAATGTGGGCCTCAGCTGCACAGCCAGCCTCCTCCTGGGCCACCTCCAAGCTAAGCTGGATAGGGACACAGGCAGAGGGGCTGTGATCAAGAGGTCCTGGCAGGGCTTGGGATCTGGTTAGGGGGCGCGTTAGAAGGATGCCCAGGTTCTGGGAAACACAGCTGGGAGGTCGGAGCCCCTTTCTGGACGTTTCTTGGAAGGGCAGCCACTGGGGATAGCAAGCCACAGCGAAGCACAGCACCGCCGGCATCAGGGTCAGCAGGGAGGCCCTGCTGCGAAGCGGAGGTCGGGAAGTAGGTAAAGGCTTCCGGTGAAGAGGCACCAAGACGGGTCAGAGCTAGGAAGTCTTAGCCCTTGGAAACTGCAGTTATCCTAAACATAGCTCCCGCCTGCCTCCCAGGGTTTGAATGATCCTCACCTGCTCACCAAGGAAAGAAGCCAGAGGAACGAGATCACCGGAGCACGTCCTTTGCCTTGGTGCTTCCCTAATTGGAATGCCTGTTTCCTACATCCCACTTTCTCTTTCACCCCGGCAAACACGACTCCTCCTCCGAAAACTGTGAGGATGTAACATCAGCAAATATTTATCCTCCTCACCTTTGCCCCATGCTGACCAACAGGCCTTCCCCTTGGTGGTTACTGCGTTTTCTGGCCCAAACCTGGACCAGGAAAAATTCTTCTGTATCCTCTGGGGGAGCAAGGAGGTGAAAGGCAGCTTTGCCAATGATTTCTGGGGAGGGGATGCCAAAATAGTTCTTTTTCAATGGACTTACCAGCTATTGGAGGAGGGAAATAGAACAAAACCAGAGCAGTTTTTCAGTTTTTCCCTTCTGAATTCCAATGCAGTACCCTAATGAAACACATTATCACAACAGTATCTCTTCCTAAGCTTGCAGTAACCCATAGGAATGGGGGCTTCATTTCTCAGCTAGGGGTCTGGATGGGAAACTGCAGCGTGGAAAATAGGGAATGACGGCATATGGTACAAAAGTCTGCACATCATGGTGCCATCAAGGTTCCTTTCTGGTGCTATCACCCACTACGGACAGACAGCCAAAGGGGTCCTGGGTCCCTTCCCCCATGTTACTCACTCCTCTCGGCCCCAGGAAGGGCCCATAACAAGCAAATCAGAAAGAGAAAAGACGTTTCTAGGACCTGGCCGGGTAGCTCAGTTGGTTGGAGCACCATCCTGATACGCCAAGGTTGAGGATTGATACCTGGAAGAGTACATACAAGAAAAAAAAAAAAAAAAAAAAAAAAAAACAGCCAAAACCGGTTTGGCTCAGTGGATAGAGCATCAGCCTGGGTCCTGGGTTCAATTCCGGTCAAGGTCATGTACATTGGTTGCGGGCACATCCCCAGTAGGGGGTGTGCAAGAGGCAGCTGATGGATGATTCTCTCTCATCGATGTTTCTAACTCTCTATCCCTCTCTTCCTCTCTGTACAAAATCAATAAAATATATATAAAAACAAAAACAAAAACAATGAAGGCATAAATAAGTGGAACAAATTGATGTTTCTCTTTCTAAAAATAAATAAACAAATAGTAAAAAATATAATGAAAAATTTTTAAAGGTTTCTAGAGGAGCAAGTCTTCAGGGAACTATGCACTCGTAAAATTGGGAAACGGGATGTAGAGGCATCTAACACTATTGCCTGAAAATCCTGGATCCTTCAATTTCTCCCGTTTCTTTTTTTTTTAAATTTTCATATATAGTCATATTTTTCACATTTAAGAAAATTGTCTGAAGTTTTATGTATGTCTCCTTGTTCCCCAATTGACCCTGCCCCCAGCCATTCCCACCCCGGGCAAGCCCCCACCATCCCAGTGTCTGTGTCCATTGGTCATGCTAATATGAATACTCCCACTTCTGACTTGAGTTTACCATCCATAAATGGGCCTATCTCCACCTCCAGTTCATTGGTAAGTGTCCTCATCCTCAAGACAAAAATGCCATTTTGTTGAAATTCCGTGAATTTCAAACTCTAGTGCCTTGGAAACGACAGGGGAGAGACTGTAAATATGGCAGGGCGAGAGGAAGTGTGGTGAGTTTGTCTCCAAGACAGGAGAGGAATGACAGAGGGCTGCATGTCCCCCCCAATTAGACTTTTCACCTTTGTCCTGCCCTCGTCTTCCACCTGCTCTTCATCAATTCCCACTAGTCGTCACTTCTTGGGTGCTTTGTTTTCTAGGGTGTGTTCCCCCCCACCCCCAATTACAGTTGACATTCATATTATATTAGTTTCAGTGTACAGCATAGAGGTTAGACATTTGTATAACTTCCAAAAAGATGCCCCCATAAGTTTAGTAGCTACCTGGCACCACATGATTATACACTGACTGACTGCATTCTCTCTCTGTTCTTTACCCCTCATGACTATTTTGTAACTGCCGATTTGTACCTCATAATCCCTTCACCTTTTTCACCCAGTCCCCCAATACCACCGGTTTGTTCTCTGTATCCATGAGTTTATTTCTGTTTCATTTGTTTGTTTATGGGTTTTACTGTAATTAATGGCATTTGTTTTTTAGAGCAGTTTTAGGTGTATAGAAAAACTGAGCAGGAAATATAGACTGTCCCCAAATAATCATCCCTCTCCATCAACCCCAGTTTCCCCTATTAACATCTTACACTGGTGTGATACACTTACAATTATTTTACATTTTTATTATTTATTTTACTATGTATTATTAACTATTTTTTAAAAATATATTTTATTGATTTTATACAGAGAGAAAGGGAGAGAGATAGAGAGTTAGGAACATCGATGAGAGAGAGTCATCGATCAGCTGCCTCTTGCACACTCCCTACTGGGGATATGCCCGCAACCAAGGTACATGCCCTTGACCGGAATCGAACCCGGGACCCTTCAGTCCCCAAGCCGACGCTCTATCCATTGAGCCAAACTGGTCCCGGCGTATTATTAACTATTATTGTCTAAGTACATAGTTTACATTAGGGTGCACATGTTTAATTCAATACCAAATATATTCATTCCATCTTCAGAGGTTGTCGGAAGAAGAAAACCCAGGTCAGAGAAACAAGGCAGCCCAAAAACACCCTTTGCCCAGAGCTCTCCCTGATCCGAACGGCTACTTCCCGAATCTCACCTTTGCCTTTACCGCACCTGGAGACCCAGCGAGCCAGCAAGCTGATAGCTTCCAAGAACAGGGAGAGACGTGACAACTGCCATATTTACCCACTCCTTCTTGCCTAGACTTGTCCTCCCCTCTGCCCCGTGCTCACAAACTGGCTTTTTCTCCCTTTGCAGCTCCTGTTTCTTCCTCCTGCAAACTCTTGTCACCCTAAAGACTTATCCTAGAGCAGTGGTCGGCAAACTGCGGCTTGAGTGCAGCTCTTCCACAAAACACTACGTGTGGGAGCACACGTACAGTGTGATTGAAACTTCCTGGCCCGTGAGCAGAGGTCGGTTTTCGGCCTGGGCGAGTCTATTTTGAAGAAGTGGTGTAAGTACACTCAAGGGGCCAAAGAGCCGCATGTGGCTCGTAAGCCGCGGTTTGCCGACCACCAACCACTGTCCTAGAGCAAGGATCTTGAGGTAAGACTATTTTTCTGTGTCTTCTGTAGGGAAAGCAAGAGAAAATGGAAGGTTGATGGTTTGTTTTCACCTTACTAGTTAAAAGTTCTCCCAAGAGCACAGCAGGGTACTTAGACAGATTAGAAGACAGATCAACATTGGCAACTTTTAATCTTACATGGTTAAGTCAATATCAAACACAAACCAAACATATCCATCATCTGGGGAGTACTGCATCCCAGCTCCACCTCAACTGCAGGAATTAGGCTCAGTCTGGTGTTTAGGCTGTGATCATAGGAAAGAGAATGACGATGGGAGTGTCTGGTGCTTTTTAAGTGGTGCAATACCCCTACCCATCACGTCACAAAGCTCCCCGTCTGGTGCCATGACCCACCTCCAGAGAGAGCCAAAGGAACAGACCAGTAAGAGCGGTCCAGGGCACCTCCTAGGTCTCACTCACTCCTTTCGTTTGCTAAGGGGCACTAATAACCCAAAGAATGGTTCCCAGAAGAAGCCGAGACAGGGAGCTGCCGAGGCATCCGGACAAAACAGGGAGAAACAAGGAGTGAGTGACGGCAGGAGTCCGGCTCTGTCGTCTGAACTCCCGGGGCCCCCAGGCAGGGCTACACTGCTCCTGTCCAGTAAGAGGAGATTCTGGGTCCTGCATGACCCTTCCGATTCTGATTTAAACTCACCACCTAAACACAGGTCTATCTCTACCCTCAGGCTTCTGGCTCTTCAGTCGCTTTCATCTTCATCCTCAATACAAAACCGTTTCTTCTTCTGGATTCCCGGAACTCCCAGCTCTGGTGCTGGAAGAAGGACAGAAGTGAGAAGAGAGAAAGGGGAAGGAGGGGAGAGCATTCATCATCTTCAGGACTGAAGGTGCCAGAGGTCAGAGGAAAGAGCGGGTCCCAGACTCCTCACCTTTGCTCCCGCCCTCATCTTCTTCCTGTTCCTCGTCGCTGTCCAGCAGTTGTCGCTTCTTGGGTGCCACCTTCGGCTGCTCTTCCACAGCAGCGATCTCTGCCTCTGAATGCCAGGAAGAGGCGTAAGATTAGGGGATGGGCCCTCGTATCATCAGAACGCTCCCTCAGCCTCTAGGTCAGCACGGCTGCCGCGCGGTGCGTCAGTGTGTGGCCCCGCTCTCACCCGCAGGGGACACCAGGCCTGCTTTCTTTTTCCGGGCCAACAGGAGGGCCCTCAGGGCTTCTGCCCGGTCTTCCTTCGGGTGCTCTCCCTCGGGGGCTTGCTCTCCAGGGGCTTCAGGGGCTGGCCCTGGCTGCAGCTTTCCCTCTTCCTCTGCTGGACTCAAAGAAGCCGCTGCCCTCCGGAGCTGGGTGGGACTCAGCTTGGCTGGAATTCGCCAGAAGGTTTCCTACAAGGACAAAGAAGTTGAAAACAAGAGACTTTAATATATACACACACACACACACACACACACACACACACACACATATATTTAAATATATTTTATTGATTTTGTACAGAGAGGAAGGGAGATAGAGAGTTAGAAATATCGATGAGAGAGAGTCATTGATCAGCTGCCTCTTGCTGATCAATGACCCTACTGGGGATATGCCCGCAACCAAGGTACATGTCCTTGACCGGAAAAGAGTCCCCAAGCTGACGCTCTATCCATTGAGCCAAACCGGTCTCGGCTATTTTTTTCTTTTTTTAATATATTTTATTGATTTTTCACAGAGAGGAAGAGAGAGAGATAGAGAGTTAGAAACGTCGAGGAGAGAGAATCATCGACCAGCTGCCTCTTGCACACCCCCTACTGGGGATGTGCCCGCAACCAAGGTACATGCCCTTGACTGGAATCGAACCCGGGACCCTTCAGTCTACAGGCTGACGCTCTATCCACTGAGCCAAACTGGTGCCGGCTCGGCTATTTTTTTTAAATATATATTTTTTTGATTTTTTACAGAGAGGAAGAGAGAGGGATAGAGTTAGAAACACTGCTGAGAGAGAATCATCAATCAGCTGCCTCTTGCACACCCCCTACTGGGGATGTGCCCACAACCAATGTACATGCCCTTGACCAGAATTGAACCTGGGACCTTTCAGTCCAAAGGCTGATGCTCGGTTTCAGCGAGACTTTAACATTATTCACTGAGTAACTAGGAACCTGCACTGGTGAAGATCCACACGGTCATGAAATTACCGCTTATTTACCCACTACACGCCCAACGTCTAGCACGGTGCCTGCGGCACCAAGAAGCCGTCCGTCACACAGTTGTTAATTGAATAAAGGGACCCTGGGGGACCTAAAAGGGTGAATCAGATACACCCCTGCCCTCAAGAAACTCACAATCTAATGGGAGAAAAAAGTCAATGAGGTCTAACACCACAGGATTGGGGCTGCATCAAGGAAACAAACAAATCTCAGTGGCCAAGTGATTACTTTTGCATCAGGGACAGGAAGTGAGAGGGACTGCTTCTCTGGGGAGGTGACGACCGAGCTGACTCCGGGGCTGGATGTGCCAGGCTTCCAGGAGAGGGGCTGGCACGAGCCAGTGTTTGGAGCGGGAAGAAGCCCACCATCTGAGGATGAAAGCAGTCCAGGATGACGGTGGAGGAAGGTAGGGATGTGGGTGGTGTGGCCGTGAAGCTACAAAAACTGACCAAATCTACATCTCAGGAAGATAACTAAGGGGCAGCGTGGACTAGGGACTTAGTGGAAGAAGAAATTGGAGGAAGACTAGCAGAACAGCTGGTGCAGTCTCGGTCAGCAATACGAGGAGGTATATTCTGAAACAGCACCAACACAACTCGGCTGACACTGTGACTGGTGCATGTACCTGCTCAGAGGCAGGGGGTCGAACCCCTAGCTTGCGCAACAGCTGCTGAAACGGTTCCTTTTCCATCGCTTCCTCGTTTTCTTCTGTCAGCGGCACCAACGGGACTGCCTGGGAGCAGCCTAGAAGAGGGTCCACAGTCAGACGGTCAAGATGTGAAGAGAGAACTGGCCCTCTCTCCCACGACCAGCCGCTTCCAAAGCCCCAGTCCCGCCGAAACCATCCTTTACCCACTCACCATCCTCTTCCCGGTCGTTTGCTGCTTGAACCAGGCAGTTCTGGAGCCACAGGATTGGACCAGAAAAGCCTACAGAGAGGAAAACTCAGCGCGCCGCCCCCCCCCCCCCCTGCGGAAACCACTCCTCCACGCGGGACGCCTCGCCCAGCCCAGCCCAGCCCGCACCTTCCTGACGCAGGCTCTGCCCCAGGTTTCCCGAGGGCGGGAATGAGCTCCCCTGGAGGGTCTGTCCTGCTTCCGAGCACTCCTCTTTCTCCTCGTCGTCTTCACTCTCTTCCTCGGACAGGTTTTCCTCTTCTTCCAGATCTTCCTGGCAGAAACCTTTCGGGGCCTCCTCTCCATTAGGCTGAAGTCCAGTGGGGGCGGGAGGGGAAAGGAGACAAGGTGAGGAACCGAGTGGAGTCCTTGGGTCCGGGGGGACCTCGTCAGAGCAGCCGAAGCAGGAAGACCCTGGGCACTTGGGGGAGGTCATTACCGAGCCCGAAGGTGCCGACTTCTTCCGGCGTTTCTTGTACAGCTCCCGCCGCTCAGCCACCAGCCCCAGGGCCAGCAGCTTGTCCACTATTCGGGCCCGTGAGCGTTTGGCTGTGATGTTCTTCATGATATGACCCAGGACGTCTATAAGGAAGGAGAGTGTGGGTACACAAGAGCAGTAGAGGGAAGATAAGTAAAGGCAATCAGAGGAGAGAAGCGAGCTTAATTCACTCGAAAATGATACCACAAATACAGTGAGTGGACAGAAGGGCTGGGACAAGCCTCACTTGGAAGCAGGAGGCAGGGGGGAGACATGGACAGCTAGGCTCTCCTCTCGGAGGTTCCCTGAACTTCTACCTCACTTACCATCTGAGGCCTGGAACTCCTCAAAAAGCCGCTGCAGCTCCAGCTCCTGGTCCTCTGTCCACAGTACGATGTGGGTTCCTTTCCTGTTGAGGACGGTGTCAGTGGGAGAGGCGGCCGAGGCGGTGGACAGAGCATTCCCCACCTCAATTCCCTCCAGAACACGTGCCTCTACCTTTGAAAGTCCTTGACGCTGTCAGCCAGTCCCAGCCGCACCAGATGGTGGATGACCTGCTTGCGTGTCCGAGGAGCCGTTTGCAGGTGGGCCAATATGGTGTCCACCACATCCTGACCTGTGGTGGAGGAGGAGGCAGTAAGGAAGGGTCCGGAGCTCATGCTGCCCTCCGCACACACTCTTCAGACCTCAAGGCCTCCTACCTTCCACATCCTTATGGGCAAGGTACAGCTCCCGAAGCTGGGCCTCCTCCTCGGGGCTCCACGCAGGAGGCTTACGGCTCGATCTAAATGGGGACGGACAGGGGAAGCTTGTAGGCTATGGGCCCAAAAAAGGAGACCAAGGGTCTTCTCTGGTTAGTTCTAAAAGGAACAAGAAAGACCAAGAGATACCTCAAAGGAGCCAGCCAGCAGAGGCCTACGATATGCTTCCTTCCCCTCCACTTTCATCCCACTTAACCCAAAGTCAAACTAAGAGGTTTTCCAGGTTGGGCCTGACACTGCAGGGACCCAGAGCATTATGGGAAAAAGAAAGAAGTGTGCAAAGAGAGGAGCTGAGACACTAAGGAAAGAGGCCAAACATTTCTATGAATCCTCATGATTCGCCAGCACATTCCAGGCTCTCCCGGGGGCCACCTGCCCCTGTGAAGCTCCGGAGGAGAAGGAAACTAGAGTTGGCAGGAGCCGCAGGCCCAGGCCCTTCCTTCTCTCGGGTGACCTATGGTGAAGCACTTCGCCTTCGGGGCCTGCTTTCTCAGCTACGCGAGGGAAAAAAGTTGCACCAACTCAGTGGCCGGCAAACTCATTAGACAACAGAGCCAGATATCAACAGTACGACGATTGAAATTTCTTTGGAGAGCCAAACGTTTTAAACTTAAACTTCTTCTAATGCCACTTCTTCAAAATAGACTCGCCCAGGCCGTGGTATTTTGTGGAAGAGCCACACTCAAGGGGCCGAAGAGCCGCATGTGGCTCTCGAGCCGCAGTCTGCCGGCCATGGCACAGCTCTGACAGCCCGTGACTGTGCCGCCCAGCCCTGCTGCCCGCCCTGCAGCTCACCCGCTGTCCAGGGAGCCGTAGCCCTCGGTCATCTCTCGAACCACAGACGTGTTTTTCCAGAACAGCAGCTCCACAAAGGCTTTCTGGTTGACTGCGGCCAAGGCAAAGAACTTGCCCAGGATGTATTTTGCAAAAGTCACTAGCTCCTGTGGGAGAGGGAGGCTGCTGTGAGGCCTCTCGCCTAAATATTTTAGGCAGGCCCTCTAAGGATTTTCTCGACACCTTTCCCAGCTGCCCCCCCCTCACTCAGACTCTCTTCTCTCCCTCCCCGCCGAGCTCCCTCAACCAGACGGCCTACTTCCTCACCGCTCTCTCATCTCCCAGGCCTCCACCCCACTCAGGACTCCCCGAAGCCTTCAGAGCCCGTCCCTGAGTATCCCCTCACTCTGTAGGCCCCAGCGGCAGGGTCACTAAGCAGACGGTTGAAGAGGCAAAAGAGTGAGATCTGGAAGAGAAGGGCTTCCATTTTGAGGTCGTGGGCCAACCGGTGCAGCATCTTGACGATGCAGTGGTTCGTGTGGGCGCTGTTCCGCCGGTAACTCCGCAGCAGCAGCGCGTAGGCTCGGATGACAGCTGAGCTGGCAAAGCTGGACCAGGAGAGGGAGGGAGAGAATGTGGGCATAAGACGCTGCTCAGAGCCCCTCCACCTCCCGCCTGGGACCGCCCAGTCCCCCCGGCCCGCACCGTTTCAGGTAGTCCAGAAAATTAAATTCTTTCTCCGACACCTGGACCACTTGCAATTCTTCCTCCTCCTCCTCCTCCTCTTCTTCCTCTTCCTCCTCTGCCCCTCGTTCCTCTGGCCCCAGCTGCCCTGTAGGAAGAGAGACGATTGCTGGGTCTCAGGTGCTAGAGAGAGCTAGAAGCAGGGAGACGGGAGGGGGCGTGGAGACTCACGGGGAAGCGGGGCACAGAGGATCTGCTTCAGCAGCTGGATCTCTTCCTCTGGGGAAATGTCTTGAGAGCCAAACACATCTCCCTCTGGCCACACCTCTCTGGAACACAGGGAGAAAAAAGGCTTTAACCAGAGGGAATCTGAGTTATAATTTGAAGTTGGAGAAGGAATTTAGACTTATTTGTCAGCTGGAAAGAGAATGCAAACTATTATCTCAAAGAAGCAACAAAGACTCTAGGGAACTTTTTTCTCATAAGCAACAGTGCAATGAAAATCACATAAGAACAGCCGGGACCGGTTTGGCTCAATGGATAGAGCGTCGGCTTGGGGACTGAAGGGTCCCGGGTTCGATTCTGGTCAAGGGCATGTACCTTGGTTGCGGGCATATCCCCAGTAGGGGGTGTGCAAGAGGCAACTGATCGATGACTCTCTCTCATCGATGTTTCTAACTCTGTATCTCTCTCCCTTCCTCTCTGTAAAAAATCAATAAAATATATTTAAAAAAAAGAAAAAAAAAAGAAAATCACATAAAAACAAATGCAGCCGTAGCTGGTTGGGGTCATGGATAGAGCATTGACTCGTGGACTGAAAGGTCCCAGATTCTATTCTGGTCAAGAGCACCTAACTTGGTTGCAGGTTGGATCTCTGGCCTGCCCTGGATGGGGCATGTGCGGGAGGCAATCAATCGATGTATGTCTCTTTCTTCGATGTTTCTCTCTCCCTCCCTTCCACTCTCTCTTTAATAATGGAAAAATATCTTCCTGTGAGGATTAACAAAACAAAAAAGAACAAATGCAAACAATCTAAATGTTTGACACATGGTTAAACAGATGTACATACTCACAAATGATGTTTTAAATCCTCACCCAAGAATATGTTTGAGTTGTTTTTTTAAACTGATTTCAGAGAGAGGAAGGGAGAGAGAAAGGAACATTGACTGGTTGCCTCCCATTCGTACCCCAAGCAGGAATCAAACCCAAAACCCAGGTATGTGCCCTGACCAGGAATGACACTTGTGATGTACAGAATGACACTCCAACAGAGTCAACCCAGCTAAGGCAATAATGGTGTTTTAAAACCATAACAATTATAGAAATATTCCTCATGAGAAATGATGCTCACGATATACTAAGAAATGAAAAAAATAGTATATATCAGTATGTGCAATATTTCATTTTTTAAAAAGAAGTTGCAGATGATATGTCTACATCTAACACAAGGAAAAACTCTGGATGGTAACTCATCAAAATGTTAACGATGGATTTGGAATATGAGGAACAAAAAATACCCTGTCAGGAGAGAAAAATTTTTTTTTTAAATTAATTAAATCCAAAAATATGAAGACAGTGTAAGAAGCCTCTGTGACAACTTCAAGGGTACCAACATTTGCATTATGGAAATGCCAGAATGAGAAGAGAAAAAAAAAAAAAAAAAAAGGAGGAGAGAGAGAGAAAGCAAGGTATTAAAAATCAATTTGAGCCGAAACCGGTTTGGCTCAGTGGTAGAGCGTCGGTCTGCGGACTGAAAGATCCCGGGTTCGATTCCGGTCAGGGGCATGTGCCTTGGTTGCAGGCACATCCCTGGTGGGGGGTGTGCAATGGCAGCTGGTGTTTCTCTCTCATCGACGTTTCTAGCTCTCTATTCCTCTCTCCTCCTCTCTCTAAAAAAATCAATAGAATATATTTTTAAAAAAATCAATTTGAAGAAATGACAGAAAACTTCCTCTATCTGGTGAAAGAAATAGACATACAAGTCCAGGAAACATAGAGAGTCCCAAATAAAAGAGGCCCATACCAAGACAAAGCATATTTAAAATGCCAAAGTTTAAAGACAGAGAATCTTAAAAACAGCAAGAGAAAACTAGTAAGAAGAAAAAAAGATAAAAAATATGAATAAAATGGCAATAAATACATGTTTATCAACAACTGAATCTAAAAATCAAAATAAAAGAACAAGGAATCTAATGAACAAAATAAACTGATGAATAAAAGAACCAGAGGCATGGAAACACGGGACAGGCTGTTGAATCTCAGAGGGAAAGGGGAGGAGGAGCGGGAAGAGATTAACCAAAGAATTTATATGCATCTATGCATAACCTATGGACACAGACAACAAAGTGGTAAAAGCCTGGGGCAGGGTGGGAACGGGGTAGAGGGCAGGGAAAAGGGGAACATCTATAATATTCTCAACAATAAATTTAAAAAAAAAATATATATATATATATTTTATTGATTTTTTTACAGAGGAGGAGAGAGGGATAGAGAGCTAGAAATGTCGATGAGAGAGAAACATCACCAGCTGCCTCTTGCACACCCGCTACCAGGAATGTGCTGGCAATCAATGTACATGCCCTTGACCAGAATCGATCCTGGAACCTTTCAGTCCGCAGACCGTTGCTCTACCACTGAGCCAAACTGGTTTCGGCTCAACAATAAATTTTTTTTAAAAAATGTTAAAAATTGCTATCTTTGGCTCATAGGTTATCTTTTTTCTCCCCACCCCATTAACTATACTTTCTGTTTTATCAAACAAAACCACCCAACAGATCAATCAAAACTCCCCAGGTCTGCCCTGGCCAGTGTGGCTCAGTTGGTTGGAGCTTCATCCCATACACCAAAAGGTGGCGGCTTCATTTCCCTGTCAGGGCATATACCCACGTTGCAGGTTCAATTGGGAGGTAACCAATCGATGTTTCTCTCTCTCACACCTTCCCTTCTCTAAGAACAATTTTAAAAAAAATCCTCCCCAAGACTCAGTACTTAGTCTAGAGCCCCAGTACTTCAGATGGGACTTCTCTCTTTTGAAGACGGGGGGCCCTGTAGCATAGTAAAAGTCTCCCTTTGGCCCCAAAAGCCAAGAGCTGGACCCGGGAGGCTGGGTGGGCAGGGCTCTTACCGGGCAGACCTAAGGAGAGTCAGGGCCTGAGGGGCCTGGCTAGCCAGCAGACAGTCTTGGATCCGCACCATGGCTTCTGCCCGCTGCTCTTCCACTGGCACCTCTGAGGCTGCATCAAAGGGAACCATGGAGTCCAAACGGAGCTCAGGATCCTAGAGCGAGATTAAGGCTATGGACAGAGAAGAAGGAACCAGAGAGCCAACTCACAGCACTACCCTGAGAAAGACAGGGTTTCTGCAACTACCTACCTGGGCACAGCACTGCAGCTGCTCGGCCAGGGAGGGCCACAGGGCCTCCAGGTCCCCTGGGCTGCAGGCGACATTACCAGAAGCAACAGGCTTCTTTCTCTTCTTCCTCTTCTTTCGTTTGTTCTGTGGAGAAAGCTGTGTGAGAATGGCAGGAGGGCTAAGGAAGCCTTTCCCCCCCAATGTCTCCTCTATTATTAACTAGAGGCCCGGCGCATGGAATTCGGGCACTGGTGGTATCCCTAGGCCTGACCTAAAACCGGGACCGATCTTCCCCGGCAGCCACTGCGGTCACCCTGTGTGTGTGGGGTGACCAGTGGGGCTATCGAGGCCCTGGTGCCGCCTGCATCAGCCACCACCCCTTGTTCCCCATTGAGCGATCATAGCCTGCTGGCTGGGAGAGGAACAACAGGTTGGGCATCCCCACCTGCTTGGTGGCCCTGTCCCCCACCGCCATCGGTCTATCTCTGTGTATATGGGGTGACTGGCGAGACGATCAGGGCCTCGACAGACGCGCCACCAACCACCCCTGGTTCCCTGTTCCCCACTGGGCCCTCGGAGCCTTCCCACCAGGGGAAGGGACCGAGAGGTTGGCTCACAAACCCCAATCAGGCAATCGGGGCCTGTGGGCTGGGGGCAGCTCCTGCATTGAATGTCTGCCCCCTGGCGGTCAGTGTGCGTCATAGCAGACCGATTGTTCTGCCGTCTGGTTGATTTGCACATTACGCTTTTATATATACATAGATTAGATGTCTGAATGACTTAACCATTCAGAGTGACTACTCAAAGGCAATGGGAAGAACAGTGAACAGCACATTTCCTTGCCCTCGAGGAGCTTGCAGTGAGGAAGACCGGTGAATCAGGTTTCAGTGGGGAAGGACCTAGAATGTGGCTGAGCAGAAAATGCCATAGCAAACCTAGGAGGAGCACTTGACTCACTTTTTAGGGTCAGATTTCCTAAAAGCAGGACATCAAGCAGAAGTTTATAAGATGAACAGACTTGCTATGAGGATAAGAAATTCTACATGAAAAGGCTTTGTAAACGGCAGAGCACTTTGTAAAAACAGCCTGCAATTTTTTTCTCCTGAAAAGCAGGAGCAAGAGTCAATGCCCTGTCCTGCCCCTCCTTGTGTGGCAAACAGGATGAGCTACAGAGTCCTTAAGGTTCATACCCTATTCAAGGAACTCAGAATCAAACACAGCAAAAGTTAAGAGCTTGAGCTGTGGAGTCCAGCAACTCTGGAGTTAAGTACTGACGCTTGGCCATTTATTTAAACTTTAAACTTTGAACAAGTTTTAAACCACTTTGTGCATATGCCCTAGTACTGGTGTGAGTATTACAAGAAAGCTAGCACAATGTCTGACATACAGTAAACACCCAATAATATCACTATTACTGCTGGTAATTCAACAGAATCCTGAGTTTTAAAATACCTTCTAGGAAAGTCTCATTGATATTATTGTCCCTTTCAAGCCCAGTTCTGACTGAACTGGAAGCTTTAGCAGATAGAATTTTGGGAAAACTTTTACAAAGCAGAGGCCCGAATGTCTATGGGATACAAATTTCCTGAGGCTTTCTTCCTGTGCCAGACTTCTCGTTTACCGTCACTTCAGCTCACGGGCAATCTTACAACCAACTCCGGGACTGCGGAGACTGCCGTGAACAGCTGCAGTTACTCTAACGGTAACTGAAACAGGATGAGATCCAGCCCTTCTCACTTTCCATCTCACTACAGCTCAGAAGTATAACCAGAAAACATCACAATCACTAAACTCTAATACCACGAACCCCTTGGGTTTCTGTGCTTATCAGCACCTAGTAAGTGTTCAAGAAATGCTTCATGAATGAATTAAGATATTTATGGTCCATCAGAGATTGATCTAATAGAAGAAGGAAGCCACAGTAGACTCAAATTATCGAGTCTCTTCAACAAACCTCTTGCCTCTTGGATCAGAGTAGTTCTTTTTTTTTCTTTTCTTTTTTTAAAAGATATATTTTATTGATTTTTGACAGAGAGGAAGGGAGAGAGATAGAGAGCTAGAAACGTCGATGAGAGAGAAACATCGACCAGCTGCCTCCTGCACACCCCCCACCGGGGATGTGCCCGCAACCAATGTACATGCCCTTGACCGGAATTGAACCTGAGACCTTTCAGTCCGCAGACCGACGCTCTACCACTGAGCCAAACCGGTTTGGGCAGGATCAGAGTAGTTCTAACAGGTCAGCTGAAGCTACAGAAAAGGTGAGGAGGAGAAAGAAGCCCTGCCCTCCCCCTTTCCCTCCCACCTCTTTCCACTCTGGGACTGCCCAGTACCTGCACCACCAGGTTCCCTCGGCTCCGACAAAACCGCTCCAACATCTTGAGGAAGAGATGGGTGGTTTCCACCAGGTCGATGAGGAAAGAGCGGGGCTGGCATCGCTCATCAAACTTCCGGAAGAGGGCCAGGAACAGCTCCCGATACTCCATGACATAGAAGATGTTGTCTAGGAATGGAGAGAAAAAGGACTGGAAGGACTGGACTGGGAAGTTTAGGGAAAGGAGATGGGGGAGGCTGGGACTAGGAAGAGTAAAATGCTGGTCAAGAGATGAGGAGCGGCAGGGTCAGAGACCAAGCCAGGGCCTCACTTTTGATGATGCGGCTGCTCTCCCTCACAGCCTCATCTGGCGACACGTCCATCTCATTTACTGTGGCCAGAAGCTCCTGATAGGCCTTCAGAGCCAGGTGCATCCTGGGAGTTGAGGGAGAGAGGAGGACAACTAAGACATAGGCTCATGGAAACAGTACCACTCCCCCCACAAAATAGTGCCATCAGAACCAGAATGGGCCAGCTAGTTCTTGCTCCCCAGCCTGACCACCTTAATCCTAAAACGCAAAAGGGAGTACCATCCAGAGTTCAGGTGTTCAAGTTCCTGGCCTGGCCACTGTGTCCAGCTGACTCCAATTCTCTCCCACTCACCGGCGTGCCCAGGAGGCGGCTTCTTTGCGGTCAGTCAGCATCATCTCGTAGTAGTTGGTGAGGTTCTGCTCGATGAAGTGGAAGGTTCGGACACTGAGGGTCTCCGAGACCAGGCCTGGCTGGAAGGAGGCAGCCCGGTTGAAGGCCATGAAGAAAGCCAAGGCCCACAGGTAGTAGGTCTCATCGTGCTGCTGGGCTCTCTCCCGAAGCAGGTTATCCTAGCGTCCAGGGGAAAAAGACCAATCCGTGACCGGGGGCTTCCAATTTCCTCCTGTCCTAAGATGTGGAAGGGACCCTGGACACTACCATACACTATTCCAGGACCCACAATTCCCAACCCTCTCTCCTCCTCCCAGGTATCTCCACATTCATATCCCCTTCATCTGCAGTGATTTCTTGAGACTTTTAACTTGCTCCTCTTCTGACATTATCACTCTCCCTTAGGAGCAGCCTATGCCCTCCCCACCTACTAGTCCACACTCCAGGGTCAGCTCCCCGTAGGCTCCTCCCAGTTGCCCTTCTTACCCACCACGACCCCCTGACCTCTCCCCTCCATCCTTCCCAGGCTCTCACCTTCACCAAGCCCATGAGCCGGTTGTAACAGTTCTCCAGGAACTCGGAGCAGAAGTCTCTGAGGAAGAGTCTCACGTTGAGGGCAGAGCGGCGCTGAGTGGACAGCTCCCGGGCAGGCTGGCGGCGTTTAGGCACCCTTCGGGGCTGCTTCCCCAAATCTGAACTGTAGTTTCGGAGCTAGAGGGATGGGTTGGGGATTAGAATTATTCCTAACCACCACCCTCTGCTTGCAGCTCTCCCCACACCCCTGGCTCTGCAGTTTTCACAAAAGAAACTTAGAAAGTCCTCTCCCACTGGACCTAAGGGAAGACAGAGGTAAAGACAATGCCAGAGGCTCTGTTTCTCCTAACAGAGAATCTTACACACAAACACACACACACATACACACACACACACACACACACACACACACACAAAATGGATTTTTACAGAGAGGAAGGGAAAGGGATAGAGAGTTAGAAACACTGATGAGAGAGAAACATCGATCAGCTGACTCCTGCACACCCCCTACTCGGGATGTGCCCACAACCAAGGTACATGCCCTTGATCAGGAATTGAACCTGGGACCCTTCAGTCTGCAGGCTGAGCTCTATCCACTGAGCCACACCAGTTAGGGCCTAACAGATAATCTTTACCTCCAGAGACATTGACCCTCCTTAGGCTCCCCAACTCCACCACATGGCGCTCCCTCCCCAGTTGGGGGTTACTCACATTGTGGAGACCTTTGTGAAAGATGACGTCCCTTTCTCCAATAGATTTCAACCCCTGGACAATGTAGGAGCCCCCAAATCGAGAATGCCTGCAGTGAAAACAAACAAAAACATTCAGGGTGATTCCTCAATTCTCTGGAAGGTTTTTTTTTTTTTTTTTTTTTTTTTTAATATATTTTATTGATTTTTTACAGAGAGGAAGGGAGAGAGATAGAGAGCTAGAAACATCGATGAGAGAGAAACGACGACCAGCTGCCTCTTGCACACTCCCTACCGGGGATGGGCCCGCAACCAGGGTACACGCCCTTGACAGGAATCGAACCCGGGACCTTTCAGTCCGCAGACCGACGCTCTACCACTGAGCCAAACCGGTTTCGGCAATTCTCTGGAAGTCTTATCCCCATTTCTCTTTCGTCAGCACATCAGAGCGTGCTGTAACGGCAGAATGCTGTCTGGCCGCCATGCCTTAGAAGTTGGCCCGGGCCCTCACTCAGCTCTCCGCGGTGAAGGAGCGGGCACAGGGCTGCAGCAGCTCCCAACACCCACCTGTTGCCACGCTGAAGGGCTCGAGTCTTCTTTTCTGCCATCTCTCGCTGGCGCAACACCTCCAGTTCTGCCACATCGGTGCTCCGCTCCTGAGCTAAGCGCCCCTGTCCTACCCCTGCTAGCTGCTCAGGGTTCTAGATTTGGAACAAGGAGGGAAGAGTCAGAAGGATGGTCATTCCTTATTCTGAGTCCACTCCTACTGGTGGCAGAAAGAATGAATAAATAGGATTGTTGATGGAACCCCACACTCAAGACATGGCTACTCTATGTCATCACCTTCCCCCGGAGAGTTCAGCCATTATTACAAGAGCAATTCTGGCCGCAGAGAAGAAAAGCACATGGGCAAAGGCCCTGGGGCAACAGGCCAGGGTCTCACCTGGTCACGAAACATGAGGGAGATGATCTCTAGCACGTGCAGGCTCCACTGCTGCTCAGTGGGCGAGCTGGCCAGGAAGAGGAGCAGGTCGTCCAGGCCACTGAGATGAGCTGCCCAGAGAAGTTGGTCGTGGACGCTGGCGTCATCATCGATCCTCTGAGCAGTGAGGGGCGAGGAGAGATAGGGAGGCCAGTCAGTTCCACGGCCCTGCCTTGAGGTTCTCCAACTCATTCTATGACCAAGGTTCCCCCTGAGATTTGTCAGAAGACAAACAAACAAACAAACAAACACACAAAACAAAACAGAAAAGGGCAGCCCAACCCAACCAAACACAAGAACTCAGACCACCCAAGACCCTTTCTCACCTTTTCCTGATCCAGGTCGGCTGGGATGTGGAGAATATTTCTGACCAGCAGCAGGATCCGCTCAATCAGCAAGTTGTCTTCCTCCTGCCGTTCCTCCCAGCCCTAGTCAGGAGGAGAGTTAGAGGAAGAGACTCTGTGGAAGGCAGGCAGCTGGGGGACTGAGGCCCAGAGGAGGACCAGTACTAAAAGCAAAGAAAGGGCTCGCTCTCTCCCGAGTTTACCGCACCGTCCCCCGCCTGCTGCATTCCCGGGGCGCACATGCACTCTCTGTCTGGAGCACAGCACCTTCCTCCCTCTTCCTCCCTTCAGCTGCATACCTTTGCTTTCTCTCGTTTCCAAGTTCCAAGGCCCTTCTCTTGTGCTTGCTTCGGCAGCACATATACCAAGGCCCTTCTCTTACCTCTGTAACTTATTTTCTGAGCCCATGCAGCCCAGCTGGCTCACTTTTTGTACCCCTGTGACTTTCTAAATAAACTTTTGCTTTTATTTGGAAGAAAGAAAAAAAAGGAAAGAAAAAACTTCAACCAGCTCTGCGGTAGCCAGAGACAGTGGACTGGACTATGGATTCACGAGACTGGGGCCATGTCTCTAAACTCAGCGTGTCCCGACAATGCCCCGACTGGCACTCTGCCAGAGGAGGAGCAAGGTGCCAACTGTCGCTGGGGTCCTGGAAGGCGGAGACTCACTCACCAGCTGTAGCAGCTCATACAAGGTTTCACTGAGGACCCCAAAAGCCTTCTCACTGGCAAAGGCCTGCAAAATAGAGGAATGGACCTTAAGTAGCTCCTCCCCTCCCCTTCCCCGCTGTCCCCCGATGCTGCTGCTGGGGGGACTGTGAAGGAGAGCCTCACCTCTTTGTAGGCCTGCAAGTAAGCCAGCACCTGCAGGTAGTGGTGCCGGAAGCTGGGCTCCTTGGGCACACTGCCAAAACAGAGCAAGGCTGGCTGTGTCAGGTTCACCATCAGCCTGGGGAAACGACGAGGGAGGGACAAGTTGTTAAGTGTCCTCGCCAGGCACAAACACCAAAACCCACCCCATCAAACGGCAAACACTGGCACAGGGTGGAAGTGAACAAGCGTGGGGAGCAGCCACCTGATGACGGCGTCGAAGAGGGCCTTGTCCTGGCGGTGCTGGGTGAGGAGGGGCAGAAGGTCACTCTGCAGGATCTGCGCGGCCCCCAGCTGCTGCCGCACATCTCGAGTCTCGTCCTCGTGCCTCAAGTAGCGGATCAAATCCTTCACACTCTCTTCAGGGACAGAACAAACACTACATGCATCCCCGGAAGAAGCTCCGCCCAGGCCCAGGTGCTTTTTACACACATGGCTGGAGAAATTCACAGAACTCAACTCAAGCAAGTTTTTTTTTTTTTTACCTGTTTCCTCAGAAAGGTACCCACCTAAGCAATCTGGTTCCTTGTGGTAAGTGTCTCCCTCCAAGTACCCAAGGGCACTGCACGTGGCTAGAAGTTCGCAATTCATCGTGCATCAGAGGGGCAGCCAACAGTGAGGTGCGGCAGATGGAGGCAGGGGAGATAAAAATGGTGAGTCCTGCAGAGACGGGGAAAGGTAACAATTATAGGATCCTCTCCATGAAAGGCAGGGCCCTGATGAACAATATTCTGAACTAGATCTTCAAATGCTCCACTTTAAAAAAAGAATAGTTGTTTTTTTTTAATTGATTTCAAAGAGAGGGAGAGATAGAAACATCAGTGATGAGAGAGAATGTGGCGCGAGTCGGGTTTTCTTCATTCTTGTGGCATATAGAGCTGTAACAGTGGGTGTGGAAGCCTACTGGGGATTGAGCCCACAACCTGGATATGCGCTCTTGACCGGAATCGAACCTGGGGCCCTTCAGTCCACAGACCTATCCACTGAGTCAAACCAGCCAGGACTTAAATGCTCCATTTTTTGTCAGAACCAAAAGTGCTGTTCCAGTCCCAGGGACAGCTTTTAGTTAAGGTTTCTATTTGATCAAAACCCAAGAGGCTCCAAGCCTAAGCATTAACCACCTGCCCAGGCTCTCACTTGGATCTGAAACCACAGAAACCGTTTCAAAGTCAAGGTAACTAGAAGAAAGGCTGGTTAGAGAAAGGCACCAATTCAGAGACTTCCCCCTCGAGAGCTCTGCAGCCTCTCGGAGGAAGCGGGGAATGAGCTTCCCTCTCCCTGACGTCGCCAGACCTAGTCCCTTCCACACCCACTGCTACAGCTCTCCATGCCCCAAGAAGGAAGAAAACCCCACTCGCGCCACGCTGACCCCCTTAGGATCTGACTGAGAGGCACTAGAATGCATAAATGAAGCTCCTTCACTCTCCTCCCCAAATTTACTCTTTTTTTTAAAATAGAAAGAATGGTGACTTTATTGATTTTTTACAAAATGGGTCTGGTGACCTATCCCATCGCTTCTCGGCCTTTTGGCTAAGATCAAGTGTAGTATCTAGCTCTCTATCCCTCTCCTCTCTCTTCCTCTCTGTGGAAAATCAATAAAATTTTAAAAATAAATAAATAAATAAATAAATATATATATATACATACACACACACACACACACACACACACACACATATATATATATATATATATATATATATACACTTTTTAAAAACCCCTCTAACATCTATTAACACTATTGTTTTGTAAAAGAAACACCTTAACATAAAGTATGTATGATGCAACCCCATCTATGTCCTTTCTTTAAGGTGGATGATAAACAAGTTTTCATGACAAACTTCCCCAGCCCCAGCACTGCCCCAGAACACCACGGTTGTGAGTTTGATCCCTGATCAAGGCACATATAACAGTCAACCAATGAGAGTATAAATAAGTGAAACGATAGATCAATGTTTCTCAATCTCTCCCTCTCTGAAAATCAATTAAAAAATTTTAAAATAACCCTACTCTAAATTGCCTTTATTTTTCTCATTTCACTTCAGAATGATAGAAATGTTATTACAGAATAGTACTGTTCTTCTTTCTGGCATGTAGGAATTAAATTTTTTAATAATTAGGTACTATTTATAGAATAAAAGTCAAACCAGCCCAACAAGAGGACAAGGTTTCCTTTTGTTTATTGCTGCAGTCCTTGTGCCTAGAATAGAGTCGGACATACAGAGAACATATAATACTTATTTTTTTAAAAATATATATTTTGCCGAAGCCGGTTTGGCTCAGTGGTGGAGCGTTGGTCTGCGGACTGAGGAGTCCCGGGTTCGATTCCGGTCAAGGGCATGTACGTTGGTTGCGGGCATGTCCCCAGTGCGGGGTGTGCAAGAGGCAGCTGGTCGATGTTTCTCTCTCATCAGCATTTCTAGCTCTCTATCTCTCTCCCTTCCTCTCTGTAAAAAATCAATAAAAATATATTAATTATATATATATTATTGATTTTTTACATTGAGGAAGGGAGAGAGATAGAAACACCGATGAGAGAAAGTCATCGATCAGCTGCCTCTTTCACACCCCCTACTGAGGATGTGCCCGTAACCATGGTACATGCCCTTGACCGGAATCGAACCTGAGACCTTTCAGTCTCTAGGCCGATGCTTTATCTGCTGAGCCAAACCGGTTTCAGCATAATACTTATTTTCTGAATGAATTCATTCTGAATCAACTTATTATCATGAGTCATACTCTTTGGAACCATTGAGCCCATTTCAGGGACTATAACCCAAGAAAACAATCCAAAAAAGAAAATCACTTGTACAAAAACAAAAATAATACCTCTTCCTAGTGCACTCTAATTTATAAAAAGCTCTCATAGCATTATTATATTTTGACTTGAATCTCACAACAATCCCAAGTGACAGATTCAAATATCTCCATTTTACAGATGAAGAAACAGGCTCAGGGAGAGAATAAACACCCCAATAAGATGTTCATAGATAAGTTACCTTGAATGGTAAAGCCTTGGAGACAATGCAGATATCCCAGACCTGGGGGACATCCAGGAAAACTCTGGACTATAAGTGAATAATATATAACCTAAACACCAACTCTGCAAACTCAAACTCAAAAGCTTATTCTAAAAAAGTAGAATGTTCACTATTACCACATAAAAACATGAATGATCTGAAGCAGATGAGGGATCTCAGAAATTACTAGTAGATCTAGCTTGTATTTAAAAATAAAGTTAATTCATTGTTTTAATTCTTTGGGCGAAATGCCACTTTCCAATAAAAACAGCCAAGGCAGCCACTGCTGTATTCTCGTGTTCCCTCCCACCCCCCTTCCTAGCCCAGAGGTGGCTGACAGACTGAGATATTATCATCCAGTTCTATCCTCAGAGTTTCACTCAGAGCCTAGGGTCTCCTTTGGTCTCCCTCCTCAGGCCTTCATCTTTGTGATTTTTATCTCCCACAGTGAGTTTATAAGCCCAAACTCCTGGATTTCTGTGACATCAAAGGCTAACCCGTTGCACAGACAAGAGGGCGGGTCTGCCTGGCCTATGTGGCTCAGTTCATCCTGAGCGCCTAGAAGCCCCCAGTTCTGATCAGGGCACATGTCAGGTTTCTGACTCGATCCCCAGTAGGGGGCGTGCAGGAGGCAATTGATGGATGTTTCTATCTCCCTCCCCTGAAAACAGTAAAGACCTGTTTCTCTCACATCAATATTTCTCTCTGTCTTTCCCTCTCTCTCTAAAAATCAATGGAAAAATATCCTTGGGTGAGGATTAAAAAAAAAAAAAAAGCCCACTTTTTTTTTTTTTTTTTTAAGTGGTGCAGCTGCTGTGGAAAACGGTTTGGCAGTTCCTCAAAATGTTAAACACACAGTTACCATATTACCTATCACCCACAATCTCACTTCCAGTTATACATCTGAGAGAATCAATATATCCAAATAAGAATTTGCAGTACACAAATGCTCATAGCAGTACTATATATAATAGTCAAAATGGGGAAAAAACCCAAATGTTCATCAACTGTGAAGAAGCAAAAAAGTGGTATATCTAGCCAAAACCGGTTTGGCTCAGTGGATAGAGCGTCGGTCTGTGGACTGAAGGGTCCCAGGTTCGATTCCGGTCAAGGGTATGTACCTTGGTTGTGGCCACATCCTCAGCGGGGGGTGTGCAAGGGGCAGCTGGTCGATGTATCTCTCTCATCGATGTTTCTAGCTCTCTATTCCTCTCCCTTCCTCTCTGTGAAAAATCAATAAAATATATATATTTTTAAAAGGTGGTATATCTATACAAGGGAATAGTAATTGACAATAAAAAGGAGTATTGATAAATGCTATAACATAAATGAAACTTGAAAACATTGGACACATATTGTATGATTCTATTTATATGGCATGTCCATAAAAAGCAAATGCAGAGAGACAGAAAGTAGATTAGTGGTTTTGACAGGGACTGGGTAAGGAGAGTTGGGGAGTCACTGCTAGTAGGTATGTATGGGGTTTGTTTTGGGGGTGATGAAAATACTCCAATATTAGATAGTGGGTAAATGGTTGCAAAACTCTATGAATTATATCTCAATACAGATGTTACTAAAAAACACCCCCACACAATTTTAATCCTTACCCAAGGATATTTCCATTGATCTGGAGAGAGAGGGGGAGGGGCGGGGGGGGGAGGGAGGGAGGGAGGAAGTGAGGAAGGAGGGGGGAGAAAGAGAGAAACAGCGATGTTAGAGAGATACATCAACTGGCTCTATCCCTGACTTGGTCCAGGGACAGAGCCTGAAGTGCATGCCCTTAACCAGGTATCAAACTTGAGACCCTATGGTCCTCAGGCTGACGCTCTAATCACTGAGCAAAACTGGACAGAGCTTCACTATTTAAAACACCCAAAAAACTAAGGACAAAACCTCAGGATAAAGTGCAGCTTTTTAAATTTGATAAATTTCATTTTATGAAAAAAAACACACTAATTACACTGTATTTTTACATTTCATCACAAATGACAACTTTGTCAAACATCTTAGACCTAGCAGATGTGGACATTTAAAAACAATGTTACTGCCGAGACCAGTTTGGCTCAATGGATAGAGCGTCGGCTTGGGGACTGAAGGGACCCGGGTTCGATTCTGGTCAAGGACATGTACCTTGGTTGCGGGCATATCCCCAGGTGGGGGTGTGCAAAAGGCAGCTGATCGATGACTCTCTCTCATCGATGTTTCTAGCTATCTCTCTCCCTTCCTCTCTATACAAAATCAATAAAATATTAAAAAAAAAAAAAAAAAAAAAAAAAAAAAAAAAAAAAAAACAATGTTACTGCTGAAACTGGTTTGGCTCAGTGGATAGAGTGTCAGCTTGCGGACTGAGAGGTCCTGGGTTCGATTCCGGTCAAGGGCATGTACCTTGGTTGCGGGCACATCCCCAGGTGGGGGTGTACAGGAGGCAGCTGATCGATGATTCTCTCCCATCAATGTTTCTAACTCTCTATCCCTCTCTCTTCCTCTCTGTAAAAAATCAATAAAATATATTAAAAAAAATAAAAACAAAAAGAAAAACAATGTTACTAAAAATAAATAAATAAATAAATAAATAAATAAAAGCAATGTTACTTTTCCTACCAAGTAGTGCAGCTGAAGCAATATTCATCTTAAATTAATATTTACAGGCTTCAAAATGCAAGAACCAAAGAAAAACAAAAGCTGAAATATTAAATACACTTACAATTTTAAAGAGAAAATTCATTTCTATAAAACAAAAGAAAAAACTCTGCCCCAAACTAACCCTGTTTGAAGAACCAGCTTTGCGAATCACTAGTATGAACAGAATTGAGGCAGGACAGTAAGAAACTAGGAAAATTCCTTGGCAAGTGGAATAGGGAAATTGAGACAGACAGCTGAACAAACTGGCCTGACCGAGCAATTTGCATCAGACATAGTAGGTCACTAGGGCAGAAAGCCCCAGATGCTTAGCAATAGGCAAAACTGGTGCCAGACTCTCACCTCCTGGGCGGCCTTTCCTCCCTGGCATATTGCAAGTCCAAATGGCTGACCTTTCACGTCGGGTCATGTGGCTCAGACCCGCCCCTGACCTTTCCTCCCTAGAGATAACATCTAGGCCAAGCATGTCAAACTTGCAGCCCATGGGCCACATGTGGTCCACAATAAATATTTTTGCATATAACAGTCTGTAAGAAACAGTTTTAATAAATATTTCATAACTTAACTTTTACAATATCCTGTTATACATAACTGGAGGCCCAAATGCACGCTGATTCATGCAAGAATGGGCCTTCTTTCCCCTGGCTGCCAGAACCACCTTTGCTCTAGACCAGAGCCGCCTTTCCACCTTCCCATGCTGCCCAGAGGCCCAGAGCTGCTGGGGCAGTGTGGAACACCCCCAGCTGCTTGGTGCCTGCATCTGCAAATTAACCTGACATCATTGTTTGGTTAATTTGCATATACACTCCTGACTGGCTGGTGGGCATCATGAAGGTATGGTCAATTTGCATCTTTTAAAAAAATAATTTATTTTTTATTTTTTTAAATAAGTTTTTATTGTTCATATTATTAAAATGTTCCCCCCCACCACCATTGCTCTCCTCCACCAGGTTCCCACCCCACCCTCTGCCCTTTCCCCACTCCCCATTGTCCTCATCCATAGGTGCACAGTTTATGTTCAGTCTCTTCCCACATCCCCCCCTCCCCTTTTCCCCAAGAATCATCAGTTCACTCCCCTTCCATACCTCTGATTCTATTATATTCAACAGTTAATATTGTTCATCAGATTTTTTTTTAATTCCCTTGGTTTTTAGATTCACTTGTTGATAGTTACATATTTGTTGTTCATAATTTTTATCTTTATTTACTTTCTCTTCTGAAAGAACCCCTTTCAGCAATCCATATAATTCTGGTTTGTTGTTGATGAACTCCTTTAGCTTTTTTTTATTAGTGAAGCTCTTTATCTGACCTTCAATTCTGAGTGATAGCTTTGCTGGATAGATTATCTTTGGCTGTAGGTTCTTACTATTCATCATCTTGAATATTTTTTGCCATTCCCGTCTGGCCTGCATGGTTTCTGTTGAGAAGTCAGCCGACAATCGTATAGGCGCTCCTTTATAGGTAACTACCTTCTTTGCTCTTGCTGCTTTTAATATTCTCTCTTTGACTGTTGCTCTTGGAATTTTAATTATGATTTTAATTATGTCTTGGTGTGGTCCTCTTTGGATTCCTTTTGTTTGGAGTTCTGTGCTTCCTGGATTTGTAAGTCTAATTCTTTCACCAGGTGGGGGAAGTTTTCTGTCACTATTTCTTTTAGTATGTTTTCGATATCTTGCTCTCTCTCATCTTCTGGGACCCCCATAATTCTGATGTTGGTTCGCTTGAAGTTGTCCCAGAAGTTTCTTACATTATCTTCAATTTTCTGGATTCTCTTGCCTTCTAGCTTCTGTGGAGGAGTGTCTTCTGGCTCTTTATGTTCCAAATCTTTGACTTCATTCTTGCGATCTTCCATTCTGTTTTTAGGACTCTGTATAATATTTTTTATTTCAGACAATGTATTCTTTATTTCTTGTTGATCCCTTATCATTTCTTGTTGACTCCTTATTAATTCTAGTTGATCTCTTTTCATATCCTCATAGGTCTTATCCATCTTTTCTAGGAAATTCTTGAAAAACCTTATAAGCGTAGATTTGAACTCTATATCCAGACACTTTTTGTCCTCCATTTCTTTTGTTTGTGATCTATTTCGTTATCGCATTTTGCAGTTACAGATGGGACGGGATTTCAGGGTGGAGCCTACAGCCTTGGCTTCCGTCAGCCCCGCCCTATGCGGGTCCTTCAGTACTCGCTGCAAAGTGCCTCTGAGAGAAAGGTGCCCTCGATTTTCGCCTGCTGACAAACAGTCTATGCTCTCCCCCAATTAGCCCGGTATTGGGGTTCAGTTCAGTTGGAAGTGGAGTTAGAGGTGGCGTTCAGAGCAGTCCGGAGCCCCAGTCTCCTTCCGGCCAGGGCACTCCCGCGGCACGGCCGGCCATCCCTTTTCTGCGCGCAATGTGCGTGCCACTGGAACCTCCTTTCACCACTTCCCCAGGTTCCACCTTACAGCCCAGCTCCCTCTGGATGAGCCTGGGTCCCCGGGGTCTGGCCTAAGACTGGGGTTCAGAGCAGTCAGAACTGGAGTCCAACACAGTCGAAGTTTTATCTCCTTCCCACTAGGGAACGCCAGCTAGGCACTGGGCCTCCCTCCTCTCTGGCTCCGTCCTCTCCGCGCGCCGCGTGTCTCTGTACCTTGGGATTTTACAGCTCCTCCGTTCTTCCTTCTGGTTTCCTCCTTGCTTCTCGTTGTAGAATTTCCAGTCAGTTGACTTTCCTGTAGTTCTGGGTAATGTCCATTTTATATTTTAGTTGTATTTTATTGAAATTGTTGTGTGCAGCTGCGGCTAGGTGTTTACCTAGGCGCAGCCATCTTGGATCTCTGCATCTTTTTTTTTTATTAGTATAGATTATTATTATTTTTAAAATATATTTTATTGATTTTTTACAGAGAGGAAGAAAGAGGGATAGAGAATTAGAAACATCGATGACAGAGAAACATCGATCAGCTGCCTCTTGCACACCCCCTACTGGGGATGTGCCTGCAACCAAGGTATTATACATGCCCTTGACTGGAATCAAACCCAGGACCCTTCAGTCTGCAGGCCGAAGCTCTATCCATTGAGCCAAACCGGTTTTGGCTTAGTGTAGATTATTAATAACGAGCTACAACATTTGCTAATGACTGATTACTATAATCGTGTTGCCCATTTCCCTTCCCCACCTAATGCACAGGTGCACCATTTCTCTCGGCTAATACTAGCTGCAAGTATTTTAGCAGCTAATTGCCACATCATTAGTTTTGGACTGACTTGTTTGGTGTGCGCAACAGGAAATATTTTGCTTTCGGAGAATAAGAAAAATAGGTTTATGTGTATTACACTTATTAATTTGTGCAGTTATTCAGTGTCTGGTAAGTTAATGTTCAAGAAAAAATATTAATTTTTATTAAAATGTTCTAATATTTTATGTTAACGATCACTCATTTATTTCAAACCTTTGTACTCAGCATGTCTCTATAGAAATAAACCTGTTTCTATGAAAATTGAAGCATTTGATTTTTTGCAGCCCACATAAACTTAAACTTTGTTTATTTGGCCCATGTTGGCCTTTGAGTTTGATAGGCTTGATCTAGGCCTTGGTTGTATTTTTCTTTTTTTGTCTTCACCCAAGGATACGTTTTTATTGATTTTTAGAGAGGAGGGGGAGATGGAGGAAGGGAGGGAGACAGAGAGAGAGAAACAGTGATGTGTGAGAGAAAAACACAGATCTGTAGCCTCCCACATGCACCTGACTGGGGGATCCAACTTGGAACCTACCTATGTGCTCTCACTGGGAATCAACCCACACCTTTTGGTGTACAGGACAACGCTCCAACCAACTGAGATACCTGGACAGGGTAGCCTCAGTTGTATTTCAGCTCCAGGTCCAGAAAAGCAGCAAAATCAGATAGGACCAGCTGCAGTGAGTAGTGACCACCCGGCCCGGCACTGAAGGAGCACACTTGGAAAAGACGATAAATATGCCATTGAGATGTCCCCTGAAGTCTGGTCTTTGGAAAGCAGATAAACCCCTCAAGACAAAGAAGCCAGCGTGTGCCCTCTGTGGAGCACACCCACCCCAATCTCCTCTTTGAGTGAATTTCCTTTCTTCTAAACTCTAAGGATCCCCATGAGACTTGGGACCAGGGAGCAATGTATAGCGGCAGCTCCTGCCAGGCTAACCCCGAACCTGTCCTCATGGCCCCCATTTCTCTGACTCTCCATGAGCTGACAGCAGCCCCGCCTTCGCTCACTTCTTTCCCATAATGTTTCTAGAGCCAAAGCAGCCCCGCCCAGGCTGACTCCTATTGCTTCTTCTTGCCGAGGCCCTTCCTGTTTCCACTGTCCCCAGCCTTAACAACCGTCTTCTAAAATCACCTGACTCAGGTGAAATCCCTCCTGCAGGAAGTCAAGAACCCACACGCTGCTGGCCAGCCTGAGGCAGACCCCCTCTGGGCCTGCTCGCCTTCCGGTAACAGAATGACCTTTGGATTTCAGTTCTGTCCAGTACTGAGTTGGTAATCTTGAGCATGGGGCTTAACCTACACCTCAGTTTCCTTACCACTATGCTGAGAAAATAAATGGGGAAGTTTAAATGAGATCATGGCAAGCAGAACAACTTCAAGTGTGGTCTGCAGACTACTGCTGGTTCAGGCACTACTACGTGGCAGTCTGCATCAAGAGAAGTACGAAGACAAAGCATAAGCATTTAGAACATTGAACAACTCAGAGCAATTTATTAGAGTTGGTGTTTGTTCAATCTAATAATAAAGCCTATATTTCTGCATTTTTTTCATACAAAAAGCTAGAAAAAATTTTCTAGTAATTTAATTTTTCTAGTAACAGTTCTAGTATTTTATTTTTTAAAAATATATTTTATTAATTTTTTCCAGAGAGGAAGAAAGAGGGATAGAGAGTTAGAAACATCAATGAGAAAGAATCATCAATCAGCTGCCTCTTGCACACCCCCCACTGGGGATGTGCCCACAACTAAGGTACATGCCCTTGACCACAATCGAACCCGGGACCTTTCAGTCCTCAGGCAGACGCTCTATCCACTGAGCCAAACCGGTAAAGTACTTTATATGTCAATTATATTTCTATAAAGCTGGAGGGGAAAAGTACTGATCTGCAACAATTTCGAGGAAGGGAATCCAACCTGATTCTTCATCAAGACAGCTTCAGAAGCACGAATATCCAGCACTTTGCTGAGCGGTGAGCACAAAGGAAGAGCTCTCACTATTACTGTCCTCTCCATCTACTGACTCGATAGCCAGTCACTAAATGCTCACAGAAGAGCCTTCTAGGCAAAAGGTCACGTTGTGCAAGTGCTGAAAGCTTAGCTGCAGGAATGAAACCACATACCATAGGAGATAAGATATAAAAGACTTGGTGCAGGCTGTCAATGAGTGACTCTGAAAAAGAAATTCTGATAAATGAGGGCTCTTTTCAGGACAGAGTGGCCAAGGAGATTTTGTCAGAGGAACTGTGATTAGAAATGGATTTCTGAAGACTGCATAGAATTCATTCCAGGAAGCTGGGAGGAGGTGAATTTAGGCAGAGAACTGCCAGAGCAAAAGAGGGAGAGCTGCTATATGGACAGAAAGGTCCAACAGGAGAGCAACAGAAAGCGAAGCTCAAACCTGCTTTATGGGAAAACCCTGTCTTTGTCTATCAATTCAAGGATTTAGATGTAAACGAGGGAGTCACTGAAGATTTCTCAGCTGAAAAACAAAATGATCAGATTGGGGCCAAAGTAGGGTCACATTTTCTACTATTTTATCACTCTCTGTGGTCTCAATCTGCTTTTTAAAAAATATATATTTTATTGATTTCTTACAGAGAGGAAGAGAGAGGGAGAGAGTTAGAAACATCGATGAGAGAGAAACATCGACCAGCTGCCTCTTGCACACCCCCCACAAGGGACATGCCCACAACCAAGGTACATGCCCTTGACCGGAATCGAACCTGGGACATTTCAGTCTGCAGGCCGACGGTCTATCCACTGAGCCAAACCGGTTTCAGTTCAATCTGCTATTTATTTATTTATTTATTTATTTGTTTGTTTGTTTGTTTATTTATTTTTCACTGCAAAAGATTCCAACCTCAGATCAATGCAGCCATATGCTTTCTAGATTCCTAGACTTAACTGTTGACACGGATTTGCTGAAGAAAACCATACACACTGAACCCACAGTTTCCAACCTGGGCAGGGCACTCAGCCTGGCCCAGCAGGTCATCTTAGTGTTCCTGTACCACTCTTCCTTCTCCCAAAGAACAGCTGTTTCTAACGTTCGCCATTATCCCCAGCCCCTTTCCTCCACTGCTTCCACACCTCTTACCTGGTCTCCTGCTCTCTTCCTCTTAGGGAGGAACTCTCTCCACTTAAGCCTAAACACATAACACATTTCAAAGGCCCACCCTGACGTCATACAAATGGATATGACCGATAACCACTGTTCTGTCCCTCATTCCTTAATCTTCTCTTTATACTGACCCCATCTCCATGAGTTGCTCAAAGATCTTCTATCTTAGGGAGAAAAAACTTAACATAAAACAAAACCTTTCCGCCCAGCCAGTGTAGCTCAGTGGTTGAGTGCCGAACTATGAACTAGGTTACAGTTCAATTCCCAGTCTGAGCATTTGCCCAGGTTACGGGCTAGATCCCCAGTGGAGGAGGGCAGGAGGCAGATGAGTCAACTGATGCTTTTTCTCTCGGCATTGATGTTTCTCTCTCTCTGAAATCAATAAAAATGCATCTTAAAAAACACACACACCTTTCTTTGACCCCATACTGGCTGCTCCTCAAGAGCTGATGTTTTACAGGCCTGTACCTTTATAGTCCTTTTCCTCACTTTGCACAGCCTCCTTTTGCATCAGCTCTTGAAGAGCAGCCAATATGGGGTCATACAAGTCTCTCCCACATCCGAACCATTAGCAAGCAAATCTGTCTCTTACCCCTGAGCTCTCATGGTGACAATCCCACTAATGAATAGCACCGTCTACCTGTACATCCTGTGTATATCTCACACTCAGCATATCCAAAATTGAACAGCCATCCCCCCGCCCCAAATGTGTCTCCACTTATGTTTGGATCTTTCAGTGGCTGACACTATCTACTCAGCTATTCACAGAAGAAACTTAGGAGTTACCCCAGATACCTCAGGTCACTGACTCAGGCCAATTCTTCCTTAAATTCTCCTATCCGACCTCTGTCCATCCCCATACTCAGGACCTGAGCTAAGGCGGTCCAACCTGCCTTACTTCGGGTCCTGAGCATCTCTTGCTTAGATTATTCAACTCCTTCCTAACCACTTTCTCTGCCTCCAGCCTTGTTCTGGTAACAATGTGGTTACCAGATTTGGCCACATAACCACCTTGCCTAAAATCCTCCAATGGATACCTAAAAAACTTCAGAGTGATTGTCTCTGGGGGTGGGGAGTCTGCAGGAGAAATAGTTCCCTTTCAAACAGTAGTACATGTCTACTATTAACATGCACTATCTACAAAACAAAATTTCAGTGGCTGCTATTGCTTACAATACGAAGTCCTTTGTGATCTACCTGCTTTTAAGCTTCTTTCTCAAGTCATTCCTCTGTCTGGCCCTGGAGTCTATATATATATATTTTTTTATTTATTTATTTAATTTTTTACAAAGAGGAAGAGAGAGCTAGAAAAATTGATGAGAAACATTAACCAGCTGCCTCCTGCACACCCACACTGGGGATGTGTCTGCAATCAATGTACATGCCCTTGACCGGAATCGAACCTGGGACCTCTCAGTCTGCAGGCCAATGCTCTAGCTGCAGAGCCAAACCGGTTTCGGCTATTCTCTCATCTTTTAAGACTCTGCCCAAATGGCACCCCGTCCTGACTTCTCCAGACAGAATGGAAGTCTTTCGTGCCATTTAATAGAGTTATATCATGGCATCAGCCCATGTTGTATAGAAAGCTTAAACAGATGGTTGGTAAAATGTCTGTCTCCCTCCACGAGCCTTAGATTCCCTAAGAGCAGGAACTGCTTCCTTAGTCTCTTTTGAATCTGCAGAGTCTAGTTTCTGAATCAAAATTTATGGAGAGGGACTTGGATAAGAGTGTTTTAAAAATGCTCATCAGGTGAGTCTAACTCAATCCCCCTTAATAACTACACTATAATATAAACTCCCTGAGATCAGGAATCACTGTGTTCAGCACAATGTAGATATATGGTTCTATATATTCACAATGCTCAATATATGGTTCCTCATCTGAACCCAAGTAGACAAGTCTCAAAGGTGCGGCAAGAAAGGTTAGGGCTGAAGTTGTGGGAGTATTAGGATGCACTAGGATAGTGTGTGAAGTTGTGCAAGTAGGTAAGCTTACTCCAGAGTTTGGAGTGAGGAGTAAGAAAGCCAAGGCAGACTTGTCACACTGTAACTGCAGAGGACTCATTTGCACGTGTTTTTCCATCCAGACTATGAGCTCCTTAAAGTTAGAATTCTGTCCTATTCATCTCTCTGTCCACCTGGCACCGAGCACACAGTACCGTGCAAGGTACATATTAGGAGCTCAGGAACATTTTACTGAGTTGTACCACCGGGAGCAGAGGTACAGTCCTTAAAGGACACACAGATGTGACTGCTTTGGCTTGAAAGAGCTGGGAATAGAGGTTTTCGGAGGGAGGACTGAGCTCAATCCTGAAAGAGAAGTTCACTTGGTAGAGAAGTGGCCAGAACTTCAAGTAGAAGGAACAGCAGGAGCATAGGTACCAAGGCATGAAAGGGCACAATGCAGGCACACCCCTCCCTCGTGGCTGGGAGTCAAGTGCATGAGACAGGAAACATATTAGGGAGCTTTGGAAAATGAGGCTTAGAAGGCCAGGGTCAGGGCCACACTGTGAGAAGCCATGGACTCCCACCTAAGAATGTAAGCCAGGCTGTGGGTGGCCTGAGAGGAATTTTAAATTTAATCTTAAATGGCCAGATTGACTTTTTATGAAGATAACTCGTGGCAGCATGAAAGGCAGAGTAAAGCATTGAGAGACTCCAAGGAAGGAGCTGAATTAGTGCCTGGCGCCTAATTAACACACACACACACACACACACACACACACACGCAATATCTACCTTCCTTAAATTTTACACCCAAGGAAAGCAGGGGAGGGGATAAGAAGTCCATTCTATAAAAACCCCGAGATATAAGCCAAGTGACCTCTGCATCCCGCTCCCGTTGACCACCAAGCTGCACACCTGTTTTTCGGGTCTGAACTGGATGGGGCATTCCGAGGTGGAAATGCCCAGGAACCTCTGTTCTACCTTCGGGATTCCAAGCCCCATCCCGTCACTGCCCCCCACCCCCACCCCCGGAGGACCAGGCTGTGCAGAGCGGCGCGGGGAGGTGGAAGGAGCGGCCCGGCGAGCGGGAAGCGCCCGGCATCACCTGGGACGCGGGGCGGGAGACTGCGCGTGCGCACCAGAAACGTGCGCGTCCCGCCCTCTGCATTTAAGTCGGGTGGCGGGAAAGGGGCCTTAGCCTCCCGGAGCGCCCCGCAGCTTCGCAGGGACGCATTCTCCTAAAGCCCTCTAGTCCGCAGACAAACTCACCCGCTCCCCGCCGAGGCTCGGGGTCCCGGGGAGCCAGCGGCCCGCGGCAGTCTTTCCCGCCACCTCGCTCGGAGGGACCAATCGCCGCCGGCGGGCGGCAGGGGGCGGGGCGGAAAGGGGCGGGGCGGGGCGGAAAGGGGCGGGGCGATGCGGGATGGTCCAAGTGACCCCAGCAACCAGGGGTGGGGCCTGATGACAAAGTAAGGAAAAAGGAAGGGAGTACAAGGAGTTTTATCTGAACCGATCCTCTACGTTACGGCTAAAGCCATAACGCAATTAACTTTCTGCTGACTTAAGATAGCAGGAATCAAAGTCCGATTAGATGTAAATTTACGAACATACTTCCCCCTCTCCAAGTCAAGTGGATTATTCCAAAGTCTTCTATGGCTATTTAGAAAAGTTGGGCTTTATTTAGGAGGAGGAGCGGAATGGAGTCGCTGGGGAGAGGGGTCTTTTGCGGGGCCGGGGTGTCTGTCTTGCTGGAGGTGAAGCTTTAAAGCTAGCCAAGTATGTAGGAGACGCCTGAAAGGAAATCAGCAATAAATATTCATTGGCCAGGTGAGAGTCTCTTCTGGCCTCAGCTGAGATGAGTGTATTTTGCCAACAACAAAGGAAGGCAGGGCTCACACGACTAATTATATCCTGAATTATTAACCATTTGAATAGAATGAATGAATTTCTGGGATATGAGATATGTTAGAAGAGACTTGATCAAGATGAAAGTCCAATTGAGAGAAAAGTGAAAAGATGCACACAAAAAGGGAAATAAAAACAGACTATAAAACTAGTGATAAAAGCAGAAAGATGCCATTTGAAAAGTGTATTGATCAACTCTAAATTATAACTCTGAGGGTGGCCTTGGGGAAAGAAAGAAAAACAAAAAAACTGAGGGTCCAAGCCTCTCCCTTCTTCACTCCCCTCCCACCTCTGCCTTGCTCCAGGCATCAGCTTTCCTGTTTCTGCCTAGGACCTCTGCCTCAAGTACCATCTGCCCCAGGCCCAGCTGGGGAAGTCCAGTAGAATAGTTAAATTAATTTATCTAGATTGTAGGCTCTCATGCCTTGGGCCTTGGTTGGTGAGCTGGCTTGCTCAGGGTCTCCAAAGAGATCCATCATGCCAGAATAACACCAAACCCAGCCAGTGGATGTAGACAGGTTTGTGTGGATTAACAGAAGACTCTAACCACCCAGTGTTCACTTTTCTCAGAGCTACTGCCCCATCCAAGGCCCTGGGGCAAGCATCGCTGAGGTAACTTGGCTACACTCTCCCTTTAACTTCCCCACAGCTATTTGGTACAGTTGCATCCTGAACTGGGGCTCATAGCTCCATTTTCTCTCTTCCTGCCCCTGCTCCTTCTCCCAACCTCTGGAATGCCTTGTGCCCTCCACTTTTCCCCACCTGCCTCCTGCGAGGAGTACTTCCTGCTTCCCGGCTCTCTCAGAAACCTAGAACCTTATACCTTATTGGCATGACCAGAAACTTAAGGTTTTGGCTTCCTGTGCTCATCACACCGAGAGGAAGGTATAGGGGGATACCTTTTTTCCCTTCCCCACTTCTCCTGCCGCCCTGCCCCACAACACAGCCATGTTCACTCACATTCATACACACACAATGGCAAAGAGAGGTGAATGGGGAGGAAGGGAAGCTTGCACCGACCAGCTCATGAATGCAACTTGAAAGATTTCACACAGCAAAAGGCAAAAAACAACAACTTACACATAAATTAAAAAATAAAGAAGTACATGCCCCTCCCCACAGCCCCTTTCTTCATCCAGGGGTGGCTTAGCCCCTCCACATAAACTCAGAAGCTTCCTACTCCCTCTGTCCAACTGGAGCTTCTACAGGGCCTGGGTCTTCAATTCAACAGGTTCCCCTGTGCCCTCTGGTTGTGCAGTGGGGTCCCTGGGCCTGGTACCCTTGAGAACAGACAGTCTCTCAGAAGCACTCTTGAGCCGGGGGAAGAGGAGGAAGTCGTAGATGAGGCTGCCCAGGCCCCCTCCGATGATTGGGCCCACCCAGTATACCTGTAGGAAGAGGAAAGGAATAATCAGGCTTCGGGAGAGGACCAAGAGGAAGGCTGCTTCTTTCTCAACTCCACAGGCAGAAAACAGATGTACCGTCCTAACCTGGTTGGCTCAGTGGATAGACCGTTAGCCTGCAGAGTGGAGGGTCCCAGGTTCAATTCTGTTCAAGGGCATGTACCTTGGTTGTGGGCACATCCCCAGTAGGGAATGTGCAGCAAGCAACTGATCGGTGTTTCTCTCTCATTGATGTTTCTAATTCTCTATCCCTCTCCCTTCCTCTCTGTAAAATAATCAATAAAAAATATATTAAAAAAACAAACAAACAAATGTACTTGGGTATATACTTGAACACTATTTAAACAGAAAACAGTGTTTGTTTGTTTTTGTTAATCCTCATTCAAGGATATTTTTCTATTGATTTTTAGAGAGAGTGGAAGGGAAGGGGAGAGACCGAGAGAAAAAAGTCAATGCGAGAGAGACACATCATTGGTTGCCTTCTGCATGCACCCCGAGGGGGCCCAAGGATCAAGCATGCAATACTGCAACCAAGGGATCTGTGCCCTTAACCTGAACTGAATCTGGGACTGTTCAGTCCAAGGGCCAATGCTCTAGCCACTGAGCCAAACTGGCTAAGGCTGTTTGTGTGTTTTTAAACTTTAAGCTGTCCAGCTGTCTGCACTTCAAAATTCACCATTTTTTTTTCTGACTCATAAAATTATTCCTTTATCCCATACCTTCTTAATGCATGTATATTCTCTTTGTTGTTATTCGTTGGTGCTAGCTTGCATATTACTTTGAAAAAATTTTAAATTGTGACAAAATGCACATAACATAAAATTTGCCATCTTAACCATTTCTTTTTTTAATTTTAATTTTTAAAAAGAACTTGATTTCAGAGACAGAGAGAGAAAGACAATGATTGGTTGCCCCACTTACGTTTGCATTCATTGGTTGCTTCTTGTATGTGCCCTCACCAGGGATCAAACTCACAACCTTGGTGTATTTGGCTGACACTCTAACCAACTGAGCTAGGCCTTTCACCACTTCTAAGTGTGCAGTTCCGTAATATTAAGTATATTCACCTTGTCTGCAATCCCCACAACTTTTCATCTTGCAAAACTGAAACTTTACCCCTATTAAACAACAACTCCCCATTTTCCCTCTCCCTAGCCCCTGTCAGCTATCATATTGCTTTATGTCAATGGATTCTACTACTGTAAATACCACATATGGGTGGAATTATAAAGTATTTGTCTTTAGCAACTGGCTTATTTCATTAAGCATAAGGTCCTCAAAGTTCATCCACGTTGCAGCATATAACAGGATTTCCTTCTCTTGAAGGCTGAATACTATGCCATTATATGTATATACTACATTTTGTTTATTCATTCATCTGTGAGGGACACTTGGGTTGCTTCTACTTCTGGTTATTGTGAATATTGTGGCTGTGAAAATGGGTGTACAGCTTTGAAAAAAAAAAAACATTATTAGAGTTTAAAGTGAAAGAATGTATTAGTGAAGCTGTGAGACAGAAAGTGGGCTACTCCACAGTGCAGCCTGAAATGTTTTTGAATTATTTTCAGGTTTTTGTCTGTCATATGGCCAAACAACACAAACAGCCCAGTTTTATTGAGGACTTATTCCATGCCAGATTCTGTGCTATAACTTTCACACTTACTTTTCGTAACACCTTGTTTTATAATAAGGAAACGGAGGTGCAGGAGGATTGCCATGATCACACACAAGGCTAGCAAAGTGCTAGAACTGGGACGAGGCCCAGGCCCATTTGTGCTCAGGCGTATCCTGACCTCTGAGAGTAGGAATGTTTGTCTTCCTGTTCAGTTGTCTGTCCTGACAGTGCTAGTTTTGGAATACAGTGGGTACTTAGCAAAATTCCCTAACTAACCAGTGAAGGAACAACATGAGCAAGAGCCTCTCTTTCTGGCAAAATAATGAGTCCTGTTCACACAGGCACCCCAGACTCTGGGGCAGCCTGTTTAGCTGAGCGCTGGTAGAGCAGTCAGCACACCCAGATGGAGAGCAGGAACCAAACCTGGAACCTGCAATCCACACCATCCAGGAGGGCGTCAGCGTCTTGCTCCTCTCCCCTCACTCACCCAGTGGTTGGTGAAGTTTCTGGTGAGAATGGCAGGAGCAAAGGAGCGGGCAGGGTTCATGCCTGCACCAGTATAATACATCTGCAAAAGACACAGTTGTAACTGAGACACTTCCCCCACTCTACCCAGCTTCTCTCCCCGCAGCTCACAGATCCCTGAGGGCTGGTACCTTGTGTCTAGCAGCAAGAGGGAAGGAAAACTGCAAGGGAGTCCCACAGGGGAGTGAAGACGCTGATGCTCCATTTGGGGATAGACTATGGATCCATCAGTTATGCCAGTGGTCAGCAAATCAGGGCTCGCGAGCCACATGCAGCTCTTTGGCCCCTTGAGTGTGGCTCTTCCACAAAATACCACGGCCTGAGTGAGTCTATTTTGAAGACGTGGCGTTAGAAGAAGTTTCAGTTTTAAAAAATTGGCTCTCAAAAGAAATGTCAATCGTTGTATTCTTGATGTTTAGCTCTGTTGACTAATGAGTTTGCCGACCACTGAGCTAAACCCACAAATACCCGCAATGCATGCATTTCTACCTTGGGTTCAAGAAAGACCAGTTACGGCAGTCACGAGAGAGAGTAGTAATAAGGATTGATTCCTCTGGGCTGACTGATACAGAGGGAGCTGAGTAATGTTCATGTTTGATAGGTGAGAAAGGTTTGGGGGTCCTGGAATCCTTAAATGAGTAATTGCTTCCCTCTCCTACTTACTCCAAAGAGGTGCCCCAGGGTGAGGGAAAAGCCAACGGCCAGGGCCACAGAGCCCAGGCGGCCATTCCGCCTCTCATCGTATGTGGCAAGGATGCAGAGCACGAACTGCAGCGTGAGGAAGATCTCCACGGCGGTGGCCTGGCCCACACTCACCCCAGGGTGCAACTAGGCGAAGGAAGAAGAGAGGAGGTCCATTAGGGCTGTCACAGCATTACCTCCTCCAGATTCCCCAGGCAGGGCCACCCTCCTCCCTTTGATGGCGTCTGTTTCCTAGAGATGAAAGATGATAGTAACTGTATTGTTTTCTAATTTCTCCTAACATTGGAAGTAATTGCACCCAGTTCTATGGATGCAGAAACAGGCCCCACAGGTAAACGAAGTCCTCAGGAACCAGCAAGGAATTGGAAAGAAAGCTGGGGCGGGAACTCAGGTTCCTTGATTCTCAGTCCAGGGCTCTGGACTCTTATTCCCTCCAAAGTACCTGCTGATCCTCCCCACCCGGAAACACACACACTCACACACACCATGCCCCAGACCCCTGGGGTATAAACCCACCTGCATCAGGCAGGGGGTCCCCTCAGCCCCACTCAGCTCATCATTACCGTGTTAAGTGCTAGGTTTCCTCGGACAGCAGGTGGGGTAACACTGTACAGCATGGCTGCCCCCACCACAGCTCCCAGGAGTTGGGCTGCCACATAGCCGAAGGCACGGAGCAGGGACATCTGGGAGCCCACAAGGAAGGCAAAAGTGACCGCAGGATTGACATGGGCGCCGCTGATGTGGCCCACAGCCTGCACCAGGGTAGCCAGGGCCAGGCCAAAGGCCAGAGCCACCTGCAAGACAGGCAGGGGTCCAGGGCCCCAATGCAGTGAGGCCCCCAGCCCGAGGAAGACATAGAAGAGGGTGGCAAAGAACTCAGCAAATATGGCCCTCCAGAAGGAGGCTGATTGCAGCTCCCACATGGCAGAAGGGATGGGCACAGTGCCTAGGTCCCTGGTCCTCCTTGGCCTGATTTGGGTGGAGAGTCCCCTTTATAGAGGACTCTGAATCCCTGGGTGGGGCAGGCTGAAGTGGCTGGCCCAGCCTCTTAACCCTTTCATAGCTGCAGAGGGCCGGCCCACTCTCATGCCTCTGACAGAGCTGCTGGACTTTCCTCTCCCTCCTCAACTGGGAGGTGAGCAGAGCCATGGGTGTAAAGGTGGCAATAGGGACAGGGCTGGAGAGGTTCTGATAGAAAAGGACCAAGAATAGGAGGAAGATCCCTTGCTTTTCATGTCAAAGTTGGGGTTCATAGTCCTGATGGACATCTATATTAGAACGTTCCTCAACGCTGCTTGGAAGGCAGGCAAGCTGAGTTCACTTCGAGGAGTATGAGAATGTGCTCCTAGGGGCTTCCAGACTCCTCTGAGTCAGCCTGGGGTAAGGGTGAGAGTGGGGGTCAGGAGCAGGGTGCAGCAGGGACGTCGGAAAACTGAAAAAGAATTCTTTAGTTCTCTGGGATTAGAGGGCCTTCTTCTATTGGCTGGTTTGGGCTGGAATCTGTGCACTCTGCAGCTCTGGGACGAGAATAGTTCTGCTGTGTCTGGCTTTCTCAGAGCCCGGGTTCCCTACCCCCAACCCATGCCAGCACCTTCCTTTCCCAACCCTCAGCCTGCCTTTCAAGCACAGGGACAGAATTTATGAGCTTCTGAGAGATCCAAGATGGCTGCTCGGGTAGACATCTAGCCGCGGCAGCACACAACAGTTTCAATGGAATACAACTAAGATGTAGAGTGGACATTGCCCAGAGCTGCAGATAGTCAAGCACAGGGACAGACAGGGAGAAGAAGCTATCTTCCAAGGAAAGGTTGGAAGTGAGGTTGGCGGACTGGGGAGAGAATAGGGTTAAATCCCAGAATCAGCTTTCACTTCACCTTCCTTAACTCACAAGGCCCAGCAGGAGGTACAGAAAGGAAAGAAACAGTCAAGGCTAGGAAGCAGTGCCTCCTACTGCCTCCTACTATGGCTGTGATCGGGACACTGGAGTCCTAAACTTTGATTGGGAAAGGAAGGGCTGGGGATACGTGGGGAAACAGGCTGGACAAAAGAGAGGAAAGGACAGGATGGAGAAGGGAAGCTTGAAGAAAGAGGTTTAGTTGTGCTGGAGCTTGGTGAGGGTCTTGGAACCTAGAAGTGGGGGTTGTGTGGTGGTGAAAGCAAAATGAGAAACACTGGTAAGCTTCACTACCTCCACATTGTAGCAAGTCATAGAGGCCACAAGCTTTTCTCGTGAAGCACCAGAGGAGAATAAAAATTTGAAGGCTAGGCCTGCAATATTGGTGCTGAGCATCGGTCCCATCCAGTACACCTGTGGGGAGAGAGGAGGAACACAGATCAGGCCTGTGCTCCCCTCCTCCCCCTATATCCAGCTTGAGGGTGGACAGGCAGGGTTACAACAAAGGTGAAGTTGCTGAAAACAGGTTAGAGGGCACTCAGGGGAACTGGAGCTTCCAATTTCATGGAAGAGGAAGAACCTATTAGAGAGTCTTGGAGTCTCATGTTTTATGAGCTTCACCGATCTCCTGACTTCAGGTCCTGTAACCCTTTGTCCAGTGATGCTCCCAGATGCCAGTCATCACTGCTGGACCCAGAGAGTGAACAGGGTTTGTGTTGCTTCTAAGAAAGGACCCTGGCTCATCTGGTGTGGCTCAGTGGTTGAGTGTCAACCTATGAACCAGGAGGTCATGGTTCAATTCCCAGTCAGGGCACATGCCTGGATTGTGGGCTCGATCCCATACAGAAGGCTGCCGATCAATGATCCTCTTTCATCATTGAGGTTTCTCTTTCTCTCACTTTCCATTCCTCTCTAAAATAAATAAAAATAATAAACAAACAAATAAATAAGGACCCCTGGATACGAGAGAGGTAGTACACATGGTATTAAGAGCAAAGACTTTAGCAACTGATACTTTGGTTTAGATATGGGATAGAACCAGTTATGACTGCTGGTGGGAGTGTGAATTGGGATAGCCATTTGGAACACAGTATAGCAACTTCTTGTAAACAAACACATGCTTTCTGACTCAGGAATTTCACTGCTCACTTATATAACCAAGAAAAACCTTTCTATACTTCCACCAGGAGACATCCACAGAGCAGCACTGTTCACAACAGCAAAACACTTGAAGTAACCCAAGTGCCCATTACAGGAGAATAGAAGAATAAACAGCGGTATGTTTACACAATGGAAACTATTCAGCAGTCAAAATGAGTGAACCCCACAGTAACACTCAGCAATAGAAATGAATCTTAGCAATAAAATATCAAACAAATAGCTGAAACTGGTTTGGCTCCGTGGATAGAGCGTCAGTCAGCGGACTGAAGGGTCCCGGGTTCAATTCCGGTCAAGGGCATGTACCTTGGTTGCGGGCACATCCCCGGTAGGGGGTGTGCAAGAGGCAGCTGGTCTATGATTCTCTCTCACTGATGTTTCTAACTCTATCCCTCTCTCTTCCTCTCTGTAAAAAATCCATAAAAAATATATTTAAAAAAATATATCAAACAAATAAATAGTGCCAGCAGACTATGCATGGCATGATAATCTTTTTGTAAAGTTAAAAAACATTGAAATGAAAATATGTTTCTCAGAATACTATAAATGAGATGAAACTACACAAAAAAGAAAACATATGTGTGCATGTGTGTTGATTTCTGTGACTGTCAAGGTTCTAGTTTACTTGTGGGTGGATGGTTAATAATGATGAGTAAGTATTATCTTAAAAAGAAGCCAAGTAAGTGTGTGCCATATATAGGCCAATGAGGAGAGACTGTCATAAACCAAGAACTATTCTGCACACTTGAAATCCATTAAGAACAGCAGCAACAACAAAAATCTTGGTTTTACCACTTTTAGGTGAGGAAGCTCTCCCCACTAAATATGACCTCCATGGTAGAGATGTGTCTGATTTGTTCACCACTGCAGACCCATGCTTGACATATTTATTGAATAAATTAATGTAAGCTCTCTGGGCTTCATCTTTTTTTTTTTTAGATTTCAAGCTGGGAGCTGGGTCGGCTGCCATACTGTCTGCTGGAGAGGCAGAGACAGTGACCCCTCCCAGTGCATTTATTTTATACCCCCAATACCAGGAAGGTATCACCAACTTATTTGCATTCTTAAATAGACCCTAGCATGCATGGATTTACATAACTAGTCCCACTCCTGCTGACACACCTGGGCTGATATGAAGGCCAAGTTGACAACATGTTCTGGGCTTTATCTTATCAAATAAGATAATGTAGGCAGCCCTGGCTGAGTGGCTCAGTTGGTTGAGGTGTTGTCCTGTACACCAAAAGGTTGTGGATTCACTCCACAGTGGGGGCATGTGCAGGAGGCATCTGATCAATGTTTCTCTCATGTCAATATTTCTCTCTCTCTCTCAAAATAAATAAAAACATATCCTCAGGTGAGGATTAAAAAACAATAAGGTACTGTAGGTAAAGGCCTAGTATAGTGCCTAACACAAAATAAAGCACTTAATAAATAGGAGCCATTCGACATGGGTTTTATTCCCAGGAAGGGATTATACCTAACCACCAACTCTGTAACCTCATAATAGGAGACAGCGGGCAAAGAGCAGCTAATTTGATTCCTTTATAGACACCAAACAAAAAGGTTAGATTTCTGCCCTGGCTGCTGTGGCTCAATTGGTTGAGAATCATCCCCATTCATCAAAGGTCACCAGTTCAACACGGTCAAGGCACATGCTGGATTTCGGGCTGATCCTCAGTAAGGGGTATGCAGAAAGCATCCGATAGACGTTTCCTCATTGATGGTTCTATCTCTCTCTTCCTCTCTCTCTACCAACCTCTCTCCTTTATTCCTCATTAAACCTCCCCCTGGAGGTCTGAATACCAGCCCATTTCTTTTCACACCAGCATCTCCACTCAGTGGAATGCCAAACTTGCAAACTAGAGATGAACTGTCAAAAACTCACTTGAGTTTTTGCATTGATTTAGATATAATTAGCATACTCAATGTTTTCTATTAATCTAGCTTCCTAAAACACAAACATGAAAAACTGTCTCTCCCTTGAGGAGTAGAATCCAGCCTTCCCAAGCCCCCTGTTTGGTTTGGGTGGGGTTCTTACCCATGCTGGTGCTCCAGTAGTCACTGAGAGACACACCACCAGGCTGCCTTCCCCTTCCAACCCCCTACATTTTGGGGAAGACACAGCAAACATGGTGAGTACCAGCTGGAGAGTAAGAAAAACTTGCCGAAACCGGTTTGGCTCGGTGGTAGAGCTTCGGCCTGCGGACTGAAGGGTCCCAGGTTCGATTCCTGTCGAGGGCATGTGCATTGGTTGTGTGCACATCCCCGGTAGGGGGTATGCAAGAGGCAGCTGGTCGATGTTTCTCTGTCATAGACGTTCCTAACTCTCTCTCCCTCTCTCTTCCTCTCTGTAAAAAAATCAATGAAATATATTTAAAAAAACACACAAAAAAACAACAACTGCATACTCAGATCTTGGTCTATATGTGTCCTCTTGCTCATCAGGAGACTAGGACAAGGGGTGGGAGGACACATACATCCTCCCATTGTCCTCAGGCCCCATGATCCATTCACCAAGGAAGCTTTAAGCAAAGAGTCTGCAGCAAGTCACCCAAATTCCTGAATTGCTGAACAAAACCTCATTTGTCTATTTGTATGATATTGGCTCAATGAGAGGATGCACAGAGCAGTGGTGCTCCCTTTTTTGTTCCTTAAAGTCTTTTAAAAAATATATACTTTTATTGATTTCGGAAAGGAAACTATAGGGAGAAAGAGCTAAAAACATCAATGATGATGAGAGATCGACCGCCTCCTGCACATCCCACACTGGGAATCGAGGCTGTAAACTTGGGCATGTGCCTGAGCCACACCTGTGGGGAAGCTTAAAGACTTATCAGCCATACTACTCATTACCTACCTAGTGCTACCCTATTCAGGGAGGGGAGCTGCTGCTAACCTGGTTGACCAGCTGGGTTGCAGCCATCTGAGGCAGTGTCAGGTAGAAGAGGATCAAAGCCAGGATGGCTGCTGTGCTCTGGGTCAAGACATAGGACACTGTTGGAGAGGGTCAAGCCAGTGGGCACAGAACTAAGAAATGGGCCATTGGAATCTGCAAAGGAAAGTGTGCAGGAGGCAAATGCCCTAGAGTGAAACATTCTCTCTACTATCTCTTAAAAAAAAAAATTAAAAAAAAAATTAAAAAAAAAAAAAATATATATATATATATATATATATATATATATATATATATATATATATCAGAAAGGAAGGGAGAGGGAGAGAGAGATAGAAACATCAATGATGAGAGAGAATCATTGATTGGCAAGCCTGCAAGGCAGGCATATGCTCTTGACTGGAATCAAACCTGGCACCCTTCAGTCCACAGGCTGACATGCTATCCACTGAGCCAAACTGGCTAGAGCTACCCTTCTCTCTTCTTGCCTTAAACATACAGACATTTGTGAAGATTTTTTCCACTAGTAACTATGAAAATGGAGAAAAAGGATTTGTAAAATAACAAACTTGGAGTAGTTAAGAAGTTATTTTATGGCTTATAGTAGTAATCATCCTGGAGTCTCATCTATCTCTACACTGGATTGAATTATCTCTTGATTACTAATGATCAGTTTTTCAACCTCTTTATATTCCTGGGACTAATGAGCCCCAATTTAGTCCCCCCCCCACCCCACTGATATAGAAGGCCCCATTTCTCAGTTCCAGAGAGGTGCCATAGGGAGCATAATCCATACTACTAGGGAGGAAATGAGTCTATAAAGCTCAGGGAATCTTCAGGCAGAGCTAATTGTCTTGCAATATTTAACTCCCGAGCCAGTCCATATCACCAGGACCTAAAGAATAACCCAGATCTGCCTTGCAGATCTTTTAGGATTGTATGAGATCAAATGAGATATGCCCACGCAATATACATATGTTGTCAGCTGCCCTAAATAAAAATATAAATGACTGATTCATGAATTAATCATATATAAATAATTTATAATTGCCACATATTGAACGTCCTCTTTAGCGATTAAGAGAGCTATGGTCCTGAGGGGCTGAGTGGCCATCCATCTCTGTTTCCACCGTGTGAACTCTCTATCCCAGCCCATTCCCAGAATGCCAGGTCAGCATGTAGCCCAGCTCCATTGTGTGTCAGCAGGACAAAAGCCCCAGCAGAGCACAACCCAGCCTAGCAGCCCTTTGGCTAGCTCCTGGGCCCCCCTTCTCTCTTTCTCTGGCTATAGTTTGCTGACTGCTGGCAAAGTCAGAATAATAACCAAGCTCTGAGGTCATCATTCCTCTCCCATCCATGGATCAGACCAGGGCCCCCACATGTTAGAAATAAGGTAATCTGCCCTGGTTGGTTTGGCTCAGTGGATAGAGCGTTGGCCTGTGGACTGAAAGGTCCCGGGTTCGATTCCACTCAAGGGCACAAGCCCAGGTTGCCGGCTCGATCCCCAGTAGGGGGCATGCAGGAGGCAGGGGAGCAATGATTTCTCTCATCACTGATGTTTCTATTTCTCTCTTTATCTCCCTTCCTCTCTGAAATACATATATATATATATATGGATGAAATAGAGTGAAAATAAACTGTCCAATTCCGTTCTTGCCTCCTTCTCCCTTTCTTTACCCACAAAGTCAGATACAACCCCAGGCCAGGCAGACCAGTGCTCACTATCTGGCTCAGGTTCCATTCTAAGCCCTTCATATGTGTTGTCTCAGGTACTGTATTCCTTAGGATTGCATCTTCAATTTTCCCCCACTTACTTAAGTTTACACCCCCTCCTTGAATGACTTCATTTCTCTCTTGAAATTTATATCCACATATCTACAGACTATTTCCCCCTGGGTATTCCACAGACACCTCAAATTCAGCCCATCTAAAACTCAACTAATTATCTTTCCCCCATCCAAACATGCTTTTCCTTCTGTATCCCCTCATTAAATCAGAAACCTATGAATTAACTTTCCTTCCCCCATCCTCTCATCCAGTCACTAAAGCTCCATCAATTCTACTTCATAGATAGCTGAGCTCACACCATGTCTCATCTGAGGACGTCAGTGGCCTCAGACTCTGTTTCTAACCTCAACCTCTTCAATGAATTCTCCATGTTGCTGCCAGCCCTCGCTTTATAAAAGTAATTTGTCATTTCATGTATTCCCTCCAACAGCTCCTGAATGCCTGATTTTTTTTCTTTTACTTTTATTAGTAGTATTTCTTTTATGATGAATTTACTCCCAGGCTGTAAGTTTTTATTTCTTTAGTTTCTTCTGGGTTATCTTTTTCTTTAATATATTTTTATTGATTTCAGAAAGGAAGGGAGAGGGAGAGATAGAAACATCAATGATGAGAGAGAATCACTCATTGACTGGCTGCCTCCTGCATGCCCCACACTGGGGATTGAGCCTGCAACCTAGGCATGTGCCCCTGGCCGGAATCGAACCTGGGACCCCTCAGTCCACAGGCTGATACTGTATCCACTGAGCCAAACTGGCTAGGGCTAGGATATTTTTGTTTAGAAACAAGCTGCTCTCCCCACGCCCACCCCTTCTCAATATGGCAGGGAGAGCTCATGTATGGGATAATCTGCCCATGAGCTCTGTAAATTCTGCGTCGCAAATGGGAGCTTTGTTCATCTGGATGGGCTCAGTGACCAGAGAATCTACATCTAAACTCTGTTCAGCATTACTCTTTGCATTTTCAAGCATGTGCAGCAAAAATTCAGCACTCTTTTTGGGCCACTGACCCCGAATCCAGCTCCATTGTTTGGTCTAGGTACACCTACCACCTCTACATGGTAACAGTGAGACAGCACACATCGCTTCTGTAATGTGACTTCCTTCAGATACTTGGTGTCTTTCAGATATGGATACCCTTGATGGTCGGGGCAGTTTCATGAGTGTTCTTAAAGTGAACATAAAGACTTGCATTTCTTGATTTGCGTGATTTTGTGTGGTTTTCTGGGTCAAGTGAATAAGGAGCCATTTTCCAGGATCACCTCTGGCTACTTTCTGGAAGAGCTGAAAGATTCTTATCATGGCATATATGACTCTTCATAATCCAGCCTCAACTTTTCCAACTGCTCTTCTTATTACCTTGGCACGAGACGCTGGCAATATTGTGCCTCTGTGGCTCCTCAAACATTCCATTCTGTTTCATAACCCAGTGCGTTAGCCTAAACTGTCCCCTATACCTTAAATGTCTTTGCTCCTTTGTTCATCAAGTAAAGTTTTATCACTTCCTAATTATTATGCATGGAAATGTTAAGAATTACTTGTTCATTAGCAATGAGGCAGGTAAATCATCTGAATGATGTGAGTTTATTAGATGGATAGTCCATCTGTAAAAGTGAAATAATGCAAGAGATGACAGGTAAGAAACTATTTGCTTCAGCTCTCACGATCTGAACATAATCCAGAAAATTTCCTCTCATTATTACCAGAAATTTTCCTCTCATTATTACCAAAATGCAAAAAGTACTGACAAAAGAGGATTCTGAAGGAAATTTATCCTCTACCCATTCGCTCCTAGGCTTAAAAGGAATAGACACCTCGCCCTGCCGGTGTTGCTCAGTGGTTGAGAGTCAACCTATGAATCAGGAGGTTGCAGTTAGATTCGGGTCAGAGCACATGCCTGGGGCTGCAGGCTAGATCCCCAATAAGGGGTGTGTGGAAGGCAGCCGATCAATGATTCTCTCTCATCATTGGTCTTTGTATCTCTCTCTCTCCCTTTCCCTTTCTATCTGAAATCAATAATTTTTTTTTTTTTTTTTAAAGGACTAGAAACCTCTTACATATTAAGCCAGATGAGAAGGCTGTGCCAGGCTGACCCCTGCTGGAGCCAAGAAACCACTGCACTCCAGGAATGTGGGTACAAAATTTTCTCCCTTCATACTACTCATTCATTATTTATTCATTCAAAAACAGTGAACATTCATCTGTACTACTGGGAATACTGAGGCCCTGGGGCAGAGAGAACAAAGGACTTAATTCCTATTCTTAAGAATCCACAATCTAATGCATGAGATAGGCAGCTGCCTCCTTAAATGTTCTCTTGACAGCGTTGAGGAGAATGAGAGATGAGTTAGAAGGCCAATGAAGTACTCCAGGATTTAATGTGTTAGGGATTCAAGGACAATCAGTTATGTGAGAGGGGGACCAAGGTCTCGGACTTCCAGGTTTCTGACCTGGGAAACTGGCTGGTTATGGGTGGTAGTTCCCAGAGTCAGGGAATCTAGGAAGTTTATGTAGGAAGACAAAATTAGCTTTAGACATATTAAAATTGAGGTGATGCCCTGGCTGGTGTGGCTAAGTTGGCTGGAGCATTAGGCCCACCAGAAGGATCCAGGTTTGATTCTGGATCAGGACACATACGTAGGTTGTGGGTTTGATCCCCGGTCTGGTAAGGAGTGGAAAGGCAGGCAATTGTTCTCTCTCACATCAATGTTTTCCTCTCTCTCCCTTCCTCGCTTTCTGAAATCAATACCCATAATGATAAAATCAGTAAGATTGGGGGAACAAAGATTGAAGTAACTGAGGGACACCAGGTAGAAATGACCAATAGGCTGTTGGGTATATAGATCTGGAATCAGGAAAGACATATAGGGCAGAGTTTTTGAGAGCCCTCCAATAGTTGATAGGGGACTCAACCAGAATAGATGAGATACTTAAGAGTATGCATATTGGGGAAGACTTGAGCTGAGATCTTCAGCAGGCTAGGGTTCTTTCACTTGTGCTTTAAAGCTATAGCTATGACTTCTAGGAAGTCTCTCCCCAATACTCCCTCATCTACAAGAAACCAGTTGCTTCTTCGCTTGCTGAGCATCCTATAATCACTTCAATCATGGCACTTAGTGTATCCTATTGCCTCTGCCAACATTCTCATCTATCCACTAGACTGTAGGCTAAGCATGTCAAACTCGAAGGCTAACATCAGCCAAATAAACGAGGCATGCAGCCTGCAGGCCACGAGTTTGATATGCTTGCTGTAGACCTTTGAAAGAGGGATTGTGTTTTGTGAGGAAAAAAAATGAACATAGGCAGCAGTAATATTATGTAGAGTCTTATGACCATGGAATTTGCTAAGGAATTTGATGCAGGCACATTAAAGATTTAAGTAGTAGCCGAAACCGATTTGGCTCAGTGGATAGAGCGTTGGTCTGTGGACTGAAAGGTCCCAGGTTGGACTGATTCGGTCAAGGGCATGTACATTGGTTGCGGGCACATCCCCAGTAGGGCGTGTGCAAGAGGCAGCTGATGGATGTTTCTCATCGATGTTTCTAGCTCTCTATCCCTCTCCCTTCCTCTCTGTAAAAAATCAATAAAATAATATTTAAATAAAGATTTAAGTAGGGGAGTGGTATGATCAAATTTGTGATTTAGAAATATCACTCTGGCCCTGGCTGGTTTGGCTCAGTGGATAGAGCACTGGCCTGCAGACTGAAAGGTCCCAGGTTCGATTTTGGTCAGGGGCACAAGCCTGGGCTGAGGGCTCAATCCCCACTAGGGGGTGTGTAGGAGGAGGCAGCCAATCAATGATTCTCTCATTATTGATGTTTCTCTTCTCCCTTCCTCTCTCTGATATCAATAAAACATATTAAAAAAATATCACTCTGACTGCAGTGTGGACACTGAATTAAAGCAGACGGAAAGCCCCCACACTGGCTGGTGTGACTCAGTGGGCCTCAAGGGCAAGTGCCTGGGTTGTAGGCCCAGAGGTCTGTGGAGGCAACCAATCCATGTGTTTCTCTCTCCACCTCCTTCCCTTCCACTCTTAAAAAAAAAAAAAAAAAAAAAAAAAAAATCTTCGGGTGAGGATTAACAAAAACACACACAAACAAAACAGTGATGTTTTTGGTTAACTTGGGAAAAACAAATGAGTTAAACCCTCCATTCCTAGTTCTGAAAATACAAAACCAACATTTACAGTATTTATGTATTTAATATTAATTAAAACAACTGCTGCCTACCCACTGGCTGCTACTTGTCAAGTGGTATTCTAAGCTGTTCTCTCATTTAATTTTCCCTAAGGTCTGTTAGCCAGATGCTTTGTTGTTGTTGTACAGCACAATGAGTTTTAATGTCTCCCCTTTGGGGGAGAGGAGGTAAAACTACCCACTTTTGTAAGATACTCCAAAATTGGTTTGGCATTTTGGAACAAGAAGGATTTGGTCCAATCTCTCGATGGTTTAGGATAGCAAAAGGCACATTAGGTTGGCTCCACTGTCCTGGGCTGAGGCAGAGGGAGACGGGGAGGTGGTGAGGGGAGGCGGGCAGGGCACAGGGGTGGGCGAAGTCCTCGCGGGCGGGGTAATGGCCCGCGGCAGCCGTCGTCTGCCCAGTCCACCGGCTCGCCGCTCTGGAACCACAGCCGGATCTCCCGCTGGGCCCCCTCCACGGAGGCGTGGATAAGGTTCCTTCTCATGTGGAGGCTGAAGTCTCCTCGGATGGTGCCGGGGCAGCCTCAGCCGGGTCGGTAAGCCCGACCATGGCCCTGGAAGTGCCCACTACGTTGGGGCCTTCCCAGACCAGGGCCACCACGGGCCCCGAGCGCATGTGGCTGAGGAGGACCCGCAGAAGGGCTTCCCCCGATGGGGCCGGGAGAGCTCGGCCGGGACGCTTTCGGGCGCCAGCAGCATCTTCATCCCCACCAGCTTGAAGCCCCGCCTCCCAAAACGCCGGATCACCTCGCCCGCCAGCCGCCGCCGGCCCCGGCGGGCTTCACGGCCACCAGGGTCCGCTCCCGGGCCCAGGAGGGCTCCCCGGAGCTGGGCCGCACCAGCAGGCGGGGCACCCGGGCCCGCGGGCCGCACAGCAGCTCCCTCAGCGCGGCGCGCCCGAAGAGGCCGCTCATGGCGCCCGGGCCGTGGGCGCTGGCTGTGGGTGCTGGCTCTGTCGGCTAGAGATTTTTTCCCCCACAAATGAGAACTCGAGAGTTCGGAGAAGTGTTTTGTCTAAAGCCATACAGCGGGGCCGGGTTCGAACCCAATTATTGTCTAATTCTAAAACCACTTGTAACCATCTTGCTTCATCATCTCTCTAACGGTCCTAGTCGGTTAAAACGCGAGCAGCATTCCGTCCCCCGAAAAAAACACACCAATAAACTGTGCCGACCGCCGCTGCCTCACTAAAATGGCGGCTCCCCCACGGGCGCCGGCTCTCTTACGCCATCGCCCTGCGCGACAGGTCTCCCGCGCACCGAGTGCGAGCGAGCGAAGCGGGTGGGCTGAGGGCGGGGTCACAGGTGGGGCCTTGTACCTAGTCCTTCCGGGGCGCAAGATGGCGCTGCCCTTTGCGCGTTCGCCTTGCTTCTGCCGCTGGGGAGCCAAACGATTGGGGGCTGCCGCCGCCGAAGCCCGCAGAGGTAGGGTCGTCTCCTTTCCCCTCAAAACGGTTTCCCATAGCTTTTCCACCCCCCACCTGCGTTGGTGTTGAGATCCCAAACCTAGAACACTCTCTGGGCTCTTTAAAAGGCTAGGGCAATGGTCGGCAAACTGCGGCTCGCGAGCCACATGCGGCTCTTTGGCCCCTTGAATGTGGCTCTTCCACAAAATACCACGTGCAGGCGCCCACGTACAGTGCGATTGAAACTTCGTGGGCCATGCGCAGAAGTCGATTTTCAGCTCTCAAATTTCAGTCTTTGTACTGTTGATATTGGGTCCTGTTGATATTGGGTCCTGTTGACTAATGAATTTGCCGACCACTGACCTAAGGCTTTGACAGCCGGAGCTTTTTGGCTCCTTGGGCTGCCTGTATAAAGCACCCCGCTTCCTTGCCTGAGCGATTTGCTGACTCTTCCCCGCTTCTTGGCGACCCCATGACAGCCTGCTTCTCTTTGTCTCTGTCTCTATCTCCCCTGTCATCATCCAGTGTCTTTGCTCTGCCCGCAGGCGTCAGTTTCAAACTGGAAGAGAAAACCGCCCACAGCAGCCTGGCGCTCTTCAAAGGTGACACAGGTGTCAAATATGGCATGGTGGGATTGGAGCCCACCCAGTTGGCCCTGAATGTGGAGCGTTTCCGGGAGTGGGCCGTGGTGCTGGCAGACACGGCGGTCACCAGTGGCAGGCACTACTGGGAGGTGACTGTGAAGCGCTCGCAGCAGTTCCGGGTAGGCGTGGCGGATGTGGACATTTCTCGGGATAGCTGCATCGGTGTCGATGGCCGTTCCTGGGCGTTCGCCTATGCCCAGCGCAAGTGGCACTCCATGTTGGCCAACGAGAAAGCCCCTATTGAGGGCATCGGGGATCCAGAGAAGGTGGGGCTGCTGCTGGAGTATGAGGCCCAGAAGCTGAGCTTGGTGGATGTGAGCCGGGTTGCTGTGGTCCACACGCTACAGACAGATTTCCAGGGTCCAGTGGTACCTGCCTTTGCCCTTTGGGATGGAGAATTGCTGACTCATTCAGGGCTTGAGGTGCCTAAGGGCCTCTAGTGTGTCCATCACTGGAGTTCCCAATCACACCCTTGCCAGTGTCCTTCTCCCAGTGTCTGGAACCTTTTAACTTTGCCTCAAGTAACCTCTGGCTCCCACAGTTCAGGTCCTCTGTCAATGTCTTAGTCATTTCCCTCCCACCTACCTGTGAAAGCTAGGCTACTGCCAATTTTCCTAGGCTACTGTGAATGTGTTTTCCTTGACTTGCTTCATTGGGCCCCTCCATCTTCCTGGGCCCAGGCCTTTCTCAAACTGTATTCAGTCCTGGGTCTTTCCTTTCAGCTTTGTTTGGATTTACTCATCACTGTTATACCTTTCTTTTTCTTTTTAAAAAATATTTTTTTTATTGATTTTCCACAGAGAGGAAGGGAGAGGGATAGAGAGCTAGAAATGTCGATGAGAGAGAAACATCAACCAGCTGCCTCCTGCACACCCCCTACCGGGGATATGCCTGCAACCAATGTGCATGCCCTTGATCGGAATCGAACCTGGGACTTTTCAGTCTGCAGACCGATGCTTTATCCACTGAGCCAAACCGGTTTCGGCTCACTATGATACCTTTCTCTCCCTCTTCTCATGTGTAACTTGTGTTTGTTCTTGGTGTTCTACTGAGTCTCTCCACAGTAAAGCCTTTCTACCTCTGGCTGGAGGAGTGGTTCAGTGACTTGGCCCTTTCTCTAAAGCTCAGAGAGTCTGAGCTCTGGCTCCCTCGGGAAATGCTTTACTGTCTGTCAGAGTGAGAAGAGAGCCCCCCTTCCTCAGTACCTCAAAGCTGGCCTCTCAGCCCCACATACCTGCAGCTATCACCACCAGAAGTCCATCTGCCTTAACCTGCATACCTCTGACACCTGCACAATCCCTTGTACCCATGGGCCAGTTACAACCACTACCAAAGGGAAAGAGACACTCGGGGGATATTAAGGGCATTCGTGCTGGAAACTTTATTCTTGAGAAATTCAGTCTTCATTTCTGCTCCAGTTGGAACTTCCAGAGGAGGAGAGACCTGAGGTCTTGCACAATACATTTTTGGGCCTGCTCAGATCCAAACCCTCATCCTCCCACCGCAGCCTTGGCAGCAGAATACACTTAACCTAAAGCAGTATTAGGGGCTGAAGAAAACCTGGTGGGATGAGCATGTATGTGAAATATATATTTCTCTGTTTGACCCTGTGGCTCCATCTTACTCTTTCTTTATGATGGTGATGCAACTGAATACCTCCTGGGGAGGAAGAGGACTGGGTTTAGCAAAAATAATCATTTGTGTAATTAAAGTTTATTTAAACACAAAATACTTTCTCTGTCTATAAAATGTCTGTTTCCTTGCCAAGAGGGACAGATCTCTCCAAACAACCGAAACCAGGTGCATAGCTCTGTGGGTATATACATGTGCATGGTGGCTAGAGCCCCTTCACCCAAGTGTGTGTCTCTTTCTCTCTCAGGGTGGTTTCTTCAGGGAGAGGAAGAGGGGACCTGGATGAAGACCTGGGAAGATTCTGAGTGGGCGAGGCAATTAGGCTGTACCTTGAAGAAGCCCACAGTCTCCGTGGATAGCTCTTCGGCAGTATCCACCTAGGCACTTCTCTATTCGCTGCCAAGGGAAATGGGGTATTTTGACTCTCACAGAAAGCACTGGCCTGTCCTGGTCTGCACTGAAGGAGTGCAGCTCTCTCTAGCATGTTTGGTGGCGATGGGTTAAATGTGTGGCCAGTTCGTGCTTTTTCTTGAGCAGGGCCCATGTGTGCTCCATCTCACACCATGCTCTCTAAGTTCTCTTTAGACAGAGCCTCAGCTGCTACTTCAGCCTGGTTCTCATAGGGTGTGTAGGAGTCCTGGTAATCTTGAAGCAGTTTCACCACCTCCAGGTGATTGAACTGTACAGCATCGTCCAGGGGAATGTTGCCCCACCTGACAGGAACAAAGAAGATAGAGAAAGTGCCCTGGTTCTATACAGAACCGTGGCTACCCGCGCCCCCTTTTAGCTTAATCCTACTCACCTGTCCTTGACAAAAGGATTCACTTTGCAAGCCTCGATCAGAAATTTCACAACTTCAATGTGTCCTAGGAATATGGGCAGAAGGGAAAGGAGGGGGTACAGATCCTGAACCTTTTGGCGACAACAATGGTGCAGACCCTTGGCAGCTGGAGTTCTGAACCAATGAGGGAGGGGAAAAGGCCTCTTCCCATTTTGTTCCCTGCAGTTCCTAATCACAGTCAGCCTGCAAACTGAAGGGTGTCTGGACAAAACAAGTGACTGCTCCTGTCACCTTGAGGGCGTACCCAATGGCGGGGAGGGTTCTCTTGGTAGAAAAGGAAGGGTCTTCCAATCTACTTCCCCTCTTATTTAACCTTCAGATACCTTCAGCTGCAGCAACATGCAGGGCTGTGCGGGAGTCATAGTCTTTCTGTTCCATGTCCATGGCTGACAAGGCAAACCTGAGGGTAGAGGAAAGCAGCTGGAGTAACCCTTATCAGCTCAGAATCACTCACGCCCTTTCTGAAGTGGGGTCAGACTGGCTAGGTTCCAGAGCTTATGCCAAAATCGTAGGCCTCGCACAGTGTGTTCTCTACCCAGACGAGACTGTTAGTCCCACATCGGAGAAATGGGAGTATGATGGTTCCAGAAACATTATTGCTTATCTGTGGTAGCCACCCAGTACATATTTGCCGATGTTGTAATCCATTTAAGGCAGGGTCCTTACCTACCACCTCCGCTCTTCACACCCAGGTTAATCATAACAGTGGCTACTGTTAAGGTCTTATTACATATAGGCACTGTACTTTAAAAAATGTTCATTTAAGTGCACTCTATGTCCATTGTATCTGACTCTAAAGCTGAAGCACTGAACTATTTTGCTATGATAACTCCTTATGAGATCCTATTGTGTTTATTTGTCACAGAAGTACCTTCGAAGGGCTGAGACATCTCCACTATAGGCAGCAAATAACAGGTTTACCACCGTCTTGTTCTGGAAAACAGTTCATACCCACTTAAGATTAACTATGACTCTGAGCCCACCCATGCCCAGCTCTGCCCCACTCTGAAATATTCTTAGACTTACCCTAACTTCTCCCCCTTCACGCCGTGGGTCTAACTTTCGAGCACAGTGTCTCAGGTTGTCATAGTTGTGGAAATTGAAGAGAGACACCAACTTCTAAAATTGTAAGCCAGAGAGATTATTTACTTACTCTTTGCTGTTAAGTAGGAGCTAAAAATTGCGTTAGTTGCTCATTCAAGATATTTGGTATTATGTGCAAAGTAACTCACCTGGCAGAAACTGATGCCCCTGTGGCTGTTCCCCAGCTTGTCCAGTGGCGGTGAGAGACACATCATCCCCATGACATTGGGTACCACCAGAAGGATGGCTCCTGACACAGCTGACTTGGCTGGCAGGCCCACCTTGAGGACAAAGTTGAAACTGAGGATGAGCTAGAGGTGTCCCAAGTCTCGGTTAATTGTTTATCCCAAATGACTATGTGGGCAAGGCCACACCCATCTCACCCCTTTTGGCTTGTTAATTAGCTTTTCCTACTCCTGTCCTCCCCTACCCCCCTTTAATCCATGGCTTCAGTAAGGACATATTTATTTGGTATCTACTCCGTGACTGAGGCTAGAACTAGGACAAAACCTCTCGTTCTGATGACAGGAGATAGACAATAAATAGGTAGACAAATAGACAAAAATAATCACAGCTTATGGTAATACAGAAGAAAAGAAGCAGGGTGATGGGATAGAGAAGGAGGTGGGAGAGGCACCACCTGAGGATAAAAGTGGTCAGAAAAGCCTCTCTCTGGAGACGACATCTAATCTGAGATCTAGAGAAGCACCAGCCATGTGAAGGGCCACAGAAGATTGCCACAACATGATGTGTTTATGTGTTTGGCAAGCCCCTGAGGATTCTCAGCCTAATCGCCTGGCTGGAAGTTAGTGAATGGGAGGCAGGTACAAGCTTCCACTTCTCCACCCACCTTCAGAGAGTCAGTGTTCTCTCTTCCTGGCTATGGGCTTGTGCAAATGGATGGGAGGGCCAGAAACACTCACGTGGAAGGCAAATTGGCCCGAGAAGTCATACATGCCGCAGGAGTGCATGAGGCTGAGGGTGTTGCGTACAGCTTCAGCGCTCAGTACGCTCTCTCCTGTGATGGGACAGATCCCACCATTGGCCAGGGTAGCTGCCATGACACTGCCTGACTCACAGGTCACCTCCACGGAGCACAGCTGTGGAGACAAGGCAGAGGGGAGGGCGTGGTGTGGACCTGAACACTCTTGGTTGTAGAGCAACGCTCTTGGCATCCTGATCCTTCCACACGTCCTCCTGGTGTTTCTGGAGAAGCATCCCTTAGGGTCAGAGCAAGAAGTACAGCCTGCCCTGCTCCCTTGACCCTGAGTTGAGGGCAGTTTTGTTTACCTGGAAGTAGAGATCTAGCGCAGCCATCATGTCCACCCCCTTAGGAAAGCACTGCAAGGAAGAAGAGGGCAGAACGTTTCTCTTCAGGCCATCAGTAGTCTTTTTCACATGGCCAGGACCTCAGCCCAAGTTCCCCACCTGAACTGCCCTTCCCCCAGTCCCCCAGAATTCCCAGGGACTCTCCCAATTACCTTCCTCTCCCAATTACCTTCTTTTCCTTTAGATAATAGCCGATGGCATAATTCCGATCCCCCGTTTCCTTCTCCGACTGGAATCTGAAGCAAACACTCAATTTAGAACTTGATGTTTGAGGGGTGGGTGTGAGGAGAAGGGGAAAAAGTACTTCCCTGAGAGACAGAACTACATTGCACATGTTAAATTAAGTCAACCCCTTTATACATTCCCAGTAACACTGGGGAATTCCTGGACTTCAACAAGTACCGGGCGGAGCTTCATTATGAAGTGTAAAAGACAAAACACCCCAAATTGTTTAGCTATCTAGTCTAGAAAAACTGTTGAAGGTTTTGGCTATGAGAGGCTTGGCAAGAAATCCTCACATCACCTCACTCGTTAAGTACTAAATAGAAACAGAGCAAATTCTTTTATAAAGTAAACAAACACCAATGCAGGGGCTCAGAGGGAGCTGGGGGGCCAAAGTTCCCTTGGAATTTCTTCCTCCTACGGTTCTATCCTCTCTCTCCCTCTCTCTTTCTCTCTCTCTCTCATACATACACACACACACACACACACACACACACACGCACACACACAATGTATTCAGCCAATCCTGTGAAAAAGGTCTTACGTGGCATTGCTGAAACCCACAAATTCATTCCCAGCCATTTTGTTCAGATATTGCAACACCTAGAAGAGAAAAAGAGGCACGGGAGGCACCACATGAGTGAGGACCCCTACTAACTCCCTGAACCCCCAGTTCCTTTCCCAGCAAGAGCTTCAGGTGCCTTTCTTCTCTGAGGCCAGCAGATCCCCACGGCCCTGGAAATAGGCTTCTAGTATGGGCTGTGCACTGTCTAAGCCAGGCACTGGGGCAGCTGGAGAGGACAACATGCCACGGAGAAAAGCAGCCAGGGGAAACTTACAAAATCAAACTTCTCTGCTTTATTACAGTCCATCTGCAGAGAGAGAGAGAGAGAGAGAGAGAGAGAGAGGGAGATCGATCGATCAGTATTCCAAGCCTAGGAGGCTGACAGAAGAGGATCAGAAGGACCCAGTTAAAATGTTAGACTGGTTTGCTACTGGGAATGTGTTACAGTTTACAATCAACTTTTTTTTCTTTTTCTTTATTGTATATTAATCTTTTTATTAAAAAAAAATCCCACACCAATAAACAGTTAAGACTTTTTTGTATCCATGTATATTTAGTGACCATAAAAACAAAATCATTTATATTTTTTATCAAGTAATGAATACAAATAACCTCACCCCGTCTATGAGCCTCACTCCTCCCGGAGTCTCACTCCCACGTCCATCCTCAATTCTAACCCTCATCACAGACTCCCACTTTCATTTTCCTGGTTCCAATCCTGTCCCCAAGCCCCACCCCTTTTCCCGATCCCATCCTCATTCCTTATAGCCCATGCTGGATCCTTACTCTATTCTTTCCCAGACTCCCATAACAGTCTCCAAGACTGGAGTAACAGGAATGGGATGAGGGTGTGTGTTACATATATTATACTATTCAAGTTTATCAATTATGTTGGTAATTGAAATAAAAGCTAAAGATTTTAGCTGAAAATCAAGTTCAATAGGGTCTGCTTAGATGGGAACGGAATGAGGCAGGCCCCAGATACAGAGCTATAGACAGAGCTGTCCTGGAGCATCTGCCCAGCTCTCTGGGGAGCCTGGTCTCCTCCCACCCGCATTACTTCCTGCACATGTCAACGACAGTGTCAACACCACAGGAACTCCGACACCTATGTCCCTGGAGGAAGGGCTCCTAACACCACCTTCCCCAGGAGGGGCTGTGATTGGCTCCAGAGCATTGCTGCCCACATTACTCTCAGGTTGTTACTCAAGCCCTGGGAGACCTACAGCTGACAGGCGAGCCTGACACCTTTGTTCAAGGCCAACTCATAGTTCCAGGTGACGTGAATAGCTACCCTGGCCTGGCCATTCACCCTTCCTTCTGTGTGTCCCTCACCCAGAAGTGGCCAATCAGCACCTGACAGTGTTGTCCTCCCCCTGTGTCTGGCAGTTGGCCCCTGGTTCTAGGTAGGGGTCAGGACCTGCACACTTCTCTAAGGGCCAGGAAGCTCTGGGTTCCTGACTCGTGCGTGGGGGCAGGGGTAAAGTTCCTTTTTACTAACATCCTCCTATGTGCCCTCACTGCCTCCTGGGGATCCTCAAAGGAATCAAAGCCCCACCAATCTCCCTGGAGTGCGGGACAGATAGGAGGGACATAGGAACAGGGGTTTTAGAGAAGGCTAGGGTGGCACTGACCTTGATCAGGGAGCTCACAACAATGGCGCCAGCATTGACCATGGGGTTATGGGGGATTCCTGAGGAAATACAAACCACCCAGTGTTTTTATCAGCCACTGAGAAAACAAACCTCATTTACAGCCTGCCACTCTGCAGGCTAAACTCTGAGGGGAGGATGGAATGACAGAGCAAATCAGGAAGGGCGGAGAAATAAACACAAAAGGGTGAAGTGTGGATAAGAGGGGAGCATTTATGAGTCTGGTCTGAGCCCTGGCAGTGCTCACCTTCCTCATTGAGGGAGAGCTTGTTGTAGCGCAGGCCACTGGGCTCCTTGCCCACAAACTTGTGCACGTAGTCAGTGCCCAGGGTGCTAACGGAGATGGCGTAGGTGAGGGGCTTGACACAGGACTGAAGGCAGAAGGGGTTCTTCGTGTGGCCCACAGAGTGCCTGGAGGCAGACAGCTGCCATGAGAGGTCGGCCCATGTTCTGCACCCGGGCCCTGCTTCCCCTTCCCCCACCCAGCATCTCACCGCTGACCATCCACAGTACACAGGGAGACGCCCCACAGGTCTGGATTTGACTTGGCCAGCTGAGGGATGTAGGCTGCCACCTGGTCATGAGTAGGTAGAGAAAATGGACAGAATGGAGATATGGAAGTGAGGAAGGGGAACAGAGCTGCTGAGGTTCAGGGTCAGGAGAACCTTTTTGATAAAGGCTAAAATTCTATTTTCTCTAGGACAACAGAGTTTTCTCCTGCCTGTGGTTTTCAGAGACACCCAAGGCTTAAGTCCTAGAAGACCTTATCATTCTGTAGCTCCACTCCTACAGAGAAGGCAGTCAAGTCCATGGAAGGTAAATAGAAGAGTATTCTGAGATCAGCTTCCCTTTTCGGTTCTTAGGCTCAATTATCCTATAAGTCTCTTTCAAAGTTCGGTTGAGTCCTTATGCCAAATGTCCCCACAAAAACTTCAAATCCCCTCACTTGCTTTAGAAATTACATGTATAGAGATACATAAAGCCCTTGTCTCCATTTTCAGAAGTTCTGCTTCTCACCCCTCATCCACTGGATTCCCAGCCCCAGGAAATCTCTGAGAAGCAAGGTATATCTGGCCCAGAGCCCTTGCCCCTCCCTTAGTCCCCTGGCCCTCACTTTGCCTCCAGTGAACTCTCCGGCATCCTCAAAGATGCGATCCACATGGCCCGTGAACTCCTCAAAATCAGGAATGACAAACTTCTTTCGGAATGCCTGGGTCAGGAGCACAATGTTGCTGCTCACACACCTGGATTCCAGACGTGAGTGGGTTAGGGAGCTGGAGAGATGCAGCTGTGACTCACTCTGGAGCCATGGAAATTTGGAATAAAGGTGTGAGTGGTCATCAGGTTTGGGACCCATACTGTGTGACCTTTGGCACGTCACATTGTCTTTCTGGGTCTTGAGTTTCTTTGCCTCTAAAATGAGGGGTTGGAATAATGTGGAAAGAGAGCCCAAGAAAAATAAGTACTCAAATAAAATGCATACTAGGTCATCTTTATATTTTAAAAGTCCTAAATAAGCATGTTTACATATATTCTTATATGTATGTAAATGCATAGGGCATTATCTAAAAGATACTGATCTGTTAATAATGTTTACTTCTGGGAAATGGAACTGAGATTGGGGAGACAGGGAAAGGAGAAAATGTATTTCTATATTGTTTGAACTCTTATACTGAGTATGTGCTACTCATGTGTAACTTGTGTAATAAGTAATAAAATAAAATGAGAGGCTGAACTTTCCAATCCCTGAGATCCCTCCCTGCTGTTATAATCTATTTCCAAGAACAATTGAGAGCGGTGCCCTTGTTCCTGGGGCCCTCACTTTTGGAAGAGATCTCGGTCCAAGAGGCCACCACTGCTGGACTCTCGAACCATGCGGCGCATCTGGCTCATGCAGTCCCGGAGCCGGGGATCTGACGTCTGCAGTCCAGTAGCCTTCAGTGCCTTTTGGGTAAAGAAGAAGCTAATAAGATCAGCCACACCGACAGTAATACAATCCTACTATTCTTTCTCAATGGAGAACAATTAGCTTAACCCCAACTACTACATTTGGTGTAACAAATGGGTTTGCAAACTAAGAAGAAGAAATAGAACAGCTTTGAAGGCTAATGGGAGTTTCCTACCCCTTTTCATTAAGGCAGCTGGTTTCTGAACTCCTTGGATCAAAGTCCCAAACCAAGAAGATGAGCTGAGTCAGAGGACTTCACGTCCCATCCTGGGGCAGGGATGGGATGGTTTCATCAGCCTCGGTGTCTACTATTCTTCATCCTCATGAAGCAACCCATTATTAGCTGCCTTGTCCTTACCCTACCGTTTTCCCCACTTTGAAGAGATCCCCAGGGCTCTGGCCAGATAATTCAGTTGGTTAGAGTGTCATCCCGATACGCCAAGGTTGTGGGTTGGATTCCCGGTCAGGTCACATACAAGAATCAACCAATGAATGCTTAAATAAGTGGAACAACAAAGTCAATGTTTCTCTCTTTCCCTTCCTTTCTATAAAATCAATAAGAGACCCAAAGGGATTAGGGTTCTGAGCAGGTAGAGAAACTTACAGTAGTGAACTTGTGGATAGGGATTCGTTCCTGTCCCTCAGCAATGGTGTAGAAGAGCAGATCACCCAAGCGGGACAGCATGCCACTCTCGGACGAATCACTGGGGGCAGAGAGGAGAGGGCAGGAACCTGAGAACTGATCCTTGCTCCTCCTGGACATGGGCTTATAAGTAGTAGGTATCTTCATTCTAGGCCTCCTCCCAGAGCTATCTGGTCTATTCCCATAATGTCAGCTTTCACATCTATCCTGAGAAGTCTTAAATTTTATTCATAAGCTTTTTGTTGTGTTGTTCCTGGCCTTTAGACTTTTATTTCTAGCTGCCTTATAGTCGTTTCCATTTCTAGATGTTCCACAGATACCACAAATGTAACATATCCAGACCTGAGGTAACTTCACCTCCTCCCCTCTGCTCCTCTTGTATTTCCATCTGGGTTTATAGTGTTACCACTCCTCCAGTTGCCAAGCTGGGAACATGGAGCCATTTGGATAATTCCCATACCTTGCAGCCATGTTCAGTTGGTAAACAATGTTGGATGAATTTACCTCCATAATGTCTCAAATTGACCCTTTTTTCTTCTCTTCCCTTGTGACAGCATGGTATAGTAGAAAGAAGTAGAATTTGCACCTTAACAGTTGTATGATCTTAATATAGATAGTAAGGTTATTTAATACTGCTGAACTGGCTTCCTCATCTATAAAATAAGGGTAGTAATGTCTGCTTTACATGGGTGATGTGAGGCTTCATTAAAATAACATTCCATACATTCCAAAAACTGTCTTTCACGAAGCAGATGCTTGGTACATCATGCTTCCTTATCACCAACTCCTAACAGTACTATACTCTTCTTGACTTATAACCCATCTTCCACAATGCATCAGTCATCTTTCTAAAATGCAAATGTCATTTTACTTCCGAAAACCTTTGATAGCTCCCTATTGCCTACAAAATAAGTTATTATTTCTTGGTATGGCATTGAAGGCTCTTTAGAACCTGCCAACATTCCTTTTCAATTCTTCACAGTGCCCCTCACTCCAGTTATACCAGGTGGCTCCCAAATGGGCCATGTGTTGTCAGGCTTCCTGGCTTTTGCTTATGGTAAAACTTCTGCATGGAATAACCTCTTTATCCTTCATGTTGCACAGTCCTGCTCATCCTTCAGGGTCCAAACCAAATGTTACTAACTTTTTAAAGGCTTCCCTAACTTCCAGATGCTGCTATACAGCTGGTATGACACATCATCTTATCGACACAAGAATTTCTCTTGTTCACTATTAGGTCTTTGTGTTTTATGTATTTTTGTCTTCCTAGTATTGAGCAAAGTCCCTAGCACACAGTGGGTCTTCAAAAAGAATTACCTAGTTACACTTATAGGAAGTTCTCTGTTCCCCAAATTATCTCTCTAGCTGGCTTATAACACTCCAGATTCCAGGTACTGAAGATTTCTTGGTCTTCAAGAATTCTCCTATTAATATGTTAACAGATTTAGAGGAATTATTAAGATCCTTAAAAACCCTCGGAACCAACAATTTAACTTCCAGGTATTTATCCTGTAGATGTACTCACATACCTACAAAGTAACATATTCACTGCATTGTTGGTGATAGATAATACTGAAACAACCTATATGTGTATCAACAGGAAACTGGATTGGTAAACTATAGTGTATCAATATCATGGACTATTGTACAGTGTTAAAAAAAAAAAAAAAAAAAAAAAAAGCCCTGGCCAGGAAGCTCAGTTGTCCTGATACACCAAGGTTGCAGGTTTGATCCCAGCTCAGGTCACATACAAGAACCAATCGGTGAATGCATAAATAAGTGAAACAACAAATTGATGTCTTTCTCTCTCTACTACTTCTCTAAAATCAATAAAAAGTTAATGAGGACATACATAAATATTGATTTAATATTAACTAAAGGAAGAAAGCTATAAAACATTATTTTTAGTATGGTACTACTTATGTTTAAAAGGGAAAAGCATATAGATTTGCTTTTTCAGGCACAAAATATTTCTAGAAAACTGATTTATCTCTCCCTATGGAGATGAAGCAGGTGCTGGCAAAAGGGGTGGGAGGGATATTTCCCACTATCTTTTTGTAAATTTTGAATTGTTAACTATATGAATATGCATGTTATCTATTGAATATGAATATATTCTGTTGAAACAATGTGTTAAAAATAAAACAATATATTAATAATCAAGAGGTTTGGCATAGACTGGCATGTGTGTATGTGTATTTTGTTCTAGGAGAAATACTAAGAGAGGGGGAAGTTGTTCTGTTTCTGAGGAAATCCAATTGCCACAATAAGCGTGGTGCCTATAGGGAAGTGAGGATTCATGTGATGGCAGAGGAAGGGAGGAGAAAGATATCTTAGGAATAACTCAAGAAGAGAAATACACAGGAACACTTTGAGGGCAGGTCTTTCTGCCCAAAGCTGAAGGAAGACAGGAAATAATGCCATCCTACTGAATGTCTCAAGCCTTAAATAAGGCTTGCCCTGATTGGTGTTGCTCAGTGGTTGGAGCACCGGCTTGTGCACTGAAGGATTTCAATTTCCCATTAAGGGCACGTACCTCGGTTTAGGTTTGCTCCCTGCCCCCTGGTCAGTTGGGGCTCATGCAATCCATGTGTCTCTCTCACATAGATGTTTCTCTCTCTCTCCCTCTCCCTCTCCCTCTCTCTCCCTCTCTCCCTCTCTCCCTCTCTCCTCTCTCCCTCCTACTCTCTGAAAGAAACCATGGAAAGAATATCCACAGGTAAGGATTAACAAAACAAAACAAACAAAGTTGCACACCCTTTGACCCAGATATGGATTGATCTAAAACATAATGTTGAGGGGGGGAAGCAAAATGCAGAACAATGTATATAGTATGATACCATTTGCATAAAAAAGGGAAAATAATATTAACATGTATCTGCTGATATGTGCAAAAAATATCTCTAGAAGATTATACAAGATATCAATCTCTGGAGAGCAAACTCTTCTAGCAATTTATTCTAAGAAATAACTGAACAAATGCACAAGAATTTGTAGTAACTAAACTGAAAACTGGTTAAATTATGATACTTCATACAATGGAATTTTAAAATGGCAAAATGGCAGTTATTAAAATAATATATACACACATTCAATGATATTGAAAGCTGTTTCAGTGGAAAAGATAGGATACTACATAATATGAATGCCATGGTCCTATTTCTGTTAAATTTTATATATAGGATATATATGGAGATATATGACAAAATTAATTTGGAACTTAATTTTTGATGCTCTGTCTTGTTTTTCTTTTACAATAAAAATAAAGCTAAATATTAGCCGGGACCGGTTTGGCTCAATGGATAGAGCGTTGGCTTGGGGACTGAAGGGACCCAGGTTCGATTCCGGTCAAGGGCATGTACCCTGGTTGTGGGCACATCCCCAGTAGGGGGTGTGCAAGAGGCAGCTGATCGATGACTCTCTCTCATCGATGTTTCTGACTCTCTATCTCTCTCCCTTCCTCTCTGTGTAAAATCAATAAAATATATTAAAAAAATAAAGCTAAATATTAAAAAATGAACAATAACCTGAATAATAGTATTTTCACTTTACTCCTCTTTGCCCCCCAACACAAGAACCCCTCCCCCTCATGGTGTCATATTCCCAGATCTCATCCCCCTGCAGTGCTCTCAGCTTCTTCTGCCCGAGGGAGCATCAGTCCAAGGCCATTAGCAAGAAGTTCCTGGGAGCACAGGCAGCCATAGGCAGTCGGACCAAGCTTTCTAAAAACACCCGTATCCACCTGACTCAACTGGATAAGGAAAGGGTGCAGGGGACCAGGGACACTTCTCGCTCCCCAATCCCACAAAAAGTGTGAGGGTGAAGGAGGCTAAGCCTTGGCTCTATCCCACCATCATTTCTCCCATGGCAATTATTTGGGAAAAGTTGAATGGGAGAGTTAGATCAGGAGAGGGCTTATTCTTTAAAGTTGAAATGTTCCATGCCTCCTCGAGAAGAGGCAGATGGAAAAGTACAGCATAATAATTAATAATAAACACATACACAACACCATATTGGTCAGAACAGGGGTTTCAGGGGTGGTGAGGTAGGGCTGTGTGTCTGGCTACTGTAACTACGTGTGCAGATCTTCTGAAAGTCATCAGTAGATGTCAATGACGGGGAGAGGGTCAATTTCCTGTTCCTGCTGTAATAGAGCAGGGGCTACTTGGACAGTGTCTATACTCACTGCTGGAGGCAGTATTTCCTGTTCTGCCTCTGTCTGTGTCAGCCACCAAGTGTTCCTGGGTATTGGGGGTGAGGGCAGAATAAGAGGCCCAAGAGAAAGAGAGAGAGAGAGAGAGAGAGAGAGAGAGAGAGAGAGAGAGAGAGAGAGAGAGAGCGAGCGCGAGCGCGCACCCTATAGATTAGTAAGCCTGAGAAGCACAAATAACAGATCTGATGGGCTCTAGTTTCAGAAATCTGCGTTTTATGCCTCTCCCCCCCCCCCCCCGCACCCCGCCACTATTATAAAGATTTTCCCCATTCAACCACCAATTGGAAAAACAGCCTTATTCACAGATTAGGGAGCCCTGGTCACACACACCCGACACTTACGCAAACGACACACGCACGTACTTGCGCACCAATAATACAAGCGCATCACATGTTATACCCCGAGAACACGCCGGAACACAGACACCCCACACCGACAGACCCCGCACCGGCAAGACCCCGCACCGGCAAGACCCCGCACCGGCAGACCCCGCACCGGCAGACCCCGCACCGACAGACCCCAGTCCAGCAGGACTCGAGCGGGGAGGCTGTCGCGTACCCACGCACCCCCTAAAAGACACACGGGAAGGAGAGGGAGGGTGAGGCCGGGTGGTGCGCACTCAGCCCCGCACTCAGACACGTGCACCGGGAAACACTGCGCGCATCCAGGCTCCCGTTAGGTACGCACCTGGGACAGGCGCCATCCCGAGGACCGACCTGACCAAACGCTCTCCCGGGCGGGCGGCATTTTACCGCCCGAGCGCGGCGGACCCAGAACCCCAACTCTACAGGAAAAGGCATCGCAGGCCAGTGAGCGGAGAAGAGAGGAGAGAGAAGCCGAGACGCGCTCCCGAGGAGCGGGGCTTGGGAGCTAGTGAGCGGGAGCCTGTGCCCTACCCGTCGCGCAAGCCTTACTGATCCGGGCGCTGCGGCTGGTGGCTGGGCGGCGTCTCCCTGCCCCGCGCCGCGGCCTCACCGAGGTGGTGCCGGACGCCCCCGCGCAGGAGGGGGCTCCGGCTCAGGTGACCCCAGTCTCCCCTCCAGCAGTGACTGCCGGCCCTGCTCAGCGCATGCTGCAGCGCCTTCATGGAGCGCATCCCCCCGGCACGTCGCCCGTTCCGGCGGAGCGCCCGGGCGTCGGGACCGCGGCTGGAAGGAGGGGCGGAGGAATCGGGGACGAGGCGCGGCGGGGGGGAGCTCGGTGATGGAGTGTGCGGCCCGGGAGGTGTCGGGGAGTTGGGGCCCGGTGGGTGGGATTGTCACAGGAGGAGGCGCCTGTCCCTATAAGGCTCGGTCAGGTGCACCCAACTGGCCCCCGCCGGGCAGGGGATGGGTAAGAGGATCCCGGGCGAGGGAAGAAAACGGGCGGAGGGCGCCTCGGGGCGTGGGAGAAGGGGGCGGCGCCTGAGGGCTGAGATGGACACGGCCGAGGCTCAATCACGGAGGAAGCAGAAAGCTTTGGGGAGGGGCTAAGAGGATCTTACCCAATCAGTGCAAAGGGGCGGGCCTCCGAAAGCTTGCGGACTCCGGTGCGCTGCCGCCGCTCCCCCGGCTCGCAGGCGGCGCGTGCGCACGCCGAGGGCAGGAAAAGCGTGGCGGGGCCGCGGCGACGCCCGGGAGCGCGGCTCCCCGCGAGGACACGGCGGCGGGGTCGGGAGGACGGCATGCTCAGGGACAGAGGCGGGTGGCGCCTCTCCGCACTCGAATAAGAGCGAGCCCTGCTCTGGAGGCCACTTGGTGGCCTAGACTTTCGAAGGCCAGAATGGCCCGCGGCGGCCCTCGAGGTGCCGGCCAGGAGGCCAAACAAATACGAATCTCCGCCAAGTGGTACTGGTGAGCGAGGAGTCAAACGGCCAGAGAATACCCGACCAGAAACACCTCACAGGGTACTTGAATGGGGTCCCGACGCCGTGGAAAGCTCACCGTGGTGCTGGCTAAGGTGCTCGGGTTTTCCGTATCCATATCCATTATTTGGTGGCTGTTTAGGAATTGGGTATTCTTAACTCTGAGCCCTTAAACGTTTTGTTTATTTTTAATTTTTTTTTTTATTTCTTACGAAGAGGAAGGGAGAGGGAGAGAAACATCAATGTTGAGAGGAGTCATTGATCCCCAGTCACCGCCTACTGGGGATCCAGCAGCAACCCAGGTACATGCCCTTGACAATGGAATCTGGGACCCTTCGGCTCGCAGGCAGACTCTCTATCCACGGAGCCAAACCGACTCGGGCAGCCCTTAAACATTTTATAAACCGCAAAGTACCGGTTATTTAAATTGCTTGCCCCTTATGTTCCTCAGGGGCCAAAAAGAAGTGACGCACAAAAAGAATTCTCAAAGTTCAGCACATTTAGAAATTTTGCCATTTGCAGCTAGAAGAACATTCACCTGTATCTTCACAAAGCTTAACACAGCATCTCTAGTAGGAACTCAGTGTAAATAAGAGTTACCATCGAGTATTAATGGTGTGCCCACTTTTATATAATTCATCTCATTCTCTTACCAGAAACCTACAAAGTAGTTATTCTATTTTGGAGATGAGAAAATGAAGGCTCAGACTTGAATAAGATAACCCAGCTAATCAGTCCCACGTCTCTGACGACAACGCTGTCTTCATGACGCAGCTTTTACCAAAATTAGCTGTTAGATTGAATTATCCCAGGAAATGACCACATCCCTAAAGGAAGCATTTTATGTGGAAGCATTATGATACAGTGCTGAGAGCAGTCTAGAGGCTGGCTGTATCACTTTTCATTTTGGGAATAAAAATCAAGGGTAAGGATGGGGAAATAAATATCAAAGCCACACTCGGGTGTATTCTGTGGGAAGGCAGTTCTCCTTTGCCTTGGTTAGGGTTGGGAGTTTATTTGGTTTGAAACCATTTGAAGTGACCTTTCTTTGTGTTTGTTTATTTGTCTCCTCTGTAGTCATTTCCCATCTATTCTCCGATGGGCATGGCTCTCATTCAGGAATTCCAGCTTGCCCTAAGCTGGTTCATGCATGGTGTTCCCCATTAAGTAATTTAAGAAAGTTCTGGGTCCTACTACTTTGTATAAACGCACGCCAGCATTAGTTTTTCCAAATGTAACAAGCTAATCTCACCCTTGTTTCATAAGAATGTTACTTCTCGGAAGCCTTTTGAACTGTCAAGGGAAAGATACCATATCTTAGGGGATTTCTAAACATTAACCAGAAGTTATTTGCTTTCTTTTATTTCCTACTCCCGCTTTTTTTGAATTAGCCTTAATTATAACCAGTAATTAGTTCCTCACTCTTTTTCCTCTCCAGTTCTCTCCAATAATGGGCACTGGTCGGGCGGTGAAGAAAACCTTCCCCGTAGAAGGGGAGGTTGTTTGCTTAAAGACCTAGGCCCCAGCTGAACTTTGGCCTTTGAACCTATTCTTCTTTTACTACAATATTGCTGCTTTTGCATGAGGATGGAACATAAACCAGTGACTTGGGAGGCCCAAAGCATAGTGTGAAGTATAAGATATTCAAGAAGAACAAGTTTGTCACCCCAGGTGGTTAAGCGTGGCAGTGTTCGGTTCTTTTTTGGATTTCTGATTGAAAAGGGCCCATCTAATTAAATCTGTGCAAAAGTATTATGACATGGCCAGCTATAAACGAGGCTTTTAAAAAAATATATATATTTTATTGATGTTTTACAGTGAGGAAGAGAGAGGGATAGAGAGTTAGAAACATCGATGAGAGAGAATCATCGATCAGCTGCCTCTTGCACACCCCCTACTGGGGATGTGCCGGCAACCAAGGTACATGCCCTTGACCGGAATCGAACCCGGGACCTTTCAGTCCACAGGCCGATGCTCTATCCACTGAGCCAAACCAGTTTCGGCTATAAACGAGGCTTTTCATAAGTGAAAGAAAACTCTTTCATGTACCTCTGATAAGTTTTAGGTCAGTTCCTGGCTATGACAGAATTTTGTGGAATATGGGGAGAATTGGTTTTTATGATTTTGAATTCTTAAATCAGAAAAGCTAAACCCTCTGTGGTACAACATTGGGAACTTGGTGTTTGTGTTCAGAGAATATTTATTTGTTATGACTTATTAGAGGCTCATTTGCTCAATTACTACAGGTGAAGGATTATTAACCTAAGTTACTTTTTTTCATTATTTTTGTTCTGCTAATGTTACTATTGGTGTACATTCCTTTCTGTCTTAGTTTCTCCATTTGTAAAGATAATCTGTTTTTCTGGATAAAATATAAGTACTGAGAGCTCTAACATAATCATCTGCCATTCATTCAGTGGATATTTTTCATTGGCTTATAGTGTGCCAGACCCAGAAATGAAAAGTAAAAACAGTTTCTGACTGCCTAGTAAGGGTCACTCAGTGGTTGAGCATCGACCCATGAACCAAAAGGTCACCAGTTTGATTCCTGGTCAGGGCACATGCCCAGGTTGCAGGCTCCATCCCCCTAGGGCCGTGGTCAGCAAACTGCGGCTCGTGAGCCACATGCGGCTCTTTGGCTCCTTGAGTGTGGCTCGTCACAAAATACCACGGCCTGGGTGAGTTTATTTTGAAGAAGTAGCGTGAGAAGAAGTTTAAGTTTAAAAAATTTGGCCCTCAAAAGAAATTTCAATAGTTGTACTGTTGATATTTGGCTCTGTTGACTAATAAGTTTGCTGACCACTGCCCTAGGGGCATGCAGTAGGCAGCCGATCTCGCATTGATGTTTCTATCTCTTTCTCCCTCTCCCTCTTTCTCTAAAATTAATAAAAACATTAAAAAAAAATATCAATAGCAAAATAAAAATTAAAAAAACAGAGTCTGACTATTGGAAGAAATTAGAAAGTCAGTGTTTAAAATTCATAATGAGCCAGGTAGCTCAGTTGGTTAGAATATTGTCCCAATATGTCAAGATTATGGGTTTGGAGGAGAATCCAAGATGGCTGCAAAGGTAAACACCTAGCCACAGCCGCACACAACAATTTCAATAAAATACAACTAAAATATAAAATGGACATTACCCAGAACTACAGGAAAGTTGACTGGCTGGAAATTCTACAATGAGAAGCAAGGAAAAAACCAGAAGGAAGAGTGGAGGAGCTGTAAAAGCCTAAGGTACGGAGACATGCAGCGTGCGCGGAGAGGATGGAGCCGGAGAGGAGGGGAGGCTGAGTGCCTGGCTGGCGTTCCCTAGTGGGAAGGAGACAAAAGCTCTGACTGTGCTGAACCACAGACACGACAGTGCTGAACCCCAGTTCTAGGCCAGAACCTGGGGACCCAGGCTCATACAGAGGGAGCCAGGGCTGTGAGGCGGAAACCCAGGGGAGCAGTGAAAGGCAGACCCGAAGGCGCGTACATTGCACGCAGAGGATGGACTGTTGACTCTGCTGCCAGATTGCCCTGGCGGGAAGGAGACAGGGGCTCCAGACTGCTCTGAATGCCACCTCCAACCCCACTTCCAACTGAACTGAACCCCAGTTCTGGGCTCATTGGGGGAGAGCCTAGACTGTTTGGTAGCAGGCGAAAATTGAGGGCACCTTTCTCTCAGAGGTGCTTGCAGTGAGTACTGAAGGACCCTGGGGATTACTGAGACTCAAGAACCGCATAGGGCGGGGTTGACGGAAGCCAAACCTGTAGGCTTCACCCTGAAACTCCGCCCCAGGGAAGCTGGGAAAATGCCAAGACAACGAAATAAATCACAAACGAAAGAAATGGAGGACAAAAAGCGACTGGATATAGAGTTCAAAACCACACTTATAAGCTTGTTCAAGAATCTCCTAGAAAAGGCCGATAAAATAAATGAGACCTATGAGGATATGAAAAGGGATCAACTAGAAATAATAAGGGATCAATAAGAAATAATAAGGGATCAACAAGAAACAAAGAATACATTGTCTGAAATAAAAAAGTATTATACAGAATCCTAAAAACAGAATGGAAGAACACAAGAATCAAGTCAAAGACTTGGAACATAAAGAGCCGGAAGACACTTCTCCGCAGAAGCAAGAAGGCAAGAGAATCCAGAAAATTGAAGATAATGTAAGAAACCTCTGGGACAACTTCAAGCGAACCAACATCAGAATTATGGGGGTCCCAGAAGATGAGAGAGAGCAAGATATCGAAAACATACTGAAAGAAATAGTGAAAGAAAACTTCCCCCACCTGGTGAAAGAATTAGACTTACAAGTCCAGGAAGCGCACAGAACTCCAAACAAAAGGATCCAAAGAAGACTACACCAAGACAAATCATAATTAAAATTCCAAGAGCAAAAGACAAAGAGAGAATATTAAAAGCAGCAAGAGCAAAGCAGGTAGTTACCTATAAAGGAGCACCTATACGATTGTCAGCTGATTTCTCAACAGAAACCATGCAGGCCAGACGGGAATGGTAAGAAATATTCAAGGTGATGAATAGTAAGAACCTACAGCCAAAAATAATCTATTCAGTAAAGCTATCACTCAGAATCGAAGGCCAGATAAAGAGCTTTACTAATAATAAAAAAAAAAAAAGCTAAAGGAGTTCATCATTGCCAAAGCAGAATTATATGAATTGCTGAAGGGGGTTCTTTCGGAAGAGAAAGTAAATAAAGATAAAAATTATGAACAACAAATATGTAACTATCAACAAATGAATCTAAAAACCAAGGAAATTAAAAAAACTGATGAACAAAATTAACTGTTGAATATAATAGAATCAGAGGTATGAAAGAGGAGTGAACTGATGATTCTTGGAGAAAAGGGAAGAGGGGGATTTGGGAAAAGACTGAACATAAACTGTGCACCTATGGATGAGAACAATGGGGGGTTGGGAAAGGGCAGAGGGTTGGGTGGAAACTTGGTGGAGAAGAGCAATGGAGGGGGGTGGGAAAAAGAGGAACATTTGTAATAATATGAACAATAAAGATTTATTAAAAAAAAAAGAAAAACATAAAAAAAAGATTATGGGTTTGACCCCCTAGTCTGGGCACATATAAGAATCATCCTCTTTCTTTTTCTTTCAAACATATTTTATTGATTTTGTACAGAGAGGAAGGGAGAGAGATAGAGAGTTAGAAGCATCGATGAGAGAGAGTCATCGATCAGCTGCCTCTTGCACACTCCCTACTGGGGATATGCCCGCAACCAAGGTACATGCCCTTGACCGGAATCGAACCCTGGACCTTTCAGTCCCCAAGCCGACGCTCTATCCATTTAGCCAAACCGGTTTCGGCCTCTTTCTCTTTCTTTCTAAACTAAACTAGCCAGATTTGATTCTGGTCAAGGACTTGTACCTGGGTTCAATCCCCAGCCCTGGCTGGGGTGCTTGTGGGAGGCAGTCAATGTGTCTCTTTCACATCGATGTTTTCCTCTCTTTGTCTCTCCCCCTCCCTTCCACTCTCTCTAAAAATTAATGGAAAAATATTCTTGGGTGAGGATTAACTAAAATAATAAGTAATTAAAATAAAATTTATAATAAAAATGCAATATTGATGGAAAATCTGAAATGCATAAAGCTGCTTGACTGACGGATACTTTAATGTAATCACACTCATACAAAGAGTCAGAATATAGTGATGGTTGAAGATGGTAGAGACTTGAGCATATTTAAATGCTGATGGATAGAGTCATTACAGAGGAAGCTGAAAAATAGAGCAACGTTAAGTGGAGAGAACAACCTAGGAGTGAAAAAAGGTTTCACTCAATAGTACTTGAGTTACAGGGGCTATAAATGTAACAGCAGGAAACTGAGGGCTTCTCTGTGAAGCGGTGGATGGTGAGCTTAAATGAAGTAGAGAAGCTTTGAAAGGTTGACTACGGAGCTGCCTTTAGATGTAGCTGAATATTCTTACCATAGTGTTGAAAACTCTTCATAATGCAGACCTCACCTATATCCTCATCTTCACTGGTTCACATTCTCACACCCAACCAAACTTTTATTCCAGCCACGCTGATCTAGAGTCCCTCAGGTGTTTCCATTATGCTGTTAGTTCTTGCAGAGACCTCTGTCTGGAACATTTTTATCCTCATCCCCATGCAAACATCTCTCATCCTTTCAGAGTTGGCTCCCATCTCCCAACATTCCTTTAGGTGACCACCCTCCCCTTCCTCAGCTGTCCTTTACCCCGAGCCTAGTTAGGTAAATGCCTTTCTTTGAATATGTCTTCATCTTAGCATTTTTATATATTGTGAAACTAAGTGATGCTGCCATTATGTTGCTTGGGTTTATGGGCTTTAAGGGATTCATTGGAATTGAAACTTTAAATATATTAATCAAGGCCGCCAAATAGATTAATATATTTTAAAATTGCTAAGTCATCATTAGTAAGCACATGTATTTGAATGGGATTCAGATTCTGGCCAGAGCACTATGGTGCTGGCGCACATGTTTAAACTTGATGCTAGCCGAAACCAGTTTAGCTCCGTGGAAAGAGTGTCGCCTGCAGACTGAAAGGGCCCAGGTTCGATTCCAGTCAAGGGCATGTACCTTGGTTGCGGGCACATTTCCAACAGGGGGTGTGCAGGAGGCAGCTGATCGATGCTTCTCTCTCATCGATGTTTCTAACTCTATCCCTCTCTTTTCCTCTCTCTAAAAAAATCAATAAAATATATTAAAAAAAATAAACTTGATGCTAGACCTTCATGGAGTAAATGTAATTTCATATAAGTTTGAATGTATCTATGAAGTATTCCTTTAGCTTTCCTAAACTCCTCTGGCTTAGCAATTACAAAACCAAATTTTTAGGGCTGAAAAAAAAGCATAAATATGGACATGTGAAAAAAATCACAATTTATCATCACACTGGTTAAATTTATGATGCCTAAAGTACACTTTTTATTTTGTCAAACAATGTCTCCTATAATTTAGTTTCTCTGATGGCCATAAGGCTAGGTTAGAGCAAATCTGAATCATTATAATACGCTATGAGCTTGTAGATTTTGCCAGAGTCCCTAAAAATATTAAAAAAAAACACAACTCTTTGAAGTCTAAAATGAAATTGGAAGAATTTGAAATAGTAAAGAGAAAAAACCTTCAGATTGTGGTTGATAGCATTTTAATATTTTTTTAATCTAAAGTATATGAAAGATGTTATACGAATTTTGAATTACCATATAGTGAACAGAATTATTCTCTAAAAGACTAGCTAAATTAATTTTTTTTAAAAAAAATATTTTATTGATTTTGTATAGAGAGAAAGAGAGATAGAGAGTTAGAAACATCGATGAGAGAGAGTCATCAATCAGCTGCCTCTTGCACACCCCCTACTGGAGATATGCCTGCAACCAAGGTACATGCCCTTGAACGGAATCGAACCCGGGACCTTTCAGTCCCCAAGCTGACGCTCTATCCATTGAGCCAAACTGGTTTCGGCTAGCTAAATTAATTTTTAACCATACTTATCTACATTCCACAAGCCATAATTTCTCAAGATCTTATGTAATTTGAAACTTTTTTACATCATCCACTTTTGCTAAAAGTTGTTACAGCGCTGGCCAGTTTGACTCAGTGGTTAGAGTTCTGGCTTGAGCACCAAAGGATCTTGGCTTCCATTCCTAGTCAAGGGCACATATCTGTTGCAGGTTTGATCCCTGGCCTGGTCTGGGAGCATGCTAGGGAGGCAACCAATCAATGTGTCTCTCTCCTCTCTCTATCTCTCTCTCTTCCCCTCCCCCCTCCCTTCCACTCTTTCTAAAAATCAGTGGAGGAAGAAATATCCTCTGGTAAGGATTAATAACAACAACAAAATTATTGAAATTTTTGGATAAAGCAATTTTAGTTAATCAGGTTATTTATATAGTAACTACTACTATAGGTAAGATATTTTCAGGGTTAAGTATATTTATTCATTTATTTGCTTTTATTATCCCAGTCCAGTTTAATTTAATTTGGATGAAAAGAATCACAGTAAAAAGTACAGAAGGTGCCAAATAAATATATAATGTAAGAAATGAGTACTTGCTGTTTTGTGAGAATTATTAAATACAGAAATTGGAAAAAAAGTAATATTTTATATAATTGTCTGGAATAGTTACAATACTGGTACTTGAGTTCAGATTTTTCTGAAGTATATCTTAGTTTTGTTTTGCACAATTCTCATTCCTCTGTAGCAAAATTAAAATGATTCTAAAACTATTTAAGGATCTAGAAACAACCCTAATGACCATCAGTAGACGAGTGGATAAAAAAGCTGTGGTACATTTACACAATGGAATACTATGCAGCAGTAAAAAAGAAGGATCTCTTAACCGTTGAGGCAGCATGGAGGGATCTGGAGAGTATTATGCTAAGTGAGATAAACCAGTCAGAGAAAGACAAGTATCACATGATCTCACTCATATGTGGAATCTAATGAACAAAATAAACGGAGGAGCAAAATAGATTTAGAGACAGAAGCATGGAACAGACTGTCGGAGATCAGAGGGAAGGTGGGAAGAGATCAACCAAAGAACTTGTATGCATATGTGCATAACTCGTGGACACAGACAGTAGTGTGGAAAAGGCCTGGGGTGGCGAGTGGACTAGACTGGGTCGATGGGGAAGTAAAGGAGACATATGTAATACTTCATCAATAAAGATTTAAAAAAAACAAGGAACTCTATAGAATCACAGTGTTTAACAGAATTTTCATTATTCAGCATACAAGCTCAAGAAGAGAGGAAAAATAGATCATAAAATGATCAATTCGCCAATTTTTACTAGGATCATTTTCTTTTACAATTGTATTTATTCATCTGGTTCAAAATTCAAAAGGTACAAAAAGGGCATTTTGTGAAGTAACTACTGTTTCTGTTTCCTAGACACCCACTTTCCTTCCTCAAAGGCAAACACTGTGATTGGTTTTCTATATATCCTTGCAGATATATTTTATTCACTACTAAGCAATTATATATTTTCTCTTTTACACAACTGCATACTATAAGATTTCTCAATTTGTGTTTTCTATTCAACAAATATCACCAAAATCAATTATTCAACTGGAAATTCACACTTAATTTTTCATTTTCTCATCCTTCACATCCTTTAATAGGTCTCAAATTAATTCACTTCTCTCTACTCCCATTGTTACTGTCCTGTTAAACTACTAATTTAGATCTCTCCTATCAGTTTCACTCAATTTCAAGTGTAGCCACAAGTGATCTTTCAGAAATGCAAATATGGTTATGTTATATTTTTTATAACCCACTAATAATTCCCCAACTCTAACATAATTGAAAATACAATTAAAAGTGAATTGGGGGGGAGAATCCAAGATGGCTGCTCGGGCAGGCACCTAGCCGCAGCCGCATGCAACAATTTCAATAAAATACAACTAAAATATAAAATGGACATCACCCAGAACTACAGGAAAGTCGACTGACTGGAAATTCTACAACAAGAAGCAAGGAGATAACCAGAAGGAAGCGCGGAGGAGCTGGAAAAGCCTAAGGTACGGAGACACGCGGCGCGCGCGGAGAGGACGGAGCCGGAGAGGAGGGCGGCTGAGTGCCTGGCGGGCGTTCCCTAGCGGGAAGGAGATAAAACTCCGACTGTGCTGGGTCCCATTCTGACTGTCCTGAACCCCAGGCCTAGGCCAGACCCTGGGGACCCAGGCTCACACAGAGGGAGCCGGGCTGTAAGGCGGAACCCGGGGGAAGCGGCGAAAGGAGGTCCCGGCGGCGCCGTGCAGAGAAGGGACGGCCGGCTGTGCCGCGGGATTGCCTGGCGGGAAGGAGACAGGGGCTCCGGACTGCTCTGAACGCCACCTCCAACTCCACTTCCAACTGAACTGAACCCCAATACTGGGCTCATTGGGGGAGAGACTAGACTGTTTGGCAGCAGGCAAAAATCCAGGGTGCCTTTCTCTCAGAGGCGCTTACAACAAGTACTGAAGGACCCTGAGTCTCAGGAGTCGCATAGGGCGGGGCTGAAGGAAGCCAAAGCTGTAGGCTCCACCCTGAAACCCCGCCCCATCAGGAAAGCTGCCTGCGAAAATGCCTAAACCAAATAGATCACAAACGAAAGAAATGGAGGACAAAAAACGACTGGATATAGAGTTCAAATCTACGCTTATAAGGTTTTTCAAGAATTTCCTAGAAAAGATGGATAAGACCTATGAGGATATGAAAAGAGATCAACTAGAATTAATAAGGAATCAACAAGAAATAAAGAATACATTGTCTGAAATAAAAACTATTATACAGAGTCCTAAAAACAGAATAGAAGATCGCAAGAATCAAGTCAAAGATTTGTAACATAAAGAGCCAGAAGAAACTCCTCTGCAGAAGCTAGAAGGCAAGAAAATCCAGAAAATTGAGAATCAAGTCAAAGATTTGTAACATAAAGAGCCAGAAGATACTCCTTTGCAGAAGCTAGAAGGCAAGAGAATCCAGAAAATTGAAGATGATGTAAGAAACCTCTGGGACAACTTCAAACGATCCAACATCAGAATTATGGGGGTCCCAGAAGATGAGAGAGAGCAAGATATCGAAAACATATTAAAAGAAATAGTGAAAGAAAACTTCCCCCACCTGGGGAAAGAATTGGACTTACAAGTCCAGGAAGCACACAGAACTCCAAATAAAAGGAATCCAAAGAGGACCACACCAAGACAAATCATAATTAAAATTCCAAGAGCAAAAGACAAAGAGAAAATATTAAAAGCAGCAAGAGCTAAGCAGGTAGTTACCTATAAAGGAGCACCCATACGATTGTCAGCTGACTTCTCAACAGTAACCATGCAGGCCAGACGGGAATGGCAAGAAATATTCAAGGTGATGAATAGTAAGAACCTACAGCCAAAAATAATCTATCCAGCAAAGCTATCACTCAGATTCGAAGGTCAGATAAAGAGCTTCACTAATAAAAAAAAGCTAAAGGAGTTCATCACCACCAAACCAGAATTATATGAATTGCTGAAGGGCGTTCTTTCAGAAGAGAAAGTAAATAAAGATAAAAATTATGAACAACAAATACGTAACTATCAACAAGTGAATCTAAAAACCAAGGAAATTAAAAAAAAATCTGAGGAACAATATTAACTGTTGAATATAATAGAATCAGAGGTATGGAAGGGAGTGAACTGATGATTCTTGGGGAAAAGGGGAGAGGGGGATATGGGAAGAGACTGAACATAAACTGTGCACCTATGGATGAGGACAATGGGGGGTGGGGAAAGGGCAGAGGGTGGGGTGGGAAGGGGGGGGAAGGGACATTTGTAATAATATGAACAATAAAAAGAAGAAAAAAGAAAAAAAAAGAAAAAAAAGTGAATTGGGGGGATGGAATATAAGAGATCAAGACAATCAGCAATGTGGTACTCTTGACTGGGGAAAATTAAAAGAACAAGAACCAAAGAACCTAGAGTTCAGAGGAAGGGCTTTTGTTTGTTTTACATGTATGTGTGTTTTTGTTTTGACTTTTAAAAGTAATGTAATGTGCTGAGGAGGGAAGCCAGTAGAGATGAAAAGGTTGAAGATAGTGGAAGAATATTACATGCTAAGAACATTGGGAGAAAGTGAGGTAGAAGCTGGGGACTAAGAGAGGACAGTAACTAGTGTGGGAAATATCTAAGAGCCTGCTGAGATTAGAAGTTTTTTGTTTTGTTTTAAAATATATTTCTTTATTGATTTCAGAGAGGAAGGGAGAAGGAGAGCAAAACAGAAATATCAATGATGAGAGAGAATGATTGATCGGCTGCCTCCTGCACAATCCCTACAGGGGATTGAGCCCGCAACCCAGGCATGTGCCTTTGGCCGGAATCCAACCTGGGACCCTTCAGTACAGGCTGATGCTCTATCCACTGAGCCATGCTGGCTAGCGTAGATTAGAAGTTTTGTAGTAGAAACATTTATACAGAAAAAGATGCAGCCAGTTTTATGTGAAAGTGCTATGAAACTTTCAAAGAACAGATAATTTCAAACTTGTGTTCTTTGTTCCAAGAAATAGAAAGAAAAAGGGAAACTTCTTTTATTTAGTATAAACTTTAAAACAAAATCCCGATAAGGACAGCATAAGAAAAGTAAATTATAAGATATAAATGCAAAAGTATATATCTTAAAGATGCTAGCATTGATTAATGTTGGGAAAAAATATGCATAACTTATCACATGAACAGGTTAAGAAAGGAAATCTATTTTCTCCTCCTGATCATTGCAGAAAAAGTATTTGATAAAATTAAATACCTATTCATTTTCAAGGCTCCTAGCAAGAGAAGGAACATTTCGATAAACCTGATACAGGCTTTATTAGGGAACAGATCTGATATAAAAACTTCCATTAAATATTTTATTGAAGGTTTTTTTGTTTTAAAATAAGTCTATTTTTTAAAAATACTTTTTAAAAAAATTGATTTTGAGAGGAAGGGAGAAACATCAGTTATGTGAGAGAATTATTGATGAGCTGCTTCTTACACATCCCACACTGGAGGATGGAACCTAGAACCCAGGCATGTGCCCTGATGGGCAATTGAACTGTGACCTCCTGGTTCATAGTACAATGCTCAGCCACTGAGCCACACTAGCCAGGCTTTATTTAAGGTTTTATTGTCCAACTAGAGGTCCCGGTGCATGAAATTTGTGCGGGGGAGGGGGCGGGCATCCCCTCAGCACAGCCTGCACCCTCTCCAATCCAGAACCTCCTGAAGGATATCCGACTTCCACATAAAATGCTTCCTTTAGGGATGTGGTCATTTTCTGGAATAATTCAGTCTAATAGTGGTTTTTATTAGCATTTCCCTAATACCTAATGATCCTGAGTACCTTTTCATGTGCATATTGTCCTTTGGATGTCTCTGGTGAAATGTCTATTCAAATCGGACATCCCTCGCACAATCCTGGACCACTGGCTCCTAATCGCTCATCCGCCTGCCTTCAAACCAAATAAACCCCCAACCCTAACCAAGGCAAAGGAGAATTGCCTTTCCACAGAATACACCCGAGAGTGGCTTTGATATTTATTTCCCCATTGTTACCCTTGATATTCATTTTAATCCCAAAATGAAAAGTGATATTTTGTGATACAGCCAGCCTCTAGTCTGCTCTCAGCACTGTCTCATAATGCTTCCACATAAAATGCTTCCTTTAGGGATGCTTCTTTTAGGGATGCGGTCATTTTCTGGAATAATTCAATCTAATAGTTGCGGTTTTAATTAGCATTTCCCTAATACCTAATGATCCTAAGTACCTTTTCATGTGCATATTGTCGTTTGGATGTCTCTGGTGAAATGTCTATTCAAGTCTTCTGTCCAATTTAAAATTGGGTTATTGTCTTAATATTGAGTTTTTAAAACTTTTTTATATATTCTAGATATAAGTCTTTTATCAGATATGTGATTTGCAATATCCCAGCCATTGGCTTGTTTTTAATCCCCGCCCCTCTATATTTCATTGATTTTTTACATCGAGGAAGGGAGAGGGATAGAGAGCTAAAAACATTGATGAGAGAGAAACATCAACCAGCTGCCTCCTGTACACCCCCTATCGGGGATGTGCTCATAACCAAGGTATATGCCCTCGACCGGAATAGAACCTGGGACCTTTTAGTTCACAGACCGACGCTCTATCCACTGAGCCAAACCAGTTTTGGCTTGTTTTTCATTTTCTTAATGGCATCTTTTGAAAGTCAGAAGTTTTAAATTTTAATGAAATTCACTTTATCAGATATGGTTTATGCTTTTGATGTTGTGTCTAAGAACTCAGCCCATCATGAAGATTTTTTCCTATGTTTTCTTCTAGAAGACTGTAGTGTAAGCTTTTAGATTTAGTTTTATGATACATTTTGAATTAATTTTTATGTGGTATGGAGGTAAAGGTCTAAGTTTTGTTTTGTTTTACATGTGGATAGCCAATGATCTCAGCACTATTTGTAGATAAATTCTTTCCTCATTGAATTATGTTGGTATCTTTGTTGAAAATTAGCCATAAAAATAAGGATTTCTTTCTGGTCTCTCAATTTTGTTCAATTGATTTTCATTTCTGTCTTTACACCAATACTACTTATCTTGTTTACTTTAGCTTTATAGTAAATTTTGAAACCAGTTCATATAAATCTTTCAACTTTTTTCTTTTTTGAAAATATTTTTGTATTACTAGGTCTTTTGCATTTCCACCTATTTGTCAAATTCTGCAAAGAAGCCTGCTAAAATATTGGTAGGAATTACATTGAATTTATATCAATTTGGGGAAAATTACATCATAGCAATTATTTCTTTAATTTCAGCATTGTTTTATGATTTTCAGTGTCTTAAGTCATACATTGTTTTGTTAAATGTATTCCTAAATATCAAATTCTTTTTAATACTATTATGAATGTATTTGTTATCTTAATTTCATTTCAGTCTCTTTATTGCTAGTCGATTTTTAAAAATTAAAATTTTTTTTTTAAATCCCCAGCTGAGAATACTTTTACCCTCATTGATTTCTGGAAAGAGTGGGAGGAAGGAGAAAGGGAGAGAGATAAAGAGAAACACTGACCTGAGAGGGACATATCTGCACATGTTCCTACTGGGGCTGGGGAGCCTATAACCGAGGTACGTGCCCTTGACCAGGAATTGAACCTGTGGCCCTTTTCTCTAACCACTGAGAAAACCGGCCAGGGCTACAGTTGATTTTTGTATGTTGATCTTAAATCTGATGACCTTACCAGACTAGTATATTAATTCTAGTAGTTTTAGTGTAGATTCCATAGCGTTTTCTACATATACAATAATGTTGTTTGTGAATAAAGACAGTTTTACTTTTCTGATCTGGAGTTCTTTTTTAAAATATACTTTATTGGTTTCAGGGAGGAAGAGAGAAGGAGAGAGTGATAGAAACAACAATTATTAGAATCATTGATTGGCTGCCTTCTGCATGCCCCCTATTGGGGATTGAGCCCAACCGGGGCATGTGCCCTTGACTGGAATCGACCCCAGGACCCTTCTAGCCACTGAGCCAAACCAGCTAGAGCTGATCTGGAAGTCTTTATGCTATTTACTTTTGTTGTTTATTTTATTTATTTTTTAATATGTTTTATTGATTTTGTACAGAGAGGAAAGGAGGGGGGGAAGGATAAAGAGTTAGAAACATCGATGAGAGAGAAATATCGATTCAGCTGCCTCCTGCACACTCCCTACTGTGGATGTGCTCGCAAACCAAGGTATATGCCCTTGACTGGAATTGAATCTGGGACCCTTCAGTCTGCAGGCCAACGTTCTATTCACTGGTTCCAAACTGGTTAGGGCAAGAGCCAAATTTTTTAAACTTAAATTTCTTTTTCTAAAAAAAAAAATATATTTTATTGATTTTTACAGAGAGGGAGAGAGAGGGATAGAGAGTTAGAAACATCGATGAGAGAGAATCATCGATCAGCTGCCTCCTGCACGCCCCCTATTGGATGTGACCGCAACCAAGGTACATGCCCTTGACCAGAATAAAACCTGGGACCTTTCAGTCCTCAGGCCTACGCTCTATCCACTGAGTCAAACCGGTTTCAACTCTGGATCTGCTTTTGTTCATCAGTTTATGTTGTTCATTATTTCCCATAGATGAGTGAGGTCATGTGATATTTATCTTTCTCTAACTGGCTTATTTCACTTAGCATAATGCTCTCCAGTTCTATCCATGTTGTTGCGAATGGTAGGAATTCCTTCTTTTTATTTTTTTATTTTTATTATTTTTTAAAAAATATATTTTATTGATTTTGTACAGAGAGGAAGGGAGAGAGACAGAGAGTTAGAAACATCGATGAGAGAGTCATCGTTCAGCCGCCTCTTGCACACCCCCTACTGGGGATATGCCCGCAACCAAGGTACATACCCTTGACCGGAATTGAACCCGGGACCTTTCAGTCCCCAAGCCGACACTCTATCCATTGAGCCAAACCGGTTTCGGCAGGAATTCCTTCTTTTTAAAAAAAAATAAAAATAAAAAATTTATTATGCCCAGCCAGTGTGGTTGAACCTGGACCTATGAACCAGGAAATCATGGTTCCATTCCTGGTCAGGGCACATGCCCAGGTTGTGGGCTTGATCCCCAGTGTGCGGTGTGCAGGAGGCAGTCTTTCTCATTATTGATGTTTCTCTCTCTCTCTCTCTCCCTCTCTCTTTTCCTTCCTTCCTACCTTCCTTCCTCCCTCCCTCCCTCCCTCCCTTCTTCCTTTCTTTCCTCACTCCCTCCCTCTCTCCCTCTCCCTTCCTCTCTGAAATCAATATAAATATATATTTTAAATTTAATTATGAATTTATGAACTTTAATAATTTTGATTTGTTTATAATCTTTGCAATTGTTATTCTTTTTGATGCTTGAATTATCTCACCTTTGGCAGTCATAATCCCTTCTCATTTACTCTTGAATTTCTTCGTACCACTCTAGTAGTTTGTGAGTTTTATTTTGATGGTTGACAGATTCTCTTTTTTAATTATTGATTTCAGAGAGGAAGGGAGAGGGAGAGAGAGATAGAAACATCAACAATAAGAGAGAATCACTGATCAGCTGCTCCTGCACTCCCCCTCTGGAGATCAAGCCTGCAACCCTGTCATGTGCCCTTGATTGGAATCAAACCCGGGATTTTCTAGAGTGCAGGCCAACTATCCACTGAGCCAAACCAACCAGGGTGACAGATTCTTTTATTAACAATAAACACTTCACATTTGTTACAATAGAAACATAAATGCTTTAATGAATAATTAAAAGAAAACTTGGAGCTCATAGGATTTTTTAATATGTGCTAGGTTTGATGTGTATCTTAGAAGAGCTTGCTACAATCATTAGGGTATAACTGTAAAAAAGTAATTTAATGAATAGCTTTCCCAGATAGTAGTTCTCCTGAAAATAAAACAGAAAGTAAAATTTCTACTTATGTCTACATTTATTTATTTACCCAGGAGTATGCCCTGGCAAGAAATTGAATCGTGACTTCTTGATTCCTAGATTGACACTCAACCATTGAGCCACACCAGCCAGGCAGGCTATACCTACATTTAGATATGACTCACAACACATATCAAACTTAATTTTGTGACTTTGATATTACCTCTTATAAGGTACTCATTAAAAATTCAAATCTCATTTTGAGATCATTAATTCGAGGTATGCAGTAAAACAGCCCAGCAATTTTTTGGGTTTTTTTTTTAGCCTAGCAGTTTTGGATAGCTTCCTTGCCTACTAGTATGAATATGCCTTGTATATTGTTTTTTCCTAATTTTACCATTGTATCTTTCAGGTATATTTCTATGAGTAGAACTGTTAAGGGTAAAAGCATATGTAATTTTGCTAGATAGGGCGGAAAAAAGGAATTATGTAATTTTTCCCTTCCACAAAAAGAAAAATATAAAAGTGCCATTTTAACACAATATCTCCAACAGTTTGTTTTTAGGCTTTTGGATTTTTTCCAGTCTGATAGCCGAGAAATAGCGTGTCTCCGTGTAGTTTTAAGTTAGCATATTTTTATGTTCAACAACACATTTTAACACGTTATGATAGCAAGCCTCTATTAACATATAAAGAAATACGCCATTCGCTACCTAAAATGTAATGAGTTGGCTATGACCCTCGAACTGCAGATTTGTAGTAGAAAGGAATAAGACAGAATATCTCATACTTATAAAATGCTTTGTAACCAACAAAGTACCTTTAACCGTCATTATCCGGTTTGACAGTCATGTGTAGAGATTCAAAACAGTCCTCCCCACAGTATGCTACTTTGGCATGTGAATTATTTTGAGCTGAAGGCAATCAAGCTCCTGCAGGCTCACAAGAAATATTTAGTTCTCCCTTAAAGAATTTAAATTAGGGGCCTTGCCCATAATTAGAGTTATCACTAGAAATATTTTTTTATGACCTACCTATAGGGCAGGGCAAACTGTCTTAACGACTGAACTTCTGCTTTTCTTATTGTCCTGCAATGACCTTCTCTATTCTGAAGCCCAAGGTGATCCTCAGCTTAGAATGTCAAATAGAACACCTTTCTGTCTTTGAACCTCTTATGTGGTTGGGGTCTCTGATTCTCTCTGTATGTGGTGTTCCCATGCATACGTATATATTCAATTATTTTCTTATTAATTTATCTCATGTCTATTTAAATATTAGACCTACTGAAAAATATCTTGGAGGGTTCAAGGACATTTCTTCCTCTCCCACACATGTGATAATCTCTGAGAGGGGTCAGATATTATGTTCATTTTATAGAAGAGGAAACTGATATTTTATTTAATTTAAAAATTTTAAAGAATATTTTTATTGATTTCAGAGAGGAGAGAGAGAAATATCAATGATGAGAATCACTGATGGGCTGTCTCCTGCACATCCCTTGCTGGGGATTAAGCCCACAAACCGGGTATGTGCCTTTGACTGGAATTGAACCTGGGACCCTTCAGTCCGCAGGTCAACTTTCTATCCACAAGCCAAACCAACAATGGCAGGAAACTGATATTTTAAAATATTGAAAATTTCCAGCTTAGTACAGCAAATGGCAGAGCTAGGTTTAAATTTCAAACTTCTGATCAGAGTACAAATTCTATGCTTTGTTTTCCTGTTACAGTATTTGCTAAAAGATGTATGACCTATATTACCCAGGAGATGGCAGTGTTCTCTTAATATTCATTGGGAATTCGCTTTCCCATTGGAGATACTTAAAAGGAAGTGAAAATTGTATTTTTTCAGCTAACATTCCTGAGCATAAAGTGTGTTTAGAAGTTAAAGATAAAAAGATTCATGAAGTTGGTGTTTGCTTCCTAGAAGCTCACAGTCTGGGTCCAAGAGATGGGGCAATCAAGCAGAGTTAAAAACAAAAATTTTGTACAAAATGCCAAATAAGCTAGGGACTACAAATTTATTTTTAAAAAAGTAACATATTTTGTTCAACAGCTTTTGTTTTATTTATTTATTTATTTATTTATTTATTTATTTATTTATTTATTTATTTATGTTTTTATTGATTTCAGAGAAGAATGGAGAGGGAGAGAGAGATAAAAACATCCATAATGAGAGAATCATTGATTGGCTGCCTCCTGCACACCCCAGCATGTGCCCTCACCACTGAGCTACACTGACATAATTAACTCCCCCCCTCCCCCCAATTCATAATTAATTTTAGACATCAATTCATAGTCTGGATTATTTTACCTCAATGGCTGTCAACTTGGACCGACTGTAAACTTAGAGTTTTGTATTAGTTCATGTAAAATAGAATTTATTTGGTACTGTCTACATTTAGAGTAGAGAAATGGTGTTACATCGTAGGATGCATGGAAATCCCACATTTTTTCTTACATACATTTCTATTTTTTAGAGTAATAGGACTCTAGCAAAAAGGGAGTTGAGGTGTCATATCTAGTATGTGTTGGTGTTCTGTATTATCATGTTTTCTTTTTTTTCTAGAGAAAGAGATGGTTCATCAATTTCCAGGAGATTGAAAGTTATGAAAAGAAGTTCTGAATAATCAGATTGTTTGGAAGGCAGAGAATGAAAAGAAATTGGATTGAAACTTCTTATTCGGTATTTCTAGTTATAAAGTTTAGTCTGCCTAGTTCTCATATAATCTTTTCTTAAAAACATTTTTTAATCTTTAAATTCCCTAGAATATGTTTTTATTGACTTGGTAAAGAGGAAGGGAAAGAGAGAAACACGAATAAAAGAGAAACATCGTTTGCCTCCCTTCTGTGCCCTGACTTGGAATTGAACCGCCACCTTTTGGTGTATGGAGCTACACTCAAGGGAACTGAGCAACACTGGCTAGAGTCTTTTAAAATAATGGTTGGACTTTGTCCTGTGCACCAAAACATTGCTGGTTCAATTCCTGGTCAAGGGCACATGCCTGCTTTTCAGGCTCCATTCTCAGTATGGGGCATGTAGGAGGCAGGCGATTGATGTTAGGCTCTCAAATCACTGTTTCTCCTTTTCCCTCTTCCTAAAAATCAATAAACTATTCTTTAAAAAATTCATTGAATTTATTAGGATGACATTGGTTAATCAAATTATGTAGGTTTCAGAGAGGAGAGAAACCAAGATGGCGGCATAGGTAAATGCCTAACTGCAGCCTCACACAATTTCAAAAAATACAACTAAAATATAAAGTGGACATCATCCAGAACTACAGGAAAGTTGACTGACTGGAAATTCTACAACTAGAAGGAAAGAGAAAACCAGAAGGAAAATCAGAGGAGCTGTAAAAGCCTAAGGTACGGAGACACAGTGCACACGTGGGGAGAGGATTGAGCTGGAGAGGAGGGGCGGCCGAGTTCCTGGTTGGCATTCCCCAGCGGGAAGGAGATAAAAGCTCCAGACTGCATTGAACCCCAGTTCTGGGTGAGACTCTGGGACCCAGGCTCATACAGAGGGATTCTAAGCTGTAAGGTGGAAACTCAGGGGAGCCATGAAAAACAGAGCCCCGGAGTCGTGCACATTGCATGCAGAGGACAGACTGTTGACTGTGCCACTGGATTGCCCTAGTGGGAAGGAGACAAAAGCTCCAAACTGTGCTGAGCTCCAGTTCCGACTGCACTGAACCCCAGTTCTAGACCAGACCCTGGGGACCCAAGCTCATACAGAGGGAATCTGGGCTGTAAGGTGGAAACTCAGGGGAGCGGCGAAAAACAGAGCCCCAGAGTCGCGCATGTTGAGCGTAGAGGATGGACTGTTGACTGTGCCACTGGATTGCCCTAGCAGGAAGGAGACAAAAGCCCCAGACTGCACTGAACCCCACTTCCAACTGCACTGAACCCCAGTTACAGGCTCATTGGGGGAGAGACCAGACTGTCTGGTAGTGGGAGAAACTCAAGGACACCTTTCTCTCAGAGGTGCTTGCAGCCAGTACCAAAGCAGCGAGTACCAAAGCAGTGAGTACCAAAGGACACTGAGGAACACAGACTCAGGAACCACATAGGGCTCCACCCTGAAACTCCGCTCCATCCAAGCTGAGCACAGAGGCTTTTGAATAAGGCTGTCTCTCAGCATAGACACAACTGATCTTCACAGCCATTGGCCTGGGGGTCAGTTCCTCCCAGTGATACCAACAACAATTAAGACTTAACTACCAAAGGCTGTACACACAGTCCACAAAGGGGTGTACCAAGAGTGTCTACCTCAGATAACTGGGAGGCTGACCCCCTGAACCATATAGGACACTTTAACACATAAAGCCACCCTACCAACTCAGGGAAGCAGCGAAAATGCCGAGACAAGGAAACAGATCACAAACGAAAGAAATGGAAGACAAAAAGCAACTGGATATAGAGTTCAAAACCATGCTTATAAGGTTTTTCAAGAATTTCCTAGAAAAGGCAGATAAAATAAACGAGACCTATGAAGATATGAAAAGGGATCAACTAGAAATAATAAAAGATCAACAAGAAATAAAGAATACATTCTCTGAAATAAAAAAATATTATACAGAGTCCTAAAAACAGAATGGAAGATTGCAAGAATCAAGTCAAAGATATGGAACACAAAGAGCCAGAGGATACTCCTCCACAGAAGCAAGAAGATAAGAGAATCCATAAAGTTGAAGATAGTGTAAGAAACCTCTGGGACAACTTCAAGCGAACCAACATCAGAATTATGGGATCCTAGAAGATGAGAGCAAGATACCAAAAACATATTGAAAGAAATAGTGAAAGAAAACTTCCCCCACCTGGTGAAAGAAATAGATTTACAAGTCCAGGAAGCGCACAGAACCCCAAACAAAAGGAACCCAAAGAGGACCATACCAAGACACATCATAATTAAAATTCCAAGAGCAAAAGACTAAAAGAGAATATTAAAAGCTGCAAGAGAAAAGCAGGTAGTTACCTATAAAGGAGCACCCATACGATTGTCAGCTGACTTCGCAACAGAAACCATCCACGCCAGATGGGAATGGCAAGAAATATTCAAGAGAATGAATAGCAAGAACCTAAAGCCAAAAATACTCTACCCAGCAAAGCTATCACTCAGAATCGAAGGCCAGATAAAGAGCTTCACAAATAAAAAAAAAGCTAAAGGAGTTCATCACTACCAAACCAAAATTATATGAATTGCTGAAGGGAGTTCTTTAGGAAGAGGAAGAAAATAAAGATAAAAAATTATGAATAACAAATATGTAACTATCAACAAGTGAATCTAAAAACCAAGGAAATTAAAAAACCTGATGAACACTATTAACTGTTGAATATAATAGAATCAGAGGTATGGAAGGGGGAGTGGAGTGATGATTCTCAGGGAAAAGAGGAGTGGGGGGGGTGAGGGAAGAGACTGAACATAAACTGTGTACCTATGGATGAGGACAATGGGGGGATGGGGAAAGGGCAGAGGGTGGGATGGGAACCTGGTGGAGGGGGGAAAAATGAGGAACTTTTGTAATCTGAATAATAAAGAGTTATTTAAAAAATTATATAGGTTTCAGGTGTACGATTATGTAACACATCATCTGTATGTTATATTGTGTAGTCACCACTCCAATTCAAGTCTTCTTCCATCACCATTTATTCCTCTTTACCTGCTCCACCTCCCCTCTCCCTTCTCCTCTAGTAACCACCATACGCTGTGTGTCTATGAGTTTTTTTCTTTCTTTGCCTAATCCCTTCACCTTTTCCACTCCCCAAGACCCATCCCCTCTGACTCATATAACCTTTTGAATGTAACTAAGATACCAGTTTTTGGAAATGTTCACTTCAGATCACCAAATCTGGGTTATACAATACCCAGAGGGTACATGCTGGGGTCAGTAGAGGAATTAATCATAATGGAGCTAACAACTATTGAGTGTTTATCAAGTGCCAGGTACATTTTTTTGTTTATTTATTTAATCTTTTGTTAATTCTCACCCAATAATATTTTTCCATTGATTTTTAGAGAATGGAAGGGAGGGGGGAGAGAGACATTGATTGGTGCATCCTGTACAAGGCCCCAGGGATGGAGCCTGAAACCCAGGTATGTGCCCTTGACCAGAATGGAACCTGGGACCCTTCAGTCCACAGGCCAAAGCTCTATCCACTGAACTGGTCATTTGCCTAGGGCTCATATTTAAATTTTTGAGGAAACTCCATACTGTTTTCCATAATGGCTGAACCAGTCTGCATTCCCACCAGCAGTGTAGTAGGGTTCCCTTTTCTCCACATCCTCCACATTCAGCACTTGTCATTTGTTGATTTGTTGATGGTAGCCATTCTGACAGGTGTGATGTGATACCCATTGTTGTTTAATTTGCATCTCTCTGATGATCAGTGATGTTGAGCATTTTTCATATGTTTCTTGGCCACCTGAATGTCCTCTTTGGAGAAGTGTCTATTTAGGGCCTTTGCCCACTTTTTAATGGGATTGTTTGTCTTTCTTCTGTTAAGTTGTATGAATACCTTATATATTTTGGATATTAACCCTTTATCAGATGTATCATTGCCAAATATGTTCTCCCATACAGTGGGCTTCCTTTTTGTTTTGTTGATAGTTTGTTTTGCTGTGCAGAAGCTATTTATTTTTATGTAGTCCCGTTTGTTTATTTTCTCCTTCTTTTCCTTTGCCCTCGACAGTGGTCGGCAAACTCATTAGTCAGCAAAGCCAAATATCAATAGTATGATTGAAATTTTTTTGAGAGCCAAATTTTTTAAACTTAAACTTCTTCTAACGTCACTTCTTCAAAATAGACTCGCCCAGGCCGTGGTATTTTGTGGAAGAGCCACACTCAAGGAGCCAAAGAGCCGCATGTGGCGCATGAGCCGCAGTTTGCCGACCACGGCCCCAGGAGATGTATCCACAAACATATTGCTATGAGAAATGTCTGAGATTTTGCTGACTATGGTATCTTCTAGGATTTTTTATGGTTTCATGACTTACATTTAAGTCTTTTTCCATTTTGAGTTTATTCTTATATATGGTATAAGTTGGTGGTCTAGTTTCATTTTTTTTTTTTTCATGTATCTATCCATTTTCCCCAACACCATTTATTGAAGAGCCTGACTTCATTGTATGTTTTTGTGTCCTTTGTCAAATATTAATTGAGTGTAATGGCTTGGGTTGATTTCTGGGGTCTCTGTTTTGTTCCATTAATCTATATGCCAGGGTGCATTTCTGAGCCTTTCTGTAATTTTATTTATTTTTTTATTACTTTAAAATATATTTTATTGATTTTTTACAGAGAGGAAGGGAAAGGGATAGAGAGTTAGAAACATCGATGAGAGAGAAGCATTGATCAGCTGCCTCCTGCACACCCCCTGTTGGAGATGTGCCCTCAACCAAGGTACATGCCCTTGACTGGAATCGAACCTGGGACCCTTCAGTCCCCAGGCCAACACTATCCACTGAACCAAATTGGTTAGGACAGCCTTTCTGTAATTTTAGAGGAGAATTATCTTTTTCTTTGTTTTTCTCCTATTAGGTTTTACCTTTTTTTTTCTTTTCTAAGTTATATATCATTTATTTTTCTGGTCTCCAGCATCTAAAATGTTGGGATCTGTTATCTGTTTTTTTTGTTTATGTCCTTTTTATACTTCTAAAGTTTATGACTTTTTTATACCCTTTATAATAATTTTAGTGGGATTTGGGAGGCTTTAGAGAAAATTACATATATTCAATTAAAATCTCCTATTCACTCTTCATCTCCTTCCAATCTGTCCCCATTGTCCCACTAAAACAGGTCATAATCATCAGGTATGTTTTCCTCTAGCTTTACTCAGATATAATTGACATATAACATGTGTAAATTTAAAGTGTTGCAATATAATGATTTGGTACATGTACACACTGTGAAATGTTTACCATATGGAGTTAACACATCCTCCACCTCACGTATTTATTTTGTTATTGTTTTTGTTATGGTGAGCTCATTAAAGTTCTACTGTCCTAGAACATTTCAAATATACAATGCAATATTGTTAACTGTAATCATCATGCCATACATTAGATTCCTGGAACTTACTCATAACTGGAAGTTTATACCTTTTGATCAATATTTCCCCATTTCCCCCACCTCTCAGCCCTTTTGCAACCATCATTCTACTCTGAATTTGATGTTTTTAGATTCCACATATAAATGAGATCATTCAGTATTTAGCTTTCTCTGTTTAACTTATTTCATTTAGCAAAATGCCCCCCAAGTTCTGCCAAGTTATCGCAGGGTTTACCTTAATTTTTTTATGTCTGAACTAGAGGCCCAGTGCATGAAAATTCATGCACAGGAGGGGAGGTGTCCCTCAGCCTTGCCTGCTCCCTTTCACAGTCCGGGAGCCCTCAGGGGCGAGAGGTGACCCGGAGATCAGGGGAAGGTGACGCTCCATCACATCTCTGCTGCTGCCACTGCCAGCAGTGCAAACCTTGACTGGCCCTGGTTACCTGAGCCTCTGGTGACCCTCAGAGGGTCAGTTATCATCAGAGGCTTGCCTGTGCCTCAGGCTGGCTCTGGGTGGCTGGGGTGAGGGGTGGGCTGAATGGACTGGGGGACTCTGGAGGCAGGCGCACAGGGCAGGCCCAGCCTTGCCGTGCACCTGTCACCCTGGTGGGGCTGAGGGGAGGGGCACAGCCATTTTGTGGCTTTGGGCACCGCCATCTTTGAGGTCAAGGCAGTCCATTAGCATAGTCCCTCTTTATTGGGTGTGGGTGCTGCCATCTTTGCAATGGCATGAGGGTCATCAATGAGCATATTCCTTTTTTATAGATAGGATAATATATCATTATCTATACTAATAAAAGGGTAATATATTGCTGAAACCGGTTTGGCTCAGTAGATAGAGCATCGGCCTGCAGACTGAAAGGTCCCAGGTTCGATTCAGGTCAAGGGCATGTACCTTGGTTGCGGGCACATCTCCAGTGGGGATTGTGCAATAGGCAGCAAATTGATGTTTCTCTCTCATTGATGTTTCTAACTCTATCCCTCTCTCTAACTCTCTGTAAAAAAGTCAATAATATATATATATATATATATATATATATATATATATATATATATTTTTTTTTTTTTTTTTTTAAAGGTTAATATGCTAATTAGGGCAGATGTCTTTTGGATGTCCATCTGGACAAAGCCATATTGGTTGTGAGGCCCAAGGCTTGGGCAGCTGTGGGCTCAGGCAGCTCAGCAGCTGCGAGGCCCAGTAACAGCAGCAGCGGGGTGCTGGAGGCAGTGCCTTCCCCTGATCAACCTGGTTGCCTCCAGCAGAGGGAGGCCAGCCTACAGCTTAGGCCTGCTGTCTGGAATGGGCCTAAGCCATCAGTAGGACATCCTCTGAGGGCTCCCAAACTGTGAGAGGGGGCAGGCCAGGCTGAGGAACCCCCATCCAGTGCATGAATTTTTGTGCACTGGGCCTCTTGTTCTATATAATAAAAGCCTAATATGCAAATTAACTGAATGATGGAACAACCTGTGGAACAACCGGTTGCTATGATGTGCACTGACCACCAGAGGGCAGACGCTTAATTAAGTAGCTGCCCCTAGCCTGCAGGCCCCAAGCCAGCCAAGTCAGGTGCCAGTGGGGGTCCCCCAATCACCCCGCCAGTTGCCCCACAGAAAGAGGTGACCAGTGGTGGTGGTGGTGGGGTAAGACTGACAAGTAGGCAGTGCCAGGCCAGCCAAGGCTGGTGCCAGCAGGGGCCCTCAGGTTACCCCACTGGTCATCCCTGGCCCTGATTGCTGGCCAGGCCTAGAGATCCTACTCATGCACGAATTTTGTGCACCAGGCCTCCAGTGTGTGTGTGTGTATCTCACATTTTCTTTTTTAATATATTTTTATTGATTTTTTACATAGAGGAAGAGAGAGGGATAGAGAGTTAGAAACATCGATGAGAGAGAATCATTGATCAGCTGCCTCCTGCACACCCCCCCACTGGGGATGTTCCTGCGACCAAGGTACATGCCCTTGATGGGAATCGAACCTGGGACCCTTCCTGAGCCAAACCGGTTTCGGCTGTATATCTCACATTTTCTTGACCTATTTATCCATTGATGATGGGCACTTAGGTTGTTTCCATGTCTTAGTTATTGTAGATCATACTGCAATGAACATGGAAGTACAGATACACTTAAGATAGTGATTCCATCTCCTTAGGATATATACCCAGAGTGGGATTGCTGAAACTGATGAAGTTCTATTTTTAATTTTTAGAGGAAGCTCCATACTGTTTTTATTTTTATTTATTTTGTGGGTGTGAATGTGTGTGTTTGTGGTGTGTAGGTCCAGACTGTGTGTGTGTGTGTGTGTGTGTGTGTGTGTGTGTTTTAATGTATTGATTTTTACAGAGAGGGATAGAGAGTTGAAAACATTGATGAGAGAGAAACATTGATCAACTGCCTCCTACACACCCGCTATTGGGGATGTGCCCACAATCAAGGCATATGCTCTTGACCAGAATCGAACCTGGGACCTTTTAGTCCACAGGCCAACGCTCTATCCACTAAGCCAAACTGGTTAGGGCAGGTCCAGACTATTTTTAATTCTATATTCCCACCAATAGTGCTTCAGGACTCCTTTTCTTCACATGTGTGCCAGCATTTATTATCTCTTGTTTTTGTTTTTGAAAATAAGTCATTATTACAGGTGCTGGGGATCAAACCTGCGACCCAGGTACATGCCCTTGACTGGGACTCGAATCTGCGATGCATTGTTGTTGTGGGATGATGCTCTGGCCCCTGAGAACACTAGTTTGGGCACAAAGGGAAGGTTTCTGACAGAAATTAAAGGTGCTGCTCCAGTGAGCACATGAGTGATAGGACAGAGAAACAGCCTTCCTGCTCATATGGAGAAAATTGTGGTCTGGATGGAAGACCAAAGCAGCCACTGCACTCTTAGGCCAAAGCCTACTCCTGAGCAAGGCCCTCACTTTCTTCAATACCATGAGGCTGAGAGGTGGAAGCTGCAGGAAGAAAGTTTGAAGATAGAAGTTGGTTTATGAGACTTAAGGAAAGTCTGTATATAACAGTGCCAGGCGCAGCTCTGGCTGATGTGGCTCAATTGGTTGAGTGTCCCATGCACTGAGAAGAGAAGTCTCTAATTTGATCCCAGGTCAGGGCGATGCCTAGGCTGCGGTCTCCATTCCTAATAGGGGGCGGGGCATACAGGAGGCAGCCAATCAATGATGTTCCTCTCTCATTGATGCTTCTCTCCCTCTTCCTTCCTCTCTCTCTACATTCTATAAACACACACACACACACACACACACACACACACACACACACACACTATTTTAAAAGTACAAGGTGCAGCAGCAAGTGCTCATGTAGAAGCTGCAGCAAGTTCTCCAGAAGATCTAGCTGAGATAATTAATAAAGGTATCTGTACTAAACCGGATTTTCAATGGAGACTAAACAGCCTTGTAATAGAAGAAGATGTCATTTAGGACTTTCATAGCTACTAATGCTGGTTTCAAAGCTCCAAAGGGCAGGCTGCCTCTCTTATTAGGAGCTAATGTAGCAGGTGATTTTAAATTGACGCCAAAGATCATTTACCATTCCCCAAATCCTAGAGCTCGTAAGTAGATTTACGCTAAGTCTATTCTGCCTGTTCCTTGTCATGGAACAATCAAGTCTAGATGACAGTATATCTGTTTACAATATGATTTATTAAATATTTTAAGCCTACTTTTGAGAGCTACTGCTCAGAAAAAAGATTCCTTTCACAATATTACTGTTTGTTGACAATGCACCTGGACACCCAAGAGCTCTGAGGAGATGCACAGGAGATTAATGTTGTAATCATGGAACACAACCTTCATTCTGTCAGCCCATGAGTCAAGGAGTAACTCTGGTTTTCAAGTCTTGTTATTTAAGAAACGAATTTCAGGTCTGGCTACTGTGGCTCAGTTGGTTAAGCATCATCCCGAGCACCAAAAGGATGCCAGTTTGATTTTGTCAGGGCACATGCCCAGGTTGCGGTTTTGGTCCGGGTCCGGGGGTGGGTACGGGAGGCAACCGATCAATGTTTCTCTTTCCCTCCCTCCTATCTTCTCTCTCCCTCCCTACCTTCTCTCTGTCTCTCCCTTCTTCTCTCTCTCTTTCTTTCCCTCCCTCCCTCCTCTCTCTCTTCCTTCCTCTCAAAACAAAACACATCAATTAAAGAAACACATTTCATAAGTCTGTAGCTGCCATTGTTAGTGATTCCTCTGAGGGATCTGGGCAACCTAAACTGAAAACCTTCTGGAAAGGACTCACCGTTTTGTATGCCATTAAGAACATTGAGATTTATGGGAAAAGTCAAAATACCAACATTAACAGGAGTTCGGAAGAAGTTGATTCCAACACTCATGATGACTTTGAGGGGTTCAGGACGTCAGTGGAGGAAGTAACTGCAGGAATGGTGGGAAAAGAAAGAGCCAGAAAATCAGTAGAGCCAGAAGATATGACTGAATTGCTGCAATCTCATGATAAAACAAATGAGGAGTTACTTCTTACGGATGAGCAAAGAGAGTGGTATTTGAGATGGAATCTACTTCTGGTGAAGATGCTGGGAAGATTTAAATGACAACAAAGGATTTATAATATTATATAATCATAGTTGATAATGCATTGGCAGGGTTTGAGAGGATTGACTCTAATTTTGAAAGAACATCTGTTGTTGCCGAAACCAGTTTGGCTCAGTGGTAGAGCATCGGGCTGCAGACCGAAAGGTCCCAGGTTCGATTCTGGTCAGGGGCATGTACGTTAGTTGCGGGCACCTTTGGGATCAGGAGCCTGAGCTGCAACTGCATCTCAGTGTGCAAGAGGCAGCTGGTCGACGTTTCTCTCTCATCGATGTTTCTAGCTCTCTATCTCTCTCCCTTCCTCTCTATAAAAAATCAATAAAATATATTTTAAAAAAGAACTTCTGATGTTAATATGTTATCAAACAGCATCACATGCTATAGAGAAATCATTTGTGAAAGGAAATCAGTCCATGTGGTGAACTTCATTGTTGCTTTATTTTAAGAAATTGGCCAGATACGTCGGGAGCCGCGGGCTTCTGTGCAGAGATGGCCAAGTCCCAGAACCACAACCACATACAACCAGTCCGGAAAATGGCACAGAAATGACATCAAGAATCCCTGATCACAAAGATATGAATCCCTTAAGGGGGTAGACCCCAAGTTCCTAAGGAAGATGTGCTTTGCCAAGAAGCACAAGAAAGGCCTGAAGAAGATGCAGGCCAACAACGCCAAAGCCATGAGCGAGTGTGCCGAGGCCTTCAAGGCCCTCACCAAGCCAAGGAGGTCAGGCCCAATATCTCTAAGGGCAGCAGCAGCTAGCTCAGTCGACTTGCCTACATCACTCACTCCAAGCTTGGGAAACGTGCTTGTGCCGCATCTCCAAAGGGCTCAGGCTCTGCCGGCCAAAGGCCAAGGCCAAGGCCAAGCCCCAGGCTGTGGATGCAGTTGCAGCTCAGGCTCCTGATCCCCACGAAGACTCCACAGCAGAGGCCTCGGTCTGCCGACGTGATGTGAGCACGGAAGGACTGTTGGGACCTCTGGGTTGCTGTCTGCATGGAGCTGGTGTTCTCCTTTGCTATTTGTACAAATAAACCTGCGGCAGGATCTGTCAAAAAATAAAAACAAGAAATTGGCACGGCCACCCTAGCCGTTAGCAGCCACCACCCTGGTCATGTCAGCAGCCATCAACACTGAGGCAAGACCCTTCACCAGCCAAAGGTTATGACTGGCTGAGGGCTCAGATGAAGCTTAGCATTTTTTAGCAATAAAGTATTTTCTCAAGGTATGAACAGTATGTATTTTTTAAGACATAATGCTATGCACACTTAATAAATGAGGATATAGTGAAAACATAACTTTTATATGCACTAGGAAACCAAAAAATATGTGTGACTTGCTTTATTGCAATACTCACTTTATTGTGGTGGTCTAGAACCGAAGGAACCTGCAGTATCTCCTAGATATGTCTGTCCTGATGAAGGCGGGGAAATACCTGCTTTAACATACTTTAGCCTGAGTAAAGATTTAAAGGAATGTTTTAATGGATTTTTTTTAAAAACATGCTTTTATTGATTTTTAGAGAGACAGTGGAAGGGAGAGAGAGAGAGAAACATCAATGAGAGAGAAATATCATCACCGACCCGCTGCCTCCTGCACCTCCCCAGCTCGGGACAGAGCCCGCAGCCCACAACCCCGGGCGTGGGCCCTGACTGGGAATCGGACCAGCGACCTCTTGCTTATGTGTCGATCGAAGCTCAACTGCTGAGCTACACCAGTAGGCAAGACTTTAATTTTGAAGTTTGTTAAAGGTCAGAGGCATGAAATATAAAAGGCATCTTTTACATTAACTGCTATTCTTTGGGGGAAGGGTTCCCTCTTTGATATTTATGGTTCTGTTTTCTGCTGTTACTAACTCAATCCCTCACTACCACCACGAAAAGGAGAGCCCTGCTGTCTGGTAGGAAGCTGTCCCGAGTTCCTGCCCCGATGCCAGACAATCCAGTTTCTCCCCAAGCGCCTCCATCCCCCAACACTTCCAAGGGGGCATTGGAGCTCAGAGGGAGCGAGTCGAAGTTCATACTGGGGCCTTTTAAGAGGGACCTGGGTCTCCTGCAGCCTCAGTGTCTTTGTGAAGGAAGAAAGATCGGGTTTGCCAGCATTGCCAGCAAGTCACTCACTGGATGCCAGGAGAGCGGCCTGGAATTCCCTTGCAGCTCTCGGACGTGACCAACCCTGCTGCAGTCCTTGATCTCGGACTTGTAATTCCCACAAGTGTGAGGACAATAGGTTTCTGTCACTTAAGCTACTCTGTTTATGGTACTTTTGCTACAACAGCCCTAGTAAATATATAAAGACTTTGTATCGCCGAAGCCAGTTTGGGTCAGTGGTAGAGCATCGGTCTGCAGACTGAAAGGTCCCGGGTTTGATTCCGGTCAAGGGCATATACCTTGGTTGTGGGCACATCCCGGTAGGGGGTGTGCAAGAGGCAGCTGGTCGATGATTCTCTCTCATCGATGTTTCTAGCTTTCTATCTCTCTCCCTTCCTCTCTGTAAAAAATCAATAAAATATATTAAAAAAACAACAACTTTGTATCGCTTTCCCTGTCAAACACTTTCCAGTTGCCAATCACACTTCCTGTATGGAAGACAGCTGAATGAAGAAATGGCAAAGTGCAAGACTCCCTCCCTGTGATAGTGGCGGAAAGAGAATATTGGGGACCAGTTGTAATTGTAAGAAATATTAATCATGCTCTGTTAACCGTGATTGTTTTGTTCTGATTAAAAAAAGCACATTCTAACATGGCTGGGAGTTGCCTGTGGGACCTAGGAGCTCACCTGGAAATGCAGCCCGTCCTCCCCATCAGGAAGTTGCCATTTATCATGGAAACATTAACCTGTTGCAAAAACCAGAGCTGCCAGCCCTTGGAAGACCAGCCCTTGATAGCCCTTTGCATATCACTAAGCCCTTTAAAGATCCCCAGGCCTTTGTATGTCACCAGCCCAGTGGTCGGCAAACTCATTAGCAACAGAGCCAAATATCAACAGTACAACGATTGAAGTTTCTTTTGAGAGCCAAATTTTTAAAACTTAAAACTATATAGGTTACATTGTTATTAATTAGGGTACTCCTAAGCTGGCCTTTGCTGAAAACTCAAGGGGCCTGAAGAGCTGTACCAGCCTTTTGGGGACCTCCAGCCTTTGCATACCCACAGGCCTTTGCAAATCCCAAGACCTGTCAACAGCCCATTTGGCATGCATTTTGCCTACTTCCCCGTGTAATCTTTGTCCTTCTCCCCAAAATAAGCAGCTGGCTTATAGAGGGTAGAGAACAGATTTTTGTGGCTGACCAGCTGCCGGCAGTATTGGAATAAATGCTCATATATGATTCAATCCTCTCTGTTTTAATTGGTTCAAGTAGTGACAGGCATCACGGATCTGGTGACTGTCCCTTACACCTGGACCAGCGTTACCTGGGAGATCCAGGAGTTGGCATCAGGAGGATACCAGAGGTGCCTGCCACGCCCCTGAATCCTTCACAGTGCATGCTGGGCCTTAGAGTTCTGGCCCGCGGAGCCTGGGCCAGAAGCTTCAAAACTTCCTTTCCCCGCCCATAGTCCCACAGACTGCCAAGCCAAGCAGCCAATAGGTGGCCTGACAGGCGATTTCTTGCATCCCATAGGCGTAGAGTTTTGCAGCCGCCCTGGTCAAGTTGCCAATTGCTCCAGCCTCCAGTCAGCTTTGCACATTTCCCTTGCAGGCGGGGAGCCGGGAGCTTGGGAGCTGAGGGTCTGAGACCATGGGACTTGGATCCGAGTAGCATTTAGGAGATGCTGTGCAACCGAGTGAGTGTGCCCCGGTGGCCGGCGGCGGCGGAGTGGGGTGGTGAGCAATTTGTTACTCCTTCCGTGAGCTCCAGTCGGGGAGGGTGGGGGGCCCTGCTGCTTCCCACCCGGGAATTGGACCGGTCACCTCTTTCCCATGGCGAGGTGGCCTTCCTTAGTCCTGGGCCTGAGATGACACCCCCTCCCTTACCCCCCATCTTCCACCTAGGTCAGTGGTCGGCAAACTCATTAGTCAACTGAGCCAAATATCAACGGTACAAAGATTGAAATTTCTTTTGAGAGCCAAATTTTTTAAACTCAAATTATATAGGTAGGTACATTGTTATTAACTTCATTAGGGCACTCCTACGCTCGCCTTTGCTAAAAACTCAAGGGGCCAAAGAGCCGCATATGGCTCGCGAGCCGCAGTTTGCCGACCACTGACCTAGGTTACCAGGTTCTGAGAAAGTCGCCCTGTCGCCGCCGGGTGCCTAGGAGGCCGTTGGCTGACTGCCAGGGTTGTGTGATGGAATTATGCCAACACCTCCGCCTCCCGCTGAGCAACATTTTAAACTGACCCTTTCCAGGTGCCCCTTGTCATTCCCCAGCCAGGGCCACTGTCAGCGGTTCTGCTCCATCCAGACTCCGTGGCCGCCTCTGGGGTGCCCGAAGCCAAACCTTGACGCGGGCCTTTCAGAGGTTTCCGTGGAGTAGGCGGCACAGCTTGTGGTTAAGAGCAGTTAAATCCAGGCCCCAGGATGGCTGAGTTAATGTCTCTTTGCCTCCGTTTCCTCATCCGCACCTGGGTAGCCTTGAGGCTGAGGTGAGAATTAATGAGATGCCTCACCTGGGCGTGGACTAGGTAGGACTTGGTAAATGGGAGCAGCTCCCTCCCTTCTTGCACTCTCAAAAGAAGAGGCACCGCTAAGGAGGGCAGGGGGCCTGGGTCTGGAGTGTGGTGGGTGTGAGGGGGTATTGGGGGAGGGAAGGCGATGAGCTCCCTTCTCTGTCATGGGACGTTGGGTGCTCTGGGTTTGCACACGGTTTGACACGGGCTGAAGACATTTTTGCTCCTCTTCCCATGAGCCTCATTCTTGGTACACCGATGCTTCCTTTCTTAGGGTCACTTTTGTCCTAACTTAGGCTGACCTTTTTAAAGCTGAGCTCTGCCAAAAACTAACTTTCCTGTATAAGATCCTTAAAAGTCTCACTAAGTCCCTTGAAGGTCTCATGAAGACCCTTAAGTAATCCTGTAACTGTGGTTTTGAACTCTGTATCCAGTAGTTTGCTTTCTTCCATCTTTCAGTTGTGACATGTTTCTTTGCCTCTACATTTTGGCTGTTTCCCTGTGTTTGTTTCTGTGTATTCAGTAGAGCTGTCATGTCTCCTGGCTTTGGTAGAGTGATCTTGTGTAGTAGGTGTCCTGTAGGGCACAGTGGCTCAGCCTTCCCAGTCACCTGAGCTGGGCACTCTAGGTGGGCCCCTACGTGGGCTATATGCACAGTGTTGTTGTAGTTGAGAGTTGATTGCTATTGGCATCACTAGGAGGAATTGACCTCCAGGCCAATTGGCTATGAGGACCACCTGCAAGTACCGTGGGAGAGCTGCTGTGCAGGAGACACCCTTATGAAGCAGGACTTGCTTCAGTGGGGCTTTGGTGCTCACTGAGTCTGCCCCTTGAGTGTGTCACTTGTGGATGTGTCGGATTGTAACCTGATATGGTCTGAAGTTGTCCACTGGGTGCAACTCTTGGGCCTTTAATTGATAGGTTTGGGGCAGCTGCAGCTTGTTTGAAAGATTTTAGCAATGTCAGAAGCCTGAGCCAGGACAGGCCTTTCATATGGAAAATCTGCTGCAAACAGATTGGATGGGGCTGCAAATGGGATGGCCTGGGTCTCAGGCAATCACCAGGCAGAGTAAACAGTGTGCTCCAGGTTGATGGGGACTCAGATGTGGTTGCCAGTCAGGCCTGGGACAGGGGAGGTCTGGACATAGGAACAATGACCCCTTCCAGCACCTCTATCTGGTAGAAAGTCAGACAATCCAGTTCCTCCCCATATGTATCTGTGTCCCCCAAAGCCTCCCAGCACTGGAGCTCAGATTAAGCAAGTCTGAATAAGTTGATGCCAAGGCCCTTTAAGATAAGGTGACCAGTCATCCCGCTTTTGGTGGGACAGCCCTGATTTTTAACAATTTGTCCCGCACAAAGCAGGACGTCTGGTCACCTTACTAAGAGGGATACCTGGGTTTCCACTCCAGCAGCCTTCGTGTCTCTCAGCCATAATTCCCACTGGTCTTCACAACCCGAAGTTATGGGGACTTCCCTTCCCAGCTCTGGGACCCTGGGTGGGGTGTCATGTGGGGCTGGGACCCTTTGCTGCTCAGGGTGACCTCTGAAGCCCTCGTGGGTGCCAGCCCAGCCCGGTGGGCACCTCCACCCCTCTCACTAGTCTCACCATACTTTCTTCTTTACTTCTCTGGTTGTAGGACTTCCATTCAGCTTTCAGGCAGTTCTGAATGACGGTTGTCCTGTATTTTAGTTGTAATTTTGATGGTTGTGGGAGGCGGTGAGTGCCAGCATTTACGTACGCCGCCATCTTGGTTTCCCTCCTAAGCTGCTGGTTTTTAAGAAATGAAGAGAAAACTGGTTTTGTATTCTCTCCTACCCAAAAATTCCACAGAAGTTTTCTTAAAAAGAAGGCATTGCTTCTCCGCTCCCCTCATGCTCCATTATCCACGTCTGGGGCATTTCAGCTCAAGGAGAGAAAAGGTTGTGGGGGCCTCTTGGAGAAAAAGTTTCTGCTCCCTACTTTCTTACCAACTCCCTTGGAATGCAGAACGCCTTCCGTTCACTGGCCTCTTGAAGAGGCAGTTGGATTCTGTGTTATTTGGCGTGAGGCCAGGGGTCATTGTTCCTATACCCAGACCTCCCCTGTCCCAGGCCTGACTGGCAACCATATCTGAATCCCCATCAACCTGGAGCACACTGTTTACTCTGCCTGGTGATTCCCTGAGACCCAGCCCCTTCGTGTGTAGCTCAGGGTGGCTGTGTCTAAGCCCTTGCTCACCCGCAGGTAGGAAGAAGAGTCAGAGCAGGGCCGGGCTTGTGAAGGTGGACAGGGGTCCTGTGGCCGCCATGGTCTCTCCCTGATCTGGGAAGGCAGCTGACCACGGCTTGTCACTTTAAGCCCAGAGAAGGCCATTTGCATGGAGGACTGTTGACACCAGAATTGGTTTGGAAGGTGGACGTATGGGGACAGGTGCTGTGGGTGGGTAGAGGGAAGGCATTGAAGACAGGCCTTTCTTTTTGCAAAAATGAGGCTAGCAGGTTGGCATTTGGAATTCTGCCTCTCTGGGGAATAGCTATGAGAGGGAGGGGCCCTGACGCAGGCACTTGGTGCCTTGTGGAGTTTGGGGGATGGGCGCTGTGGCCTGGCAGTCTCTCCCTGGAGAAGGTTCCAGTTCCCAGTCCTGAGCCCCTGTGCCTCTTGTTTTTGCTTTTCCCCAGACAGAGCCACCATGGGGACAGCCCCAGGGCCTGTTCACCTGCTGGAGCTGTGTGACCAGAAGCTTATGGAGTTTGTGTGCAAAGTGGACCCCCACTTTGTGTGGCTCGAGGAGATCCAGGAGGAGGCCAGGCGTATGTTCACCAGGTGAGGGCGGGGACAGGGGCAGGCTGGCGGAGGCACCGGGGCTGCCGGCTGCTCCAGCTTTGGGGAGACAGCGGCCCATTTCCTGATGGACAGGGATCTCTCCCGAGTGCCCAGGGTGCTGGGCCTGAGCTAGGCTAATGGGAAGAGGAAGGAGAGGTGCTGGGCTGGGCCTCGGAGGATGGGGCTGCACGTGCTTCCCTGGCCACCTTGCTCCCCTGCTGCGTCTCGGAGGACTCCCTTGCTGCGAGTCACCCAAACGTGACCTGTCACTGCCAGGAAATGGGTGGGGGCTGGGCTGGGAAAGGGGGGTGTCAGTGGTTCCAGGCAGCCACAGGTATCACCCTTGTTGTACCAGAGGATTCATCAAGGAGCCGGAGCTGATGCCCAAAACGCCCTCTCAGAAGAACCGAGGGAAGAGAAGGATTGCTAACATTCAGGATGCCGGCAGAAACCCCATCCGGAAAAGGAAAAGGTAAGAGGGGCCGGGGGCTGCCACTAGCCAGGGAGGGTCAGCCGGGCAGACGGTGTCTGGAGGCTGGGTGCCCAGCGAGAGAGAGTGGTTCCCAGGAGTGAATTGGGAGCAGAGGCCTGCAGGAGTGGTGGTGGGTGGCACGTGGGGGTGAATTATTACAGGGAAACAAGGCATGACCCAAGACCTGGGAGTCCAGGGTGTGTATGTCTGTGTGTGGGGGTCAGGGTGGTTTGATCTGGACCTCGGAGGATGGGAAGGGTTTCCAGAGATGGATGAAGAAAGAACCCAAGTTTCTGCTCTGCTTGTGGCCCTGGGGTCTGTTGCTCAGCGCTGGGCTCTGCTTGTTGTGATCCCCATGGAAATGACCGAGGGCTGCAGACTACCAGCAAAGGAGGCCGGGTCTTGGGGCAGGAGATCCTGGGTACATACCCAGCTCTGGCCCCTTACTATGTCCTTTTGTTAACTTTCTACCTCTCTGAGCCTCAGTTTCTTCAAATCTAAAGTGAGAATGGTCCCTGCTTCTCAGTACTGCACTGGCTTGTAGGTTAAGTGATAACATGATAACATAGCTTGTAGGTTAAGTGATAACATGATAACATAGCTTGTAGGTTAAGTGATAACATGAGCAAAGCCTGTAGCGGACTGCTGGGTACAGTGTGAGCTCAGTCAGCGAGAGGTTCTATGCATTTAATCTTCCCAGCAGTGCGGTGAGCACTGGCATTATCCCAAAGTTACAGGTTGGGAGACTAAGGCTCAGAGAGGGTGGCCCAGGGTCTCATGGCACGGGGTGGCAGAGCCTGGGCTAGAACCCTGGTCTTCTGCCTCCAAGCCTTTCACTTTATTTTTTATTTATTTATTTTTAAAAAGTATTTATTTATTTATTTTTTATTAATTATGGTCTCACATAATTGTCCTTATTCCCCCATTCCCATCCCAAACCCCTCCCTAGATATGCCCCCCACCCCCCATTGTCCATGGCCACTGGCTAGGCCCATATGTTTGCACACAAATCCTTTGGTTGATCTCTTCCCCTTACCCAATCCTCCCTTACTTTCCCTCTGAGGTTTGAGAGTCTGATCGCTGGTTATTTTTTATTAATATATATATTTTTTATTTCGGAGAGGAAGGAAGGAGGAGATAGAAACATCAATGATGAGAGAGGATCATTGATTGGCTGCCTCCTTCACACCGCCCACTGGGAATCAAACAGCATGTGCTCTTGACTGGAATTGAACCTGGAACACTTCAGTTCACAGGCCGATGCTCTGTCCACTGAGCCAAACCGGCTAGGGCAGCCCTTCTCTTTATATTTGACCTGAGCTGGTCTCCCTGCCTCGTTCCCTCCCTCCCTCTTGGACAGTTTTTGTAAAGTGCCAGGAACCTCCCAACATTAGTGGGATCAAGCCCAAGCCCCTGTGTGGCCCATGAGCCCCAGCTGCCCCATCACTTGCCATTTCACGCTTCAGGGGCTTCATGCCTCAGGGTCTCCGTACAAGCTGTTCCCTCTGCCAGGGGTACCTTTCCCCACATTTGTTCCACCTGGCAGGACGCCGCCACCGCCTCCATGCAGCCGGCCTCACTCTTGGAGCTGCTTGTCCTCCTCTGTGGCTCCCACTGGGACCAGGTCCTCTGAGCTGGGATCCGACGAGGATCAAAACTGCTAAAGTGACAGAGCCCTTTGTACATGGCAAACAATCATAAGCGCCCTACGTGGGTTAACGAAAGGAACCCGAGCCCTTTTAGCTGATGCTGTTATCACCCCAGCTGACTGATGAGGAAGTTCTGTAACCTGCCCGGGGCCACAGGGGAGGTACATGGATGAACTAGCACTGCAGCCCAGCTAGCTGTCCCCCGCAGAATGAGGCGACTGCGATGACTAGTCACATGCCTTCACCTCAATATCTTCAGACTCAACAGTCTCACCGATAGGAGTGAAGCTGAGAGCCCTGCGGGAGGGGAGCAGAACATACTGGTCCAGGGAGGAGCCCTGCTGAGCCCCTGCGGGAGGAGAGCGGAACACCCTGGCCCTGGGTGGAGGGCACCGGCTCGAGAATGGCATTAACCACAGGGATGTGTGGTCAGCCTCCCTGACCTCAGTTTCCTCATTTGTAAAACCAGAATGTTGGCCGAGATCTGCCATGCCCTCCTCCAGGGTCTCTACCTCAGGGGTTAGAGGCGGTCCTCCTGCGGGGACTATTTTGCTGGCAGGCTCACAGTGTCTTCTCTGCTTTCAGCCCCGAGGACCCCAGCAAGGAGGCGGGGCCGATGGAGGAGGCGGGGCCGATGGAGGAGGCGGGGCCGATGGAGGAGGCGGGGCCGATGGAGGAGGCGGGGCCGATGGAGGAGGCGGGGCCGATGGAGGAGGCGGGGCCTGAGGTAAGGCAGGCAGCCAGGGAGGGCCTTAGAGCTTGCGCTCTGTGCTGTGAGTCCCAGGTGCAGACTCCTAAAGTTTGATTTTTTTTTTCTTCTGTTAATCTTCACCCAAGGATATTTCCCCAATTTTTAGAAAGAGTGGAAGAGAGAAGGAGAGAGAGAAAGAGAGAGAGAGAGAGAGAGAGAGAGAGAGAGAGAGAGATACTTCCATGTGAGAGAGACACCTTGATTGGTTGCCTCCCACACATGTCCTGACCAAGGGATTGAGCCTGTAACCCAAGTATGTGCCTTTGACTGGATCAAACCTGAGACCCTTCAGTCTGCAGGCCGTTGTTCTATCCACTGAGCCAAACTGAAAAATAAAAAAGCAACGATTAGCCGGGACCGGTTTGGCTCAATAGATAGAGCGTCGGCTTGGGGACTGAAGGGTCCCGGGTTCGATTCCGGTCAAGGGCATGTACCTTGGTTGCGGGCACATCCCCGGTAGGGGGTGTGCAAGAGGCAGCTGATCGATGATTCTCTCATCGATGTTTCTAACTCTCTATCTCTCTCCCTTTCTCTCTGTATAAAATCAATAAAATATTTAAAAAAAAAAAAAAAAAAAAAAAAAAAAAAAAGCAACGATTAATGTGCTCTAAAATTATTTTTAATTTTAGAGCACATTAATTACAGAAACAAGGAAGGCCCTAGGATAGTAGAAGCAAACAGGAGAAGGCCTAGGTGGGGGAATGAGCCTACGCTGGACTGCTTGGCTCACTAAAAAGTCATAGAAAAGGGGGCCTGGGGACAGGTTCGCGGGGTTTGCCCGGGACAGACTGCCCCTGCCCACTGCTGCCCTGGTTGCAAGCCTCGTGGGTAGACCCCTAAAGTCTTGGTTCCCCTCAGGTCCCCAAGAATGAAGAGAGCGCCTTGCGACCCCGAGGTGCCCCCGGGGTGGTCATTAGTGTGGCTGGCTCGCAGCCTGCGGCCGGTGGCCAGCACAGGCCCTCTGCAGGGCAGCGCGGTGAGTTCCTGCGGCCGTGGGCAGGCACCTGCGGCGTGCGGGCCGGGAGGCCTCGGTCGGGCTTTCCCTCTGGGGAGAGGGGAGCCACATTTCCTGGGCTATAAGCGGAAGGTAAATGAGACCCATCTCCTGCCTTTTGGTCGAGCTGCTGCCAAGTGCCATGCGAGTGGCCATGGCTGGTTGGTGCAGGAAATGGGGGAGGGGCTGGGGGAGGGGCTTGAATTGGGGCAGGCCTGGAACGCCACTCCAGGGGGCAGCAGGAGGAGCTGTGTGCTGGGGGCTTGTTTAGTCCTTGCCACTGGCTCCCTTCTCACCTTTGTGGGTCCTTGTCTACAGAGGACGGAGGGCCACCGACTCTGGGCTCTGGCATCCCCCGTCTGCCACAGGGGCCTGGGGTCCAGCTCGGCTCCCTGCTGGGAAGAGCACTGTAGTTGCGAGGTCAGGGACAATGGCCATGCCAGCCCCGCAGCTCCCTGAGGGCTGCAGGACCCTTTGGGACAAAGGACGGGGGAAGGATCGGTGCTTTGTCCTGGCAGTGAAACAGAATGGACTGACCGCCCCTATACCCCATGGGGACCCTGCATAGAACCTCCCCCCCTCACATCAGCTCCCGCTGAGAGGGCCAGGCGGTGGGGTTTGGAAGCTCGTCAGTGGATCTGGGAGAGCTTGCACCTTCATGGGCTTCTGCTCCTGGAAGGCACCCAGCTCTGTGAGAGGCGCCAGGTCCTGGTTCGTCCTGAAGTTCCCGGCACAGAGGCCAGGCTGGGGGCTCGGGGAGCAGTCCATGGGCCGGGGGTTGCGTGCTGGCTCTGGTGCCCACAGATCTGCCCAGGCCCGTGGTGCTAAGGCTGATGCTTCTGCCACCAGTCACCCTGGGATCTGTCGGGAGAGAGCCCCGCCCAGCTGCCACCCGTGGGCCCCTTCCGACCCTCCGTGCTGTCACTGCTCCCTCACTGAAATCACTCTCTCTTCACAGAGGCCAAGATCCATCAGGCAGATGGCCCCGAGGAGCCACCCCAGAGTCTCAGGTTTGTGTCGGGGAAGGGGTGTGGGCCACTATTCCGAGGGGCCCGGAGGGGCATGAACCTTGGGTCCTCCTGGGGAGGCTGGGCATACGGTCAGGGGCCTGGTGCTCTGACCGAAGGAAGGAGGCAGCCTGATGCTGGGCAACGCGCCTGGCCTGGGAGGAAGTGGCCAGACCCTAGACTCCACCCTTGTGTGTCCTCCTGGCCATGTGACCTCCGACTGGCCCCTTCCCTTTGTCTGCCTGGGCATGGGGGGTCCGTCAGGGGAGACCCCACCTCTGCAGCGTAGCGTCCTATGGGCGGGTCCCAGTTTTCTTCGTAATGGTGGGGGTGCCTGGGTCAGCCCTGTGATCTGTGGGAGGAAGCACACCTGCAGAAGAAAGCTCGACAACAAGGAAGCTGTGCGTGAGCTGGAGGAGGCCCTGCAGCTCCCCCGGAGCAGCACCCCTACCCCGCCCGGTCCAGCCAGCAGGGTGAGTGGCGGCACCCTGCCCTCAGGCCCCCTGCCCGCCCCGGACTCCACCCCTGGCCTGACCCTGGTCCGTCCGCAGGTGGTGCAGCCTGTCCGGACCTTCCCGCACGCCACGCAGAGGAACCAGGTGCCCATGACCCCGACCCCGGCCTCCCGCAGCAGGGTCATAAGATCCTTCGTTAAGCGAAACACTCCCCTGCGCGTGGACCCTCAGGTGAGGGAGCCCGGGCCCCAGCTGAGCTCTGCTTTGCGGGGCTGCAGGGCAGCAGCTCCTGGGCGGCCCCGAGGCTGCTGGGTCTGCGCTAAGGCAGGTGTGACCTGGCTCTGGTCAAGGGCCTGCTCGGGCCTCTCGGCCATGGGCCGCCTTGGCACCCGGGGACTGTCCTGACCTCTTGGGTTCAGCACTGTGGCCTAGAGGCTTGGCATCTCAGCGTGATCCCTGGGCTGGGAAGTTGAAGAGTTGGCTTAGCAGGCCCACATCCTGACCACCCACCCCACACCCAGAGCCTTGAGGGTTAAGGTGTAGGACATACTTGTGACACTTTCACTTGTGACACTTTCACTCCGGGATGAGCCACCTCCCTCCTGCCCATCCCTGAGCTACCACCCCGAGGGGAGGGCGGAGCAATGGGTGCTTGAAGGTCAGACAGGTGACTGCGGGTGGAACTGTCAGCAGGGGCCTCTGAAAAGGGGGCCCCAGAAGCTGTTCTCTGCCCAGACACCCCAGAGCTGGGCTGGGCCACCTGCCGTGAGCCAGGAGCCACAGAGAGCTGGGATCTGCTGGCCCGAGTCCCGGCTCTCAGGCTCCCGAGTTGCAAAGCTGCAGCCGCTTTATTGCTAAGTTCCCACTGGTGCTTCGGAGGGCCTCAGCAGCACAGCCGTGGGGCTCAGCAGGTCAAGGGGCTTCCGAGCAGTTGGACAGGTGGACCCTGAACTTGCCTCGCCTTCAAGGAGGCTGGTCTCTGGGTGGCCGTGGCAACGGCTTACCTTCCAATATGCCAGCCTGTGGGCAGGGAGCCCTTAATGCCTATTTCTCTGCCAGGCCCCTGTGAGGCACCAGGGCCCACTGCAGTGAACCAGGCTCAGACTGTTCATCCCACAGGGAGCTTCTGTGCCACTCCAGACTGAGTGGGGCCTTGCAGGGCTCTTGGCATGGCTGAGAGGTCCAGGAAACGGCCTTTTCCTGCTGTAGGGAGCCCACGTCCCTGCCCAGGGCATCTGGTGGGGGTAGGACAGTCCTCAGGAGACCAGGGGGCCTCACTAGATCGCAAGGCCCTTGTGGCCTTGGGCTGATTTTCTAATCTCTGGGCATAAGTTTCCTTGGCGCCTCACAGAGATTGGATGAACCAGGGAGGAACGTGGCCAGCACCCAGCACCGGGCTGGGCATGGAGAGAAGATGGCTTGGTTGAAACCTCTGGAGCCAGAAGGGCAGATGCTTTTGTGTCCCCGCCTTCTGCTTTGGCTGTGACGGTGGCCTCTGGGGAGCAGGGACCACCCAGCCCTCCTTCAAGGGTATAAACAACTCTTGTCTTGTATAAAATTCACAGTGCCACAGGATGAGTCTTCTGCCCTGTACTGGGAAATTTTAGCTCTCAAGTTCTGAGACGAAAACCTGTTGTGCTGACCCCTGTCGACAGCAGGAGTTTGTTGGGCTCTCGGGGCAGGAAGAGATGGTGGTGGGCACACTCTGGGCCACTGGGAGTTTCTTCCAAGCTGCTTTCCTCACAGAAGGGCAGGTGGGGGTGATGGTTCGAGGACCAGCCTCCTGCTGGTCTTCTCTGGGGCTGGGCCCGTGGTCGGCAAACGCATTAGTCAACAGAGCCAAATATCAACAGTACAACAACTGAAATTTCTTTTGACCTTTTAAGTTTTTTAAACTTAAACTTCTCCTAATGCCACTTCTTCAAAATAGACTTGCCCAGGCCGTAGTATTTTGTGGAAGAGCCACACTCAAGGGGCCAAAGAGCCGCATGTGGCTCGCGAGCCTCGGTTTGCCGACCACGGGACTAGAATATTGGAGAATGAGAGCCAGCCAAAGGCCACCTAACCCTTCCCTGTGGGGCCTCCCAAAGATCCATGCCCTCCTCCCGGTCCTTCCTGTACCCTGATCGGCCTCTGTGGCTCCTGTCATCTCTCTTCTATTTTTTCTCCGTCTTAAAGAAAAAATTCTTTTATGTTAAAAATTATACAATGACACCTATGTTGAAAATTATACAGTAAAATCTATATTTTGCAAACATTTGAACGTTTTTTAGTATTCCATTTGAATTTGTCTGTTGTGATTTTGACTAGTTCATTTTGCAGTCTTGTACTGGTTGCATTACATACTTAATTTTCACAGCCACTTTAGAATTGATATCAGTTCGATTGTAATATAGAAGTCTTACTATATATATAAGTCTCCCCACTGTGTGCTATTCTTCTCTTACATGTTACGTCTTCAGACATGGACCACCCTGTGAGACAGTGTCAGAATCATTCTTTCAACTGCCAAACATTGTAAAGAACTCCAGAGGAAAAAAATAGCCTAGTGGTATTTACCCAAATGTTTATCGTTTTTCTTTTTCTTTCATTCTTTTTTTTTTTTTTTTTATATATTTTATTGATTTTTTACAGAGAGGAAGGGAGAGAGATAGAGAGCTAGAAACATCGATGAGAGAGAAACATCAACCAGCTGCCTCCTGCACACTCCACAACGGGGATGTGCCCGCAACCAACGTACATGCCCCTGACCGGAATCGAACCTGGGACCCCTCAGTCCGCAGACCGACGCTCTACCGCTGAGCCAAACCGGTTTCGGCTTCTTTCATTCTTGATGTTTCACATGTCCTGTTGGTATCATTTATTTTTTGTGTGGACAACTTCCTTTAGCAATTCTTGGAGAAGGAGTTGCTGGCAACAACTTCTCTACTTTTTCTTTATTTGAAAAGGTCTCACTTCACTTCTGAAGGACATTGACACTGGTCTCATTCCCTCCTAAAGGATAATGCCATTGAATATGGATAGAGCTCTTGGTTAACAGTTCTTTCCTTCCAGCAATTTACCAATGTTGTGCCACTTCCTTCTGGCACCCATTGTTTCTGGGGAGAAGTTTTCAGTCATTCAAATCATTGTCCCACTCTCAACCCCTAAGTAATGTCAAGTCATTGTCTCATCCCCACCCCCTTTTATGGCTGCTTTTAAAAATGTTCTCCTTGCTGAAACCAGTTTGGCTCAGTGGATAGAGCATTGGCCTGTGGACTGAGAGGTCCCAGGTTCGATTCCGGTCAAGGGCATACACCTTGGTTGCGGGCACATCCCCAGTAGGGAGTGTGCAAGAGGCAGCTGATCGATGATTCTCTCTCATCGATGTTTCTAACTCTCTATCCCTCTCCCTTCCTTTATGTAAAAAATCAATAAAATATATTTTTTTAAAATAATAAAAAAATAAAAATGTTCTCCTTTGTATTAAGTTTTCAGCTGTGTGATTATGATGTAGCTAGACATGGGTTTCTTTAGATTTATCCTGCTACGTGGGTTTCCACGAAACTGTAAATTTATAGCTTTTACCCAAATTGGAGTGTTTCCAAGCCTTTATTTTCCCACATTTTCCCCTGTGTTGAACTCTTCCCATTGTGGAAAGATGGCACCAGTGATGGACGCTTTGGTGTCATCTCACAGCTGCCTCAGGCTCCATTAATTTTCCTCCCATATGTTTTCTCCGTGTTCAGGTTGGATACATGTTGCTAATTTATCCTCATGTTTGACTGACGTCTATCTTCTCCATCTGCTCTGGGACCCACCCACGGAATTTATTTCAGTAATTAATGATTAGTTCTAAAATCTTCATTTTGTTCTTCTTTGAGTCTACTTGCTGAGATTTTCTGTCTTCCCAGTTGTCTTGAGAATGCTTGTGCTTACTTGTTAAAGCACACACACAGCGTAAAAGGGTTACAGAGCACAGTAATAAAGTCCCAATCTCGTTCTTCTTTCTCCTTTTCAATGCACTTGGACATAGTGGTCCTCAGAGCATACATCCAATTGTGGACCTGTTTGTTGTGGTGCCCTCCGTTTGGCAGGGCCAAGTCGAAGGCATCGGTGACACAGGCCCTTGGGAGGCCTCAGGGTGCCTGAGAAGAAAGACGGAAGGCCAGACCTCAGTCTGGGGGGCAGTGGAGGCTGCGGGGGGCGCCTCTGCCCTCAGAAGCAGTCTGATGCCGCTGCCCCTCTGGCTGGAGGCTGTGGGCCTGGATGGGGTAGGGGAGGTTGTCCTGGGCCAGCTATACCCCTGGCCCAGCACTGTCTGTCCTTGCTCACACACCCTCCCCTCAGGAGAAGGCGCAGCGGCGCCTGGAGCACCTGCGTCAGAGAGAGGAGGCAGAGCAGCTCCGCAGGCTGAAGGTGGAGGAGGACAAGCGGCGGCGGCGGGAGGAGCTGAAGCTGTAAGTGGAGCAGCTCCCAGCCCCGTGCAGCACGGCCGGCCGCGCTGGCCCTCCGAGCCCCCCTGATCACCCCGTGCTCACAGGAAGCGGGAGGAGCGCCTGCGCAAGGTGCTGCGGGCCCGGGAGCGGGCGGAGCAGATGAGGGAGGAGAAGATAAAGCAGATGGAGCAGAAGATCGCTCCGCGGGGTAAGAATGAGAAGGTGAGAGCCTTGGGCTGGTGGCCCTCCGGGTGTCAGTGGGCTGTTCCCTGCCGGGGCCCACGCCGGTCAAACTTGGTGGCCCGAGGATGAGAACTGGACCCCTCCCTGGGGAAGTTAGGGGGGTGACGCCCCGGAGTGTGTTCTGAGCCCGGCTGAGGGTGGGAGGAGTGAGCGGCAGCCCTTAGCGAGTGGGTGGGCTGGCAGGCACCCCGGGGCCCCCTCCCCTGGCCTGTGCGGAATAAGCGGGTGGGCAGGGGCATGGGAGCCTGTCACAGTCTGGGACCCGCTCTCAGGGCTGAGTGAGGAGGGCTGCTGTAATGGGCAGGTATGGGTGGGCTATACAGGCCAAGGAGGAACGACTGGCCGAGGAGAAGGCCAAGAAAGCGGCAGCGGCCGTGAAGATGGAGGAGCGCAGGAAGCAGGAGGAGGAGGCCCGGAGGCTCAGGGGTGGGCAACAGGTGCGAACCCAGGTGGCGGGTGGGCATCGAGGAAGGGGTGGGGCAGGATGGGCGTGGCCTCAGCCCTGAGGACCGCTGGGCGTCCCCCACTTTGTTGGCTTCATCTGGTGGAGCTGTGGCTTCCAGCCCTGAGGAGGCTCCGCCGACGCCTTGGCGATGGGGGTGGTGGCAGTCCCTGCCTCTGTGTGTCTGTAGGGTGGCACTCTAAAGGTGAGGCACATGGACACTAAGCCAGACTCCAGTCTCCTTGGCTCTCGCTCTCATTAGTCGTGTGACCCCGCACAGGTTGCTTGTCCTCTGTGCTTAGGTTCCTTCAGGAAGCCGTGGTATCTCCTTGACAGGGCAGTTGTGAGGGTGGGATGTTCTACCCACAAGAGTAGGGGCCTCCCTCCTCCTTGGAGCTGTCCGTCTTGTGACCCCAGGGAACGCAAATCTGTCTTTGGGGTTACCACACGGATGGCTAAACTTGTTGAGTATTTACTCCGGGCCAGGCACTGGTCTAGGCATGTGTATAGACTCAGCAACTTTGTCCCCATTTGAGCGATGGGGAAACCAAGGCCCGAGGGCTTAAAATGATAGCCCAGCTTCACAGCAAGTGCGTCTGGCTCCAGTCTGTACCCATAACTCCTATCTCTGCTGCAGCAGCAAAAGGAGTCGCCACAAGATGCCTTTTCAGGCTGGGTGGTGATTGTGGCTCCTGGGGTGGGGCGACCCTCGCTCAGCCCTTCACGATCTCTGTTGACTCATGCCAACCCCCCCCTCCTCCTTCCCAGACCTCTGGCTCCTGTGCAGCCCCGGCCTGGCCTGAGACCCTCACTTTGCTCTGTGTTCACAGGAGGAGGAAGAGCAGCAAAGGAAGAAGGAGGAGGAGGAGCAGCAAGAGCATCTGCTGAAGGTGGCTGAACAGGAGCTGCAGAGGGAGCAGGAGCGGCTCCAGGCTGAGAGGTGAAGGAGCCCGAAGGCCAGGCTGGGGGGCCGGCCCCCGGGGCCAGGGCGATGCCCAGCCACGTGTGTCTGTGTGGAGAGAGACGGAGCGGCCCTCTAGAGCAGGTCCCCCTGCCCTGGGCTTTGCAAAGAGGACCACGCTTCCCTTGGCTCGGCTCCCAGAGGTCTGCGGCAGGCAGCCCCTGAGTGCGGTGTTGGCTCTGGGAGATGGGAGATGTGATGGGACTTGGGACTCCCTCAGTTCTACCTCCAGCCAGTGCGCTCTGCCCCCTTTTTCCCTGTGTCCTCAGCTGACATGGCAGGGCGGCGGGTTGCTCAGCAGGACCCCATGGGCATTTGAGCAGGAGTTCTTTGGGTGCAGTGCAAACCCTCCTCTAAGTAGGCCTCCTCTGTGGTGATGAGAACTCAGACCCTCACCCCCTGCACCCCCATCATTTCCAACGGCCTCCCTTGGTATCCATGGCAGCAGAGCCTGGGGCTGCCACTCTGAGGCAGAGGTCTCTGCAGAGGGTTCTGTGAGCCTCATTCTGGGGCCCACCTGTGCTTGGCTTGGGGATCCCAAGGAGGACAGCCACAGTCAGCGCTGGCCAGGAGAGGTGAGATCTGTGCCGTGATGACCCCGCTTGTGTGTAGGTGAAGGGAACGGTGCCCGTGTGTGTACAGAGGTGGGAATACCCAGACAGGCCTAGCAACTGCCTCTCCTGTCTCCACACGTCCCTGCCAGTCTTCAGGTGGCTCTGGGCCTGGTGGGAAGTCGGGGGTGGAAACCAGGGGGCTGAACTGCATGGGGACCATCTCCCTATGCTTTTATTTTATTTTATTTTATTTTATTTTATTTTATTTTATTGATTTTCTATAGAGAAACAATTGATTTGTTGGTCCACTTATTTATGCATTCACTGGTTGATTCTTGTATGTGCCATGACCTGGGATCAAACCCGCAACCTCGGTGTATCAGGACGTTGCTCTAACCATTTGAGATACCTGGTCAGGGCCCCCTGTGCTTCTTGATGGACACAAAGTGTGCTGGTCCTATGACAGAATCGTGGACAGGAGTCTGGGCGGGGGACAAAGGGCACGGGGGAGGGTGACAGTCGATGTGGTTTTAGAATTGCATGGGTGCCACCCAGTGCCAGGGTCTTCATGGAGGTGATGGTGCGATGGTCATAAAGGTTGGCAGCTTAGGGGTTACACGCTCTACCCATGTTTCTTGTCGAATCCTCACTTGAAGGCCCTGTGGCACAGGAACCAGCAGCTCCACTTCCCAGAGCGGGGGCAGGTGCAGAGAAGTTAAATGCCTTGTTTAAGGCACGAACTAGTAAGTGGAGGTGGCTCCAAAGCCTCCAAGCAGCCCAGCTCTGCTTCACGCCAGGCTTGGGGCCCACGGTCCACCCTGTGGGCCCGGACGATCCGTGGTAACTCAGATTTTCTCATCTAATTCTCATGGTGACTGGAGGAAAGGTATTGGGATCCCCGTTGTACAGCAAAGGCAGAAGCTCAAGTCTGAGGCAAGCTCAAATCCGTAGGGTCAGATTTGGTGGACTTCAAAGCTGAGTGCTCCCTGCACCCCGCTGGGCGCTTTCCAGCCCTTGGGACACAGATGTCACTGTGGGTTCTTGGCAGCTGCCCCCTTCTGCCATCCCGCCTTCCACAGCCAGTGCCTTGGGCCCAGCTTCCCTGGCAGGGATGGGAACTGAGCCAGGGCTCAGCTTCCCGCCATGACAGGCCTTTGTTTGGTCCTCAGGGAGCTGCAGGAGAGGGAGAAGGCCCTGCGGCTGCAAAAGGGGAGGCTGCCGAGGGAATTGGAGGAGGAGGAGGAGGAGAAAAAGGTACCGGGGAACAGGGTGGGTGATGGTGGGTAGTAGCTCTGTTCTGAGCTTTGGGCTGGGGAGCCCTGATCTGGTGGCTCCTGGGGCGGGAACTCCTTGCTTGGCCATGTGGGTTTTGCCTGGGGGTTGGGGAGGGCACATTCACATGCCCCGTAACCCCTGACTGGCCACTGGTCCTAGGAAAAGCAGCAGCACTTACCGGAGGAGCAGGAGAAGGAAGCTAAGGAGGCTGCAGCAGCCAGCAAAGGGCCAAACATGACCATGGATGTGCAGGTGAGTCCAAGCACCAGAGCAGAGAGGAGCCCCCAGCTCTGATTTATTCTCTTCCCAAAGCTGGAGGCACAGATCACATCTATTTGTAAAAACCATAAGAAAGAGGAAGGGAGAAACCAAGATGGTGGCATAGGTAAACACCTGAACTTGCAGCCTTGCACAACAACTTCAAAACTACAATTAAAAGATAAAACGGACATCATCCAGAACCACAGGAAGGCTGGCTAAGTGGAAATTCTAGAAGGGAAGAGAAAAGCACCCTGAGACTCAGAGGAGCTACAAAAGTAAAATGCAGAGGTACGGAGGCGCGTGCATGGAGAGGGCTGGCAACTGAGTATGCAGTTGGCTTTTTAATCCAGAGAGAAATTCAAGCTCCCTACTGCTCTGAACTCCGGTTCCAGGCAAGACTCTGGGAGCCCAGACTTAAATGGGAGAAACTGGACTGTCTGGCAGTGGGCGGAACTTGAGGGCAGCTTTCTCTTAGAGCTGCTTGCAGCGATTACCAAGGGACACTGAGACCCGGGAGCTTCTTAGGGCAGGGCCGATTGGAAGCCATTGCTGTTTGCTCTGCACTGAGACTCCCCCCCATCCAAGCTATGTGCAGAGGCTTTGCATATAAATGGCCTGGTCCTTTAAAATCTAAACTTACCTAACAAATTGCAGCTGAGTCAGTGAGACCCAGAACATCCAAAAGAAGGCCCACGGCCCCACAGCAACTTGCACTGCTTCAAAGTGGGGCCTCATCTGGGCACCTTCAAACCCCAAACAAAGAAGAAGAATCTGCAGATCTTTCCATAGCTCCTGCTGGGTGGCCTCAGGCAGAGGCTGAATTAGCACCTCCTTGGAAATCCAAGAGTCAGAGTACCCAGGGGTCAGAGTAGGACCATCCAGATTACAATTCTCCAGATCCATAAGGGACACGCTCAGGGGGCAGACTCAGTGAGCACCAAAGCCCCCCCTGAAGCAGGTCTTGCCTCATAAGGGTGTCTCCAGCGCAGAAGTTCTCCCAGTATAGACACAGCTGATTCTCACAGCCAATTGGCCTGAAAGTCAATTCCTTCCAGTGATACCAACAACAACCAAGGCTTAACTACAAGACTGTGCACACAGCCCACAAAGGGGTGCACCAAGAGTGTCCATCTCAGGTAACTGGGGAGGCTGAGCCACTGGGCCCTATAAGAAACCTAGCACACAGAACCACTTTACCAACTCAGGGAAGCAGCCAAAATGCAGAGACAAACAGGTCACAAATGAAAGAAATGGAGGACAGCAAACTACTGGATATAGAATTCAAACCACGGTTATATGGTTTTTCAAGAACTTTCTAGAAAAGGCTGATAAATTTAGTGAGACCCTCGAAGATATGAAAAAGGACCAACTAGAAATTAAGCATACACTGACTGAAATAAAAAATAATATACAGAGATCCAACAACAGACTAGAGGATCGCAAGACTCAAGTCAAATATTTGAAATACCAAGAAGCAAAAAACACTCTATTGAAAAAGAAAGAAAAAAAAGAATCCAAAAATATGAAGATAGTGTAAGGAGCCTCTGGAACAACTTTAAGTGTACCAACATCTGAATTATGGGGGTGCCAGAAGAGATAGAGCAAGATAGTGAAAACCTATTTGAAGAGATGACAGAAAACTTCCCCCACCTGGTGAAAGAAAAGACAAGTTCAGGAAGTGCAGAGAACCCCAAACAAAAGGAATCCAAAGAGGATCACATTAAGACACATCATAATTAAAATGCCAAGAGCAAAAGACAAAGAGAGAATATTAAAAGCAGCAAGAGAAAACAGTTAGTTACCTATAAGGGAACATCCATATGATTGTCTGCTGATTTCTCAACAGAAACTATGCAGGCCAGATGGGAGTGGTAAAAAATATTCAAAATGATGAATAGCAAGAACCTACAACCAACATTACTCACCCAGCAAAGCTATCATTCAGAATTGAAGGTCAGATAAAGTGCTTCACAGATAAGAAAAAGCTAAAGGAGTTAACCATTGCTAAACCAGAATTATATAAAATGATAGAAGGTATTCTTTAAGAAGAGGAAGAAGAAGAAAAAGGTAAAGATAAAAATTATGAACAATAAATACATATCTATCAACAAGTGAATCTAAAAATCAAGTGAATCAAAATTCTGATGAACAGAATACACTGGTGAATATAATGGAGTCAGGGGCACAGAAAGGGAGTGGACTGACAATTCCCCGGGGAAAGGAATGTGGGGGAGGTACAAGAAGAGACTGGACCAAAATCATACACCTATGGATGAGGACAGTGTGTGTGTGTGGGGGGGCAGAGGGAAGGGTGGGAACCGGGTGAAGGGGAGCTATGGGGGGGAGAGGAACAACTAATAATCTGAACAATAAAGATTTATTTTTAAAAAAAGAAAGAAAGATGAAGGACCCAGGTGGCTCAGTAGTTTTTACTCTTCTAGATATGTGTTCTTTCTTATTCTCAAAAAGGAATTTGTTTAAAAAGAAAGAAAGAAACAAACTTAATAAAAGAGTATAAAGTGGCCGAATCCGGTTTGGCTCAGTGGTAGAGCGTCGCTCTGCGGACTGAAAGGTCCCGGGTTCGATTCCGGTCAGGGGCATGTACATTGGTTGCGGGCACATCCCTGGTAGGGGGTGTGCAAGAGGCAGCTGGTCGATGTTTCTCTCTCATCGACGTTGCTAGCTCTCTATCCCTCTCTCCTCCTCTATGTAAAAATTCAATTATATATATATATATATATATATATATATATATATATATATATGAGTATAAAGTGAAAGAAAGGGACCTCAGATGAAAATTCTGAGCCTGGTGTACATCTCTATATTATTACATGTATAAACATTGTACACGTTCTAAGTGGACAGAGGCTATACAGTCTGCTCAGGCTGCTTTAACAAAGTACCATAGACCAGGTGGCTTAAGCAAACATTTATTTGAGTCTGGGATTCAATGTCTATTAGGGGCGTCTTGCTGGTTCACAGCTAGCTGTCTTCTTGCTGTGCCCTGGCTTGTACCACACCGGGGAAGGAGAGGCCGAGCTCTCTGGAGTTTCTGTTAGAAGGGCACTGATCACATACCTGAGGGCTCCTCCCTCAGGGCCTAAGCACCACCCAAGGCCCCACCTCCTAAAACCATCTTGTGGAGAGAGAGGACTTAATAGGGATTTGGGTAGAGGGAGGGGGCGGGGAGAACACAAGCATTTACTCTAATCCTTACATTCAGCAGCCAGGCAGTTTTTCCTCCCCTGTTTTTTTTTGTGTGTGTGTTTTTTAATATGTTTTATTGATTTTTTACAGAGAGGAAGGGAGAGAGAGAGTTAGAAATGTTGATGAGAGAGAAACATCCACCAGCTGCCTCTTGCACACCCCCTACTGGGGATGTGCCCGCAACCAAGGTATATGCCCTTGACCGGAATCGAACCGGGGACCTTTCATTCTGCAGACCAACGCTCTACCACTGAGCCAAACCGGCTTCGGCTCCCCTGTTGTTTTTACATTGTACACTTCTACCTCAGCACTCGTAAATCTCTCATGTTTGAATGTTGTGTACCAGCTAGTGGCCTCAGACTTTCTTTAGCTGGTGCCTGTTGACAAGCAGTTAGGTGACTTCCGGTTTAATGCTTTACACACAAAACACATTACGAGGAAGGGTTTTCAGTGCGGCGTAGGTGAAGGCCGGAAAGTGGGAAGTTAGCTGAACATTCGCCTAGATGGATGCTTCAATCATGGGTCCCAGGAACTGTTCACGGGAGACACGCTGATGCTGACATGGAAGTACATTTGCAACTGTGTACGTCAGGGCTGTGTATGTGGTGTGACTTTTACAGTGACCCCGAGCCTTTTGGTTTTTCCTGTGAAAGGAGGGGAGGTGGCTTCTCCTCGGTGGTGGGAGCTGCAGGCGTAGGGAAGGGGGAGCTGACGCCCTTATGTATTTTTCCAGTCTCCAGCTTGTACCTCCCATCAATCGACGCCACGGGGGCCCAGGACTGCCTCCAAGATCCACCTGGATAACTACGGGATGGATCTGAACAGCGACGACTCCACTGATGATGAGTCCCGGCCCCGGAAGCCCATCCCCTCCTGGGCCACAGGTGAGCCGGGCCGGGCTCTGGGCACCGAGTCCTCACTTGGGACTTCCGGGGCCCCGGGGGAAGTGGCGTGGCCGAGGCGGGTGTTGGGAGGCTGGAGACCTGACGTGTTGGCCTGCAAGCCTGTGCCCAGCCTTGGGACACGCTCAGAAGCGTGGACTGTCCGGTGGGCTCACCTGTGGAGCACGTGTTGGGCGCCTTTGTTCTCAACAAATGCGTGAATAGGGGCTGGCTACGGGCACCTGGTGCTGAGAGTTCCAGCTGGGGAGGCAGGAGAGCCCGGAGGTGGGGCGGGTACTGAGCAGGATCTGACCCTGCCGTTTAGAGGCCCCAGCGTTTACACGGGAGTGTGGGTGAGCGTGACTGCGGCCTCAGGCCTGGGTGTGAAGGGGGCCGTGCAGACAGTGGTGCTCTACAGAGTTTGCAGGGCTGGGGGTCAGGGCGGCTGCAGTCTCCCTCCCCAGGGGTCAGCGCTCACAGAAGACAGTTTGCTCTTGTGAGTGCCGCCTCATGTGAACCACACAGTAACCGGTATTGACTCAGGTCGCTTGGGGGTGTCAGTTAGCCAGGAAGCCGGATGACTGGCCAAGCCACCTCATTCTAGCTGGCAGGAGGAGCGTGCAGTGAGCATCAGCTGTGTTTGGCGGTGGGGGCGGGAGGAGCAGGCCTTAGAGGGGCTGGCCTGGCAGGAGGGCGGGGGGGGGGGAGGTGGCATGCTGGTGTGCAGAGGCTGATAAGGGCTCTGCGTGGGGCAGGGGCACGGGGACCCCCAAGGCAGTGGCCCGGCCCTGTGTCCCCTGCAGGCGCCCAGCTCAGCCAGGCCATCCTGCACCAGTACTGCCACCCCCCGAACCTGCTGGAGCTCTTTGGCGCCATCCGCCAGCTGGACCTGGCGGTCATCTTCGCGAAGAGCAAGCCGCGCTACCACCAGCGCAGCAGCTCCGCCGCCTGGAGCTCGCCGCCCCTGCAGGGCAGCAGGGTCCCCTGCGACCTGACCTGCAGCCTGAGGTGCTGAGGCCGGGCCGGCTCCGCTCCCGTCTCCCTCGCCTCGTGCCCTCCGCCCTGTGTTCTGTCCCGCAGGGTGGTGCTGTCCATGTTCAGTGGCCCCGCCTGGGCGGGGGCTGCGCTTGCTCGGCGTGTGTCTGCGGAAGCGCCAGGCAGCCACGCCTAGCTCGCAGGCGGTGCTTTGTGAACAGGTTGCTGTAATGGTAGCCTGGACTTTGACAGTGTGTTAATAAAGTTTATTTTTTTAAGCCTGCCCTGGGTCTTGTGACCCTGGGCCCTGGCCCCGTAGCCTTGTGCCTTGGGCCACCAGAGGGGCTGGAGGAGCAGGGCACTCACTGCGCCTTGTCCTTGTGCTTCAAGGTCACCGGGGTCCCAGCCCCAAAGGTGACGATGCGGTGGGTGACTGTGACACTGTCCCTGGGCGACTCTGAGGAACACTTCCGCCCTCGTGATGGTCAGGTGCAGACACTCCCGGTTTTCCTGGGGAGCACCCTGTTTGTAAGGGACGGGTGCTCATTCACCCGAGAGACCTGGGGCTGAGGTGGGGGGCCTGGGCAGTGGCCTCTCAGCCCCTCGCTGCACGGAGGGTGCCAGTGAGCTGTTTCATGGGTCAGAAAGGGACGATTAGGAAGGAGGTGTGTCACTGTCTTGGGGATCCCCATGCCCCTGCCCCTCCCAGAGCCCTTATCAGCCTCTGCACACCAGCATGCCCCCCCTCCTGCCAGACCAGCTCCTCTCTGATGTCTCTTGAAACTACCTCGAGGCCAGACTGGTGCCTGCCAGCCCTTGAGATGTTTCTCCAATAAAACCAGGAAGCTGCTAATGCGGTGCTTAGCGCTAATGGAAGCTGGCTCTGGTCCTGCCGAGAGCTGCCAGCGGAGTTCTAAATGTGCTGTGCGAGGGCTGGCCCGCACCCTCTGCTGTCCCAGCCCCTGCAGCGGGTCAGTGGGCCAGACCTGGCCACAGCAGTTCCCGTAGCGGCTGCTTGGAGCCCACGCAATAGAAACGGCGTTGTCTCCACTGCTCTGCGGAGGGCAGAGGGAAGAAGCTGCCACAGCCCTGATGGCCGCAGAGCTGACAATACCATGACCCTTTACAGAAAACGCTTGCTCCTTTAGAACCAAACAAAGGACAAATTCAAGAGTGCTTTTTAAAAGGAGGAAATAGTGGACATACGTGGCTGCCTGAAATCTAGAGGATTCCACTCATGCCAACTAAAACTTTTTATGCTGCATTTAAATTTGGTGCACAATTCAAATTTGTTCCATATGTCCTCTGACTAGAAATGTGTGTTGAGTCAACTGGAGAGTGTCTTTGCCTAAAGTCAAGATGTCAAAATATTACTTCCTGCCCTAGCCAGTTTGGCTCAGTGGATAGAGCGTCGGACTGCAGATTGAAGGGCCCTGGGTTCAATCCCAATCAAGGGCAGTTGGCTGGGTTGCAGGGTTGGTCCCCAGTAGGGGATGTGCAGGAAGCAGCTGATCCATGGTTCTCTCTATCATTGATATTTCTATCTCTCCCTCTCCCTTCCTCTCTGAAATCAAAAGTATATTAAAATAACAACAAAAACCCAAAATATTATTTCCTGCAAACATATTTATATAATGTTTTGGAAAAAGTTATTACTCAGTGAAAAGGCAGTTCTAGTTCTGCATCTTTACCAGCACTTGATTTTGTTAGTATCTCTTATTTTAGCCATTTTAATAGATGTGTAGTGAAATCTCATTATGGTTTTCCTTTATACATTTCTCTAATGGAAAGATGGATTGTTTACCATCTGTGCATCTTCTTTGATGAAGTATCGAAATGGTTTGTTAATTTTTAATTTTTTTGCCTTTTTAATTATTTTCTTTTTCTAATGTTTTTTTGGTTCATTTTTACACCGAGTCATTTTCTTACTGTTGAGCCTAGAACCTTTATGTATTTTGGGTACAAATTGGTTCTCTGTTACAATAGTTTGATTTGCAACATTTCCTCCTAAGTTGCAGCTTATCTCTTCATTCACTTGACCGTGTTTTTCATAGAGCAACGATTTTTATTTGGGCGAAGTCCAGTTTATCAATTTTTTTTTTTAACGTGGGTCTTGCTTTTTGGTGGCATGTCTAAGAAATCTTTGTCTAGCCTCAGTTCTTGAAGATCATCTATATTTTATTCCAAATGTTTTATAGTTTAACATGACATTTAGGTTTATAATCTCTTTTGAGTTGATTTTTCAAAATGTGAAGGTTATGGTTTTTGTTTGGGGACATATGGATGGATGTCTGGTTGTTTCAGGACCCTTTCTTGAAAAGACTATTCTTTTCCCAAAGAACTTCTTTTGTATCTTTGTCAAGAAACAATTAGCCATTTTGATATAGGTTTATTTCTGGGTTTTGTATTCTCTTCCATTGGCCTATGAGTGTCTCCTTTTGTCAACAGCACATGGTCATGATTACTGTAGCTTCTTGTGTCTTAAAAATCTGGTAGTGTGATTTCCACAACTTCATTCTTGCAAATTTATTTTGGCTTTTCTATCAGTTTTGCTTTCCTATGTAAATTTTAGAGTCAGTTTGTCCATACAAAAGTCCTACTGGGATTTTCACTGGAATTCAATTAAATCTATAGGATAAGTTTGGGGAGAGTTCACGTATTTAGGATGGGAATCTTCTAAACCATGAATATGACATGTCTCCATTTATTTCTTTTTTCTTTTCTTTCACCAGCATCATGTAGTTTCAGCGTACGGATTCTTTACAATTTTTATTGGATTTAGAGCTAAGTAATGGTTTCTTGAAACTATTGTAAATGGTGTTGTTTTCCTAACTTTGGTTTCTGCTTGTTCATCGCTGGTATATGGACATACAGTTCATTTCTTGTCTGTTGATGTTGTATCTTGTGATGCAATGAGAGCAGTACTTGGAGGGAAAGTGATGGAACTATAATAGATGCTATGTTCAGGGGGGAAAGTCTCAAATCAGTGACCCCAGCTTCCACGTAAGAAAAAGCAGAGCAGGGTGCCTGCGGCCATGCCGGTGCTGGTGGTTCCTGCCGTGACCTGCAGCCCAGAAACTTCTCCGAACTGCTGGCAGCGACTGCAGTGGACGCTTCAGCAAAGCCGGCCAGGCTTTCCCAGGCCTCCATGGGAACAAGCATTAGCGGTCTAAGGTCCGGCTCTATTTACAGAATCAGCAAATGATACTAATAGAAGTAAGGAGATTTCCACCCTTTTGGATAGTATCTTTTGGATGGCAGCACCCAAAAAGAGACGCAGCATTGAAGTTAACCGATGTAGGAGAAGAAACCCTTACGAGCTTATTAAAGTTAAGCACAACATAGTCGTTTGTCTGAATGTGGTCACTGAAACAGAAACATGTCCTTTGTGGCTATTGCTATGAGAATGTGCGCAAGGAGACTAAAGAAATCAGAAAGGGGGGCTCCTACCCTTTTAAGGCTCCTACCGTAGAGACCCTGGTGCGTACAGGGGAGAGACACCGTCTGAACAAGATCAGGGCAAGAGGATCATTGAAGGAGAAAAGAAGCGACCACCCTGGTTCTCCCAGAATTGACACCAGAGATGATTAAAAAGGGTAACTTAATGTAAAATGTTGCTCCTGGAAAAGAGGAAGTTTTTTTATTTTTTATTTTTAATGTTTTATGTCTTTTAAAATCATCAATATAGCTTAAAACATTCTTCATAAGAAGCTTTGTGTGGGTAATTTGAAGACGAAATCGGGAATAAAATCTGAAAATGTTTGTGCAGAGGCTCTGGATTTATAGGTCTGTTTCTATTATAAGGTTTTAAGTAAACATTAAATTTTCAGGACAAAACAATAAACTAATTTACAATTCATACCAAGAAAGAAAAAGCAGAGCAAATAGAAGTATAAGCAGAAGAGGAGAAATAACAAAGGTAGAGGAGAAATCAATGACACTGGAAAGAAAAAGTAATAGAAAAAATGTAACCCCAAACCTATTCTTTGAGAAGCTCTAGAATAATCCATACACCTGTCCAGACTGCACAGGATTAAAAGAAAGAAGTGACCAATGCCGAGAATGAGAGAGGTAAAGCCACTACAGGTTCTCCAAATATTATGAACAACTATGGCAGTGATAAAATAATAAAATTTACCATATAATACACGAGGAAAACAATGTGATTAATAAATGTCGAAGGTGCATTTGACAATTCACTTGCATTTGATTTATGATAAAAGCTCTAAGCAAATCATAACTTAAAGGGAATTTCCTTAGTTTGATAAAGCACATTTAGGGAACCCACAGGTTGAGAACTGCTGCTATAGAGCCTAAGACCATTGGAGAACACAGATATTTACATTATGATTCACAACAGTAGCAAAATTACAGTTATGAAGTATCAATGAGAATAATTTTATGGTTGGGGGTCACCACAGCATGAACTGTATTAAAGGGTCGGGCATTAGAAAGGTTGAGAACCACTGCTCTAGACTGTTTATTCAGTTCATTAGGTTGGTTTATCATGTTGTGGGCAGCAAGCTACCAGTTATTAACCCTTGGCCTCCAACTGGCTGAAAATAAGATGAGGACTGTAGATGACCATCACTGGGCCAGGGGCCTGCATTCTCATAGATTCAGAATTGCTTTATCCTGCTCATCTTTCTGTTGTTACAGCTGAAGGTCTGTGAGTTACATGACCTGACTCCCTTCCACCTGCCTTCTTGGTGTTGTCAGCCAGTGATCTTTTTTTTAAAAAAAGAAAAGAAAAAATTGAACATATGAAGGAATGAGGTTGAGGCATCAACTAGAGAACTGAATTGAGTCAGAAATTGAGATGCAGCCGAGACCGGTTTGGCTCAGTGGATAGAGCATCGGCTTGTGGACTGAGGGGTCCCAGGTTCGATTCCGGTCAGAGGCATGTGCCTTGGTTGCGGGCACATCCCCGGTGGGGGGATGCAGGAGGCAGCTGATCAATGATTCTCTCTAATCGATGTTTCTGGCTCTCTATCCCTCTCTCTTCCTCTCTGTTAAAAATCAATTAAAAATATATTTTTAAAAAAAGAAAAGAAATTGAGATGTAAGCAGCTGAGCTGGATCTCAGATGTCATCCACTTCCCTTCCATCTGATATGTCACCACCACTGACACCCTGACTGAAAGTTCCACTTGGTTACGTGATCATCCACATCAATGCCCGAGCTGGACCTCGTGGCCTCCAAACTATACACAACTGAGCAAGCTTCTTACTTTCGGGAAGTTAGTTAACTCACGTGTTAAAATGGGAAATCTAATAGCTTACTGATCTGTAACAATGGTTAAGTATGGTAAGTTACGTTTGCACATTGTCTGACCATTGTTAGCAATAAAAATATCACTGTTAATTACCAGTATTATAATGAGGTACAGAATGTCACCCAAAGGACCTGTATGCAGGATGACAATGGTATGTTTGCAGTAATTTTAGTGACTTTCTTTTAGTTTAGTTTTTGTTAGATATCACCTGAAGATATTTTTTTCCATTGATATTGTTTAGAGAGGGTGAAAGGGAAGAAGAGAAGGAGAGAGAGAGAGAGAGAGAGAGAAACCTCTGTGAGAGAGAGACACTGATTGGTTGCTTCCCTCAGGCACCTGGACCAGGGCCTGGGATCAATCCTGCAACCCAGGTATGTGTTTTTAACTGGGAATTTAACTATTGATTCTCTAATGCCCAGGCCAAGACTCTTACCACTGAGTAACACCAGCCAGGGCTCAATGCCATTGTTTTACTGAAAATTATACATCCCCCCTCCAGCCCCTGGCAAACACCATCCTACTCTTTGTTTCTATGAATTTGCTCTAGAAATGGTGTGTATAGGAGTCATATATTACTGTCTTTCTGTGACTGGCACACTTCTCGCAGTGTACTGTCCTCCAAGTTCACCCATGTTGCAGCATGTGACAGGTCTCCTTGCTTTATAATGCTGAGTACTAGCAACATCCCTCTACGTGTATGAACCACACTGTGCTTACCCAGTCACCAGCCCGTGGACTCCTGGGCTGCTAACAGCTCTTGGCTATTGTGAATTATGCTCCTGTAAGATGGGTATGCAAGGATGTGTTTGAGACACTGTGCATATACGTGGAGGTGAGTTTGGTCACATTGTAATTTTACATGTAATATTTTCAGGGACTTCCAGACCCATCCTTCAGTGGCTGCACCAACTCAAGTCCTCACTGGAAATGCACAAGTGTCTCTGTTCTCTACATCCTTGCCAACACTTGTAATTTTCCTTTGTTGTTAATTGTGTTTTATTATTATTTGGACAGTAGCCATCACAATGGATGTGAAAAAACCATGTGATATTGACTTGAGGTCTGAGTCACAGATAGGAGGCACCGGGCAGACCATGCAGAGGTGTCACCTCACCCGCTGGCTCTGCACCAGAGGTCCCAGCAACAGGGAGACGCTCCTTGGTTTGGCCCATCCCATCTATCCAGCCACAAAGCTTCCCCATCTCACTGGGCTCCCCTGGTGTTTCGGGTAACACGATTCCTGTGTGTCCTACAAGCTTCTTGGTCTATGGTTGGTTGGCTTCCCTCACGCTGTTTCCTCAGGTCCCTCCTCCTAATTTCTGTCATGTTCAAATACTGTCTGTCCTGAGTGGCTCTTGAGTATGCTCCCCTGACACCAGACTGCTTCCTGCCTGCCCCTGCATGCCCCCCTACTGGAGATTGAGCACGAAACCCCTGCAAGTGCCCTAACTTGGATTCAAACTAGCCATCTCTTGGTGCAGGGAACAACACTCAACCAACTGAGCTATACCAGCAGGGTCATTTGTTGTTTCTTATATGGGTCCTGACCCGAGACTGAACCTGAAACCTTGGCTCATGGGGATGACACTCTTAACAACCGAGCTACCTGGCCAGGACTGAACAAATATATATATATTGAGTGGCCAGATTATTGTGATCTCTGAATGCATAATAATGTGGCCACTCAGTGTGTGTGTGTGTGTGTGTGTGTGTGTGTGTGTGTGTGTGTGTGAATTCGTGCATGGGTGGGGTCTGGCCAGCTTGGCCAGTGGGAGTGAACATGGGCGGTTGGCCAGCCTGCTTGCTGGTCGAATTCCTGGTCAAGGGGACAATTTGCATATTAACCTTTTACTATATAGGATATACACTGAATGGCCAGATTATTATGGGTTCAGAGATCATAATAATCTGGCCACTCAGTGTATGTGTTTGTTTAAAATTGATTTTGTGAGGGAGGAGAGGGAGAGAAAGAGAAAAACATCAATGTGAGAGAGCAACATTGATCAGTTGCCTCCCATATGGGCCCAACCAGGGATTGAACCCAAAACCTGGGTGTGTGCCCTGAATGGGAATCAAACCCATGACCATCAGTGTACCAGAGGACATTCCAACCAACTGAGCCACACCAGCCAGGCTGAGCAAATTCTCTACGTTTTAAATTACTCAGGTGCTGTGAGATGCTAGGGATGTGATGGGGTATAAAACTGGGCACAGTCCCTGTCCTCAGCAAGCTTATGTTTCTGGTAAAGCCTGCTGGTGACTAGTGATCTTATAAATAATGCATATTGATATTTTAGAAACTTTCTTTTAAAAAAATATATATTTTATTGATTTTTTTTTTTATAGAGAAGCAGGGAGAGGGATAGAGAGTTAGAAATTCGATGAGAGAGAAACATCGATCAGCTGCCTCCTGCACACCTTCTGCTGGGGATATGCCCACAACCAAGGTACATGCCCTTGATCGGAATCGAACCCATCAGTCCGCAGGTCAACGCTCTATCCACCAAGCCAAACAGGTTAGGGCAACTGTTTCTGTTTTTAAAATATATTTTTGTTGATTTCAGAGAGAGAGAGAGAGAGAGACAGACAGACATTAATGCTGAGAGAGAATATTAACTGCATCCTGCATGCCCAACATTGGGGATGGAGCCTGCCTTGACTGGAATTGAACCGTGATCTCCTGGTTCATAAGTTGATGCTCAGCCACTGAGCAACACCAATCAGGCTCCATTGATTTTTAGAAATAAGTGTGGACAGGAGGGACAGGTGAGGGGGAGGAGAGAGAGAGAAAAACATCAATTGGAGAGATCGAACCTGCAACCCAGGTATGTGCCCTTGACTGGGAATTGAAGGGTCATACACCTGAGATCCTTTGGTGCATGGACTGATGCTCTACCCACTGAGCTCACCAGTCAGGGCTCTCTAATAGTTTTTTTTTCTTAATCTTAAAATGAGAGAGGACAAAGAAAAGGAACTGTCCAATTAATAAATATTCTGACTAATTATTATCCCCACAGTCTCACGTTTTTTGAAGTCCTAGATTTAATCATATGAAATTGCCAGTATCAACTATTTGAAAAGATTCATAATTAACCTATTGAAACAGCTATTACACCTGGCTCAACCTAATTGTTGCATTTCTATTGGGATCATATGAATTATTTATGTTAGGGATAGCTGAAGGAAACATACATTTGGAAAATACAACATAATCAATGCAAACTATTCTGGATATGCATAGAATCCAGACTAGTATTTCTTACTATATTATGCTAATTTTCTGTTGTTTTTTTAAATATTTTTTTTATTTTTAAAATATATTTTTATTAATTTTAGAGGGAGAGGGAAGGAGAAGGATAGAGAGAGAGAAACATCAATGAGAAAGAGACATTGATTGGCTGCCTCCTGAATGCCCCCACTGGGATCTAGCCTGCAACCTGAGCGTGTGCCCTGACCTGGAATCAAACTGGGGACCTCTTAGTTCATGGGTCAACGTTCAACCACCAAGTCAGACTTAATATATTTTAATTGATTTTAGAGAGAAAGGGAGAGGGGGGGAGAGAGAGAGAGAAACATCAATCAGCTGCCTCCTGCATGCTCCCCACCAGGGATTGAGCCTGCAACCTGGAATCAAACCAGTGCGCTTATGGAGCATGAGATGATGCTCAACCAACTGAGCCACACAGGCCAGGACTATGCTGGTTTTATGGGCCAGAGATGCTATATGATTTGGTTCCTATATTTCTTTAGTGTCTGGCAAAGGACAACTGTACTTGAAAATTTAGTTAGGATATTCCCTGTAATTTTTTACCAAAGTGTTTGTTGTTATAGGAGAGAAGAACATACTATTATCTGGCATTCAGTGTGCAGATAAATAATTCTCCGGAGTTGTCTGTCTTTTCCCCTGATTTCCAGTGAGTTAAATCAAGGAGTTGAGAGGCCACACCTTCCCAATTTCTAGTTTTAGACCAATTCCGTTATTCCATCCCACATCAGAAGGGGGCAGGGGTAGGCTATTCTTTGTTGATTGATAACTTTTTAAGTTTTCTTGCTTAAGGAAGGAGATATGTTAAACAATTTTTTTTTAATAGTTTCTTTTACTTCTTCCTAAGGAATTATCTCTTTACCATGAAATAGATTCAACCTTTTGGTTTATTTCCGTAACTTAGTCTTCTGGACACACAAATTAGTCAGTGGGAGGAAAGATAATCCACAGAGAATGTGAGTAGCTGGAAAAAAGTGTCCTTGGTCCTAATGTACCTTGTTCATGTCTCTGAGCCACGGTCAGAGCTTCAGTAGCAAACTGGCCCTGTCTCTGCTTTCGGACGCGTATACCACATCGGCCCGGCTGCAGCTGACTGTCTAGGGTCTGCACCTATGCAGGTAGTAGGATCTTTTGAGTTCTCCACTCTGCTGTCGAGGGACTAATAGCGGTATGCAAACATCTTCCGACATACAGGTTAGGGTTGATCTAGCCAACTCCTTTACCTGAGACACTTCTTTAAAAGTGTCAGGGTTTTTTTCTGGATAAATCACGAACCAGTCTGTGACAAACCAGAGGTACAAATGTCTCCAAGAAAAGTTTCAAAAAATTTTTATTTTATTTCTTTCACCTCAAAACAACTCTGATGTTTTAGGCCCATAGGAACCAAAAACTCGAGAGGCATTGACTAAATCTGGAAAAATGTGGGCACTAACATGGGCAAAGCAGATGGGGGCAAAGTTACACACTAGAAGAAATAGGATTTCCCCTCCTCTCATATACTTCCTGAATCTAACCACAGAGCTCCATTGCCTTCTACAGAACTCCATGATTAAAAAAATACACTTACCAAAGCCCGGCCGGTGTGACTTAGTGGTTAAGCATCGACCTATTAACCAGGAGGTCACGGTTCCATGCCAGGACAAGGAACATGCCCAAGCTGCAGGCTTGATCCCCAGTGTGGGGCATGAGAAGGCAGCCAAACAATAATTCGTTCCCATCACTGATGTTTCTACCTTTCTCTCCCTCTCTGAAATAAGTAAAAATATATTTTTAAAAATACACTTATCAGTGCTTGCTTCAGCAGCACATATACTAAAGGAGTTCATCACCGCCAAACCAGTATTATATGAAATGCTGAAAGGTATTCTTTAAGAAGAGGAAGAAGAAGAAAAAGGTAAAGATAAAAATTATGAACCACAAATACATATCTATCAACAAGTGAATCTACAAATCAAGTGAATAAAAACCTGATGAACAGAATAAACTGGTGAATATGATAGAATCAGGGGCATAGAAAGGGAGTGGAATTGACAATTCTCAGGGGGTAAAGGGGTGTGGAGGAATAGGAAGAGAATGGACAAAAATTATACACCTGTGGATGAGGACAGTGGGAGTGGGGGGTAAGGGCAGAGGGTGGGAACCGGATGGAGGGGAGCTATGGGGAGAAAAAGAGGAACAATTGTAATAATTTGAACAATAAAGTTTTATTTTTAAAAATATACTAAAATTGGAACAATACAGAGAAGATTAGCATGGCTGCTGCACAAGAATGACCTGCAAATCTGTGAAGCGTTCCATATTTTCAGAACCAGAAACATCAAACAGACTGTCAAACCTCAGAGGGAAGGCAGGAGAGGATGGGGGGAGAGAGTTCAACCAATGACCTCATATGCGTATATGCATAACCCAAGGACACAGTGGGTGGTGAAGGCTTGGAGGGGGAAAGGGAAGGAGGAGGGTACGGGGGGGGGGGGGGGGGGAGGGAGGAACATATGTAATACTTTTAACAACAAAGATTTATTAAAAATAATAAAAAATAAAAATACACTTATCAGAATAAAGGATATAGTTTCAGTCTTATTGGTGTTCTTTAACATAATTCATTTTTGTTGATTTCAGAGGAAGGGAGAGGAAGAGAGAGAAATATGTGCCCTGACTGAGAATTGAAATGTGACATCATGGTTCATAGATTGAAGCCCTGAGCCATGCTGGCCCGGCTACTTAACTTTTTTTTTTTTTTTAAGGATTTTAAAATCTTAATTGGTATTTAGAGAGAGGTGAAGGGAGAGGGAGAAAAAAAGAAACATCAGTGTACGAATGAAACCTGGGTTGTTTACCTGCCTCCTGCACACCCCCTACTGGGGTTTGAGCCCCAAACCTGGTACGTGCCTTCGCTGGCAGCTTGGTGGCGCATGAGATGATGCCCAACCAGCGGAGCCACACTGGCACAATTAACTTTTTTTCTGATTCTTAATTAACTTTTGACATCAGTTCACAATCTGGGTCGTTTTACTTTTATGGCTGTCACCTTAGGCAGACCGTAAAAGCCTAGAGTTTTGTATTAGTTCATGGGAAATAAAATGTATGTGATACTGTCTGCTTTTAGAGCAGAGAAATGGTGTTAAATCTTAGGAGGCATGAGAATCTCACAATTTTCCCACATGCATTTCTATTTCTTGGAATAATAGGACGCTAGAAAAAATGGGAGCTAAGGTGTCTTGTATCTAGTATGCTTTGGTGTTCTGTATTATTGTGTTTTCTTTTTTTCTAGAGAAAGAGATGGTTCATCGATTTCCATGAGAGTAAAAATTATGAAGTGAATTTCTGAATAATCAGTTTGTTTGGAAGGCAGAGAATGAAAATAAATTGCATTGGATGGTTCCTGAAACTTATTTGGTATTTCCAGTTATAAAGTTTAGCCTGCCTAGTTCTCATATACTTTTTTAATTTAAATTATTTATTGTTTAAAGTATTACATGAGTGTGTCCCCCCCCCCAGCCCCTTGACCTCTCCCCGGCCACTCCCACCCTGCTCCCTCACCCCACTACTGTCTGTGTCCATCGGTTATGCTCACACGCACGCATACAGGTCCTTTGGTTGATCTCTTACCCCCCTCACCGCCCCCCCACCCCCGCCACCTTCCCTCATAGGTTGGACACTCTGCTTGATGCTTCTATGTCTCCAATTTGTTCATTAGTTTATGTTGTTCATTATATTCCACAAATGAGTGAGATCATGGGATATTTATCTTTCTCTGGCATACTGCTCTCCAGGTCCATCCATGCTGTTGCAATTGGTAAGAATTCCTTCTTTTTTATAGCAGCATAGTATTCCATTGTATAGATATACCATAGTTTTCTAATCCATTCATCTGCTGGTGGGCACTTAAGCTGTTTCCAAATCTTAGCTATTATAAATGTGCTGCTATGAACATAGGGGTGCATATATCCTTTCTGATTGGTGTTTCTGTTTTCTTGGGATATATTCCTAGAAGTGAGATTACTGGGTCAAATGGAAGTTCCATTTTTAGTTTTTTGAGGAAAAACAATATGGAAGGCTTCACAAATTTGTGTGTCATTCTTGCGTAGGGACCATGCTAACCTTCTCTGTATTGGTCCAATTTTAGTATATATGCTGCCGAAGTGAGCACTAATATAATCTTTTTAAAAAAATTTTTTAATCCTCACCCAAGGATACGCTTTTTATTGATTTCAAAGAGAAAAAGGAGGGGGGGAGGGAGAGAAGAAAGCAGGGAGGGAGGGAGAGAGGAAGAGAGAGAGAGAGATATGATGTGAGAGAGAAACATTAACGATTTGTCTCCCTAATGTACCCTGACCTGGAATTGAGCCAGGTTTCAGGTGTAGGATTTTATAATACACCTTTTGGTGTTTGGGGCTACACTCCAGCCAACTGAGCAACACTGGCCAGGGTCTTTTTAGAAAATTGTTGGACTTTGTCCTGTGCACCAACAGGTTGTTGGTTCAAATCCCAATCAAGGGCATATGCTTGGGTTTCGAACTTGATTCCCAGTACGGGGCATGCAGGATACAGCTGATTGATGTTAAGCTCTCATATCAATGCTTCTCTCTTTTCCTCTCCCTTCCTCTCTCTCTAAAAATCAATAAACCATTCCTAAAAATTTTTTTTATTAAATTTATTAGGGTGTCATCCTATCTAATAAAGGGGGAATATGTTAGTTGACCCTCACACCATTGCAAAGATGGCAGTGACCACAGCCACAAGATTGTGGTGTCCAGTTCCCTCAGCCCACCGGGGCGACAGGTGCAAGGCAAGGCCGGGCCTTGCAGCACACATGCCTCTGGAGTCCACCAGTCCCCTCAGCCCCCCAGATCCTCCTGAGGCTCAGGTAACCAGTGCCAGCCGAGGCTTGTGCTGCTGGCAGTGGCAGCAGCAGAGGTGTGATGGGGCATTGCCTTCCCCAGATCGCCAGGTCGCCTCCCACCCCTGAGGGCTCCTGGACTGTGAGAGGGGGCAGGCCAGGCTGAGGGGACCCCCACCCTTCTGGGCATGAGTTTTCATGCACCAGGCCTCTAATTGGTTAATCAAATTATATAGGTTTCAGGTGTATGATTATATAACACATCATCTGTATGTTATATTGTGTAGTTACCACACCAGTTCAAGTCTCCTTCCATCACCATCCATCCCTCTTTACCAGCTCAACACCCCCCCACTCTGGTAATCACCACACGCTGTGGTGTCTATGAGTTTTTTCTTTCTTGGCCTAATCCCTTCACCTTTTCCACTCAGCTCCCCAAGACCCATCCCCTCTGACTTGTATAACCTTTTGAATGTAACTAAGATACCAGTTTTTGGAAATGTTCACTTCAGATCACCAATTCTGGGTTATACAATACCCAGAGGGTACACGCTGGGGACAGTAGAGGAATTAATCATAATGGAGCTAACAACTATTGAGTGTTTATCAAGTGCCAGGCACATTTGTTTGTTTGTTTGTTCATTTAATCTTTTGTTAATCCTCACCCCAGAATGTTTTTTCCATTGATTTTTAGAGAATGGAAGGGAGGGGAAGAGAGAGAGGGAGAGAGAGAGAGAGAGATTGATTGATTGGCTGCATCCTGCACACAGCCCCCTGTTGGACCAGGGATGGAGCCTGCAACCCAGGTAGGTATGTGCCCCTGACCAGAATGGAACCTGGGACCCTTCAGTCCATGGGCCAATGCTCTGTCCACTGAGCCAAACCAGCCAGGAGAACCAGGCACCTTTATATGTATTGCCTTACTTCATTTCATGGCAATTTTAGGAATTAGATACTATTTATTTACTTTGTTTTCCAGATTAAACACACACACACACACACACACAAACAAAACAAAACAAAACAAAAAAACTCAAGGTTCAGACACGTGAAATAATTCTCCCAGCGTCACTTGGCTTGTAGTGACAGGACTAAACCAGAACTTAGATTTTATTCCAAGCACTACTAATGTGGGCATGACCTCCCTTTTGCTAATGAGTAAATTAGAGATGTTAACCACTTGGCGTGAAGTCACATGAATGGTGAGTAAACAGGGGTGTCAGGATTTGAACTCATGCCTACTTCTCTCTAAAGCTCATGGTTTTAACTATTTTCAGTTCTAAGATACCATTAAGCATTAAAGAATGCAACAAGAGAACACGATGCATTGACTATTAGAATTTTTTTTTTTAAATCATGTTAGGTTGACTGCCATTATAAATCCCATTATAAATCAGGCCCTAAAGGTTAAGGTTTTTGTACTATATCTTAGGCTACAGAAGAACACATTAACGAAGGGCCTCGATAGCCAGGATAACTTGGTTATATAAGGAACGAGAATCTCGGAGGGTAGAAAGGGGCTTTAAAAAAAGGTATTCCTGAGCGAGGCCTCTGAGCTCAGTGGCCACAGTGGCTGCTGCTCCCAGTCTCTGCTGCGTTTCCCACATGGAGGCCGCCCCACCCTTCCTGTGTCCCCTGAGCGGAGCGGCACTTCCTGTCCTCTTGGAAATGAAAGTGAGAGATTGGGGGATGCTATGTGTGTGTTTACCCTGCAGAATGTTCGTACTGTCCGTCCTGTTATCACAGCAAAAAAAAAAAAGGGACAGGAAAATCGAGACTGGAACTTCATTCCAGGGAGGGTCTGGGCTGAATGGTAGTTGTGGCAAAGCAGGGTTAGCGTGTGTCTGAGGAGAATTCCGTGATGGCAGCACCTTGGCCTGGAGAAGGGATGTGAAGGCTTTTGTGCCACATCCCTGTGCCACCTGGGCTGGCGGGAGCTCCTGGGCAGCATTCTGGCCTCTCTGGCTTTCCACAAGTGTCTTCTCCTGTGGAGGACAGTCTGCAGGGCCTTCCCTGGATACTCAGAGGTGAGTGTCGCTGCCGCTGTGTGAGGTTGTTGACTCCAAATGTGTGTTCTTGCTTTCTAAGAACTTAATATTTTTATTCTTGGTGAAGCATCTGCTTTTTAAATAGTGTTTTTTGTGGGTTTTTTTTTTTTGTTTGTTTGTTTGTTTTCTACCGCTCAGAGACAACCTGAAGCAAACATCTCTGTGAACTTCAGTGTGGGCATCAGTTCCAGGTGTGGTGGGTCCCTCTGGTTGTCTCAGCTTCATGGGCGGTGGAGACTAGGAAACAGTGAGATAAACAGTCAGATAAGAAGGCATGCGGCATTGTTTCCCAGAAAGCCCGGGGGAAGGAGAGACACGAGGTGCTGAGTTTTATGACACAGTCCGGTCTGGCTATTCCTCCCCAGGTATGAAGTCATACCTGCAGGAATCTGAAAGGCAGTGAGAGGCGTCCGCCCACAAGCATGAGGAACAGAACTGCCCAAGGACAGGGAGCTAGTCATTTCCCATCTCCGTTTTGCTTTCCCCTGTCCTTTGGTGAGCCTCCTGTCTGTTTTCTCTTCATGTGCTCAGGTCACTGTAAATATAAAGGGTGTGTGTGGAGGGGGGGAAGGGGTCCTGAGCTTGCCTCACGTGTTCTTAGTATGGTTTTCTTCACACGTTCTCCGAGGTAGGGTCCCCGTGGACAAGCCGGGGGTCTTGTAGCTGGTATCTAAGGGGAAATAATCCTCATGGTCTTTTCATAAAAGTCAGAACTTGTTCATGGAGGAAAGGGGGTGGAATGGAAAGGGCAGACCTAAGAACTTTTCTTTTCGCTTGAACTGCTAAGCCTGTGAAAAATCAAAAAATAACATCTTGGGCATTAGGACCCAGTGGTAGTGCCTCGTTCAGACTCTGGGTTAACTTCTCCCAGTGACGCCAACAGGCAGCCCAAGCTCATTCTTTACCCCCACCCCCTCATTTTTCTCCCTCTTGCTCCTTTTCTCTCCCTTTCTCCTCCCCCTCACTCTACTCTCTCCCTCCCTCCCTTCCCTCCTTCCCTCCCTCCCTCTCTTCCTCCCTCGCCCTCTCCCTCTCCCCCTCTCCCTTTCTCTCCTTTCCTTCTCTCTCTCTCTCTCTCTCTCTCTCTCTCTCTCTCTCTCTCTCTCTCTCTCTCTCTCTCTCTGCTGCTCCCTCTCTCCCTCTCTCTTCCCTCCCTGCCCCTCTCCTCTCTTAGCTCCCTAATATTAAAGAGAAAATGCTGCTATCAGTGGCTTCCAGACCTGGGATTCCGACTTTTGGCTATAACAAGAACAACAAAAAGGTAAGGAAAGTGCTTTTTTTTTTTTTTTTTTTTTTTTAATCCAGCTACTTCCTTTTCTGGGGATCCGGGAGTGCTCTTGGCTTCCACATTCTCCTAAAGTCAGGAAAAGGATTCCTTCTCCCCTCTCAGCCCCTCTCTTTTCTGCCCCTTTCTGGCATCTTTTCTCACCTGGCTCTGAAGTTCCAGGAATTTGCAGTCTTTGTGAGGCCTGAGGAGGCAGGGGAATTAAAAGCAAGTTTTTATCTTTGAGAAATGAAGTTAGTTTGACTTCTTGCTGATAGACCTAATCTCCACAGGGATCCTATGTCATCTCAGACCCTGGCCCCTGGCCCACCCCCCTCCAATACTATTTTCTTCTCGATTAACTGTTTCTATTCTCCCCACCCCACCTTCCATTCGACTAGCACTATCAAGTAGCAGAAATATAGTTGGTGAGATCACAACAGTTTCATCAAGCACTGGATGTACTTTTCTGGACGAGACCTTGCCCGCCCTGCCTGAAGGGAAGGGGCCTTCAGAGAAGACACACTTCAGGGTGAAGGCAGAAAGGTCTGTGATTCTTGGGGGTGTGCTGGTGCTTTGAGATCTGGAGATAGCCAGGCTCAGCAGGAACCCTTTGGGATTAACCAGAGGCCACCACAACGTTATCTTTGCTGGAGCCCACAGGCCCTCCGGAGAGAGTTGGACATCATGCCCACATTTGCCAAGGAATATCCTTGGCAAGTTTGTTGTTGTTGTTGTTGTTGTTGTTGTTTTGTTTTGTTTGACATTTCAGGGCATACAATGCTGATTAGGGGGAACTTCACGCTGTAAGAGAAAGACCCTGTACCCTCTCTCAGTGCTGTAGCTGTTCTTTGAAGATGATTCTGTAGACATTCAGGGAGCTTTTGATCATCTGCGGAGTGTTGGAAGTGGGGAAGGATTGCTGCTGCTTCCTCAGGGACCCAGAGAGACATGACAGGTGGATTCACACAGGGTGTGATCCAGGCAGTGGGCGGAATGTTAAACCCAAGACATTTAGCGTCAGTTTATGGGTGTTAGTTTATATGGTGTTTATTCTGTTTATATCCTTGAAAAAATATGGGTCTGTTTTGGTTATTTACATGCACACATATTTATAACACACGCACATACCTTGTATATGATTTTGATAGGGGGATAGTTCATCTGTCTTTAGTCTTCTCAAATCTTATATAGAACGAGATGAAAATTTCCTTCCTAATTTTCCCCTCCAAGTCTCTCCAGTTAACCAGATTCATTAAAATGAAGTAAAGTGAATTACAGGAATTAGTGTTTTTTCCCCCCTCTGAGGGGTTTCTTGATGCTATCTAAATCTCTTAGCTGTCTACTCCCTCCTCTACTTGTAGTATATAAAAAAAATTAACCATCTTCTAAATCTAGGATAGTGTAGGGGACAAAGAGTATGCTTATGGGTTTGTATTTAAATCTTATATCTCTTCTTGATAACTTGTAAGGTTTGAGAAGCAGTTCAGGAAACATTGGGGGGGGGGATAAATACATACAAATATATTTGTTAAGAATTCTTCGGAAAAACAAAACAAAACAAAACAAAACAAAAAGCTTCGGGTTCTTACACGTCAATGTTATGATGATATCACTTCGTGACTATGTATATGATTGCTTGTGTGTATGTGTAGGTTTGTGGCTATTTGATATATTTAGACCAAAGCATTACTACATTGTTCTTTGTTTTTGTGATGAAATATAAGGTTTAATGTGTTCACTTCTCTTTTGGGGAGAGTGTTCTGGATGAATTTGCTCATGTAATTTGTGCATTTTTTGTCTGTATGTTAATCCTCACATGAGGATATTTTTTCCATTGCTTTTCAGAGAGAGTGGAAGGGTGGGGGGGGGGGAACATCGATGTGAGAGAGACACAGAGACACATCGACTGGATGCCTCCCCCACAGTCTGAGGGAGGGGGTGCCCTTGACCAGGGAATTGAATCCTCAAACCCTTGACCCTTCAGTATGCACACTGATGCTTTAACCACTGACCCCACCAGCCAGGGCTAGTTTGTGCATTTTATATCTAAGGTATAATTTTAAAAATAACTCACTAATTTTTAGTAATAAATATAAGACATGCCAATTTTTTAAAACTTAAGCATAAAGAGGTATTTAAAATTGAAAGTCAAGACTTCCCTTCATGTCCTGAAGTTTATTACCCAAATCTCACCCTCATGGAAAATAACTGGCAGCAGTTTGGTATATGTATCCTACCAGGCTTTCTATGACAAGGTGAAGTTATAATTTTATGTTGGCTTATTTGCCATTTCTATTAAGAATTCAGTTTCTTGCCTGGCTGGCATGGCTCAGTAATTGAGCATTGACCTATGAACCAAGAGGTCACGGCTCCATTCCCGGTCAGGACACAAGACTTGTTGCGGGCTCTTTCCCCAGTGTGGGGAGTGCAGGAGGCAGCAGATCCATGGTTCTCTCTCACCACTGATGTTTCTATCTCCCTTTCCTTCTCCCCTCCTCTCTGAAATCAATAAAAATATTTTTTTTAAGGAATTCAGTTTCTTAAGTAGAACAAGTCGAGGTAATAAAGTTCTTGGGCATGTCAAAAATGTTTTAAAAATTGAAAGAACAATCAAACTCTAAACTTCTGAAAAAGTACAAATTATAAAATATCTGCTTTAAACAAAAACACCCAGAGACCAATGGAACGGGATTGAGAGCCCAGAAATAAACCTACACATATATGGGCAATTAATTTACGATAAAGGAACCAAGAATACACACTAAATGTGTTGGGAAAACTGGACAGCCACGTGCAAAAGAATAAAACCAGAACACTATCTTATACCTCACACAAAAATCAACTCAAGATGGATTAACGACTTGGATGTAAGACCTGAAACAATAAAATATGTAGAAGAAAGCCTAAGTGCTAGGCTTCTGTACGATGGTCCTCAGCGGTGTTTTTTGAATCCGACTCTAAAGGCAAAAGAAACAAAAGCAGAAACAAATGAAATAGGTCTTCGTCCAACTAAAAAGCTTCTGCACAGCGGAGGAAACCATCAACAAGACAAAAAGGCAACTACCCAAACGGGAGAAGATTTTTTTTTTCTTTTTTTGGAGATGATATTTCCAATTAGAGGTTAATACCAAAATATATAAAGAAAGCATACAACTTGCTCACGTCGGCAGCACAAATACTAAAATTGGAATGACATAGAGGAGATCAGCACAGCTCTCGCACAAGATGACACGCAAATTCATGAAGCATTCCATATTTAAAAACAAAAAACTCATACAACTCAACAGTAAAAAAAATAATAATTCAAATAAAAAACAGGCAGAGGATCTGACTAGATATTTTTTCAAGCAAGACATGCAGATGGCAAACAGACATATGAAAAGATGCTCAGCACCGCTAAGTATTAGGAGAATGAAAATCAAAACAACACATGTATAATTCCCAATAAAGGCAGATTCCCCCCTCAGAGTGTAGAATTTTTATTTGTTTGTTTGTTTGTTTGAATCCTTACCTGAGGATATTTTCCCACTGGTTTTTAGAGAGAGTGGAAGGGAGAGAGAAAGACAGAGAGAGAAACATTGATGGGAAAGACACATCGATTGGTTGCCTTTGCACACACCCCGGCCAGAGCTGGGGATTGCGAGCCTGCAGCCTCAGTGCATACCCTGGACTGCAACTGAACCCGGGACCCTTCTGTCCCCAGGCCCGATGCTCTTTCTGCTGAGCCGAACCGGCTAGGGCAGGATGCAGTGCTGAATATCTATTCCTTTCTTGGGAGTTAAAATAGTCACAGAAAGGGGGAAATGTGGATTTCAAAGAGATTTTCTGTAAAATAATGTGGTACATTAAATCTGTTTTAATAGCCGAAACCGGTTTGGCTCAGTGGTAGAGCATCGGTCTGCGGACTGAAAGGTCCCAGGTTCGATTCCGGTCAAGGGCATGTACCTTGGTTGCGGGCACATCCCCGGTAGGGGTGTGCAAGAGGCAACTGGTCGATGTTTCTCTCTCGTCGACGTTTCTAGCTCTCTATCTCTCTCCTTCCTCTCTGTAAAAAAATCAATAAAATATATTTTAAAAAAATAAATCTGTTTTAATAGTCTTCAATTAATCTTAGTTCATTAAAAAAAAAAAAAAGGCTGAAGTAAAAAGATCTGAGTTCTAGGCTCTCAGAACTGTTTCTTCAATGTTGGAAAGAGTTGCCTCAGTAGAGATTTGAAGGTAGGTGAGATTGAAAGAGGAAATGTTTGGGACTAAAGGAATTTCAGACTTGTAAAGGGCTTAACCACGCCTCCCCTGACATCATCTTCCTGGAATGTGTTATTATATTTTAACTCCTCAGAGCATCAACAATCATTTCCTTTGGAAAAAAATAAAAGGGACTGGGATAATTTGCCTTTCCCAACCTGTTTTGCATAAATTTCTGTTTTCTCTTGATCTTATATTGAATAATCAATGGAGAGTAGGAGGCAATGATGAGAGTAAGACGGACTGGTGGGAACCCTGGCTTAGTTTGGATCAGTGGATGGAGGGGACCCAGGTTCGATTCTGGTCAAAGGCACATGTCTGGGTTGTGGGCTTGATCCCCAGTAGGGGGTCATGCAGGAGGCAGCCAATCAATCATCACTGATGTTTCTCTTTCTCTACCTCTTCCTTCCTCCTTGAAATTCTCTCTACCTCTTTCTTCCTCTTTTAGAGGCCCGGTGCATGAATTTGTGTACAGGTAAGGTCTGGCCAGTCCACCCGATTGGGGCCAATTGAGCCGGACTGGCAGGGGGGAGGAGCCATGGGCGGTTGGCCAGCACTGCTCCCTATTGGGGTGAGGGACTGATTGGGGGTGGGGCCGGCCAGGGAGAGGGGCTTCAGGCAGTTGGCAAGCCAGTCTTGCCCTCTGATTGAACTCTCCATTGAACTCCCAGCCGAGGGGACAATTTGCATAATGGCTTTTTATTATATAGGATAAAAGGCTGACTGGTGGGCTTTGCCAGATCTTTACTCTTTCAGAAGCTTGAGATACCTGAAATTTTTAGAGTTTACTCAAGAGAAAAGAAAATGAGAAGCACTACTATAAATTATTTATAGTTCAGACAAGGAGAGAGAATTTTCTTTTGTTTACTACATTGTCATCTAGTTTCCATCAAATTAAATTTAGTAGAACTGTGGACTAAGAACTTTTAGTTTTAACATCTTTTGACTGTATCAGTAATACAATTAACTCAGTTGGTTAAAGTTTAGTCGTAATGTCTTTCCATTTATCCTCCTTCCCTGTTTTTGCACTATTACACAAATTTATGGTCTCATTACAGATTATCTTTACTTTGATAATAAACATATAGCATGATCTCCTTACCTCCTATTTCTCTGCCCCTAATCCTTGCCCCTAGGTAATTTTATACCTGCTGCCAGAACAACCTTCCAACATTCAGTAGTCTAGTGCTGAGCATTTCTTGTATAAAATCTTTAAAAGAAATTTTTTAAAAATTGATTTTAGAGAGGAAAGGACAGGGAGAGAGAGATAGAAACATCGATGATGAAAATCATTGATCAGCTGCCTCCTGCATGCCCCTCCCCACCCCCCACTCAAAATCTAGCCTGCAACCCGAACATGTGCCCTGACTGGGAATTGAACTGTGACCTCCTGGTTCATAGGTAGATGCTCAACCTCTAAGCCATGATAGCTGGGCTGTATAAAAACTTTTAATGACTATATACTAGAAGTACCTGCTAAACAAAGTTCAAATCCTTAGCCTAGTACTCACTATTGATTTAGCCTTTTCTTAGCTTCCCTGTCTACCCCCATTAACTACAAAAACCAGGGAAAAGAAAGAATTGCAATCCAGTGCATGTAGACATGGCAAGCCACTCTGCCAGTATGCCAAGATGGAGAGGTACTTACAGAGAGGAAAAAGGGAGCTAAGAGGAGGGGCAGATACAACCATAGAGTTTTCATTTAAGCATAGAGTTCTTCCTGTAGGGTTCTCTCTCTTTAAAATATACTGTATTGATTTCAGAAAGGAAGGGAGGAGGAGAGAGAGATAGAAACATCAATGATGAATCAGCTGCCTCCTGCACACCCCTCACTGGGGATCAAGCCTGCTCTATGGCCTGGTTCTTGATGCCTTAGAATGCAAGAACTCATCTCCTAAGCCCAACTCCTTCCACAGATCCTCCCAAATGATCAGGTTCATTAAGTCTCAGTCATAATCTTCATCATTCTCCATGATTCCAAATATTCACTCTGGTTTAGCCAGTTGTGTTACCTGGAGTTCTCTGGATATATCCTTTTATTGTTGGTCTATATTCCTCATTCTATAAGAAAATACCGGTATGCTGTAAAACAAAAATAGAGGTAAGAAATAGGACAGGGAAAATAAAGATTAGGATAAGAGGTCAGCTGGAATTAAATGCAAATGTGCAAACCATAATTTTATCCTAAAAGATGGAGATGGGAGAATAGTCATTGATTTTGTCAACATATGGGTGGTTGGTGACTTGGACAAACCATTTCAGAGTGGGGAGCAAAAAGCAAGGTGGGAGTGGGTTGATGAAACAAGGTAAGGTAGTAAACATAGGGTGTGTACAGACCAATCTCATAAGAACTTTGATGAAGATGAAGAGCAGAACCCAATTAAAAAATGAGCTAAAGATCTGAATAGATATTTCTCCAAAGAGGATCTATACGTAGCCATGAAAAGATGCTCAGCATCAATAGCCATTGAAGAAATGCAATTTAAAGCCACAATAAGCTATCACTTTGCACTCGCCAGGATGGCTGTAATAAGAAAGCCAGGAAGCAATGTAGAATAATTAGACTCTTCATACACTGCTGGTGGGAATGCAAAAATGTTTCCGCTTCTTTGGAAAGCAGTTTGGCATTTCCTTAAAAGGTTAAACACATTTCTAGGTGTCTATGCAAGAGAAATGAAGGTGTGTGTGCAGGGGCATGTTGGCAGTGGCGCCAGAGAATAGTGAGCGGCCGCTGAGGAGTGCGGAGCAGCGGGCGCCGGTCCCACCTGATTGCTGAGACACTCAGTCCGCTGGGAAGCAGGAGTGGTTCCAGGCACGGCCTCTGCTCTTCCTCACACTCTGGACTTCCAGGAGCTCCCACTGCACAGTGCGGGGGCGGGTCCTGGGAGTAGGAGTACACAGATGAGATGTGCAGGCAATCACTGATTTTTGCACCCAGCTCTTCTTGCATCATCCGGGCCTGGGATATTTGGCCAAATTTGGGTGGTGATGGCAATGCCATTTTATAAAGCTGGAAAACTCAATGGCTATATTGAAAAATATGGATATACGGTGGAGGCACCGCAAAGAATAATTCCTGTAATTCTTCAAAAACGGCCTTTTGTATTCACTCATGGCTAGACTTGTTCCAGCCTGGAATAAAACTGGCTATCTCTTAGTACCATAAATAAATAAGTCATATATGTCTACACAAAACCTGTATACCAATATTCAAAGCAGTATTGAATTTATAATAGTCCAGAAGTGGAAACCACCCAAATATTTCTCAACTGATGAATGGGTAAATAAAATGTTGCATATACCCATGTGATGGAAGCTTAAATTTTATTCAACAATAAAAAGGAATAGAGTACTGATACATTCTATAGAATGGATAACCCTGAAAACATTATGCCAGCAAAAGGAGCCATTCGACAGAAAAATGCATATTTTATATCTTCATTTATGGGGAACATCCAGAATAGGCAAATCCACAGAGACAGCAGGTCTGTGGTTGCTAGGTCTTTGGGAAGGGGGATGATGGAGGGAAATGGGGAGTGACTGGTAATGGTGGGTAATGGGTTTCTTTTTAGGATAATGAAAATGTTCTAATTTTTAAAAAATATGTTTTTATTGATTTTAGAGAGAGAGGAGGGAGAGAGAAACATCAATTGGCTGCCTCCTGCACACCCACCTCTGGGAATCAAACTGGCAAGCTATTGGTGGGTGGGATGATGCTCAACCACTGAGACACACTGGCCAGGGTGAAAACGTTATACAATTGATTGTGGTAATAGTTACACAACTCTGTGATCTAAATACCACTGATTTATACTTAAAATGGGGTAATTACATGAAATATAAATTATACATCAATACAATTATTTTTTATAAGATGGGGAGCAGAGAAATGAGGTAAAGGCTGGCAGAGGATGAGGATGGTGTTGAGAGAATTTTCTTAACGATGGAAGATAAAGGCGGGTGTGGCTTAGTGGGTGAGCACTGACCCAGAAACCAGGAGGTCACTGGTTCAATTCCTGGTCAGGGCACATGCCCAGGTTACGGGCTCAATCCCCAGGAAGAGGCCTGCAGGAGGCAGCCCACTGGTGATGTTTCTCTCTCATCGGTGTTTCTATTTCTCCATCCTTCTCCTTTCCTTTCTTTCTTAAATAAATAAGTAAATAAATAAATACAGCCATATATTTTTAAAAATCTTTAAAAAAGATGGGAGATAGATATGGAAGCCAAAATATAAAAAGAGTCATGACAAGTTCCACTTATTTTCCAGGTCTATGTCCATATTCCCATCCCTCTCCCTCTCTGGTCCTTTTGTTGATGTGCCTTACGCTTTCAGCCTCTGGTTCTTTTGTTGTTTCTTCCTGTTGGAACGGCCTTTTGTTCATTTATGCGCTCGCTCCACCCACGTTCATTAAACAGCTGCGACGTGTTAGTGTTAGGCATTGGGGCTAGGCAAGGTTGTGTCCCTTTAAGAGCTCACAGACAAAATTCTTTCAAAACCCTGCCTATCTCTTTAAGTTCAGCTGAAATGTTACCTTTTCTGTAAAGCATCTCCAAAATCTCCACCTCCAGCCACAAAGGGGGCCGCTTTCTCTGAGCCTCCAAATACTTTGCACTTCTTTTAAGGTATTTATATAATGTTGCCTTGTATGGGAATCATTCGGATGACATCAATTGGTGCCTCCCGTATGCACGCAGATGGGGATTGAACCTACAACCTAGGTATGTGCCCTGACTGGGAATGAAACCCATGACCATTTGGTGCATGGGACGACACTCTAGCCAACTGTGCTACACCTGCCAGAGCAGACTTTTTTTTTTTTTTTTTTAATATATTTTATTGATTTTGTACAGAGAGGAAGGGAGAGAGATAGAGGGTTAGAAACATCGATGAGAGAGAGTCATCGATCAGCTGCCTCTTGCACACCCCCCCACTGGAGATGTGCCCGCAACCAAGGTACATGCCCTTGACCGGAATCAAACTCGGGACCTTTCAGTCCCCAAGCCGATGCAGAGCAGACTTTCATATTCTTTTTCTGTTGTTATTACTCCTCACCCAAGTATATTTTTTCCATCGATTTTTAGAGAGAGTGGAAGAAGGAAGGGAGGGTGGAGAGAGAAACACTCCTTCACACACACCAGCCACGCTGGGGATCTAACCTGCAACCCAGGTATGTGCCCTTGACCATACCTGGGGCCCTTTGTGAGCGTGTGCTTAATCCCTTCACTTTTCCACCCAGCCCCGCACCCCTCTTCCCTCTGATGGCAGTCAGTCCGTTCTCTCTGAGTCTGTTTCTATTTTGTCTGTTAGTTTATTTTTGTTCATTAGATTCCACATATAAGTGAAATCATATGGTACTTATCTTTCTTTGATTGGCTTATTTCACTTCGCATAATGTTCACTTTTTCCATTTTTAAGTGTACAGTGTAGTAGTGTTAAGTACATTTACTTACATTGCTATGCAACCCATCTCTTTTCATCCTACATCCATTATTAATCAACTCCCACAGCCTCTGGCAACCACTGTTCTACTTTCTGTCTCTCTAAATTCTCTAAATGCCTCATATAAATGGAATCATACAGTATTTGTCTTTTTGCAGTTGGCTCGTTTCATTCAGTATAATGTCCTGAAGGTGCATCCATGTTGGTATATATGTCAGAAGGTTGTTTTATTGATTGATTGATTTGAGAGAGAGAGAGCAAAAGAGATAGGAGGGAGATGACCTACTGTTCTTTCTATCCATGCATTCATTGGTTGATTCTTGTATGTGCCCAGACTGGGGATTGAACTTACAACCTTGGTGTGGCAGATGCTGCTCTAACCAACTGAGCTTGCCCAGCCAGGACTAGAATTTCCTTGCTTTTTAAGGCTGAGTGATATGTTGTTGTATGTATATACCACGTTTTGTTGATCCACTCATCTGTGAGGGACACTTGGGTTTCTTCCATCTTTTGGCTATTGTGAGTAATGTTGCTATGAACATGGATGTACAAATATCTCTTCAAGACTCTGTTTTCAATTCCCTTGGGTATATTCCCAGAGGTGGAATTGGTGAGTCATATGGTAATTCTATTTTTAATTTTTTGAGGAATTACCCTCTCTTTTCCATATTTATAGCAGCTATACCATTTCACATCCCCATCAACAGGGCACAAGAATTCTTCTGATTCTTCCACTTCTTGCCAACACTTATATTCAGGGGTTTTTTTATAGTAGCTATTCTAATGGATGTGAGATGGTATCTCGTAGTTTTGATTTGCGTGTCTCTAATGATTAGTGATCTTGAGCATCTTTTCATCTACTTGTTGGCAGTCTGTATATTTTATTTTGAGAAATGTCTTTTTAAGTCCTTTGCCCATTTTTTAATGATTTGTTCATTTTTTGTTGGTAAGTTGTTGTTCTTTATCTATTGTGAATATTAACTTCTTAGCGGATATGTGATTTTCGAATTTTTTTTCATTCTGTAAGCTGCTCTTTACTCATGCTTGTGTTCTTTGAAGTATAGTTTTTAATTTTGATATAGTTTAATTTATCATTTTTTCCCTTCTGTTGCCTATGTTTTTGGTGTCCTACCTAAGAACTTGTCAAATCCAGTTTCATGAAGCTTTCCCTGTATGTTTTCTTTCAAGAGTTTTATAGTCTTAGCTTTTATGTTTAGGTCTTTGATCAATTTGGCTTAATTTTTGTATACAGTGTAAGGTAAGGGTCCAACATTATTATTTTTTAATTCTTATTTTTTATTTTATTGATTTTAGAGAGAAGAAAAGAGAGAGAGCGAGAGAATCATTGATTTGTTGTTCCACTTACTTATGCATTCATTGGTTGATTATTGTATGTGCTCTGACCGGGGGTTGAACCCAAAACCTCGGCATATTGGGACATGCTCTAACCAACTGAGCTTCCTGGCCAGGGCTCGACCTCATTCTTTTGCAGGTGGATATGCAGTTTTCACAATTCCATTTGTTGAAAAGACTTTTCCTCCGTCAAATGGGGAAATAAGCAATTCATAAGTTTTTAATAATGTGCTGTCCTAAGTAGCAGGCTAAAATCTCACACTCTCTGGCTCCATTCTGCCTGGGACATGAATCATCTCTTTGTCCAGCATATCCAGTCACTTAGTAGGCCTCTTGGTGAGGAGATTGACTGACGTGGTATTGCAGTGTTTGTGTTTAAGTAGCCCGTATTTTACTCAATAATGGCCTAAAAGTACAAGAGTAGTGATGCTGGCAGTTTGGATATGCCAAAGAGAAACTGTAAAGTGCTTCCTTTTAGTAAAAAAAAGTGACAATTATCAACCTAATAAGAAAATTTTTAAAAGTTGTATGCTGAAATTGCTAAGATCTATAGTAAGAACAAATCTTCTGTCTGTGAAATGGTGAAGGAAAGAGAAATTTATGCTGGTTTTGTTATTGCACCTCAAACTGCAAAAGTCACAGCCATGGTGCATGTTAAGTGCTTAATTGAATGTATGGGTGGAAGACCCACACAGGAAATGTGTTCTGATTGAGGGACCCGTGTTGTGTTGGAAGCACTGAGCCATATGAAGAATTCAGGAGGGGACCCCCTGAAATGAGTGACATGAAGCCATCTAATGCAAGGAATGGTTACACAGATTTAGGAATAAGTTTGGCCTGACATGCATAAAAATTATTAAAGAGAGAGAGAGAGAGAGAGACAGGCCACATTCACGTAACTCCTATTGCAGCACATTGCTATAATTTATTAGTTATTGTTGTTAATCTCTTACAGTGCCTAATTTATAAATTAAACTTTATTACAGGTATGTATGTATAGAAAAAAGCATAGTGTGTATCAGGTTTGGTAGTATCCATGGCTTTAGGTATCCATGGGCATCTTGGAACCTGTCTCCCACAGGGAAAAATTTTTTAAAATTTTTTTTGCTTCATCAATGAAACATTTTTATTTAAATTTTTTGAGACTTTTAATTATTATTGAGGTTTTTTTCCTTTTATTTTATCTCTTTTTCTTTTGAGTTTTTTTGTGGTGGGGGGTCCGGGGGGAGGAGTTCTGTTTGTTTTGATCATTGACTTCAAAGGTTTTCCCTAAATGTCTCATGCTTTCTGGATGCTTAAGTGGAAGGTATTGACCAAACAAAGGGAAGCCCAGCTAGGATGGGAGGACCTCATCAGAGGTGACCAAGCTGCGGTAAGGGGACAGACCTGGAAGTCATCATTTACAGAGCTTTCCTATTGGGCTGGTCAGTTTTCCCAGAGAGAAACCCTGCAGACCCCGAGGAGGGGTGAGATTGGGGACATGGTTGTGGATATTTTCAGTTTAGTACTGATTCCCTCAGCTGTGCGTAGTGGCTATGAATCCTATGTTCCTCGGTGCAGCCTCCGCAGAGAGTAAACTAGCTGCCTTCTGGAGAGGAGGTAGAAGGAGGGCAGTGGTAGCCTGAGTGTGTGGCTGACATGCCAGTCTTTTTAGATACTTGGTACCTCTAATTTCTTTTTATTTTCCCCAATATAGAATTATTAAATGTTTGTTTTTTTAAATCTTTATTGTTTAAAGTATTACATATGTCCCCTTTTCCCCCATTGACCCTTTCTATCCCACCTCCATTACACACACCCCCTGCCTTTATCACCATATTGTCTGTGTCCATGAGTTATGCATATCCTATATAATAAAGAGCTAATATACAAATGGTTGTCATGCCCTCATACCATAACACCATAACAGCTCAGACACTCAACACTTGTGAGAGAGGAATGGGGACCAGCCAGGCTGTGGCCTGAGAGAGGAATAAGCCACTCGCCCCACACTCCTGGGTGCCAGCACCTGTGGCTGCAGCCCAGGCAAAAGCTGCTTAGGTCCTGGATGCCTGTGGCCAGCCAGAAGGAGGAAAGCCAGGGTCCCAGGTGCCTGCAACCGGCTGGAGGAGGGAATCCTGGGTCCTGAGTGCGTGGCAAGGCAGAGGTGATTAGGGTGATCAGACCAGCTAGGGAGCAGTTAGGGGCAACCAGGAAGGTAGGCAGAGGTGGTTAGGGGCAATCAGGCAGGCAGAGGTGGTTAGGGGCAATCAGGCAGGCAGGTAGATGGGGTTAGGGGCAATCAGGCAGGGGAGTGGTTAGGAGCCAGCAGTTCCGAATTGTGAAAGGCAGTCAGACAATTGGAGAGGGTCAGGCCAGGTTGAGGGACACACCCCCATGCATGAATTTCGTGCACTAGACCTCTAGTATACATATAAGATCTTAGGTTTATCTCTCCTCTCCCTCCCACCTTTCCTCTAATAGCAGCGATTCTCAACCTGAGAATCATGAGCAGGGTCGCCTAAGACCATCAGAAAACGCAGATATTTACATTACGATTCATAAGTGTAGCAAAATTACAGTTATGAAGTAGCAACGAAAATAATTTTATGGTTGGGGTCACCACAACATGAAGAACTGTATTAAAAGTTTGCAGCATTAAAAAGGTTGAGAACCACTGCTCTAAGATTTTGACAATCTGTTTCATGCTTCTATGTCTTTGGATCTATTTTGTTCAACAGTTTATTTTGTTCTTTAGAGTCCACATATGAGTGAGATCATATGATTCTTGTCTTTCTCTGACTAGCTTATTTTGCTTAGCACAACCCTCCCCAGGTCCATCCAAGTTTTTGCAAATGGCAGATTTACTTCTTCATATATATATTGATATATATTTTAATTGATTTCAGAGAGGAAGGGAGAGGGAGAGAGACAGAAACATCCATGATGAGAAAGAATTATTGATTGGCTGCTTCCTGCACACACACACACACACACACACACACACACACACACACACACACTGGGGATCGAGCCCACAACCTGGACATGTGCCCTTGGCAGGAATCAAACCCAGGACCCTTCAGTCTCCAGGTCAATGCTCTATCCACTGAGCCAAACCAGCTAGGGCTTTACTATTTTTTTTAATGTCTCCTGAGCAAGGCCCTCACTTTCTTCAATACCGTGAGGCTGAGAGGTGGAAGCTGCAGGAGGAAAGTTTGAAGATAGAAGTTGGTTTATGAGACTTAAGGAAAGTCTGTATATAACAGTGCCAGGCGCAGCTCTGGCTGATGTGGCTCAGTTGGTTGAGTGTCCCAGGCACCGAGAAGAGAAGTCTCCAGTTTGATTCCAGGTCAGGGCGCATGTCCAGGCTGCGGTCTCCATTCCTAATAGGGGGCGGGGCATACAGGAGGCAGCCAATCAATGATGTTCCTCTCTCATTGATGCTTTTCTCTCTCTCTCTCCCTTCCTCTCTCTCTACAATAAATAAAAACATATGTGTGTGTGTGTGTGTGTGTGTGTGTGTGTATGTATCATATTCTATCTATAAAAGAGTAATATGAAAATTGACTGTAACTCCGCTACACCCACCAACCAATTAGGAGTGAATATGCAAATAAACCCGACCAAAATGGCTGCAGCCACGGAGAGCAGGAGGGAGGCTTGGATTTCCCTGACAATAGAGGAAGCCAAGCTTTCCACCTGCCCTTGCCTGCCTTGGCCTCCACTTAAGGCTACAAAGTTTCAATTATAGAAGGTGAACAAATCCAAACAGAAATGGTGGCAGCCACAGAGCAAGCAAAAGGCTTGGCTCCACTCCAGGCTACAAAGTTTCAATTGTAGAAGATAAATAAATCCCAGATACCAGGGCCCCCACTTGGCTCATTGGGGGCAGGCTGCAAACCACCACAAGCCCCTATTCCAGGTGGCCCTTCCCCCAAGGGAATCCCCACTCTGACCCAGGACACACTTCAGGGCAAACCAGCTGGCCCCCTCCCATGCACCAGGCCTCTATCCTATCTAATAAAAGAGTAATATGCAGATTGACCATCACTCTAACATCAAGATGGCTGCCCCCATGTGGACACAAGATGGCCACCACAAGATGGCCAGCAGGGGAGGGAAGTTGGGAGGGACCTGGCCTACAAGGGAGGGTGCAGTTGAGGGCAATCAAGCCTGCAGTGGAGAGCAGTTGGGGGGGACCAGGCTTGCAGAGGAGGGAAGTTGCAGGTGACCAGGCCTACAGGGAATGGCAGTTGGGGTGATCAGGCCTGCAGGGAAGGGCAGTTGTGGGGGACCAGACCTGCAGGGGAGGACAGTTATGGGTGACCAGACCTGCAGGGGAGGACAGTTAGGGGTGACCAGGCCCGCAGGGGATGACAGTTAGGGGCAAATAGGCCAGCAGGAGAGCAGTTAGGCATCAATCAGGCTGGCAGGGGAATGGTTTGGGAGTGATCAGGCTGGCAGGCAGAAGCTGGTAGGGGTAATTAGGAAGGCAGGCAAGCAGTTGGGAGCCAGCAGCCCTGGACTGTGAGAGGGATGTCCGACTGCCTGTTTAGGCCCTATCCCACCGGACATCTCTCGAGGGGTCCCAGATTCCAGATTGGAGAGGGTGCAGACTGGGCTGAAGGACACCCTACCTCTCCATGCATGAATTTCATGCACCAAGTCTTTAGTGTATGTGTGTGTGTGTGTGTGTGTGTGTGTGTATAATTTTAAAAGTACAAAGTGCAGCAGCAAGTGCTGATGTTGAAGCTGCAGCAAGTTCTCCAGAAGATCTAGCTGAGACAATTAATAAAGGTATCTGTACTAAACAACGGATTTTCAATGGAGACTAAACAGCCCTGTAATGGAAGAAGATGCCATTTAGGACTTTCATAGCTACTAATGCTGGTTTCAAAGCTCCAAAGGGCAGGCTGCCTCTCTTATTAGGAGCTAATGTAGCTGGTGATTTTAAATTGATGCCAATGATCATTTACCATTCCCCAAATCCTAGAGCTCGTAAGTAGATTTACGCTAAATCTGTTCTGTCTGTGCCTTGTCATAGAACAATCAAGTTTGGATGACAGTATATCTGTTTACAACATGATTTATTAAATACTTTAAGCCCACTTTTGAGAGCTACTGCTCAGAAAAAAAGATTCCTTTCACAATATTACTGTTCGTTGACAACACACCTGGACACCCAAGAGCTCTGAGGAGATGCACAGGAGATTAATGTTGTAATCATGGAACACAACCTTCATTCTGTCAGCCCATGAGTCAAGGAGTAACTCTGCTTTTCAAGTCTTATTATTTAAGAAACGAATTTCAGGTCTGGCTACTGTGGCTCAGTTGGTTAAGCATCATCCTGAGCACCAAAAGGATGCCAGTTTGATTTTGTCAGGGCACATGCCCAGGTTGCGGTTTTGGTCCGGGTTCGGGAGGTGGGAACAGGAAGCAACCGATTGATGTTTCTCTCTCAACACCCATGTTTTTCTCTCTCTCTCCCTCTCCCTTCCTCTCTAAAAAACAAATAGAAAAAAGAAACACATTTCATAAGTCCGTAGCTGCCATTGTTAGTGATTCCTCTGAGGGTTCTGGGCAACGTAAACTGAAAACCTTCTGGAAAGGACTCACCGTTTTGTATGCCATTAAGAACATTGAGATTTATGGGAAAAGTCAAAATACCAACATTAACAGGAGTTCGGAAGAAGTTGATTCCAACACTCGTGATGACTTTGAGGGGTTCAGGATTTCAGTGGAGGAAGTAACTACAAGGATGGTGGGAAAAGAAAGAGCCAGGAAATCGGTAGAGCCAGAAGATATGACTGAATTGCTGCAATCTCATGATAAAACAAACGATGAGCAAAGAGAGTGGTATGTGAGATGGAATCTACTCCTGGTGAAGATGCTGGGAAGATTGTTGAAATGACAAGAAAGGATTTAGAATATGACATAATCTCAGTTGATCGTGCATTGGTAGGGTTTGAGAGGATTGACCCCAATTTTGAAAGAACTTCTATGGTTAATATGCTATCAAACAGCATCACATGATATAGAGAGACCATTTGTGACAGGAAGTCAGTCCATGTGGTGAACTTCATTGTTGCCTTATTTTAAGAAATTGGCACCGCCACTCCTGCCTTTAGCAGCCACCACCCTGATCAGTCAGCAGCCATCAACCCTGAGGCAAGGCCCTTCACCAGCAAAAAGATTATGATTGGCTGAAGGCTTAGATGAAGCTTAGCATTTTTTAGTAATAAAGTATTTTCTCATTAAGGAATATGTAGTACATATTTTAGACATAATGCTATGTACACTTAATAAACGAGGGTATAGTGAAAACATAACTTTTATATGCACTAGGAAACCAAAAAATGTGTGCGACTTGCTTTATTGCAATACTCACTTTATTGTGGTGGTCTAGAACCGAAGGACCCTGCAGTATCTCCTAGATATGTCTGTCCTGATGAAGGCGGGGAAATACCTGCTTTAACATTCTTTAGCCTGAGTTAAGATTTAAAGGAATGTTTTTATGGATTTTTTTTAAAACATGCTCTTATTGATTTTTAGAGAGACAGTGTAAGGGGGAGAGAGAGAGAAACATTAACGAGATAGAAACGTCATCACCGACCCGCTGCCTCCTGCACCTCCTCAGCCGGGGACAGAGCCCGCAGCCCACAACCCCGGGCGTGGGCCCTGACTGGGAATCGGACCAGCGACCTCTTGCTTATGTGTCGATCGATGCTCAACTGCTGAGCCACACCAGTGGGCAAGACTTTAATTTTGAAGTTTGCTAAAGGTCAGAGGCATGAAATATAAAAGGCATCTTTTACATGAATTGCTATTCTTTAGGGGGAGAGTTCCCTCTTTGATATTGATGGTTCTGTTTTCTGCTGTTACTAACCCAATCTCTCAATACCATCACCACCAAAATAAGAGAGAAAAAGAGAGAGAAACCTGAAGATGAAACTGCTATTTTAAAGTGATTCCTAATAGATTTATTTATCAAGTGCTTTAAGCCAGTGGAGAACTGGAATATTAGTGTGATGTAGTAAAAGGCACTATATTCTAGGTAATTATGCAGATTTAGAGTTTTATGTGAACACAGAGCATACAGATCTAAAATATGCCATGATGGAATGGGTCCATGTCCCAGCTAGGCTGGTGTTTCCTCTCTAATAGAAGTACCTAAAGATGTTTAGCAGAGTCTGGTACCATCTTATATCAGTAGTGAAAGAAAGAGGTGTTTCACCCCATCCTAGATTGCTTGACCATAATGTATCCGTTACTCATTTATTTAAACTTTTATTTTTAATTTTTTTAATTTTTAAATATGTTTTATTGATTTTGTACAGAGAGGAAGGGAGAGAGATATCGAGAGTTAGAAACATCGATGAGAGAGAGTCATCGATCAGCTGCCTCTTGCACACCCCCTACTGGGGATGTGCCCGCAACCAAGGTACATGCCCTTGACCGGAATCGAACCCGGGACCCGTCAGTCCCCAAGCCGACGCTCTATCCATTGAGCCAAACCGGTTTCGGCTATTTAAACTTTTAAAATTTGTAAATACCTTAGACTTGACTGAACCCTAATATCATTATAAAAATTTTATTTTTCACTACCCAACATGGTAATTAGTATTTTATTTTATTTGTCAAAATTTACAGTAGTTTTCAAGCTCTTGCATGTATTTTGCAGTTCTTATTCTACAGTTTTATGAATAATCTTATTCATAAAAATGGTCAACTTATTTTTACCTTCATGATTTGACAAGTTTTTATTATTTCCTCTTTATTATTTTTTAATGGAACCTCCATTTTATTAGTCTTGTCTAAATGATATGGTTTACTTAAGAGGCGTACATTGTTTTCTCTACCATCTGGGTGATAAAAACATTTCACTATAACAAAGTACCTTTTTTTCAAAACTTTAACAAGCTTGTTTTGACCCTCATTATTCCTAAAAGGTAAGACAATTATGTATTTATTTATTCTATGGCAGACATGAATTCCTTTAGAATTTTTTTAAACTCTCCTATCAAGTTCATTGCTATTAAAGTGTAAAATCATCCTTTCTTTCTTTTTTTTTTTTTTTAATATATATTAACTATATTATAAATTCATGCATGGAGGGGGTGTCCATCAGCCCAGCCTGCACCCTCTCCAATCTGGGACCCCTTGAGGGATGTCCGACTGCCCATTTAGGTCTGATCCCAATAGGGCAGTCGGACATCCCTCTCACAACCCAGGACTGCTGGCTCCCAACTGCCCGCCTGCCTGGCTTCCTAACTGCTTCTGCCTGCCAGCCTGATCAGCCCCTAACCATTCCCTTGCCAGCCTGATTTATGCCTAATTGCTCCCCTGCCAGCCTGATTGCCCCTAACTGCCCTCCCCTGTATGCCTGGTCACCCCTAACTGCCCTCCCCTACAGGTTTGATCACCCCCAACTGCCCTCCTCTGCCGGCCTGATCCCCCCCAACTGCTCTCCCCTCCAGGCCTGGGTCCCCCCCCAACTGCCCTTCCCTGCAGGGCCAGTTATCCCCAACTTCCCTCCTCTGCTGGCCTGGTCACCCCTAACTGCCCTTCCCAGAAGGCTTGATCACCCCAACTGCTCTCCCTTGTAATCTTGGTCCCTCCCAACTGCCCTCCCTTGCTGTCCATCTTGTGGTAGCCATCTTTGTCCACATGGGGGCAGGATCTTTGACCACATGGAGCAGGCATCTTGTGTGTTGGAGTGATGGTCAATCTGCATATTATTCTTTTATTAGATAGGATAGAAGCCTGGTGCATGGGTAGGGCCAGCTGGTTTGCCCTGAAGGGTGTCCTGGATCAGGGTGGGGGTTCCCATGGGGCATGGGGTGGCCTGAGCGAAGGGCCTGTGGTGGTTTGCAGGCTGGCCACGCCCTTTGGCAACCCAAGGGGAGGGCCTGGTATCTGGGATTTATTTATCTTCTATAATTGAAAATTTGTAGCCTTGAGGGAGGCCAGGGCTGGCCCACAAGCTTGGTTTCCTCCATCGCTGGAGAAACCCAAGCCTCCTGCTGGCTCCATGGCCGTAGCCATCTTGGTTGGGCTAATTTGCATACTCACTCCTGATTGGCTTATGGGTGTGGCTTATGAGCATAGGAAAGGTATGGTCAATTTGCTTGTTTCTCTTTTATTAGTATAATATATACAGAGAGATAGATAGATAGATAGATAGATAGATAGATAGATAGATAAAAGGGAGAGAAAGAAACATCAGTGATGAGACAGAATCATTGATCTACTGCCTCCTGCACGCCCCCTACTGGGGATCGAGCCTGAAACCCAGCATGTGCCCTTGACCAGAATTGAACCCAGGATCCTTCTGTCCGCAGGCCAACATTCTATCCACTGAGCAAACCAGCCAGGGTGAAATCATTCTTTCCAAGGTGCCAGGGTGTTTCTCACTCTAACATCTACTTGTATAATTTTTTTGACCTCTGTTCCTTATGCTTCCTTGCAGCCATATGTGTCGTTGTCTCAGCAGATGGCACCACCTAGTCCAAGCAACAGTACACCCAACAGCAGCAGTGGGAGCAACGGGAATGACCAACTGAGCAAAACCAACCTCTACATCCGGGGTTTGCAACCAGGCACTACTGACCAGGACCTCGTCAAGCTGTGTCAGTCGTAAGTCGGGGTATGTGTGGGTAGGCTTCCCGGGACAGAATAGAGTTGGTGATACTGGCTTGTTGCCAGATACTCTTATCCTGAAATACAATATTATTTTGCTTCTATTCCATAGTCACAGGTTTCTCAGCAGCCCCTCTGAAAGAAATCCTACCTGCTACTAACATATAAGACCTCTGTGTTTCTCTGGAAAGCCAGGATCAAGCTGGCCTTTTACACCTAGTGCATGACTGTTTCTAGCAAATATCTCGAATTAATAGTCTTGGTGGAAAGATTCCTATCCCTACACCTTGAATAGAAATAAATATTCAGTATCTCCAAAGGTATAGATGAGAAGGCAGGGAGGGATATAAGAAAGTGGGACTAGTCAATTGAATGATATACTTCAAAGAGTTTCTGCTGCTAGAGATATAGCCAGTGCACCAGAGAAGCCCTCAGAGTGGTGGAGAAAGAAGGTGGAGAGAGAGGCAGTCACTTTGCATCTTCCCTCTGAAGACATTCGGGGTTCTCCGGAGCAGACTGAGTCACGAGATGGAGATAACTGTTACGGAATCAGCCTCGTTAGGAATCCTGGGGAAATTGCCAGTGGGCGGAAATGCCAGTTCATTTCCTTTAGGCAGGAAAGTGTACGTTTTAAATAATACGGAGGGAAAGTCTGGGGATGGAGTGGGAACATAATGGGGAGAAGAAAAGCAGAACTTTGGCAAGTGCATGGTAGAAGGAGAAAAATCGGAACCTTCGATTATGTAGATGTACCATTTTTAAGAACTTCGTTTTGAAGTGTCACAAGTGCCCGGAAAAACGCACAGACCTTAATTTTAATGTGTTCTTTTCCCGGCCTCCAGTGGAACCGTCTCATGTCAAACAGAACACTGCCAACGCTTCCAAGCCCGCCTCTCCGTTCCCATCTCCTTCCCACCCCACAGGTGTCCCTTCAGTGTGAACAGTGCTGCTCTGAGCTTTGCACGCCTTTTGGTGCACCAGTGCACGCCTTTGTGCTGTGTCTATACCTATGAGTAAAATCGCATTTGTTCTGCTTCTGTTGCTATTGCTGAGCCATTTCCTGAAGGGGTTGCAGTAACTCAGACTCCCACAGCCATGCACGTACATCCAGTGCTCCAAGTCCTAGAGAGGCAGCACGTTCTGCCTGCAAAACGTGGCTGTACGAGGCATCGTATGCACCCCACAAACCCCTTACCCTTCGGATGTGGTCTGCCAAGCACATGGATGTTTTTGTTAGCACCAGACCACTCACATTCAACCTCTACAGGCTAGATGTGTGTATAAAACGGGATCCTTTAGCTCAGCTTACCTTGCTAGGAAGGTATTTCAATGGCCCTTAGTCTAGGACCAGCAATGTTTTGGGGGAATGCAGATTGGCAGGAATGTTGGCCGACAGGGAAAAGATTATCTTATCAGTCTAGCTCCTTCATTCTGCACTTTGTGTTTCTTGTCCTGGCTATATTGTGCTACAAAAACCTCCTCATTCCACACGACAGAGGAAGAGCTCAGTTCCACTTCCCTATACGCACTTTCAGACATTCATCTCGCCCTTCCCAGCAGCGGCCCTGCCTTCTGTGTGTCTGAGGGCTGAGAAGAGTCAGGGTCAGCATGGAGGATGGCAGTGAGGAGTCCGGAGGGGACTGTGGAGAGGTGGCAAGGAGGCAGGGGCAGTAGGATGCTGGCTGAGTGATGGGGAAGGGAGGCTGGGACGAGCAGGTGAGCGGACCCACAAAGTCTAACAGCGCTGTGAGCTGTTAGACCTTTGTGGGAAGGGTGTTTCCCACTCCTGCCTTTGTCCCAGTTGGTCTCTCTCGGACTGCAGGGGAAGTACAAGCGGCGGCTCCCGAGCCCTGGAGGGTGGGAAGGAGAGGCGGCATGGAGTCCGGACTGGAGCTCCAGTACTCCTGGAGGGGCTCCGTCTGAGGAGGAAGCGGCAGGAGTGGCTCGGGCTGCCAGCTGCCTGGAAAGTCTGAGCTCAGCCTCAGGCTGCTCAGACCACAGCAAGCTCCACCCTGGGGCCTCCGCAGGGATAGCAGCATGCGTGTCCTCTGGCCTAGTCTCATGCAGCTCCTCCTTTGCCTAAATTTGGGAAAGAATCCAAGTATGTAATCCTGAAGAGCTAGGATCACCTTCCCCCCCCTCCCCCCATTTTAATGTGTTCTTTTCCCGGCCTCCAGAGCATTGCTTAGCTTATTCTTCCTAACCCCTTGGTTCCAGTAAAACAGTCAGTGAGAGGTGGCCAAGGAGCGAGACAAACACATCCACCATCCTGCGAGCTTCAGGGATGGGAAGAGGGGCAGGAAAAATGCTCCTTTGGGATATTGGTCTTACAGTCAGTCCCTGAGAAGCATTTTTAGTTAAATCTCGTACTTGTAACTTTGCGAGCGTTATCTGTTCCCTCTTTAATGTTCTCTCCCGCCTGGAGTGGGATGGAGAGACTTTTCTCTAGCGGGACGTCTCGTCTAATCCCCGACGTGGGACACCCCGCTCTGCTGCCAAAGCGTGCTCTTCCAGAATGTTGAGAACATGACTGTCCTGTAAATATAGGCGCACACATGCCAAAGATTTACTCCCGTCAGTGGTGAGGGAGCCAGCAGGATGGAAAAACGAGTTCCAAAAGCATTTGAGGGGCCGTGTGTTTTCACGAACTGAAAAAGGAACGGTGGAGTAAGATTGCTGGGTCACATACCCCAGAGAACAATAAGACAGTGACCGTTGGGACTTTCTTTCCTGCTGGACAGAAACTATTTGCATATCTGCTGGATAAATATCCACAGTTATTATGCATCCTCACTGAGCCTGGGCCCCCATCAGTAGTCAATAGTAAATGAAGCAACTCATTTGGTGATGAAATATACCTTGGGTGGGCCTTTTATTGTATTTTATTTTTTTAAAATATGTATTTTTATTAAATTCAGAGAGGAAGGGAGAGGGAGAGAGATAGAAACATCAGTGATGAGAGAGAATCATGGATGGGCTGCTTCCTGCATGACCCTCCACTGGGAAGTGAGCCCACAGAACTGGGCATGTGCAAGACTGGGAATTAAACTAGTGATCCCCTGGTTCTTAGGTTGATGGGCTTGAGTGGGCCTTTTAGACAATATTCCAGAATTCCAATATTCCAGAATTGAAAGGATATGCAATCATCATTTTGCCTCGTCATCAAATTTAGGATAATTTTCTTTCCTTTTTTTTTTTTTTTTTTTTTTTTGTTAATCCTCACCTGAGGATATTTTTCTATTGATTTTTAGAAAGAATGGAAGAGAAAGAGACAGACAGAGAGAGAAACATCAATGTGAGAGAGAGACATCGATTGGTTGCCTTTGCAAACACCCCTATCAGGGCTGGGGAATGAGCCTGCAACCAAGGTACATGTCCTCGACCAGAATTAAACCCAGGGACCCTTCAGTCCATAAACCAATGCTTTTTCCACTGAGCCAAACCGACCAGGACTGAATAATTTCCTCACCTGGTCGTGTGCCGACTCTCTCCTAACACACTCAAATCTTGACAATGAGAAATAGAAGTTTTAGATCACGGTAAAGCAGGAGAGCCATTGCAGTAGATTAAAGTTGAGGTCACTTAAATACAATAACAGTGACAGCAGTTAAGAGTTTTTATGTGTTTGCCATATTCATGAATTCATTTCCTGTACCCAACAATCCTATTTTTATTTTACAGACGGTGAGACTGAGGCACAGAAAGGTTAAATGGCTTGTCCAAGATCACACGTAGCTTCAAAGAGGCAGAACCAGGATTTGAGCATAAGAAATCCGGTTCAGGTTGACCTTCGATCAGTAGAAGGATAGGGAACTGGGTGTCAGAGAAGATAACTGTCTGTAGGATTTTCATAGGAGGAACGGTGTTTGTCCAAAAGAGGATAAGTAACATCAAGGATTGCTTTTAGTCCTTAAGGAATTCCTGCAATGTGTGTGTTGCCAAGCTTCTCTCCTGGGAAGACAGTGATCTCTTTCTAACCAGTGTCTGAGTCTTAGATGGAGAAGAAGAGAGAAGTGTGTTGGACTACATTGCCTTATTTCCTGTGGGTACCTTTGGGAATAGGCTTTCTATGATAAGTCTCACTTTTTTTTTTTTTTTCTTCCTTTTATTTTTATTTATTTATTTAATAAATTTTTATTGTTCATGTTATTACAAATGTTCCTTTCCCCAACCACCCCATTGCTCTCCTCCACCAGGTTCCCACCCCACCTTCTGCCCTTTCCCCACTCCCCATTGTCCTCATCCATAGGTGCATAGTTTATTCAGTCTCTTCCCACATCCCCCTCTCCCCTTTTCCCCAAGAATTGTCAGTTCACTCCCCTTCCATACCTTTGATTCTATTATATTCAACAGTTAATATTGTTCATCAGATTTTTTTTTTAATTTCCTTGGTTTTTAGATTCACTTGTTGATAGTTACATATTTGTTGTTCATAATTTTTATCTTTATTTACTTTCTCTTCCGAAGAACCCCCTTCAGCAATTCATATAATTCTGGTTTAGTGGTGATGAACTCCTTTAGCTTTTTTTTATTGGTGAAGCTCTTTATCTGGCCTTCGATTCTGAGTGATAGCTTTGCTGGGTAGATTATTTTTTGCTGTAGGTTCTTGCTATTCATCACCTTGAATATTTCTTGCCATTCCCTTCTGACCTGCATGGTTTCTGTTGAGAAGTCAGCTGACAATCGTATAGGTGATCCTTTATAGGTAACTACCTTCTTTGCTCTTGCTTCTTTTAATATTCTCTCTTTGTCTTTTGCTCTTGGAATTTTAATTATGATTTGTCTTGGTGTGGTCCTCTTTGGATTCCTTTTGTTTGGAGTTCTGTGCGCTTCCTGGACTTGTAAGTCTAATTCTTTCACCAGGTGGGGGAAGTTTTCTGTCACTATTTCTTTCAGTATGTTTTCGATATCTTGCTCTCTCTCATCTTCTGGGAGCCCCATAATTCTGATGTTGGTTCGCTTGAAGTTGTCTCAGAGGTTTCTTACATTATCTACAATTTTCTGGATTCTCTTGCCTTCTTGCTTCTGCAGAGGAGTGTTTTCCGGCTCTTTATGTTCCAAATCTTTGACTTGATTCTTGCGATCTTCCATTCTGTTTTTAGGACTCTGTACAATATTTTTTTATTTCAGACAATGTATTCTTTGTTTCTTGTTGATCCCTTATTATTTCTTATTGATCCCTTATTATTTCTAGTTGATCCCTTTTCATATCCTCATAGGTCTCGTTTATTTTATTGACCTTTTCTAGGAGATTCTTGAACAAGCTTATAAGTGTGGTTTTGAACTCTATATCCAGTCGCTTTTTGTCCTCCATTTCTTTCGTTTGTGATCTATTTCGTTGTCTTGGCATTTTCCCAGCTTCCCTGGGGCGGAGTTTCAGGGTGGAGCCTACAGGTCTGGCTTCTGTCAGCCCCGCCCTACGCGATCCTGAGTCTCAGTAATCCCCAGGGTCCTTCAGTACTCACTGCAAGCACCTCTGAGAGAAAGGTGCCCTCGATTTTTGCCTGCTACCAAACAGTCTAGGCTCTCCCCCAATGAGCCCAGAACTGGGGTTCAGTTCAGTTGGAAGTGAAGTTGGAAGTGGAGTTGGAGGTGGCGTTCAGAGCAGTCCAGAGCTTTTGTCTCCTTCCCACCAGGGCAATCCTGTGGCACAGCCAACCATCCCTTCTCTGCGCGCAATGTGCGCGCCTCCGGGACCTCCTTTCACTGCCCCCCCAGGGTTCCGCCTTACAGCCCAGCTCCCTCTGGATAAGCCTGGGTCCTCGGGGTCTGGCCTAGAGCTGGGGTTCAGAGCAGTCGGAACCGGGGCCCAGCACAGTCAGAGTTTTATCTCCTTCCTGCTGGGGAACACCAGCCAGGCACTCGGCCTCCCTCCTCTCCGCGCACCGTGTGTCTCCGTACCTCAGGCTTTTCCTGCTCCTCCGCGCTTCCTTCTGGTTTTCTCCTTGCTTCTCGTTGTAGAATTTCCAGTCAGTTGACTTTCCTGTAGTTCTGGGTAATGTCCATTTTATATTTTAGTTTTATTTTATTGAAATTGTTGTGTGCGGCTGCGGCTGGGTGTTTACCTGTGCAGCCATCTTGGATTCTCCCCAAGTCTCACATTTTAAATGCATCTTCTCTTTCCTGTTATTAAGGCTTGGGTAGGATCGGTTGTCGTAGTGGGAGTGGAGAAGGGCCTGGGTTCATCCAGATGTCTTATTCTCTGTCCTTTCCTACACACCTGCCCCAGATGATCACTTTGCGTCTTCTTCTCCCTTAGCTATGGCAAGATCGTCTCCACGAAGGCCATATTGGACAAGACCACAAACAAATGTAAAGGTGAGAGAGAGCTGTCCTCGGTGATGGAGAGCAGCTGCCAGTGAGCCCATCCCTCGTCTCTGCCCTTTACTGCTGCAAGTCCCTAGTACCCAAGACCAGAGAGGAATCTCAGAGGTGTTCAGACTTAAAAGACCAGCAGAGCCCTAGCCAGGTAGCTCAGATGGTTAGAGCATCGTCCTGATAGGCCCAGGTTGCCAGTTTGATTCCCGGTCAGGGCACATACAAGAGTTAACCAATGTATGCATAAATAAGTGGAAGCACAAACCCATATTTCTCTCTTCCTCCCTCTCTTCCCGCTTTCTCTCTCTCTCTAAAAACCAACCAATAAGAGTGTTTTAAGACTAGCAGATATTTAGACTCTTTGGTGACCAGAAAGCTACAGCTGCAGATGCTATTTTGGGGACCTAAGGCTAGAAGTCTGCACCAAAGTCTTGGGGTCCCTTGGGCTCACTTAGAACCTCATGTTCCCCTGGATGGGATGGTGTTTGTGGGTAGGAGTTATTTCCCTTTAGCAAAGCATTGTAAATGCTTTTTGGTGGTGGTGGGGTGGATGACTTGGTAGGTATTATTTGGGGAGGATTAACAGTTTTGTTGGGTTTTGAGCAATCTTAGGTGGAGATGTAAAAATTGTAGGAGAGGAAAGGTACGCAGGTTGAAGTGGAGAATGGCTTCTTCATGGTTATCTGCCATGAAGAGTCTGTACTCCCACCTGGCCCGTGTGGCTCAGTGGTTGAGCATCCGCCTGTGAACTAGGAGGTCCCGGTTTGACTCCCCATCAGGGCACATGCTTGGGTTGTGGGCTCAGTCCCCAGTAGGGGAGTGTGTAGGAAGCAGCCAACCAATGACTCACTCTGATCATTGATGTTTCTCTCTCTCTCCCTTTCTCTTTCTCTCTGAAATCAATAAAGCGATATAATTTTAAAAAGAGGCTGTATCCCCATGCCTAGCAGCCTGGGGTGTGGCAAGGAAAGAGGAAGGCTGTTAGTCTAGGAAGTCAGAGCCGGGTGCTGGGATTGTTAGAAGAGCTTCCTTCCTGAAACCTCATCTTTGTTGGGAGCGGGAGAAAGCCACGGGCACAGGACCTCATTGCCCTGAGCACGCTGAGCTTTAAGGTAACTGAAACCGCCCAGCAATGTGTGGCTCAGTGGTTGTATGTTAAGCCTTGAACCAAGAGGTCATGGATTCCATTCCCGGTCAGGGCACATGCCCAGGTTGGGGGCTCCGTCCCCAGCAGGGGGTGTGCAGGAGGCAGCTAATCATGTGATGATTCTCTTTCATCATTGATATTTCTCTCTCTCCCTCTCCCTTCCTCTCTGAAATCAATAAAGACATATTCCTTAAAAAGTAGACCAAATCTCACAGGGTTTGAGACACACGTGGATATGCACCTGGAACCTTCCTACCACTTTGGTTACATGGGTCAGAACCCTTCCTCTGCCCCTGAAGAGCCAGGGCCTCCTACCCCCAACCCCCACCCCCAAACCCCCGACCCGTATCCCCCACCGCACACTGATGCTGCTTCCATTCCAGGCTATGGCTTTGTGGACTTTGACAGTCCTTCAGCCGCGCAGAAGGCCGTGACAGCACTGAAGGCCAGTGGTGTCCAGGCACAGATGGCAAAGGTAAGGGAGGGTGCTGCCCGGGTCTTTCCCTTCAAGGGGTTGTGGTGAGCACAAGGCTCACTTCCAAGGTTTCCAGGGCCTGAGAGCCCTGGCGCTGACCCCCCTGCAGGGATCTGTCACTCTGTCTGGCCACAGGCAGTCTGGGCTAGGGACCTGTTAGCACCCCTGGGCTGCTGGAGGAAGACAGGCAGGCAGCTCTGTTGAGGATTATAAGCAGGCAGGAGGTCCCTTCCTCCCACATCTCCCCGTCTCCCCATCCCCACCCGGTTCCACACTCCCACCACACAGCTTGTGGGAGTTTTGCAACATTCTCTGAAGAAGCCAGTTGTGCGTCTCAGCATTCAGAACAATGCGTTCCGCCTCCCAGCGCTGCTCCCTGGGCCGGTGGCTCTGAGGTGGGGCGTGGGGGGAAGAGACCTTCCTCCTCAGATCCGCCTGGAGCTTCTCCTTCCATCTGGGACTAGGAATCCGGGGGCTTCCCCTCCCGCGGGCTCTCAGGTGGCGCTGCCCCTGGCCTGTCTGAGGTCGCTGTGAATCCTGGGTGGTGCTGATGAGGCCAGGCTGCAGCCACCCTTTCCTATAATGAAAGACAACGGGAGGCCCGAAGGGAAAGGCCGGAGAGGGACTGAGTTGTTGTGACCCACAATCCAGAGCAGAGTGGCTGCTTCAACTCTTAAAAATGCAGCGATGGGACGCGGTGCCCCTGCCTGCGCTCTGCCCGCCGCCTCTGCCTCCTGCAGAAAAGCCGAGCTCCTGTGAGACAGAGCTTTCCCTCCGGGGACCAGGGCGCCGTGTGGCCCTCTGTGCAGCCCCAGCACATTGCCTCCCGTCCTCCTCCTCCCCCCCCCTCCCCCTGCTTTCCCGCTTTCCCTCCTCCGGGAATGAGCAGGCATTCCTGCTCCGAGGAGTCTGCTGTGGCCGGAAGGGGGGGGGGGGGGAGGATTACTCAAAACAATCCAGCCGGCGAACCAGGCGGTCCAAGGGAATCCAGCCTCTGGGACCAGCTGCTGGGGAGGAGGAGTGCTGCTCTGCCAAGTTCTTAAAGCGACAGCCAGCACTTTATCAACGACTAGTATTAGGGGCTTGTACAGTACTAATGATATTGGATCTGCTTTCTCTCTCTCTCTCTCTCTCTCTCTCTCTCTCTCTCTCTCTCTCTCTCTCTCTCTCTCTCTCTTTGTGGGTGGGATTTGGGCTCAATATACAACCATGGTAGTAGGACTAGGGGTTTGTGACAAACAGTTAAGATTCGCTTTGTTTATGTGGGACCTTCCTGTTACCTTTTTTTCTGAGATACTATTTTGTGGACGAAGGCTGAGATGTTGAGCTTCATTTTCTCTCTCTTATTTCCCTAGCAACAGGAGCAGGACCCCACAAATTTATACATATCAAACCTCCCGCTGTCGATGGATGAGCAAGAGCTGGAGGGAATGCTGAAGCCCTTTGGCCAAGTGATCTCCACTCGAATCCTCCGAGACACCAGTGGGACCAGCAGAGGGGTCGGCTTTGCGAGGTGAGGGGTGCCCAGCGTGGGGACTGACGTGGTTGATGAAGAATGTCACAGAGCCGTGCCCCCCTTGCCCACAAGGGAAACGTTCATTGGCCAAAAGTACTTGATGGTGTTACTGGGAAGTTCCGGCTGCCTGTCACCGTGTCAGGGTGAATCATATGGGCCGTTTGCTGAGAAGGCGAGCCAACAAGAAGACAGGGTGCTCACCAGCATCAGATCGCGCCTTTTAGCACTGTGCGGGGGACAGGGTTATGTAGGGGAAGGGGCGAGGGTGAAGCCAGGAATGGACGTCAGCTATTATCGGTTAGTCATCAGGCGATGAGGTGATGTTTTGACTCCTGATGGGTTAGCCTGACCATGCTTATCGGTTCTGCTTGCTAGATTCACAGCTGAGTCATCTCCTCGATCACTTTACACAAGCCTTGAAAAGGAAACTTAAGAAAAACTTAACCCCCTAAAACCCCTTATTCACATATAAGAAATGTAACCCCCTATTCACATATTAATAAGTATATGTGTTCTAAGATTTAAAACAATATGATTATTTTTCAGATTCAGGTGTTCTCTATCAGATGATAGGTCCTCCCTATCAATAGAAAATCAAGTTTATTTAATTGTAGGTCACAATACTAAAAAGTTCATGTGCCCCTAGTCCTCGTCCTTTCCCCACTACTTTCTGCTTCTCTAGCCATTATTCCTTTGCTCCAGACCCAACCAGAATAAAATAATTCTGCATCTTCGAATAGACTTAATGTCACTGGTGCTGTACAAGCCCATGAAGCAAGTGTTCCGTATCTTCCTATTGTCTCATTTAGTCATCACTACAACCCTGTGAAATGTGAGCTCTCCGTGTTGTAGGTAAGGAAACCAAAGTTCCCAAGATGAAGTGACTTGTCCCCGGGGTCCCAGGAGTGGGTGGTAGAAGCAGAGCCCCAATACTGCTGGCCTCCAGGTCAGTTAGGATGACATGGAAGAGCTGGTCTACCTTCAGATCTGTGGAGAGACTTATATTCTGGAACCAGCTCTGCCACTCACTGTCCACGTGATAGCAGACCTTTATGAGTCTTGGTCGACTCTGGAGATTGATTCATTATTTTTTTAAATATATTTTTAAATTGACTTCAGAGAGGGAGAAAGAGATAGAACATCAATGATGAGAGAAAATCATTGATTGGCTTCCTCCTCCATGCCCCCCACTGGGGATGGAGGCCGCAACCCCGGTATGTGCCCTGACCAGGAATCAAACCATGACCTCCTAGTTCATAGGTCAACACTCAACCACTGAGCCTTGCCAGCTGGGCTGCGGAGATTGATTTCGATGAGTGATTTTCCTGTGGTGTTCCCTGGCGCTGCCAAGCTCTCCAGCGTACCTTCCTCTGTGCTTAGGTGTCATTGGTGTAGGACACCAGCTTCCCTGTCCTACTTAGGAAATGGTTCTGCTTTCTTCTCCTCCTTCTTCTCCTCCTTCTTCTCCTTCTTCTCCTCCTTCTCCTCCTCCTCCTCCTCCTCCTCCTCCTCCTCCTCCTCCTCCTCCTCCTCCTTCTTCTTCTTCTTCTTCTTCTTCTTCTTCTTCTTCTTCTTCAGAGAGGAGAGAGAGGGGGGAAAAAGATAGAAACATCAATGCAGAGAGAGACTCAATCAGCTGCCTCCTGCATGCCTTCTACAGGGAATCGAGCCCATAACCAGGGCATGTGCTCTTGACCAGAATCGAACCCAGGACCCTTCAATCCCTTCAGTCTGCAGGTCGACACTCTATGCCCTGAGAATCAAACCAGCAGCCTTTTAGTGCACGGGACAGCACCCAAGCAGCTGAGCCACACCGGCCAGAGCAGGGATGGGAAGAGATTTATTAAAATAGGGATTCTGTGAATTCCTTTTGAATCCTTTGCTAAGAACCAGGGTAATCTATCAACAAAATTGATTTTTTTAAATGTGTCAATTGATAATTTGCAGAGTCCTCCAGCTTATGGGAGCGTCTGACATACCAAAAAAAAAAAAAAAAAAAAAAAAATTTGTAACTCAGTTACCACTGCCTTATTTTGAAAATTTATAACTCAGTTACCACTGCCTTATTGGGGAGCGTGTGAAGGAAATTAAAAGGAGTGACTGTGAGAGGGGGCGTGAGCTTTGATCATTACTGATCATGACCCGTCCCCCAGGCAGGTCAGTTTTAGGAAAAAGTTTACGAGAATGTTGAGGTTCTGGAAGTGATTCTCTTGAAACTCTCTATGCCTGCGCGCCCTTTTTCTATCACTTTGGCCCTAACCCTGTCTATTGCTGTTTCCTCCTACAGACTCATGAAACCTTAAGCCTAAGGAATAGGAGTAACCCCGCTGAAGACTTCTGCTCTAGGATACCTAACGTGGTTTTCTCTAACACATTCCATTTGAGGCCTTCTGTACTGACCACCGTCATGGGAATGGTTTATGCTTTTAGTGGCTATTGGCATGGAAAATACAGTGAGACCTTAAATACGGAAAGAGGGCAGGATACTGTACCTTGTATTAAATGGGGCCCTTACAATTCTTAGGACACATTTAGATAGATTATCTTATTCGATCTATACCATCCTGTGTAGTAGGGTAGATGGATCATTTCTCTAAAGCGGATGATCCAAAGGGGTTTTGTGCATGGCCTAACCCAGTGGTCATCAAACTGCGGCTCGCGAGCCGCATGCGGCTCTTTGGTCCCTTGAGTGTGGCTCTTCCACAAAATGCCACGGCCCGAGTGAGTCTATTTTGAAGAAGTGGTATTAGAAGAAGTTTAAGTTTTAAAAAATTTGGCTCTCGAAAGAAATTTCAATCGTTGTGCTGATGACATTTGGCTCTCCTGGCTAATGAGTTTGCCGACCACTGGCCTAACCCATAGAGCTTTGGGAGATGAACAGGAGCTGGAGTCTAGATGTTCTGTCCTGTTTCCCCAGCAAGATACTTTAACTCACATAGTTCCCATTGTTTTTTCTATCACTGTGGGCCCTCAACCTGTCTTATTACTGTTTCCTCCTACAGACTCATGAAACTTTAATGAATAGCACCTAATTACACCTTGATAAGTAACCAGAAGCAAAAATAAATATTGGAAAATCTTAGCTTGTGGAGTTTTATCAGAATGAGGGAACAATTTCCATTGGGAGTTTGTAATAAAAAAGTCATAGTAACAGCCTCTGTTTATTATGTTCTTTTTTATGAACCAGACACAATCATAGGCCCAGCCGTCAGTATCTGCCTGGAACATGTATTCGTAGCTCAAAGACCTCCATGTTCCTCTCAGGACTCCTCCGGGAGCCAGATGAGAGAACCTTCGTTAGAAGCTGGGATTGCCTCTTCTTGATATCTTGAATTTGTGTGGAGGAAACCTGTGTTTTGTAGTCACAACCATTAGAGCATCAGTGGGACTAGGGACTGGGGCATTCTTTTTTAATGGAGGGAGCACTCAAATCCTGGAGAAGCTAGAGCCTAATGCCTCTTGTACTCCTCAGGATGGAATCCACAGAGAAGTGTGAAGCCATAATCACCCACTTTAACGGAAAATATATTAAGACACCCCCTGGAGTGCCAGGTGAGGCATCTGGGAGTCGGGCTGACAGGGCCACAGGTGTTACTTGCAGTGAAGATCGGGAGGAGTTTTGCATGAGTGTGAGTGAGGCTAAGTGAGGTGGGACTCAGTCACCTGTCTGCTTTCTCTCTTGGTAGCCCCATCAGATCCGTTGCTTTGCAAATTTGCTGACGGTGGTCCAAAGAAAAGACAGAATCCAGGAAAATTTGTGCAAAATGGACGGGCCTGGCCAAGGAATGGAGACATGGTAAGAGGACCTCTGAGGACAGTGAAATGGAATGGAAATTACCATGGCCTGATTGCTGTGAGCTTAGGTGGCAAGCTTGAGAGCTACAGTTTGTAACTGAGGAGCTGGATACTAACACGCTCTTCAGTGTGGGTCTTGAGTGGGATTTTGCAGCCTGCACAACCAGAAAAACTCTAGAACAGCTTGACCAGACTTCACTTAATTTTTTATTTTTATTATTTTTAGAGAGAGAGGAAGAGAAAGGTATATATAGAGAGAAACATCGATGAGAGAGGAACATCATTGATTGGCTGCTCCTGCATGTCCCCTACTGGGATCAAGCCTGAAACCCGGGCATGTGCCCTGACTAGGAATCAAACCAGTGACCTCTTGGTTCCTGGGTTGATACTTAACTGCTGAACCACATGGGCTGGGCTGTCCAGACTTCACTTTACTCATTCCCACCCTTGACATTCTGGCCTTGCTCCTACTCTTTTTTTTATATATATAATAAATCTTTATTGTTCATATTATTACAATTGTTCCTCTTTTTTCCCCTCATAGCTCCCCTCCACCCGGTTCCCACCCCACCTTCTGCCCTTACCCCCTCTCTCCCACTGTCTTCATCCATAGGTGTACAATTTTTATCCAGTCTCTTTCCATACCCCCTAAACCCCCTTCCCCCTGAGAATTGTCATTCCACTCCATTTCTATGCCCCTGATTCAATTCTCCAGTTTATTCACTTGATTTTTAGATTCACTTGTTGATAGATCTGTATTTGTTGTCACTTTGTTGTCCATATTTTTATTTTTATCTTTACCTTTTTCTTCTTCTTCCTCTTCTTGAAGAATACCTTTCAGCATTTCATATAGTACTTTTGGCAGTGATGAACTCCTTTAGCTTTTTCTTATCTGTGAAGCTCTTTATCTAACCTTCAATTCTGAATGATACCTTTGCTGGGTAAGTAATCTTGGTTGTAGATTCTTGCTGTTCATCACTTTGAATATTTCTTGCCACTCCCATCTGGCCTGTATAGTTTCTGTTGAGAAATCAGCTGACAATCATATGGGTGTTCCCTTATAGGTAACAGTTTTTTTCTTGCTGCTTTTAATATACTCTCTTTGTCTTTTGCTCTTGGTATTTTAATTATGATGTGTCTTGGTGTGGTCCTCTTTGGATTCCTTTTGTTCAGGGTTCTCTGTGCTTCCTGGACTTGTAAATCTATTTCTTTCACCAGGTGGGGGAAGTTTTCAGTCATTATCTCTTCAAATAGATTTCAATATCTTGCTCTCTCTCTTCTTCTGGCACCTCCATAATTTGGATGTTGGTATGCTTAAAGTTGTCCTAGAGGCTCCTTACACTATCTTCATATTTTTAGATTCTTTTTTCTTTTTGCTTTTCCAGTTGGGTGATTTTTGCTTCTTGGTATTTCAAATATTTGACTTGAGTCTTGCGATCCTCTAGTTTGTTGTTGGATCTCTGTATATTATTTTTTATTTCAGTCAGTGTATGCTTAATTTCCAGTTCGTCATTTTTCATATCTTCGAGGGTCTTACTAAATTTATCAGCAGTTTCCAGAAAATTCTTGAAAAACCTTATAACCGTGGTTTTGAATTCTATATCCAGTAGTTTGCTTTCCTCCATTTCTTTCATTTGTGAACTGTTTCTTTGTCTCCACATTTGGCTGCTTCCCTGAGTTGATAGAATGGCTTTGTGTGCAAGGTGTCCGATAGGGCCCAGTGGCTCAGCCTCCCCAGTTACCTGAGATGGACACTCTTGGTGTACCCCATTGTGGACTGTGTGCTCAGTCTTGTTGTAGTTAAGCCTTGGTTGTTGTTGGTATCACTGGAGGAATTGACCTCCAGGCCAGTTGGCTGTGAGGATCAGCTGTGTCTATGATGGGAGAACTTCTGTGCTGGAGACACCCTTATGGGACAAGACTTGCTTCAATGGGGCTTTGCTGCTCACTGAGTCTGCCCCCTGAGTGTGTCCCTTATGGATCTAAGGAGTTGTAATCTGGATGGTTCCACTTTGACCACTGGGAGATCCAAGGATGTTCAAATTTAGCCTCTGTCTGAGGCCACCCAGCAGGAGCTATGAAAAGATCTGCAGATTCCTCTTCTTTGTTTGGGATTTGGAGGTGCCCAAATAAGGCCCAACTGTGAAGCAATGAAAGCTGCTGTGAGTCCTTGGGCCTTCTTTCGGAGGCTCTGGGGCTCTCTGACTCAGCTGCAGTTTGTTAGATAATTTTAGGTTGCAAAGCACCAGGCCATTCATATGCAAAAGCCCCTGCACACAGCTTGGATGGGGCAGGGTCTCAGGGCGGAGCAAACAGCTATGGCTGACCCTCAGTCCTGCCCTAAGAGGCCCCCGGGTCTCTGTGTCCCTCAGTAATCACTGCAAGCACCACTGAGAGAAAGCTGCCCTTGAGTTCCACTCACTGCCAGACAGTCCAGTTTCTCCCCGTATGAGTCTGGGTCCCCATAGTCTCGTCCGGAACTGGAGTTCAGAGCAATTGGGAGCCCGTGTCTACTTGCAGATTGAAAAAGCCAGCCCTCTCCACATGTGCACACGCCTCCATACCTCTGCACTTTACTTCCACAGCTCCTGAGTCTCAGTGTGCTTTTCTCTTCCCTTCTAGTTGTATAATTTCCACTCAGCCAGCCTTGCTGTGGTTCTAGATGATGTCAGTTTTGTCTTTTAGTTGTAGTTTTGAAGTGGTCATGGGAGGCAGCAATTTCAGGTGTTTACCTATGCCTCCATCTTGGTTTCTCCTTGCTCCTATTCTTATCTAGGGGCTTACAATATGACTGCTGTGTACTTTCTTTATAGGGTGGTGTGGCCTTGACTTATGACCCCTCCACAGCTCTTCAGAATGGGTAAGGGTGTTTTATATATTCAGGCCAACTCAGAATGACAATAGCCTGTGTCCAAGATGTTTCATCTTGAGGTCATCTGTGGGAAGTGGCTGTGTCTATCAGTGGGGGCTCTTTCTTCCTGATTGCCTATGGCTCCTCACTGATGAGGTTTCTTCCTGCAGGTTCTACCCAGCTCCTTATAACATCACTCCCAACAGGATGCTAACTCAGTCTGCACTCTCCCCATACCTTCCGTCTCCTGTGTCTTCCTATCAGGTATGTTCATACCCAAAAGGTGCAGTGATTTTCCCTGACCTTGTGTTTTAGGTAAAGGAATATAATGCTGGAAAGTATTTGTTGTTTTGTTTGTTTTTCCTTTGTATGTATTGCCACAAATAACATTACACAAAGCATAACATGTGAACACACTACTTACATGTAGACTGGTGTAAAAGCATCCTCTTACTGTCTGTCTACTACCCCACAAGTAAATCCATGTTAATTTCCTAATGTTTTCTATGTTTTTCTTCATGGGCATAGATACATATGTATATGGTTTTTGGAAGCCATTATTTTACAAAGAAGTTGACCATATCAAATATATTTTTCATACTTTACTCTTCTTACTTAATAGTATCTTAAACCAGTGATTCTCAAAGTGCAGTCGCTGGGCCAGCAGTATCAGCACCACCTGGGAATTTTTAGAAACACAAATTCTGGACTCCACCCCAGATCTACTGAATTAGAAACTGGTGATGGGCCCCAGCAATCTGAGTGATTCTCAGAAGCCGTCTGGGTGATTCTGATGCCACTAATGATGATATCTCTGTTCTAATTATTTCCTTTTCTAATAGCTACATTATATTTCATGCTGGAGATACACCAGAATTCTTCATCTATACCCCAGTGAAGGTCTTCACTTGGATTTCAATGTTGTTGGGTTTTTGTTTGTTTGTTTTTGGTACAAATAACGCTTCAATAAGCATCCTTGTGACTAAACACCCTGTGCTCTATCTTCACCTATGAGTGCCTTTATTTATAGGGACTGGAGTCTGAGGAATAAATTGCTAGTTTGAATATATGGACTTTTCATTTCATAAATGTCCCCAGATTGCGTTTCACAAAAGCTGTATCAATGCATGCTTCCAGTCGCAGTGAATGAGAGTACCTGTTTCCCTCCAGCCGTTGCTTTTTTAAAAATTCTCTTGTCTTGATGGAAAGTACATTAACCTTTAATTTGCACTTCCTTGACTGCAGCTTAGTGTAAGCACTTTTAATGTTTGTCTTATTTTGATTTGCTGTTCTCTGATATGCTTAGCCCATTTTTCTGTTTGATTAGTTATTCCTTTCTTATCAATGTATAATAACCATTTGTATATTATAAGTGTTGATCCTCTGAATGTTATCTTTGTTACAGATAGGTTTTTTTCCCTAATTTAATTTTGTTCATTGACTTTGTGGTCCTCAAACTTTTTAGCTGTGCATCAGAATCACCTGAGGAGCTTGTTAAACCTAGGCTCCTGAGCACAGACAGCACTTTCTGACTCAGTAAGTGTGGGGGGGGAGGTAAGAATCTGTATTCCTAACAAGTTCCCAGAGGCTGCTGCTGGTCCAAGGACCATGTGTTGGGAATCACCAGTTTTTGCCACACAGGAGTTTAAAGTTTGTATGTAGTTAAATATGCTGCTTTTTCACTTATAACTTTTATTTCTTGCCTTCATTCAAAAGCTCTTCCTAGTCCTATATTGTGAATATGGTCTCCAAGATTCATTTTATTGTTTTATATGTAAATGTGTAATCATCAGGAATTTATTTTTGTATATGGTAGAAAATAGGGGTCCTCTTATATTTTCTTTCAAAATGTTAACCAGCCGTCCTACCATCAAATTATTAAATAATCCATTCATTTTCCACTGAATCGAAATGTCACGTTTGCCTATAATAAATACTGGAATTTATTCTCTCCCAGCGATCATTGTTTCCAAGAATGTATGGATTTGATCGCAGTGGCTTTCATAATATGCTCTAATGTTTGATAAGACAAAATCTTCATTCTTTCTCATACTTTGCTATTTTTGGCATTTATTCTTCTGTATAAAGTTTATGGTCACTTTACCTAATTTTTAAAATCTGTGAGGTGGCAAAGCACCAATTACATAAAAGAGATTTAATGTAAATGGAGTTACATTAAATCTCTCTAAAATAGCTGAAACTGGTTTGGCTGAGTGGATAGAGCATCGGCCTGTGGACTGAAGGGTCCCGGGTTCGATTCCGGTCAAGGGCATGTACCTTGGTTGCAGGCACATCCCCAGTGGAGGGTGTGCAAGAGACAGCTGATCGATGACTCTCTCATCGATGTTTCTAGCTCTCTTTCTTTCTCCCTTCCTCTCTGTACAAAGTCAATAAAAATATATATTTTTAAATCTCTCTAAAATAGTTGATTTTTTTTGTTTGTTTTATTAATCCTCACTTGAGGATATTTTACCATTGATTTTTAGAGAGAGTGGAAGGGCGAGGGAGAGACAAATCAGTTAGTTGCCTCCCACACACTCCCCAACCAGGGCCCCCAATGGAGCCGGGAACCAAAGTTCGGCCCTTGACCGGAATGGAACCCAGGGCCCTTCAGTCTGCAGGCCAGTGCTCTACCCACTGAGCCAGAGAACTGGCATTTTTTAAAGTGCTAACCTCTTCACTCAACATATGGTATTTCTTTTCATGTTTTTAAATATTTCTGTGTCCTTAAATAAAATTTTAGTTTTGTTTTTGTAGGCTTTATGCTTTTCTTGTTCAATATATAATATTTCTAAGTGTTCTATCATTTTTATAAGCATTTCTAGATACACTTGAAAAAAACTTATGAATTTATGTTCATCTATTTAGTATGCAACTAACTTATAACATTTTCTTATTACTACTAGAATTTTCTTTTTTACTTGAGTCTCTTAGGTTTCCAGGTATATAATTATAACATCAGTGCAAGACAATAGTTTATCTTCCTTTCCAATCTTATGTCAATTGTGCTCTTATCTAATTTCATTTATTTAACCTTACTACAAGATAGGTTACTATGCTTACAGTGATTTTAATATGACTGTTTAGATTAATGTTAGCAGCTAGTTTTTGGTAATGATATTTAATATATGTAAGTAGTTTCTAGTCCCTATTTTATTTGTGATTAAAAAAAAATAAATAGCTGCTGGATTTTATCAAATGCCTTTTCAGCATCTAGTATTATTCTATGGCTTTCTTCTTATATTTGGATTTAATGTGCTTCTGATTTTGAGCAATCCTTATATTTATGAAATAAACTCTACTTATTTATTATGATGCATTTCTAACTTCTCATTGCTAATTTTTTTTTTTCATTTTAAAATTGAGATATAATTCACATTTATATTATACCAGAAGCCCAGTGCACGAAATTCATGCACATGGATGGGAGTGGGGGATGGGAAGGGGAGGAGCATTGTCCCTCAGCCCAGCCTGCACCCTCTCTAATCTGGGACCCCTTGAGGGATGTCTGACTGCCACTGGGATTGGGCCTAAACGAACAGTCAGACATCCCTCTCACAATCCAGGACTGCTGGCTCCCAACTGCTCACCTGCCTGCCTTCCTTATTGCCCCTAACTGCTTCTGCCTGCCAACCTGATCACCCCCTAACCACTCCCATGCCAGCCTGATTGATGTCTAACTGCTCCCCTGCCAGCCCATTTGCCCCCAATTTCCCTCCTCTGCTGGTTTTGTCACCCTTAACTGCCCTCCCCTGCAGGGTTGATTGCCTTCAACTGCCCTCCCTTGCAGGCCTGGTCCCTCTCAAGTGTTCTCCCTTGCAGGCCTGGTGCCTCCTAACTGCCCTTCCCTACTTGCCTGATCACCCACAACTGCCTTCCCTTGTAGGCCTGGTCCCTCCCAACTGCCCTCCCCAGCTGGCCATCTTGTGTTCACATGGGAGCAGGATCCTTGTCCACATGGGGGCAGCCATCTTGTGTGTTGGAGTGATGGTCAATCTGCATATTACTCTTTTATTAGATGGGATAGAGGCCTGGTGCACGGGTGGGGGCCAGCTGGTTTGCCCTGAAGGGTGTCCCAGATCAGGGTGGGGGTTCCCTTGGGGTGTGGGGCGGCCTGGGTGAGGGGCCTGTGTGGTTTGCAGGCCAGGTACACCACCCAGCAACCCAAATGGAGGCCCTGGTATCTGGGAATTTATTTACTTTCTACAACTGAAACTTTGTAGCCTGGAGCGGAGCCAAGCCTCCTGCTCACTCAGTGGCAGCAGCGGTTTCTGTTTGGATTAGTTTACCTTCTATAACTGAAACTTGGTAGCCTTGAGTGGAGGCTTAGGCCGGCAAGGGCAGGCAGAAAGCTTGGCTTCCTCCTTTGCTGGGAAAGCATCTCCTTCCTGCTCTCTGTGGCTGTAGCAGTCTTGGTTGGGTTTATTTGCATACTCGCTCTGATTGGCTAGTGGGCATGGTTGGTGGGTGTGACTTGTGGAGCAGAGTGATGGTTGATTTGCATATTACTCTTTTATTAGGTAGGATGTTTTAAAATGAAAAAAATTGACTAAGGGCAACAGGGGGGTGGGGACATTCCTGGGGAGGGGTTTGGGATGGGAATTGGGGGATGAGGACAAATATGTGATACCTTAATCAATAAAAAAAATTTAAATCAAAAAAAGAAAAAAATAGCAATGAGAAGTTAGAAATGCATCATAATACTACATACAATAAAGTCACCCTCTTAAAGTGTACAAATCAGTAGTGTGGAGTATATTTACAAAGTTACACAACTATCACCAATATCTAATTCCAGAGCATTTGCATCCCCTCAGGAAGAAACTGCTCATTAGTAGTCACTCCCTATTTTTCCTTCCATCCAACCCCTGGCAGCCACTAATATACTTCCTCTGCCTGTAGATTTGCCTATTCTACACTTTCATAGTAAATGGAAGCATACAACATAGTGTCTGGTTTCTTTCAGCTAGCAGGTTTTCAAAGTTTGTCCATGTTGTAGCATGTATCGGGACTTCATTCTTTTTTATGACTGAATCATATACCTCACTTTGTTATTGATTTATCAGTTATTAATTTGAGGAACTGCCAGCTGTTTTCCAAAGTTGCAGAACCATTTTATGTTCCCTCCTACAGTTCATAATACTTGCTATTGTCCTTTTTATATTTTTTATTGTCGTTTTCTAAACATTGATTTTAATTTTATTGGTTTTAAAGAGAGAGGAAGGGAGAGGGAGAAACATCGATGTGAAAGAGAAATATCGATCAACTGCCTCCTGCCAGCACCCCAGACTGGGCTTCAAGCCGGCAACTTGGGTATGTGCCTGCCCGGGAATTAAACCTGCAGCCTTTCAGTGCGTGGGGCAATGTTCAGCCTACTGAGCTGCTCCTGCCAGGGCATTAATTGATTTTAGAGAGAGTACGGGAGAGAGAGGGACATTGATATGAGAGAGGAATATTGATTGGCTGCCTTTTAAATGAGCCCTGGTCAGGGATTGAATCAGGGCATGTACTCTGACCCAGAATCAAACCTGAGATCCATGATCACCGCGCCAACCAACTAAGCCACACTGGCCAGCACTATTTCATCCTTTTCATTGTAGTCACCCTAGTGGATGTGCAGTGGTGTCTCATTGTGTTTTTATTGACACTTTCCTGGCGGTGAATGATTTTTGTGCCTCTTTCATGTGCTCATTAGCCATTTGTATATGTTCTTAAAGAAATATTTATTTAAATCCTTTGCCCACTTTTATTCTTATTTTTTCAACTTTATATAAAATCAAGTACTAATTTATTTAATTTGTTTTTTAATTTTAAAAAATGTAGTAGTATGCCCAACTGGTGTGGCTCAGGGGTTGAGTGTTGACCTATAAACCAGGAGGTCATAGTTCAATTCCTGGTCAGGGCACAGGCCTGGGTTGTGGGCTTGACCCCAATAGTAAGGCACGCAGGAGGCAGCTGATCAATGATTCTCTTTCATCATTGATAGTTCTATCTGTCTCTCCTCTCCCTTCCTCTTTGAAATCACTAAAAATAGATTTTTAAAAATACAGTAGTATTGGTTATGTTCTGATTTCCCTGGTGAAGCATCCACATCAGTGCCAAACCTTCACAGACATGAAAGAATCAGGGACGGAAAGTTAGAATGAGGTATACATGGCATTCTGCGCTAAGGATGGGTGGGGTAAGGCACTTTGGGGGCTTCCGAGGGGAGAAGGGTGAGAAGAACAGGTGTTCAATAATTGGTAGTTTGCCCTGCCCAATAGGTAGACGGAAACGGTTATCTCTGATAAGTTTTCCCTGGGGGCAAGGTGCCCAATGCAGATCCTTCTAAGTAAAGGAAGGGGAGGGGAGGAAGTGGGGGCACAAGTTTCTCTTGTAGAGCCTCAGCTGCCTTCAGCTCAAAATATTCTGCATCACACAGAGGCACATCTTGGGTGACTCATTCTGAACCCCTACAGAGGTTAAGCTGTTAGGGCTTCAGCTCCAGGATGCCCATTTTTAAACTGGGTTATTTGTTGTGGTGTAAGAGTTGCTAATTTTATAAAAACAAGTTTACTCATAATGTTTCTATTATGTTTTTAAAGCATATATATATATACATATACATATATGTGTATATGTATATATATGCTTTAAAAATATAAATATGTTTTAAATAAAAATATGCTTTAAAACATATTAGATATAGCCGAAACCGGTTTGGCTCAGCGGTAGAGCGTCGGTCTGCGGACTGAAAGGTCCCAGGTTCGATTCCGGTCAAGGGCATGTACCTGGGTTGTGGGCACATCCCCAGTAGGGGGTGTGCAAGAGGCAGCTGGTCAATATTTCTCTCTCATCGACGTTTTTAGCTCTTTATCTCTCTCCCTTCCTCTCTGTAAAAAATCAATAAAATATATATTAAAAAAAACATATTAGAGAGATATATATATAATATGTTTTAAATATATACGTGTTTCCCCGAAAATAAGACATCCTCCGAAAATAAGACCTAGCCATGGAAATATAAGACATTCCCTGAAAATAAGACCTAGCGCAACTTTGGGAGAAAAAATTAATATAAGACACTGTCTTATTTTTGGAGAAACAGGGTATATATCTAATATGTTTTATATAGATAGATATAGATATAGATATAGATATAGATATAGATATAGATATAGATATAGATATATAGATATAGATATACCGTGTTTCCCCAAAAATAATACATCCTCCGAAAATAAGACCTATTTACAGGTTTCCTTCTGAGTGAAATATAAGGCATTCCCTCGAAAATAAGGGCCCTCGTAGGCTAAACATGAGAGATTTGGTCCACTGATCCTGAAAGAAATGGAGTCGCAGGAAATTCAGGAATTGGATTGTTATGATGATGTTCCAGAAGATGATGACATGATTGTCATTGAATAAATGAGTAAATTCTTGATACTGTAGGATTCACAGTTTGTCTGGTTTGTGTTGACAACTACCGTACTACTGTACCGTATACAGGTAATAAATTTCCTTTATTTTCATTTAACAATAAATGTGTACTGTATTCTTCTTCATGGAAAAATAAGACATCCCCTGAAAATAAGACCTAGCGCATCTTTGGGAGCAAAAATTAATATAAGACACTGTCTTATTTTCGGGGAACAGGGTAGATATATATCTAATATGTTTTTTATATATATATAAGGAAATAAAAGAGTAACATGCTAATTGACTGAATCTGTGTGACTCCCACCAGCCAATCAGGAGTGAGTATGCAAATTAACCCACCAAATATGGCAGGTTAATTTGCATACCCGGGCGCCATGCTGCTGGAGGTGGGGTGGGACACTTGTGTCATCGCCATGGCAATGATGCAGGCATTCTGCACCACCCCCGCCACTCCAGGCCTCTGGGCAGCATGGGAAGGCAGAAAGGCAGCTCCAAGCCAGAGCAGAAAGGCGGTTCCAGCCAAAGCAAATTCAGTGCCAGCAGCCAGGGGGAGGAAGGCCCATTCTTCATGCATCAGGCCTCTAACACACACACACACACACACACACACGTATATTCATCTTTATTTTTTGCATTCATTGGTTGATCTTGCAAGTGCTCTGACCAGAGATTGAGTCTGCAACCTTGATGTATCAGGACTGTGCTCTAACCAACTGAGCTACCTGGCCAGGGCCAAAGAAATATGTATATATATTCTTTAGCTGAATTTATTGGGTTGACATTGGTTAATAAAATTATAGGTTTGAAAGGTACAATTCTATAACATATCATCTGTATATTGTATTGTGTGCTTACCCCACCTACTCCCCCCACCCGCCTTTCCCTCTGGTAATCACCTAATGTGCTCTGTGTCTTCACCTTTTTAACCTAGCTCCCCCCCCCCCTTCCCTCTGCCGGCAGTCAGTTTGCTCTCTATATTAATGTTCCTATTTCTGATGGGGACCTCCAGCTTTTGGAGGATTGTCTGAACATTGTCAGATCACTGGGCAAAACAATGGTTTCTAGATAATTAACGTTTTTGCTTGTGTGTTTTTGCTTGTATTAGAGAGTCGCTCAGACATCTCCTCTCCAAGTTCCTACCCCGTCGTGGATGCACCACCAGTCATACCTCATACAGCCTTCCGTGAGTGTTCAGAAGCGGGCAGATGCGAAGAGGCAATTTGATGTAAAGAAAAACACTGGGGTTTGAGGAGAGGGGGTGTGGGTGTGAGTTCTGGCCCAAGCCTTTATGCAGCCTTTATGCTGTGAGTGTGCTATTCTTAGGCAGGGATCCATCCAGACGGACGGGCAGAGTGCCTACGCCTGTTGCATAACTGGGTAGCTGGTCACCTCTCGTTTTCCAGGAATTTAAACGGTCCCAGCAGCCAGGGGTCACTGCCGCAGGCAGCCTCCCAGAACGCTGCCCACTGACCCTGTCCTCTGTCGCTGCCTCCAGGGCTCCGTGCTGACGCCGGGGATGGACCACCCCCTCTCCCTGCAGCCTGCCTCCCTGATGGGCCCGCTCACCCAGCAGCTGGGCCACCTCTCCCTCAGCTCCACGGGCGCGGTGAGCTGACTGCTTCTGGTGCCGAGCTCCTCCTGGGGAAGGAACACCTGTGTGATACTTTCCAGAATAAATACTTATGATGACGGAATCGCTCCAGGACCACTGAGGGCACAGTCAGAATAGGCATTAAACCTAACAGATAATCTTGAGCTAGGATAGCCATTCTGCTCCAAAGCCCACTTCTGTTAAGTGATTTCTGCTCATGAAACTAAGCAAATGGTGTTTCTATCCACAAACTAGCTTACCTCGGAGTTCACTCACATTTCCTAGAAATCCTTATCAAAATAATAACAAGAAGGATGGATGAAGCGCTTTAGGTTTCTTGTAGGCCTGCTGCCTTCTGACTTTCCCAGGAGGGCTTACGGGCAGAGAGGTAAGGCAGAAAGCAAGCAAGGGGAGAGAAGGAGTCAGGTGTGTATAAGTCTCTCTAAGCCAGTGTAGCACCTGAAGTGCTTTTAAAAAGCACAACGGAATTTGACAATTAGCCCTCACTGGTGTGGCTCAGTTGGTTGAGTGTCATCCAGTGCACCTAAAGGCGGCCAGTTCGATTCCCGATCAGGGCACATGCCCAGGTTGGGCTCAGTCCCAGTCAGGGTGCGCGCCTGAGGCAGCCAATGGATCTCTCTCTCTCTCTTTTTCTCTCTCTCTCCCCCTTCCTCTCTCTCAAATCAATAAAAACATATTTTTTTAAGTTGTGTGTATTTTAAAAAATATATATTTTATTGATTTTTTTACAGAGAGGAAGAGGGATAGAGTTAGAAACATCGAGAGAGAATCATTGATCAGTGCCTCTGATTCCGGTCAAAGGGCATGTACCTTGGTTGTGGGCATCAAGGAACATGCCTTTGACCGGAATCAGACCCGGGACCCTTGAATCCACAGGCCGACACTCTATCCACTGAGCCAAACCGGTTTCGGCAATAAAAACATATTTTTAAAAAGCAAATCAGACAAACTAATATCTCTGGGGATGGGCCGCAGCCATCAGCAGTTTTAAAGCTTCCCCGGTGCCGTCAGTGCAGCCAGGATCCCTCAGCCTTTGGCGTTTCTCATTCCAGTACCTGCCGACGGCGGCCGCCATGCAGAGCGCTTACCTCTCCCAGTTCCCCCCGGGGCCTCCTTCCAGCGTGTCCGTGGAGGTGAGAGCGCTTACAGTCTCTCTGGGGTGGGGATAAGAAAATGAAAATGAAAGAGGCAGCTTTTCCCATCCCAGACCTGTCTCCCTCTCACAATGGTGCTGGTTCCGAGTTCACAAATAGCCGGTAGGAATGTGAAGAATGTAGGAAGGAAAGACTTCGGTTGTGTCCTTGAAGATAGTAAACAGCAGGACGCTGGCTCGTACTGACCATTGTTTCCCGGGAACAGGCTGCCCTGTGTGCCGGGGAGGGGTGCGGCGGGCGGGGGACAGTGCGGTGCGGGCTCACTGGCCCGGGTGGGTGGGGTGGGTGGGAGGTCGGGAAGGCTCTCCCTCGGCGGGTGTATGTGGGCTGCGTTAGCGCCGAGGGAGGTAGGAGGCGCCGGTGACGCTTCTGCTTTGGCTGTGGTCACAGGAGAACAGCGGCCAGCAAAGCCAGGTGACCCTGGATGCTCCCTCAGACCACGGGGTCTATTCTTTCCAGTTCAACAAGTAACAGAGGTAAGAGTCTCCTGCTGAGGGGTAGGGTGTGCGAGCAGCTGGAAGTCAGAATGGGTCTCATGCTCGTCATCCTCCCTCCCTACCCCCTGGCTCATTCCTCCTCTAGGACTCCCTCCCCATCCTTGTGAGATATAAATGAATTCTTGGAGATGCTGAAACCCCCAGACTCCAGAGGGCCAGCCCGGAACACAGATCACCTGTGGGGCCGGCGTTGCCTCAGGCCTGGGCCTCGGAGAGAAGTCTCAGCACTCCTGCTCTCCCGCCCGAGGGAGCCTGGAACCAGGGAGCCAGACGCTGTGTGTGTGTGCGCGCGCACGCTACGTTCAAAGAAATCAAAAAAGCCCCCCCCCTTTCCCCCCCCTTTCTTTTGCAAATAAAGTTTTATGTGTTGTTTTGTTTTTTTTAAACTGCAATATGCAATTCCCCTATCCCAGAGACTTGGAGCCTGGAACTTATCTTTATGAAAAACACTTTTTGACGTGTTGCACTTATTTGAGAAGGCTTTTAAAGGATTTTGTTACTTTTTTTTTTTTCCCTCTTAAAAAAAGAAGAAAGGAGTGGAGCTAAAACATTGAAGGAACCCTACTGTGGGCCTTCTTACTGAGTTCAGTTATGGACTTATTTCGTCTTATAAAGCTCGTCACTCCCACATCCATGCCTTTTCTTCGCTCACTTTGTGCTGCTCTCGTCCAGCATTTCCTTCTCTTTTCCCTACAGCAGAGCTGGTCTGCTTTGGTTTGTTTTTTTTTTTTACAGGTTTTAAATTTGTGGATTTCTTTTTTGAATGGCATTTTCATGCGGAATTGTTGGGGGACTGGGCACGGGACCAGGTAGGACAGTAAACATGCGCGGGAGCGGTTTCCTTCCTGTTGTCCTGCCTCGGGCCGGTGAGGAGACCTCGGCTTTGTCCTCAGGAAGCAGAGGTCCCACCGGCTCCTCCAGGAGGCAATCCCACTGCCTCGGACCTCGCGCTTGAGCCAAAGGTGGAGGAAGCCGAGGTGGTCCCTTGGTTACAGAAGTGGGGGCTCAGCTGGCGTCTGGCTCTTCTCAGGGCCCGGCTGACACCCTCTGAAGTATCTTCCTTAGCGACAGCTTGTCTGCTATCTGGAGGGTCTTCTTCGCTTCCCGGGGCCTCGGGGCTCACTCTCCCCTCCGCACTTCGCACATCGCTGTGCTGGGCCTTGGCAGCCGTGGCCTGGCTGGACCCACCTGGGCTCCTTCCCATGTGGAAGATTCCTGGCTGCACTCCCCTTTAGCCCAGTCGTGGGGAGCAGTTGTGTGCTACTGGCACCTAGTGGCTCAACACAGGGATGCTACTAGCCATTCCACAGAGCACAGGACAGCCTCAACACCCCAACAAAGGACCCTCTGACCTGGACCTCAGTAGAGCCGAGGCTGATGAGAACCTGGATGGAGACAGTGTAGTCCCTGCCTCCTGAGCAGAGCACTCGGTAGGTCCCCACTCCAGCCCTGGATGCACGTTGCCTTTTCTTTTTTAATTGATTTTTTCAGAGAAGAAGAGAGAGGGATAGAGAGTTAGAAACATCCATGAGAGAGAATCATCGATCAGCTGTCTCTTGCACATCCCCTACTGGGGATGTGCCCACAACCAAGGTACATGCCCTTGACCGGAATCAAACCCGGGACCTTTCAGTCCGCAGGCCGACACTCCACTGAGCCAAGCCGGTCCCGGCTGCACGTTGCCTTTTGATACTCGGGCAACTCGTGGAAAGTAACAAATGGGGTCCTTGATGTTACCTCGGGCTTTGACCTCTGACAGCTCCGCGCACACACATACAGGGGGACCGAGGCGGGGGCTGTTGGGGGGGGGGGGGGCGTGCAGGGCTGAGATGGGAAAGAACAAAGCTCTCTGTCCCTGGTCCGGGCCACTGTTCTGCCCTGGTGTGTTCGGGACCCTTTGCCAGGAACCAGTAATTTTCCTTTTTGGGGAAAAACACCAGGGAGGTAGGATAAGAAAGGAGAGTAAATCCCATCTCATATTCGCAATACCGGGAGTTTTATCTTTTAAACTCCAGTTCCTCTGCAAGTCCTCACCCTATGCACATGGAGACAGAGAAAACATGTACACATCCAGGAAGTACAATCCCACACCATCTTCTCCCAGCCCCTCCCTTATGCACTGACAGGAAAGCTCTGCTCTCCTTCACTCCAGGGTCAGGTGCCTTTCCACCAGGAAATCGGACTGAAGGCCAATGACAGCAAATGAGTGCTCACCAGGCTGCTGTAAGGAGAGGAACGATACTGGGCTGGGGGAGGGCAGAAGCTGCATTGGGCCCAGCTTTTCTTCCCCTCCCACCCATCCCAGAATTGAAAGTCCAAATGTTCCCTACCCTCAGACTGTCCTTTTGTACATCCTGGGGGTGAGTGGGGGAGGGGGGCGATGGGTAGGATATAAAGTGTAAAGGACAAAACGGCCATACTAATTTCTCATGGGTGCCTCCAGCCTCAGGAAGGGCTGATCCAACGTAAGACAGCCCAGGCTCCATAACCTTTTAGAAGGGTTAGCTGGGCATCTCCTACTTAAGGAAGCACACTACAGACGTCTTGTCTGTGGTCCTGAAGAGAAAACCACTCTGGACTCCTGCTCATTGGCAGGAGCTTGGAGAAGCCTCACTGAGGCTCAGTGCAGTGGGGACACAGTTGCTGTCTCTACTGCCCCTCCTCTGCCTCCCAGAACTCATGCTTCTACTTTCTCTGGATTAAAAAAATAATAATAAAAAAAGTTTAAATGTCTGCGGCTTTGTTTTAAATTCTGAAATTACCTTTTGTGTGTTCTCATGTGAATCTACTCAATGAATTGTTGAGTGCCTGTGGTTTGGGCAGGTTTGGTTGAGCATGGGAAGTACAAAGAGCCTGACATCATTTTGGTAGTTGTTAGTGGCACTATGGAATTTTAAAAACACATATTTTTATTGATTTCAGAGAGGAAGGGAGAGGGAAAAATAGAAACATCAATGATGAAAGAATCATCAATTGGCTGCCTCCTGCATGCCCCCTACTGGGGATGAGCCTGCAACCCAGGCATGAGCCCCTGATCATAATCAAACCCAGGACCCTTCAGTCCATAGGCTGACTGACGCTCTATTCACTAAGCCAAACCGACTAGGATATGGAATTTCTTTTTGGTGTTTTTGGATTACCTCATATTTTCTTTTAGTTGTTAGTTCATCTCCCCCCCACTCCCACCCAGGCCCCATGCCCATTTATCTTTAGAGAGAGTGGGAGAGGGAAAGACAGAGAAACATCAATGTGACAGAAACACATCGATAGGTTGCCTCCAGGACCCTGCCAGGGTCTGGGCCGAAGAGGAGCCTGCAACCAAGGTACATGCCCGTGGCCAGAACGGAACCTGGGATTCTTCAGTCCTGAGTCTGATGTTCTATCCCCTGAGCCAAACTGGCCAGGTCTGTTAATTCATTTCGAACAGTTCAAACATGGGTGAGTGATTACATAAAGGAGAGGGGAGGAATAAGTGACACTTTTTCATGTGAAATAGCCTACCGGTGGCAGGGGAATTGTAGGGGAGCCTTCAAATTCACAGCCGAGGCCTGGGCTCTTGAAACACTACTGCCTAGTGATTCTGAATTGTCATCGTAGAGCCCAGGTAACAGTTTCTCTGCAAGTCACATCTTATCCCATTACAGGTGCTCACAGCATTCTTAAAATATTTTAACACCTTGTATTTTTGTTTTCAAATAGAACATCCTCAAGACACTTCCTCTAATGTTGTTCTTGACTAGGCTCGAAGCCTGCCTGTCCCATCTCAGGCCAGTGTTGTTACGGCCCCCCTCACGCCGAGAGGATAGACCCCAGGCTGACTAGGGACTTTGGAGGATGAGTATAGGTTAGGGAAGATGTGGAATGATGATGGGGAGAAATGTTATTTTTTAACCTTAGAATTTGAAGAGCTGCCCAGACTTGAAAGCCTGATGGCTCTTAAGCAGGAATAGCTTTTATAGTAAGTGGTGGCTGTAGGAAGATTAATTTGCGTTGAGGGTGAAAACTCGACCTTCCTGCGCCACGGGCTGTCCCTGGGTGGGGCCACTGCAGCCCAGTTTCATTTCTCTTCCTTTTCTAGCTTATGGATCAGTGAACTCTCACCCCCTCGCTGCCTGCAATGCTCACTCCTGCTGTTCAGGATCAGCGCTGAGGGGCCTCCATGTGGGTGGTAATTCGCAGCACAAAGGCCTTGCTGGAAGGAGTGCTGTGGGGTCCTGGACAGAGATCCAGTTTTCTAGAAAAAAATTAGTCACTGCTTTCTCACGTGTGCTCCACCTCTGGGAGAGCAGCAGCATTGCACTTTGACCTTTTACAAGAGCAATGAACTTGGATGGGGAAATCAGGTCTAAACTTGCCCCGGGCTCTGACAGACTAGCTTCAGAGCAAAAGGGTTGGTATTAGGAAAGCCAACCCAAATTTTGCGCCTTGTCATACCGATTCTTCCCAACTCCCTCGTGAGCCAAATACTCCATTTCTGTGCTTCCCTACATTTTAGGTTCTTTCAAGAATTAACAGAACCCTCACATCTACTCAGCTTTCCCCCTTCCTTTCTTAGGAGGAGCCAAGGCATAATACCTGTTTTCCTCTACTCTGTCCTTACCTTTGTGAGGGTTAGGAAGCTGGGGCCTGGAAACAGTGCATGATCCAAGTGCAAACCTTCTTTCGGCTTTTCTGGTCACCCTACAACAGTGTGAACGTCCTCTGTGGTAAGTCGGGAGGGGGGTGAGGGGGGAGTGTAATGACAGCCTGGCCCAGGAACCCAACATTGGATAGGGCAGAGCTCAGAACTCAGGGTGCCGTGGTCTCGCCCCTTACACCTTGTCCCGCCCCTGCCACCCCGTCCCGCCTCTGCCACCCCGTCCTGCCTCTGCAAGAAAAAGAAAGAACAGAACTCAGGTGCCTTGGCCAGTGGCTGCCATGTAGCTGCGAAGGTAAGCAAGCGCCAAAGAGGGCATTAGTGAGTAGACTGTTCTCCGTCTTATTCCATGTGGTTTAGAGGGTTCACCAAAATAAAGCGTGTAGCCTGGAGGGTGACAGGTTTTCTCCTCACTACCGGTGTCCAGTCCCCCAACACACACTTGTTGGGGGTGAGTGCTCTCCTGTATGCACTTAGCACCCTGGACAGGAAAAAGCTTCATTTCTACTCAAACACACCTTCTCTCTGACCAGAGGCTTGTACTTTTAGTCTCTTCCCATGGCTATGCCTATGCCACCTATTTAGCTTATTCTTCCTTTTCTGGCCTTTGGTATTCCCCTGTTCCTTCCCTTCGATTTGGTAGAGCTTCATTTTGTCCCATTTCAATCTGTTTTTAAATAAAACATAAAACACAAACATCTGCCTCCAGGTATCTTATCCAGGGGGAAGCTGGGAAGTTGGGGATGGGCCCATGCTTGCTACTGCAGGAATACAGGTGGCTTCGGAGGCCAAAGCCATGGCTCCCAAGGCGGGCGCCAGGCACACCCCATCCCGTGTTGCTCCACACCTTGGCCAGAGGCACCGGGTCCCGATGGACCACAGGAGCGGAAATTCTGCTCTGGGACCTTTGTTCAGGAAGGGCCGAGCCTGGAGGTTTGGGATGCACCTTGGAAGAATAAGAGCATACGCTGTCCTGCCCGCTGTCTCCTACACCAAACCAGCACACTCACCCTGACACCTTGTGCTCCCCTTCAGGCACACATGAGGACCTCTGCCGAAGGGAAGATAAACACACAGTCTTTTCAATCTCTATCAAATGTGGTTTTTATTCAACTGACAAGCACTTTTCTACAGCTGCACTTGTGGAACATCACATGGCAAAAACAGGAGGTTTTTTTCCTCTAGACTTTTTTTTTCTTTTTTTTTAACCCTTATTAAAAATGAGGTTGGTCCTAAAAATATAGAAAGAAATAAATTTAAATTCACAAAAAACTGTACATTATCAAAAAGTCACTAAAACACCACATTTGGTTATATAAAAAGTCAAGTCCCTTTTGATGTAAAAGGAACGTGGAAACTTGTAGATGTTGATGGTGTGGTTTCTTCCTGTTATCAGACTGATGGGGGAGGGGAAACACAGGAGTAGGGAGTAGTTTTGTTTTTTTTAACCTGCCTTCCCTACCAAATACTCTTATTTATCAAGAGAAAATCCACCTAGCTCAAGGGGCAGTGAAGAGGAGGAAAGAAAAGTGAGAAATGGCCCCTTTGATCATGCCCTCCCTTCCCCCACAGCCCCCACACTTCAAACGGAGGCTGGGACTCCACCCCGTAAGAGCGCCTGGTCCCTGGGAGAGAGATGGAGCTGGGAGAGGAACACAAAGTAGGAACAATTGAGGTTTCACTCTCCTGTCCACCTTGCCTCCAACAATAAGATTACTCTAGCACATTTTATACCGGGGAAAACTGCTATGGGAAGAAGAAGAGCCCCAACTATAACAGTTTCAAACGTTTGACTAACACAAAGTTTTGTTACAGCACAGTTATTTAGATAAAATATAAATATTTATGCATAATATAAAGTCAATTCAAATATTCTTCAATCCACCTCTTATTTAAAAAAAAAAATCTCGAATAAAATTAAAGGTTTTGAGGTTTATCTGACAGAAAAGGCGACTTTAGAAATAGGCTATGGGGGAGAAGGGGCATAAAGGAATCAGAAAGGGCTGCCCGGGACCTACACTGCCCCCACCCCCCACCCGTGGCTATTCAGTGCTGCCAGAAGTACAAGGAATGCTCCACCCCACCTGGCACCCTCTCCCAACGGAACATTTCCTGGGTGCCTTAGCGCTCTGCTTGGGCCGCCAGCAGCCACCTCCCCAGTGCAAGTACCCGTAATTTCTGATGGGAGGGGCTCTGCTGAGCAGGAAAGCAGGGGGCTGGGCCCCATGGCTACAGCTGGGAGCTCGCAGCTTTCCTCTCACACGTTGGGACTCAGCTTGAACACAGTCACATGGAGGGCAGCGGTGGACCCCAACCCCTCCTCCTCCTCTTTGTGCTCCAGGTTCTCTGCTTCAGGGAAGGGTCCTGGGGGAGGGAGGAGATAGGGAAGGAAAGCACAACTAAACCCCCAGAAGCTCACGAGATTAGGGAAAATCCAGTTCTACCCTTCTCCCTGCAAAAGCTTAAGACTCAACGCTACTGAAAGGAGAGGGAGTTCCTGCTGAAAGATTGCACAGTTTAGAGGCTGGAACAGAAATGACTGGGAGAGAGAGAAGAGCCACAGCCTTGTACCCAGAAAAACTGTTCCTGTGGTTTCCCAAAGACAAAAATATGATGGTGTGAAACAATGGGAAAGATGGGAATAAAAACAGATAGTTGAGGAAATTGAATGGATGCCTTCAAACAATACAGGGGCACAATTAACAGTGTCCTTCCTTTCTCTCTCTCTCTCTCTCTCTCTCTCCCTCTCTCTCTCTCTCTCTCTCTCACACACACACACACACACACACACACACACACACACACCTCAGGCCAGTAGATTGCTACCTGGCGTCCATCTTGGGGTGCGCCCAAACTCAGCAGTAGTTGTCCCTGAGGAGTTCCCGAAAGGGAGTTTGGGGAAGAGGCAGGGTAGGAGGCTGCGAGGCCCAGGGCCCAGGGTGCCTCCCTGTCCTCTCGCAGCTACTGAGCTTCAGAAGAGGCTAGAAACTCGGCATGTGAGGAGCATCCAACACATGAGAGGGGGGATAGCTATTGGCCGAAGATGAGGACAGAAAGACAGGGACCTCTGAACTTTTTTTTTCCTTTGAGGGAAAAAGATTTGGAAAAGAATGAAGGAACCCGTACACGATAGTTTTACATTATTGGATGACAGAAAATCTGAAAGGGGGAAGGGGAGGAAAGATGAAAAACAGAGAAAGTGAGAAGCAAGGAAGGGACTGAACATGGAAGCAGCATGTCCAGGGCCCGGTGTCCGGCTCGACACACTTGGGAATTAAGTCCACTTTACTGGCCGTCACTGCGGGTCCACACACAGTACAGAGTGTTTCTCGGTTTCACACATTCACTAGAACTATTGCTATTGTTAAATAGCCCCAGAATGCTGGAGCGTGCACAGGGAAAGAGAGGGAGCTGGGAGAGGAAGTAGGGACTTCTTTCCTCCTCCTCATTTTTAATTAGGAAATAAAACAGAAAGGAAAATTATTTTTTTCTTTCGTTTTTTGGCTTTCAGTCCAGAAGGACCTCATTTCTGCCCCTCTTGAGGAGCAAGAGGAGGAAAGGGAGAGGGAGTGCGGGGATAAGAGGATGTAGGGTGCTGCCAAAGGTGGAGTCAAATATCAGAGACACGTAGAGATGTGTCTCAGATTTGAGTCGAGACCCAGGCAGCTCAGCAGGTGAGAATGGCAGGTTTGTGTGGAGGGCGGGGAGATGCCGCAGGGACTCCCCACCCCGGGCCTCACAGAGGGGCCTGTTTTCCCTGATAGAACTCCTCCCAGCGGCTCTCAAAGAAGCGGCGCATGATGTGCCCGGCCTTGCCCACTTCCGAGTCGTCCTCGTTGAAGGTCTGGCAGTTGTCGAAGACCAGAAGCGCGTCAGCCGCGAACTCCTCGGAGCTGGAGTACCTGTGGGGGAGGCCACGCTGTGAGCTGGTGGGCGTCAGAGCAGTCAGAGGAATCAGGAGAGTGCTGAGGTCTACTCACCCTCCTCGGAGCAGCCGCTCCCGCATGGTGGAAAAATCCATGGGGTTTTTAATAATGCGCCGGTAACCGCTCACCAAACGTGGGTTCACAGGCTCCAGAAAAGGCCAGGCTGCATCATGGGACTCCATCTCCATCAAGATAATCCTGTCGTCAAAGAGACGGTGATGGCTGCATCTCAGGAAGCAAATGCACGGACCCTCCCCGCCTTTTCTCTGGTGAAGGTGGAGCCAACTGTCCCCAGAATTCACCCAACTCACTCGCAAAACGTGAGGTCACTGTGATGGCTGCGCCGACGCCGCTTGGACGGAGACAGCCCCTCCTCCGAGTACCGGGGCGGCGCCGCGGGGCTCTCCCGGCCCCGCGACAGCACGCGGCGCTGGCGGCCGTCACCCTCAGGCAAGTTCAGCGTGTACGCACTTTTCCGCTTCTGGCCTCGTTTTGGGAAGCCAGGCTTCTGAGCGAATTCTCCTTCTACCTGCTACGAGCAGAAAAAGGTGAGATCAGCAACATCTGAAGATGTACTGGGCGTGCCCTCCAGAGTTCATTACAATTCCTACGTGTCTAAGTGTGACCGAGAAGCTTCCCAGTACTTTGACAAATACGGCAACATGGGGATTTATTCACACGATCCTATACAGTAGGTAATCACTCCCACTTGACAGAAGAAAGCAAGTGAGGCTATAAAATCTATGTGGCTTGTCCAAAGGAGAAACAGAACTCAGGAACCCAAGGTCTCGGAGCACTCAGATCTCCCCAGGACAGACTGTGTCGTGGGGAAAAGTGGTATTTGTAGGGCTGGTGGTCAATAGGATGAGAAAGTCTCTGACCTCTGCTTAGGGGTGGGAACGAGAGAGCAGAAGGCCTACCTGGGCCAAACAGACAGCACAGAACCAATCTCCCTCTGGAACAGTTTCCATCTTGGGCCGATGGCAGTATATGTGGCAGCCACGGTCACACCCATCACAAAGCAGAAGAAACTCATCGTTGTCCCCCTTCCGGCAAACCAGACAGGTCTAGACCAAGGTTGTGAGAAGGCAGGTGAGCCCTCCTTCTGCCGGGGACCCCACCCACCGGCTCCCCAGCCTTCCCGGGCCTCCCAGCCTCTCACCACTTTGTTGACAGACTTCTCCCAGGCAATGGACCTCTCCAGCTGGCTCAGGCACAAGCACACCTGCGCAGCACTCCGACACCGCTCCAGTGTCTGGCGCCAGGCCCGAATGCGAGGGGTGATCTCATATGATCTGGAGGGAGAAAGTGGCCATCTCTGGGTGAGTAGAATCCATTAAACTTCTTCCCAGGCCCAAAAATGGGTGCGGTCACTCACGTCTCTGCAGCGGCGCCCGGAGGAGCAGCACTGGGGGTGCTGAGCAGGGCCTTCTCCAGCACAACCTCATGAGCTGGCCAGAGGGGCTCCCGGAGGTACCGCCGCTCCACATTCTGCTCCAGGGCGGCCAGGCGCGTCACGGCCAGGTCCAGGGGGTTGGTGGTCTTACGCTGGGGCGCGACTCCTTCCCTGCCTCGACCTCTCCAGGTGATATCCTCCTGGGAGTCGGGGAGATGCTCACAGTAGGCCAAGTCTTCGCGAACAGAGTCTGCGCTAGGACATGTCCAGCCCTGCAGGTATGAGAGGGATAAAACTCTTCCTGGTAAAGAAAATTAAGCATAAAGAAAAACATGACCCATTAAGGTCACGGGAGATCACTTATGAAGAAGAGACCCACGGATTCTTCTCAAAGAGTAATGCCCTCCCTTCAACACCCCCTGCCCAGTGCCGGCCCATGTACCCGAATCTGCAGGTCAGACAGGATGACCCGCTGTTCCAGCTCCTCAACCCCTTGCAGTACAGCCAGGTCCGTCTCATACGTCTTCTCTTTGGGGGACCAGCTCATAATCCCTTCTTGAAAAGCAGGTAACTGACTGGGCTCAAAGATGGAATCTGAGAAGACAGAAGACAGAATGAAAGGCCATCAGGCCACTGTCCACAGCAGCAAGGCTGGGAAGCCCAGGCTGGGTCCACACATCTTACCAGTTAAGGGCCGCAGGCAGACTTCCTTCAAGAAGTCCCTGTGCTTAGTGAGGTGTTTGTGAAGGGCCTTCTCCCGGATGCCTCGTGGGTGCAGGGCCTTGAGCGTGGCATCCAGTGTCTCAGGATCTCGGATCCACCACCAGCCTGAGCACATCTCTGTGGAGAGAATGTGTGTATGTGGGTTGGGATGAGAACCAGCATGAATCACACTGTCCACATCCGCCGCCGCCACTCCTGCCGCCTATCACCCCCGCTGCACCCCAAGGGCACTCACCGGGAGGAACAGGCTGGGCTGTCAGCTGGTTTAGGTAACGCTGCTCCACCTGTTTGAAGAACTTGCTGGGAGGTCTCCCTCTGCGTTTTGGTTGACCCAGCGCTTTGGGACTCTGTGGTGTTTCTCCAGGGTCTCCTTTTTGCCTCTTAGGAGCCCCCCCAGGCAGGGGGGTGGAAGAGCGCTGCACTGGAGAGCAGGGGCTGGCAGCCCTGGGTCTATTCACCTGTGCATGAGATGAAACATAGGGGATGAGGGCTTTTTCATGTTTATAGGACCCTGATGGCTACCTATCCCTTCCCCCAGTCTTAGCAACAGTCCACAGCCAGGCAATGGAGCCTGTGGCAAGAGGAAGTCAAATGCACAACACTAATGCTGGATACTTACTTGCTTGGAGATAGGCAGCTGAGGGGAGGGAGTGGACTGGTCCTCAGAAACTGCAGGGGGTGGTGTAGGGGCAGCATTGCAGAGCATCTGGGCTGAGAAGTTACACCAGGGGGCTTGACAATCAGAGCTGGATTCTGCCTCTTCAGACTCTGGCTCCTCCAGAGGCTGGGATGTGGTCGGATCCAGTTTTCCAGGGCTGCTATCAGGTGTGAGGACTGAGCTGCTCAGCAGGGAGCCGTGGCTCTGAGTCTGGCTCAGCCAAGACAGGAAGGCTGACTGGCTGAGGTCATGCTGGCTCTGACCCAGAGACAGAAGGGAGCCTCCTGGCTCCAGGAGCCCATTATGGGTTAGAGGCTGGGACTGGAGCTGGGGTTGGGCATAAGCCTGAAGTGGAGGGTAGGGTTGAGTCTCGGGCTGAAGTTGGACTTGGGGTTCTTCTGAAGCTTGACAGCTGACAGGAGATTTAAGGTGCCTAGATTGCATAGACTCAGGCTTAGTTTTCCGAGGTCGGCCTCGGGCTCGGGCAGGAGAACTGGCAGAGGTGCTGGAGCCAGTTAATTCCCTCTTCAGAGAAAAGGAAGCTGGGCTGGGCACTGAGGGGGAAGCCACTTTTAAGGAGTCAGGTTCCTGCTTTATCACATCCTCAGGAACTGTAAAGAAAAGTAAAGAGCTTAAGACATACACTGATACATAAGAGGAAAGAAAGAGGGTGTATAGATGCAGGATATACACTTTCTTTTTTTTTCTTGGTCTTATTGAGATTCTACTGGAACTTATATGCCAATGAACATAGTATCTGGGAAGAAAATTCTATTTTCCCAAGTAATCAGCAGCAGTATAATTGTAAGCTAATGTTTACGAAGAACCAACTATGTGTCAAGCTCTAATCTAAGAACATTAACTCATTTTAAACCTCTCAATACTCCTATGAAATACATAATACTATTATCATCTCCATTTGATAAATTAAGAAATATACTAAAGTATACAGCTGGTAAATGGCAGAGCAGGTACACAGGCTGTCTTCCTACATAGCCTATGCTTTTAACCATGATGGGATACTGATTCTCATAAAATGAAAGATACCTAAGGAACTAGGCAAAGAAATTACTGAACTTTTGTTCCATAGGTCTCCATTCAGGCTCCCATGACACACCTACCTAAGCTCCCCTCTGTTCCTTCCACAAAGATGCCAGCCAGATAGGGCAGCACCCAGTAGCTGCGTCTGTAACGGTCCTGCCCCAAGGAGAACGCCCGAAGCATCTGGGATGAGTGAAGCAGCTTTTTTCGAAAGAAGAGCTGGCGCTGGGTAGACAATGGAAAAGGAAGATGAATAAAAAACGTATTTCCAGAGTAACAGTGGTGATTTCATTCAGTATATGGGAAAAGAGCACTAGTTCTCAGTTTCCCTATAAAATTGATACCATCTGGGCCCAACTCATAAGGTGATCAATCCTCGCCCCACCTCTTTCTCCAGCTCCTGGAGGTTAGAAGCATAATAAATACCTTGCTGAGTTTTTCTATCTGGCGTTCTAGCTCTGGGATGCTAGATGCTGTGACATCAATCTGGAGAAGAAACAAGTGAACAAGAGAAAAAGAACAATCAGATTTAAAAAAGAGAAATAAATCTGACCTGTGAATAACGACAGGTTAAAAATGCCGTCACCCAGAGGAAAGAGCATCGGCCCACGGACTGAAGGGTCCCAGGCTCGATTCCAGTTAAAGGCATGTACCTCGGTTGCATGAACCTGGTCCTTGTTAGGGCTCATGTAGGAGGCAATCAATTGATGTGTCTCTCTATCTCTCCTTGTCCCTTCCTCTCTCTCTAAAAATCAATGGAAAAATAGCCTCAGATAAGGATTAACAACAAAAATGTTGGCACCCTCCCTCCCTAGAGTAAAAAAATTCACATACAATTTTTTACTCCTCCAAAACTAAACAATTGTTCCTTGGTATCTGCAGGGGATTGCTTCCAGGACGCCCTACAAATATCAAAATCCTGCATAAGCTCAAGTCTCTCATGTAAAATAATACACCCAACCTTGGATTGAAAATATGTAGTTTTCAATCCAAAATTGGTTGAATCCGTAGATATAAAGCCCATGTATATGGAGGGAAGACTGTATGATTATTCATTTATTTTATTATTATTGCTACTCTTCATCTGAGGATATTTTTCCATTGATTTTTAGGGAGAGAGGAAGAGAGAGGAAAAGAGAAACATTGATGTGAGGGAAATACATCAATTGGTTGCTTCTGGCAAGAGCCCTGACCAGGGCCTGGACCAGGGAGGAGCCTGCAGCCACAGGATGTGCCCTTGACTGGAATCAATCCGGTGACCCCTTGGTCCACTGGCTGATGCTCTATCCACTGAGCCAAATGTGAGTGTAAGTGGACCTGCACAGTGTAAACCCATGTTGTTTAAGAGTCAACTATATTCCCTTTCCCAACTCCAATATTCCTCGGTCTATGGCTAGTACCTCTCCATCTCTTCGACCCCTACGGCCATGGACAGCTGCTGTACTCTCCTCCTCTTCTTCCTCTTCCATGCCACTGGTCTCCTCCATGATCCGAGAGCTGCGCCTCCGCCCTAGGCCTTCCTCTAGCCCCTGCATCTCTACTTCAGTCCGCCCAGTTCGCTTGGCCAGAGCAGTTTTCAGTCTTGAAACAGAGATTAAGAGAAACTATGGTGAGGAATGTGATATTACCACAAAAGGAATACCTGGAATCCCGGGTCCTGGGGTAAGGTTCCGACCTCAGGGGAGGGACTAAGAAGCATCAGATGCTGGGCAAAAGCTTCCCCCCTTCTCTCTCTGGACCCTCCCTCTGTCCTTTCCCTACCTCCGGAGCCGGCCTTCCACAATCCACTTGTTCTTCCTGTAGTTGGACATACTCTCCAGAGTCTTGTCAATCTCACTGCAGGAGAAAAGGAAATGGATTTTGAGGTAAACTGGCAACTCTCACAAAAAAGGGAAGCTCAAGGAAAATGGGGCTGCAGCCTAAAGCCTGGATTGAACAGGTGGCAGAGGAAGGCACTAAGATTCAGTCCCAGGCCACTCCAGCACCCCCAGAGCCTGGCAGTGGATACACATCGCCCAGGACTCTAGATGGCTGACCCCTCCCTGTCCATTTCTGACCCGGGCATACAATAACCGTCCCCAGCCCTGCTTCTCACTTGATGATGAGGGCAGAGCCATTGAGCTCATGTACAAGGAAGGCCAGGACGGCAGCTTTCTGCTGGGGGGGCTGGGCCTGAAAAGGCTGGGTGCGCAGGCTGTCACAGAGGACCGGCTCCACTCCGTATGCCATGAGGAAGCAGCGCAAGATCTCAGATACGTTGTCTCTCGTCAGTGGGATCTCCGACACCTTTTCCCCCAAGATCTTTAAGGACTGTTTGGAGAACATAATGGAAGTTAGGAGAGAAAGAACGGCTCAAGTTGCATGAATCTGGAAGAGGAAAATACAGGAGAGAACTGGGGTTAAGATAGGAAAAGAATGAAAGTTGCTAGGACGAGATGAGAGAGGACAAAGGTGCAAAAGAAAAGCAGTAAAAGAACAATGAACAAAATAAGCAGAGGGAGGTCAGGAAGGAAAATGCAACAGAAGGAAAGAATACAAGGAAAACAAATTATCTCTCTCTTCATTTGTCCCGATCACTTTAGGGAGGGGCTTTCGTATGTTTAAGTGAAAGAGAAAGACTGAGAAAGAGCACTGGGTCCCAGCCCTCCCAGCTGCCTCGGAAAGGACCTCACCTGGCAGTGGGAGGGCAAGCCAGGGTCGTAGAGTGCAGCCTTCAGGAGCCGCACCAGCAGGTCTTGCACCTCGCCCACGCTGTCGCCTTGATACAGAAGGCCCTCTTGCAGGACCCCTAAGCTGGGCACATCTTTGGCAGGGTCGAAGCCCAGCACCTTGCCGAAGCTGTGCAGGAACTCCACAATGGTCAAGCAATCTGAGAAGGCCTCACTAGGCAGGATCAGACCAGGGATGTGTGCGAAGTCAGGCAGAGGCTGTAAAGATAAAAGCGGAAGCGGGTTCTGTCAAAGACTGGAGGACAACCGTTTGGGTATCTAGGAGGTCCTTCCTTTAATGGAAGTGTCTTCGTAACTGGCCCCTGCAGGACCTGGGAGCCCTCACTACCTGATGGTCAGTCAGACACATATCTTCTGTGGGCTTCTTCATCTCCTCCAAGATCATCTGCTGCCTCTGCCGCTCCTCCAAGCACCTCTTCATGACCTGTGTTTTATCGGCTTTACAGGCTGGCTTGGCTTTGGCCACCTCCTCCTTTTCTTTCGTTTTTACCTTCTCCTTCTTCTCCCTCTTGACCTTTTCCTTCAGTTTGTCCTGCTTTGTCTTTACCTTCTCAGCCTATCCACACAAGGGAGAGAGGAATCAACAGTGCCATAAAAATTCCAGTCACCACCCTTCCCTATTCCTCTTCCTCCCACCCTAGAGCTCAGAAACAACTATAAAAAAGACCAACTCATATGTCTTGCAAAATCAGTGTGGTGACTTCAAAGTTATACTTGTGTGTACATGCACCTACCTTGGATTTCTTCTTAGCTTCCTTCTGCTTTAAGCTCTTGGTCTCTTGTTTCCGCTTGTTTCTGGCCTGTAAACCATAAGGGAAGTCATTTCTCCTCAAACTCTGAAAGCATCTCTGCTTGAGCTAGGATTCCAAAAAGACAAGGATGCTGGGGAGGAGAGGTGAGAGATGGGATAAGGGGTTGGCAATGGATTCTTTCTCTCACCCTGGAGATGCCCACATTAGTTTTGAACAAGCCCAATTCCCTAGGTCATGCCCCCTCAAAATTTCACGTAATCAAGGTGTGCTTACTACATGGAGGTTGCCAGATATAGAAAAGAACTGGTTAACAGGAAATGTTAACCCACTGTGTGATCTCTGATGTCCCTCACCTGCCCTTGGGTAGTAGTCTGACACTCTCCACGTTGTATCTTCTGCTTCATCTTCTTCTTGATTTTATTCATCTTTGCTTTATCGTCCTCATTCAGTGCTTCTGTGAGCACAGACAGAAAAATAAAGAGTGAAGCAGGCAAATGAAATCTCCATCATTCAGAGCAACATATGCATATAACAAAGCGGGTTTTCCCAAACAACTCCCTGGAGAATCTAGAAGTTGTGTGTGTGTGTGATTTAAAAATATATTTTATTTCTTTATTTTTAAGAGATTTAAAATTTTATTTTTCGAAAGAGAGGAAGGGAGAGAAGGGAAGGGGGGGGTGGATATTGATATGAGAGCAAAATGTTGATCGGCTGCCTCTTGCACACCCACCCATACTGGGGATGAAGCCCACAACCCAGGCATGTGCCGAGCAGGAATTGAACACGCAATCTTTTGGTGCATGAAGCAATACACCAACCAACTGAGGCACACTAGTAAGGGCTTTTTGTTGTTGTTGTTGTTGATTTAAGTATACAAAATAAAATGTTGAGGTTGGGGCCAATGAAGAAGAGGCACCTGCTATGGGAGAACAAAGAACTCAATTGGTATCTTTGGCCCAGGACCAGCCTCTGGAACAGTCTGCTTTGCTTAAGAAGGGTCCTAAAGGCCACAATGGCAGAGTAGCCTCATAGCCTAACCATCTCCCTACTATTTGACACGGGCAGCAACCTACAGACTTGATTTTAGAGCGGAGAATGGAAACAGAAAATCAAATTGCCAGGGAAAGACAGTGGTGTCCAGACTTGGAAGTAACGATTAACCAAGAAAGAAGGGCCCGAGTAATGGACATCTTGGTGCAATGAGTTCAATACTGACAGAGCTGCTGTTTATGCTCAGTTCCTATGTCTTGCTCTATAGAAAGATTTAAATTTCTTCCCTTTGAAAAACTGAATATTAAATGTGATTCTGCAAACAACGGAGTGTTTTAAAATGGATGTTTCTGATACAATAGTACCTATTCTATTCTGGCAAAGAAACACTACCACATCTGTACAACAATCCTGTAGGTTGGACAGATACTATCTGCAGATGAACCACTTTAGGCTTCTATCTATTAAAATATAAGTGACTGGTGCTAGGTCACACAGTCAAAAACTAGCAGAGCTGGTACTTTGAGTTAGGAGTCAGAAGACTTCATATTTTTTCAAATTTTTCATACTATATCAGGGTAAATGTTAATAATTATTAAAATATTAGACATTTTCTACCTATCTATCCCACTAAAACAGTGCCAATTATCTTTTGGATTCAGATATGAATTCTGAACCTCCATGATGGCAGCAATGAATAAAGTAAGAGTATATAACTCACATCAGTAAGATAAAAAGAAGCTGAAAAGACAGTAAAAAGGACATGAAAGCCCTCTTCTCTCATCACATTTGGGGACTGCACAAGGCTTCACTAATAAGAGCAATGCAGGAAGAAACTAGTCGTTAAAAAAGTGCCACCAAAAAGCTGGGCCCCTGATGCTGCTTTCCGGGGAGGAGGGGGATTCAGATACATTCTGTCCGGCAATGTCAGTCATATTGAGAAACTCAGCCATTAGCAATTCATCAAGATTTCAGAAACCTCACAGAGCAAGCAGAATCTCAAAGTAAGAAACACCACTAACAGTTACAAATATTCACTTGGTATAGCAAAGAACAGCTATTTTCGACTGGTGTGCTGTAAGAATTTTTAAAACATACAATACCTGACTATTTAATCAGGGGCACTGACCTCTTTCCCCTAAAATTGTCAAATTAAAAAATGACAACAGCCAATACAACAGTAGCAGCCTGATGTGAATGAATCAAAATTACACCTATTTTTTCATCAGATCAGCAAAAATATATTTTTTGGTGTCCCACAGAATTTTAGTAATTAGTTTATGTGTGCCAAGAGAAGAAAAAGGTTGAAAATCACTGGCATGGGGATACAGTCAATAATATTGTAATAACTCTGTACAATGCCAGGTAGGTAAAAAAATTATTTCATAAATTATATAATTGTCTAACCGCTATGCTGGACACCTAAAACTTAAAAAAAAATATTGAGCCCTAGCTGGTCTGGCTCAGTGGATGGGCCTGCAGAGTGAAGGGTCCTGGGTTCGATTTCCGATCAAGGGCATATGCCTAGATTTTGGGCTTGATCCCCAATATAGGGTGTGTAGGAAGTAGCCGATCAATGATTCTCTCTCATCATTGATGTTTCTATCTCTCCCTCTCCTTTCCTCTATGAATTCAATAAAAATATATTAAAATGTATATATTCATAGAGAGAGAATGTTAACTGTAAATGGAAAGGATAAAAGAGAACTAGCACTGTACCTTGGGCCTCCAGTTTCTTTAGGAGGCGGTTGTCTGTCTTATTCAATAGCTCAGTGATTTTGGCCTTGGGTGGCCGACCTCGGCCCCGTTTCACCTTGGGAACTTCCTTGGTCTTGGCATTCTCAGTGTTTCGAGGTCGGCCCCGTTTCCCAGTAATTGCCTGAATCCTAGACGGGATCTCCTCTGCTGACAGCTGTATCCACCGCAAGCCCTAAGATAATGAGGAACAGTTACAATGGGAGGGAGTCAGTGCAAGCCTCCTGGTGCTCTGAACCATTCAATGCCCCGGAACCTCCAAACCCCACAAAAAGAAAGTTGCAGCCTGTCTACCAACCCTTTCTCAGGGACAAAAGTGTATTTAACCCTTGGGTCTGTACCTCTGGCGTGTCTCTCTCTTCAAAGAAATCTCCAACAGGCATGCGGGGACTGAAGCTGAAGTGCTCGCGGCGGACACTGTGCACCACGTTGCGGTTCAGGTACTAGAAGGAAGAGATAAAGTTGCATTAATGCCCGGCCAGTGTGGCTCAGTGGTTGAGCATCAACCTATGAACCAGAAGGTCATGATTCAATTCCCAGTCAGGGTACATGCTAAGTTGCAGGCTTGATCCCCAGTGTGCTGCGTGCAGGAGGCAGCCGGTCAATGATTCTCATCATTGATGTTTCTATCTATCTCTATCCCTCTCTGAAAGCAATAAAAATATAGCTTAAAAAAAAAAAAAGTAATGAAACAAAACAAAAAATGGCATTAATGAAGTCATAACCCTATCAAAATGCTTGGCCAGCAATAGCACAAGAACAGTCCCCAAAGCAGACAATGGCAGCCTGTTGCCACTGGACCCAAGAAAGGAATACGTACTTCCCTTAAAAGCCTATGAAAGCTACGTTACCTTGATCACTTCTGGGAACTGTTTCATCCTCTTCCCACAGGGACCATAATACCAGGTCTCCCCCTGCCATCTGTGGCTGCCCTTCTTGATTCGCACCTCTCTCCGCCACCTGCCAGAGAAGCACACGGGCCCTGCCGCCAGGTCACACCCCTATCCCCTCTCGAGGAGTCAAGCCCACTGAGCAATGATCCTCCCCACGTCTCTCTCACTAGAGCTGCACGTAGATGCAAACGCAGCCTGAGATACAAGCTTGGCTAGATGCAGGCCTGAGTGCTACAAACCCCGCAGGGCCTCGGGGGAAAGAAACAGGCCAAACTGCACAAGCCAAGAAAGGCCTCCACGCCTCCTCTTACAAAGCCAGTGATACGAGCAGCCAGAAACCTCCCATCACTGAGGGCATGCAGGGAAATTACTGGGTTTCCAATGAGAGGATAAAGACCTAAGGGAATGAAGGCAGAAACGACAGAGGATGGGGGAGGAAAGAGGACGAGTAAACTCACTGCTGACTCCATGAAATGACTCCGAAGGCCATGGTTTAGTAAAGAACTCTGTGTTCTGAGCAACAGATTATTCTAAGCCTAAGCCTTATCTTTCTCTCAAAACTTTAAGCAGAACTCAGACTTGGTGACAAGCAGCCTAGAGGGGCAGGGGTGGGGAAGATCAGGAAGGCACTGATTCTTACAAGGCCCTTGGTGTCAAGGCACTTGTTCATTTTGGTCACGTACTATTCTTACCATTACCTCTCTGAAGAACATTTTAAAAAGAAGCCAATTCATTGAGACTAAGCCACACACCATTCACACTGCCAGCCATTCTCTAGGCCTATAGGACAAGTCAGCTAATTTGAATATCTGAGCCCTAGGGTCACCGCCTGGGTTTGGAAATGATAGTAACTGTAGCTCTCCGAATAAAATACTGAGTGGCCATAAGATGAGGAAAGAATAAGTGAGGGGAGGCAGACCCTGAGAGAGGAAGGAAAGCCAAGCACCTCATGAGAAACATCATCATTGTAGATAATTGTACTTTAACCCACTATTGTCTAGCCCATTCCTCCCCTTCTCAGATGACGAGCTCCCTTCCCTTCGTCCTAGAGTCGTTCATTAAATTTGTCAAAGTCAATACATATAGCAAACTAGAGCATTTACCCATGTTGGAGGGGAAGACGAACTTCTTCTGGGGTAGCAATTCGTCTCCTTAGAACATCACCTTGGAGAAAAATAGGGGATACTGAAATAAGAATTCAGCAAAATGATGAAACAACAGGACAGCAGGGTAGGGCTTTTCCTGGAACCAGCTAGGGATGAAAAAGAATCTGGACACTCACCACCAGCAGAAGTAGTGGCTCCTTCTCCATGGACTTCTTCCAAGTCAGCAGTAGTTTCAGAGAAGCTGCTCACGTCCTTATCCGCTGGGGAGGCTGTTGGGAAGGCAGCTGCAGGGGAAGCTTCGGTGGGTGCTTTTGGGGAGGTCACTGGTGAGGCCGGCAAGGAGACCTCTGAGGAGATGGGTGGGAAGGCTGGGGAGGGAGCCGGAGAGACCGTGGGGAAGGCTGCTGGGGAGATTTCCGGGGAGGCTGCAGGGGAGGCTTCTGGAGAGATATCTGTGGAGGCTGTGGGACAAACTGCCAGGGGGATTGCCGGGGAGGCTGTGGGCGAGATTGCTGGTGAGGTTGTTGGATGCAGCTGAAGAGTGGATGAATGGTCAGGGACTGGCTGGGTCAGAGGTGGTGGGAAGTCTGAAGCCGCCTGAGTCTCCATTTCTTGTTCTGCATCACTACCATTATTCAGGTCAAAGCCGTTATCTAGAATCCAAAGGGACAGGATGGGTAAAGGAAAAATGGTGTCATATAAAACAAGAAGATCTACTCAGTCAAACCTGAACTAAGATAAACAGGGCTACTTCAAGGGCTTGTCCTGAGAGTTGGTAAAAGAGAATTAGCCTCTGGCTGTCCTCCCCATTCATGAAGGTTAAAGGGCAAAGTTGCTGCTGCTGTCACTGTGTGAAGAATCACCTTTTACCTGGAGCCTGTAAAGCCTCTGGCCTTTTTCCTGCAAATTCCAAACCTCACAAGTCCTTCTGGGCACAGGGCAGAAGTGAGAGTGGAGCAGCCTATGCCTTTTTAATTCCCACCACACACTACCCCAGAGCCCCCTCAGATCCCAGCAAGATGCTTTCACAGATATCCCACCCCTAAGGCCCTAACTATGGAACAACAGTGTTCTCTCACTTTTTCCCGGGCCAAGGATTTTCTTTGTCCTACCTCTCCTCACTTACCTTGCAGGACAGACTCCCCAAGGACAGGCGGAGAGGTGGGGCTGTCAAAAATAGAGGCTGAAGTTTGACTATCATCTGCCAGGAGACTGAAGGCAGTGGCATTATTGAGGGAAGGACAATCAAGGGCAGAGATCACAGGGCTGTCCTCAAGAGGCAGCTTGTCCTCTGCATCCATCAGCTCCGCATCGTCTATGCCATAGAGTCCTCCACTTACTGGCTCTTCAGGGGGCGAAAAAATCAGAAAGCAAGATTAAAAAAATACTTGTCTGACTATATCGAATCCTAGTCCCCACAGTGTAAAGGTTCTTTCTAATAATAAATTAGGGAAATTTTATAGCCCTCTTTTATAAAGTCACCAGGCTATAGGGATCATAAAAGCTTGAAGTGGAAATGAAGGGAAAAGCACAGGCCCTGTAATAACCAATAGACCAATGCAAAAAATTCTAGCATCTATCACAAAATAAGCCTTTCTTGTATTTCAGTGGGGCAAAAGGTAATTGTTCACTGGCAAATGTCTTTCTACTTAGTAGGAACCCAAACAGCCTAACTGTGTGGTAATAAGTCTCTATCCAGTGAATTATTAAAGCCCATGGCTCATGGCCAAAAGAACATTGGGAGAGAACCTGGGAAATGAACCAATTCAGCTCAGAGTGCAGTTGGCCCGGTCAGGCTAGTGGCATGAGACTGTGGTCTGCCACAGGAGTATCTGAAGGTCTCAATACCCGAATCCCAAATCCTTTCCCTGGTTTACTACCTATTCCAGGTGACAGAAGCTGGCTATCCTTCTGCATGGTTAAGTTGAAGGGAACCAGCCTCCAAGCCTACCTGGTGCAAGGGTGTTAAAGGGCTCCAGAGAGACTTCACTGAGAATTGGAGTGTCTTCCAGTTGATCAGGAAGATGTGAAGGATCATCTAAGCAGCTCACTGTGGGGTCAGGGACCAAGACTGAGACTTCTTGGTGTAATGATTCCACAGAAGGGATGGAACCATTGTAGCCACACATCTTCAATTCTAGGAAATACCAGGAAATAGCAAAAGGAAAAACAGTGTTTTCGCCTGGTTCATATAGCCATATAAAGCAGTCGTTCTTCACTAGAGGGATATTCATTCTTTCAACATTTATAGGTGCGAGTTCTATGTCAGATACCTTTCATATCAAGATATCCTCAGTAAGCAGAATACTTACTGAGTACTATTAAAATCCTATAGCAGGAATGGGGTCTGAGACAAAGCTCCCACCATGTTGGCAACTGTCTTCCCCATTCAGTGTAAACAGGTGATTTCATAGGGTGCTCACCCTTATCCTTGGAATCAATAGCAAACTAAGCATTTATCTATTTAAAGGGCAAAGTTGACAGGGAAGATCACATGTATCAATGCCAACAACAAAAAAGAAGGAATCTGTGAGCAGACAAGCAATGGTATGCTCTACCTGCTTCCTTCCCTCCTTTAAGTAATAATCACTACTAGGGCTCAGGCTGCTTAGCAGCCAGTCTAGCCCGGCCATAGTCAAGTCAAATGGACCTCAATGCTCCCTGCTAGTGCCCCAACCCCTTCCTATATTTTGGAAGAAGCTCTGATACAACAGTGTCTGTTGGGGCTGTTTCAGGCTCGCCCACCTGCCCTCTTCAGGCCAGCAGCTCTGCATGAGCTCGAAATAATTTGCACTCCCACTCATGAGCTGGTGCTGCTGCCACAAAAACACCAGCCACTTGGCTCTGCTAACCACCAACATGCAAATCAGCCTCCACTGCAGAGAGCTGGAAATACAAGTTTTCCTCACCTCAAAAAGCCACTGCCCCCCATAGCCCCATTTTCCTATTCCCAACCAAGCTCCCAGCCCAGTCATACCTGGCTGCTCTTCTTCCAGCTCCAGGCTGCCTACCAAGCCAGTGCCATTCTCTGCCACAACTGAAGTCAGCTCCTTTTCTGCCTCCTCATCAGGATGAATACCACTGCCCACCTCCTGGGAGGGCGCAAAAGTCTGGATGCTGGAGCCCAACATGGGAGAAGTCTGTGGGGAGGTGAAAAAACTAGGAGGTCCGTTGGGCATCACCTCAAAATTCTGGTCAGGAAAGGAATCATACAGTTCCTGTGAGTCGAAGTTAAGCCCCATGGGACTCTGGGTACCGTTGGCCCAGAACTCTTGGCTTCCAGCCCGAAGGTTAGTGTTGTGACTTGGGGATGAAGGTTGTCGGCTGCCTCCAAGAATACCATTGAGTGGGTATTGTCCCCCCGAGAACTGGGAGAGAAGGGGTGGGTCCTTGAGGTTGCTGCCAGGATTGGCGGGTTGGTACTGGGGGTAGTTCCAGAGACAGTCGTAGGCCACGTTGGGGTGATGGAGGTGTGAGGTGCTGGAGGAGTGGGGAGCAGAGTTCAAAATCCCTGAAGTAGTAGTGTGAGATACAGTAGATAAGCCATTAACATTCACATCCCCATTCAAACCTGGCAGGAAAGGGAGGAAAAAGGTCAGTTACAGATACGTGTGCAAGTAATTCTACCAACTCTAACCAAAAGAATAACACTGACTAGAAAAAGGGAAGGTGAAGGGGAGGGAATTCCCCCTCTGCTATATTTATATCTTTCTGGTCTCCAGGGAACACCCAACACAGATGCTCCTGTATATAAGCTCAGCAACTGCTGCTGCCGCTATGGAGTAGGGGCTGGGAGCTCTCCTGGTCTACCACAGGAGTGAACAGCAGAGAGCTGGCTGCTACTGACGCTCAGGGCTTTTCATTTTGTTTAAATGAAGCTATTTGCAGATTCCCTACAGTGACTTGCATTCTTCCCCATCCTCACTCCCTAGAGGAATTTTCCCCTGGAGTGACATGACTGAATTCTCCTGGCCCTCTTTTCCCCAGTGCCTACTTGGCCCCACAGTGGGACCAGAGGGGACAGCCTTCACCTCACTGGCACATGCAGATCCAGCACTTTGTGGTGGGCTAAGAATAGAATTTGCAGTCACCACAGCAGCAAGATCCCGCTCAGAAGACTTGGAGGGGCCCCTCTCCATAGGTACTATACGGTGGGGTGGAGGGGGATCTCTGCATGACCAGTTCTGCAGATTCCAATTCTCAACACTAATGGCAACCTCTACACTCAATAAAAAAGAACCAAGATATAAGGAAGCTGGGGCAAAAGGGGTCCTCCAAGTGAAATAAAGGGACTTCTATCTCCCTGCAACCTTATGGAGGGAGGAGGGACGGGTGGGCAGTGTACGCCTATGGCAGTATTTTTTTGCTGTAAGGAAGAAGTGAAGCACTGGGCTTCTTTCTGCTTCCAAGCGTAAAGTACCTGAAACCCAGGCAAGATTATAGAGAGGTGCTTGGCAGAGCCAAGGTTCAGAGGAAATGATAAGCCAAATTCAGGAAAAGGCCATAACAAGTCCAGCTGGAATTAGATGTTTCTCTCTGGGGAACTAGATAAGTAAGCATTAAAACTCTCCCTGCCCCTATCTTCCATCTTCAAGGGCAGGAGGTGGCACAAGCATTCTGCCCTCTTTTCGGTTGCACAAATTAAAAGGGAAACACATACCAACCTTTAACCCCACCCTTACCCCTCACCCCATCCTCAGGGTGGCTTCTCTAATCTCTAAATACAGCTTCTCAGAAAGCAGACCCCTGACCTCTCTCATGAGTCCCACCTGATTACAGAAGCCTTAGCCACCACCACTCCCTGGCACAGCCAGGGAACAAGGAGAGCAGGCTAAGATGAAAAAGCCAGGATCTTTTTCAATCCCTTCCAACCTTTAGTCAAGATTAAAAGTATTGCTTTCATTACCCCCTAGAATATGTCCTTAGAAGCTTGATTTCCCTCCGGCAGCTGGAATTCTAAGGATTCCCCCCTCCCCCCTCCCCCCTCCCGGCACAGAGCTGAGGTAGCCAGCCCAGAGGGGATCCAAATCTTGTCCCTTTAACCTGCTCTAAAGGAACAATGCCCGTTCCCATTCCAGGCCATGTGGCCTCGCACTCACTTTTCCCTTGCTGGGGGAAGTTCATGGGAGACCCGTTAGTGTAGAGGCCCTCCCCTGAGGAGGGGGAGGGTTTCAGTCCTGAGGCAGCAGGTGCAGGGGGAAGGCCAGTAAAGTTAAAATGGTCGTTGGCCTCCATTTCTGTAGGAGGAGAGAGAGAAGGGGAAAATACTGGTGGTTAAACAAAGTTATGTCACTTGGAATTCTCTAAAGGGATTGCCATCCTTACTTCTATCTACTTACCCTTCTCCTATCTAAGTACTAGTGGGAAGGTAGAGACTGAGGATAAGAGCAAGAAACATATTCCTAACCTGGACGTTGACCAAACAGAAATAGTCTTTTTAAGTCAGCCTTGTATTGATAAAAGAGTTAGTGAGGAAAACAAAGACACAAGCCTGCAGGGGTCTTCCCCCTGTGTTAGCCCCACCCTTTTAAAAATATAAACTTTTTTTTAAAATTGATTTCAGAGAGGAAGGGAGGGGGAGAGAAAGAAACATCAATGATGAATCACCAATCAGCTGCCTCCCGCATGTCCCGCATGTGCCCTGACTGGGCACTGAACGTCAATGCTCAAGCACTGAGCCACACTGGCCAAGCTAGCCCTACCCTCCTCAATCCCAGGCCAAGTTACCCTTCTATGTTAGATATTAGCCCCCTATTGTAACATTTAACATTCTCCATCCTTTGGGGGAGTTTTCCCTTCAAAGCAAGGCTAGAGTCCACAGGTTCTCAAAGCCATCTTTCTTTCTCTTTTCTTTTCTTTTTTTTTTTTTTTTGTATATTTTTATTGATTTTTAAAATTTATTTCAGAGAGAGAAAAGGAGAGGGAGAGACAGAAACACTAATGGTAAGAGAATCATTGATCCGCTGCCTCCTGCACACCCCATACTGTGGATTGAGTCTGCAACCTGGGCATGCCTTGACTAGAAATTGAACCCCCTGACCTCCTGGTTCATAGGTTGATGCTCAATCACTGAGCCACGCCAGCCTAGCTCAAAGCCACCTTATTTATAGGAAGCCACAGAAATGGGGGTATTTAAAAAAAAAGAAAGAAATGGGGGTATTGGCTGAAAGGTATATTTGATATATATCCTTTGTGGTGTTATTATAGTCTAGTTAAACAGTTTTTTAATTTTTGTTTATTGATTTCAGCGAGGAACGGAGATGGGGAGATAGAAACATCAATGATGAGAGAGAATCATTGACTGCCTAGCTGCCTCCTGCACATCCCTACAAGGGATCTAGCCTGAAACCCAGGCATGTGCCCTGAATGGGAATCGAACCATGACCTCCTGGTTCATAGATCAACACTCAACCACTGTGCCTCACCAGTTGGGCTCAAGTTAAACAAATTTCCACGTTATCCTATCCCGAGTCCTAGAAATCTGAAGAAGATAATATTGTTACCTTAGTAAAGGGATTTGAAAAGGAGAATACATTTCAGGAAAGATGATCATAATGGCAAAATTCAAATCATCCAGCAACACTTCTTTTTTTCCATGGGACATACCATGCTCTCCAAGAATTCAGCTCAGAAAAGTATCAGGTTAAATAAGAGGGTGTCTCAAGGAATATTACTGTTATATCTACTATGGTTCATAACCTTCCGGTTTTGTGGTTTAAATGTAAAAGGATACAGCTACATATTTATATTTGTAAAGTACAGTGGCACATGGGGAGGCAGTAGTTAAAAAAGCTTTCATTCTCTCCTGAATATGAGATATGCTACTTAGTAAAGCCCTTGATCAGAATAAATCTTTCTTTGATAGAGTAAAGAGAAGAGAAAGATAGAAAGCAGAAGCCAGAATTATTGGTAGTCTGACAATACAGAAACTTATGATGTACTAGTAGTGCATTCTAATTTGATATGTGAGACATGATCTGTTTTGATACTGAAAAAGTAATTCCTTGGATTATTATGTGTGTTTTTTAAGTGGCAGAATAATTCAGGTAGAAAAATTTATCAAACTCCTATGATGAGGCAATAAGATGATCTAGGTGATGTTTTAAATAACCTCTTTTTATAATGAACCAGAAGTGGGGCAGAAAGGAGCAGATTAATTGGGGGTTGGGGGGAGACATCTGTAATACTTTCAACAATAAAGACAAATAAAAAGGAAAAACACAGAAGCAAAACTTAAAAAAAAAAAAAAAAAAGAATAAATTGGCTAAGAGTATATATATATGACTACTGCCTAAGGTTTGCAAGAGTTATGTTCCTGAATATGCTAAATGATGCAAATTAGACACTATTAGGTAATATGTGAATTTAACATAATTCAGTAGCACGAAATATTAACCCTGGATGATATGCTATAAGGTTTTCCAGGCTCAATACTATAATTAGCTCTACTTTCATCAATTTTAACTACAATTTTTTAAAATACTGATTTTAGAGAGAGAAGAATGGAGGAAAAAGAGAAACATTGATGAGAAACATTGATCAGCTGCCTCTTGCATGCCCCTACTAGGGATCAAGCCTGAAATCTGGATACTAAGGATCAAACCCTGATTTTCTAGTTTATGGATGACATTCAACCATTGAACCACACTGGCTGGGCTTAAATGAAATTTCAAAAAATAAAAGCAATTTATATTTTGTGGATTTAAGAGGGAAAGGTTTTTAGGATTGACTTATTTCCCCATCTTCACTCTAAAATAAGCAACAGCAAAGAAAGCCCTAGCTGGTTTGGCTTAGTGGATAGAGTTGGCCTGTAGACTGAGGGGTCCCCAGTTCAAATACTGGCTAGGTTACAGGCCCAAGTTGCAGGCTCGATCCCGAGTAGAGGTTGTGAGGAGGCAGATGATCAATGATTCTATCTCATCATTGATGTTTACCTCTCCCTTCCTCTCTGAAATCAATTATACATACGTGTGTGTGTGTCATGGCCTTAGCTGTTTTGGCTTAGTGGATAGAGTGTGGGCCTGAGAACTGTAGTGTGTCAGGTTCATTTCCAGTCAAGGACACATGTCCAGATTGCTGGCTTGATCCCTGGTAGGGAATGTGCAGGAGATGGCCAATCAATGATTCTCTCTTCCTCTCCCTTCCTCACTGAAATCAATATAAATATATTGGAAGGGAGGGAGCGAGGGAGGGAGGGAGGGAGGGAGGGAGGGAGGGAGGGAGGGGGGGGAGGAAAGAGGGAGAAGGGGGGAGGGGGAAAAGAAGAAGGAGGAAGGGGGAGAGGAAGTGGGAAGGGAAGGGGAAAGGGAAGGGGAAAGAAAGGAAAAAAAGGAACTGGGTCTCTATAGAGAAAGGCCTTAGGATCCCCCAGGATTTCCCTATAGTTAAAGGCCACTCCTCAGTAGTAAGGGATCTGAAAAAGAAACATCAAAAGATTAATGATCCCTTTGAAATGAAAGACAGCAAGAAGGAAAGTTCACTCCCTAATTCTCTAGGCCACAAAGCTTACATCACAAACTAAAGAGGGTTCATTTCAGAAGTCCTAGAAATGCTATATCTGAAAAGCCAATCTCATCTGACCCCCACATTCCCCTCCCCCCGTTTTATGCACAACCACACACACCCTGGTGTGTTTCTGTGACACACATACCTTCTTTCCTATGTGCACTGGACTATATTCTCCCACTCAATGATCGGCCACATTTCATTTTTCCATTTTCTTTTTGAATCCATTAAGAAAACTAGTGAATGACCTTCTCCTCTCTTCTACTCTGGGAGAGCACAGCATTTCCTGTCTCATAAATTATATACTAATAAGAATACATGGACGGCTCACAGATCAGATAAGTAAATGAAATGGGAAGTTATCTAGTGCCTAAAGTCTGTTTCCCCACTCGCCTCTACTGAAGGGTCATCAGGAACACATTCACTTCATTTACAAGAGGCCTCCTAGAAACAAAATATCATCATGCTGTGCAGTGAGATTCGCACAACACAGTGGGCTCTAGGTTCAAATCCCAGCTCTACTACTACTAACTGTGTGACCTTGGACAAATCACTTAACGTTACTAAGCATCAATTTCATCATAAGTAAGAACTTTAGTACTCATCTCCGGAGCTTGTAAAGATTGAGAAAATCTATATAAAGGACCTAGCACACTGTCACCCAGGAAGTACTCAATAAATGTTAGCTATTATTATTAGTCAAAAAGAGTAAAAAGATAATCATGGCCCTAGCTGGCTTGGCTCAGTGGATAGAGCAGTGTCCTACAGACTGGAGGGTCCCAGGTTCGATTCCAGTCAAGAGCACATGCCTGGGTTGCGTGCTCCATCCCTAGTCGGGTAGGTGCAAGAGGCAGCTGATTGATGATTTCCTCTCATCATTGGTGTTTCCTCCCTCTCACTTCCTCTTTGATATCAATAAAAATATATACAATCATGGCTAAAAGTCAAAATATAATTTATATATGTAAAAAGCCATAACACCAGCCGGAACACCATAACAACCAGACGACCAACTGCTATGACACCCCCTGCGGCCAAAGAGCCAGCCCAATCTGAGGGGTGGGGCCAGCAGGCCAACCTCCTGTAGCCCACCCTCCACCTGCCTGGCCCCACCCCAGATTGGCCCCCTACCCCGATCAGAGGCAGGACCAACTTACCAACGGCCTGTGGTCCCTCTCCCCAGCAAGATCCACCCCTGATAGGTCCCCACACTATGATCAGAGGGATCAGAGGCAGGGCCACTGGCCAACCACCCATGGCCCCTCCCCTAAGCCACTGCCCCCCCCATGGGCCCACCCCTCTCCACAGCCAACCCCACCCCAAATCAGTCCCACCCCACCCCAATTGGGGGGGGGCCACTGGCCAATCACCTGCGGCCCCTCCCCCCAGCTAGCCCTGCCCTGATCAGCTGATCAGGGCAGGCCAGCCAGCCAGAGGCCTGACTCAGATCCCCCCAATTGGGGCTGGACCAGCTGGATCCCACCCATGCATCAATTCATGCACTGAGCCTCTAGTATAAATATAATTTAAACCATTATCCAGCCAAACTTCTCTATAGGCAACTTGACCTAGCACACTGTCACCCAATGACACCTGATTTCAGATGTCACTTAAATATGGGATCACAGTATGGGAATGCAAAGAAAATGTGGACAGCTCCTTTCAACAATAAACTCTGGCATATTTCATTTTAACCTTCCTACCCAAATGCTTGTTACAATAAAACCAGAAAATAAATTATGCCTTCCTATCTAGAACTAGTAAGGGCATCATCAGTAAAGCAAAGGAGAATGTCTCCCTTTGAACTAATAGGATTTTAGCCTAATGAAAAAAGAAATTAGTGCCCCATACCCAGAATAGCAGACAGCTCTCATGACCAGGAAGTACAATCTAGCCCAGTCCCAGTAGTATGTAAATGGATCTCTTAGAAACCTCTAGACTTCATTTATATGAGTTAAGGAATGGTACCCCTTAAGCTTGAAGAAGTCCTTGACGCATGGCCAAATAGGCTGCTTTTTTTCTCAGTTGCAACTGACAAATTACTACTCTGTGGTCCTGTGACATGGTCTAAACAGAAAAAAAAGCTGACAATGCACAAAGTGTTGAAATAAATATTACAGATTTCAACCCTGTTGCAGGTGCCCTGACCAATCCTAACACTCAGATCTCTGAGGCTACCCACAAAGGCAAGACATATTACCACCACCCATCTAGACACTTTGGCAATCCCTAAGCTCTTTGGTTTGATCTTCCCATATAGTATACCAAAATTCACTCATAGGTTTCTAATTCTTTTTTTCTTTTTTTTTTTAGGGGTGGAGATTTCAAATATTTATCTTCACTAAACAGCAAAAGCAAATTTTGCTGTTTAGTAAGTAACTCACACCAGTATGTTTTAGCTTTGTAACTGTGAATGCTATGAAGATCATTTCTCAACTTCTCAGGTGCATGACAACTGAGGACTGGAAGGGGAGTCCCTCAGCCCGTCCTGTGCCCTCTCGCTGCCTGGGACCCTTCGAGGAATGTCTGCCTGCTGGGGAGCGGGCCTAAGCCAGCAGGCGGACATCCCCTGAGCGGTCGTTAGCATTGCTGCGGAGACGGGAGAGGCTCCTGCCATCACCACTGTGCTCACCGGCCCTGAGCCTGGCTTCTGTCTGAGTGGCACTCCCTCAGCTCCTGCATTGCATGTCTGCCCCCTTGTCGTCAGTGTGCACCACAGCAACCAATTGTTCTGCCAATCAGTCGATTTGCATATTAGCCTTTTATTATATAGGAGAAAGATTCTACACTTCTCTGGATTCATCCATCATACTCTGATACAGTAGTTTCCAACCAGGGATAACTCTGCCCCAAGGGGACATTTAGTAATAACAAAAAATATGTTACTGGCATCTAGTAAGTAGAAACCAGGAGTGCTTCTAATAATCCTGCCAACACACAAAACAGTCCAAACAAAGAATCATCTGGCCAAAGGTAACAATAGAGCCAATGCTGAAAAATCCTGCTCTAACATAAAAGTTGTCCTATTTCCCACTCCTGGGAAAGTTTCAAAATTTTTTATTATTCTTAGTTCCTGATGTTGCAAATAAGAATGCTTTTACTTTTACATCTAAAGACCCTTCCCTAACCTTAGCTGGTTTTGCTCAGTGAATAGAGCGTTGGCCTGCAGGCTGAATGGTCCCAGGTTCAATTCTGGTCAAGGGCACCTGCCTGGGTTTCGGTCTCGATCCCTAATAGGGGGAGTGCAGGAGGCAGCCAATCAATGATTCTCTCTCATCACTGATGTTTCTCTCTCTCTCTCCCTCCCCCTTCCTTTCTCTGAATATTAATAATATATAGATATATTTAAAAATAAGACAAAACTCTTATCTAGCTAAGCTGAGTTAATACTGAATTAACTGAGTTCAAGTGCCAAGCCACAAAACTGACATGCCTTCCACCCCATTCAATAAAGCCCATTCTGACAGCTCAGGTAAAAAATAGTCCCTCTGCCCTAACCCAGTGGTCGGCAAACTCATTAGTCAACAGAGCCAAATATCAACAGTACAATGATTGAAATTTCTTTTGACGGCCAAATTTTTTAAACTTAAACTTCTTCTAACACCACTTCTTTAAAATAGACTCCCCCAGGCCGTGGTATTTTGTGGAAGAGCCACACTCAAGTTGCCAAAAAGCCGAATGTGGCTCGCCAGCCGCAGATTGCCAACCACAGCCCTAACCAGTTTGGCTCAGTGGATAGAGCGTCGGCCTATGGACTCAAGGATTCCAAGTTTGATTCCGGTCAAGGGCATGTACCTTGGTTGCAGGCACATCCCCAATAGGTGTGCAGGAGGAAGCTGATCAATGTTTCTCTCTCACCGATGTTTCTAACTATCTATCCCTCTTCCTTCCTTTATGTAAAAATTCAGTGGTTTGTTTTTTTTTAAACAGTCCCTTCAAACTCTGACTCAGACTATATAGCATGTACTGTATAAGGCTCATTCCCTCAAAAAATGTCCTTTCCTTAACCCTCTTTCCAATTCATGCTAGCAAGTCAGGAGGAAGATGATGAAAGAGGATTATACCAAGGCTGGCTACTCCCAGACAACTGCCATGTCCAGGCTGCTCAGGAGAACACAAAGATATATGTTCTCTATCCTGATTGCTTCTATACGATGAAGTTTCTACAAAACCCGTCAGATACTTAATCCTACCACTGTGTCTCCAGCACCTAATTTAGTGCTAAGTACATAAAAGAACTAAAGGAAATACATATCTGTCAAACCCACAGATTGAACAAATAAATAGATCTTTTCTGCCAACTTATTCATCCAATTAAGGTTGTGATTTCTGCTCCTACTATTCTCATAGAACCAATAAATTCAGCTTCATTCTTCATAAAGATAATAATTTCTAGAGGAGGAAAGCCCCCCCCTCAAATCCTGACATTAGACAGCTGTCCCGTGTAGAAAATAAGGCAACAGAAATATTGAGTGTGTGAAAGGCAATAAATTTAAGCTCTAAATTAGTAATATATTCTACTTGATTTAACTTAATACTCAAGGCACAGATAAGTTTTTAATTATTTGCTGACTGGATAAAGGAACCATTTAATAATCTAGGCTAGGTGTTCTGTCACAGCTCTGTCACTGTCAAAGGACTAGAAATGCCTCTGAAATTGCAGGACACTATCACACTCCACAGGTTGTAACAAGGTTATTCCTCTATTTCAGCTGATTGATTTTAGGAAATTCAGCTCAAACAGCGAAGAACTCCACCTTTCCCACAAGCCGATCTTTCCCCCTCCTACCCTCTCACTCCAAAACCTGAGCTGAGCATGCAGGTTAAAGAGTCCATTTGGAAGAGCCCAATCCACCTGTTTCTTAAAAACCCTCCATTTTTGCTAAGGTTTTATTATCCTTTTAGTCTGTAAAATGCCCTCTTATTTTTTATAACTAGGAAAACAAGACTCAATAACACAATAACACAATTCTACTTTTATTGCCAGTGGCTCAATCCAAGGACAAACTCCAAAGTGCTTTAAAGCTTTTTCTTTTGCAAAATTTTATAAATTTCAAAATTATGCAGACTAATAAGCTGGTGAAAAATGGAGCTCCTGACCCATGTGTAACAATGTGGATAAAGTATTACTTTTGAGCTATGAGGTATATGAGGACATCCATATCCCAAGAAACAAATCAGGAAGATTATTTACCCCAGGAAATATCTCAAGAGTTTTACACTTCACTCTATGTCCTAAGACATAAAAACTTTGAATACTGAACACATCTCACACAAGGTCAAACATTACATCAGTTATTGGACTAAATTCCACACTATTTTAACAGTAAAAGAATATAGCAGACCGCTTCAAGTGATGAAAAGGTCAACAACAGCAAGACAGAGTAATCCTAACAAGCTTTCTTCTCTCTTGGCAACACCTGGTTCCAGAACCACAAGACAGCAAAATGAACCTCACAGGGCATTCTAGATTTCTGATGGGCTCTGAGGTCAGCTCGCATAGTTCTATCTAACCTCAATTTTTTCCTTTAGAGAGAGAAAAGGGGGAAGGGGAAGGAGGAGAGAATGTCAATATTAAGAAATATATTCCTTGTTTTATCTTATTGATTTTTTACAGAGAGGAAGGAAGAGGGATAGAGAGTTAGAAACACGGATGAGAGAGAAACATTGACCAGCTGCCTCCTGCACACCCCCCACTGGGGATGTGCCCACAACCAAGATACATGCCCTTGACAGGAATCGAACCTGGGACCTTTCAGTCCGTAGGCTGACGCTCCATCCACTGAGCCAAACCGGTTTGGGCAAGAAATATATTTCTGATAGTAAAATGCATCCATTTTGCAAGAGGGTAATGAAAGGTTTGTTTCATTCAGCTTTCTGATCAATAATATATCAAATGAACTCAGTATCTACTTTCTCAAAATCAACTTCTATTTCTTTTCGAGTCCAAAGAAAGAAGTAGTCTTTCTCCCTCACTCTTTTAACCCCCCGGACAGGGAAAATCAATGTACTATTCTGTCAGGTCCCAATTTAAATAAACAAAGGCTGAAGAAAGGGGAACTTAAAGTCAGTGTCAAATCAACCCTATCAGAAAGCAACTCAAACCAACCAGTTAGCAGAGAGGCAAGAAAAAGGACAATGATATGGGACTTGTTTTTATTGTTTCAACCCCAACAGCCCCAGTGGAAAAGCATGATGCTATCTTAAAAGTGACCCTGCTGCTATCACATAATCATATGCCTATGTGTTCATATCCTGGACCTTTATTTTAGGAATCTACAATTCAGGTGGGAAGTTCGTGACTGGAAAATAATGAAAAGTTTATTAAATGCCAAGCTTAAGCCGTTTTCAGTGTAGTCCAAAAGATCCCAATCAACACCTCATCTCTCAAAATATAAAATCCTGTGACCAACTCATCTCTAATCAAACCCAGTGTCTAGCAAAGTGCCTGTGAGCCTAGTACACACAGTCCATCACTACATGCAACATAGTAGAAACCTCCTGGAGTTATCCAGTGGGAGAAAGAAAAAATCTGGACACATGACTTTGCACAAAAAAAGAGGAAAAATTTATCACTATCCAAGGGTGATAACAGGGAAGATGTCTTTTATGAACTGAAGACTAAATCATATGACGGCTTCATATGACAGCTAACTCCCCTAATCAGTTGATTCTGCAAAAGGTAAACTCTCCAACACCCTGTCTACTACTAGGCTTCCCACAGAGAATATCCTTGGGCTGGAATCACCGGTGAGGAATAAGCCCACCATCCTCACTCTGCAAATCAGTCTCTATCTTAACACACAAATCCCACTCACAGCTAGATCTTCCTCATTCCCTCCTCTTTTCCTACCTCTCAGAATCTTCCCTTCACCTCAGAAGCTCACTTACTCAGGTGCTCTGCAACACATGAATTATCATACTTGATATATTAAGCAGAATTCCAAAAAGCCACTCCTCCCATGCCACGAAATACCCCAGGTGCTCCTGGCAGTTCTGTGCTGAGGGAATTTGCATCACTGGTGCTGAAAGCGTAGCCCTGCTGGTGGATGACTGCGTTAGCTCCTCTGTGACCTCCAGCTCAAGGAGAAAAAAAATCAAAACAGGGAGGCAGCGACGCTCTGGAGGGGGTATTGGGATCAGTGGATCAACTGCAGTGACTACTTCCCAGTTGACAAATTAAGTTTAAAAGGAAAAAAGGAAAAAAAGTCGAACGAAAGGAGTCTCACACCACATGGTTGGCAGGATCCAAGCTTGCCCAGAAGGCCTCAGAAAATGAAACCAAATCTGATTAAAATGGACATTTCAAAACAAGAGACGCAGCAGCAAACGCACAGCTGCCATTTCCCGGCCACATCCTGCGGGAGGCTTGGGGGAGGGGCGGTTTGTGTACAGATGGAGGTGGAAGGCCCCCCCCATCGCCCCCCTCCCCCCTACAAGGATGCAAATCCCTCACTCCAATAAAGCCTACAAAGGATGACTGCTATGGGCACTGCCTTCCCCTGGAAACTGGGAGCGCCGGCGAAGAAAGGGGTGATGCGGGATTATCTTTTCCTGCCACGGAAACGGGGATCCCCGGAGCCAGGGATCCCCCTTGGGAGAGGAATCCCTCTATTCTCCCCCCCGGTCCCCAAGCAGAGCTCAAACCCGGACGCTTCAGCGCCAGCCCTTTCCAGCCGGGTCCTGGAGGAGGGGGTTCTCCCGGGACTCGAGGCCCCCAGGCAGGCAGGCACAGCTCCGCTCCGGAGGCCCTCTCCGCGGGCCACGCACTCACCCCGCCGCCGAGGGAGTCACCCCGGGACCCCAGGAAGCCCCGTCGGCCTCCGCTCCCCGCTGCCAGCACGGCCCACCCCGCACCAGGCGGCTCGTCCCGGCCTGGGAACCCCCTCGCCCTCCCTCCGCGCCCGGACACACTCCCGCCCCCGCCGCGGAGGGGCGCCCCTCCCGGGGATTCCACCCCGAGTTCCCCACCGCAAGTCATTCCCACCAGCCCGGCGGCGTCCGGCCTCCCGACGACCGACACCTCGGCGGCCGCCGCCGGGAGCCGCCGCCGGGTCCTCCGCCAGCCCCCCCCCCCCGCCCCATCCCGGGGCTGAGCAGACCCGCCGGCCCTCCGCCTCCCGGCCTCCGGGACAGGGCGACCCCCGCCCGGGCCGGTCCCACTGGGAGAGCCGGCGTCACTCTCGCTCCAGGCGAGGCTCGGGCAGCCCCGCGGGCTCGGCGGGCAGAGCGGAGCCGCGGGGGGAAGCCGGACTCCCTCCCCCAGGCCCCCGGCCCCAGACCCCACAGACCTGAGGTGGCGGCGTCCAGCCGGGCTCGGGGCCTGTCTCTCCCCGGGGGACGGGCGGTTCACATGGCCGCGCTCCGGGCGCCAGGTGGGGAGGGGGCTCCGGGGGAGGGGGGCCTGGGGTCCAGGAGGGGGGAGGGGGACGCGGCTCAACCGCGGGGCCCCGGCGGAGCCAACATGGCCGGCGGGGGAGGAGTGAGCCGAAGCCGGAGGGGGCGGGGAAGCTGCGGGAGACGGAGGGCCGTCCTCCGCGCCGCCGGGTCCTAGCGCCGGGCGCCGTCTTCCGGGTCCGGATCTGGGTCCTAGCGCCGGCGCCCCGCCCCAGCCGACCGGCAGCTCCCTAGTCTACACCGGCTCCTGGTGGCTGGCAGCCCCGCTTCGCTCCAAACAAGCTGAAAGGCGCGCCATGGTCCCAAGGTTAGCCTAAAAGACCACATTTCTCAGGCCCAGGCACGCGCCACTTCCCTATGGGGATGGGGCTGAGATCATTTCGCAGGCAGTCATTTCCCAGGCCGGGGAGTGGAGAAGTGGAAGTGCAGAAGCGGAAAGGTTAGTCAGCAAAGTCCAGTCCTGGTAAAGGGGTGGAGAAAGGCAAGAGCCTGCTGCGCCTGCTGCCCACTCACCTCTGTCCTGCGGGGGCAGCCCGGTCCTGCCTGGATCATCACTTTCCCAGCGACATCTGCAGGGCCCTGCGGGTCGGGAAGATTCCTGTGCGTAGGAAAAGGAAGGTCGGCTGTGGAGCCAGACAGGCCAGACCTCCCTAAGGTTAGCCTACACCTGGTCAGAGTAGGAGGGGATGATCAGGAAAAGTGACAAGCAACTAAGATGTCCCAAATGTCCACCTATTCTACAACTCCAGTGCTTTTATTTATTTATTTTTTTTTGATAGGGCTATAAAACTGTGTGAAACCTAGTGAGGACAGAAAAGTCTAGCAGAGGACGAGAGTATGGGCTATCATCTAAAATGTCTAGTGTAGGGGGCCCCAGGATGGGGAAGAGTGTCCTATATGATGTTAGAATTTAAAAAGTTTCCAGTTCAGCCTTCTCTGGTTTGGCAGATAAATAAATTAAGCCTAGAGAGGATAATCAACTTGTTCAAGGTCAAAGAGATAAAAATGTGACTAGACACCAGCTTTCCTTTTCTTGCAACTCAACAGGCTTTGCAGGCTTCACTTCAGTGCAATTCAGTTCTACAAGCAACTGCCTAAGTTGTGCAAAACTGAGGCTGAATATTCTGGAAAAGGAACGGATATTGTGATGATGAAACACTGGCAGGTTGGGGGTTGGGGGGTCAACAAATACCTTTTCCTCTGGGGTCTAAGAAGGAGCTCTGAACACTGGGTGGACGGGGCAGGGCCAAATACATCGGTCTAGATTGGATTGGATTTCCTTACCCACAGAGGAGGGGGCTCCCCCAGACGCCCCTCCCCACTACAAACGGCTCAGAGAGGCTAAGAAGGAAGGAACTTCAGCAAGGCCTCGGGGTGTGGGGGCCAGAAAGAGAGAAGGCTGAGAGGACTAGGAGGTTCCTCTCCTCCAGAGACAGCAGATTACCAGAGGGAAGCAGGAGACAGGAGGAAACAGAAACCCTTCTCCCTCCCTAACCACAGACATACAGGTCACCTTGGAGAAAAAATAAAGACCCTCCAACAGCCTGCTGACCTCAAGCGCCTGAGTACATAGGGGCCGTCCTCAGGGGAGAAGGGTCCTTTCCTCTGAAGCAAGGACCCAGAAAACTTGAATGCTCCCCTTTCCTCCAACCCCCAAAATAAAAATAAATAAAGGCAGGTGAAGGAGAGAGCTCAGGACATGGGACTGGCTTCTTAAAGGGCCAGGGGAGCGAGACCTGTATTCTTTTTTTTTTTTTCCTCTCCCCTTACCCAGGGTGGATGAGGGAGAATCTGCCTATCTCCCGCCCCAATCGTAGGGCAGGCCGGTCGGGAGACAGGCGGCGGGGGCGGAGCCTGAGCCAGTCAGACGGACTGGCCCCGCCCTCCCTCCCCGCCGCACACCCACACACACCCACCCGCTGGCTGCGCTCCGCACCGGAAGAGCCGGTTACTCCTGTGCCCCACTTGACTGCTCCCACCCCTTCCGAGCCCCGGGCCTAGTCTCCAAGACAACCCCCGGCACTATCCCGGCCAGGAGCGACAGGGAAGAGGGGTGTCGGGTAGGAGAGGGCCTCCTGAGATTAGAACCGAAAGTGGGGCAAGATGCATTCTTCCCATCTAGTGCAGAAAGATTGCAATCACCTTCCTTCCTGGATAAGACCCCTCCTCACGCCACCCAGTCAGAGACCTTCCCTGCTCTTGGAGAAAGGATGAGGGTAAGACATCAGTAATGCCCAAGACCTGGGTGTTTACTTCTTTGCCAGAAGACAGCCCAGGCAGCAGCTGGGCTTCTCCCCGCATCCAGACGACAGAGGGCAGACTGACCCCATCTGTCCCCAAACATTCCTCAGTCCCCTCAGAAGTGGCCAATCACCCACCCCATTTCCCTCTAGGAAGCTACTTAAGAAGGGGAGGGGGGTAAATGGCCATTTTTCTCAGCCACTTGTGAGAAGAGCACCGAGGGATTACTAGGAACCTCTCTCAAACCAGGCCAGTAGGCGGGTAATTAAATGGGGAGGGAGAAATGAGCACCTGCTCCCCTTTTCTCACCCTCCCGGCGTTCCTGCGGCAGCACCCCGATACTGGGGTCAATTGCCACCGTGTCTGGCTCCACTCTGGAGTCAGGTGGCTGGGGCTGGGAGGAAGAAGAGAGAATGAGAGAAGGGGAACTCGTTTGCATCCCGCCACCTTCCTCCTTCTGGGCCTCCAGTTACTCCTGGAACTCAATCCCAAACACGACTGCGGACCACCCTTGCTCACCCACACTGACTCCTAGCCCATGGGGCAAGACTCAGAAGAGTCTGAAGCAAACCCAGAGATCTTGTCCGCTCGTTTCTGGAGGGGGTGGTGGTGGTGGTGAAAGCATGGAAAGGGCCAGAGTTGGGGAGCAGCTGGGTTTGGAGGTACGGAGAGTTCTCCAATGGAGGTAGGTCATTATGAAAGCTCTCCCTTGTCCTCACCGGCTGAATGGCTCACGATATTGGTAAGGGTCTAGGAGGGAGATGGCCCTCAACTCTGCAACCATTGTAACTTGGCCCCCTTCCTTCTAAGTCCCTGCCAAGCAGCCTCCTCCCCCTCTATGTTTCGGGGAGGCTAGGTTCTCCTGTAACACAGCAAAAGGACTATAACCCTTTCTCTCCTGGTTGGTATATAACCCCAAAAGACTCCCACACGATCCTGTTTCAAACACAGCCACGAGCTGCTCAAGAGAGGAGGAAGAAAGCCCTAATTTCCTTAGGAGTGGGGACTCTCTTTGCATCTGAATAGAGAAGCCTGGGCTTCCCTCGCCTTTCCCACCACCCCAAAACCCTTAGAGATTTAGTCCCAGCCCCTCCCTCGCCCCCACGTCCCCCCTCCACCCCCCAGACCCTCCCAACCTCCCCCAGCCCCCGCCAATTCCCAGACTCTGGGATAGGAGTGTCCCTAGGCTGGACTGGCCTGAGAAGCGGGCCTTTCCCAACCTGGGCTGCTGGGCGGGGGCTGAGGTCGGACCCCCGAATCCCAGGAGTGACAACTACAGAAAAGCTTTAGACGTGACTTCATTGAGCTTGAAGGACCGAGCGGAGCAGGGCCAGAAAGTGGCTGTCGTCTACGCTAACCCCCGCCCCCCCCCCCCACACACACACACCCCTTGCTCGGGAGGCGAGGAGCCGGGATGGCGGTGGTTCCCCTCCCGTTGGGGGTTAGGGTGGCGTGGGAAAGCGCTGCCTCCAGAGGGGAGGCGGCGAAGCCCGGGCCGCGGGAGGTTCTTCTGGCGCGGGAGGCGCGGGGGAGGGAGGGGGGACCTGGTGCGGCACGGGGGGTGCCCCGGGGAGGGTGCCCCGGGGCGGCCGCGGGACCCGGCCGGCCGCAGAGCACGGGGAGCGCTGGCGAGCAGACAGCGCGGGGAGGGAAGGGCCGCTCCGGAGGGGGAGGGTCAGGTCCCGGGCCCGGGGTGAGGGGCCGCAGGGGAGGCCCGGCCGGGGACTCGGGGCCGGACGTGGGCGCCGGGCCTCACCTGGAGCGGGGCCGGCGGCGGCGCAGGTGGCCGGGCGGCGGCGCCTCCTCCCCCAGCCCGGGCCGGCGGCGGCGCGGGGGGGCGGGATCGCGCTTAAAGGGGCCGGAGCCACCCGGGAAGGACGAGCCCTTGGGCAGGGCGGCCGCGAGGAACCCGCTGGGGGGGGGGGGGGGAGGTGGAGGGGGGGGGGAGGCGGGCGGCGTCTCCCAGGGGCCAGAACCAGGAAGGATCCGGAGGGCGAAGGAGAGCGGATCCCAGGAAGAAGAGAGAAACTTCTGCGGTGACGTGGGGAATGGCGGTGGGTCCCGGCAGGAGGACCGGGGAGGGCGCCGCCCGCGCTCCCGGGCCCGGAGAGGATCTTTTCACAAAGCCGGGCGGGGAGGGCGGGGAGTCACGACTCCGGGGAGGACTGCGAGACGCCGGAGGGGGAGCCCGGGGCCGATCCTGCGGGGGGTGGCGCGCCGCGGCCCTACTCCCGGAGCGGGCTCCCTGCGCGCCGGCGCCCCGAGCCCCATCTCTACGGCTGAGGACAGGGCACCCGAGCCGGCCTCTTGGGCTCTCGGTGCTGGAGCCCGGGGAGCCGCCAGTCGCAGCCTCGTGAGGCTAAGGTGGGACCGTGAGAACCGGCTTCATTCGGGTTCAGTTTCCCCCCCAACCACCGCACCACCCTTGCAGCAACCTCTGGGGCAACAGGAAACAGCTGCTCAGTGCAGCCCCCACCTGGTGGATGGGTCCGGGTGGGGGAGGAGAGAAAACAGAAACTTAAAAGGCCTGGGAGAAAATAGGGGGAGGAAAGACACCTTAAAAAAAAAAAAAAAAAAAAAACCAACGCTACCCAGAGTGGGCTTTCCTTTTGCGGGGGGAGGCCAGCAGCGAGGACTGTGAAACAGTACTTGAGTCTCCACGGCTTAAGTGGGAAGGAGCGAGGCGGAGGGGGTGGGGAGGCGGGCGTGGGGGGGGGGGGGGCTGAGGTAGGGAAAGCCGCGCGACCTTAGGTACAGAGGGTCTCAGGCTCTTTCTTGAACCCGGAGCTCGCCAATGCTCCTGAGCCTTTTTGGTGGGCAGCCTCCCCGGCTGAGCTCTGTGCCCCCTCAGTCCCCTTTCTCCTCCTTCACCCCCTCAAAGAGCAAAGGTTAGGCCCCACCCCTGCTGAGTCAGCCAGGGAGGGAGGGAGGCAGGCATCCTCAGGCCTTCCCGGGGGGCTGGTCCTCCCACTCACCCATGGCAGGCCGGCCGGCCGGCAGGCGGGGCGCCGGGGCCGGGACCCCCGAGCTCCTCGCCGTCCTTGGCTCCCCCTTCACGTGAAGGCTGGCGATCCTCCCTCCCAAACCGAGCTGGCAACTGGCACGAATCGGAAAGCCAGTGTATGCTTCCTGCAAACCACAGCCTGAACTGCTGCTGCCGGGTGATGTCCCTGTGTGACAGACCAGGGTGGAGAGGGAGGAGGGAAGGGCGGGGCTTTCTCTGGGTGGAGAGGGAGGAGGCGGCGGCGAGGACAGGGCAGAACCAGGAGAAACATGGAGGGAGGTTAGCTCCGTGTTGACTCTCCAGGGCCCTGGGAGGAAAAGCGAGTGGGAAAGGGAGGCGGAAACAGTGGCATCCAGTAAGAGGGAGAAGGTTCTCGATGAGCGCTGAGAAATGTGGACGCCCGAGGGGCGGGGGAGGAGGGATACAAATGACCTTTAGAATCGCTCAGTTCCCAGGTCCGCATCTGGGGAACGTGGGAAAGCAAGGCAGAAAGGGCTGGCCTACCCATACCCTTGAACCTCCGAACCAGCTTCTTACCCACTCCAGAGTAAGGTCCTAGTGCCCCCACCTCCTCCATAACTCAGCATTTCCCCCAAATCCTGGTTTTTCTGGAAACAAACTACTGGGCACAGGTGGCTCAGGGGCTCCACCTTCCGTCCAAAACGTGACACAGAAGAGAGCGGTGCCAAGGACGTCATGAGACAGATGGGAGTAAACTTAAGAGGACCCTACCCCACCCCTGGGGCCCCTCCCAAAGCCCCTCCCCAACCTTCAGCCCCCAAGGGCCTCAGAATTGGGATGTTTGTCCCCGCCCCTCTGGCCAACTTGAAAGCCTCAGGGGTGGAGCTTATAAACATAGACTCCTCCTCGGGACTGAAGCTCTGGTTTGTAAACAGTCATTAGCTAAGAACTACATCTCTGCAAATGGCCTTCCAGTATTTCAAAATGGTGAGATCAGTTCTTGCAGTCTCCAGTCCTGCCACCAGAGGGAAGTAGATGGGTCCGGGCCAGGAAACCAGGGGCACCAAATCCGTCCTTGCACTAAATAGGCACCTGTTTCAAACTGAAATGCCTCTTTTGAGTACTCCAACTCTGAACCTTTTAGTGAGAAATTAATTCCATTACAGTTCAGAAGCCCCAAGCCTAGGAACCCTGAAAACTATGCTGTAACAAACATCCCCCAACTTGAGTAAGGGATCTTTGCAGAGCTACTGATAGGCCTCAAGGCATTTTATACCCTGCATAGCCTCAATCACATACAAACTTGCCCAAAATATAAATCAGGAAGCAGAACACTTGCTGGGGGTAAAAATGAAGGCTTAGGTATAGTAAAAACCCTTTTAAGTCAATTTTTATACAGATCAGTATTAACCCTTCGGAACATGCACCACCACTTCCTAAAAATTAGTCATCCGTTGGCAAACCCTGGCCTTTGTTTACAACAGCAGTTGTTTCTAAACCCAACCCCTTTCCCAACGTGCACATCTAACGAGACCCACAGTTGTTCATCAATCCAGGACTGGTTTTTGTGTGTGGGACCCATTTAAAACATATGGCCCGCCGAAACCGGTTTGGCTCAGCGGTAGAGCGTCAGTGTGTAGACTGAAAGGTCCAGGGTTCGATTCCCGTCAAGGGCATGTACGTTGGTTGCGGGTACATCCCCAGTAGGGGATGTGCAAGAGGCAGCTGGCCGATGTTTCTCTCTCGACGTTTCTAGCTCTCTATCTCTCTCCCTTTCTCTCTGTAAAAAATCAATAAAATACATTAAAAAAAACATATGGCCTACTTTTTGAGGTTTCATGTGACAACTCTAAAATTACTGTTAAAAACTTCAGTGTTGCCCTAACCAGTTTGGCTAAGTGATAGTGTCGGCCTGCAGACTGAAAGGTCCCAGTTTGATTCTGGTCAAGGGCATGTACCTCGGTTGTAGGCACACGGGTGTGCAGGAGGCAGCTGATTGATGTTTCTAACTAACACTCTCCCTTTCTAAAAAAATCAATACAAAACAAATTTTTAAAAGCTACTCAACTTTAAAACACACACACACACACACATACACACAAACTTCGGTGTTGGCTGTGTTGTTAGGACCAAGAAAAACATTCAGAGAGATGTATATTTTATTGGAAACCTTACTCTTCAGACAGAACACAATGTCTTCAATCAATGCCCTCATGTGGCTTAATAGAGAAAATTGAAATTTTGGGATTAGGGTCAAGGAGAGGGACAGCTTGGAGGAAGAGTATTGGGATCCTCTCAAGAATGCTCTTCGGCCAGCTTAGTCGCCTTTGCCACAGCTTCTTCAATGGGTCCCACCATATAGAAGGCCTGTTCTGGGAGATGGTCATATTCACCTGTACAGAAAAACACACAAAACACCCCAACTCGTGAGAAGTGGAAGGGTATGAACTTTTTGTAGTGAATGTGTGTATACATCACCACTTGAAGCTACCAGTCAGAATGTGATGAATTCATCTAGAAATCTTTTCGTAGCAAGCTTCCCTCACAAATCCAATTTACAAGAAATATTAAGAACAAATGATCTGGAGCCACATATTCTGTGCTCAATTCTTGCTCAATACATTGGCAATATTGGGACTGGTTATTTTAAACCTTTCTGTGCTATAACTCCCCTAACTTGTAAAGCAAGATTCTTCCTCATAAGGATCTTAATTCACTTAGAAGAGTAGCTAACACTGAATGCATTCAGTGCTGGCTGATAAGTAATACGTGTCTCACTCTCAGAATATAGTATTTCCCAAGAAAATTAATGGGAAATAGCTTGCTTTCCACTTTTAAAAATTATGTAATTAGGCACAATATATTTATACATTGATAGCTGCTGCAATCGGGATATAACACAGCAAAGCATTCAAGAGATTTCAGTTTCTCTAACACTTACGTTCATGTTTATACTTTAAGTCTCACCTGCCAAAATCTGCTGGAATCCTTTGATGGTCTCCTTTAGGGGTACCAACTTGCCCATGTGACCTGTAAAGACCTCAGCGACCTGGAATGGCTGAGACAAGAAACGCTGTATTTTCCGTGCACGGGACACAGTCAGCTTGTCTTCCTCAGACAGTTCATCCATGCCCAGAATGGCAATGATATCCTGGAGGGATTTGTAGTCCTATGAGAAAACAAGAGAGCCCGAACTGAGTAGTCACATTCCTTTAATTTGGACAAAAACCAAAGGGTTAATATTACCTTCCATTCACACTGAGCTTTGTACAAAGCATTTTGGCACTTTATGTCACTTTGTAAGTGAAATGAGTTAGTGGAAGAAAAGTTACATGTCGTAGGGCTCTCAGCTAAGATCAGTGTCTCGTTCTTTCTACTCCTAGTGCAATACTGTTAGATAAAATTAGATTACAAAGACCCAGTACCTGGAAACCTAAGAGACCCCACTAACATGCACTAGAAACTGCCTGTCTCGTTTTTTCTTGCTCTGAAGTCAAGCATACAAGTCACCGGGAAAGATCTGATCCTAACACAGTCCCCTAATTCACTCTGTATGATTTTATGGACACTAATCTCACCTGCAATAATACTCACCTGTAGGATCTTTTGCACCCCACGGGCAACATCGTAATGCTCATTGCCAACAATGTTGGGATCCATGATACGGGAGGTGGAGTCTAGAGGATCCACAGCTGGGTAGATGCCCAGTTCAGCAATAGCACGGGACAACACCGTGGTAGCATCCAAATGGGCAAAGGTAGTGGCAGGGGCAGGATCAGTCAAGTCATCAGCAGGCACATAGATAGCCTAAAGTGAGTCAAAAAGCCATGAGGAACAACAGAAGCCAAAGCTAATTCTACTTAAGCCATCCCCGTTTCTGACTGTCCTCATTCTTACTCCATCTTAGCATTCAAGAATCCACCTCAAAACAGCCTTCTTACCACCCTTAATAACTGCTAGTCCCTCTAAGCCGTAATGAAAGGATTTCTATTGTCATTCCTTTAAAAAAAAAATGTTTTTATTGACTTTTGAGAGAGGGGAAGGGAGAGGGACCAAGATACATAGAGAGAAGTATCGAATGGCTGCCTCATGCCAAGCATGTGCCCCAACTAGGAATCAAACCAGCGACCACTTGGTTCATGAGTTGCTGTCCAACTACTGAGCACACCGGCTGGGCCATTCCTTTTGTTTTTCATCCTACATTTTAATTCTGTTATAGTCATACCCACTTTCTGAATTAAAACCAAAAAGCCTTGAACCACAATTCACTAGAAAAATGAATCATGGAAGTTACCACACAACTTAGACAGTTTTATATAATTTTACTATAAACACCACATATAAATATTTAAAATTTTGTAATACACATTTAATTAATGCAATACACATTTACTGTTCCATTTCCATGTAGTTCCACTCCCCCTCAGGCTGGAAACCACTACTTTGAATCTAGATTTACTCAACTATTTCAGATGAATGTTTAACCTTTTAGCATAAACATACAAAATTTTACCCTTAATTTCAGAGAGCACAAAAGCCTCTTGAGATGTAAGTTTGATGCCTCTCTGTACATGCCTTTATACAAATTAGACCTTCATTTACTTAATTGTTCTTACCTGCACAGAAGTGATAGATCCCTTCTTGGTAGTGGTGATTCTTTCCTGCATGGTACCCATATCAGTGGCCAGGGTAGGCTGGTAGCCTACAGCAGAAGGGATTCTGCCCAATAAAGCAGACACCTTAAAAAAAAAAAAAAAAAAAGGACTCAGAATGAAAGGTCTTAGATATCTGTATCTTTAGCCTCATTTGCATCAATCCATAGAAAGGCTAAATGAACTAGGTCTTCTTAAGCTTCCTCTCTTACCTCTGAGCCAGCCTGGGTGAAGCGAAAGATGTTATCGATAAACAGCAGCACATCTTGACCTTCTTGGTCTCTGAAGTATTCAGCCACGGTTAGTCCAGTCAGAGCTACCCGGGCACGAGCACCAGGTGGTTCATTCATTTGACCGTACACCAGTGCTACCTGCAATAATCATACACAATCAGAAAACTTGAATGTGGAGCTCAGGGATCATTTATGCGGGCTCCAAAGGCAGACTTATCCAAATGTAGGAAACTCGACTGCATAGTAATTAGTGGTAGTGGGGATTGTGTTAGCACTCTCCCCTAGCAAAAAGAAAATCCAACAGAGGAGTATGGAAGCCATACATCCAAGGTCTCCAAATCAGTTAAACTCCAAAAAACTCTCCTTCTGAGAAGGTGTTAATGTTTTTATTCACAAACTTTCTTTCCCTCTTAGAGTTACAGTACAAAACACAAAGGATAATTTTTTGTATCACTGAGGTAAGTCTGAAAATTACTGAGGTAGGAAGTAGGCAGGAAATAAACTCTCCTCAAAATTAGCTTTCAAATGATGGTTCTATCTATCATAAAAAGTCTGGAAATGTAATCAAATGTAATCAAATGTGTATTACAAATTGGGAAGAAAACACTAACGGGAATTTCCTTTAAAGGTCCTGAGACACAAAATGAAAACAAAAACCGTGGCTTCAGTTAGCAATGCAGTTAACTGCTGTAATTTTCTAGCACACCTACTATGTGAACATTAATCAGTACAGGGCTCACCTTGGAGGTAGCATCTTTTAGGTTGATAACACCAGACTCAATCATTTCATGGTATAAGTCATTGCCCTCTCGGGTTCTCTCACCAACACCAGCAAACACAGAATAACCACCATGGGCTTTGGCAACGTTGTTGATTAACTCCATGATCAGTACAGTCTTGCCAACTCCTGCACCACCGAAGAGCCCTGGGAGAGGTTGAGAAAAAAAAAAATAGTTAAGAGGTCTATGTTGCTAAAGAAGCAAATAAAAAAAAGGGGGGAAGGGGGTTCTTTCCATCTTTTTCCCTCTCAGAAATGGCATCTGGCTTCAGCAAACTCAGAAGAACGAAAGTCAGAAGCTATTCATCAGTGAGGAATAGATCCTCAGGACCCACTCATAACATGGTGGGATTTTTTTTCTTCCCACACTGTTTGGCAAATATGTACCCACCATTAACATACCAATTTTGCCACCTTTGGCATAGGGAGCCAGGAGATCCACAACCTTGATACCAGTAACCAAAATTTCCTGCTCAACACTCATCTCAATGAACTCCGGAGCCTCAGCATGAATAGCAGCAAATCTACAAAGGCAGAAGAGAAGACCAGTGTCTATTCATCTTGTTAAAAGGTTCCTCTCAATTCTCAAGTTAACCCTCATCTCCTCTTACCAATGGGAATTTCATTATCTTGGGAAACAATAATCCCTTTACTTGCCAACTTTAACTGTCATAAAAATTTTCCTTTGCCTGGCCAGCATGGCTCATTGGTTGAGCATCAACCTATGAACTAGGAGGTCACAGTTCGATTCCTGTCAGGGCACATGCCCGGGTTGCAGGTTCAATCTGGGTGGGGCGTGCAGGAGGCAGCCCTTCGATAATTCTCTCTCATCATCAATGTTTTTTCCTCTCTCCCCCTCCTTTCTTTGAAATAAAAAAAACAAAACAAAAAAAAAACAACACAGATTTTCCTTTTACTGAGCCTTAACCTAACAGCTCTTCACATACCAATCATGCAAGTTCTAAAAATCCCACAACATAAGGCATCAGCATTAAAACTCTAAATAATCAACTTGGGTCCTAAGCAGGGTTTTGTGTGTGTTTTTTTTTTACATTCAGAATTTCGCATGCCTAATTTTCTTCAGAAGAAATTGCATTGTGTAGCTTTAATTGAATATGACATCATTTTAAGAATCCTCCACAGAAAAATTCTGCCATACTAAAAGGCGTCACCTAATGTATAACACTGCAAGAAAAAGCAGTTCCTTTGTGTATAGATGCAGCAAGAGCATACTTACTGTTTGGTTTTGATGGGGCCTCGCTCATCAATAGGTTCGCCAATGACATTCATAATTCTGCCCAAGGTCTCGGGCCCAACAGGAATTCTGATTGGCGCACCAGAATCCAGGACTTTCTGGCCTCTGACCAAGCCTTCCGTACCATCCATGGCAATGGTCCTTACAGTGCTCTCACCTGTCAGACAAAGACACTGCATAAAAACCAAGATGGCTTCATGGTATCTAACATAGTGTAGGTGGCATGGGAGACGCAAGTCAGCCAGGGCTCCTTCTCAGAACCTGAAGGTGGCTTCAGCAAACTCAGAAGAACGAAAGTCATTTTGGTAAAATCATCACAGAAGGAAGACAGCCTGGATTGGGGCACGTTTGAGCCAAAGTCTACATTCCTGACAATTCTACTTACCCAGATGCTGGGCCACCTCCAAAACCAGCCTGGTGTCCCTGCCTTGCACCTCCAGGGCATTCAGGATGGGAGGTAGTCCCTCGTCGAACTGGACGTCCACCACGGCACCGATGACGGCCACGATGCGCCCAGTGGCGGCGCCAGGCTTTGGGGAAGGGGACGTTTGGGCGGCATAGTCTCTGGCTAACAGACAAAAAGAGTGGAAGGAGCCGGGGTCAGGGCAGCTAAAAGGTCACGGGAAGCCCGGGCCTAACCCACAAGGGCCGGAGAACTCGGCCCAAGCCTGACCTCCTTCCGCTGGCAGGGAAGGCGTGTCCGGAGGGAGGGCGGTGCAGGAACCCAAAAAGCGCCTGCACGTTTTCTCTCTTCGTACGCAAAACCCCATTATTCGAGAGCTCCGTGTCCGCGTCCCACGGGAAGGTCATTGCACCTGACCGTCACACTGCACCCCCCTTTTTGCAGAATAGGACGGAATCAGATGGAAAGAAAGCTCCCCGGGATGAATCGTTCTTGTTCTCCATCCGTTTAGAGGGCAGGGAGCGGCCATGGCCTTCTCGCAGCGGATACCTTAGGCCCGGGCGACAATGGCCCCCGGCTCAAGGTCATGGGGCTGCAGAAACAAACCCGGCTGCTGCAAAAAGGCACTTACCGGGCTGGAGCGCTGCCGGGGCGGCCCGCAGTAAGAGCTGGGCTTGGGGTAACGGCGCTGAAGAGCTGAGTCCCCGCAAGGCCCCGGAGGCCGAGGCCGCGGCCACACGACCCACAAGCCCCAACATGGCGGAGTCCGGGTGGAGACTGAACGCTGCAGCGGCAGCGGCCGCCAACATCCCGGCAATGGGGGCGAGGCCTACTCTACAGTAGGCACCCCCATTGGATGAATGTGCTGCTCATCATCATCAGCGCTGCTCCTATAGGCTAATGATCTTTCATCTCCTCAGTCATTGGTCAAAATTGGTGCTAATCTGGATTCCTTTTTTTTATTGGACATTGTCAGGCTAGGTGCCAACCCTCAGAGCCTCAAAGCTTAATTGGACGACAGGGACGTCAGTCAGAGACGGCGCTTGGCGGAAGTACGTGTCGGAAAGGGGCCGAGTTCCTGTCGGGAAGCACGTGGGGGCGCTGGGCTGTCCTTGGGCTCTCCCCTCCGAGAGGACCTTGAGCTGGTGGACAGGCTCGGGGCGGGGGTTCGGGAAGCGGTATCTTAATTCCGCGCCGCTGATGGTGACCTTGGCGAAGTCCTGGCCTTCCCTAAGAGTCTAAACACGACTTTCCTTTTTCGGTAGTGAGATTGGAAGCTTACAGACAGCTCAGCATGTCAGCAATCCCGACCGATGCCACATGTACAATGAAGAAAGTTCACGTCAGCAGTCATTTAACAGATGTGTGCCAGGCATTAAAGAGATACAAATAAGGCCTTTTAAGAGAGACAGAGGAGCAAACAGTGCAGTCAAGTGTGATGCGTCCTGGCTGAGTGCACGAAGGAGGAGATAAATTTGGGTCATCTAGAGATGGAGGGAATTGCCTCAGAGTGGAGGAGGCTGATGGGAAACAGTAGACATTCCTTAGGTATATAAAAAGGAGGAATATTACAAGCACACCTTTGCATAAAATAGCATGTTCCTTTTGTGGAAATACAGGTGAGGAAATGAAAAAGAGAGAGTAGCAGCAAAGAGATGAGTATAAAAAGAGAAACGGGAGCCAGGTCTCGACTTTGGGTGAGAGTGGAGGCTAGGTAGAGGTAGATGTGTGGAAGTGTTCCATGAGTATGGAAAATCCTAGAATATACAGGACAATCTTTTCTGAAGTTTTGATTTTATTCAGAGCTTTTTGGGGGCAGGATGGGAGAGACCTTAAATCTAGTAGAACAAACATGACCATATGGAGTAGTTCGGCCTGGAGTTATCTTCCCCAAATTTTCTCCCACCAACCCACGTTAGTTCTCATTTTTCTGCATATAGTGAGAAAGTTTTCTGTTTGGCAGTGTAGGGATAGCCATTGACAGATTTAAAGGAGAAAACAGGAAGAGAAGGTTAAATTTGAAGTAGTTATGGTAATCTTGCCTAGTAAGCGGGATAGAACCCAAGGAAAACAGCAACCTGTATGAAGCAAGCAGAAAAAAATGAACACACAAGGAAGCAGCAGAGGAAGAAGAGGACCAATGACATTGGTGTTAAAAATCAAGGAAAGAATATTAAGGAGAGAAGTGGAATAGTATCAATCACATAATCATCATATAAAGTAAGAGCTGAAAAGGACCTACTGAAATTGGCAAACAGGAATTCATTCCATGGTGAAGATAATTTCAATGGACCTCATCAGTTAACATCAGATATAAAATTATTCATCTGTGCTCTTATGGAGGTGGGGAGGGGATTGCAGGAAGCCGCCAATTGCTGTTTCTCTTTCACATAGATGTTTCTCTCTCCCTCTCCCCTCCTCTTTCTAAAAATGAATAAAAACGTGTTTGCTTTTCAAAAGGACCTATATCCCGGCTGGTGTGGCTCAATGGTTGATTGTGAACCAAGAAGTCACGGTTGGATTCCTGGTCAGGGCATGTGCCTAGGTTCAGGCTCTATCTCCAGTGTGGGCCGTGGAGGAGGCAGCCAATCAATGACTCTCATCATTAATGTTTCTCTTCCTCTCCCTTTCTGAAATCAATAAAATTATGTTTAAACGTGTGTGTGTGTGTGTGTGTGTGTGTGTGTGTGTGTGTGTGTATACAAAAAAAAATACCTAAATCTTTTTCTTTTCTTTTTTTTTTTACAGAGAGAAAGGGAGAGGGATAGAGAACTAGAAACATCAATGAGAGAGAAACATCGATCAGCTGCCTCCTGCACACCTCCTACTGGGGATGTGCCCACAACCAAGGTACATGCCCTTGACTGGAATCGAACCTGGGGACCTTTAGTCCGTAGGCTGATGCTCTATCCACTGAGCCAAACCGGTTTCAGCAGGAGTATATATTTCACTTGCTTCCCTCAACTAATAAAGTTTCTATAGATGGGATAGGATATTCCTTAAGAGTATTACCAATGCAGCCATGTCATTGGCAAGTTATTTAAAATCTCTGCACTTTCTCTCCAGGGAGCAAACCTACCCTTTCTTCCCTTTCAAGAGAGTATCTCCTAAACTCTAAGGGCCCTCAAGAGACTTGCAACCAGCAGAGCAATGAGCAACTGCAGCTCATCCTAGGCTAACCCCTGAACCTGTCCCCAAGTTCCCCTTGTCTCTGACTTTCCAGAGAGCCAAAACAGCTCCGCCTGGGCTCTCTCCTGTTGCTTTCGCTATCCAAAGCCCTTCCTTGTTCCATTGTCCCATCTTTAATAAATGTACTCTCAATAGCATAAGATCTCTGTACATCACTTTCCTCATCTATAAAAGAGATAATAAAATGGGAGTAACTCATATGGTTGTTTTGAGAATTAAGTAGATTAATACATGAAAGAAGCATTTAGAACAAGCATGTCAAACTCACAGGCTAACATGGGCCAAATAAATAAGGCTTAAGTTTATGTGGGACACACACACAAAAAAAGCTTCAATTTTCATAGAAGCATAGGTTTATTTCGATAGAGATATGCTGATAAATATTGTTAACATAAATAGAACATTTTAATAAAAATTAATGTTTTTCTTGAACATTAATTTACTGAATAACTGCACAAATTAATAAGTGTAACGCAAATAAACTAATTTTTCTTGTTCTCCGAAAGCAAAATACTTCCTGTTGCACACACCAAAGTCAGTCCAAGACTAATGATGTGTCAATCGGCACCTAAAATATTCGCTGCTAGTATTAGTGGAGAGAAATGGTGTGCCTGTGTGTAAGGGAAATGAATGCAACATTATTATAATAATCAGTTATTAGCAAACATTGTAGTTCGTTATTTTTTTTTTAAATATATTTTATTGATTTTGTACAGAGAAGAAGGGAGAGAGAGAGTTAGAAACATCGATGAGAGTCATCGATCAGCTGCCTCTTGCACACCCCCTACTGGGGATGTGCCCGCAACCAAGGTACATGCCCTTGACCGGAATCGAACCCGGGACCTTTCGGTCCCCAAGCCGATGCTCTATCCATTGAGCCAAACCGGTCTCGGCTGTAGTTCGTTATTAATAATTATAACAGAATATTGTAAAAATTAAGTTACAAAATTTTTATTAAACGTTTCTTACATACCGATATATTTTTTTAAATGCACTTTTCTTTTTAAAAAAATATATTTTATTGATTTTTCACAGAGAGGAAGAGAGAGGGATAGAGAGTTAGAAACATCAATGAGAGAAACATCCTCTTGCACACCCCCTACTGGGGATGTGCTTGCAACCAAGGTACATGCCCTTGACCAGTATCAAACCTGGAACCCTTTAATTCACAGGCCGACACTATCCACTGAGTCAAATCAGTCAGGGCTATACAGTTATAGTGGCTGAGCCGCAGAAATATTCGCTGTGGGCCACATGTGGCCCGAGGGCCACCGAGTTTGACACGCTTGATTTAGAACAATGCCTGGCACACCGCGTTATTTATGTCAGCTAGTATTTTTACTTTATTGATTTTTTACAGAGAGGAAGGGAGATAGAGTTAGAAACATCGATGAGAGAGAAATAATGATCAGCTGCCTCCTGTACACCCTCCCACAGAGGAAATGCCTGCAACCAAGGTACATGCTTTTGACTGGAATCGAACCCAGGATCTTTCAGTCCACAGGCCGACGCTCTATCCACTGAGCCAAACTGGTCAGGGCTCAGCTAGTATTTTTAATTACTATTGACTTAGTGGTAAGACCCTTTGGTCTTGGCCAAAATTTTATTAACCACCAAACAGTTAAACAATTAAATCCAGGTGTCAAAGTAAAGATTTTCACATAAATTTGAAGGTAACTGAAACTCATCACTTTAAAATCATCACTTTGGAGAGCAAGGGAGCGAGAGATAGAAATATTGATGAGCCCTGGCCAGTGTGGCTCCATAGATGGAGCGTTGGCCTGAGGACTGAAGGGTCATGGGTTCGATTCCGGTCAAGGGTATGTACCTTAGTTGCGGGCACATCCCCAGTGGGAGGTGTGCAGGAGGCAGCTGATCAATGTTTCTCATCGATGTTTCTAACTATCTCTCTCCCTTCCTCTCTGTACAAAATCAATAAAATATATTTTAAAAAAAGATATTGATGAAAGGGGGGGCAATGGTAAGATATGTACACATATAATACCTTAATAATAATAATAATAATAAAACAGCAACACATTGGCAAGAAATACATGTCATCAGTATCCAACTTGCTCTCTAATCTTTGAACATGATTTCCCTATCATTATGCAATGTGTAACCGATAAAAAAAAAGAAAAAAAAAGAAATATTGATGAAAGAGAAACATCATCATTTGGCTGCATCCTCCTGCATGCCCTCTCCTGGGGACTAAGCCTGAAATCCTGGCATGTGTCCTGACCAGGAGTTGAACCATGTGACCTCCTTAGTTCCTGGGTCGGCACTCAACTGCTGAGCCATGCTAGCTGGGCAAAATACTTTTAGAGCCAAAACCGGTTTCTATCCACTGAGCCAAACTGGTTTCGGCTGAAACACTTTTAAAAAAGTTATCACACATTTCTATTCTCTTAGCAGATTATAAAGTAATTTAAACATTTTCTTTGACATTTGAGCTATTAAATCTTTGTATCATATTGCAAAGCTAAATGCTTAAATGTTACTGAAACAGATATATAAGTTGTCCCCCAAATGTATATTCCCTTTAGAGCTGATAGTTCAATTGTTGTTTTTTTTCAGTTTTAACCCATTGGAATCAATAATTATTCCAATTGTGTATTTTTTGGCACACCCTGTATAGAGCCATTACTCCATTATGCTCATTTGTGAACGTTTTATTTTTCTAATTCCTTTCCTCTCAATGTTTGCCCTCAGCAATCTCTTGTCCTCTTCTGAAATTAAGATTACTTGCTAAATTTATAAGTAATTCTGTGTGAAATAAAAGTAAATAAACTTGACTAGCTTGGGTTGAGATGGGCCTTAATGGGTTGTTTTTTATGGGTTCACTCTTTTTAAAATGTATTTATGCCGAAACCGGTTTGGCTCAGTGGATAGAGCGTCGGCCTGCAGACTGAAAGGTCCCAGGTTCGATTCTGGTCAAGAGCACGTACCTTGGTTGCGGGCACATCCCCAGTAGGGGGTGTGCAAGAGGCAGCTGATGGATGATTCGCTCTCATCGATGTTTCTAGCTCTCTATCCCTCTCTCTTCCTCTCTGTAAAAAATCAATAAAATATATATATTTTTAAAATAAAAATAAAATGTATTTATTTATTTCAAAGAGATGAAGGGAGAGGGAGAGATAGAAACATATTCCCTGACTGGGAATGGAATCAGAGACTGAACTCCAGGCCAATTTCTGGACAAATAATATCATCTAGAGTTCTACTTCACATTTCTTGATTCCCTGATATCAGGTAATATTTCATGTAAAATACAAGTTACTTTACATGGGACAATAGGAACCACAAAGAACTAATCTGATTTCTTACCTGAAGTCAATTCCAAATGACTGACCCCATAATTTATGGCTGAAAACCATTTCAATTTTAAGGTAAAAATTGCATTTTCTGATTTACTTGTCATTCCACTATGGTCACGCTCCATATTCTTCCAATATTCTGGTAATTGGTAGAATGTCTTCTATTTCTGCAGTATTTCTTTTTTGAAATATATATATATATATATATATATATATATATAATTTTTAAAAAAATATATATTTTTATTGACTTCAGAGAGGGGGAAAAACATTAATGATGAGAATCATCAATTGGAGCCCCAAACCCGAGCATGTGCCCTGATGGTTCATAGGTTGATGCTCACCCCCCAAACCACCCTAGCCAGATTCTACCACCTTTCTCTTTTTTATTTTTATTTTACTACATTTCTTGATAATCATCTTGGATGATTTCAAATTCCATGAAAATAATCCATTCAGCTTCATAATTATTTAATCTTTTAAATTCCAATTAGTTTCACATTTCTCTTAAGTATCCTATTCACAGTCATTCCCAACTTTTGTCACTCTAAAAAGTTCTTCCTCAGTGCCGAAACTGGTTTGGCTCAGTGGATAGAGCATTGGCCTGTGGTCTGAAAGGTCCCGGGTTCGATTCCGGTCCAGGGCATGTACCTTGATTTCGGGCACATCCCCAATAGGGGGCGTGCAAGAGGCAGCTGATCGATGTTTCTCTCTCATTGATGTTTCTAACTCTCTATCCTTCTCTCTCCCTCTCTGTAAAAATCAATAAAATATATATATTTTTTAATTCTTCCTCAGAAATCCAATATTCTCAGATCAAATTACTTTTTACACAATACATATACTCTAGGTATAAAGGATTAAAATAAGTCCTTTCACCACTCTTCCTAAAATTTCTCCCCCTTCCACAGAAATAACTACTAAAAAAACATTTTACATATGTCCCATTCATTTTCTATCCATTCCATACACATATAATGTATACATTCCCGTTTTGTAAAAACCTCAGTCGAAGCACACTACAGAAAACTTACAAAGTCTTCTGATTTTGTTTTGGAGAACTTTTTGTGGCAATACATTTACTTTGTCGATCATGAGTACACATTATGCCATAAAAATTCTTAACTTAATTTACTCCATTAATGGTAACCAAACATGTCAAACTCATGGAGTTTGACATTTTTGTCAAACCCATGAGTTTGACATTTTTGGCCATCTGCTACTTAATGTAGATTCCTAGAAAGAAAATGCTGGCTTAAAATTATGTTTAAATTAGATTCTGCCAAATGGCCTCCTAAAACCATCTTGCTCTAGAATCTAGGTCTCTAGAATCCGTGCAAAAACTTTTAAATGTGGCTATTGTTAAATGAAATTATGCCCTGGCTGGGTGGCTCAGGCAGTTTAAGTGTTGACCCGTACAACAACTTGCATTTCCACAATTTAACTCAAATTAGTTAAATTGCAAATTCCTGGAATTTTCATGTTTATTGGTCATTTATTTTTTTAGTGAATTCCCATTTTTTCCCCTATTATCATAAGGATTGTGATCTTCAAATGCTTTGTTAAATGTCTTTTCTTCTAATATACCACTTACCTTTTAATCTAATGGTATCTTTGACATATGTAGTTTTTTAAAATTAATTTTTAGAGAGGAAGGGAAACATTGATTTGCTATTCATTATTTATGCATTCATTGGTTGATTCTTGTATGTGTCCCAACCAGGGATTAAACTGACAACCTTGGAGCATCGGGTAAATGCTCTCAACCAGGGCAACCTATGTAATTTTTAAAATATATATATTTCATTGATTTTTTAGAGAGAAAGAGAGAGGGATAGAGAGCCAGAAACATCGATGAGAGAGAATCATCAATCAGCTGCCTCTTGCACACCCCCTACTGGGGATGTGCCCGCAACCAAGGCACATGCCCCTGATCGGAATTGACCCGGGACCCTTCAGACCGCAGGCCGACACTCCATCCATTGAGTCAAACCGGTTTCGGCCCTATGTAATTTTTTTTTTTTTGGCCCTATGTAATTTTTAATGTTAGATTTGTTAACTTTTATTTGTACCTTCTAGATTTTCTGTATCATGCTTAGGATTTCGCCCTATCATTAGGTAAGAATTTGATTAATGAGGCCCTGGCTGGATAGCTCCGTTGGAGGGTTATCTTGATCGAGTGTCAGCCTGTGGACTGAAAGATCCCAGATTTGATTCTGGTCAAGGGCACGTACGTCAGTTGCAAGCTAAATCCTCAGTAGGGGCCCTGCAGGAGGTAGCCAATCAATGATGTTCCTCTCTCATTAATGTTTCTATCCCTCTCAATAATAATAAGTCAACTGCAGGTGCATGGGTAAGTAGAACAAATTGATGTTTCTCTTTCACATCAATAAAGCCCTGGCAGGTGTGGCTCAGATGGTTGGGCATCATCCTGTACACCAAAAGGTTGCCCCAACTGGATCACCTGTAGGTGGCATGCAGGCCATAATGTTTTGCTCTCCACATCGATGTTTTTCTCACACTCCAAAAACCAATAAAAAATTTTTTTTAGGACTCAAGTAAAAATCAAATATTTAGAAAAGGAGTTAATGAACTATTTCCCCATGAGTGGACCAGGAACTACCTACACTTGGTAATCACTAGCTAGATCGAGCTATCTAAAAGTGATTGTCAAACTTTGAATCAGAATCACCTAGAAGGCTTAAGATAGCTTACTGGACTTTATCCTTTCAAGTTTCTCATTGAAAGGTGTTTGGGGGCCCAGAATTTACATTTCTAACCAATTTGTAGGTGGGACTGATGCTGCTTGTTTGGTGACCACACTAAATTGGAAATTTCGTGCCCCACATGCACCTACTAAAGCCTGTGGAATTATAATCCCTTAGTACTGTGGTTGGCAAGCTGTGGTTTGCGAGCCACATACGGCTCTTTGGCAACTGGAGTGTGGCTCTTCCACAAAATACCATGGCCTGGGCGAGTCCTGTTGAGACCTAGGAATCCACTTTACCAGATTTTGGCAGTTTGAGAACCACTTGGGTTCAAGATGAGGCAGAGGGCTATAAATAGGGAAGGAACCAGAGCTAAGAGGCTAATTAGTTGTGAGAAAAGAACAATAGTTGAGGGGCAGGTATACTCCTCAAGGAAGTTATTAGTTGCAGGGGAAGCAGCTTTATAGTTATCTCACTCCTGACTTTAGGATCATAATACAGCTAAGGGGATGTGCTACTAAATATAGTATGCAAGTAAAGGTCATTAATCTAAGGCTAATAAATTTAGGCCAGCGTTTTAGATAGGTTCTTTACATAAACAATGAAGTTATCCAGGTTGACAATGTAACTTAAAAGCAAATGACACGATTTGGTTTTCACTTTGGAAAAGACCATTAAGAAGTATTAAGAGCAAAGCAAGCCCAGCTGGTGTGGTTCGGTGTTTGAACACTGATCTATGAACCAGGTCAGTTTGATTCCTGGTCAGAACACATGCCCAAGGTTGCAGGCTCAATCCCCAGTTGGGGCGTGCAGGAGGCAGCCAATTGATGACTCTCACCATTGATGTTTTTCTCTCCCCCTTCCTCTCTGAAATAAAAAAAAAAAAAAAAGGGGGGGGGGGGAGCAGACTGGCACTTTAAAATAATTTAGGAGTTACAATAGGCAAGGTACCTGCCTCCTCTCTCCATCCCAGCCTATGATTCGAGCTTGGTGCAATGCTGGGTAGCCATGGGTTAACAGCTTTGATTTTGGCATATAAAGTCAGTTCATTATCACTTGTTTCTTGTCAAAAGGATTCCTGCTAAACAGAAATTAAAACTAGCCCAAAAACTGTTGGTAAATAAAATCTTTGTGTTACTGTAGCAATTAATCGTCTTTCTCCCTTCCTTGTAACTTAACAGCTTAGGAAGTTGAATATAGCACCTTTATCACTGCATATCAAAATTTACAAAAAATGCTATCGCATTCAAACTTGTCAAACGTTTGAACACAGATTTTTAAAATTAAAGAACCTTTAGACAGATGGAATCAGAAATCCATCAAGCTATACTTTAATGTTGTATAGCCTAGTGACTGGCAGTAAGCCAAATGACTCAATAAAACTTTTACTTCCATATCTGACATAAAAAGTTTTTCAATTTTTTTTTTCAGCACCAGTTTTCCAATTTTTGGCAATTATAAAAAAACTGGGGAGATCCCAGCTGGCTAAGGATGTTGGACTTCATTGTCATCCTAGCCTTTCAATCCTTCCCTGAAGCCCAATAAAAAATGGTTTGAGCGAAACCGGTTTGGCTCAGTGAAAAGAGCAATCGGCCTGTGGACTGAGAAGTCCCAGTTTCAATTCTGGCCAAGGGCATGTACATTGGTTGCGGGCACATCCCCAGTAAGGGGTGTGCTGGAGGCAGCTGGTCGATTTTCCTCTCATCAATGTTTCTCTGTAAAAAAAATCAATAAAATATATATTTTTAAAAATCATTAACATTTTTTTTAAAAAATGAATTTGATCCCCAACCCTCAAAAATAGTTTTTCAAAAGAATCTAACTAAAAATAGGATTTTGGGGTTTTTAAAAAGTGCCCCCTTGAAGTTAAGAACTGCATGACTTATCAGTTATACACCAATACTGTTGGCATGCTCCAAAGCAAGAAAACCATGTTAGAATTTTAAGTATAGAATTTCAAATATATCTAATTCAGAAAAACTTATAGCTCTGTGGAATTATAATCCCTTAGTACTGTGGTTGGCAAGCTGCGGTTTGCGAGCCACATACGGCTCTTTGGCAACTTGAGTGTGGCTCTTTCACAAAGTATCATGGCCTGGGCGAGTTTATTTTGAAGTGGTGTTAGAAGTTTAAAGAATTTGGCTCTGTTGACTAATGGGTTTGCCGACCACTGCCTTAGTAGAATCAGTACCCAAGTTACTCCTATAATGTAACAGTTGAATGTCAAGAGCTCCTAAAAAGTAGAAAGATTTCCTCAGTGTAGCCTTTCAAGAATATGTTGTTGAATTTTGAACCAGAGTAACAAGGGGAGGGAAAAAGGTTGTTTTATGACATACCTACAGTTATTACTGTACTTCCAATATACTAAGTTTTTGTCCAATATTTGTCCCGACCTAGCCTGTGAGCTCTGAACACAGCAATCACCTGAAAGATTAATCTTTGTATCCCCAGGACTTACTATTTCCTGCAACACAGGTCTGACACAAACAAGTTCTGAAATGTGAAGCATTTTTATGCTATGACAGATACACAGAAGCTGGAGGGAATAAAAAACTGCCAAAATGCAGAAGCTCCAAGATTTAGAGGAGGACAACACATTTAGTTTTATTTCAATCAAATCACAACACTTTCTTTTCCAAATGCTGCAAAGTGCATCTACAATTTGCTATTACAGATCCACTTTTAAAAGGTTTCCTGTGACATTATAGCAAGCCTTTTTTCCAAACAGAGAAATATTCCCAAATTCTTCCTCAAGTAAAAATAACTCCATTCCAGTAAATGGTAATACATAAAATTACAGTAAACCAGACACTTAAAAGGACAGCCAAAAAATCTTCCAACAGTTTATTAGAAAGAATGTAGACATTTAAAAAAATCCCCACTGTCATGAACATAAATTGAGGTTTTCAGCCCTGGTACAAGCTGGATCAAGAAAAAGAAAAGAAAAAAGAAGAAAAAAAAAGAAAAGAAATAAAAAATCCAATAGTGTATTAATAACATTTTTTCACTCATTTGCCATACTGACAGTGCAAATACAAATTTGGTCTAAATGTACAGACTCTCAAGCAACAATGTACAGCCTTTCTTTGTCCTCCATGCTAAGAGATGTAAAAGTTTAAGGGTCAAACAATACCAAATGTACAGGCTTCAAAAACCATCTAAGTTAGGGCATTCACTAGGTTTAGCTAAGATACATTTGGAACACTGACAAGTGATCACTTATGTACAATGTGAAGTAAAATTTTTGAAAAATAAAACTTCAGTGGAACAATCCTGAAGAATATACCAGAGGAACAATAGGTTACCAGTTTAAGGTATCAATTTGTTTCAGCCAGGTTGAGTCCATGTTCTAAAATCTAAAACTTAGTTGTCTTTCCATAATCCAAGAGCTTCCTATCATGTCAGTATCTATGTTATGAAGTAAAGGAGACTTAGGTGAAATGTTTTTATTTATCACAACTGCTGTATCAATTGTCTAGGACCTCAACAGCATCATGGAAGTCTGGGAAATGTTCATGCATAAGGTTATTGCCTTAGCTGACTTAAAATTGCCCCATACAATGGTACATATCAACCCTTAGTGAAGCCTTTAAGAAAACAAACAGGTTGAAAAATGGGTTAAAGGAGGCAAATACAGCATCTGCCTTTAGAGCTATCAACTCAGGAATTCTCTCAATTATGAAATCTTGCAGAGAAGTTATTTTTCTTTCTCAAAATCCAGGGACGACAACATTCTTTATTCCAGATCAGGCATTTCTGAAAAGATTTTAACAAGGTTAGTATGAAATATAAGGAAGTAATCCATCAATGTCAAAGTCTTATAGGGAAAGCAGCCAAAGAGAGTTAAATAGTTGCCTACTTTTTGAATTTGAATCTCAAATCATTAACATTTCTGCTTTGGCTATTTATTAGAGGCCATAAAGAAATAATATTTTTCGAAGAACTATAAAGTTTAATTTCTTTATTTTGAGAATTGTGGTCTTTGATGTGAAATACTGTGCAAAACGTTTTTACAAAAACACTTACTTTCATCATCACTGTCTTGTGAATCCTGCAGAAGAGAAATAAAAGTTACCAAGTTGATCAAACATTTCTATGCTAACTGAACAGTTTGCCTTAAAAAACTTAAACATTGTAGTTTCACTCACGTAGCAAAGATAGGTGGTTATATCAAGCTTATTAATTTAATCAACTGACTTAAGAATGGGTTTACAGATGGACAGTTGAGGAAGATGTACGCCTTTTGGTAGGAATTGAGTCCATCCTTTCAATCCCTGTCAACCAGGCTGAATCTTGGTATAAAATGGTTTCTCTTCTCTCTTGACATTCAACGAAAGAAAATGGCTCAATACAAAGACCACTGGACTGATAGAAGACAATGAAGTCTAATTGTAGCTAGTGAATTGTCTAAGTATTTTCCTAAATGCATTGAATAAATTTCCTTAACGATGTTAACAGAATGCCAGGAGGGGAATGTTGAGAAAAGTAACCCAGTATATCCTTTTATAGGTTCACAATGTCCGTATGCTTACTTAATCTCTGACCAATTCACTTTTATAAAACTTGTTTAACTTTGTAAAAATAATCCCCAGCAGACTGGTTTGGCTCAATGGATAGAGCATCAGCCTGTGGACTGAAGGGTCCCAGGTTCGATTCCTGTCAAGGGCATGTACCTTGATTGAAGGCACATCCTCAGTAGGGGGTGTGCAAGAGGCAGCTGATCGGTGATTCTCTCTCATCGATGTTTGTAATTCTCTATCCCTCTCCCTGCCTCTCTGTAAAAAATCAATAAAATATCTTTAAAAAATAATAATAACAATAACCCCCAGACTAACTCTTAATTGAATAAGGCATATGATGTCTCCATGCGTTGATTCTTTTGAAATGTGGTCTCTAAGAATGGCCCATTAGACACCAGTTCCCTAACAGGTAACCATCCCTCAAAAATGGGCACCTTTAAAAAACTGCTTTACCCTATATTAGAAACAAACAAAGCCTTAGCTGGGTTTGCTCAGTGGATAGAGGGTTGGCCTGAGGACTGAAGGGTCCCAGGGTCAATTCTGATCAGGTCAGGGGCACATGCCTGGGGCTATGGACTCAATCCCCAGTGGGGGGTGTGCAGAAAGCAGCCAATCAACAGTTCTCTAACATCATTGATGTTTCTCTCTCTCTCTGAAATAAAAATATTTTTAAACATTTTTTTTAAAGTAGCAAAAAAAAAAAAAAAAAAAAAATCTTGACTATATATCAAGCAATCTATAAATAATTGTTTCTTACTATTTTAGTAAACAAAGAAAAGAATTTATAGACTTACATCATCTGCTCCATCTACTTCTGGTAAATCTACATCCTCATCACCACCCATGTTGTTCATCATCTATTTGAAGTAAAAATTAGTTTTAAAAATGATGTTAAATTAAGCCCTAATTATTAGGTGGCATGCTCCAGTCTGCCATAGATTTCCATTACCAACAAAAAAAGCAAAAAAGAATTTAAGTACCTTCTTTTCTGGAAAGATTATAGATAATTGTATATAAAATCCTGAAAACTTATAGGGAAGTTAAATCTAAACTCTCATCACAGAAAGTTGAAGTTATTAAAATTCATCCAGCAAGATATATATATATATATATGATACAGAAATTAAACAACCAATTCCCAAATAGTAGTTACCACTGATGGGTAAGAATGGGATTCATTGTAGTTTTAAAGTTTTGTATACTAAGCTGACTGACATGTATTACAGTATTCTCGTTACAGTTTTAAATACTGTGAAAAATCAATAAATGATTTAAAATAAAATATTTCAGGATGCTTAGTTTGTATAAAAGTCCTGAAAATTGAATCAAAGGTCAAATAGTGACTTAGTTAAAAACAAGCATAATTCTTAAAAGACTTTATATCAACTATAAGAAAATAACCATATATCAATATATATCTTCTTATAATAAATGGGGCTAACAACAAAAAAATGCTTACATGAAGTACTAATTCCCCATCTTTATCTGTTTCCAATCATAAAGCAAGTAGTGTGTTACTGAGAAAGGTACAAATAGCCAAAGATAGAACTATTATCTGATGGGGAGGGACTTATCCCCCCACGTTACAATTTTTCTACAATATTTAAACGAAAAATTTTAAGTATTTACACAACCATTATAACTTTGTAAACAAAAATCAAAGACTTCAAGTATATGTGCTTATCTGGACTTTAGAGTTAAATACTTAAGTCAAATCTCTTGGTATAAAAATTCTGGGCAATCTAGTCTTGAATAATATGAATAATTAGCAAAGTTTCCCTATGTCTAAAAGCAATGTTCAACACCTTAGTTAAAAGTTTTTGAGAGCAGAAAAAAATGCTCAAATATGTGCCAAATACAATGTGTGGTGCTACGGATACAATGACAATAAAAACAAAATTGAATATATTCAAGAGCTATTTTAGGAGGTAAAAACAAAAGAACAAATATGCAGTTAACATACTGATAGAGAGAGGCAGTGAAAGAGAACAGTATTAAAAAGTTGTGACTTGCACAGCTGGGTAAATTGTGGCACCAATTACTACAGGTAAGAAATAGGAGAGGAGCCCTAACCGATTTGGCTCAATGGATAGAGCGTTGGCTTGCAGACTGAAGGGTCCCGGGTTCGATTCCGGTCAAGGGCATGTACCTGGGTTGCGGGCATATCCCCAGTAGGGGGTGTGCAAGAGGCAGCTGATCGATGACGCTCTCATCGATGTTTCTACCTCTCTATCCCTCTCCCTTCCTCTCTGTACAAAATCAATAAAAAATATAAAAATTAAAAAAAAAAAATCAACAAAATATATATTTTTTAAAAAAATTAAAAAAAGAAAAAAAAGAAATAGTAGAGGAAAGACATGAGTATCCTTCCTTCACTCCTGAAATTAAGGTGTTAGAGCCATGTAAGGAAGAATGTTGTATTACATGGCTCCAAAATATAAGCCAATTACTGTATTCATGCTTTTTAAAAAAAATCTGTCCCAGTGTTGGAGTAAAAACTAGTGTACTGCATTGATTGACTATATGATTTATTTTTTATCTTTACACATCAACTTTAAAACTTAAACACTAAATTTTTTTAAACTATAAAAGAATGTTAAATTTTAGGATTAAATGTCTATTGTTAAAATCTCATTTAGTTTTATTGCAGACTGGCCTTCAAGGTAAAGTAATACATGCCTTAAATACCACTAGGTACTTTAAAACCAAATTAAACTGTCTCCCTAGAAATATACTGGGAGGGAGGGCAGAAGAATGCATTTAAAAGAACTTACCTCAGAGAAACGATCAAAATTAGACATGTCTTCATCTGAATCATCTTCCCAGTCTTTCCAATTATTGAAGTCCACACTAAGCCAATTAAGCTATAGACCAATACAAACATCATCCTATGATTAAGTTAACTTACACCCATTGGCATGTACCTTAAGACTACATTTTTTTTGAACTGTGGATTCATACTCAATAGTGAACCATGGAATTAGCACAAATACAGTTTTATGAAACTCCTCAGTTGTTAAACAAACTTACTTTTTAAAGCAAAAACAAAAATTCATTGGTAGCCGGGACCGGTTTGACTCAGTGGATAGTGTGTCGGACTTCGGACTGAAAGGTCCCGGGTTTGATTACGGTCAAGGGCATGTACCTTGGTTGCGGGCACATCCCCAGTAGGGGGTGTGCAAGAGGCAGCTGATCAAGGATTCTCTCATCGATGTTTCTAGCTCTCTATCCCTCTCTCTTCTTCTCTGTGAAAAATCAATAAAATATATATTTTTAAAAATTCATTGGTAGAAACTATGCTATACCTGGTTTATTTTTTGTTTAGTGGCACCAAAATATGCGAGTCTGCCTCTTGAATGCAAAGACTCCACCAATTAGAGACTGATCTTGTTCTGACCTCACTTAGCTTTAAGTTAAAACTAATATATCTCAAAGTAGAGAAAAGGCTGTAAATACTTAGCTTTGAAACCAACACTATGTTTCTCATACCAAACAAATGTATCTTTAATTACTTTAAGTAAAAATGTGAAATTTTCAAAAAAGAAAAAAGAGACCTACCTTTGCCCTTTCTTTTGTTAATCTTGGCCATGACTGGCCAGATTCTCCTTTTCGTAAACAACATAAAATTGATCTGTCCGTTCTTTTATGCTTGGAATCCTAAAAAGAAAAAACACAAAAAACCACAAAAGCACTATCACACCATTAATCTCTTCAGTATCATTCATTCCTCACCCTTCCTTTCTAATTTATTTCCCTACATTTCCCCTAACCTCTGAAACATCCACTAACTACTAAAACATCCCCTAACTCATAAGCTATCAAATTGCATGAAAAAAGGACGTTTTTTTCTTCCCTGCATAATCATAGAAGAGTTTTTTAAAATTTCCATAGTTAGCCTGGCCAGGGCAGTAACAATTCAATTCCAGACCAGGTGCACAGATTGCCCCCCGGGATCAATCCCTGGTATGGGGTGTGCAGGAAGCAGCCAATCAGTGATTTTCTCTAATCATTGATGTTTCTCCCTCTCTCTCCCTCTTCCTTCCTCTCTGAAATCAATAATATATATTTTAAACTTCAAGTGTATAGTCAATAGTGAAAATAAGAAAAAAAAAGAATATACAGAAATGTGGTTAGAAAAGGAAAACATCGCAAAACATAAATATACTTAGTCAGCCCTCTGAACTATTAAGAAAAGTAGAATTAGTGCTTGCTAAAAAGATATGTCCACTTCCTCATGAATTAAGTCAGTATTAAAGCATCAAGACTACTTACATTTGGATCAATACAGTGAAAAAGATCAATTTCATTTAAATGTTTAAAATTATCACTTCCTCCAAGACAACTGTGGGGAGAAAAAAATTTTTTTAAATGAGCCTCTTCAAAAAGGTAAAGGATTAATATAACCTCAGTGAAAACACAAAACAAGCAAGCCAAAGTTATTCAATTATCTGAAATAAATTTTGCCCAATTATGTAAAATGTAAATTTACCTGAATGTAAGTTTGGATTTTTCAAAATTTACATTAACATCTTTACTGTCTTCAACACAAAATTCAATGAAGACATAGTCCCTTCGATCGTACCACTTTGCAGAAGCAGGCTGCCTACAGAGATAAAATTAAACAAAGTTAAGCTGGACTTCATTAGCTAAATATTTACATAACCTCCCAAGTTTAGCATATAAGTTACATATGTTTCTATTCCATTAGAGCAGTGTTTCCCAAAGTGTGGTACATGTACCCCCAGGGGTACGGGAAGAGTTTGGTGGGGGTACGCGTTGCACCGGAGTTTGGTGGGGATATGCACTGCACCGTGCTTAGCTGCGCCTAATTCTACGTTCTCATGAGTATGAGGGGTACTACTCAGCGTTATGAAAACTATAGAAGGGGTACACATGTCAAAAGTTTGGGAAACATTGCATTAGAGCATTCATTATTTTGAGGTAGTTTATTACAATTTCTAATAGAAACTACATTTTTACTCTAACAGCTACATTCCAAGTAAGCACAATGATACATTTAGGTAGCCCTGTCAACATATATAAACCACTGCTTTAGAGCCCTGCTCCTAAAATTCAATTCACAGAAATAAAACACCAGAAAGAACCAATCCACCATCAACTGAGATATATGTAATATTCAACATTATAACTTACAGTGAATCCTAGAACTGTGGGAGGAATTTAAAAGTATGAAAAATGGCGTGGCTCAGTTTGTTAGAACATTCCCAGTATGTGGGAATGTTCAGAAGGTGGCAGGTTCTACTCCCATCAGGGTTTGATCCCGTTGGGAAGCAACCAATGTTTCTCTCTTTCAGTGATGTCTTTCTCCTTTCCTCTCTCAAATCAATGAAAAGGGGAAGAGGGGAGTAAGAGAAATGACAGTATTTGTTCTAAAAAATTCTCACCTACAGCTTTTTCTCTGACCATATAAAGCAACCATTTTGTTTCTGGACAAACAAGTCTTCCTATGATTCTGAATAATTACACTAAAGAATTAAACTTCTTGCCCTAGCTGGTTTGGCTCCCTGAGTAGAGCACCAGAGGGTCTTGGGGTTGATTCCGGTCAAGGGCATGTACGTAAGTTGTAGGCTCCTCCCCGGCCTGGGCCCTGGTCAGGACTTATGCAGGAGGCAACCAATGTGTGTGTTTCTCTAACACTGATGTTTCTCTGTGTTTTTCCCTTTCTCTCACTCTTCCTAAAAACCAATGGGAAAAATGTCTTTGGGTAAGGATAAACAACAAAAAATAATTTATTTACAGCCTCACCTTTATACTATCTATATATGTATCTAATACATACTATACTAGAAGCAACCTGGAATATTTGTTTTTTTCCTGTGATAAAATGTAACAAGTTAAATGATACAAGGAAGCAACAAATCTAGAATATTCCAAGATCAATGGCTCAGAGGGAAATGCTCTAGATTAAGAGACCTAAGCGTTATCAAACAAATGGAATTCGTGGCATAGTCTGCATTTTTTAAAAAAATATATTTTATTGATTTTTTTACAGAGAGGGAGAGATACAGAGTAGAGAGTTAGAAACATCGATGAGAGAGTCATTGATCAGCTGCCTCTTGCACACCCCCTATTGGGGATATGCCCGCAACCAAGGTACATGCCCTTGACCGGAATCGAACCCGGGACCCTTCAGTCTGCAGGCCGATGCTCTATCTACTGAGCCAAACCAGTTTTGGCATAGTCTGCATCTTGATTCAAATAAACTAAACATAAAAAAGGATGACTGAAACTGTGGAGATCTGGATATGAACAGGCGATATGTTAGTTTTGCTTGTGTAAAAGACATTGCTTATCCTGTAAACGCTAATTGTGTATTAAGAATTACAGTAATGGAAGAGGAGCACACTAATAGTGATCTGGTTATTACAATGGCCACGTCAAAAACCAAGTATGTAAGTTCTTCAGTTTGTATTCACATTAAGGACATTGGGACCAGGGAAGAATATTTTTCCTTTCCTCAAATTCATAGTAAGTAATCTAGCCGAAACCGGTTGAAATTTCTATCTCTCTCTCCCTTTCTCTATGAAATCAGTAACACACGCACACACAGGTTTTTTAAAAAACACAACTACAGAGGGATGACCCTGTGAAAACAGGAGAAAATGGTCATCTGTAAGAAGGAAAGCCAAGGAGCAAGGTCTCAGAAGAAACCAACCTGCTGACACCTTGATCTCAGACCAACACCCTCTAAAACTGCGAAAAAATAAACTACTGTTTAAGTCACCTAGTCTCTGGTACTTCTTTATGGCAGCCATAGCAAATTAATACAATAATTTTCCTAATATAATCACTTTACTAATAAAAACAAAATTTAAAAATTAGGCCCTGGCCAGGTTGCTCATCCTGGTTGGTTAGAGCATCATCCATACATCTCAAGGTTGTGGGTTTGATCTCCAGTCACATCATATATAAGCAACCAATGAATGCATAAATAAGTGGTACAATACATTGATATCTCTCTCTCACAAATCAAATTTTTCCAGGCCCGGAGTAGCCAGGTCGGGTGCGGCCAGGCCCGAAGCAGCGGCTGCCAGGCTGGGAGCGGCCAGGCCCGGAGCAGTAGCAGTCAAGTCCAGAGCAACTAGGTTGGGAGCAGCAGTGACCAGACCCGGAGCAGCTGATTGTGGAACGAACCAGAGCAACAGAGGCCAGGCCCTGAGCAGCCAGGCCCGGAACAGCTCGCTCCTCGCCTGCCCCTGCACCATAGCTGCCTCTCAGACATGGCTGGAAACTTTCGCGGCAACTTGAGGGTCTGCTGAATCAAGTGATGAAGGCTTAGATCTAGATGTGTTGAGTTAGTATAGGGCTGGGGTGTTGATCTGTGAGTGCCTTGGGTGGGGCCTGGATGAGGCTAGTTGACCTATTGGGAAATGTCTTTTGTGTGAGGTGTATCATTGGGCATGTGGAGGTATTGTTGATATTAGAAAATGCTAAGTAACTGATTTACTATCTGAAAAGGGATTTACTATCGGGGAAAGGGAGGGAAGAGACTGAACATAAACTGTGCACCTATGGATGAGGACAATGGGGGATGGGGAGGGGGTGGAGGGTAGGGTGGGAAACTGGTGGAGGGGGGAAGAAATGAGGAACCTTTGTAATAATATGAACAATAAAGATTGATTTTAAAAAAATCAATTTTTTTTAAAAAAGATATGGGAAAGTATCAATGATTGAAACCAGGGTTGACCCAGGAGCCAAAAATGGTTTTAATATTTTTAAAGTTGTAAAAACAAGAATGGGGCAGAGATATTTGTGGCCTGCAAAGCCTAATACTTATTAGGTGACCCTGATCTAAACCACCAAAAATGTATATCAGTAATAAAACATTTATTCACTCATTTGAAAAAGAAATTCAATATTTATGAAATCCTTTTGTCTTCAATGAGGATCACAACACCTTTTTCTCTCCTATTAACCCAGGCAAAGGGTGATTTAGCTTTAAACATAGCTCCTAAATTATATTGGATCTAGCTTTATACTAACACTAGAGACTTGGTGCATTGGTGCACGACGGGGGGAGGGGGAGGGGGAGAACATGAGGAGGGACTGCAGAGGGTTCCAGGGTGTGTCCGGCCCATGCCCAGTCCAGACTGGCCAGGCCCCTGCAGCAAGCTAACTTACTGGTCGGACACTTAACATATTAGGCTTTTATTATATAGAATTGGCAAAATTGGTAACTACTGTGCAAGTCTGTTGATACATTTTATAGATGCAAAAATCTTTTTCACCTCAGCATACTTATAATCTACTACTTAAAAGTACAAAAACAAACACCCTACAAAGAGACATTTCAAACTCTTCTGACAAAAATTTCAGGGCTCCACACGAGGGCTATGTCAATTCAAGTAATTAAATTTTGCATAACTTTAAATTCTTCTCTGTAGTATCTTAGAGAAACAACTTAAAATTTCTTAAGACTTGTCTTAAAAGGAGGTGCTTTAGGTGATAAGGGTAGAGCTTTATGGGATTAGTAACTTATAAATGAGATTCCAGTAGAATACAGATTATTTTGTTTTTTTTTGTTTTTTGTTTTTTTTAAAATATATTTTATTGATTTTTTTACAGAGAGGAAGGGAGAGAGATACAGAGTTAGAAACATCGATGAGAGAGAGTCATCGATCAGCTGCCTCCTGCACACCCCCCACTGGGGATATGCCCACAACCAAGGTACATGCCCTTGACCGGAATCGAACCCGGGACCCTTCAGTCCCCAAGCCGACACTCTATCCATTGAGCCAAACCGGTCCCGGCAGAATACAGATTATTTTGAACTAAAGGCAACTTTAGCAGCAGGCTCAGGAGAAACTTCAGTCCCCACTCTTGAATGCCTAGATCCATGGTCAGCAAACTGCAGCTTTCAAACCACATGCGGCTCTTTGGTCCCTTGGTCCCTTGAGTGTGGCTCTTCCACAAAATACCACAGCCTGGGTCAATCTATTTTGAAGAAGTGACGTTAAAAGAAATTTAAAAAATTTGGCTCTCAAAAGAAATTTCAATTGTTATACTGTTGATATTTGGCTCTGTTGACTAATGAGTTTGTGGACCATTGGCCTAGATGATTAATTAGAGATCTCGCCCAAAAGAGAAGATAGGGCCCTAGCTGGTTTGGTTCAGTGGATAGAGCACTGGCCTGCAGACTGAAAGATACCTTTTGGCCTACCTATAGGGAAGGGCATAATTCTATTTACTAAAAGTCTTATCCTATCAACCTGCAATGACCTTTTGAAGCCCCCAAGGTATCTTGCCGCCTCCTTATGCCTTATATACCTTTCTATCTCTGAATCTCTCCTGCATATGTATGTATTAAATTTGGTTCTTTGCTCTTAAAGAAAAAAATATACAAGAGAGAACTCTAGCCCCTTTTCATTGCTATGAGGACACAGGAAGAAGGCCCGCTCAGTGGATGAGCATCCACCAATAAACCAGGAGGTCATGGTTTGATTACTGATCAGAGCACATGCCTGTATTGTGGGCTTGATCCCCAGTAGGGGGGCTGTTCAAGAGGCAGCCGATTAATGATTCTCTCTCATCACTGATGTTCTCTCTCATTTCCCTCTGAAATCAGTAAAAATATGTTAAAAAATAAACAAAACAAAACAAACAAACAAAAAGTTAACAAACACACAAATTGGTAGTATGGGCATGTAAAGTACAGCAAGGGGAATATAGCATATAGTCAATATTATAATAACTATGTATGATACCAAGTGGGTACTGAAAACATTGAGAACATTTTATAAAGTAATGAAGCATTGAGAATATTTGTATATGATTATATAACCACTATGCCATACACCTTAATCCTATATAATAAAAGCCTAATATGCAAATTGACAGAACAGCGGACCAACCAGTGGTCACTATGACATGCACTGACCACCAAGGGGCAGATGCTCAATGCAGGGGCTGCCCCCTGTTAGTTAATGCACTCCCACAGGGGGAGCGCTGCTCAGCCAGAACCTGTGCTCACAGCTAGCGAGCACAGTGGCAGGGGCAGGAACCTCTCCCACCTTCACAGCAGTGGCAGCACTAGGAACAGTGGGCTGAGTAGTAAAGAGCAGCAGGCAGTAAACAGGGAGGGGTACCAGAATACAAGAGGGCGTAGGCTGGGCTCAGGGGCCACACACCCCCCCCCAGTGCATGAATTTCGTGCACTGGGCCTCTAGTACAAACCAGATTGGCTCAGTGGATAGAGGGTTGGCCTGTAGACTGAAAGGTCCCAGGTTTGATTCTGGCCAACTTGTGGGCACATTCCCAGTAGGGGGTGTGCAGGAGACAGCTGATTGATGTTTCTCGTCAATGTTTCTAACTCTCTATCCCTCTCCCTTCCTCTCTGGGGGGAAAAAAAAATCAATAAAATAAAATAAATAATAATATTGACCATAAACTCAATATTATTTGAGTAATTGGGCAAAGAAAAAAACAACACTAAGTGGTTCAATTTTAACAGAATGCGCTACACATCCCTCTCCTTTAGGTTGCATCTTTGCAAAGCTGAATTTTTGGTGTTGCTATATTAAATCAATGGGTAACAGAAATGTAAATACCCAATCTGATTTCAAACTATAAGTAGTTATGTTTTACAAGAAACTCCATTTTTCTTCCAACTCACATGTATTGGCTTTTCAAAGAGCTTCTAGGCTGCTAAGACAAAATACTTAAGGTTTGGGATCCAATTACCCAATGAATTGCTAGGTTACTCCTCTTGGCCTAGCAGCACCATAAAAACAGTAACAAAACATACAAATACACCACTGGGGAACAAAGAATGTGAACCTAGAGAACATTTGGTAATTCTCATTCTAAAATAGAAGGGTAAAAGTTAAGTTCTTAAACACACTCTCCCCCCCCCCCCCCAAAGTTAGTCCTTTTCTTCCAAGCAACTCTATGGCTTTCCCACATTCCTACTTTGTGCATACCTCCCCCCAAAGCAGATAACATAATTTTTCTTCATACAAGTAAGACTCAAGATCAATCTCTCACTGCCCCCATTACAAATTTTAGAGCTTCAGAGCTCCACTAACTTAAGTCAAGAAGTATCACAGGTTTTAACAGAAGTAGAAGTTTAGATAATAAAACCAAACTACAGAGATATGGTTATTTATTTGAAAACTATTATTTTTCCTGGAAAAAATAAGCCCTCTTTTAGGAAAGTTGGGTTCCTGAATAGGGTTGTAATCCTATTTGGAAAAGCACCTCATACAAATAGCGCTGCATGAACTGATATTTGAAGAATTAGGTGCTAAAATTAAATATATATGTAAAAAATCACATCTGTGTATAACTTAGATCCTTTCAGTACACAAAATATACTGAATTGGAAAGGGCCCTGACATAAAACTGTTTAGCAATAAAGTATGGCTACGTGTGAAGATGAACTACTGCACAGAAAACCCATGGCAGCATTTTATTTGGTTTTGGAATACAAAAGGGAACGACATATTGCTCAAGGTAAGCTTTAAAGTAAATGTTCTTAAAAAGTGGGGAAGCTAGCTTCAATTTAAAATCTGGCACTGCCATATGTCTGGCATAGTTCAGTGGTTGAGAGCTGACCTATGAATTGTGAGATCATGGTTCGATTGCAGGTCAGGGCACATGCCTGGTTGCAGGCTCCATTCCCAGTTCAAGAGACGGCCAATCAATGATTCTCTCTCATCATTGATGTTTCTCTCTCTCTTCCTCATTTTTTTTTTTTTTTAAAGAAAATCAGGTTGTTTTTTAAAAATATATTTTGATTTTTTTACAGAAAGGGAGAGAGAGCAATAGAGGGTTAGAAACATTGATCAGCCGCTTCCTTTACATCTCCTACTGGGGATATGCCTACAACCAAGGTAGATGCCCTTGCTCAAAGTCGAACCTGGACCTTTCAGTCTGCAGGCCAATGCTCTATCCACTGAGCCAAACTAGTTAAGGCTCTCCCTCTATGAAATCAATAAAAGTATATTAATAACTATAATATACTTTTAAATAAATTTATACTTTTAAATAAATAAAACCTATCACTGCTAATTTACACAGTAAATAATAGTTTACAACAAACTTAGTATTTCCACAGTAAAGTACACTAAACAACAATTTTCAGTGTAAGAAGTAAGATAAAATATGATCTAAAAGCATTTAAGAGCTAGGCTGATTCTAAACAGTTGATATTTCAAAAGTATTTATTTCCTGAAAAGTGACAATCATTAACTTTTTAAGACCTCAAAGTGATATAGCTTCTAGATTTTAAAACTAGAAAATACAATTAAACAGAAGAATCTTAATTAACAATACAGTACATACTGGTCTGCACTCTACAGATTTGTCAATTCCAGTTTCTACTGCCTTCTAGTTAAAGTCTAACTAAGTGGGGGGGGGGGGGAATATCCAGTTGCCAAGTTAGAGTGGTTAGGAAATCAACACTTAACAAAGGCCATCAGTTATTCTTCCTTAACTTACAGAAATTAACAATATGCTATTAAAAATTCTTTTGGAGGCTGAAGACTGATAATTTTAGCTCTATACAGCATAGCCTGTGAATCAATGGATCCCGGGTTGATTCCAGTCAAAGGCACTGGTTGCAGGCTGTGTGTGCGCTCGTGTGTGTGCACACGCGCGCGCAGGAGGCAACCAATTGATGTGTTTCTCTCCTACCTATGTTTCTGTCTTTCCCTCTCTCTTCCCCTCTCCCTAAAAGTCAATGCAAAAATATCTGCCAGTGAAGATTAACCAAAAAATAAAATAAAATAAAAATTCATTAAAAATATATTTTTAAAAAATGTAGTTTCAATAAAATGACATGGACCCTAACCAGTTTGGCTCAGTGGATAGAGTATTGATCTATGGATCAAGGGTTCCGGGTTCAATTCTGGTTAAGGGCATGTACCTTGGTTGTGGGCACATACCCAGCAGTGGGTGTGCAGGAAGTAGCTGACCAATATTTCTCTCTAATCGATGTTTCTAACTCTCTATCCCTCCCCCTTCCTTCCTCTAAACAGTCAAAATATATATATTTTTTAAATGACATGGTTTTTAAAAAAAAGACTGATAATTTTATTTTGGGGACTCAATCCTATAAAGGTGAACGATGATAAAGATTTTAACAAATTTTGATAGTCAAATATGCTTCCAAACCATTTGCATATTAGTTAAGTACAAGATACCATAAAGAATTACTTCAGCTGAAACCGGTTTTGGCTCAATGGATAGAGCGTCGGCTTGGGGACTGAAGGGTCCCGGGTTCGATTCCGGTCAAGGGCATGTACCTTGGTTGCGGGCATATCCCCAGTGGGAGGTGTGCAAGAGGCAGCTGATCAATGACTCTCTATCTCTCTCCCTTCCTATCTGTACAAAATCAATAAAATATATTAAAAAAAAAAAATTACTTCAGCCCTAGCTGGTTTGACTCAGTAGCTATAGAGCGTCAGACTGCAGACTCTAGTTCAATTACAGTCCAACTAGATCTCCAGTAGAGGGCGTGCAGGAAGAAGACAGTCAATCAATGCTTCTCTCTCATCATTGATGTTTCTATTTCTATCTCCCTCCCTTCCTCTCTGAAATCATTAAAAATATATTTTTAAAAACTATTTCAGCCCAGCCCATGTGGGTCAGTGGTTAGTATGAATCTATGAACAGAAGGGCAGTTTGATTGCAAACTGGTCAGAGCACATGCCTGGGTTGCAGGCTCTATCCCTGGTAGGGGGCATGCAGGAAGCAGCCGATCAATGATTCTCTTTCATCATTGATGTCTCTCCCTTTCTCTCAGAAATCAACATATTTTTTAAAAAAAATAATTACTTCAAATAGCTCAACACTAATATTTTACTTTATATCTATTGTTAATGGGGTCAACTTAGAAATAAACCAACTACAACAGTTAAATTTTTTTTAAAGGTAGTACTATTCTGTCTCCATCCCCCTTAGTTGGTTAGGCAGATCTTATGAGCCTGAGGAAGGGCCAAAAATCCTCAACTTTTCCAAGATAGGTGGGAGATTGTCTTTTTTTTTTTTTTTTAAGTTTTAAAAAAATTCTCAATCATTGCTAAAACCGGTTTGCTTAGTGGATAGCGCATCAGACTGCTGACTGAAGGGTCCCAGGTTGGATTCCAGTCAAAGGCATGTACCTTGATTGTGGGTACATCCCCAGTAGGGTTGTGCAAGAGGCAACTGATGGATGATTCTCTCTCATCGATATTTCTAACTCTCTATCCCTCTCTGTAAAAAAAATCAATAAAATATCGAGAGAGAGAGAGAGAGAGAGAGAGAGAGAGAGAGAGAGAGAGAGAGAGAGAGAGAGAATATGAATGAATATCATTGATTGGCTGCCTCCAGCACAACCCCTACTGGGGACCTAGCCTGAATCCCTGGCATGTGCTCCTGGTGGGAAGGAATCCAGGACTCTTCAGCCCACAGACAGACTCTATCCACTGAGCCAAACCGGCTAGGGTTTTGAAATTTTATGTAAACCACTATACAAAACTTTTATGTTGATTAAAGAAGACAATGGCATTTCTTTGTAAAAGTATATTTTGTTTGCTTGTAATGCTTTAATCTGAGGATTCATTTTCTCAGATATTTTAAGATTGACAATCCTACCACAGTATTTGGAATAGAAAGATGAGGGAGAATCATCCATTTCAAAAGAAAAAAAACAGATTAAAACCTTCTATTGGATACCATTTTGGGGGGCTGGGATATTTCTTCCAAAATTCTAATAAATACATTAAGGGGTTTTCAGCAATACATGCATACTTCAGAGGCTTGTTCTCCGGACATCAACTGGCTGGGTGTATCCTTTCTATATAGACTCCAAAAAACCCTCGCGGCACATTAAGGCCTAAGGCTTTACCAATACACTCACCGTTAATGTTATCATCTTATTTAGAAAACACTTGAAAGTGCATTATTTTGTAGGGGGAAAAAAAATGTTTCCTTTCAAATGCTATCCACACATAACTTTTAGGGAGCAGTTAATACAAAAATGAAAAATAAATTAAAAAATAACCCCCCCCCCACACACAAAAACTATAAAATAACTGGCAGTTCTCACATCTGAAAACGTAAAGCTTTTCTTGGAAGAGAATGTTTAAGGCCTGGACGTGGCAGCGCCAGGAATTCTTATTCAATTAAAATCACCAGATTTTTCCTTTATCGTTAAGAAACCTAAAATTGCCAAAACCTGTAGTGAAACAAATTTAAACTCTTTAAGAAAGCAAACACATACCTATTTCATCTCTAAATTAAGAAAGGATCATGGGACCTCGCTTAAAGTTAACCCAGAACACGGCCCACGAGAATCTTTCGGCCGGACACGTGCAGAACCGCCCTACTCTATGGCAACTCCCCGCTGCCAGGGACACGGCCGCGTTGTGGCAACCTTCACTCTCCTGGAGAGAGATCGGAGCCAGGAGAGGGCCTGGGAAGACCCAGGCTCGAGAAATCACGCCGCCCGAGAGGGAACTAAGTTGTGGGGACGGGACGGCCTGCCTCCGGTTGCCTAGCAGCTCGGGTTCATGGAGGAGGCCCGCGTGGTGGTCCCCGGCCGCGGGGAGCGCCCACCACAGGTGCACTGGGCCCGGGGCCCGGCGCAGGTAGAACGGCGGGGAACCGGGATGCCCAAGAACCCAGCAATTCAAGGGGGTCCACGCCTCCGGGGCGCCGCATGGCAAAAACAAACAAACAAAAAAACAATCCACAAAAAACCCTCGCGGTACATTAAGGCCTAAGGCTTTAAGTTTGGAGAGTTCGGAATAACACGGACTGCAGAGAGGGGAAAAAAGTGGGATTCCGGCGCGGGGGAAGCTGAGGGGCGGTTTACAAGTGGGGGAAGCGGACATCTGGGGGGAAAATGTCCTCCACCCGCCAACGGTAACCGGAATCCAGACCCTGGGCCTCCCACCCTCAGCCGAGAACCAGTGCCACCCGAGAGAGGAGAGAGCCGAGGGGCCGCGAGCGGGGGAGGGGAGCGGAGCGCAGGGAGGGGGCGGCCTCCCGGCGGCACCCGGCGCGGCCTCGGTATCCCGCCGGGGCGACCTTCCCTCGGCGGGATGTCGCCGCACTCACATCGTGAACGGGGCAGGGGGGCGGGTGAGTGGGTGGGTGGGCCTCTCCGGCGGCAGCTGCTGGGCCGTGGACTACACTCCGGGGGCGACTCCGGTGGTTTTCTCCCCGGCGCGGCCTCTCCTCGCTTCCCTCGGCGGCGGCGGCGGCGGCGGCAGCGGCGGGCTCGGCCTGGTCCCCACAATGCACCGCGCGGGGAGAGCGGCTCCGCCGGTCGGCGAGGGGAGGAAAGTGTAGGAAAAGGGGCGCGAGGACGGAGAGCGAACGTGCGTGCGTGAGAGCGAGGGCTGCTGAGGCCGGGCGGCGGCTGGTGACGCAGCAAAATGCCCGGGCCCGGCCGTCGCGCCTGCGCACTCTCTGCGTTCGGGCCCCTGCGCGGCTTTCTAGAGATCTCTACGGAAGGGGCGGGGCCTCCCGGCGCTCCGCGAGCCTTCCCGGCGCGGGCCCCGCCCGCCGCCCGCCGCCCCGATCCGACTGCTTCCCGCCTCTCCTCCCGCGTCCCCCGCCCCGGGCCCTGGAAAACCGTTGGCGGTCCAACCGCCTCCCCGCGCGCTGGGGGTCGTCTCCCCGGAAACGGCCGCGGTGGTGGCGGGAGGGAGGCGGAGGCAGAGGGTCGCACAGAGTCGGGAGGCTTGAAAAAGTGGAAATGGGGGCTTGATCTTACTCCTGAGGGAACACACCAACCCAGGGAGGAAACATTCCACCCTAAAAAAGAGATGTGGGCCCAAACTGGTTTGGCTCAGTGGATAGAGCGTCGGTCTGCGGACTGAAAGGTCCCGGGTTCGATTTCGGTCAAGGGCCTGTACCTTAGTTGCGGGCACATCCCCAGTGGGGGGTGTGCAAGAGGCAGCTGATCTATCTCTCTCATCGATGTTTCTAACTCTCTGTCCTCTCTCTTCCTCTCTGTAAAAAATCAATAAAATATACTAAAAATAATAATAAAATAAGTGACTTTCAAAAAAAAATTTTTTTTAAAGATGTGGGAAGATCGCCCGTGCTGGCGGCGTTTGCAGAAAGGGGTTAACTTCAGAATCCGGGGCCTGGCCCACCTCGCCAAGGCCCAGAAGGTGGGAAACAGGCCCGGGATGGCGGGAGTGTCAGGTCGGTGGCGGAAGAGGAGCGCCCGCCGCTGCCCCGAGAGCTCAGTGCCGCCCGTGAGGCCGGAAGGTCATGTGGGCGGAGAGGAGGCTTGTGGGAATGGCCGGGCTCGGACCCTCGGGGACTCCAGGCACATCGGCTGCGGGGAGGGGGGCCCCTATCTGTTTGCAACCTATCTCTGCAAGTGCCGCTTTGTGCAAGGCACTGGATTAGGCTGCGATGAGGGATCGTACCGAGAGAACGAAAACGGTAGAGTAAGGGAGAGATACACCCATGCAACGCCAGTCAGAACAAAGGAGGCTATGGGAAGCGCCCTAAGACTTCTTGGAGAGTGTTCGGGGCTTCATATTCTGCATGTTCGTGTCTATGCTGGGCAAGGCAGGCATTGGGAACTATGGACATTGGATCCTATGCTCCAATCCCATTAAGAAGGTTAAATCTCAGCTCTCAGATATTGACTCGAAGGAGTCTACTGCCTGTTGGGGGAAACCAAATACACAAATCGGGATAATGGGAGTACAAAAGATAATGGGAGCATAAAAGGAGGAGAGGTCGATATTGACCAGAAGGATTAGGACGGAAAATAAGGCAAGGAGCGGGGAGGGATGATGACCTTTCAGTTCCTACTGGGACAGTTTTAACCAGCCTGCCCAAGAATTATTCTCTAGGAGAAGATACCTGTGTTTGACTCTGCTATTTATTATATGATTGGAGTTCAAACATTGTGAATTTACTTGTTATAGTGTGAATTTAGGACGGCTAGAAAAGCCAACCCCAAAGTTAGTTTTATTACTTTGTATAACAACCAGTTGTGTTTAACCTACAACCTTATTTTAATTTTCTTTTTATGCCTATATGTATCTACTTCCTTAATGTTCCTGGAAACCAGCTTTACCATCTTGCTGGTTCTGTCAACCAGTTAAATGTTTGGCTCACAATTTTATATCTGCGGGAGTATCATGTTAAAAAAATGTTTTTCAATTCTACTTTGATACCTCATAGAGGTGACGGCAGGAATGAGTGGCAGTAGTACATTCCAGGCAGGAATCTTGGCAGGTGAAGAGATAGAAACAAGTTAGTTTAGGTAGGAGTGGGCGAACTTTATGTAAAGGGGCAGATAAGGCCATAAGATTCTCTTGCAAATTTGGAAACCTGCTATCTTAGTATGAAATCAACCATAATAAATATGTTAAAAACAAAAACCTGTGTTTAAAAAAAAATACACTAAGAATGCTGAAATTTAAATTTATGTTCCCATGTCACAAAATATTATTTTCAAACCTTTAAAAATACAAAAATTGGCAGCCTGCTGGATTTGATCTACAGGCTGTACAACCCCTGGCCTAGGTAGTCCAGAGCACAAGGGAATAATTCAAAATAAGGTTTTGAAAGTTGGTCACAACCAAATAATGGTGGCATTGAATATCAGGCTAATTGTTTTCAACTTATTGCTCTGACAGTGGGAAACTATTGAAGGGTCTTTTAAAGGGGAGAACATGTGTATTCTAGAAAGATTAATCTGGTAACAATGTATAAGATGAACTGAAAATGGAGGAGCTGAATTTATAGAATTTAGAAGACTGCAACTCTAACGGTATTTTCCCTTCTCAAAATAAGTGCTGTGGGAAAACTGCTTTTCACACAAATTGTTGAAAATTCAGACCCAATGCATCCTAAGTCATAGTTTACGTCCCCCTGTTGGACATATTTCACGGGATTTCATGGTATGTAACTCTGGAAATAGCTTCTCACCAGAGATTCACAAGTACTGTAATTTGTAATCAGGTTTATCCATGCCTTTGCATGTTATCTCTGTCATTAGCTGATGGGGACCAGTTGTACCAGGATTTGTGTGTGTGTGTGTGTGTGTGTGTGTGTGTATTTTTTTTTTTTCAAATTCACTAATATGTATGAGTAGGAGGCCAAGTCTAGATTCAAACATGTATCAGTCTTTTGGGAGAGAAATCTGCAACCTGAGTTGGCAGGAATTAGAAAATACTTGGCAAGTGTTAAATGCCCTTTTACAAAATGAATCCTAACAGTCTCCTAAGAGAAAAAAATTCCCAGGCCAAATTTTAAAGTTAATTAAAGAAATGCAGAAACAATTCATCAATTTTATTTTTTTTTTCAATTCATCAATTTTAATTACAGCATTCCTCTTCTTATATTTTCCAGAGGACTGAATTTAAATGTGTCCACAATCAATAATAGCAAAAAAAAAAAAAAAAAAAAAAAAAGAACTTTATTGTTTGACATGAACCATTTTTATAAAATAAATCTTTATTGTTCATATTATTACAAATGTTCCTCATTTTTTTCCCCTCCATTGCTCCCCTCCACCAGGTTCCCACCCCACCCTCTGCCCTTTCCCCACTCCCCATTGTCCTCATCCATAGGTGTACAGTTTATGTTCAGTCTCTTCCCACACCCCCCACTCCCCTTTTCCCTGAGAATCATCAGTTCACGCCCCTTCCATACCTCTGATTCTATTATATTCACCAGTTAATATTGTTCATCAGATTTTTTTCCCTTTGGTTTTTAGATTCACTTGTTGATAGTTACATATTTGTTGTTCATAATTTTTTAAAATATATTTTTATTGATTTTTTTTTTCAGAGACGAAGAGAGAGGGATAGAGAGTTAGAAACATTGATGAGAGTCATCAATCAACTGCCTCTTGCACACCCCCCACCAGGGATATGCCCCCAACCAAGGTACATGCCTGGGAATCGAACCCAGGACATTTCAGTCCGCAGGCTGACGCTCTATCCACTGAGCCAAACCAGTTTGGGCTGTTGTTCATAATTTTTATCTTTATTTTCTTTCTCTTCCAAAAGAACCCCCTTCAATTCATATAATTCTGATTTGGCAGTGATGAACTCCTTTAGCTTTTTTTTATTAGTGAAGCTCTTTATCTGACCTTCGATTCTGAGTGATAGCTTTGCTGGGTAGATTATTTTTGGCTGCAGGTTCTTGCTATTCATCACCTTGAATATTTCTTGCCATTCCCCTCTGGCCTGCATGGTTTCTGTTGAGAAATCAGCTGACAATTGTATAGGTGCTCCTTTATAGGTAACTACCTGCTTTGCTCTTGCTGCTTTTAATATTCTCTCTTTGTCTTTTGCTCTTGGAATTTTAATTATGATGTGTCTTGGTGTGGTCCTCTTTGGATTCCTTTTGTTTGGGGTTCTGTGTGCTTCCTGGACTTATAAATCTAATTCTTTCACCAGGTGGGGAAAGTTTTCTTTCACTATTTCTTTCAGTATGTTTTTGATATCTTGCTCTCATCTTCTGGGACCCCCATAATTCTGATGTTGGATCGCTTGAAGTTGTCCCAGAGGTTTCTTACTCTATCTTCAACTTTTTGGATTCTCTTGTCTTCTTGCTTCTGTGGAGGAGTGTCTTCTGGCTCTTTATGTTCCAAATCTTTGACTTGATTCTTGCGATCTTCCATTCTGTTTTTAGGACTCTGTATAATATTTTTTATTTCAGAGAATGTTTTCTTTATTTCTTGTTGATCCCTTATTATTTCTTATTGATCCCTTATTATTTCTAGTTGATTCCTTTTCATATCCTCATAGATCTCGTTTATTTTATTGGCCTTTATTAGGAAATTCTTGAAAAACCTTATAAGCGTGGTTTTGAACTCTATATTCAGTCACTTTTTGTCCTCCATTTCTTTCGTTTGTGATCTGTTTCTTTATCTTGGCATTTTCGCTGCTTCCCTGAGTTGGTAGCCTTAAAAGTCTCTGTGTTTAGCTTAGATGGGGCAGAGTTTCAGGATGGAGCCTACAGCCTTGGCTTCCGTCAGCCCTGCCCTATGAGGCTCCTGAGTCTCAGTGTTCCTCAGTGTCCTTTGGTACTCGCTGCAAGCACCTCTGAGAGTGAGGTGCCCTCGAGTTTTGCCCGGTGCCAAACAGTCTAGTCTCTCCCCCAATGAGCCCAGAACTGGGGTTCAGTTCAGTTGGAAGTGGGGTTGGAAGTGGGGTTCAGAGAAGTCTGGAGCTTTTGTCTCCTTCCTGCTAGGGCAATCTAGCAGCAGTCAACAGTCCATCCTCTGCGCATAATGTGCGCGCCTCTGGGACTGCCTTTCACTACTTCCCTGATATTCCGTCTTACAGCCCAGGCTCCCTCTGTATGAGCCTGGGTCCCCAGGGTCTCGCCCAGAACTGGGATTCAGTGCTGTCAGATCTGGGGGTCAACACAGTCTGGAGCTTTTATCTCCTTCCCGCTAGGGAATGCCAGCCAGGCACTCAGCCTTCCCCTCCTCTCCGGCTCCATCCTCTCCGTGCACACAACGTGTCTCCGTACCTTAAGCTTTTACAGCTCCTCTGATTTTCCTTCTGGTTTTCTCTTTCCTTCTAGTTGTAGAATTTCCAGTCAGTCGACTTTCCTGTAGTTCTGAGTAATGTCCATTTTGTATTTTAGTTTTATTTTATTGAAATTGTTGTGTGAGGCTGCAGTTAGGTGTTTACCTATGCCACCATTTTGGACTCTCTCTTCACATGAACCATTTTTTAAAGTTTTAAAATTATAACAGCACAGCCAGTGTGGCTCAGTTGGTTGAGCATTGTCGCATGCAACAAGAAGTTTCTTCTTTTAATATGATATAGGGCACATGCTTGGATTGTGCAGGAAGCACCCCATCAGTGTTTCTCATCAATGTTTCTCTCCCTTTCCCTTCCTCTCTCTGAAATAACATATTAATAAATTATAACAGATGAGAATAGTCCAGTTTTATGAGGGGTTTTCTAATAGATAAAAATTTAGAAGTTGTTAATTTTGTATGAGTAAGGCAAAAGGAAAGAGGTGGTAAAGTAGTAATCAGCTCTAGGTATGGGGAATAAGAAATTGATCATAAAGTTTAAGGGAAATATCATGACCTACTTATATATAAACATCACAGCACAGGACAGGTAGTTTGGATGGTTGGAGGGCATCATTCATGGCACCAGTGTTGCAAGTTGCATTCAGGGTCATGGCACATACAGGAATCAATCAATGAATGCATGGATGGGTAGAACAATGGGTCAATGTTTTTCGCTTCCTCTCTCCTTTCCTCTTTCTAAAATTAAAAAATAAAAAATTAAAATAACCATCACTTATAGCAACTTAAATTACTTTGTTTTATGATGTCATCATTCCCACAATTTAGAAGTATACTCTATATAGTCTGGTTTGCCAATAATTAAAGGGTTAAAATGACTGTTTGTATTGAGCTTTTTTATATTCTGAAATTTTGCTAGTAATCTCTAACTTTGGACTAACAAAAGCATGAACAGCTCTAAGTGAATGAAATGGCATTTAAAACGTTGATTTACCTTTTTAAATGAAATATATTTAGAAATCTTCTAAAAATGGTCTTCTCTCTCAAACATGAACTTATAACATGTATGTAAACATGGGAGTTCATCTACACTAATAAAAGAGAAAGATGCAAATTGACCATACCTCCATATACCCACCAGCCAATCAGGAGTGAGTATCCAAATTAACCCAACATAATGTCATGTTAATTTGCATACACAGGCATGGAACAAATACTGAAGGCTCCGCCAGAGTGAAGTCTGAAAACTGGAAACTGAAGGCCTGGGTCCCGGTGCCAGAGGAAAACCAGTGCCGGCAGCCAGTGGAAGGAAGGCCTATTGCACGAATCTTCATGCAACGGGCCTCTAGAAAATAAGACTTTAAAAAGAGTGAAATATGCTTATTATAGAAAATAAGACTATAAAAAGTGAAACATGCTTATTTCTATATAAAATATATGCTTTTTTCTATAATCTCTGGGGTGAGAAGAAGTCAAAGTTTTAATTTTATTGTTTTCATGAAAGAATGTATTACAATTCTTGGGTAATTTTGCCATAAGTAAATACTTCATTGTGCTCTTTAATCATTTTTAAAATTTTTGTTTTTTAATATATTGATTGCTTTTTAGAGAGAAACAGAGAAGTAATGATTTGTTTTTCCACTTATTTATGCATTCATTGATTGAGTCTTGTATGTGCCCTGACTGGGAATCAAACCCAAAACCATACCCTAGCTGAAGACTTAACAGTCCTGGTTTGATTCCGGTCAAGGGCATGTACCTTGATTGCAGATTCCCTGGCACAGGTTGGATTGCGTGCAGGAGGCAACCAATGTGTTTTTCTCACATCAATGTTTTCACTGTTTCTCCCATTTTCTCTAAAAATCAATGGAAAAATATCCTCTGGTGAGGATTAACAAAAAATAAAATAAAATAAAAAAATACCCAAAACCTTGGTATATCACAGGATGATGCTCTAAACAATTAAGCAAAGCATCCATACTTATACTCTCCATTGTATTTTGTTGAAAGTGACCAGAAAAAGGTTACATATACATTCAGAGATGTTGAAGGAATATTAATATTGTATTTAGCACTTGCAGGATGACCGAGTATAGAATGAGATAATGGAGAAATAGGATTAGTTTTAAAGTTAAGGACCTTTTTTTATTTTAAAAAATATATTTTTTTTATTGATTTCAGAGAAGAAGAGAGAGAAATATCAATGATGAGAGAAAATCATCAATCGGCTGACTGTTACATTCCCCTTACTGGGATTGAAGCCAAAACACAGGCATATGCCCTGACCGGAATCTATGAAGTCTGGTTCATTGGTTGTCGCTCAACCACTGAGCCATGCCATCCAGGTTTCCCCCACACTCTCCTCCACCAGGCTTTTTCTGATTTATTTATTTAGTTGTTCACCAAAATTTTTAATGCTCTATTTCTAGGAAGTAAGGGCTATGCAACATTGGGGAAAACTAAGTACTAAGTGATTCATTTAAAAATACATATTTTTTAAGAATTTAGTACTTGATACTGCAGAACAACCTCCAGGAATTGTCTTATAGAAAAAGTAAAGATGTAAATAGATAAATTGTAATGCATTGCAATAAATACTATATGAGAGCGATAAACAGAATACTGTGGGAATAGCAACCTGAAGAACTAAGGTCATTGGGGAAAGTATCAAAGAGGGGTAATAAAGAGTTAAATTTCAAAGGCTGAATAAAATTTTTTCAGACCAATAATGAAAGGCAAAAAGGGTATTCCAGGCAGAAAACATAGCACATGTTACGTAAAGGCAATGGAATTTTCAGGGATCTAATCCAAGTTCAGTGTGGCTGGAGTTTAGGAGAGATTAGTAAAGAAGAATAGTGAGAGAAGGCTAGAGGTGTGAGTTCAGGTCAGATGGTAAAAGACCTTATATGCCTGCTTAAGGAGATAGAACTTAATTGGCAATACAGAGACATTTAATGAGACTAATGCTATATTGTGTCTGGCACTGAAAACACAAAGACAAATATGATTTCCAGTGCCAGACACAATTGATGCTTAAAATGTTTGCGGAATATAATTTGTCATCTGGAGTGGAGAAAGACTGCAGACAGACCAACTATGGTAATTTAGACAAGAGAGTAGACCCAGAACTAAAATCGTAGGTGTGGGAGTAAAAAGAAATGCTAACCTAGAATTTTGATAAATTTCTGACCTTGAAGACCAGTTATTACAGAAAAGGCGGATAGATAAGGAGATTTCTAGTTTGAGAGGTTGGGTGAAATGTGACACCATTCAGCTGAGACTGAGAGACAGATAGAGGAATAAAAAGAGATCATTTAATATTGTATATAGGATAATATTGTGTATATTGAGGGTAGGGCTTTATTTTTGTGGCTTGTTTAGGAATGACGAGGTTGGTTGTTTAGTTTTGTTTGTGTGTGTGTGTGTGTGAAGGGTGAAAAGAGACCTGTGGAAAGGGAGGCACTGAAGAAGATGGGGTAACAGAGAACAGGTCTGGCATGAGGCAGGAGAGGATAAAAGCCAGAAGAAAGAAAGGATTGGGAAGAGGGAAAAGGATTTAAAAAGTCTAAGAGCTTGTTTATTGTTAATCTTCACCCAAGGATATTTTTTACATTGATTTTTAGAGAGGGGAAGGGAGGGAGCAGCGAGAGAGAAGAGGAGGGGAGGGAAGGGAGAAGAGGGAAAGGGGGAAGGGGAATGGAGTGGGGGAGGAGAGGGGAATGAGTAGAAGTAGCCTAGAGGAAGACACAGTAAATTACAAGAAGGACTAGTGTGTGGTATAATCTGGTGACATATACTTTAAAAAGGACACTCTATCTCTAGACCCAATGGTATCAAAGGGTGTTGGAGAAAGAACTACATTCAAGAGGGCTGCAGGAGAAACATTGCCTTCAGAAGAGAGCCAGGTTACAATTAGAGCAAGAAGGTGACAAGAATGTTCAGAGAAAAGATAAAAGGGGTTTTGCAGATAATTGATCTTGAGTTCAGTTGTGAAAGGATTTTAAGACATCAGAAGGGGTTGTAAAATGGAGTTGGAAGAATTGATGTACAAATTATAGAACTATTAAGTTTAGGATATAAGGCATGGCCTACAACAGAGGTATCTGTTCATGCCTAGAATCAAACCCAGGACCTTTGGAATGCAGGCCGACACTCTTTCCACTGAGCCAAACCAGCTAGGGTATGGCTGCTGCTTTTACCCAGAGTTATACCAAAATAGAAAGGCAAAGGAAGATCTGACTTAATAGTGACTTCTAAGAACTGGATCAGTAAATAGGAGTGACATAGAGTCAGCACTTGGGACAGGTCAGGAATCTTTGTGTTTAATTCAGAAATCAAAAACCTGTGGATCAGGCCCTAACAGGTTTGGCTCAGTGGATAGGGCTTTGGCCTGTGTACTGAAGGGGCCCAGGTTCCATTCCAGTCAAGGACACATGCCTGGGTTGTGGGCTTAATCTCCAGTAAAGGATATGTAGGAGGCAGCTAATCAATAATTCTTTCTCATCATTGATGTTTTTATCTATTCTTCTCGCTTCCTCTCTGAAATCAATAACAATATGTTAAAAACCTGTGCATCATCATCTTTATGCTTGATTGGATACTGGTTTGGAAAAAAAAAAAAGCTATGAATGATATTGGGGAATTTTGAACAATTTTTTTTTTTTTTTAATTTTGAACAATTTTATCTCTGTAGTTCATCCCGACTAACCCCCTGAACCTGTCCCCAAGGCCCCTTTTCTATGACTTCTTAGTGAGCCAAACAGCCTAAGCTCATCTCCCAGCCCTTTCTTTCTTTACTGTACCCAGCTTTAATAAATGTCCTCGAAAATTCAAAATGGTATTTTTAAATTATTGACTTTAGAGACAAGAGGAAGGGAGAGTGAGAGAAACATTAATTTTTGTTGTTCCACTTATTTATGCATTTATCGGTTGATTCTTGAATGTGCCCTGATGGGAGCACATCCATAATCTTGGTTTATCAAACAATGCTCTATCCAATTGAGCTACCCAGCCAGAGTTCCTCCGTTAAGTTTTAAACTATATTTTACAGCTTTAACCTCCATTACATGGACAATTGGAATTGACTGCAGTCCAAATGCAGCTTCTGAGAAGCTTGATATTTTGGTATATTCTTCACTCAGTAAGTGTAGGTTTTTAATTCAGGGGAAGGAAGCAGCCTCTTTGAATGTTAAAGCCAAATTCAAGGAGTAAGAATTTGTGTGAGAACCTGTACTCCTGTTTGGCTCAGGTCCAATAGATGGATACTGGACAAAATAAGACACATTAATTTTTTTTATAAGTGGTTAAGAAAAAGTGAAAGAGACTTTCAAACCTGGTTTTCTTTTCTTTATGCTAGTTCTTGGTGGAAAATCTATAGTTTGATAAGTCAGATTCAAATCAGCCATGTATTTTGCTTTACTGCTTTGAGTTCTTTTGTAGCCATCTTAAGAACAGTCATCTCTTTTTCTAAAGACATCTTCCTGGCCCATCATCATATTGCAATTAGCCTTTGCTATATAACAGACCACCACAATACCTAGTGTCTTCATACAATTGTTTATTTCTTACTATTCTGTGGGTTGGTTGGCTACAGACCTCTATGGTTTTTTTGCTCCGTGTGCTGTCAGCTGGGGTCACTCACGTGACAGTCCTCTGGAGACTTGTCTGAGTCTAGGTGATCTCAAATGGCTTTGCACATTGGTCAGTGGTGCTGCTGTTGGCTGGAGCTTTTCTTTCCACGTTATCTATCAGGATAGTTGGCTTTCTCCACATGGTTCCGAGAGAGTGAAAAGTGGAAAGGGCCAAGTCTCTTGAGTCCTAAGTCCCAAACTGTCAAGTTTTATTTCCACCACACCCTCATGGTTAAATCAAGTAGAGAGGACAATTCAGATTTTGGGCGTGATGAAATAAATAACACCTCTTGAAGAGAGGAGCAGCATCCATATATAGAAATGGCAGGAACAATCAGTAGCTATCTTTGCAGACAACTTACCACCCATGGGGAAAGAGAAAACTAAAAAGAGGGAAATGAGGAGGAACATGAAACGAGATAGGGACAAAACAATGTAGGTACACTTCTACAATGCTTTTGTGAGTTAAATTTTTTCAAATTTTTTATTATACAGCCAAAACCGGTTTGACTCGGTGGATAGAGCGTCAGCCTGTGGACTGAGGGGTCCTGGGTTTGATTCCGGTCAAGGGCATGTACATTGGTTGCACATCCCCAGTGGGAGGGGTGAAGGAGGCAGCTGATCGATGTTTCTCTCTTATCGATGTTTCTAGCTCTCTATCCCTCTCCCTGCCTCTCTGTAAAAAAAATCAATAAAATAAATTTAAATTTTTTTAATTATAAAAATAGGTTTGCAATTGTTAATATGGAAAAGAATACAATGAATAAATAATGATACAAAATAAACTGTTTTGAGTACTCACAGCTGTAATCCTACTTTTGCCCCACCCTGTATTTTTTTGTTGATTTTCTTTTTAAATTTTTTACACATTTATATTGATTCCAGAGAGGAAGGGAGAAGGAAAGAGAGAGAGAGAACCATCAACGATGAAAGAGAATCATTGATCAGCTGCCTTCTGCTTGCCCCACACGGGATCAAGCCCACAATCCAGGCATGTGCCCTTGACCGGAATCAAACCCAGGACCCTTCAGTCCGAAGATTGATGCTTTATCCACTGAGCCAAAACGATTAGGGCATGTTTTTGTTGATTTCAGAGAGGAAGGGAGAGGGAGATGGGGAAGGAGAAGGAGAAAGTGAATGAGTGAGAGAGAGTGAGACATTGATGTGGGAGAGACATATCGATTGGTTGCTTCCTGTACGCACCCCAGCCTGAGACAAAACCCACAACCAGGGCATATGCCTTGATCAGGAGTCCGACTGGCAGCCTTTGGTGCACTAGAGGACATTCAACACACTGAGTCACACTGACCAGGACTGTGGGTTAATTTTTGAAATTTAGGAAAACTAGCTGAAGTTTTATGTATGTTTGTTTTATTTAAAAATTTTTTAAATTTAAATTTACTTTTCAGTTACCATTTATTTTTAATTTAATTTTAAAAATAAATATATTTTATTGATTTTTTAGAGAGGAAGGCAGAGGGAAAGAGAGTTAGAAACATTGATCAGCTGCCTTCTGCACACCTCCTACCGGGGGTTTGCTCACAACCAAGGTACATGCCCTTGACGGGAATCGAACCTAGGACCTTTCAGTCTGCAGGCCGATGCTCTATCCACTGAGCCAAACCATTAGGGCTAGGCTTCCAATAACATCCACTTTCCCCTTCAAGATGGCGCTGTCTCCGTGTTTGAGCCATTGGCTCTGGGAGGGGACCTAGTAGCAGGGGGGCTGCCAGGTCAGGGGAGTCCCATCCAGCAGTCCCCACCTTCTCCTGGAGTATAGCTGTCCCTTAACTCATGCGACCCTCAACTGTTCTTTCTATCTGCTCCAGGACAAGGCTCGGGACACATCTTTCTATTCCACTGCCATTTTTTATCTCCACAAAGCTTATTTCTTTAGTGATGGAACCTGACCCTCAATATCTAAAAAATTCAATATTTTGGCATTACTAGGGAAGTTCTGTGGTTGCCTATGCCAACTTTAAGTGTATAGTTTATGGCCTCTTTGAAATGGGGAGTAGTCTTATTTTTCCCTATTGTTGAAGCAAGCAAACATTTACAGAAGCCAGAATAGCAGAGTTGATTTTAAACAGCAGTTTTTACCCAAAATGAAGGTTACTATGCTTCATGCCAGTGCAATTCCAGAGTTTTCTAGTCCACGGACACATGCTACCTGCTGTCTTTCATAGCAATTATGTCGAATACCAGCTTTTATAATCCCAACATCTGGGACTAGCTGGGCCTGGAGACTTTGTGGCATCATCCAGGACAAGACCTGCTGAAGAGCTGCTCAGGAGCATGAGACCTTCAGGAGTCCTGAGGACCATGGGAATAATAAGACCCAAACCTTCAAGTTAAATGGCGAGGGCTGGCTCTTCACAGACAACTGCCTCTGATTTACTGCATAACAGACAAACGGACAACCAGCCTGGAGGAATCATCTCCCTGGAGAATCTGAGCATCTGAGAGGTGAAGACTGCTCAAAACAGAACTACTTTGAGCTTTACCTCCACAATAGCAAGCAGCAGCTCATCAAAGCCTGCAAAACAGAGGCAGATGGCCAGGTGACTGAGGAGAGCCATGTGGTGTGCTGGATATCTGCCTCCACAGAGGAGGAGATTAAGTCCATCCAGGCAGCTGAGCGCATGAGGCCTCTTCTATGGGCTGTGCGGGCAGGGAAGAACTGGATTTCTGTCAAGAAAGAACAGAAGCTCTTCCCCTCCCTCCTCTTCCTCTCCTCTCCCCTCTGTCACTCTGCTGCCTCTCCTCCTTTCCTCCCCTCCCCCTCCCTTCTCCTCAAATGCTGCTGCTCCCCTCCACCCCCTTCATTCCTTGCCACCACCTCCCTTCCACTCTGCCCCCACCTCCTTCAGCCATCCTGGGCCCCATGTTAAAGGGATTTTGTTGCCACTGAGAAGTGTGGCATTTGGGACCACGTCACCTTTCCAGTTTCTGTTCTTTTATTTCCCTCGGCGGCGTTTGTCCTTGCCCAAATAACCATAGGCTTATTTCACTTTTTTCAGCCCCGCCCTATCCATAGACCTCTTATCTGAAGGTCTCTAGGCCTGCAAAGAAACCTCAATCCCCTACCTCCTCCTCATCTGCTACTTCTCTGGTTTTGCCCCTTAATTGTGGTTGTCATCTTCAGATTAACTCTTCCTGGAAGAATTGTAGAAAATTGAAGTGAACAAGGGTTCTATGATGCAGATAAAGGGATTTTTTGCCATTCAGTTGCCCAAAGAAACTCCTGGCCAGCTTGTGAGAAGATGCTCACCTGTCCGAATTTAAATAACGGATTTGGAGACAGAAGTATGGCAAAAAGGAGAATTTGAGAGCAGTGGTTTGTTCCGTTGTGCAGGCACCTCTGAGGCAGGGAATATAACCTATTGAATCCTGAAATATAGTGGCAACCATACTTTGGTAAAAACTGCTGTTTGAATTTTAACCCTTCTAGTTTGGCTCTTGCACCTGACTAAACACGGGAGAAAAAAAAAGCTATTTACCTTAGCTTTCAGGTGGAGACTTGGAGGCTAAGGCAATTTTCCCATGCCTGGGACCAGGAGCACAGGAGAGTAATTGCCACTAACTCAGTAACCTTCAGAGATAGAAACTGCAGATAACCTCTGAGCTCTGCTTCTGTGTTATAGGCTATTGCAGGATAGGGCCACATTCCAATGTCCAGCAGGACGTGACTAGCAACGACCCTGCGGGCTGACCCCAGTCTTTAGAATGTAGTCTTTAAGATTTAGAATTTAGAACAAATGGTTTAAACCTTTAAAAGGGACTTCCTACCCCTGAAACGGTGCAGTCGTGTAGAGACCACCTGCATGTGGTGCTCTTGCGTCTGTCCTGACCAGTTATTTCAATACATCTTTGCCTGCTTATTAATTAATCATAAGCCTCCGGTGGTCTTATTTTGAACCCACTCCTCCGGTTTCTCTTTGGCTGAGTGCTATGTGGTCACCTGTTTCTTCATATGTGGCCTAGGTCTTGCTGTCTCCCATTGAGTCATTTAAAAAAATTGGGCTGATCGCTTCTCGGCCTTTTGGCTAAGATCAAGTGTAAAAATTGGGCTGCGGCCTTCTCTAGTTGCCTCCACCTTCCCATGTCTAGCTAAGGCAGGCACCTTGGATGTTTCCACCAGGATGCTGGCCCTTGTGTACAGCTCTTTGTTCCTTTTCCCTCCTTTCTACATTCTGTTTGCCCTGGGGGAATTCAGCAAATTCCATCAAAAGCCAACCGCCCTGGAGATGGAGCACAGAGGTCCATTTCCTATGGGCTGAATGTGTTAACCACTTCTGGCACCAAGAAAATCCAGGACTGAAAAACCACTTGAGGAGGAAATAGGTGCTTCTGAGGTTTCTGAGGAAGGAGTAGAAGATGATGATGAAAGTCTGATTGGGAAATTGAACAGTTCCCCTATGAAGATATACCAGAAAGTGCTCTGACCGAAACCGGTTTGGCTCAGTGGGTAGAGCATCGGTCTGCGGATTGAAGGGTCCCAGATTTGATTCCGGTTAAGGGCAAGTACCTTGGTTGTGGGCACATCCCCATTAGGGGGTGTACAAGAGGCAGCTGATCGATGATTCTCATCAATGTTTCTAACTCTCCCTCACTCTTCCTCTCTCTAAAAAATCAATTAAAAATATATATATTTTAAAAAGTGCTCTGAATCTGCAGGGCTACGATAGATTTGAAGGCCTACTATCAGAAGTATTTCAGCGATTACAGGATGAATTCAATAATGTCATTGACATTAAGGATCCAGATTTTACTCCTGCAGCTAAAGGCAGGCAGAAACACCGAGCTGCTAAACTGGCCACATTTGAGCCTGATCATTTTTCTCTTCTCAAGAAGAGAAATATCAGCTATGAAAATTTGTTCATAAGTCTTACCTGCTGAACAAAAAAGTTCATCATTGTGTACTACAATCTGATTGATAATCTCCTCGCATTTTGCTGTAAACTCATGTCAATGAAGAGAGAAGAATGTTGAATCTGCATGGAATATCAGAAAACGGAATCCAACAGTGTGTTGGTTTGAGATTTGGACTAATGTTCATGAAGTCCTGGGGTCTTTTGGAAGAAGAGTTTTGTGCTCCCCACTTTACCACCATTTCAAGCTAGTGATGAAAGCCTGCAGAGAGACTATAAAGTTATTGCAACTAGGTACAAGAGAGTTTAAGATGGCTACTGGATATTCACAAAATTTTTCAGGACAGCGATCCAGCTTACATTCTAAATGATCTGTGTGGATTCAGAAAGCCAAGTCCACAAAGTTGGCAGCTCTTCCAAAAGCCTTCCGAGAAGCCCCCCGCTGAAGGCCCAGCTGGGGTTAGAAGTGGAAGAACTGGAGGTGGCAGCCTTCTCCTCCGGGAGGAAGCAGCAGCTGGTTCAGCCCGGGGGCAGCGGACACCATCCTCCAGTTTTGAGGCAAGTGGCTCAGAAAACTCAGACAGCACCTGAGATTGCAGACTCAGACTCAAGAGCCAGAGGGGCTCAAAGGCAGGGATCCGGGAGAGTCAATTCCTTGCAAGGTCCTTTTCTTTCTTGCCTTCTTTCCTTCTTCTTTCCTTCTTTCTTTCCTTCTTTCTTTCCTTCCTTCCTTCCTTCCTTCCTTCCTTCCTTCCTTCCTTCCTTCCTTCCTTCCTTTTATTTTATTTTATTGATTTTTCAGAGAGAGGAAGAGGGATAGTTAGAAACATCGATGAGAGAGAATCATTGATCAGCTGCCTCTTGCACACCCCCTACTGGGGATGTGCCCGCAACCAAGGTACACCGGGACTTTTCAGTCCACAGGCCGACACTCTATCCACTGAGCCAAACCAGTCCAGGCCCTTCCTTTCTTTTCTTTCTTTCTCCCTTCTTCCTTCTTTCTCTTTCTCTCTCCTTCCTTCCTTCCTTCTTTTCCTTCCTTCTTTCCTTCCTCCCGGCCCTTCTTTTCTTTCTTTCTTTTTTTTTTAAATAAGTTTTTATTGTTCATATTATTACAAATGTTCCTTTTTTTCCTCCCCACCATTGCTCTCCTCCACCAGGTTCCCACCCCACCCTCTGCCCTTTCCCCACTCCCCATTGTCCTCATCCATAGGTGCACAGTTTATGTTTAGTCTCTTCCCATGCCCCCCTCTCCCCTTTTCCCCAAGAATCGTCAGTTCACTCCCCTTCCATACCTCTGATTCTATTATATTCAACAGTTACTATTGTTCATCAGATTTTTTTTTTAATTTCCTTGGTTTTTAGATTCACTTGTTGATAGTTACGTATTTGTTGTTCATAATTTTTATCTTTATTTACTTTCTCTTCTGAAAGAACTCCCTTCAGCAACTCATATAAGTCTGGTTTGGTGTTGATGAACTCCTTTAGCTTTTTTTTATTAGTGAAGCTCTTTATCTGACCTTCGATTCTGAGTGATAGCTTTGCTGGATAGATTATCTTTGGCTGTAGGTTCTTACTATTCATCACCTTGAATATTTCTTGCCATTCCCTCTGGCCTGCATGGTTTCTGTTGAGAAGTCAGCTGACAATCGTATAGGTGCTCCTTTATAGGTAACTACCTTCTTTGCTCTTGCTTCTTTTAATATTCTCTCTTTGTCTTTTGTTCTTGGAATTTTAATTATGATGTGTCTTGCTGTGGTCCTCTTCGGATTCCTTTTGTTTGGAGTTCTGTGCGCTTCCTGGACATGTAAGTCTAATGCTTTCACCATGTGGGGGAAGTTTTCTGTCACTATTTCTTTCAGTATGTTTTCAATATCTTGCTCTCTCTCATTTTCTGGGACCCCCATAATTCTGATGTTGGTTCGCTTGAAGTTGTCCCAGAGGTTTCTTACATTATCTTCAATTTTCTGGATTCTCTTGCCTTCTAGCTTCTGTGGAGGAGTGTCTTCTGGCTCTTTATGTTCCAAATCTTTGACTTGATTCTTGCGATCTTCCCTTCTGTTTTTAGGACTCTGTAAAATATTTTTTATTTCAGACAATGTATTCTTTATTTCTTGTTGATCCCTTATCATTTCTTGTTGATCCCTTATCATTTCTTGATGACTCCTTATTAATTCTAGTTGATCTCTTTTCATATCCTCTTCGGTCTTATCCATCTTTTCTAGGAAATTCTTGAAAAATCTTATAAGCGTAGATTTGAACTCTATATCCAGCCGCTTTTTGTCCTCCATTTCTTTCGTTTGTGATCTATTTCGTTGTGCATTTCGCAGCTACAGATGGGGCGGGGTTTCAGGGTGGAGCCTGCAGCTTTGGCTTCAGTCAGCCCCGCCCTATGCGGGTCCTTCAGTACTCGCTGCAAAGTGCCTCTGAGAGAAAGGTGCCCTCGATTTTCGCCTGCTGCCAAACAGTCAATGCTCTCCCCCAATGAGCCCGGTATTTGGGCTCAGTTCAGTTGGAAGTGGAGTTGGAGGTGGTGTTCAGAGCAGTCCGGAGCCCCTGTCTCCTTCGCGCCAGGCACTCCCGCGGCACAGCCGGCCGTCCCTTCTCTGCGCGCAATGTGCGCGCTGCGCCGCCGGAACCTCCTTTCGCCGCTCCCCCGGGTTCCGCCTTACAGCCCAGCTCCTTCTGTGTGAGCCTGGGTCCCCGGGGTCTGGCCTAGGCCTGGGGTTCAGAGCAGTCGGGGGCCCAGCACGGTCTGGCCTAGGCCTGGGGTTCAGAGCAGTCGGGGGCCCAGCAGTCGGGGGCCCGCCAGGGAATGCCCGCCAGGCACTCAGCCGCCCTCCTCTCCGGCTCCGTCCTCTCCGCGCACCGCGCGTCTCCATACCTCGGGCTTTTCCAGCTCCTCCTCGCTTCCTTCTGGTTTTCTCCTTGCTTCTCGTTGTAGAATTTCCAGTCAGTCAACTTTCCTGTAGTTCTGGGTAATGTCCATTTTATATTTTAGTTGTATTTTATTGAAATTGTTGTGTGAGGCTGCGGCTAGGTGTTTACCTGGGCGCAGCCATCTTGTCGACCAGATCTCTTTTCTTTCTTTCTCTTTCTCCCTTCCTTCCTTCCTTCCTTCCTTCCTTCCTTCCTTCCTTCCTTCCTTCCTTCCTTCCTTCCTTCCTTCCTTCCTTCCTCCCGGCCCTTCCTTTCTTTCCTTTCCCTCCCTCCCTCCCTCCCTTCCTCTCTTTTCTTTTTTTTCCTGCTGCAGGTTTATTCGTACAAACAGCAGAGGAGGGCACCAGCGCCACGCAGATAGCAACCCAGGGCCCCACCAGTCCTTCCATCCTCACATTGGCAGACAGAGGCCTCTACTGGGGGTCTGGGCACTGTTGGGAGCCTGAGCTGCAGCTGTACTTGCAGCCTGGGGCTTGGTTTCCACCTTGGCCTTGGCCTTGGCCTTTGGCCGGCAGAGCCTGAGCCCCTTGGCGATGCAGGTACAAGCACGTTTCCCAAGCTTGGGGTGAGTGACGTAGGCAAGTCGACTGAGTTTGCAGCTGTTGCCCTTTGGGATATTGGGCCCAGGCTCCTTGGGGTTGGCGAGGGCCTTGATGGCCTCAGTGTGCGCTCATGGCCTTGGCGTTGTTGGCTTGCATCTTCTTCAGGCCTTTCTTGTGATTCTTGACAAAGCACATGTTCCTTAGGAACTTGGGGTCTACCCCTTTAAGGGATTCATATCTTTGTGGTTGGGGATTCTTGAGGCTGTTTCTGTGCCATTTTCGGGACTGATTGTGCGTGGTGTGGTTCTTGGCCATCTCTGCACTGAAGCCTGCGGCTCCCAAAGCTCTAGGGACCGGAAGCAAGGTCCTTTTCTTGACAAAAGCAGTTGCCCTGCTTATTGATGATGGGCTATGCAGAAGCTTGGCCGTCCAGTGGACTGACATTAATCAAGTAACACCATTGTCATCCTCCAGGGCTCTGGGGGGATGCGTGGAGAGCAACTGAAGACCGGGTCTCTGATAGAGGAGCTTGGAGAACAACTGAAGACTGCAGCTCAGGTTTCCAAGCCCGAGGGCTCCGCTGCTGGGAGTCACAGCAATGCACCGGCAGAGGACTGGCAGGCTCCTAGTGATGGGCTCTGAGTGGTTTTCTTCATGGTTGAGAATGTCAGATTTGGCTTTATTTACTGAGAATTCTTCATTTTTACTTTGTGCTTTTTCTTAGTGTATACAACATGGTTTTTCAATAAGCTAATGTTGACAACTTTTAGATTCCTTCCTGCTACTTTAAAAGTAAAGTTTTAAAGTAATATATATAAAAAAAGGAGCAGGATTTGCCCCCAGATCTCTGGTAGGGGACATGCAGAAGGTAGACAATTGATGTTGCTCTCAAATTGATGTTTCTCTGTGCCTCCTCTCTTTTTTAAAATATATATTTTATTGATTTCAGAGAGAAAGGGAGAGGGAGAGACAGAAACATCAATGGTGAGAATCATTGACTGGCTGCCTCCCGCACGCCCCCCACTGGGCATCAAGCCTGCAACCCAGGCATATTCCCCTGGCCGGAATTGAACCCGGGACCCTTCAGTCTGAAGATTGACGCTCTATCTATTGAGCCAAACCAGCTAGGGCTCCTTTCCTCTCTTTTAAAATATCAATAAAAAATCTTAAGTCCTGTCTGATGCGGCTCAATGGTTAAAGTTAGGAAAACTACCGTGTTTTCCCGAAAAGAAGACATCCTCTGAAAATAAGACCTAGCACGTGGAAAAATAAGACCTCCCTTGAAAATAAGATCTAGCACATTTTTGGGAGCAAAAATTAATATAAGACACTGTCTTATTTTCGGGGAAACAGGGTATGCTCATGTGAGGATTAACAGCAACTACAAAGAACTTTTATAAGTCTTAAAAATAAATACATAAATGCTTATGTATTTCTAGATTTGAAAGAGAGAACATCGATTTGTTCCACTTATTTATTGGTTGTTTCTTGTATATGCCCTAACCAGATCGAACTGGAATTCGCAACCTTGACATATTGATTTTAGAGACAGGGAGAGAGGGATAAACAGTGATGAGAGGGAAACATCAATTGGTTGCCTCCTGCACACCCCCACCTGGGATTAGGGCCAGCAGCCTGTGTGAGTGGGAGGCAAAGAATTTTTAGTAACCATCAGAGGCTTGCCTGATGACATTGACCTGTGCTCTGCCTTGATCTGGTGTTCTGTTCACCTACTCCACCATCCCGCTGCAATGATGCCTGCAATGTTCCGTGTGCACCCTCTGGTCAGTGCATGTCATAGCGACCAGTTGTTTGGTTGTTCTGCCATTCAGTCTATTTGCATTATTAGCCTTTACCCTGTTTCCCCGAAAATAAGACACTGTCTTATATTAATTTTTGCTCCCAAAGATGTGCTAGGTCTTATTTTCAGGGGATGTCTTATTTTTCCATGAAGAATACAGTACACATTTATTGTTAAATGAAAATAAAGGAAATTTATTACCTGTATACGGTATGGTGGTACGGTAGTTGTCAACACAAACCAGATAAACTGTGAATCCTACAGTATCAAGAATTTACTCATTTATTCAATGACAATCACATCATCATCTTCTGGAACATCATCATAATCCAATTCCTGAATTTCCTGGTGAATTTCTCATGACTCCATTTCTTTCAGAATCAGTGGACCAAATCTCTCATGCTTAGCCTAGGGGGGCCTTATTTTCAGGGGGATGCCTTATATTTCACTCAGAAGGAAACCTGTAAGTAGGTCTTATTTTCGAGGGAAAACGGTATTACATAGGATATTAAATATCCTATATAGGATAAATACATGCTTATTTTTTTTTTAAATGTTTTATTGATTTTATACAGAGAGGAAGGGAGAGAGATATAGTTAGAAACATTGATGAGAGAGTCATCAATCAGCTGCCTCTTGCACACCCCCTACTGGGGATATGCCCGCAACCAAGGTACATGCCCTTGACCGGAATTGAACCCGGGACCCTTCAGTCCCCAAGCCGACGCTCTATCCATTGAGCCAAACCGGTTTCGGCACATGCTTATTTTTTTAATACATGTGAGGAACACTTAGATTGTTTCTACTTTTGCTATTGTGAATAATGCTGATTGGGTGTACACATATCTCTGAGGCTTTCAATTAAATATCCATAAGTGGTTTGGCTGGTGTGGTTCGGTGGTTGAGCATCAACCTATGAACTAGGAGGTTATGGTTCGATTCTGGGTTAGGGCACATGCCTGGGTTGCGGGGTCAATCCTGTGTGGGGTGAGCAGGAGGCAGCCAATCAATGATCTCTCATCATTGATGTTTCTCTCTTTCCCTCTAGGAAATCAGTAAAACGTTTATTTAAAAAAAACACACCCAGAGATGGAATTGTTAGTTTTGACTTTTTAGAAATACTGATTGGCTGCCTCCTACACCCTGACATCTCGGTGCACAGGATGGTGCACAATCCATTGAACCACTTTGGCTGGGCAACTCATTTTTAAAAAAAAATATATTTTATTGATTTTTGTACAGAGAGGGAGAGGGATAGTTAGAAACATCAATGAGAGTCATCGATCAGCTGCCTCTTGCACACCCCCTACTGGGGATATGCCCGCAACCAAGGTACATGCCCTTGACCAGAATCGAACCCGGGACCCTTCAGTCCCCAAGCCGACGCACTATCCATTGAGCCAAACCGGTCCCAGCAAGGGCAACTCATTTTTTGATGGTCATCTTTCTACTGGATGAGTGGTATTTCATTAATTTGGACTTTCACTTTCCTGATTCGTGATGTTGAAATTTTTTCACATGCTTATTGGCCATTTGTAAATGTCTAAGTCCTTGATCTACTTTTAAATATTTTGTTCTTGGGGGAGGATCCAAGATGGCTGCTCGGGTAGACATCTAGCCGCGGCAGCACACAACAATTTCAATGGAATACAACTAAAATGTAGAGTGGACATTGCCCAGAGCTACAGGTAGTCGACTGACTGAAATTCCTACAACAAGAAGGAAAGAGAAAACCAGAAAGAAAATCAGAGGAGCTGAAAAAAAGCCTAAGGTACGGAGACATGCTGCGCGCGCGTGCCCGCCCACACGCGCGCACGGAGAGGTCGCAGCCGGAGAGGAGGAGAGGGCGGGGAGCCGCCTTTCCTTCCCTAGCAGGAAGGAAATAAAACCCCCAGCCTGGGCTGAACCCCCGAACCGGCAGCACTGAGCCCCCCCCCCACCCCCCCCGAACCCGGCAGCGCTGAGCCCCAGTTATGGGCCAGACCCTGGGGACCCAGGCTCCGGCGGGAGGAGACAGGGCCGTGAGGCGGAAAAACGGCGAAAGGCAGGGCCCCGGGAGTCGCACGCAATGCGCGCAGAGGACTGAATGTTGACTCTGATGCTGGGTTGCCCTAGCCGGAAGAAACAAGGCCTCCGGCGGCGCTGAGCCTCAGTCCGGACTGCTCCGAACCCCAGTTCTGGGCCAATCCCTGGGGACCCAGGCTCAGGCAGAGGGAGACGGGGCTGTGAGGTGGAGTCCGGGAAGAGCGGCGAAAGGCCGGGCCCCCGGGACTCGCGCAAACTGCGCGCAGAGGACAGTCTGTGGGACTCGCGCAAACTGCGCGCAGAGGACAATCTGTTGACTCTGATGCTGGACTTCCCTAGTGGGAAGGAGAAAAAAAAAAGCTCTAGGCTGGGGGAATGCGGAGGGGAGCAGAAGCCCCTGCCGGACTCCAGCCAACCGGGCACCAGCAAGGAGGCGGGCCACGAGGCCCCTGGGGGCGTGGGTGCCCCTGAGCCTTTGACCACTGAGCTCGGGCAATGGAGCCAAGGCCGGGGGCTGCTTCCTGGGCGGCGCCGTCCCAGCAACAGGCTGAAGCAGCACAGGAGCCCGCGGAGAACAAAGGGGTGCCACAGGCCAACCTGCTGAGCTCCCAGGACAAGGAGGAAGAAACCAAAGAAGTTCTCAATGTGAAGAAATCAAATGAGAGCAAAAAATAGTAAAATTACTTAAGAAAGAATACAAAGAAGATCTTGAAAAATCAAAGACTAAGTCAGAACTCAACTCACCAGCCAACATTGCAACATAAATGAGTTTTAAAAAGAAAAAAAAAAGGACAGAATGTTGGAACAGCGACGGCCAGGCCTAGAGTGGCCAGGCACAAGGCAGTGGCAGCCAGGCCCGGAGCAGCAACGTCCAGGCCCCAGAACAACAGCAGCCAGAACCAGAGCATCAACAGCCAGCACTGGAGTAGCCAGACCTGGGGCAGTGGCAGCCAGGCATGAGGCGGAGGCGGCCAAGCCCAGGGTGGCCAGTCTAGGAACACCCAGACCCGGAGTGGCTGGGCCCGAAGAAGCCGGGCCCAGAGCAGCCGGGATGGGAGCAGCCAGACCCAGAACAGCAGTAGCCAAGCCCAGAGCATCCAGGTCGGGAGTGGCCAGGCTCGGAGCGGCCGGGCCCGGGGCAGCCGGGCCCAGAGCAGTCAGGTCAGGTGTGGCCAGGCCCGGAGCAGCGGCTGCCAGGCTGGGAGCGGCCAGGCCCGGGGGAGCAGTCGGGTCGGGTGCGGCCAGGCCCGGAGCAGCGGCTGCCAGGCTGGGAGCGGCCAGGCCCGGGGGAGCAGGCGGGGCTGGTGCGGCCAGGCCCGGAGCAGCGGCTGCCAGGCTGGGAGCGGCCAGGCCCGGGGGAGCAGGCGGGTCGGGTGCGGCCAGGCCCGGAGCAGCGGCTGCCAGGCTGGGAGCGGCCAGGCCCGGGGGAGCAGGCGGGGCTGGTGCGGCCAGGCCCGGAGCAGCGGCTGCCAGGCTGGGAGCGGCCAGGCCGGGGGAGCAGGCGGGTCGGGTGCGGCCAGGCCCGGAGCAGCGGCTGCCAGGCTGGGAGCGGCCAGGCCCGGGGGAGCAGGCGGGGCTGGTGCGGCCAGGCCCGGAGCAGCGGCTGCCAGGCTGGGAGCGGCCAGGCCGGGGGAGCAGGCGGGTCGGGTGCGGCCAGGCCCGGAGCAGCGGCTGCCAGGCTGGGAGCGGCCAGGCCCGGGGGAGCAGGCGGGGCTGGTGCGGCCAGGCCCGGAGCAGCGGCTGCCAGGCTGGGAGCGGCCAGGCCCGGGGGAGCAGCCGGGTCGGGTGCGGCCAGGCCCGGAGCAGCGGCTGCCAGGCTGGGAGCGGCCAGGCCCGGGGGAGCAGGCGGGACTGGTGCGGCCAGGCCCGGAGCAGCGGCTGCCAGGCTGGGAGCGGCCAGGCCCGGGGGAGCAGGCGGGTCGGGTGCGTCCAGGCCCGGAGCAGCGGCTGCCAGGCTGGGAGCGGCCAGGCCCGGGGGAGCAGGCGGGTCGGGTGCGTCCAGGCCCGGAGCAGCGGCTGCCAGGCTGGGAGCGGCCAGGCCCGGGGGAGCAGGCGGGTCGGGTGCGGCCAGGCCCGGAGCAGCGGCTGCCAGGCTGGGAGCGGCCAGGCCCGGGGGAGCAGGCGGGACTGGTGTGGCCAGGCCCGGAGCAGCGGCTGCCAGGCTGGGAGCGGCCAGGCCCGGGGGAGCAGGCGGGTCGGGTGCGTCCAGGCCCGGAGCAGCGGCTGCCAGGCTGGGAGCGGCCAGGCCCGGGGGAGCAGGCGGGTCAGGTGCGGCCAGGCCCGGAGCAGCGGCTGCCAGGCTGGGAGCGGCCAGGCCCGGGGGAGCAGGCGGGACTGGTGTGGCCAGGCCCGGAGCAGCGGCTGCCAGGCTGGGAGCGGCCAGGCCCGGGGGAGCAGGCGGGTCGGGTGCGTCCAGGCCCGGAGCAGCGGCTGCCAGGCTGGGAGCGGCCAGGCCCGGGGGAGCAGGCGGGTCGGGTGCGTCCAGGCCCGGAGCAGCGGCTGCCAGGCTGGGAGCGGCCAGGCCCGGGGGAGCAGGCGGGTCGGGTGCGGCCAGGCCCGGAGCAGCGGCTGCCAGGCTGGGAGCGGCCAGGCCCGGAGCAGCAGCAGCCAAGTCCAGAGCAACTAGGTCGGGAGCGGCAGTGACCAGACCCGGAGCAGCTGGTTGTGGAATGAACCAGAGCAACAGAGGCCAGGCCCTGAGCAGCCAGGCCCAGAACAGCTCGCTCCTTGCCTGCCCCTGCCCCACGGCTGCTTCTCAGACATGGCTGGAAACTTTCGTGGGAACTTGAGGGTCTGCTGAATCAAGTGATGAAGGCTTAGATCTGGATGTGTTGAGTTAGTTTAGGACTGGGGTGTTGATCTGTGAGTGCCTTGGGTGGGGCCTGGATGAGGCTGGTTGACCTAGTGGGAAATGTCTTTTGTGTGAAGTGTATCATTGGGCATGTGGAGGTATTATTGATATGAGAAAATGCTAAGTAACTGATTTACTATCTGAAAAGGGATTTACTATTGGGGAAATTGAGGGAAGAAGAGACTGAACATAAACTGCACCTATGGATGAAGACAATGGGGGATGGGGGGGGGACGGAGGGTGGGGTGGGAACCTGGTGGAGGGGGGAAGAAATGAGGAACCTTTGTAATAATATGAACAATAAAGATTGATTTAAAAAAAAGAAAAAAAAAAAAGAAAAAAAAATATTTTGTTCTTTATATTTTCTGAATATCAATCCCTTATTGCAAGTATTTTCTTCAATCTGTGGGTTGCCTTATTACTCTTGACTTCTTTGGAGAAATTTTGGTGAAATCCAATTTACCTAATTTTTGGTGTTAATGACATTAAGCTTTCCCCATTTTTTTTTTTTTTTTAATGGTTCCAGGAATTTGATCCACTTGTTCATTCTTTTGCACGCGGATATCATTTCCCCAACATCATTAGTTCCAAAGACTAGGTTCCCTTTTTGTATGACCAAATGGTTAGCTGTGGTGTTCATGTTAGCAGGAAATTTATATGGATAAATTTTGATGGGGTAGATAATGTAACTAATTTTGTGCATCTCAAATTAATCAGAGTTGAGAGAAACCAAGAGTGATGTTAAGGAAACTAATTTGAGGAAGACCAATGCAGCCATGCATTCAGCGTCCCTCCCCTGGAATTAACTAGGTGACCCTGATGAGAACATTAACTTGGTGGAGGAAAAGGTTAAAAGCCACACTACAGCCGAAACCGGTTTGGCTCAATGGATAGAGCATTGGCCTGTGGACTGAAAGGTCCCAGGTTAAATTGTGGTTAAGAGAATGTACCTTGGTTGTGGGCACATCGCCAGTAGGGGGTGTGCAGGCAGGAGGCAACTGGTTGATATTTCTCTCATCGATGTTTCTAACTCTCTATCCCTCTCCCTTCCTGTCTGTAAAAATCAATAAAACATATTTTTTTTAAAAAAGGGCCAGACTATAGTGGATTGGATAGGTAATGAAAAGAAATACATCTATCTCCATCGATAATTCTTGGAAATAAAGTTGAAGTAAAAGCAATGTGTAGGAAGATGTGTAATATATAACAGAATTTTATTTAAAGTTTTCAAATTTGCAGAATGCTACCTTTTTTTGGTACATAAAATAGGTACTAAGAGCATCAACTTATGTACAGAAATTGAACAACTAATTTATGATAATGGTTACCTGTGAGGGGGGAAATAGAACTGAGAGAGTATAGAGGGGTCCCCAATTTTTTTTTGGGGGGTGTTAATGCTTATTTTCTTAAAAACCAGATGTACAAACAGCATTTTATCTATAATACATGCTTTCAAATATTTAAAAATCAATTTTTAAGTCAATGGTAGAAACATGGTGAGAATATAGCTAAGGAACTAAACTGGTTTACTACATCCTCCCCCCTCCCCCCACCTCAAATAAGGGCCATTTAGTAAACCCGTGCCAGTTTCAGATTCTTAGCAAATACTTTCAATAATCCCATGTGTTTTGTAGAAGGTCTATTTTTATAGATGAAGCCAGTTGTTAAAAGTATCATTGTTAAATGGTTTACCAAATATTTGAACACAGACATTTAATCAGTTTGAGAACTAGGAGTAATTCCTCTTTAAAAGGTTTGTTTAAACTATACACTCCCTAATCATTCTGTGACAAAGGAAGTTAGCTGTACACTTTAAGGATGGTGGGGGGAAATGGTTAAGGGCAAGGAATCAATGGTAAAAAGTTAGCAATAGCAAGGCCCTGGAGGTGGGAAGCAGAATACAGCACTGGTGGCTGTAATAACCCTGAACAAGACAATTCTCTAAAAAAGTAACCAAGATTTGGCAGTTTGTTAACGGTATAGATGATGAGGAAACTGAAGTGAGAATTACTGGCTGTCTCAGATCTGGCAGCCAAGGGGCCTACCGTTAGCCTAATGAAACTAATCTATTCTCTCAGTGAAATGGAAGCAGGACACGATTCAGCTTGTGCTTCTCCAGGATAGCCTGCCACAAAGAAAAGATACTACATACAATACTTTTAGTGACTGTCTTTGGTCCTTAGCTTTCACATCATTAAAATAATGCTCATGGGAACTAAGAAAACTAGATTCAATAAAATGTCTAAGTATTCCATGATGTTATAAGCATAACCAATGAAGGAAAAACTATGGGGAGGGAGGGCTTGTTTGGGAGTGGGGGTGGGGTGGGGTATGTACACATATAATATCTTAATTAAAAAAAATTTATTAAAAAAGTATTCCATGATGTTAACCATCCTAACAATCTAGGTATATCACTTATTCATTTTAGATTCTTGCTTCTAAGTTACTTGTAGCCTTCCTCTTTCCAAATGTTAGTTCCTTGATTTACCCCAGACCATATTAACCTAAACCCAGAAACTTTAACTTTATTCTTCTTATGACTTCTATAGCACTATTTTCATTTATATAAACTGGGTTATCACATGTACATTTGCTTGGTACAGTTCTGGTTTTCACTCATTGTTTTAGCATGATTAAGGCTACCCTAATCATAATTTACTCTATAGATTACAATGTGTGAGAGCAAAATGTTTGCTCTGTATATAACATTAAAAATCTTTCTCTTCATAAGGTAGCTTCTGCTGTTATACAAAGTGTGGTCTTTTCATCACATCCATTATGCAATCTCTCCAATCCTCTATCAAGCTCTTACATGTCAAAATGTTATCAATGTGCATTGCCTCTCACAAAGAAAAGGTCCAAAATGTTCAGAAAGACTATAGGTTAGAGAGCCCGATTATTAAATGAAGAATCAGCATGCAATAACGGTTAACACCTTGGAAAGAAGCTGAAAACAAGAGTCAACAATTAAGTTGTAGTTTCTGAAGACAAGAAGGTCCTAGACAATAGGGTGGCAAAGGCCTGCGGTGAGCTATAAGGTGGTCAATGGAAGATAGAAGAGGACATATATAATACTTTCAACAATAAAGATTAAAAAAAAAAAGGTTTTAACAGCCTGTACATACAATACTTTCCTTCTGACAAAAAATGAAAAGGCTGAGATTTTTAAGGGGTAATCTGTGGCACTAAATCTTTTCAGCTGAAGCTCAGCTCTTGGCACTAAATGTGCTCTCATTTCTAGAGTCTTCATGCTTTCTGGGGGGTGGGGGAAGAGATATCAAGCACCCACTGAGTTCATCCCACAAGAAGCCATAACTTTATTGATAGAAACAGTACAAATTTCAAACCAAGCTGTAGTAACTCTTTTGAAACACACACAAAAAGTATCTTCCTTTTTAGATGGTTACATTGTTAATTCCTGTAAGAGAAAAGAGATAATCAGAGGTATAATAGGCAAACTGACAGAATTCAGGTCACTAAAACTTAAGGCATCTCAAGACAGGCTTTGGAATGAGGTCTCCTAACTGGCTGATAATAAACATAAGAAAATCAAGTCACCATAATTGGTCAGGTCACTCCAGGGAGTCAGGATAAAGGCTTGGACACTTACCATAATAGCATTTACAATATCATTACTGTTGTTCTTCAGAGCTCGGACTGCTTTTGCTCTTGACACATTTGCTTGTGACATGACCAATTCTATGTCCTTCACTTCCACACCTGTTTCATCAACCTAAGAGAGGGGAAAATACATGTAATAAACTAAAGACAAGAACAACTTCAGTATAGTTTGTTTGAGTCATCAGTCTCTTAACTCAAAAACTATTTCACTCAATAGGATTTAAGAGACTAAAACAATATAGAACCCACCCACCAATGCAAGCATAATTCTGGAGAGAATTAAAAGTATAAAAGATTTCTTTATATACCTCTTCCTCTTCACTCTCCTCTTGTACAGTTGGAGTCTGTGTGTTTTCTTGAATGTTTGAGACAGCTTCACCTTGAACTTTGAATTTCTCAGCAGCTGCTAGCTGTGCTTGCTGAGATAAATCCTCAATCTGTAGAACAGAAAATAAGAGATTCGTGTGAATAGATCTGTCTGTAGTAAGTGGAAGAAATTTCCCAAACGTGTACTCTAAACTCACTTCAGGTTAACTTACTATAGTTACATAGCTTTAAATAGTCTGCCCTCACTCAGATTCTAGCAGCTTATGTAGAAGTAGCTTATGTTTAAAGCAGTGATTTTCAAACTGAAGGGGCTATCCAATATTTGGAGGGTGTTTTTTTTTTTTTTTTTTAAATCACAACTGGATATGATCCTGCTAAATAAAACAGCTATAATGCACAGGGCAGCCCTTCCACAACAAGGAATTACTGATCCAAAATATCAATGGCTCAGCACCCTGGTCTAGAGCAATTCCCACAAAAACTTTCCTTACCTTGGCTTCCCCAAAAACTATGTAGGTATCTGAAGCAGGGCTCTTGTAGACATCTGGTTTTGTGATGACAAAGAGGATATTCTTAGATTTCCGTATAGTGACCCTAGTAACCCCTGTAACCTGCCGAAGACCCAGTTTGGACATAGCCTAAGGAACAAAAGAACATGAGGTTTTCAATTTTTTAGAAGCAGCTTCAGGAAGTAAGGACCATAATAATACCACATCCAAAAGAAAGCCTTTTTCTGGGCTAAGACAAGTTTATATAAGAATACAGAATTAGCCGAAACCGGTTTGGCTCAGTGGATAAGAGCGTCGGCCTGCAGACTGAAAGGTCCCAGGTTTGATTCCGGTCAAGGGCATGTACCTTGGGTGCAGGCACATCCCCAGTAGGGGTTATGCAGGAGGCAGCTGATCGATATTTCTCTCTCATTGATGTTTCTAACTATCCTTCTCTGTAAAAAAATCAATAAAACATATTTAAAAAAAGGGGAAAAAAAAAAAAAAAAAAAAGGAATAAAGAATTGATTCCTAGGACACCTGCCACAATAGCTTCTGTTATTTTAACTAAATATGATTCTACTACCACCAAGAATTTCTCCCCTCTAAAGGTGCTTCATCATAAATAGTCTTTCAAAAAAAGAGGAAGTCACTGGTCCTTGTTCATAACTTAAAATATTACCTTCCGTGCCTTCTTTTCACTCCGGCTCTGTTTTGCTTTACTGACTGGTTCTTCATCAATTTCAGCCGCCGCAGCCAGCTAAAAGAAAACGGTAAGCAGAAACATAAGACTTGGATTCCACCCCCCCCCCCCCCCCCCCAGTTTTCCCTTTATGAAAGTGTACGGCTCCAAAGATACAAGTCATCTTCTCTGCCAACCCTGGTTCTGCAGTGCTTCCTTATTCCAAGTACTTACACCAATGAGTAAGAGAATACCCACCTGGGCTTGTTGTGTGGTTGCCTGTGTGGAATCTTGTTCTTCGAGCTCTGGTACTGATTCATCACTGTCAGATTCTGTTCCAGACCCTAGGAAGCAAAATAATTTTTACTAATTTATAGTGGAGATGAAAAGGAGGCTTGTCATCATGGCCTGCTTAGACTAGAGGCCACTGGCTTATATCAAACCTTGTAAAGCTAAATGTAAATCAACTGACTTGTATAAAGTCAGCTTGATAGTCCCCCCACTTAGCCACAAACTAGAGTGTATACACCCATTAAAGACCCAGCCCCAGAAATGAGAGGTAATTACTAATTGAGCTGAACAATTTAAATGCTATAACTGTTTCCTTTCCTTCAAGTCTTCACTTCTTGGCATAGGCAAACACCAATGACCTATGTCAGTGGTCGGCAAACTGCGGCTCATGAGCCACATGCGGCTCTTTGGCCCCTTGAGGCTCTTCCACAAAATACCATGGCCTAGGCGAGTCTATTTTGAAGAAGTGGTGTTAGAAGAAGTTTAAGTTTAAAAAATTTGGCTCTCAAAAGAAATTTCAATCATTGTACTGTTGATATTTGGCTCTGTTGACTAATGAGTTTGCCGACCACTGACCTATGTAACTCCAATCACTGCCCAATAGCCCAACCATCCCAGAGAGGTTCTGGTGACAAGGTGTCTGCAGATATACCGAAGTGAAAAACTTTCACATTGTTGCAGCAGACGAAGAAGAGAACTTTCCCCTCATCCTTTAAACTAGGTTTGGGGAGGCCAGAAGCAGTTATGTACACACATTTAGCCTTATTTTCTAACTACTGACCCAGCAATTTGACCTAATAAATGTAACTTATTACAGATTCTCAATGATGCCAACCTACAGTTCCAATAGTCAACTTTACTACTTATTGTCCTGTGACCTCTCTCATTTCTTTTAAACATAATTCATATATTTTAAGTTCTCAATTTTAAAGGCCAAGCACTATAGACTACTGAAGGAAAAAAGCATACACCTGCACCATTCTCAGGCTAGGAAAAACAGGTCTTTTAAACAAAGAAGTCCCTGGGCACTGGTCCTTACTAATTCTAAGAAGTGAACAGAAATTCAAACAGTTCCAATATTCAATAGCTTCCCAATATTTTAGCAAATCCCAGGCCCAGGGAAAAGGTTAGTGATGTGGTAGAAATTAGAGCAAACTAAGGTCTAGTAGGTCTTTGGTTTTCAACATCACATCAGTTAGATAAAATGATGGATACTCAGGGTTAGTCTGGATCCCCATAATACATGATGATACACAATGGATTATGTGAAATGATGAAAACCAAGATTGTTCCACATTCCTACAGCTTTTGCACTTAAAATGATCATTCTAATTCTATGTTCAAACACAAGCAGATATTCTGGACAAAGTGGCTCATCCTAGGGTTAGTAATGGTGGGTAGCCCCCAGGAGGAGTGTGGGCGACACACCATGCACACAGCAAACCAAGGCAAATACCCTTGTTGTTCTTCAGAACAGGTTGCTTGGCAGAGGGGGTTGGGGCAGGGATCCCAGCAGGTTTGGGGGTGGGCATGTTGACGAGGACCGACTGGAAAGGCACTCCCCCCGAGATTGGTTCCGGGGGAATCAGAGGCGGCAGCTCATCCTCATCAGCGGGGGCTGAGGGCTTACAGGATGATTCCAGCACCAGCCCAGGTGAGGACGGCAGAGGTTGCTGTTTAGGAAGCAGAGGGGGAACTGGGGAGGGAGCAAGAGGCAGAGAGACTGGTGGGGTGGGTGCTGGAGAGGCAGATGCTGCTCCAGCTTTAAGAAGGGCCTTCTCAGAAGCCGCTGTTGCTAGAGGTGCAGATGTCTCAGACTTTGGATGAGGAGCCAAGGGACCCTTTGAAGAATGAGGATCTTTGCCCTTCAAGGGAGAAACAGGGAGGACTTCTGGAGTCTTTGCAGAAGTGCCTTTCTGAGTGGAGGCTGTCAGCAGAGGGGCTGGAGGAGCCACTGTAGGAAGGGGTCCTTTCTTAGCTGAGGGATCTGGGCACACGGGAGAACTCTTCTTGGCTGGTGGCCCTTTCTGAGTGGGAGCTATGGTGACTGGTGCATTTTCTGAAGCTGGGGCAGCAAGTGCTGCTTTGAGAGCTGTGGCGCCTTCTTTTATTGGGAGCCCTTTAGATGCTGGAGGGGCAGTGGATACCAAGGGACATGTAACCGGAACTAAAGCAGGGGACTCTTTGGACGACGGGATTGCTGGGCCACCTTTGGGGGCTAGGGTAGCTGAGGGCTCTTTGGATGGAGTTTTCTTTGGGGATGAAGTTGTTGGGGCCCCTTTGTGGGCTGGAGGAGTCACAGCTGAAGGAGTAGGAGCCCCTTTGGGCGCTGCCATAGCTGAGGGCTCTTTGGGGGATGGAGTTGTTGGGGTTTCTTTGGGGGCTGGGGTTGCTGAGGGGTCTTTGGGCGCTGGAAGAGTCACAGCTGAGGGCTCTTTGGGGGATGGAGTTGCTGAGGCCCCTTTGGGTGCTGGGATTGCTGAGGGGTCTTTGGGAGCTGGCATATCTGAGGCCCCTTTGGGGGCTGGGGTTTTCTTTGGGAATGAAGTTGTTGGGGTCCCTTTGGGAGCTGGGGTTGCTGAGGGGTCTTTGGGCGCTGGAAGAGTCACAGCTGAGGGCTCTTTGGGGGATGGAGTTGCTGAGGCCCCTTTGGGGGCTGGTGCTTTCTTTGGGGATGAAGTTGTTGGGGTCCCTTTGGGGGCTGGGGTTGCTGAGGGGTCTTTGGGCGCCGGAAGAGTCACAGCTGAGGGCTCTTTGGGGGATGGAGTTGCTGAGGCCCCTTTGGGGGCTGGTGCTTTCTTTGGGGATGAAGTTGTTGGGGTTTCTTTGGGGGCTGGGGTTGCTGAGGGGTCTTTGGGAGCTGGCATATCTGAGGCCCCTTTGGGGGCTGGGGTTTTCTTTGGGGATGAAGTTGTTGGGGTCCCTTTGGGGGCTGGGGTTGCTGAGGGGTCTTTGGGCGCTGGAAGAGTCACAGCTGAGGGCTCTTTGGGGGATGGAGTTGCTGAGGCCCCTTTGGGGGCTGGTGCTTTCTTTGGGGATGAAGTTGTTGGGGTTTCTTTGGGGGCTGGGGTTGCTGAGGGGTCTTTGGGAGCTGGCATATCTGAGGCCCCTTTGGGGGCTGGGGTTTTCTTTGGGGATGAAGTTGTTGGGGTCTCTTTGGGGGCTGGGGTTGCTGAGGGGTCTTTGGGCGCTGGAAGAGTCACAGCTGAGGGCTCTTTGGGGGATGGAGTTGCTGAGGCCCCTTTGGGGGCTGGGGTTTTCTTTGGGGATGAAGTTGTTGGGGCCCCTTTGGGGGCTGAAGGAGTAGGAACCGCTTTGGGGGCTGGTGTAGCCGAGACCTCTTTGGGGGATGGAGTTTTAGCTGGGGTTCTTTTGAGAGGTGGAGTTGCTGGGGCCCCTTTAGGAGCTGGGGTAGTTGAGGGCTCTTTGGGGGCCGGGACAGCAGCAGCTGAGGGCTCTTTGGGAGATGAAGCTGCTGGGGCCCCTTTGGGAGCTGGGGCCCCTTTGGGGGCTGGAGTTGTTGGGGTATGGGAGAGTTCTTTGGGAGATGGAACTGCTGAGGCCCCTTTGGGGGCTGGGGTATCTGAGGGCTCTTTGGGGGCTGGGGCAGCGGAGGGCTCTTTAGGGGCTGGAGATGCTGGGGCCCCTTTGGGGGCTGGGGTTCTTTTAGGGGCTGGGGTATCTGAGGGCTTTTTGGGGGATGGAGATCCTGGGGCCCCTTTGGGGGCTGGGGTATCTGAGGGCTCTTTGGGGGCTGAAGTTGCTGGGGCCCCTTTGGGGGCTGGAGTATCTGAGGGCTCTTTGGGGGCTGAAGTTGCTGGGGCCCCTTTGGGTGCTGGGGTTCTTTTAGGGGCTGGGGTATCTGAGGGCTCTTTGGGGGCTGGAGATCCTGGGGCCCCTTTGGGGGCTGGGGTACCTGAGGCCCCTTTGGGTGCTGGGGTTCTTTTGGCGGCTGAAGTTGCTGGGGCACCTTTGGGAGCTGGGGTAGCAGCCGATGAGGGCTCTTTGGGAGGTGAAGTTGCTGGGGTATCTGAGGGTTTTTTGGGCGATGGAGCTGCCGGGGCCCCTTTGGGGGCTGGAGTTGTGGGGGTATCTGCGAGTTTTTTGGGAGATGGAGCTGCTGGGGCCCCTTTGGGGGCTGGGGTAGTAGCAGATGAGGGCTCTTTGGGAGATGGAGCTGCTGGGCCTTTGGGGGCTAAGGTATCTGAGGGCTCTTCAAAAGATGGAGTTGTTGGGGCTCCTTTGGAGGTTGGGGTTCTTTTGGGAGATGAAGTTGTTGGGGCCCCTTTGGGGGCTGGAGTTGCAGGGGTATCTGAGAGTTTTTTGGGAGATGGAGCTGCTGGGCCTTTGGGGGCTAGGGTATCTGAGGGCTCTTCGGAGGATGGAGTTGTTGGGGCTCTTTTGGGAGATGGAGCTGTTGGGGGCTCTTTGGGTGATGGAGTTGCTGGGTCCCCTGCGGGCTCTTTGGAGGATGGAGAAACCACAGCTGAGGGAGTAGGAGCCCCTTTGGAGAGTGGGGTTCCTGGGGCCCCTCTGGGGGCTGGGGTTGTTGGAGACTCTTTGGGCGGGGGTGTAGCTGGAGGGCCCCTGGGAGATGGAGTTGCTGAGGTCCCTTTGGTGAGTGGGGCAGCTGGGGACTCTCTGGGGGATGAAGCTGCTGAAGCTCCTTTAGGGGAAGGAAGGGTCATAACTGGGGGAGAGGGGGCCTCTTTGGGAGGTGGGGTAGCTGAGGCTCCTTTGGGAGAAGAAGGAGTCATAGCTGGAGGAGGAGGCGTCTCTTTAGGGGACGGTTTTGCTGGCCCCCCTTTGGGGGATGGAGGGACAGCAGCTGGGGAAGTAGGGGCCTCTTTGGAGGATGGAGGGGTGGGGGAATGCTTCTTGGTTAGTGATCCCTTAGGGACTTGAAAAGAAAAACTGGCCTCTGGAAGAAAGGGAGCTTCAATTAGAGAAACAGGAGATGAGAGATTTCCAGCAGGAGTATTAGAGATAGCAGGTACAGTTTTAGAAACGGGAGCAAGAGTTAAGGTAGTAGAAGTAGCAGAAGCCTTCTTGGTTGGAGGTCTTCCAGTCTGAGAAGACCCACTAGTCCCTAAAGAAGATGGGGATTCAGCTAGGGAAGTTCCTTTGGAAGATGCAGCAACAGAACCAACAGCCTCAGTTGGGCATCCTTCAGGAGAGGAGGCCACAAGTGCCAATGCTGAGGAATGAGAAATACTAGGACCTGTCTCTGTAACTTGAGGAGTACCAGCTGGGGGAAAAGAGGGAAAGGGTTCCGATTTGGGAATTTCAGAAGATAGTGCCATAGTAGCTGGAGAAACAGAAACATTCTGAGGGCATAACGTCATGGCTGGAGCCACAGAACAGCTTTCAGAGGTGGGAGGAACCAAAGGAAAAGTAGTAAGAGCAGAAGTACCCTTCTTGGCGGGGTGGCTTTTAGGTGCTAAAGAGACAGTTCCTTCCAGAAAAGGGCTGGCTGTACTTGCAGGAGTGGAGGTTCCTTTGGTAGTTGTAGGAGTCCCCCCAGAAGCGGCAGCACTTTCCAAAGGAAATGTAGCTGCACTCGGAGCAGTAAGAGAACCTTTGAGAAGCAGACTGGTGGGGTCTGGACTTGCATAAGGATCTGTCTTGAGTAGAGAGGCTGGGGGAATCGCACCCAGAGGAGAGGGAGCAGCAGCAGCTGGCTTACTTACAGGCAGAGGCTCTACTCGGCTTTTGTTAGCTAAGGTGACGTCAGGACAAAGAGATACTTCCAGAGACGATGATGTACTTTGGGGAGAGGGAGGATTTTGAGGGGCAGCCAGCGTCAATGGCAGTACAATAGGGTCTTTCTTGGTAGGAAGTCCTGCCAGGGGTGGTGAAATAGGGGTTCCTACAGGAGAAGCAGGTACAGTTTGGTGATCTTTCTGTGTTGGGAACTTGACCAACTGTGAAGCAGGGAGACTTTTGAGTTCCTCAGGTGCTGGCAGAGGAGGGGAGCCTGGTGTCTCCAGAGCAGTTGTTACCCAAGGAGAAGGAAGCTCTTTGGAAGCCACAGGTGCCACAGCCAAGGCAGTCTGGGAAGCGGAGTTCTTATTACTTATGAGACCTGATGAAATTGGAGGAGATGCACAAGTAGCATTTACAACCTCAAAGGTGGTAGGTGTGGCAGAAACTGTGGAGGGGTTAGTCATCACCATAGAGGTAGTTCCAACAGAAGAAACAGGAGCTTTTTTCAAGCCTGGACTTCCTAGAGAAGCAGGAGGCATCTGAGCCACTAAGGGCTGCTGCTGCGTGGCATTAGGAGAGCCTTTGAGAATGAGAGAAGCTGCAGGAGCTAAGGGAGAAGAGACAGCTGCACTTGAGGAACCAGAAGAGCTGTAGGAGGAGACACTAGTGATGGTAGAGAGTCCCTTGTCAACAGATAGAGCCAGAGAGGAAGCGGGAGCCCCCACAGCAGCAGGAACCACCTCCTTTCTGGAAGGAAGGGGAGAAATTACAGATTGCTGAGTAGGATAAGAGGCCCCTATGGAAGAATGGCTTATAGAAATGGTATCCACTATAGAATCTGACAGAACATTAGGGCCTGTCTGACCTACAGATGGGACAGAAGAACCAAGACAACTCTGATGTAAAGGTACAAGGTGAGAGCCCATAGAAGTGAGGAAACCTGGGGGGTCGTTGGGAGGCACAGGAACAGACTGGGCAGCAGGTGGACCAAGGGGTCCCTTTAGGCTGAGGCTTACAGAGCTCTGTGAAGTCAGAGCTGAGGAAATAGGTGAGCCTTTGACCTGAGGGGAAGCGATGGCTAGGGGAGTAGTGGGTGGTGTCTGAGCACATGAGGCCACTCCAGATTGAACTGAAGAGGCCAAGGGAGTTATAAGCTGGGAAGGAACAGCACTGGCCGTATATGGAGGAATGGGGGTAACTTTTGGATTAGGGACTACTTGGGAGGGAGCTTGAACAGGAGAGGTCTTTGGTTCTGAGGAAGTAACGGGAGCCCACAAAGGTGTCACTGACCCTGACTTAGCCACAGCAGCTGAAGGAGGCGGACTAACAGGGTTAGGTGGATCAGCAGAACTCTTCTGAACTGAGCGGGGAGGCAAGGCCACCAGAGTTAAGGGAGCTGAAGAGGGATGGGCGCCTTTCAGAGTTGGAGTTATCATGGGAGAGGCCAGAGCTAAGGCAGCAGGGGAGATGGGAGGCCCTATTAGGTTTGGTAGGAAAGTTGGGGTGTCAGGGAGCGTAGGAGTAGCTGCCAAGGGCAGGGCTGTCCCAGAGGATGCCTGTGGGAAAGGAGCTTCAAAAGGGGTAGAAGCAATAGTAGAGGGAGGAAGGAATGGGGCAGGCTGGTTAGGTGTTGCCAGAGGGTTCTGTTGTGGGGGCAGGGAGCAAGTGGGAAGGGTTGGCACAGGCTGCCCTAGGGCAGCAGTGACATTCAAGGCTGAAGACACAGGAAGCACAGCTGGAGGAGAAAAGCAAAAAAGGGAATAAAGGCAAGGGAAGGAAAAAAATAAAGGTGAGTTATGCAGCCCAAGTTGGTACAACATGTTTCATAAGAAACACCAGAATTTTTAATCTGAGGAAAGTCACCACACAGGATTAGACAAAGGTGACAGGCAATAGCAACCCTTCAGAAACATACTTCAGGTGTCAAATAAGAACACACTCCTCCCTTCCTTCCTCAAATGAACTCCAAATCTTTCTCACAGGCCATAGAATCACCAGCACAAAAACAGCTGTTCCACCCTGTTCACCAGGGACCATTAACTAAAACAGATACAACCAGAATAAGGAAGGTGGTGAGTGCTGGTGATGACGAGGAATCAGAGCTAAAGGAGAAAAAAACAGGTCTTTATATGCTCAGGTTTCCACTAGGTCAGGAAAAACAGACTCTGAATAAAGCTTAAAGAAGCGGGTGTCTGGCAGAATTCAATTCTCATAAAGTTGAAACGCTTCAGAATTTAATACTAAACTAATAAATTAGTCACTCAGCCTCCCTGTGCTTCAGCTTGTTTACCCAAAACAAACAAAAAGAACGAATGAGTTTACTCCATAGTCTCCAGACCTTCTCAGGTAATGTTACCTCCAAACATCAATCTCAGATGAATTAGACTGCCAGGGAGAGCTTAGTCACAAGGGCAGGGACTGCATTTTAATACTGTAACCTAACTTGTTAAGCCAGACTGTGGTTCTATTTTGGAAGTAGGGAACTGCACTGGAGAGAGTACATTGGATGATCACCACCTCTTAATGTGGATAAGTATGTCATTCTGTCAAAATAGACCAGTATCTGGCACTAGAGTAAAGCTAAGCAAAATATTCTGAATGACAGAAAAATCCATGCTTACTATTCAGGAGATAACACAGGTGTAGAATAACAAATGCTCAACATTTTGAAGGGAGTATTTAAGATAAAACAAAAAAGCCTGAAGCATGCAAATTCACAATTTTCTTAAAGTACTGTAGCACAGAAAAGACAGGCAGCTCAACTAGTTTTTCCTGAAGGGTTGGTAGGTAAAAAAGCCTTATGATTAAAATGCAGTGCTTTCAAACAGAATCAGAATTTGAAACTTAGAATGTTTTCCTCTGATGGGATAAGGACCAAATTACTTGGTTTAGACACCATAACCTATTTCCTGAAATAGTTTTCTCAGGCATTCTTACTTATTTAATGGCATTCCTTTTGAAGCTTGAAACCAAATTATTCTGAATTTCACTCTCCACATTTGTAAAATCAAGTTGTTTAACGAGACACATTTTTTATTTAGCACCAAATTATAGTATCTTTAGAGAGCAGTCCTTTAGGCCCTTGTAGTTCAAAGATTTCACATAGCTCATTCCCAAACTCAGAGACGCCTTCCCTTTTTTTTTTTTTTTTTTTTTTTTTTTTTACCAGCAGCTGTATTAATCTCTTCAGCTGCTGAAATCAGACAGGTGGAGAGGGGGAACTTTAACACTTTCAACTATAAACAACTCTATTTTCCACAAGATGGGAATTGTTCTTAAGTGACAGGTGCAGTTAAAAAAAATCAATTTACTATAAGAAAAAAAATTACACCCTGAAGATTCCCTTCGTTTTGCACAACTCAGCAAGATCTTCGTTAAAAAAGTATTTTCACCACTCCCTTTCACAAGTATTAGAGAGATGCAATTTAACCAGAATTCAAAACTTTTGCCTTTACACTATGTTGTACACTCATTAATTTCAAACCTGAGTAATAGTCAAAGGAAAGCTTTATTTCAGTTCTGGGTTCCAGACAAGCTGTTGAACATCTCATCGCCAATCCATAAAACAAGTAAACCGACCCACGAGGGTCCTTGGTCCCAGGACACATTCACCACAGCACCCAGACATGTGATGAGGGCCCAACGCCAAGCTCTGCCATCTAAAACCTTGATGCAGCTTGCTGGCTGGAACTTGCTAAAAAGCTCAGGTCTCCTGGGCCTGCCAGTGTGTCATCAAGTTCAAATAGGTAAGAATCACCGAGCCCCTGCCCAGCTCGGTTTTTCTCATTGCTCCACCGACAAAACAGGCCAGGGAGCTTTTAATGTTCTTGAAGCGTAAATATACGGTTTTTATCCCACTCCCACATGAAGTCCCTTCCAAGGACAGCAGTTTAAGATTATGGACCGTCTTTGATAAGAGAGCTCTTGAAAGACCTAAGTGTATTCTCTTTGCCACTTTACCCAGCGAACGGTTTTAGGGTCAACCTCACAATTTTAACGATGGGCACGGGGACCAGGGGGTCCTACCTGTCTCAGCCTGGGGCTGTGGCAACTCTTGCTCTGTAGCAGGGACGGTTTCTGTGGCTTCACCGGGCATTTCTGGAGGAAATTTAAAAAAGGAGGTCGGAATGGACTGGGACCGTTTTGCTGCCCAACCCAGGGTCAGATATTATTAAAAACTGCAGAAAACTGTGGCGCAAAAAAAAAAAAAAAAAAAAAAAAATCACGAGGGTGTTTGGGGAAAGCCCTCTCCAAAGGAGCTGGCAAGAGGGGAGGAATGTGACGTGACCGTCACAACGCCAATCCAGCGAATCGCACCTTCATTCCCGCTCTTCACCCCGCAGGGAGCGGACCCCCCAGGTCCCGGGGGTTCACCTGGGTCCACGTCCCCGACCCCCCACGGGCAGCACTCAGCGCCGCGTCCGCACCCCGAGAGGAGCCCGGCTGGCTCCGACCGTGGGAGACGCTCCCGTCACCACCTCCCTCCCACGTCCACGCCACCGGCTGGACCCCCGCGACTCCCGTCTGCCGACTTAGGGGGATCAGGAGGGAAAAGAGGGCGCCCTCAGCCCCAAACACTCGTCACGATACGAACGAGCGTGTGTGTGTGTGTGGGGGGGGGGGGGAGGTGGGAAAGGCGGACTTCCAAGGCCGTGACCCCTTAACCTCCTCCGGGCTTTCCTGAGGCCGTTCCCAACAGCACACACACTTCGCTGCAGCCCCCGCCCCCGCCCCCGCCAAGGCCCCCGCAATGCCAGCCCCGGACGAGCAGCCCGGCCTGCCGCCCTTCTGCCCTGCTCTTTGCCAGGACACCAACCGCAGACCCCATTTTGTCCGGAGACACCGAGGCCATAGTTCCCAGGGTCAAGCAGGGACCGGGCGGCCACTTAAAGCCTCTGACTCTCTTTAGGTCTCAGCCCCCCGGGGTGGCTTAAGCCGCAAGAAAGGCGGATGGCTGCGGATAGAGGGACGGCGAAGACACAACTTACTGTGCGGGGAACGCGGAACCAAGATGGCGGCAGAAAGAGAGCGAGCGGCAGCGTGACCCACGCCTGTTGCAGGAGGAAGCCGGGCCGGAGGGGGAGGGACTAGGAACCGCTTCCGGGTCAGGAGCCGCAGCCAGTCACTTCCTCTAACTTAGTGACCCGTGCGCGTCTTTTCCCAAACAGGGGTGTAGACGAGGTCTAAATAAGGGGAAGGATTCGGAACTGGGCGCGCGGGGCTGCCGGGAACTTCCTGCTCCGAGTCACGTGGTCCGGAGATAGCCGACCCCCTCCCGTTCCCCCTGTTGGAGCGTATTGATACGTGAAAGACCGGTAAATGCACCGAGAGAAGCCACCTACCTCTGCAAATAGTCCATCGCTATTATTTCGACTTTTGTTTTTTCCTTTCTCAAATAATGCAGGAAAATAAAGAGGTTTTAAATAATATGGAAGGCTACAGAGATTGTATTCGCACCATTGTAAGGTAGCAGCGACCTACAGGTTAACCCTTATTTTGGTATACACAATTTTGACTGGTCTTGAAGTCATATACAATTCTTTTTGTCTGCGCTTATTAGATATCCTGAAACTCATTCATTTGGATCCAGCATCCCACATTAAGTACCCATAAGGTAGTCTTTTTATTTTTTTTAGAGCGGGATTGAAAAACATTTCTTTTTAAAAAATAATTTTTTTGCCAAAGCTGGTTTGGCTCACTGGATAGAGCGTCGGCCTGTGGACTGAAAAGTCCCAGGTTCGATATTGGTGAAGGGCATGTACCTTGGTTGCGGGCACATCCCCAGTAGGGGGCGTGCAGGAGGCAAGCTGATCGATGTTTTTAAAAATATATTTAAAAAATAATTTATTTCCAATTACAGTCGACATACATTATATTAGTTTTAGGTGTACACCCCAGTGATTAGACATTACATGGCTAAGTGATCATCTTGATAAATTTAGCACCCATATGACACCAAATTTAGCACCCGTATGACACCACACATAGTTATTAGAATATTATCAAGAAACATTGATTTGTTGTCACACTTATTTGTGCATTCAATGTTTGATTCTTTTTTAAAAAAATATATTTTATTGATTTTTTACAGAGAAGGGAGAGAGACAGAGAGCTAGAAACATCGATGAGAGAGAAACATTGATCAGCTGCCTCTTGCACACCCCCCACCGGGGATGCGCCCGCAACCAACGTACATGCCCCTTACCGGAATCGAACCTGGGACCTTTGTCTGCAGACCGTCGCTCTACACTGAGCCAAACCGGTTTCGGCCAATGTTTGATTCTTGTATGTGTCCTGATCAGGGATGGAGCCTGCAACCCTGGCATAGCAGGATGATGCTCTAACCAATTGAGACCTGGTAGAATACTACAGGGCCCAGTAAACATTTTTTTGAAATTAAATATATTTTATTGATTTTTTACAGAGAGGAAAGGAGAGGGATAGAGTCAGAAATATCGATGAGAGAGAAACATCAATTCAGCTGTTTCCTGTACACTCCCCACTGGGGATGTGCCTGAAACCAAGGTACATGCCCTAAACCAGAATTGAACCTGGGACCCTGATGCTCTATCCACTGAGCCAAACCGGTTAGGCCCCAGTAATATTCTTGAAAAGTAGAATGTAAAATCAGTGTTTTGTTAATGAAAAGGCTCTGACTCCCATACTCTGTCAGCCCCATACAAAAGGACTCAACAAATACAGTATATTACCTGAACTGGTTAACACTATCTGTTTGACCTATGGCTTTAAGACAATTGTGGCAGTGAACATTTTAAATGCTCTGAAAGCTACTTTAAAATTTTCAAAATTTTTACCATAATGAAGTGAGATTAGGATTAAATGAGATAGTGTTTACCAGGAGTGAGAAATTCTCTTCAAATAAGAGAGACAATATGTGGAGCGATTAAAAAAACAGACTATGGGCCCTGGACAGGTAACTCAGTTGGTTAGAGCATGGACCTGTTTAAACCAAGGTTTGGGTTTCACCCCTGGTCAGAGCACATATAAGAAGCAACCAAATGAATGCATAAATAAATGGAACAAATTGATGTTTCTCTCTAAAATTAAAACAAAACAAAACAAAACAAAAAAACTGCCGAAACCGGTTTGGCTCAGTGGTAGAGCGTCGGTCTGCGGACTGAAAGGTCCCGGGTTCGATTCCGGTCAAGGGCATGTACCTTGGTTGCGGGCATATCCCCAGTAGGGGGTGTGCAAGAGGCAGCTGATCGATGATTCTCCCTCATCGATGTTTCTAACTCTCTATCCCTCTCTCTTCCTCTCTGTGAAAAATCAATAAAATATATTAAAAAAAAAAAATGGACTCTGAAATCAGATTACTTTGAATCTGAGCTTGGTTACCTAATAGTGACCTTAGGCAATTAATCAATTTGTGCCTAATTTCTTCACCTGCTGATAATGGCAGTTACTTAATAGGATTGTTAGGAAGATTAAATTAGGTAAAATATGTACATTACTTAAAACGTATTTATTGTTACTACTAGAGGCCCGGTGCATGAAATTTGTGTGTGTGTGTGTGTGTGTGGGGGGGGGGGTGCGAAGGGGCCTTAGCCTAGCCTGCACCCTCTCTAATCCTGGACTGCTGGCTCCTAATCGTTCACCTGCCTGCCTGCCTGGTTGCCCCCAACTGCCCCCTCCCCCCCCATGCTGGCCTGGTCACCCCACACAGCCTGTTTTGTTCAGTTTGGTCGCCCCTCACTAACTCCCCTGTAGGCTTGGTCGTAGGCAACACAAGGGTCAATTTGCATTCACCTCTTTATTATCTAGGATTAAACTTATAGGTAGAATTTCTACTTAAGTAAATAAGTGATCTGGAAGATTAGTCAATGTAGTCTACTTACTTTGAGAAGAAAAGTCCAGCAATTGGCAATTACCTCTTTAGACAAATAAAACTACCTACATTTTTACCATTCCCCTTTCTTTCCCAAAAAGCCCACTAACTTTTCTAACTCTGCTGTTTCTAACTTACTAGGGAAGGGTCTATTTTCTTTCTTTGGGTTTCTTATAAATTGGACAAGTTTGAAAATGGAAACCAGTTCTATGCCCTTTGTTTCTTTTTAAAATATATTTTATTGATTCTTTTACAGAGAGGAAGAGAGAGGGATAGTTAGAAACATCGATGCGAGAGAATCATCCATCAGTTGCCTCTTGCACACCCCCTACTGGGGATGTGCCCGCAACCAAGGTACATGCCCTTGACCAGAATCGAACCTGGGACCCTTCAGTCCACAGGCCGATGCTCTATCCACTGAGCCAAACCAGTTTCGGCTATGCCCTTTGTTTCTAGAATTTTTACATATATAGGAGTTGGCAAATAAAATAAGTCAATAGTCTTTTTTTTTTTTTTTTTAATACTTGCCTGAGGATATTTTTCCCATTGCTTTTCAGAGAGTGAGAAGAGAGAAATACTGATCCACAGATTGCCTTCTGAAACCCAGGTATGTGGCCTTGATTGGGAATTGAACATGAGACCCTTCAGTGCATGGGCCAATGCTCTAACCATTGCACACACCAGCCAGGGTAGGAAAGTCAATAGTCTTTGAGTATTTTTCTGCTGTCAGGAATCAAACATTTATTATTACATGTGCATGATATGTTTTATAATTAATTTTATGGGCTAGTATACCAATATCCAAGGACTATATTAAAGCACTGAAATACTTCAATGCAGGACTTGTTAGAAGCTTAAAAGATCTTATTGAAAGTGTAACAACAATCCTATTCTCATTCTAAGTTCTTAAGGTGGACCAATGAGTCTTTATTAATTTTGTATTTAGGAATTTCAATTGGCCCACTTTCCCCCAAACTTGAAGACTGAACAATACATAGTACACAGAAGTTCAAGTAATGCAGAATTTTGAACTATAATCTTTAATATTTTTTCTTAAAAAATTAGAAGAGAAAGAAATGCAAGGCATTTCAGTATGTTGACTGTATTTTAGGGTTTGATATAAACCAAAAGATTATATAAAAAAAAGACTGTGTGGCTATAGAGAAAACAATGTTAAAAGAAATGCAAAGGAAGAAATATTTTCATAAGTCACAGAAAGTACCAGTTTGCTTCCCAGTATTTCTCAGAAGACAATGCAAACCAAAAGGGATTTTTTTGTTTTTTGTTTTGAATCTGAGGATATTTTTCCTTTTCTTTACTTTATTGACTGAGGATATTTTTCCATTGGTTTTACAGAGTGGAAGAAGGAGGGAAAGAGAAACACATCGATTGGTTACCTGCTGCACATGCCCTGACCAGGCCCAGGCTGGGGAGGAGCCTGCAACTGACATAGTGCCCTTGACTGGAATCAAACCCAGGACCCTTTGTTCTGTAGGCCAGCACTCTATCCACTGAGCCATACGGGCTAGGGCAAAAGGGATGTCTTACTGAGACTGGTTGTTAAACCAGAAAAAAAGAAATCTGGCACTTTAGAATCTATCACACAAAATCAAATTCAGGAGAAATGAAAACTTTAGTTACCTGGATATATAGAAAGTCCAAGTGTTTGACAAGTATAACAGGTTTTATGTTGGTGAAGTTAGACTTTTTTTTTCTAAGCTGCTTCTTTACGATGCAGACTAATTTAATTGTTCCAATTGTTCTGTAATCTAAGGAGCTTCGATTATAGCAGTTGCAAACAATACTAGGCCATATTATAATCTAGTATCTCATGTCTTTTGAATTAAACTTTTGGTAGATTTAGATGCTCAGTTTAAAATGATTTTTAAAAGATGGGCATTGGGGTGTGGACTGATCTATAAAAATATTAGTAAGCAGCCGAAACCGGTTTGGCTCAGTGGTAGAGCGTCGGTCTGCAGACTGAAAGGTCCCAGGTTCGATTCTGTCAAGGGCATGTACATTGGTTGCGGGCACATCCCCAGTAGGGAGTGTGCAAGAGGCAGCTGGATGATGTTTCTCTCTCATCGACGTTTCTAGCTCTCTATCTCTCTCCTTTCCTCTCTGTAAAAAATCAATAAAATATATTAAAAAAAAATATTAGTAAGCAAAGTGACTGAATACACCGTTAAGAGGTAAACACGAGTGGGATCGCGCAGTCCATCCGGAGGATTCCACCTGGCAGCATGAGGGCGTGAAACCGTTAAGAGAAGTGACTGAATACACACTGCAAGTATAATGAAGTGTCTATGACTTAAGGATAAAGCTTTAATTCACCTAGAATATTCATTCCCAAAATATGGATGCTGTATCCAGCAAGCTGAGATTAAAGTCTTGGGCATAATATTGTTTAGTTACCTCTCTATATAGCAACTGTTAAAAGTATTTATAACAGAAATCTTAGAATTATCTTATATGATAAAAGTCTAATGTGCAAATTGTTCCAACTGGGGGTTTGACTGGGAGTTCAACCAGGAGGCGGGGCCAGCGGCCAACTGAGGGAAGGGAGGCCCCGGCCAGCGGCAGCCAATAGGAATACTACCTGTGTGTGCATGAATTTTGTGCATGGACCTCTAGTCTTTATATAATGTTAAATTTTTACAAATTTATCTGCAATTGACTTATCCTGCCCATTATTGTTCCTTCCAGCAGCCTGGACACTGCTTTGGTGGTCTTAGGAATCTTTTCAACATAATTATTCCTCAAGAAAAGGAAATTTTGTTTTGAGTATTAAAATGCATACAAGGTTCTGCCATATTTATTTAATGACTCTTGAAGTTTTGATTCTTGGTTGAAGATAGAAGTTATCCACATTAGTTGGAGGGAAGTTGTTCTCATCAGAAGTCTTTTTGTAAATCTAAAATAGAACAGATTTTTATCAGAGGATAGTAAAGGAAAACGAAACAAAGCTCATTCTGACTTGCTTGATGCTTCCACTAAATAAAAAAATAAAAAAAGACTAAAGATTTGCTTTCACATTTACTGAAGCCCACACTATAGGCTGGGCTAGTACAGAAGAAGAATACAAATATCGCCAGTTGGAATGGCAGCTTTAACAAGGCTTTCCAAGCTCAGAGTCATCATCATTGTTCATTCAACACGCACATATTTGAGTATCTACTATGAATAGAGCATTATTTTAGGCACTACTGTTTAGCCATCACACATTTTATTGTGAAGCAGGAAGGGAGTCTATATTTCTATAATGTTGGCACAATTTTCCATGGTATTCATCAATCTCTCTCTTTAAAAAAATATATTTTATTGATTTTTTACAGAGAGGAAGAGAGAGGATAGAGAGAAACATCAATGAGAGAGAATCATCTATCAACTGCCTCTTGCACCCCCCCCACCCCTCCCCAACTGGGGATGTGCCCGAAACCAAGGTACATGCCCTTGACTGGAATTGAACCTGGGACCTTTCAGTCTGTAGGCTGACGCTCTATCCATTGAGCCAAAACAGTTTCGGCTTTATCAATCTCTTAAATAATATTCACGACTGACTTTTTTCTTTTGGTGTACACACATGCTCTGGTCCCTCCTATCCACCTATCCAAAGAATGCTTCCTTTGACACTGCTATATTATACTCTTAGCACCTCCCTCTAGCTCCTATATTCAACAGGATTTTATCAGTTACCTACTGCATTTGAAACTTGATACTTTTAAAAAATATATATATTTTTTGAGTTTTTACAGAGAGGAAGAGAGAGGGATAAAAAGCTAGAAACAGCCGAAGCCGGTTTAGCTCAGGGAGTAGAGCGTCAGCCTGCAGACTGAAGGGTCCCAGGTTCGATTCCGGTCAAGGGCATGTACATTGGTTGTGGGCACATCCCCAGTGGGAGGTGTGCAGGAGGCAGCTGGTCTGAATGTTTCTCTTCCATTGATGTTTCTAACTCTCTATCTCTCTCCCTTCTTCTTTGTAAAAAATCAATAAAATATATATTAAAAAAAAAAAAAAAGGCTAGAAACATCGATGAGAGAGAGACATCAATCAGCTGCCTCTTGCACACCCCCTACTGGGGATGTGCCCACAACCAAGGTACATGCCCTTGACCCGAATCAAACCTGAGACCTTTCAGTCCGCAGGCCGACGCTCTATCCACTGAGCCAAACCGGTTTCGGCAAAACTTGATACTCTCAAAACTTTCCTTTCTCTTGGCTTCTGTGGCACTGTTACCTCCATCTTTTCTCTCTCCACTTGTAAATCCTTACCGAGCCTCAAGGATTGCAGCTTTTGGATACTGCCCTAATGGTAACAGCCCAATTGGCCTCTTGGGCACTTTCTATCCCCTATCTCTCTCCGTATACACTGTTGTTAGATTTATCTTTATGACAAAACTACACATCACGAGACTCCTTTTCTTAGTCTGCTTCTTCAGATTTCTATCTCACCACTTCCTGACAGGTCTTTTTCCAGATTAGCCATACTACTTGATGGCCTTCACAGTGACCCAATGCTTTTTTGTTTCTATGCCTTTGCTTCAACAATGAATAAACTGTCCCCTTTTTTCCACTCCCGTACCCCGATCTTATCAAATCTACTTGTGGAAATATTACTCATACTTTAAGGCATGATATATTGGCACACTGGGGGATTAGACTTCTTATAGCAGCATACTGAAGCATATGAAATCTTTTCAAGTTATTTTAATCTGATGTTATCTCTTTTTTAGTATTTTGTATCAGTTAGTACTTCCTCAGGGCAGGAAGGCATGGTGTGGAATTCATCTTTGTATAATTCATCTTTGTTTCCCACATAGTACCTTACAGTTGGAAGGTGTTTTAATAAATATGTGTTGAACTGAATTAAGGGACCTTAATTTTTAAAAACACTAAGGACAGTAAGATAAATTAATAACATTTTAGGGAGGGCAAGGATTAGAGGTCTAAAATTGTTCACTTGTTGGATGTTTTAAACTAATATACTAAGATCTAAATAGCTAAAAGGAAAAGGCATAGTCTTACCACTCTTCTTGAGAAGTTCTCCTTTTCGGGATTTATCCAGGTTTTCAAGAAACTTTTCAAAAACTTTTACGTAAGGACCTAGACTCGTCTTCTTATAATCTAAATTATAAAGACCATGTATTAAAATTAGCATTTTGGCAGCAAGAATAACATGAAAGTATAATTTTAAGTTTCTTAAAAGAATTCTATAACAATGTTGTCTAATAGAAATATGAAAAACATATAATTTTAAACAGTCTAGTAGCCACATTAAAAAGGTGAAATTGATTTTAATATTTTAACTCATCCCAATATAAATATCTAAAATATTATTTCAAAGTATAATAAAAACGGAAAAATCTCATACTGCTTTCATACTAAGTCTCAGAAATCTAGTATTTTGTACTTTTACATCTCAATTTAAATGCTATGCTATCATCAGAAATACTTGATCTATATTTAAATTATAAAACATATAATTAAAAAAGTAGGCTCATATACCCCAAATTTCCAAACACACATAAAAGTTTTCTAATAATTAAATCAACAGTTTTTAAAAAAATATTTTATTGATTTTTTTTACAGAGAGGAAGAGAGAGGGATAGTTAGAAACATCAATGAGAGAGAAATATTGATCAGCTGCCTCCTGCACACCTCCTACTGGGGATGAGGCCACAACCAAGGTACATGCCCTTGAATGGAATCAAACTTGGGACCCTTGAGTCCGCAGTCCGACGTTCTAGCCACTGAGCCAAACCAGTCAGGGCTTAACCACCAGTTTTTAAATTTAAATCAATTAAAATTAAAAATTAGTTCCTTAGTTTTAATACCAGCCACATTTCAAGTGCCAATAGCTACAGGTGGCTGCTGTAGCAGACAGCACTGCTCGAGCACCTCTAAACCTCATGGACACATCTACTGCAGTAGTCAGGCTTTCTAGTATTCGACCGATATAATCTATTGTTATGTGTCAAGTTCCAGCCAACATTTCTTGCTTTATAAAGTGTGGCTTCAATAACAGTTTTACCAACAGAGCAAAACATTAAAATGTGAAGTCAGGGCCATGCCTTCTGGAGATGATCAAAAGTTTGTGGACACAATGCATTAGGTACAAGTATTCTTTGATATATAAGTAGTCTGTACAAAATTTTGAATATAGAACCTCAACTATCCATTTATTTTTTTTTTTTTATTTTTTTTATTTTATTTTTTTTAATATATATATTTTATTGATTTTGTACAGAGAGGAAGGGAGAGAGACAGAGAGTTAGAAACATCGATGAGAGTCATCGATCAGCTGCCTCTTGCACACCCCCCACTGGGGATATGCCCGCAACCAAGGTACATGCCCTTGACCGGAATCGAACCCGGGTCCCTTCAGTCCCCAAGCCAACGCTCTATCCACTGAGCCAAACCGGTTTCGGCAGAACCTCAACTATCCATTTAATTATACAATCTACAATTAATACCCAATAGGGGGGAGAAAAATTTGAAACAAAATGAGATTTAGATTTTGGTAGTGTGTTATGTCTGCATGGAATTAAAAGTCCTCACAATAGTTCCTGAAAAGAGTACAAAAATAAATTATACTTAAAAAATTATTAAATGTGATTAAATTTAATTGGGACTGGAAATGGAATCCTAATGTGAGTATTAAGGATGAATATCTGGCTCTGGCTTGTTTAGCTCAGTGGATAGAGAGGCGGCTTGCAAAACTGAAAGGTCCCGAGTTCGATTCTGGTGAAGGGCACATGCGTGGGTTGCAGGCTCCATCCCCAGTAGGGGGAGTGCAGGAGGCGGCCAATCGATAACTCATCGTTGTTTCTCTTTCTCTCCCTTTCCTTTTTCTCTCTGGAATCTATAAAAATATATATATTTAAAAAAAGGATGAATATCTGATCTATGGCAGTTATGAAAATACATTATAATTTTATTGTAAATCTTTACATATGAATTTTCTTATAATAAATAAACTTATACCAAAGAAATGATTTAGTTTGGGAACAACTACATAGAACTTAGAATCTTTAATTCAAGATTTTAAGCTTCTTGAATGTAGGTCAATACATTTGTTTCAACACTGTGTAATATATACTAAACTAGTGGTTTGGTGCACAAAATTCATGCATGGGAAGTGAGTCCCTCAACCTGGCCTGCACCCTCTCCAATCTGGGACATCCCGGCAGTGAGACATCCCTCTTGCAATCTGGGACCACTGGCTCCTATCCACTGCCTGCAGCCTGCTCACCCCCAACTGCCCCTCCTCTCCCCCTCTCCCAGCCTGCTTGCCCTCAACTGCCCCCTCTGCCAGCATGCTCGCTCCCAACTACCCCCTCCATGCTGGCCTAGTCATCCCTAGTCATCCCTGCCACCATGGCTTTGTCTGGAAGGCTGGGCACCAGAGAGTTAAGGGTTTGATTTCTAGTCAAGGGCATGTCCCTGGGTTGCAAGTTCAATCCCAGCCCCCATCAGGGTGTGTGTGGGAGGCAATCAGTGGATGAATGTCTCTCTCTCTCCCCTTCTCCCTTCCCCTGCTCCCTTCTATTCTCTCTAAAAATCAATGGAAAAAATATTCTTGGGGGTGAGGATTCACAACAACAAAGAGTATAAGACAAAATGAGGTATTAAAAACAAAATGAGATTTAGATTTTGGTAGTGTGTTATGTCTGCATGGAATTAAAAGTCCTCACAATAGTTCCTGAAAAGATTACAAAAATAAATTATACTTAAAAAATTTATTAAATGTGATTTAATTTACTTGGGACTTAAAAATATATTAATAAAAATTAATATATTTTTATTAATTTTAGAGAGGACAGGAAAGAGATAGAAACATCAATGATGAAAATCATTGATCAGCTACCTCCTGCATGCCCTCTACTGGGAATTGAGCCTGCAATTGGGCATGTGCCCTTGACCAGAATAGAACACAGGCTGGGATCCACAGGCTGATGCTCTATCCATTGAGCCAAACCAGCCAGGGCTCAAGAAGTTTTTTTAAAAATTGGAAAAACAAGCTCTACATGTAATAACAGGAAACCTATAAAATAAAGATGTAATATGCAAATGGTTGTTATGCCGTGAAGTGTAACGACTGACCTAGTAATGACCGGATCACAGATTAGCAGGAGGGTGGGGCAGCGAGCTACAAGGAGGTGGTAGAGGGCTACAGGAGGGGGCAGGGCCATGGTGAAGAGCTACTGGAGGGCAGCAGCGAGCTAATGGTGAGCTACTGGTGCACGGATTTGAGCACAGGACTACTAGTCCTATCTAATAAAGGGAATATGTTAATTGACCACCATACCCTTACAAAGATAGTGGTGCCCACAGCCAATAAGGAGGGAATATGCTAATTGACTGCCATGCCCTCAAAGATGGTGGTACCCACAGCCACAAGATGGCGGTTTCCAATCCCCTCAGGCCTGCCAGGGTGCCTGCCTCCAGAGTCCCCCTGTCCCTTCAGCCCCCCAGCTGCCCAAGGCTGGCCCAAGGCACAGGCAAGCCTTGGATGGTGGCTGCCCAGCCGCCCAAGGCTCATGCAACCAGGGCCGCCCAAGACCTGTGCTGCTAGCAGTGGCAGCAGCAGAGGTGTGATGGGGTGTTGCCTTCCCCTCACTGTTGGGTCGCCTCCTGCCCCTGAGGGCTCCCAGACTGTGAGGGCAGGCAGGGCTGAGGGACCACCCTCTAGTGCACGAATTTTCATGCACCAGGCCTCTAGTTTATAAATAAAAACCAAATAGGCCTATGGATAATTATGAGCCCAAAGAATTGACCAATCAATATTGACTAAAGTGGCTATGAACTGTGTCAGTGAGAGGGGGCAGGCCAAGCTGAGGGACCCCACCATCCAATGCATGATTTTCACGCACTGGGCCTCTAGTATGAAATAAGGCAAAGACTTAAAATCAGTTACCGGAGATAATAAGGAACTTCGTACCAATTATTTCAACCTCCCACCACCTCTAAAGCATCCCTGACTGAATGATGATTATTAGCTTATTTATGCATACTTGAAATGATAGGCAGTTCAGTTTGCTTTTGAACAGTTATATTAGAAAATTTCTCCTTTAAGAGCCAAAACATGCTTCTTTAAAACCCCTGAACAACAGAAAAAGATATCCACAAAGAGAGAATATTAAATTAATAGACCCTGGCTGGTGTGGCTGTTGGTTGGAGTGCCCTCCCATGAAGGGTCGTGGGTTCAATTCCTGGTTGGGGCACATACCAAGGTTGCAATTTCAATCCTCAGTTGGGCATGTGGGGGAGGCAGCCAATTGATGTTTCTCTCTCTCTCCCTCCCTCCCTGTTCCTCTCTTTCTCAAATCAATAAAAGCATATCCTTGAGTAAGGATTAAAAATAAACAAAAAGAGAAACATCAATGGGCCGGCCCTGGGCGGATGGGCAGCCGCTGCCTGAGGCTTGCATGCGCCTCGGGCCGGCCTTGGGTGGCTGAGGGTGGAACACTGATTGGCTGCCTCCTGCACACCCCCTATTGGGGATCAAACCTGCAACCCAGGCATGTGCCCTGACCACGAATCGAATCAGCAACCTTTTGGTACACGGGATCATGCCCAACCAACGGAGCCACAGTAGCTGTACTAACAGGTTTATAATGTAAGTATCAGCTCCCTGCCTTACTTCTGACCATCTTCTTGAATGGAAACCGATTTTTCTTTTCTAGCACCCATTTCTAACAAATGAACGCTTTCATTGTTATTTAGAAATCTGAGGGCATTCCTTTATTTATTTATTTATTTATTTATTTTTAAATATATTTTTATTGATTTTTTACAGAGAGGAAGAGAGAGGGATAGAGAGTTAGAAACATCGATGAGAGAGAATCATCGATCAGCTGCCTCTTGCACACCCCCTACTGGGGATGTGCCCGCAACCAAGGTACATGCCCCTGACCAGAATCAAACCTGGGATCTTTCAGTCCTCAGATCAATGCTCTACCACTGAGCCAAACCGGTTTCGGCATGAGGGCATTCCTTCTATGTCTGCTTTTTTTTTTGGGAGAGAGGATGAGAAAAGTAGGCTGGGGTCTGAAAGCTCTTAAGATCTTTTCTTAATCCTCAGTGTTCTGAAATTCCAAATGATATATAGGTCTTTTTCCTATTATGCTGAGCTCTTTGAAGATAGTACTCATTACAGGGTTTTTTTCCTATGTAATTTTGACAATTATTTCTTCTCTGTTTTATTTCTTTTTTAAAATTATTTATTTATTTATTTTTATTATTTTATTGATTTTTTACAGAGAGGAAGGGAGAGAGTTAGAGAGCTAGAAACGTTGATGAGAGAGAAATATCGACCAGCTGCCTCTTGCACACCCCCTACCGGGGATATGCCCGCAACCAACGTACATGCCCTTGACCGGAATCGAACCCGGGACCTCTCAGCCCGCAGACCGACGCTCTACCACTGAGCCAAACCGGTTTTGGCTTATTTCTTTTTTTGAAACTCCTGAAATAGTTTTCTAGTTTTAACTCCTTAAAACAATAACCATCACCACCACTGCCACCATTTTTGTATTACTTTCTGGAAAATCTCAATTATTCTTTTCCAACCCTTACAGTGAACTTTTTATTCTAAGGACTTTTATTTCTAAGACCTCTTTCTTGTTTGATTTTAAATTTTTAAATTTTATTGACATTAGAAAAAGAGGAAAGGAGAGAGACACACACATTGATTTGGTGTTCCACTTACTTATGCGTTCATTGCTTGGTTCTAGTATGTGCCCTGGCCGGGACTGAACCCACACCTTGGCTAGGGACAACACTCTAACCAACTGAGCTACCTGGCCAGGGCTCTTTCTTGTTTTACAAGTGTTTCTTTTTTATAGTATTCTGATCTTACCTGATGGATGTATTATCTTCTTATTCTCTGAGATAGTATTTTTTAAATTTTTATAGAGAAAGGAGAGGGAGAGATAGAAATATCAATGATGAGAGAAAAATCATTTAAGCAGCTGCTTCCTGCATGCCCACAATGGGGACCAAGCCTGAAACCCGGGAATGTGCCCTGGTCAGGAATTGAACTATGATGTCCTGGTTCATAGGTTGATGCTCAACCACTGAGCCACACCCAGCTGTGCTGAGATATTAGTGGTTTTAAAAAAGGTTTCTTTTGTTCCTTTCATTGTCTCTTTTCTCTGAGTTCCTTTTTCCTTTTCTTTGTTAATCCTTATTTGAACATACTTTTCCATTGTATTTTAGAGAGAGTGGAAAGGAGGGGAAGATACAGAAACATCAATGTGAGAGAGACACATCGATTGGCTGCCTCCCACATGTGCCCTGATCAGGACCTGGATCAAGCCTGCAACCATGCCCTTGACCGGAAGTGAACCTGGGACCTTTCAATCTGCAGGCTGACGCTCTACCCACTGAGCCAAACCAGCTAGGGCTCTCTGAGTTTCTTTTTCCAGTTTATTGGTATTCTGATTTTTCAAATATTTTGAACAGAATACTTTTGTAATTACTCCATAAACTTTATTAGTGGAATGTACTATGTTTAGGTATTACATTAGAGCTGAAATAAAGTGATATTTGAGCTTGGGCTTTGAAAGGGTAGCAACATTTGACTAAAAATGGTTAAACAGAGATCACAGATCTGCTCTGCCCATTAGAGTAATCATTAGCTACATGTGGCTATTTAACTGAAAATTAAATGAAATTAAAATTCCAGTTTTTTACATTTCAAGTGCTCAAAAGCCACATGTGGCTAGTGACTACCATACTGGGCAGTGCATAACATTTCCATTATCATGGACTCTATTACAGAGTGTCTCTTGGCTGTTGATATAAGATTTGACTTCCATTAGCAGGGAGACTTGTAAATTCTTGAACCTACAAATTGTAAATTCTTGAATTTACAAATTATAAATTCTGGAATATACAATTCAATCACAGTTGAGACATATGTTTACCATACCACTCATGTGGATACATCAAAAACAAAGTTAAGGACTAAAGTACTGCATACCATATATAGTTGTTTAATAAACAGCTATTGCTCAATTGGTGTGGCTCAGTGGTTGAGCAACGACCTATCAACCAAAGACCCATCAACGGTTTGATTCCTGGTCAGAGCACATTCCCAGGTTGGAGGCTCGTTACCCAGTAGAGGGCATGCAGGAGGCAGCCGATCAAAGATTCTCTCTTATCCACTTAGATGTTCTATTTCTCTATCCCTCTCCCTTTCTCTCTCTAAAAAAAAAAAATAAATGTATATTTTAAAATAAATAAATAAATAGCTTTTGAATCTAAGAGTGAGATTTAAACAATTATCAATATCAGTTGACAACCTAATCTTGCAATGTAGATCCTGGCATTTAGATTTTTTAAAAAAAATATAATTTTACTGATTTTTTTACAGAGAGGAAGAGAGAGGGATAGAGAATTAGAAACATCGATGAGAGAGAAGCATTGATCAGCTGCCTCTTGCACATGCCCCATTGGGTATCTGTCCGCAACTAAGGTACATGCCCTTGACCGGAATCGAACCTGGGACCCTTGAGTCCGCAGGCCGACGTCTATCCACTGAGCCACACCGGCTAGGGCAGATCCTGGCATTTAGATATTGCTTAGTAAATAATTGATGACTCGATTTAACAGCACCAATGGGGTGGGCATTTGCTGAAAGAGAGAAATATTGTTATTACATTATTTGCTATTGAGTTGGTTTCAGGACAAGCATTGCTCCATTCTGGGCAAATCCAAGGAGAATTAATTTCTAGAGTGGCAGAAGGATGTCTATGTAAAAAGCTTATGTTAAAATGAGACTTCAACATGCCGAAACCGGTTTGGCTCAGTGGTAGAGCATCAGTCTGTGGACTGAAAGGTCCCAGGTTCGATTCCGGTCAAGGGCATGTACCTTGGTTGTGGGCACATCCCCAGTAGTGGATGTGCAAGAGGCAGCTGGTTGACGTTTCTCTCTCATTGACGTTTCTAGCTCTCTCTCCATCTCCCTTCCTTTCTGTAAAAAAATCAATAAAATATTAAAAAAAAAAAAAGAGAGACTTCAACATATTAACCTACCTCTGGTTCTATGTTTGTTATCGGATTCAGTTTTGTTCTCCTCTTTTTCTTCTTCATTAGTGGAAATGGCATCTAATTCATGGCAGATGGAGCTACAAATAATAGAATTAGAGAATTTTAAAGTCGGTTCTTGGTCAACATTACTTAGTGTATCATAGCACATGAATCTCTCAAGATTTTCTGTGAAAAAAACTATATGGCCAACTAATTTGGGATATTCTAAAAGCCATAATCTCTTCTTGGAGTTTTCCATGCATATTAAAGACTGGAAAAAAGAACAGAGACTCAATGCCACTCCCATTCTCCATCATGAATAACTCCACAGATTGAGAGGCAGGAAAATGTTGAAGTAATGCAACTTATCCAGCCACTGAATAGGCTGGCTAGAACTGGCACAAACTCCAAATTACTCTTGCATACACTGTCCCCCCTGCCTGGCCATGAGCACAGTCAGGCAAAGTCTACGGGTATGCCCAAGACTGGGAAATCTTGCAGTAAAGAACTTTTAATCTGTTTAAGTTAGCATTTCTCAAACTTATTTGCACTTAAAAATCTTTTTCTTTTTCCTCCAAATTACAAGAGAAAGTCCATTTAGAAAGTTACAGAGATAGTAAAAGTGAGCTAGCTGGGCTGTGTAGGTTTAGGAAACAAGTTATAGAGACAGAAGAAGGGCCATTAGAGTTTAGCAGTAACATACCCGGGAGAAGATGCAGGGGAAGGGAAAGGTGCCAGTGTGCTCCTGAGAGGGAGAGCACACTTCTTGCATAACAGCAGCTGGAAAACTAGTGCTCTGTGGAGCTCACTAGGAAATGTTGCTCTCCTAGGGCATCATGTAGCCTCAGAGCGGCTGTCTCTCTGGCAGGGATCTAATCCGATCTACTTCAAATTCAGAACAACAATCACAAACAGAAAAGTGATCAATGATCTGGCACATACCTTATGGTTGGAACAGTAAACGGATCAAACTGATCTACTTTCTGTAAATCAATAGGCACTGAAATGCGACCTGTAAGAACCAAAAGTTATAAACGAATGATTGTGAATACAAATCATTATAGGCTGTTTTGGCTAAAATCTTAATTAGAAAATTAAAATTTAGATAAAAGGGTTAGACTTATCTGTTAAGTACAATAGAAATATAAATTAAAAGTACTTTCATATTAGCTGTGCCTTTTATTTTGTTAAAAACACCACCAAAACATAGGTGTGAAAGACTGTTAAGCTATTACCTAGTTGCTCCCATCTCTACTTTTATTTCTATCTCCCTCTTCCTATTATTCTCCAGTAAAGTACAGAATTATCTCAAATTGAGTAAGTTTTGGAAAGTGAATGAAATAGATGGAAAGAGTTCATTTCATTACCTTAGTTTATGTGCTGAGATCAAAACAGACACCTATATGTTAGGCATCTTGAGAAAGCATTTTGGAAATAAAATAGATATTACACTACCCTTTTATGATATTCACACCTGGGACACTACATAAAATTTGTCACACCTCAAAAATGAGATAATGAATATAAAGAATGATAGATGAGAACAAAATAAAATAAGGGAATTGAGAGTTGATGTTAAAGACACAGTAAAAAGAATGCAGCTAATTAATGGGAAAAGGATATAATCAAAATGTATTCACTTATTAATGGACACAATTATTTACCAAAACCTTGAATATTAAAATAAGGAGATTTCCATTGAAGCTTTATTTATTATTTTAAAAAATATATCTTATTGATTTCTTACAGAGAGGGAGAGAGGGAGAGAGAGTTAGAAACATCGATGAGAGAAAAATATCAATCAGCTGCCTCCTGCACACCCCCCTACTGGGGATGTGCTTGCAACCAAGGTACATGCCCTTGTCCAGAATCAAACCTGGGATCCTGCGTCTGCAGGCAAATGCTCTATCCACTGAGCCAAACTGGTTAGGGCTGATGCTTTAGAATTAAACTTAAAATATTAAGCTTATTATTATTATTTTTTTAAATATATATATTTTTTATTGATTTTGTACAGAGAGGAAGGGAGAGAGATAGTCAGAAACATCGATGAGAGAGAGTCATCGATCAGCTGCCTCTTGCACACCCCCTTCTGGGGATATGCCCGCAACCAAGGTACGTGCCCTTGACCAGAATCGAACCCGGGACCTTTCAGTCCCCAAGCCGACGCTCTATCCATTGAGCCAAACCGGTCCCGGCATTAAGCTTATTATTAAAAGAAGCTAAAAACATAGCTGACAGGTTTGAAAAAGAGGTACATAAATGTATGGACTATAGTCATTATAGATTATTAAAGGCCCGATACACGAAGATTCGTGCAAGAATGGGCTTTCCTTCCCCTGGCTGCCAGCACTGCCTTTGCTCCAGAATTATTCTTCCCATGCTGCCCAGAGGCTTGGAGTGGCTGGGTGTGGACCACCTGTGTTGTTGCCATGGCGATGACACAAGCATCCTGCCCGCCCCGTTGGTGCCTGTGTATGCAAATTAACCCACCATCTTTGTTGGGTTAATTTGCATACTCATTGGCTGGTGGGCATCGTGAAGGTACTCTTTTAGTAGTGTAGATTAAGGGAAACTAGGCAATTTGGGAGAACTGACTATGTGACAGTTTCCTAAGTGCTTTATATTTTACATGGTCACAATAACCCACTGAGGTAGGTACTATCATTATCTCCATTTTACATATGAGAAAACCAAGGTACACAAAGCAATTTTCCTAACATCCCACACCCAGTGGCAGAGTTGGATTGTTGACACCAAAAAGAACAATGATATACTTTTCTAATAGATGGAGTAAAGTTATGCCAATATACTTTACTGGTAAAGTCAGTTTCAGTCCATCAAATCTTATATGAGAGAAATGTGAAAGAGAAAAGCTAAAACTATTGAAAAACTACTGAGGGAGGCAGCATAGGAGAAAATGCATAGAACTTCGAGTTTTCAGAAATGAACTCTGTTCCTAACTCTAAAACAATTTGTTTTTAGACTGTAGACAAGTCACTTTAACTTCTTGGGCCACTGTTTCCTCATCTGTGCAATGAGAGCTACTGTCCTGTAATTTCTAAGTTCTTCTCCAACTTTAATTCTAACACTGAACCACAGAAACACAACTGAATATGTAAACTCATCCAGTAGCTACTAATCAACAATTAAAATAAGTTAGCTCAGCTAGTGTAGGTCAGTGGCTGAACCTATGAACCAATAGGTCACAGTTGGATTCTTGGTCAGGACACATGCTCATGTTGCAGCCTCAATCCCCAGTAGGGGGTGTGCAGGAGGCAGCCAATCAATGGTTCTCTCTCATCATTGATGTTTCTTTCCCTCTCTCTTCCTCTGTTATTAAAAAAAAGAAGAAGTTAATTTTGGTTTTAACTGTCAGAACAAGGCCTCAATCTTTAATATGTCAGGCATCATATGTATTCACACCTAGTGGTATGCTTGCTAAAACAAATAACTTTCATTTCTCTTTATAGTACCTGTTTTAGGATGAACACTAAAAGGGCTCTTCAGCAAATGATTGATTCCTTTGCTAACATTGATATCCAGCCGAGGAAAACAGTACTGGAGCATGATCTCCCACTCAAGCAAGTGTCCATGTTTGTCATTCTAAAAAGGAGATGCAAGTCCAGCATTAGGATTGGTAGAAACTTTTGAGGATTTCTTTCAAAGTGATGAAAAAATGATCTCCAATCGTCTTTAACTTAAATGGCAAAACAATCAGAGTTTAAGAATTATATTATTATATTTATAATACAGATTTCCATGTTATATACCGGATATATGGCCACTTTCTTCAAATGCTCCCAACGCTGAAGTGAACTGTGATGCTTTTGGAAGATTGGTTGAAGGTCATCATGCATTGGTGATGGGTCATTAAGGAACATACTCATTTAGGGCACATCAACAACTTAGTTTAGATATAAAATACCTAGTTTAGATATAAAATACCTAGTTTAGATATAAAATAATTGTTTTCTAAAATGCAAATATTAAGCACTAGAAAATAACCCTGTAAAAATAAAGTGGTAATTTGACAGAATGTCAAAATAACTATATAGTTTAACTAAAATCTTCCCCTGGTCTGTACATATTTTGACTAACTGATTCAGCATTCTTTAAATAACCATTAATCCTAGCACTACCAACTTCCATAAAGAGGAAATTTGTTTATGAAATGGCCTCATGTCTTATTGTATTCCAGAATACAGATACAAAAATATAGAAATACAGGAGATGTTTTGTATAAAAAGATTAAAATCTTTTTATATGAGAAAAATATTAGAAAAGATTAAAAAAAATTAAGTATATGAGAATATGCAGGCAGAACACATATATAATATCAATACAAGTAGCTCACATAGAAATGGTCTTGGGAAAGGATATTTTCAGGAATAAGAGCTAAAATCTTATCGCAGCTTTCTTTACTTCCAAGAATATCTTGATCAACCAAGGCATATTCTTCAAAGTATTTATTTATTATGCTTATAGATTTTCTGTAGGCATAACGAATAACAAATTCCCAATACTATTAGCAACACATACCCCACATAGCTTTTGACTGAATTTTTAGAACTTAACTAGGTAAAAGGGGACTAATACTCTTCCCAGAGTTATGAGAGTTAAGCCTAAGGGGAAAGAACCTAGCATAGTGCCTGGCTTAGAAGAAATATTCAAGAAATGTTTACTTTTAAAACTCCACAACTTAGCAGGTTAACAACATCATAAATACAGGGGTGGGCAAAGGTAAGTTTACGGTTATACGTGCAAGAAAAAGTTTATTCTTGTATTACATATTTTTCCATATGAACAACTGTATACCTACTTTTGCCCACCCCTGTATATAACAAGCATAGAAAGCAACCCACTAAGGACAACATAATACACCAGTAGTAGAATGTAGCATAGTTGCCGAAGCCGGTTGGGCTCAGTGGTAGAGCGTCGGTCTGCAGACTGAAGGGTCCCGGGTTCGATGCTGAGTCAAGGGCATGTACATTGGTTGCGAGCACTTCCCCGGTGGGGGTTGTGCAGGAAGCAGCTGGTCGATGGTTCTCTCTCATCGACATTTCTAGCTCTCTACCTCTCTCCCTTCCTCTCTGAAAAATCAATAAAATATATTAAAAAAAGAAAAGAAAAAAAGAATGTGGCATAGTCTACAGTTGTTTCTACTCTGAATTGCTTGTTTTAACTCCTCAACAATTGTATAGAGCGTAGCAAACTGCAAATAGAGTTCACACCAACTGTTTCGTTTAATTTTTGCCACAACTCTAAGACAGATGGAACAGATATTGTTCTCCCCATTATACAGATAAGGAAGTGGAGGCTATCGTATTTTGTTAAGGTCAGAGTAACTGGCAGAACACAGACCTTACTCCTAATGCAATGCTCTCTCCACTATCCTAGCGAAGTAGTGAATTCAGTGGAAGAAGTATGGGTTATGGTAACAAGCAAATTATATAATCCCTCCAGATCTCACTTTGTTAATCTGTTAAATGAAAATACCATCATATCCCTCATGGGGTGGTTAGAAAAAGCAATGAGAACATTTGTAAAGCAACTACCTATCAGGAATATGTAGCACACAAGAGACACTGAATTAATTCTAGCTATCATCGTAAAACTAGAGGCCTGCTGCATGAAAATCCGTGCAATGGTGGGCAGGGTGTCCCTCAGCTGGGCCTGCCCCCTCTCACAAGTCCGGGAGCCCGAAGAGATGTCCTACTGACAGTTCAGGCCTGCTCCCTGTGGCCAATCAGGGGAAGGCACCACCCCCATCACCCCCTTGCTGCTGCTGCCTCTGGCCTACCATTGTGGGAAGTGAACCGGTGATCAGGGGAATGCGACGCCCTCACCATGCCTCTGCTGCTGTCACTATCAACCATGACAGTGATGTCAAATGCTAAGCCAAGGCTGAGGTAATGGGGTGTAATAGGAACACCTTTATGAGGGGACTGGAATGCCCAAAACCACCAGTCTGGATGGATAAGGACTCTATATGGACACTGCTATTAGTGGGACCATCACAGTGGTGGGCTATAAGAACTCGGAGCTCCAACCACCCAATGCTGGAGCCCGGCTGTACCCTGGGTAACACTCAGAGCCCACTCCACCGGTTGTGCTGCCATTCTAGCTGCCTGGCTTGGGACAACAGGCATCTCTCCACGTGCGGATGCTGCCAGTGGCTGGGACTTCCCTGAGGAATACTCACTCTGTTGGTTTCTGTCAGGTAAGCTCTTCCTCTCTATGTGAACCTGATGGGACTCTACTGGCTTACTGGGAGGTCTCCCCTAATAAACCTGGCACTGTGGAAAACCAAACATGTGTGAGTGACTCCTTTTGGGGATGATTCCTTGCTCAGGACACATGTACTACAAGCGTGTGCAGGTAAAGCAGACACAACTTAAACTGCATGGAGTCTTTTCCAACAGACCTGACAAACGGGTGAATTTTTTCATTTAGGTGAACTTTCTTTTTAACATCTTGACCACCCTGAAAAATAAACCATCAAAAAAGACCTTTATGTATATTATATGACATCAATGAAATAATTAAAACATTCATATGTGTTCTAAAGTAAAATAGAAAAGCTTATATGCTATTTTATATAGTTTCAATACCTATAACTTTCTGGGTTAACATTACTTGACTTAATTGAACAAGAAAAATAAACCATTAATTTTCCTTTTGCAACAAAGGAGGATACTTAACCAGAATATGAAATATCTTTAAAAAATATAGCACTATGATTTTAATTGATCTGCTAGTAAGATCACCTATTCTGGAAAGTGGATGCCATAAAAGATAGTTTAATTTTGTTAACTAAATACACTGTGCTCGGTAACATCCATCAAAGAAATAAATGCAAGTCACCATTAAGAAGAGCTTACCTTTACAAGGCTCAAATACTCAACTATCCCAGACCGTACTGCGGAGGACAGTTTTCGAACTGAGTCATCACAGACCCAGCAATGCACACCTCTTCTTCCAGAGTACACCCAGAGGCGGTGCTTAAATCCAAAGTCCTCTGAGGAGACGAGACAACAGGTTTTAAAACAAATGTATAAACTCTTGGTTTTTCTTCCTATTTTCATTTTTTTACCTCTTATCCACAGGTACTCACTTTAACTATATTAAACCATTGTAGTTTCCCACCCCTTTCTCCCCCATGCTCTTGCTGTTAGGACTTTATCCTAGTCTTGGACAAGAATTTCCTCCTGCCCCAGCACTTCCATTTCTCTCCCTTAAAGACCCGGTCAAGGGATGTTAAGAGAGTTAATAAATTTAAAGGACTTCGAACAAGGTCTGGCACAATAAGACCCTATTTTATTATCATTCTTTCTAAAATTTTTAATCCTTACCCGAGGATATTTTTTTCCATCAATTTTTAGACATATGGAGAAACACTGATGTAAAAGAGACACATCAGTTGGTTGCCTCCTGCATGCACCCCTGACTGGGTCCAGAATCAAACCCAGAACCCTTTAGTGTACAGGCTGATGCTCCAACCAATGAACCAAACTGGCTAGGGCTCCACTGATTTTTTTTGAGCATGGAAGGGGGTAAGGTTGGGGAGAAGGAAGGGGGGGGAGGGAGACATCAATATGAGAGACATATCATTTGGTAGCTCCCACAAGGGCCCTGACCAGGGCTGGGGATTGAATTTGCAACCGAGGTATGTGCCCTTGACTAGGAATTGAACCCGAGACCCTTTGGTATGCAGTCCAACCCTCTAACCACTGAGGAACATTGGCCAGAGCTTTGTTATCCTTATCATCACCTCTTCTGGGAAGCCTTTTCTGATCCAGTCTTTTCCCATTCGTATATCCATTCCTGTTGTCCTATATTCTTATAGCGCCCTGTGCATATTACTTAACACAAATGCAATCTTCAGTTTTTTTATTTGTCTCCTTCTTAGACTGTGTAACCTACTTGAGGAAAGAACTGTTCTTTCATATTTCCCTCATGCAGGACAGCACCTAGCACATAGAGTTGGTTGAGACACATCTGCTCAACAGATGATTGAATTGGGAAAAAAACTCACTGGTTTGATCACAGTTTTATTAGAGTTGCAACTATAACTTTATTATACTCTTTTATTTTCCTATTACATGTTTTAAGGAAACATGTTAGGAATTTACAGGATTTGATTATAACATGGTATAGACAGAGTAATATTTAGAGGAAAAGAAATTCTTACATTTGACCCCACTCACACACTGCTGATACTTGCCCTTCAATGCTCGGTCGATGATGCGTATGGCCATTGTCATGAGGGTCCAGCACTTAGAACAGATGTCTGCAGAACTGGAGGAGAGTCATGGTTACTCCCGGTCAACATCACCCACTCTACCAACAAAGCCTGCGGTGCTTACCTACAACATCTCCTCACATCATCATAGTCTGTCATGTCAATGTCAAACACCAGTTCTTTTTCCTGAGCCTGGAAAGCTCCCAGCTTCACTGTATTATGTTGATTGGGCTAAAAGGGTAAAATATCAATCAGTTTCTATAAGAGCTGCCATGCTGCCAAATATGCTTGAAAAAGTGACCAAAGAAAAGTGAAGAAACCATAGAATGCCAAGCTGATGTCAGTTCATTAATTCAGATCCTGTACATCCAGAATTGATGACAGTGTAACTTTCATCTACTTAAAGCAGGGTTTGGTAAATACATATTATCATCAAAAAAATTTTTTTCCCTACTTCTACTGATATATTATTATCATATGATATTATATAATAAACATTTCACCAGTAGAAATAATAATAAAGACTTTCTAGGTTTTTGATAAGGAAAAGTACCTATAATTAATGCCCTATTGCAAGGTGTTCTTTTTTTAAAATTAAGATTTTATCCTTTTACTTTATTTACTTACTTATTTTTAATATATTTTTATTGATTTCAGAGAGGAAGGGAGAGGGAAAAACATCAGTGATGAGAGAGAATCATTGATCAGTTGCCTCCTGCACACCTCCTACTGGGGAGCCTGCAATCAGGGCATGTGCCCTTGATCAGAATAGAACCCAGAACCTTTCAGTACATAGTCCGGCGCTCTATCCACGAGCCAAACTGACTAGGATGCAAGGTGTTCTTAAGAATCTTTATTTGTTGCTGGACATATAAGTAACAAAAATGTATTTTAAAATTTTCATTAATTCAAAAAAATTTCCCCAATTAGTTTGAACTGAGTCTTTGGCTCAGGCTGTAAGTAGTCTTCTTTGAGGTTATGGATTACCAGATAAAGAAGACCGACAATACAGATACTTATTTTGATCCATCCAAACCTGCATGAAAATGATAGTGAACTTTTTTTTTTAAAGAAAGGCACAATAAGCCTTTAAAAAAAAAAAAACAGAGAGGGGACACCACCACGATTTTTTAAAATGATTAAAAAAAAAATTTACACACACATATTGATTTCAAAGCGGAAGGGAGAGGGGGAGATAAAAACAATGATGAGTGAGAATCATTGCCTGGCTGCACACACCCCTACTGGAATGGGTCCTGATCAGGAATTGAACCATGATCTCCAGCTTCATAGGTCAATGCTCAACTGTGGAGCCACTCCAGCTGGGGAATACTACCACGGGTTTTATAAGGAGACCGACCCATCAAAACTGAATCTTAAGCTCTCAGTAAGGAAAGATAAGTAACTCTCTCCTTTGATTTTGGTCTATTTCATGTCTTTCATATTTCTCTATTTTTATCATTATAAGTATCAATCCTCACCTGAAGATATGTTTTTATTCATTTTAGAGAGAGGGAGAGAGAAACATTGATTTAAGAGAGGAACACTGATAGGTTGCCATCTGTATGCACACTGGTTGGAGATTGAACCCACAACCAAGGTATGTGTCCTGACCAGGATTCAAAACCAAAACTCCACCAATTGAGCCATCTAGCCAGGGCCTAACCCTAATTTGTAATCTAACAAACATATTAGGAACATGTGGGAATGGGAAGGTCGTATGAGTAGTGAGGGTACAGGTACCAAAAAAAAGCTGATTTCAGAGAGGAAGGGAGAGGGAAAAACATCAGTGATGAGAGAGAATCATTGATCAGTTGCCTCCTGCACATCTCCTACTGGAGAGCCTGCAATCAGGGCATGTGCCCTTGATCAGAATAGAACCCAGAACCTTTCTCATCTCCCAGGGTGGAAAGTCAATAGATAAAACTTAAAATGAAAAAATGGGAAGAAACATAAACATGTTATTTAGAGACAAGGAGACAAATACCTAAAGAAACAGCTAAGAGTGGTTGTGTCTGGGGAGCATAAAACAGGCAAAGGAGTAAGAGACCTTTTATTTTTTTAAAATTAAAACCTCATAGTTTACTTGACTTTGTAAACTGTCTTCATATTTAATTGATAAAACTCACAAACAAAAATAAAAAAAGAAAAGGGTCGCTGTTGGCCCAGTAAGATGAGGCATTTCCTCTGCTCTGTGTCAGGGAGGAGTAGTGACACTTTGGTCCTTGTAGAAAGACATTAATCTCCACCTCTGAAGAGGAATAAACTGCCCCAAAGCATTTCTCCTGCCTACCTTTTCTTTCTTTCTTCTTCTTTTTTAAAAAATGTATTTTTATTGATTTCAGAGTGGGAGAGGGAGAGATAGAAACATCAATGATGAGAGAGCATCATTGATGGGCTGCCTCCTGCACACCCCCTATTGGGGATCGAGCATGCAACTCAGGCATGTGACCTTGACGGGAATCGAACCCTGGACCCTTCAGTCCACAGGCGGATACTCTATCCTAGGGCATGCTTGCTGGTCTTTTTATACATGTCTTCTCCTTCCTCTGGGATTTATAGTCAGAAAACCTGGGTTCAGGTTCCAGCTCTATCATTTAGAAATTATGTGACCTACGAAAAAATTTATTTGAGTTCTCCAGGTCTGTTTTCTCCTTTGTAAAAAGAACAGTGAGAATTTCTTTTCTTTTTTTTTTAAACATATTTTATTGATTTTTTACAGAGAGGAAGGAAGAGGGAGAAACATCAATCAGCTGCCTCCTGCACCCCCCCCAATGGGGATGTGCCTACACCCAAGGTACATGCCCTTGTCCGGAATCGAACCTGGGACCCTTCAGTCTGTAGCTGACACTCTATCCACTGAGCCAAACTGGTTATAGTAACAGTGAGAATTTCTATGAAAAACAAATTATACAACATCTGAAAAAGTTTGACAAAATCTGTTATCCAATGTGTGTATTTTTCCTCCACATGTGCATTTTTTAAGGAGAGGAAGGGCAATTTTAGTACGTTCATTCATTGAACAAATGTGTACAGTGTAGCCCTAGCTGGTTTGGCTCAGTGGAAAGAGTGTCTGCCTGCGAAATAAAGGGTCCCAGGTTCAATTCTGGCCAAGGGCATGTGCCTGAGTTATGGGCTTGATCCCCAGTGGGGGGCAAGCTGATCAGCGATTCTCTCATCATTGATGTTTGTCTCTCTCCCTCTCCCTTCCTCTCTGAAATCAATAAAAATATATTTCAAAAAATTATGTATGATGTACTCTCTCCACCAGGCACTATTCCAGACACTTAAAATATAGCAGAGGCAGGGGGACAGGACAGAGGGCAGGCTGCAATAGGCCTTACTGAATAAGGACTTGAAGAAAGTGAGGGAATGAACCAAGATATTTGGGGAAATAGATTCTAGAAAGTTAAACTTCTTGAGTAAGGGTAGTGTGACAGGGGTGGGGTAAGTGAGGGGGAAAGAGGGGCTTTTACTGAGTGAAATGGGTAGCAACTGGAGAATGGTTTTGAACAGAGGAATCACAGGATCCGACTTTTTAAAAGGCGAAAGATTTATACGATCTGAAGAGAAACCAGAGTATAGGATCCGACCTTTTAAAGGATCACTCTTACTGCTGAATTAAGACTAGACTCTAGAGCAGTGGCCATGCCCCACCTCAGCACCTCCATAATCCTGATGATATAATACTGTATAAATGAGGCCCCTAGAACCATAAGAAATGCAAAAAATTCAGTTAATAACTCATTCTCAAATTGACCCCCTAAAAATCAAACTGCCCCCCCCCGCCCCCCCCCCCCCCCCCCGTGGGGCATGTGCCCCACGCTGGGAACCACGGGTCTAGAGTCTACAGGAGCAAATTGTTCGGAAGTTTTTACAGTCATTCAGATGAGAGGAGATGGTGATGGTAGTAGCACTGGCAGCACTCGTTGGATTTTAGGTATTATTATGGTATAGATTTCCTAATACAAAGGATGCAGGAGTGGGAGGGGAATGAAGAATAACTCCAATGCTGGGAGACAATGTAATTCTCTTTTAAAACCCTTCCTTATTCATGCTGATTTCCACATCTTGTCTTTCAGCCACATACTCCCTTTTTTTGTACTAACGAGAATACAACCATTTCTCATACAAAGTATTTCCAATCAGTAATGTACAGCATCCAAGAACAACGAAAGAAATACAATCAACTTGCAGAAACAGTTAAATAAGTATTCCTCTTCTATTAGAATAAATTATAAAAATATAATCACAAAACGCTGGGGTTTCTTGGTGCTTTTTTTTTTTTTTTTTTTTAAAACAACAACAAAATACATAAAAACCGAATTCCTTACCCTGTGGGAATATACCGCTCCTATATCAATCTTGTATGGATTCATTTTCTGCATCTCCTTTTCCAGATCACTCTGGTTGTTGAAGGATTGGTAGCGAATGTAAATATCATCTTTCAACGTGAATGAAAATTCACGGTGTTGAAAGTAATTCTTTACCACTGCAAATAAATGTACATTTTAAAGGTAATTTTAATAAGCCCTTTGTGTCCAACACTATGCTACCAGCAAAACAAATAAAAAGCCAAGGCCTCGTCTCTAATTTGAAGGGGTTCATTCCCACAGGGCATCTCATAGGGAAAAGTAAAAACAAGAAAAAAAGATGTAGAAATATTTTATTTTATTTATTTACTTTAAATATATTTTATTGATTTTTTTTTTGAGAAGGGAGAGGGAGAATTAGAAACATGGATCAGCTGCCTCCTGCACACTCCCTACTGGGGATGTGCCTGCAACCAAGGTACATGCTCTTGACCGGAATCGAACCTGGGACCTTTCAGTCCGCAGGCCGACGCTCTATCCACTGAGCCACACCAATCAGGGCTGCAGAAATATTTTAAATGTTGAAGACCACCTCAGTGTTCTCGGTGGGGACTAACACATTCAGCTGGGACGAGGGAAGTGCCTCTCCTCTTCCGGGAGATGCCCCTCTCACCCAGATGCAGGTCATGCCGGTGCGACGTCACCCTACGACCCCGTAGCCCCTGGCGAGTCCGGCCACGCAGCGGTAAGGGCGGCGGCTCTGCCTTTCAGAGTGGCCGCAGGCGGGTCATGAAGTCCTCCCTCGGCCCATTCACATTTCGGAGGTTGTGGTGGGGAGGGCTCGGGATAAAGCCTGGGCACTACATCTTGACAGGCGTAACCCCTCCCAGAACCCCCTTCACACCCCATTTCCGACCGACTAGCCTCCCGCTCCCCGCCGCCATTACCTCCGCCGTAGTTGAGCCAGCGATAGTACTGGGCGTAGGGAAAGAGCCTCCGGTAGTAAAGCTTAAGCAGCTCGGGGAGCTCGGCTGGGTCAAAGGCCTCCATGGAGCGCGGTACTCAGCCCCGGCAAAATGCTGCAAAAATTGGCGGGAACCACACAAGAGCCTCCCCCCCAAGGCGCAGGCGCGTCGTGGCCGCGCCCGCCGTTCGCAGGGGTCGCTGGGAATTGTAGTTGCCACTCGGGAGGTTGGCTTGGGGCGTGGGAGGAGCTCCTGGTGTCCCCGCCCACCGGCTTCCACAAAGAGTCCTCTGCTCAGGTGCACAGAAGGAGGCCGCGCCCGTTCCAAGGAGATCCTTTGTGGAAAGGTGAGCCCTTGAGCCTATTGACTTAGGTTATAATGAAGGAGTTAAAAAAGATGTTTGCTAACTTATGAATATGATAGAAATAATACATTTAAACAATGTGAACCAATATCTTTCAGAGGGTTTGGAAATTAGTTCTTCATCGGATTACAGGGTCCAACATGTGGAAATATTTCTCCACCAAATGGAAAAAGCGAAGGCTATTTATTCAGAGCTTGCTACATCACCAGGGAGTCAGCTACTGTCGCTTGCATTTTGGCAGACTAAAAGGCAGGCAGGGGAGAGGGAAAGCTTTATGGTGGAAAAAGGTTTCAGGTGTGCACTCATTCAAGGCTATTTGTATGGGGAAGATGTAGGTGGGCTAACTAGGGTGGGGCATCCTATGTGATTTTTTTCCCTGGTTGGTCCTAAGTTAGAACTAGAGACAAAAATTAGGGAAGTTGCCAGTTATTAATCAGCCTCTGGCCATTTTGGGCCAATTGTTACAGGGATTATTGTTTGGCTTCCTGGGCTACCCCTAGAGACAGGGGTCTGATTTATAGCAGGCTGGCTTCCTGGGCTATTTATTATAGAAAAGAGGGTCGGTTTCCTGGGTATGCTTCTGCAAGTTGTGGGTCAGAGTTCTGTGTTTAAATATGGTCCGGCTATTGTTTTTTTGTATATCCAGTCTTTCAAATAGAACACCCAGGAATACTAAAACTGGATTTAGAGGAAGCTTGCAGAATCATGGAGAGCTTGACAAGATGAAAGGAGTCTGTGTGCTATAGGTATGCAGATCAGTCAGTCAGTCTTACCTGGTCTCCTCCTTGCAAATGTGGACTGTGGATGGGCAGTCTGACAGCAATCACTATTGTGTTACTTTAAAACCATCATTTTCATGAATTTTATTTTATTTTATTTTTTTAAATATTTGTATTGATTTCAGGGAGAAAGGGAGAGGGAGAGGGAGAGAGACAGATCAATGATGAGAGAGATTCATTGATTGGCTCTCTCCCGTACCCCAACACTGTGGATGGAGCTCAGAACCAGGGCAGGTGCTTTGACCAGAAATCGAACTGTGACCTTCTGGTTCACAGGTTGACACTCAACAACTGAGCCATGCCAGTGGGGCATGAATTTTATTTTTATAATAATAGTAGGAGAGCAAGGAGGGAACAGTCTGTAGTAAGTTATTATTAGCCTAATCTTGAAAATGATTATGGTCTCTCAGCTCCTGTGGGCAGTGTGGTAAAAAATGGGCTCTGGGAAGATCATATTTATTTGACTATTCCTAGAAATCTGACTTCCTGCACAAATCTTATTTGATTTTCACAATCCCTGTGCATTGTTTTAGGGAGGGTGAGTTTATTGCTGGGAAGGTTTTCACTATAACAAAAGTAACAAGAATGCCCTAACTGGAGAGTGTCTCCAGAACCACATTACCCTAGACTTTTTTTTAACTTTAAATTTATTGTCTAAAGTTACACATATTTTGCCGAGACCGGTTTGGCTCAGTGAATAGAGCATTGGCCTGCGGACTGAAGGGTTCCGGGTTCGATTCCGGTCAAGGGCATGTACCTTGGTTGCGAGCACATCCCCAGTAGGGGGTGTGCAAGAGGCAGCTGATCGATGAATCTCATCATCGATGTTTCTAACTCTCTATCTCTCTCCCTTCCTCTCTGTACAAAAGCAATAAAATATTTAAAAAAAATATATATATTTTATTGCCGAGACCGGTTTGGCTCAATGGATAGAGCGTCGGCTTGGGGACTGAAGGGACCCGGGTTCGATTCCGGTCAGGGGCATGTACCTTGGTTGCGGGCATATCCCCAGTAGGGGGTGTGCAAGAGGCAGCTGATCGATGACTTTCTCTCATCGATGTTTCTAACTCTCTATCTCTCTCCCTTCCTTTCTGTACAAAATCAATAAAATATATTTTAAAAAAATAAATAAAAAATATATTTTATTGATTTTTTACAGAGAGGAAGGGAGAGAGATAGTTAGAAACGTCAATGAGAGAGAAACATCGACCAGCTGCCTCCTGCACACCCCCCACCGGGGATGTGCCCGCAACCAGTGTACATGCCCTTGACCGGAATCAAACCCGGGGACCCTTCAGTCTGCAGACCGACACTCTACCACTGAGCCAAACCGGCTTTGGCTAGTATGGACATTTTAATGATGTTGATTCTACTAATCCATGAACATGATATGTTCTTCTATTTGTTTATGTCTTTCTCTATCTCTTTTTCCAATGTCCTGTAGTTTACTGAGTACAGATCTTTTACCTCCTTAGTTAAGTTTATTCCTAGGTATCTTACTTTTTTTTTGTATGTGTGTAATGGTAAATGGGATTGTTATTATCATTTTTTTTCATTTCTCTTTCTGTGAGTTCATTATTGGTGTATAAAAAGGCCATAGATTTCTGGATGTTAATTTTGTATCCTGCTACATTGCCGACTTCATTTATTAGGTCAAGTAGTTTTTTGATGGAGTCTTTAGGGTTTTGTACATATAGTATAATGTCATCTGCAAATAAGGACCATTTTACTTCTTTTTTTCCAATTTGGATGCCTCTTATTTCTTCTTCTTGTCTGATCGCTATGACTAACACTTCCAGTACTATATTGAACAGGAGTGGTGAGAGTGGGCATCCCTGTCTTGTTCCTGTTCTCAGGGGAAATGAGTTTAGTTTTTGCCCATTGAATATGATGTAGGCTGTAGGTTTGTCATATAAGGCTTTTATTATGTTGAGGTATGATCCCTCTATTCCCACTTTGTTGGGAGTTTTTATTAAGAAAGGATGTTGGATTTTGTCAAATTCTTATTCTGCATTGGTTGATATGACTATGTGATTTTTGTCTCAATTTGTTTATGTGATATGTCACATTTATTGATTTGCAGATATTGTACCATTCTTGCATTCCCAGAATACATCCCATTTGGTCATGGTATGATCTTTCTTGTGTAATGCTGAGTTCGATTTGCTAGAATTTTGTTGAGGATTTTAGCCTCTATGTTTATCAAGGATATTGGCCTATAGTTCTCTGCTTTTGTGGTGTCTTTATTTGGTTTTGGAATTAGGATAATGCTGGCTTCATAGAAAGAGCTTGGAAGTGTTCCTTCCTCTTGAATTTTTTGGAATAGTCTGAGGAGGATGGGTCTTAGTTCTTATTTGAATGCTTGGTAGAACTCATCTGTAAAGCTGTCTGGACCAGGGCTTTTGTTTGCTAGAAGATTTTTGATCACTGCTTCAATTTCTTTGGTAGTTATTGGCATATTCAGGTTTTTTGATTCTTCCTGATTGAGTTTTGAGAGTTTGTATTTTTCTAAGAATATGTCCATTTCATCTAGCTTGTCCATTTTGTTGGAACAGAGTTGTTCAGAGTATTTTTAAAAAATCCTTGTATTTCTGTGGGTTTGGTTGTTACTTCACCTCTTTCATTTCTGATTTTGTTTATTTGGGTTCTCTTTCTTTGCTTTTTGGTGAGCCTGGCTAGAGGTTTATCAATCTTGTTTATCCTTTCGAAGAACCAGCTCTTGGTTTTGTTGATCTTTTGTATTGCTTTTTTGGTCTCTATGTCGTTTATTTCTGCTCTGATATTTATTAATTCCTTCTGCTTACGCTAGGCTTTTCTTGTTGCTCTCTTTTCAACTGAGTTGTAGGGCTAGAAATTTATTGCCATTTTTTCTTGTTTTTTGGTGTAGGCCTGAAGAGCTATGAACTTCCCTCTCAAGACTGCTCTCATTGTGTCCCATAGATTTTGGATTGTTGTATTTTCATTGTTGTTTGCTGCATGATGCTTTTTATTTCTTCTTTGATCTCTTTGGAAACCCAATCATTGTTTAATAGCATGATATTTAATCTCCAGGTATTTGATTTTTTTTCATTGTTTTTATACCCTGGAGATATATATATATATATATATATATATATATATATATATTTATATTTATATTTATATTTATATTTATATTTATATTTATATTTATATTTATATTTATATATAATTGATTTTTTTTTTAATAGAAAGAGAGAGGGATAGAGAGTTAGAAACATAAATGAGAGAGAAACATTGATTAGTTGCCTCCTGCACACCTCTCACTGGGGATGTGCCCACAACCAAGGTACATGCCCTTGACTGGAATCGACCTGGGACTTTTTAGTCCACAGGCCAATGCTCTATCCACTGAGCCAAACCAGTTAGGGCTACACCCTGGACTTTTATTTTATTTTAATTTTTTTCCTGTGTACAAAGTAGATTTTTATTTGATTATATTGCTTCGCTGCTTTTATACCAAATAAATCAATGTCTAGGACCACATGTATACACCCTGGACTTTTAAATGGAGGTTTCTGAGCTTTTTGTTGCTCCCTTTAGGAACTGACTTCTTTGGACTATTTGGGCGTTCCCTATTTACATTTCAGGAATACTAAGGAGTGCAACATCTTAAGGAGGTAAGACATAAGGGAAGAAAACAAAGGAAGTTATTTTTATTGAGTTCCTACTGTATGCTCACTTTATCCAACATCAATTCTCATCAGGAAAAGGAAAATAAAGGCTAAATTCCTTTAGCATTTGTTATGCCAAGAAGTACCATTTTAAGAACTTATTCCCCATAAGAATATGGACAAATATCCCTATTTTACTGATAGGGAAATACATAGAGAACTTAAAGTAATATGTCTGAGGTCACACAGCTAGTAAGTGGGAGTCAGACAGCCTGGCTCCAGAGTCTGTGCATTTGCCTCTTAAGCTACATGCTACGTCTCCTCTACAAGGGGTTGTTGTGAGGGTTAAATGGGATAAAGATGTCTGGCACAGTTCATAGTCTAGAACCACTCAATGTGAGAAAGCTGTTCTTCTGTAAAAATTCTCTGGTAAAGAGGCTTTTATCCCAGTGCCCCTGAGAGGCAGTATTGCCATTCATTTAGTTCCATTTGTGCTTCCTCCACATAGGTGCAAAACTCCTTTGTCTGAGCCTTCTTCCATTTTCTACCATTCTCTTTACACTCACTTACTACTTATGTCTATTTTTAAAAAAATATATATTTTATTGATTTTTGTACAGAGAGGAAGGGAGAGAGATAGAGAGTTAGAAACATCAATGAGAGAGTCATTGATCAGCTGCCTCTTGCACACTCCCTACTGGGGATATGCCCGCAACCAAGGTACATGCCTTTGACCAGAATCGAACCCGGGACCCTTCAGTCCCCAAGCTGACGCTCTACCCATTGAGCCAAACCAGTCTCGGCTACTTTTGTCTATTATCATGCTCTTTGGGTAATCTATCAGCTTAGGTCTCTCGCCAAGTTCTTTGCAGATTTGGACCCCACCTTATGGACTTCCCTTCCAGTTCAACTCTTATTGCTATTTTGGATGTTTTTAGCATATAAAAGGATACTCTCTTACATATCAAATAGATAGTTTATTTGGTCATTCTTTATTTTTATTATTGATTAGTGAGAGGAAGAGGGAATGGAAGAGAGAGAGATAGAGAAATGCTGATTGTTGTTTCAATTATTTATGTATTTATTAGTTGCTTCTTGTATGTGCCCTGACCTGCGACTTTGGCATATTGGGACAACACTCTAACCAACTGAGCTATACAGCCAAGGCCCATTCAGTCATCCTTTAACTGAGGCATTTATTCCATTTGTTTCTGGGGAGAAAAAATTAATGGCATGATTTCTGCTTCCAAGAAAGTTAGAGTCTAGTGGAGGCAATAGACACAAATAAAGAAAGTGTGATGAAGTGTTATAAATTCATTCATAACCCAACTATCTATTAGCATCAGCTTTTTTCTTACGACTTGGATAAAATTGGTACAGGGAACATAGTCACAAAAGTGTAAATGGCAAGGCACTTTCAGGACACTGCCAATAGTTTCATATGGACAGAGCTCAGACTTCAAGGGAAGACATAGCTGACAGGTGGGCTAAGAGGCAAGCCGTGGCCAGAACATTTAATTTCCAAGGAGTGTGGAAATAAAAATGATTCATCTTTCATTTTTACTCAGGTTTGGTTAAAATTAAAATATTGATAATATTAATATTTGAAAAAAGCCTTGGGAGTAAATAATCTTGTTGAAACAAGTAAATTGAAAATCTGCAGCACTCCTGTGCTAGTCATTTCCCTCCCCAATAAGATAGGAAAAAGAAGATTAGAGAATAAGTTCTGTTGACACAAGAGCATAATTTACAGGGAGACTATCTAGGCTGGGCCCATGCCATACTTAAGTTTAATTATATTAGGTTCTGTTTCTTATTATTACAAATTACTGAAAAGCAATAAAGAGTACCATCATATTTGTTTATGTCAAAGTTTTAGTTTGGTCTCATAGGAACGCTTCTTTTAAGGACAGAGCAAATGACCACCTCAAAGTTTGTATTATATAGTACATGCAATTGTTCTTCAATCTATATAATCAAATTGAAATATGAAATTAAAATTTTTTCACCTAAGCTATTAATGAACCCACCAGATTTTTGCTAAGTTACCTGCCAACATACATGTGGTATAAATTCTCTTGTTAGTCATAAAGTGACACACTCTTTGGGTCTAGCTTTTTCCTTGAAGACTGTTTAAAATAAAGGATGGCTGAAACCGGTTTGGCTCAGTGGATAGAGCGTCAGTCTGTGGACTGAGGAGTCCCAGGTTAGATTCTGGTCAAGGACATGTACATTGGTTGTGGGCACATCCTCAGTAGGGGTGTGCAGGAGGCAGCTGGTTGATGATTCTCTCTCATCGATGTTTTTAACTCTCTATCCCTCTCCCTTCCTCTCTGTGAAAAATCAATAAAATATGTTTAAAATAAAATAAAATAAAAGATGGCAGATTTGCTCTGGCCTGTGTGGCCCAGTTGGTTGGAGTCACGTCCCGTACAACAGAAGGTTTTGGGTCCAGTTACCCATCAGGACACATTCTCGGGTTGCGGGTTTGATCCCTAGTTCCCATTGGGGCTCGTGTGGAAGGCAACTCATGGATGTTTCTCTCACATCTATGTTTCTCTCTCTCTCCCCCCCCCCCCTCTAAACATATTTTATTGATACTGGGGATGTGCCCACAACCAAGGTACATGCCCTTGACCGGAATTGAACCCGGAATCGAATCTTGAGTCCACAGGCCGACACTCTATCCATTGAGCCAAACTGGTTTCGGCTTCTCTCTTAAAAATCAATACAAATCAATAAATTTTAAAAATGGGGGCAGGAGTCTAGAACAGAGAACTCACACTTGTCACCAACGAACTACTGACCCCAACAGGAAGAAAATTTCCTTGCCTCTTCCACAGGAAGTAATACTACATTGCTACCTCAGCAGAAGGATGCTTATGCCTTACTCAGTAACAGTTCTGCTAATTTCATAATTCAGCCGATGAAAAGTCACCATACTTTGAACTTCCAGTTACAACAGTCCCTCAGAGGTCCATAAAAGAGCATTCCTATCCTTTGTTTTTCTGGACTTAACACGTTTCACTATTAGCCTGCACGTCCCAAATAGCAATTCTTTGTCGTTCTGAAATATACCCAGTTTGCTTGAGAATTACCTGGCTGTTTGTTGAAGGTCCACAGTTGTATGGCCTGGGGTATAAATTATATCTCAGTAAAGCTGTTAGTAACATCCTTAAGTCTGGCTGCAGGGTTTCTGGAAAGGTGTGCCAGCATTACGGCTGGGAACCTGTTTGCAGCAGCGGATCTAAGGTTTGCAGTCTGAGAAGGCTCTGCTAAAATTAGCCTGCCTTCCTCTGCCTGCAGCCAGCAGGGGTTTTGCACACTAGTATTCCAGCTTAAATCAGAGGACGGGGCTGAAGTAAACAGTAGAAGATCGTAACTCATGTGTTGTGATTATGGAGGTGGTTTCCAGGTAATTGAAATAAATTAACCAGGCAGTACTATGTGGATGAGAAGGAAAGAGATTAACAACATAGTATAAGAAAGCTAAATTTTCATTTATTCTAACTGGAAGTTAATTGAGAATGTCTAGAATGGATAAATCAAGAAATAGTAGTCTAAGTAGACAAATCTCCTGGGCCAAAAAAAGAAACATAAACGATCGCACAGGTTTTACAGATGAATGGTTATAAAAGTAAAGCAGGCCACTTTGGATTTGATGTTTGAAATAGTCAAGGCATCTTCAGTTATTTGATTCATGTTCAGGTTTGACCTCTATTTGGGGATTCTGCCTGGCCTGGCATATCTCTTCTGCAAGTTTATCTTCTTGTTGAATAGTAATATCCAGAGAGACTGTGGGGTCCAAGCTTCTCCCTAATGGGAGAAAATGGATCTTCATCTTAAAAAAAAAAAAAAAAAAAAAAAAAATATATATATATATATATATATATATATATAATCTTATTGATTTTTTACAGAGAGAAAAGAGGTTCAGAGAGTTAGAAACATCGACGAGAGAGAAACATCGATCAGCTGCCTCTTGCACACCCCCTACTGGGGATATGCCCACAACCAAGGTACATGCCCTTGACCAGAATCGAACCTGAAACCCTTCAGTCTGCAGGCCGACACTCTATCCACTGAGCCAAACTGGTTTTGGCTGGATCTTCATCTTTGACTGGATCAGGAAATTACCCTTTTAGTCAATAAACAGGCAGGCTGTTTATTGACAGCCCTGTCTGTTACTACAGTGCACCAGAGAATGCCATTTGGGCAGAACAGAGAACACAGTCGCCCTCAGATAGGAGAGAGGCAGACTTACAGGGGAGAATGGGGAGGTGGAGGGAGAGGGGAAAAGGAGAGACAGAAATGAGGGGACGGGGAGGGGTGGGGGCGAGGAAGCAACAAGTGTCTTTTCCCCTTTCACCGGTTCCTCCAGTTTTACTCCTCTACACCATTCATGGTTCTCCATCCAATTACAGCATTGCAGGGGGTGGGGGGGTACGGTTCTCCACCACCAACTAGCAGTTCTTCAGGACACCAGTTGGGTGTGCTACAATTCAACTCAATTCTGACACTGTTTACCAGGCGACAGCAACATATTCCACAGGCCCAGGGTTCACTCCTCCAAGCCAACCCTCCCCACCCACGTCAGCTACCAGTTGCAAGCTCAGGTTATCACTTATGCTTCTGACTGATTGGCTGCAGATCAGAGGTTCCAACCTCGCCCTACGTGGGTTCTGTTAATTTGCAAGAGTAGCTCACAGGACTCACAGGAACATTTTATTTACTAGATTACGGGTTAATTATAAAAGGATGTAATCCAGGAACAGCCGGATGGAAGAGATCCATAGGGCAAAGTATAGGGAATGGGGTGAGGAGCTCCATGCCCACCCAGGCATGCCACACTCTCTCAGAATCTCCAAGTGTTCACCAACCTAGAAACTCTCCGAACCCTGTCCTTTTGGGTTTTATGGAGGCTTCATTACATAGGCATGATTGATTTAAATGATTGGCCATTGGTGATTGAACTCAATTCTTTTTTTTTTTTTTTTTTTTTTTTGCTTGTCAAAATGATCTTTATTGGAATTCTTTTCCGTTTTGGTCCTTTACTAGCCGGACATTCGACTGCACCACTGTTGATATCATCTATGATGTCATGAGGGTGGCAGCCATCACATTGCACCCCACAGATTGGGCAGTCCCTAGGATCTCTTTAATGGTTCCAGAGAGTTCTCTAGCTAAAGATTGGCGCCACATCCGTCGGGCAATTCTGACAATCTCATCGAATGTGATATTTCCACTGTGCTTAATGTTTTTTTGCTTCTTTCTGTCTCTTGGAGGTTCTTTGAGGGCTTTGATGATCAGGGCAGAGGCAGAAGGCACTCCTTCAATCTGGGCCTATTCTGAATGGTCAGTTTCACTGTCATCCTCAGACCCTAACAATCACCAGCTGCTTTGGCGATGTCATCACCAACCTTTTTTGGAGACAGGCCCAGGGGGTCGATCTTGGGGGCCAGGGCAGATGTGGCACCCCCTTCCCCACCGGTGCGCCTCAGGTATACAACTTTGATCTCGTTGGGGTTGGACTTCGGCGGCATGGTGGAGGCAGCTGGTGAATCGGTGAACCCGGATTCGGGACAACCGGAGAAAGTTGCACCTGAGCCTCCTCCGAGCCGAAAGCCGAAAGCTGAACTCAACTCTTAACTCCTCTCCCCTCCCGGAAGTCTAGGGGTGCACTGAAAGTTACAACCAGTTTTGCCAATGTGGGACTATCCTGGGCAGTCTCCACACAGCAGCTAGGCTGAGACCTTCTTGGGGCTGATCTGCAGCTTAAGGATCCTCTCAAATCCTACTTTCTTTTCTCTTCTTTCTTTTTTGTTAATCCTCACCTGAGGCTATTTTCTTCCATTGATTTTTAGAAAGAGTGGAAGGGAGAGGCAGAGACAGAGAGAAAGAAACACCTATCTGTAGCCAAAACCGGTTTGCTGTGGAGCGTCAGCCCGAGGACTGAAAGGTTCCAAGTTTGATTCCAGTCAAGGGCATGTACCTTGGTTGCGAGTACATCCCCAGTAGGGGGTGTGCAGGATATTGATCGATGTTCCTCTCTCATCGATGTTTCTAACACTCTATCCCTCTCTTTTCCTCTCTGTAGGAAATCAATAAAATATATTAGTACCCAAAACTTAATAATGAGAAACAGTTCCCTATCCTTCATTACTGCTACTTAGAAGCAAATGCTTTCAATTTTTAGCTATTTTTTCTTGTATTTACCTTTATATTTCTACATAATATACTGTTATTTCTTTTTTTCTTTTAAATATATTTCAATTTATTTTAGAGAGGAAGGGAATGGGAGAGAGAAATAGAAATATCAGTGATGAGAGGGAATCATTGATCGGCTGCCTCCTGCATACCCATACTGAAGATTGAACCCTCAACCCAAAATTGAACCCAGGACCCTTCCGTCCATAGGCTGACTCTCTATCCACTGAGCCAAACCAGTTAGGGGCATGTTATTTCTTGATTTACTAATTTTAGACATTCTCAACATTTTCCTTTATAATACCAATATTTTTTCTTGGAGTTAATTATTGCCTTTTTTTTTTACTTGCATAGTTTTTATTTACTTTAATTTTTTTCAGTTCTCATGTCAGAACACTTAGCAGTAATATTCTCTAGATAAATAGATCATAGCATTTTCCATTCCATTTCAATAGATCCAGTACAACTAATCTTCTTTATATTGATTATTTCAACTTTATACTAGCCTAACTAGAATTCCTATTTTTCATATTGCAAGGATCAAGCTTGACTTAGTTGTTATAGAGGAAGGTGTAGAGGGGATAAATGGTGATAAAATAAATGATGTGAAGCATAAAGGCTATTTTACTGATTCATTAGGAGGGAAGTTTTTTGATAAGTTAACAATCGTAGTAGGAATGAGAACCGATTTAAATTGCCAACTGGAACTCAAAAGTGTGAGAATTCTCAATAAATATTTAGGAGTTTTTCCTACTGACTACACTATTGTGTAAAGGTGGAAGCCACTTAGATCTGCTAGACAGGATAAACAAAACATTGATCTTCCTGTTAATGAATTACTTCAGCAAAATCTCTAAGTCATCAACTTCTTATCTACACAGAAAGCTGTGTCTAAGATACATTATTAAGTAAAAAATAGAGTACATAAATAGTATCAAACCTCTGTAAAGATAAATTTGTATATGTACATATGCATACATGCATGCATGTATGGTGTGTGTGTGTGAAATAATCCAAATGTTGGTGTTTGTCTTAGAGGTGGGATTGGGGGTTGGACCTATACTTTCTGCATTGTGCATTTTTGTCTTTGAGTTTTTTTGTAACATATATGTTTATATGGGTGATGTTTATGTTTAACTTATTTGTGGCAGGTCAGAAAACCAGTTTGCTAATCAGTGTGGTGGAGTTCTTGTTCTTAGGCAGGAAAGGGAAGACACTTGGGTAGATGATGGGATGGGAGTTGCAGAGTGTGTCACTCAAAGCCTCTGTAATAATTTAAGGGCCAAGTTGACCCTTACCACCAGAATAGTTTCTTTTCTTTTTTTAAAAAAAATATTTTTATTGATTTTAGAGAGGAAAGGAGGAGAGATAAAAATATCAATGATGAGAGAGAATTGACATTGATTCTCTCATTGATTGCCTCCTGCACGCTCCCCACTGGTGATTGAGCCTGCAACTCAGGGTATGTGCCCTTGACTGGAATCAAATCCAGGACCCTTCAATCCGCAGGCTGACGCTCTATCTACTGAGCCAAACCAGCTTAGGCCAGAATAGTTTCTTATTGCAAGAGGAGCAAGTAAGCAGCTCTTGACACTGTTGACAATACGTTCACTTCCAGTTGGAGGAAGCTAAGCTCTGGGTTGGTTTTCAGGGGTTAGTATCTAAACTGGTACCGTTCTGCCAAAATTGGTTTGGCTCAATGGTAGAGCGTCAGTCTGCGGACTGAAAGGTCCCAGGTTAGATTCCGGTCAGGGGCATGTACATTGGTTGCAGGCACATCCCCAGTAGGGGGTGTGCAAGAGCCAGCTGGTCGATGTTTCTAGCTCTCTGTTTCTCTCCCTTCCTCTTTGTAAAAACCAATAAAATATATTAAAAAAAATTTTTTTTAAACTGGTACCGTTCACCTCAGGGACAGCAGCAATTGCCACCCCACAAATGGAGGCAGCAAGTCTGCAAGGAAGTCTATAAAGTCCTGCCTCAGGGCACTTTCACCCACTGCTTGTGGGAATGTAAATTGATTTGACTCTTTTGGGTCCAGTTTGATTATACATTGTTAGAAATTATAATGTTATGAATACTCATATCCAGCGATTTAATTAAGTCTTTATTCTATGGAAATAAAGTATAGGCCAAGCAAAGACTTGACTACAGTATAAGGTATGTTTACAGCTGCAGTTAAAAAAGATATAATAAAGAACAGATGAGAAATAACTTGAATTTTCAAAAACAGGGAAAGTGGTATAAGAAAAACTAAGCAGCTATGTCACAGAAGAATATTTCATATACTGTATATTCACCATATATTTAAAATAGTTCACACAGATTTAAGAATATTTAATAATTTATATTTATATAATGTAAATGTAAACATTAGTTTATTAAATAAAATTAACTAAATTTTATTTTTATTTTTATATAATAATTTAATAAATATATTCATGATATAATTCAGAAGTAAAAAACACACAAAACAGTCCAAATAGTGTGATCTAATTTTGATTTTCAAAAAGATACATGTGCATGTACGTGTGTGCGAGAACACACACACACACAAATTCCCAGATCTGACTATTAAATCATAAATCTTTTTTTATATTGAATATTTCAACATTAAACTAGCCTAACCAGAATTCTTATTTTTTATACTTATTTATGTCCTTTAATTAGCATTCAGCTGTATCTGCCACTACTAAGTCATTAAAAAAATTTTTTTTTTTTAATTCAACAAACATTTATTGAGTGTTTATTATGAGCTAGATATTGTTCCAGATACTTGGGACATAGCAGAGAAAAAGGTCCCTGCCCTCGTGGAGCTTACAGTCTAGTGTTTAAGACCACCTTGCCTGCATGCTGTCTGTGACCCTGGGCACATCCCTCCTCAGCTGTCCAATGCAGGAAGCAGCAGGCCTGGCCCAGACATGGATAGCATGTCCTATACATTGCAGATGCCAAATGGATACCACCTCCAACCCACTACCCAGAGAGTAGCTCAGGCTGGAAGTTGACTTTTAATAATAAAATACAGGGGGAGGGAGAGGGGGGGCAGCAGGTGGGGTGGGGTGCTGCCGCACAGGGTCTGGGCTGGCTACACAAACTGCTGCTGCTGCTGCTTCTTGGTGGCTGCCTTGCTGGCGAGGTCCTTGGCCTTCTCTGTAGCTGCCAGTGCCGTCTCCTTGGCCTTCTCTTTGGCTTTCTCCTTGGCTGTCTCAACTAGGGTTTTGGAAGGAGCCTCACCTTGCCGCTTGGCCAAGACGTATTCAAAACCCTTCGTTGACTTGGTCACATTGCTTTTGAACCGGGCGAGACCAAATTCCTGGACGGCTCTGGAGATGCCAAATAAGCTAGAGGAGACCCAAGCTTCCCGGTGGATTTCGGTCCAGCCGCTGTTATCAGAGTTCACACAGTAAACACATCGTTCCTCCACCACCATCAGCCGGGCGTGGTTGATGTTCCAGGTGAAGGTGGTCATGGTCTGGTTCTGTGGGTCCACAATGGAATCCTCCAGGATGTACACTGAGTGAGCAACATTGGCAGGAAATAGTCGCTCAGCCCAGCGGGGCATCCTGTTGGTCTTGGTCAGGAGTCTCCGGGACAGGAGCTTCTGGTCAGGGGTCACCTCCCGGTGCACTATGTCTTCTGTCAAGACATGTTTGCTATAGGGATTCGGGTACCGCTGCCAGAAGGCAGCGAATACTTGGTCCCAGGAACTCCGGAGCACGCTGTGGCCCAGGAAATACTTCACCATTGTCCCGGCCCGGTGGGGTCAGTGCCCGAGCAGCATCAGGGGCGCGCAGCCCGTGGGGCACGCGGAGGCCAGGCTCGGCTTGGCGCACGCCCGCCCGCCCGCCCGCCAGGCACCAGCTCAGTCACCGCCCCACTGCACCCCAACTGCAGCCGCCGCCATGAGGAGTTGTTGGGCCATTAAAATTTTTTTTTCAATCAATAATGTAGTTGTTTTTAAAAATATATGTTTTTATTAATTTTGGAGAGGAAGGGAGATATAGAAACATCAATGATAAGAGAGGATCATTGATTGGCTACCTTTTGCATGCCCCTTACTGGGGATTGAGCCCGTAACCCAGGCATGCGCTTTTGTGGGACCCTTCAGTGCACAGAGGGACACACTATCCACTGAGCCAAAACAGCCAGGGCTGTTAAATAATTTTGATGATCTAAAATTTTTTTACACAGTTAACAAAATATAAGTTAATAGTATTGATATTAAGCACTATAATCTTTTGCCCCCTTTTATTGAATTTATTGAGTGACATTGGTTAACAAAATTGTATAGATTTTAGGTACACAAATCTACAATACATAATCTGTGCACTGTATTGCATGTTCACCACCCCAAGTCAACTCTATATCCATCACCATATATCTGTCTATACCTCCTCCACTTCCCCCTACCCCTACCTGGCAGTCAGCATACAGTTGTCGGTGTCCATGAATACATTTTTCTTTTTTGCTCAATTCCTCTAAAACCCCTGCTCCCCGACAGCTGTAACTCTGCTCTCTATCAGACTATCTATGATGAATGTATTTTTCAATATGGCCTTATTATTTTTAACTTGTTATAAAGTTGCATATAATCTGTATATATAAAATGCTAAGTGAGTGTCTGACTGGCTTACTATCTGACTGGATAACTGTCTGACCAGCCAGTACCTATGACATGCACTGACCATCCAGGGGCAGACACTCAACACAGCAGCTGCTGAGCTGCAGTGACTTGGCAGTGGCAGTTCTCAGGTGATGCCTCCTAAAACCAGAGAGGAGGGAGCCTGATTTCTTGGGGGGCCGCGCGCTTCCATCTTCGACCGTGGGTTATGTTGCTGCTGGGGCACTGTCCATCCTGAATCTGGTTTACTGCACACTTGTGTTTGCATTCCACACCCTGTATGACAAGTAACTTTGCAAAGTGCCCTCTCACATTCTGGGACCCCTATCTATACTATCTAATAAAAGAGTAATATGCAGCTGAGATCGGTTTGGCTCAATGGATAGAGTGTCGGCTTGGGGACTGAAGGGTCCTGGGTTCGATTCCGGTCAAGGGCATGTACCTTGGTTGCGGGCATATCCCTGGTGGGGGGTGTGCAAGAGGCAGCTGATCGATGATTCTCTCTTATCGATGTTTCTAACTATCTCTCTCCCTTCCTCTCTGTACAAAAATCAATAAAAAATATATTAAAAAAAGAGTAATATGCAAATTGACTGTAACTCTAACACAAAAGATGGCTGCCCCCATGTGATCAAAGATGGCTTCCCCCATGTGGACACAAGATGGCCGCCACAAGATGGCCACCACAAGATGGCCAGCAGGGGAGGGCAGTTGTGGGTGATTAGACAAGCAGGGGAGGGCATTTGGAGGTGACCAGGCTGGCAGAGGAGGGAAGTTGGAGGCGATTGGCCTGCAGGGCAGGGCATTTGGGGGTGACCAGGCCTGCAGGGGAAGGCAGTTGGAGGGGACCAAGCCTGCAGGGGAGGGCAGTTGGGGGGACCAGACCTGCAGGGGAGGGCAGTTAGGGGTGACCAGGCTGGCAGGGGAGTGATTAGGGGATGATCAAGCTAGCAGGCAGAAGTGGTTATGGGCAATCAGGAAGATAGGCAGGCGAGCAGTTGGAAGCCAGCAGTCCTGGATTGCGAGAGGGATGTCCGACTGCCCTTTTAGGCTCGATCCTACCGGGATTGGGCCCAAACGTGCTTTCGGACATCCCTTGAGGGGTCCCAGATTGGAGAGGGTGCAGGCTGGGCTGAGGGACACCCTTACCCCCTGCATGAATTTCATGCATCGGGCCTATAGTCTATATTATAAAAGGCTAAGTGACCAGTCATACATCCATTGCACACTGGTGATTTAAAAATAAATTTTGACTCGTGTATACACGATACATATAAAGCTCTTGCTGGTGCCAATCACATGAGTATGTTTTGATCTAGCATTGTTGATTGTGAATTTGGTTTTTGTTGACATTTCTATTATAGAAAAAGGACAAATAGCAATATTAAAATAGTTCTAATTAATTTCCTTTCAATGTGCATGAATCCGTGCACCAGGCCACTAGTTGATTAATAAATTTGAAATTGTTTAAAAATTTAATTTACTCTTTCTGTAGTTCACTATATATATATATATATATATATATATATATATATATATATATATTTGTTACGGTCACAATATTTATTATTATTATTATTATTATTTAAAAAATATATTTTATTGATTTTTTACAGGAGGAAGAGGGATAGAGAGTTAGACATATCGATGAGAGAGAATCATTCATCAGCTGTCTGTTGCACACCCCTACTGGGGATGTGCCCGCAACCAAGGTACATGCCCTTGACCAGAATCGAACCCAGGACCTTTCAGTCTACAAGCCTATGCTCTATCTACTGAGCCAAACCAGTTACGGCCACAATATTTACTTTTTTTGAATTTGAATTATAGTTTAAAAAGCGACAATAAAAACTTTAAGGATACATATATTCCATGTAATATTTGGGACAAACTTATACTTTAAAATGTATTTGGGCATTTGGAAATTCAAAAACTGGGCTGCCTGTATTTTAACTGGCAACCTGTCCCAAGCATGTCCCCAAGCCTAATTCCAGGGTGCCCAGCCAGCTCCTTCCACGGCCCTCGCCCTCAGGGAAAAGGCAGGAGCTGGTTTTCCTAAGCTCTACTAACAGGAGAAGCTCTGGGGTTTCCACAGTATTTCTTGCTGACAGGAAGGTAATCCTCCAGACTCTAGAGCAGGGCTAGGGCAAGTTCAGAGAGGGGTGTGGCGAGTGGGGGTTGAGTCCAAACAGGTGATGTGGCTGGTTCCTCAGACAGCCAGAAGAAAACCGGTGAGAGAGATATTTTTTGAAAAAAAATATTTTATTGATTTTTTTACAGAGAGGAAGGGAGAGGGATAAAGAGCTAGAAACATCTATGAGAGAGAAACATCAGCCAGTTGCCTCCTGCACACCCCCTACTGGGGATGTGCCTGCAACCAAGGTACATGCCCTTGACTGGAATCAAACTCAGGGCCTTTCAATCTGCAGGCTGACGCTGTATCCACTGAGCCAAACCGGTTTTGGCGAGAGAGATTTTTGCCTGGCAGAGAATTGCCCAAGGAGAAGGGAGGGACAGGGTGTTGGCTGCTTTCCTTCAGGGAAAATTCTTCCACCTGAGCTCCAAGAAGCCAGGATTGGACAGATAGGTAGGGAAGCTGGCGCAGGGCCTGTCCAGTCACAACCTCGGTGCTACTCTAAAGAACACATCTACTGAAACCTGAATCACAGCTTTCTTGAGACTGAACTCCGCGCTATTGACCCCTCTCCCCATTTCAGTTGCTCACAGGTAATCTATTGGAAAAAGGTGACTTTCATTTCTGGAAAATTCTTCATAATACCATTTCAGCCTTGATGAGCTGATGTTTTGGGGAATCATTTGGAGCCTTTCACTCCCTGCTCGCTCAGGTGCCCCCTTTAGGAAGGGGAGTTGCCAAAGGGAAGGAAGCTAACGTTTATGGAATGACTGCCTGTTGTCACCGCTGGCTCTTTGTATAAATTTTTAACTCTCACAGTATCTTGTGAGACAATTGTTTGGTGTGTGTGTGTGTGTGTGTGTGTGTGTGTGTATGTGTGTGTGTGTGTGTGTATTAGAGAGAGAGAGAGAGAGAGAGAGAGAGAGAGAGAGAGAGTGTCAGACAGACAGACAGACAGACAGACATCAGTTGGTTGGTTGCTCCTACATGTGCCAAACCAGGGCTAGGGATCTAGCCTGCCACCGAGGTATGTGCCCTTGACCAAAATCAAACCTGGGACCCTTCAGTCCACAGGCCAACCTTCTATCCACTGAGTCAAACAGGCCAGGATGGATGACTCTTTAAAGTCTTTCCCATGGCGAATATTGGCTCAGCAGAAAATGCCCCACCTTGAAAATGGTGTTAGGAATGAAGGGTGGGGTCATGCGTGCCTCTAGCTCTTGTCCCTGGCTGAGTGTTTTTTGCTTCTTTGTATTTCAAATCTTTTTTTTTTAAGATTAAAAAATATTTATCATTTATTTTTAAAGGCATCAGTAAAAAGCTTAACATACTAAGAAAGTTACAATATACAAATGTGCTGACAGATCGACTTTCCTGAACTATATGTGACCTTGAGTTTCTTTTAATTACTCACATTTCCATTGTTCAGTTATTCAAACTGATTATTCCCTATAAATACCTGGCTGGTTACTTAAGCACAAGTCACATACAACAAAGGTAAATGTGGAAGATTGTGCCATTCAACCAAGTGCTCATGAAGAAAAAATGAAACTGTTCACATTGACCAGGGCATATCAAAACACCCTTCTCCTTGGGAGAGAGCTGCACTTCTTAAGGAATACTGTATAATTACTCCTTAATTAAAATGTGAGCACCTTCCTTCTTTTTGATTTTGTTTGAAACCCATATAGTAACCAGTGTGATAGCCACTCATGTACCAAGAGATTAACATATTATACTTCCGAAAGCATCAGCATCGTCAAGAGAATCTGGACATGTTGGAGGAGGTGGGGGAATTATTGGTGGTCCAGAAGGAAACGGAGGCAGCCAGTATGATAGGAAGGGTGGTGGTGGTGGAGGTGGTGGTGGTGGGCCATTAAATTTTAGACCTGGCTTTCCTGGACCCAGTCCTGATCTTGGCATGGGGGGTGGTGGAGGGAGAAAATAGTTCCATGGAGCAACTCTTGACTTGATGTTATTTGGTTTGTTTCCATGAGACCTGGAGGAGTTCTCACTTTCCTCTGTTGGAATTTGACTTTCATTCTCTTGAGCATTCTGTTCTATAATACTAGCTACATCAGATGTTGGAGAAAGAAGAGCAGACAGATTTTGCTCTTCTCTATTTCCATCTCCAGTGTAAACCACAACACAGATTTCTCTCTTAAAATCAACTGAAGCAATGGTAGTTGGGTAAATGCAGCCATCTTTTGACCAAATGGCCGAACATTTGTCACCAACTTTCCACTGCTTCGAGGGAGTGGTGGTGTTCTTTTTTTGGCTGTTCTTCTTCTTCTTAGCAGGTTTTCTTTTAGGGGTGTCTTTTGGTTTATTTGAAGCTTCAGAAATGTCACCATTCTTTAGAGCATGGTTAAATGAAGCCACAGCTTTATCGTATGCTTTTATTAGTGCTGTATCATCCCGAATGTCAGAATCATCACTCTGGCCGGCACTGTATCGGAACAGCACCGAGTCCTCCGGCTCCCGGCTGCCACCGCCGCCGCCTCCGCCGCCTCCTCCTCCCCCCATCGCCATGGCCAGGATGCCGCCGGTGTGTGGCGTGGGCTGCGTGCTGCAGAGAATGACCACTTCCTGTATTTCAAATCTTTGACTTGATTCTTGTGGTCCTCTAGTCTGCTGTTGGGTCTCTGTATAATATTTTTTTTTTATCTCAGTCAGTGTATGCTTAATTTCTAGTTGGTTCTTTTTCATATCTTTGAGGGTCTCACTAAATTTATTGGCCTTTTCGAGGAAATTCTTGAAAAACCTTATAACCGTGGTTTTGAACTCTATATCCAGTCTTTTGCTTTCCTCCATTTCTTTCATTTGTGACCTGTTTCTTTGTCATTGCATTTTTTGTTGCTTCCCTGGGTTGGTAGAATAGCTTTGTGTGGTAGGTGTCCTATAGGGTACAGTGGCTCAGCCTCCCAGTTACCTGAGGAGGACACTCTTGGTGTGCCCCTTTGTGGACTGTGTGCTCAGCCTTGTTATAGTTAAGTCTTGATTGTTGTTGGTATCACTGGGGGAACTGACCTCCAGGCCAATTGGCTGTGAGGATTAGCCATGTTTACATTGGGAGAACTGTGCTGTAGACACTCTTATGAGATAAGACTTGCAAAATTGCAAAAGCTTCTGTGCTCAGCTTGGATGGGTTGGAGTTTCAGGGCAGAGCAGACAGTCATGGCTTCCTGTCAACCCTGCCCTATGAGGCCCCTGGGTCTCAGTGTCCCTTAGTAATCACTGCAAGCACATCTGAGAGAAAGCCACCCTCAAGTTTCACCCGCTGCCAGACAGTCCAGTTTCTCCCTGAATGAGTCAGGGTTCCCAGAAACTTGCTTGGAACTGGAGTTCAGTGCTGTCGGGAGCTTTTGTCTCCTTCCCGATTGAGAAAGCTAGCCATATACTCAGCTTCTTTGCAAGCACACATGCCTCTAGACCTCTGCCTTCCGCAGCTCCCGAGTTTCACTGTGCTTCCCCTTTTCCTGACAGTCCAGATTCCCCCTGAATGAGTTTGCCTGGGACTGGAGTTCAGTGCAGTTGGGAACTTCTGTCTCCCTCCTGCTTTAGAAAGCCAGCAGCTCACTCAGCACCCATGCACACAGCTGCTCATACTCTCTGTGAGCGTGTCTCCGTATCTCAGCCTTTTGCAGCTCCTCTGAGTCTCAATGTGCTTTTCTCTTTTCTTCTAGTTGTAGAATTTCCACTCAGCCTGCTTTCCTGTAGTTCTGGATGGTGTCCGTTTTGTCTTTTAGTTATAGTTTTGATATTGTTGTACGAGGCAGCAGTTTAAGTGTTTACCTATGCTGCCATCTTGGTTTCTCTCCCACAGTATTTTTAATTGAGGAAATATTTACTCTATGGATATTGAGTATCTAGTAACTTCAGAGGAAATTCTACTAAATACCATAGAAGCATTTTCATTATTTTTATTGAAAAGCATATGTGTTTCAGCTCAAATATTTTGGGGCTACATTCAAAAAATATTTTTGACAAAATACTTGCCTCTATCGTTTCACCAAATCTGGATACTATAAAATCATAGACCTTTTTAATTTTATTCTGTTCTGGTACAGAATAGAAGTTTACCCATTCAAAATAGGAGCTCCAAACCAATGGGTGGTTGAAGATGTGGTATGCACAATGACAGATGGTTACTAGACAGTGTGATCACATCATAAAGCACATAAATATTGAATCACTATGTTGTATAACTGAAGCAACTCTTCAGTTGTACATTGTGTGTCATATTGTCATACAATATTGTGTAATATTGTATAATATTGTGTCAACTAGATTCTTTAATAAAAAATAAATAATAAATAAAACATAATTTTAATTAAAAATTAAAAAAAGATATGTATACACATAATAATGGAATACTATTTAGCAATAGAAAATATGAAATACTGTCACTTGTGACAACATGGATGAACCTTGAGGATATTTATGCTAAGTGAAATACGTCTGATAGAAAAGGATAAAAATTGTGTGGCTTTACTCTTACCTGGTATGTGGAATATAAAACAAACAAAAAAGAGAAACAAATGAACAAATATAAACAAACTCTAGATACAACAATAGTTACCAGAGGGGAAGGAAGGGTGGTGGAAGGGAGAGTGAAATGGCTAAAGAGGGTCAAATATATGTTGATGAATGGAAACTGGGCTTTTGGTGGTGAGCACTACATAGTGTATACAGATAATGAATTATTATTTTGTACACCTAAAACTTACATAATGTTATAAACCAATGTTACCTCAATAAAAAAATCACATGATAAATACAAAATACCAAAAAGAAAAAGGAGTTAGGGATTAAATAATTATGAGGAAGTGTCAAAATTATCATCTTTTTGGTATATGAACTGACACTCCAACTGAGCCACCTGTTCAGGGTGAGAGAGTGGCTTGCTTTAAAAATACATATGTACAGCCCCCCCCTCCCCCTTTTTGGTTTGCTGGCTGCAGAAAACAGAGAGAGGTGGTGAACTTTCTGCTTCGGAAGGGCGGAATCTGCGAAGTGCATTCACTACTTGAGTTCTGATTTTGTAAACTATAAGAAAATCAGAGAATTACAATGACAGCAATGGTCAGTCTAATTAAGAAGACAGGGTGCTTACAAGAATTAAATCTTGCCTTCTAGCAAGGTGTAGGGGACAGGATTAAAAAGGGGGAGGGGCTAGGGTGAGGAATGTAGCCACGTGCAGGCCTGGGGTCTGTAGACATCAGCTATTGCCGGGCGATGAGATGATGTGGGTAGTTCTGACCATGCTTATCAGTTCTGCTTGCTGGATTCACAGCTGAGTCACTTCCCTAATCACTTCATACAGGCCTTGAAAAGAAAACTTTTAGAAAAACTTTTAACCCCCTCTTCACATATAAGTATATGTGTTCTAAGATTTAAAATTATATGATTACTTTCAGATTAATTCAGATGTTCTATTAAATTTATTATTCAGTATATTTATAATTCCTTTTAAGATTTCTTTTAATAAAGAAATTATTTATAAATATTCTTTATAAATATTCTTATCCCATATAATAAAAGGCTAATATGCAAATAGAGCAAACTGTGGAATGTCTGGTCACTATGATGTGCACTGACCACCAGGGGGCAGATATTCAACCCCAGAGCTGCCTCCTGGTGGTCAGTGGGCTCCCACAAGGAGAACGCTGCTCAGCCAGAAGCTGGGCTCACGGCTGGCCAGTGTAGGAGCAGTGCAGGAACCTCTCCCACCTCCACAGCAGGGCTAAGGATATCTGACTGCTTAGGACTGCTCCCTGGACTGTGAGAGGATACAGGCTGGGCTGAGGGGAAAGTTATAAGAATATTTATTATAAAAATTACTAGAGCAGTTGGAGTGGTGAGAAGTATGTCTCAGAATCTACCTCTTCTCTAGTTGGCCTATATCCTTGCTCCGCTCATGTCTGTCTAGCTGCTTACTATGTCCCCCCCAAGTATCTTGGTTCTGAATTCTTTCAGGGAAAGGGGTGGTTGGGTTTCTCCTGTAGCTGCTTTGTGCTGAGGCGGGTCAGAGGTTTCTCTCAGAGCCAAGAGATCCTTGCTCTCTGTCAGAGGGACAATGAGCCCTGGACACAGAGGGAGATGGCAATGGTGCCTAGAAGTGGTACTTCCTAGGTGTAAGTAGGGCTTGTAATCTGGTGGAGACAATCTGTGACTAAATTATAAAAGTTAGTATTATTGGGCAAAAGTTAGAACAGTTTCTAATAATTTCCCATTGAAACAATTTTCTCCCTAAAATCACCTTTATTTTTATTAAAAACTAATTTATTTACTGTGTTAAGTCTAGTGATAATTTGGCCTGGTTGTTTGTATGAACACAAGAAGAATAACAGTTGATTACATAGGCTATTTTAAAATATATATGCTTTGCTGGAATCTCATGAGAAAGTTTACTCTAGGGTCAAGAAGCCAAGTTACACAGTTGCCATCAGGCTCTGCCAAAGCAGTTCAGGGCAGAAATCAGATTCTTATTGGATCTATGCAAACAAACATGAGAATAATAATTAACAAAACAATAATTATTTTTGGTTCATTTAGTCCTATAATTAAATTCTTTTTCTCCTGATTTTTCTTGTCAGTATTTTTATAAATCTAGATACTTTATAGAGTATTATAAGTGACTGGAGGCCCAGTGAACACCGGGGGGAGTGTGTCCCTCAGCCCAGCCTGCACCTTCTCCAATTTAGGACCCCTGGAAGGATCGGTAGGATTGGACCTAAACAGGCAGTGGGACATCCCTCTCACAATTCAGGACTGCTGGCTCTCAACTGCTTGCCTGCCTGCCTTCCTGATTGTCCCTAGCTGCTTCTGCCTGCCAGCCTGATCACCCCCTAACCCTTGGAAGGTAGTCAAATATACTATTATATATTATTATTATTACTATTATTATTATTATTATTATTAAACAGTACTAAGTAATCTATTAATTTAATCAACTTCCTGATTAACATAACATAATTCTTTTAATAATATATATATATATATATATATATATATATATATATATATATATATAAAACCTTTGCTTCCTAGGCAAATACAGGAAAACCTTTTTTCCCTTACTTTCAGAAATAGGCTTATTTTTCTAATGGAAAATCTACTCACATTCTTAAGAAGCATAACAGAGATAGTAAATTCCTTAGCTGAGAGACAATTCCCTCAAACTTGGAAATCCTAAGCGGGCTCCAATGACTTACTGCACAGTTACTTTCATTTTCTTACTCTTAGTTTTTGAGGGTTCCATCACGTTTCGTTGCATTCCTCGGTCCTTACACTGGCACCACTGTGCTGGGGTTGACCAGCAGTCCCTTGAGCAATGATGAACAGATCGCTTTGATACACGTTTCTGTGAAAGAGAGGGCTGTTTTGCTTTAGAAGTAAAAAGCAGTCCTGTTTGCCTGCCTTCTTAGGCTTTTATTGTCACACAGCTTGAACTAAAATTAACCTCTAGATACAATCAGCAGGGTAGAATCCTTGAGAAAGTATGTGCTTCTACAAGGCCGGGTCTTTAAAGACTAAACATAGAGATTCTGGACTTGTTTGGAAAAGTCAAGGCAGGGGCTGCTGCCTTTGGCAAGTCCCCTCAGAGGCCCCCAATCTTCCTGCGGATCCTCCTGCAGACATTCCAGCCAAGCCCCGTGCTTCCCCACACAGTCCTTGCTGGTTTTCTCAGTGGCAACCAAATGATGTGTCTCTCTCACATCGATCTTTTTCTTTCCATCTCTCTGCTTTCCACTCTCTCTAAAATCAATGGGAAAAAAACCTTCAGTGAGGATTAACAAAGCAAAATAAAAAAAGAGTACTAAAAATAAATATATGTGTATACAGCCCTCCTGGTGTGGCTCAGTTGATTTAGTGTTGCCCAATGCAGCAAAAGGTCCAACATTCAATTCTGGTTAAGGTGATTGATGTATCTTCTCACTCATTCTTTCTCTCTCCCTCTTCTTTCCTTTGTCTGTGAAATCAATAAAAACATTAAAAAATTATATATATACTAGAGAATAAAAATTTTAAATCATGTTAATAATAATATAAATTATTATAAAAATTAAAATAGAAATTTTATGAATCCAAAATGTAATTTGGAATATAGAATTTCAGCATTAAACCTGATTCACTTTTTGAGTTCGAATTGTTTATTTGTTCTGCTTCTTAGATTGCAGGGATGAATTTAAATGTCTTGCTGTTTACATTTTAATGTTTGCTTTCATTAATTGCAGTTTGCTAAAAGCTTCAACATGGTGTTCCATTTGTTGAATATTGAATACAGATTTCTAACTGACTTTGAACAAAATCCAATAAAAACTTAGATGGGTCACTTACAAAAAGCTAAGAATGTAGGGCACAGATTGACTTACAAAGGCTCAACCATTTCTAACATCTAATTAATGACAGGCAGGAAAGGAAAAAGGGTGACCTGCTGTACTGAAATATTTTCACATTTCGCAAAATTCACTAATGTAAAATGTACAATTTAGTGATGTGTTGTATATTCACAGAGTTGTGTAACCATCACCAGTCTAATTTCAGAACATTTTTATCACCCTAAAGAGCAACTCTGTAGCCATTCAAAGAATTTATTTCCTTCCTTTAATTTTTACTGTGAAATACAATGTGCATATGAAGACTATGCATAAACATACATGTACACTTTAATAAATAATTATAAAATGAATACCCTTGTAACTTGCACTTTGGTCAACATATGGAACATTGACCCCTCGTTTGATAGTCGAGAGGTAACCACTATCTAGACTTTTGTTAAAATTATTATTTTTTTTAGCCTGGCTGGGCAATTCAGTTGGTTGAGCATTGTCCTGTACACCAAAAAGGTTGTGGGTTTGACTCCCAGTCAGGGTATACGCCTTTGTTTCAGGTTCAATTCCCAGGTGGGTGGGTAAGGGAGGCAACAAGTGGATATTTCTCCCACACATTAATTAAAGGATTAAAAAATTATTTTCTTTTTAGTTTACCTATAATTTTCTTTCCCTTAAAAATGAAAATATAATTGATATGCAACATTATGTTAGTTTCAGGTGCATAACATGATTTGATACTTGTATATATTATGAAATTATCACAATAGGTCTGTTTAACATCCTTCACCATGCATAATTATAATTTTTTTCTCCTGAAGAGATCTTTTAAGATTACTCTCTTAGCAATGTTGAAATATACAACACGGTATTATTAACTGTTGTCACCATGGGGTACATTAAATCCCTGTGACATTACTTTGTAGCAGGAACTGATCACCTTCACCCATTTTGCCCACTTCCTACCCCCCACTTCTGGCATTTACCAATTTGTTCTCTTGATCTGTGAATTAAGGTTCTTAACAAAACATCTTATATAAATAAGGTCATTTGGAACTACCTGTGATTGTATTCCTAAAAAAATATGGTCTTATTTTATTTTGATTTTTCTAGATCTTGCTTCTTCTTTTTTTATCCTCACCCAAGGATATTTTTTCCCATTGATTTTTTAATTTTAATTATTATTATTATTATTATTATTATTATTTAATATATTTTATTGATTTTACACAGAGAGGAATTGAGAGGGACAGAGAGTTAGAAACGTCGATGAGAGAGAAACATCGACCAGCTGCCTCTTGCACACCCCTACTGGGGATGTGCCCGCAACCAAGGTACATGCCCTTGACTGGAATCGAACCCGGGACCTTTCAGTCCGCAGGCCAATGCTCTATCCACTGAGCCAAACCGGTCCCGGCTAATTTTTATTTTTAGAGAGAGTGGAAGGGAGGCGGGGGAGGAGAGAGAAGGAGAGGGAGGAAGAGAGAGAGAGAAACATCGACATGAGACATATCAATTGGTTGCCTCCCGCTTGCGCCTCAACCATGGCTGGGGATCTAGCCTACAAATGAGATCAGGAGCAATTAAATCCGAGACTCTCTGGTCTGAGGGTGGACAATAACCTCTGAGCCAAAGGCCAGGGCTACAACTTGCTTCTTTGACCGGCTTTTTTGCTTACAAGATTTGCCTGTATTATTGTACATGAAAGTATTTGTGCATTCTCATTACTGTGTATTCAAACACATGAAGATTTTCTAGCAACCATTTAGTTATTGATTTGTAAAATAATTATCTTTTCAACAGAGAACTTTAGCGGAGGACTTTGATATTGTTGAGACTTGTTATATGACCTAGTATATGATTAACTTTTATACAAACTAATTTATGTGTGTGTGTTGTGTCTAATATATGTTTTATTATTGACAGGATTATCGATGTCCCCCATTTTTCCTCCTCTACCCCCCCTCCACCCAGCCTGTACCCCACCCACTCCAGGCCTTCACCACACTGTCTATGCCCATCGGCTATGCGTATATGCATTTAAGTTCCTTGGTTAATCTCTTCTCATCCCACCAAAGTATTTTTTTTAACATCAGTTTTGCAACAATGATTTTGTAGTTCAATTACTCTGTATATAATTTAAAATATTTGTAAATTTTTGCCCTAGCTGGTTTGTTTCAGTGTAGAGCATTGGACCACAGACTGGAGAGTCCTGGGTTCAATTCCCATCAAGGGCACATACCTCAGTTGCAGGCTCAATCCCCTGCCAGGGCATGTGAAGGAGGCAACCAATGTGTCTCTCACATTGGTGTTTCTCTCTCACTGTCTCTTCCTCTCCCTTCCACTCGCTCTAAAAATCAATGAAAAAATATCCTCCAGTTAGGATTGAAAATAAAATATAAAGTTTTAACAAATACAAATTCTAATTTTTTTAAACCTCACCTGAGAATATGTTTATTGATGAGAGAGAGAGAGAGAGATCAACTACCTTCCACATATACTCTGACCAGGGATTGAACCCACAACCTTCTGATATACGGATGAACTCCAATCAACTGAACCACCCTGCTGGGCACAACTTCTAATTTGATTGGTAGATCACTGTGGGAACTCCTTTCATGTCCCACATGGTTCAGGGTTCTGGTTCAGGGTCCAGGTTTTGGAAAAAGGCCGAACACAAATGAAAAGAGACTAGAAAAAAATTAATTTGGCCATATGGGGGGCCAGGCGGGAGCCCACCTCTAGTGGGAGGACTACTGCTAGGCTCTGGCCTTGCTATCCCTTTTATTGAGGCTGCTATGGGATACACCCATTACCCTTAAGCTGCTTTGGGAAACACCCATAGCTCTTAGGCAGGTAATAATTGGATTATCATATCAGTAAGGATTTACATGATTATTTGATGGGGAAGTTGCCTCAGTTACCATTGTCTCAACATTGTTTCACCTGGTGAATGAATTAGACTTACAAGTCCAGGAAGCGCACAGAACTCCAAACAAAAGAAATCCAAAGAGGACCACATCAAGACAAATAATAATTAAAATTTCAAGAGCAAAAGACAAAGAGAGAATATTAAAAGCAGCAAGAGCAAAGCAAGTAGTTACCTATAAAGGAGCACCTATACGATTGTCAGCTGATTTCTCAACAGAAACCATGCAGGCCAGATGGGAATGGCAAGAAATATTCAAGGTGATGAATAGTAAGAACCTACAACCAAAGATCATCTATCCAGCAAAGCTATCACTCAGAATTGAAGGCCAGATAAAGAGCTTCACTAATAAAAAAAAGCTAAAGGAGTTCATCAACACCAAACCAGACTTATATGAGTTGCTGAAGGGAGTTCTTTCAGAAGAGAAAGTAAACAAAGATAAAAATTATGAACAACAAATACGTAACTATCAACAAGTGAATCTAAAAACCAAGGAAATAAAAAAAAATCTGATGAACAATATTAACTGGTGAATATAATAGAATCAGAGGTATGGAAGGGGAGTGAACTGAAGATTCTTGGGGAAAAGGGGAGAGGGGGATGTGGGAAGAGACTGAACATAAACTGTGCACCTATGGATGAGGACAATGGGGAGTGGGGAAAGGGCAGAGGGTGGGGTGGGAACCTGGTGGAGGAGAGCAATGGTGGTGGTGGGGGAAAGGAACATTTGTAATAATATGAACAATAAAAATTTATTAAAAAATTATTATTATTAAAAAAAAAAAGAGAGAGAGAGAAACTACTGTGCCATAACCGGTTTGGCTCAGGGGCTAGAGCGTCAGTCTGTGGACTGAAAGGTCCCAAGTTCGATTCCAGTGAAGGGCATATTGGTTGCAGGCATATCCCCAGTGGAAGGTATGCAGGAGGCAGCTGATCGATGTTTCTCTCTCATCAATGTTTCTAACTCTCTATCCTTCTCCCTTTTTCTCTGTAAAAAAAATTATATATATATATTTATTTAAAAAAGCTACTGTGACAAGAACACCTACAGCTTGATAGAAAGTTTCCTCTTCCTTGAACACGGTTTACTGGGAACATTAGTCAGACTCTTGTTTACCAGTGACGGAAATTCAGCTCCAAGTGGCTTAGGCAAAAGGAGAATGTATTGGCTCATGTAATTGGGAAATGTAGGGTAAAGAGACATTGGGCACACAGCAAGGATACAAACAGGCAAACATCTAGGCCAGCACTCAGTGCAGCCCCACCCAGAGCAGTGGGAGTAAAAACAGCAGTAGGTGGCAACATACCCACAGGTTGGCAATATACAGCCACATGAAAGGAGGATGTGATAAACATCTACCAAGAAGAGATTATGCAAATTCTAGCTAGCCTCCCACAGAACTGGTTTTTGGCCTGCTGAGTAAGGCTTCCTAGCATTGTGCAATTCTAGTTAGCAAATCCAGCTTTGCCCAGAAGCGTTCCTGTGCAAATAGAATGGAGAAACTATGGGTGAAACTCTAGCAGATAATATTTTGTTCAAAGATAAAAAAAATTTAAGAAAGAAAAAGCCCGGATAGGTTTAGGACCTTAACCTGCATCATCAGGATACTATCCCTCCATTTCTTGGTTCCACTCTTAGAGTCTGCTTCTTTTGAAGTTAGTTCCTGGAATATGCCATTTTTCTATAAGTTACATGGTAGTCAGAGTCAGCAAGCAGAGGTTGATCTCTGTCAGCTGACTTCTTGTGGTTAGTCTGTTCTTAGCTGAGATAGGAACTAAAAACTGCTAGTTCCCTATAACGTCCAGAATACATGCTGTTAGCAATTGAATTGTTAGTTCTCATTATTTCTATAATGACAGGGCTGCCAATTTCTTCTGCTATCTGGGTTAGTATTATTGATTACTAAAGCAGTATAAAGCTATACAGCCTATATATAGCTGTATATATACTATGTTTATCAGACTTTGTTTATTCCAATAGAGACCCTGTCTGCCCTAGATGGTTAGGCTCGGTGGGTAGAGGTCATCCTGAAGATGCTGGATCCTGGGTTTGATTCCAGTTAAGGGCACGTACCTTGGTTGCAGGCTCCTCCCCAGCCCAGGCCCTGAAGAAGGAATTGATTTTTTAGATAGGGTCTCTATTTTTGTTTTGCTTTGCTTTGTTAATCCTCACCAAAGGATATTTTTCCATTGATTTTTAGAAAGAGTAGAAGAGAGAAGACAGAGAGAAACACTGATGTGAAAGGAATACATCGATTGGCTGCCTCCTGCATATGCCTGACCAGGGCACAGTCCGAGGAAGAGCCTGCAAGCAAGGTAGGTGCCCTTGACTGGGATGCTTTGGTCTGCAGGCTGATGCTCTATCTATTGAGCCAAACCGGCTATGATATTAGAAAGAAGAAGGGAGATAGATAGATAGATAGATAGATAGATAGATAGATAGATAAATAGATAGAAACATTGATCAGATGCTTCATGCATACCCCCTACTGGGATTGAGCTCAAACCCATGCATGTGCCCTGACCGGGACTTGAACTGGTGATCTCTTGGTGCACAGAACAATATTAAATCCATAGAGCCACACTGGCAGGGCCAATTTGCTATTCTTTATTTTTATTTTATTTTTTATTGATTCCAGAGAGGACAGGAGAAGGAGAGAGAGATAGAAACATTAATGATGAGAGAGAATCATTGATCGGCTGCCTCTTGCTCATCCCATACTGGTTGACCGAGCCCACAAGCTGGGCATCTGGCCTGACCTGGAATTGAACTGAGACCTCCTGGTGCATAGGTTGACACTCAGCCATTGAGTACGCCAGCTGGCCCAATCAGCTACTCTTTGGCCTACTAGTGCTAGGCTTGTTCAGGCAAGGTCAGTTCATTGAATTGGTAGCTATAATCCCTTAATTCTAAATGTCATAAAGCTAATACCTGCTTCTTTGCAGGTCTAGAAAATTTCCCAGAGCATACACCCTGTTACTAAATGACCAAATTTCAATCTGTGAGCTTTTCTTCTGAGGTTTAATATCTTGGATCTATTAGGATTTGAGAGAATATGTAGATGTTCTTATTTTCAAGGTAGCAGGTGCTTTTTTCTAATTCTTGGAAGCCAAAGCATTGATAAAGGCAAGGGTGAATTGATTGTTCTAATCTTTGTTAATATCACTTATTTACCAGGTTCTTCTACAAGAACAAATTCTTACTTTTAAAAATTTGGTTCCATTAAGAAGGGTAATACATACATCACTTATACTCTTCCCACTAAAATAAAACTGCATCTGTATCTGGCATCACTTAGACAGTCTTCACTCTGATAATTGTCATAATTATGTACAGAATTTGAAGTCCCAGGATCTGTTCTGGATCATCACTCAACTTCTGTGACTAACCATTATTTCCCTTAGATTAGTGTTTCCCAAAGTGTGGTACGTGTACCCCCAAGGGTACGGGAAGAGTTTGGTGGGGGTACATGTTGCACAGGAGTTTGGTGGGGATATGCACTGCACCGTGCTTAACTGTGCCTAATTCTACGTTCTCATGAATACAAGGGGTACTCAGCATTACGAAAATTATAGAAGGGGTACACATATGTCAAAAGTTTGGGAAACACTGCCTTAGGTCATTCCCTATAGGCAGTTTCATGAATTTAGGATGAAAGATCCTGCCCAATTGATTTACAAATGTAATTTGATAATATTGAATAGAACCTTAGGGCTGTTGTTATGAACCAGTACTTCTTAATTTTGCATTTGGCTATGAATTAGCTGAGTATCTTGTTAAAATGTAGATTCTGATTCAGTAAGCGTGGTGCAGAGTTTGAGATTCTGCATTTGTATATATAAAAAGCCAGTGTCTCTGATGACCAGGATAACCAAACAACCGGTCACCATAAGGCGTATTGAGCACCTCTTGGTCTCTCCTCCTGGCCCACAAGCAGTGACTCTCACAGTGCTGAGGGGCAGGGTGGCTTTCGTGGCGCGATGGGATGGGGCAGCTTGCATGGCAAGCAGCAGTGAGCTATAATACCATGTGCGATTTTGTGTGCTAGGCCTCTAGTTTTAGAATAAATTCCTAGGTAATGCCAGATACTAGTCAATAGAACATAATTTGAATAGCAAGATTCTAGGTTGTATCAGTAGCATCTCCCTGCTTTTCAGCATGCTCAGGCTAGGTGTCATGAAACCTTTCAAAGGCAGATTTCCAGAGCCTGACTGTGCACAGGTTGTGACATTTGAGATTGGCTAATAAGAAAAGTAATAAGCCGAAACCGGTTTGGCCCAATGGATAGAGCGTCGGCTTGGGGACTGAAGGGTCCCCGGTTCGATTCTGGTCAAGGGCATGTACCTTGGTTGCGGGCATGTCCCCAGTAGGGGGTGTGCAAGAGGCAGCTGATTGATGACTCTCTCTCATCAATGTTTCTAACTCTCTATCTCTTTCCCTTCCTCTCTGTACAAAATCAATAAAATATATTAAAAAAAAGAAAAGTAATAAGTAATGGCAGCTTTAGCACATAATTTGTGTCTGCTCTCTACTGAAAATCCACTAAAATTATAGTAAATGCTTTAAAAATAAGATAATAAATCTCAAGGAAAAAGAGAAGACTTGCAGTAATGAAATTTTAAGAACTAGAAAGCAAATGGACAAGTGGTAAATGATTTAGCAGAATTGAAAATATTGAATAACAAGCCAGCAATGGGGAACCTAAGGAGCAACTCATTTAATTGGGGAATTCCCAAAGATATCTCTGGAAATCGGGGTAAAGGAAAGACTGAGAAAAGGAGAATTATTTGAAAGCCTCTTAAGGAACAGACCATCAGAACCCTCCCAAACATATACAGCAACTGTCTCTCACACCTGGGACGAGGGGGTAAAACTGAATATTTGGATGGGGATGGCGGAAGGCACTTGACAGAATTGAGAGCATGGATATTGTACTGAAAATGGGATGGAATGAAAATAAGTAGAGCTGAAACCTTCTTACTATATTTCTGCCTTCTTACTATATTTGGCAACCAGGATGTTGGCAGCCAGATATCTTTCAAGGGAGAGAGAGAGAGAGAGAAAGAGAGAGAGAGAGAGAGAGAGAGAGAGAGAGAGAGAGAGAGAGAGAGAGAGAGAGAGAGAGAGAGAGAAAGGGGAGGGGAGGGGAGGGGAGGGGAGGAGAGGAGAGGAGAGGAGAGGAGAAAAAAAAAAGTCTTAGGACCCTGATACCAGGGATCCACTGAAAGAGTCCAGTCAGAGCAAAATAGTGAAGATCATAATTGACGAGCACCAACAACTTGTAGTTTTTTAGTTCCTCAATGTTAAGTGTGAAAAAAGCTAAGGATCAACAGACATTAGAAGAAAACCGCAAGTGTGAAATACAGAGACCAAAATGACTGACAATATAAAACTAACTGCAGGAAGTAGAAAACACAACATACACAAGTACTTTCAATATATTCAGAAAAATAAGAGAAAAGAAAAAAGTTTGCACACACGAAACAAGAAGAGTATGCTATTACAAAAAGAACATTCAAAGAACAAAAAGGAGCTCTTGGAAATCTGAATAGCATCAGTGAAAACTCAATGTGAGGATTAGAATATTAAGTAAGAAAAAAACTCTCTTAAAACAAAGCAAATACATGGAATGCAGAAAAGAATAATGGAAGTATAATATATAAATAATAATTCTAGAAAGAGGGCACAAAACTAGTGGTGGTGGTGGTGGGAATATGATTATTTTTTAAATTCAGTTTTTCTAGAAACAAAGGACATGAGTTTCCAGATTGATGGATCTCTGGAGCTCCCAGCATGATGGGTGAAAGCAGACCCACTCTGTGGTACTGGGGCATATCAGAGTGAAAGTAGGGACCAGAGGGGACAAAGAGAAGATTCTATAGACTTCCTGAGAGGAAAACATGATTCTTGCAACTGGTCAAGATTCTTGCAAATGGTGTCAGATTTTTCAGCAATGATGGAAGCTAAAAAAAGAGAGATATGCCTTACAGTTTCATAACAAAAAGAACTTTCCATCCTGGAGTTCTTCATCCAGTCACTATCAGTTAAATATAAACATAAAATAAAGACATTTTCAGGTGTGGAAATTCTCAAAAAATATTATCTCCCATGCACCCTTTGTCAGGGAACTTCTCCAAAATGAGTGAATTAACCAAGAGAGAGGAAGATATGAGGATCCAGGCAACGGTGAATCCAACACAGGAAAAAGGCAAAAGGAATCTCTGGGATAATTTTAAAACTTTGTAATTCTATTGTTTTATTTAATTTGGCAAAGAAAAAGACCTGTTGTCACCTGTTGTCACAATAATTACCTTAGAACTGTGACCCTTGAATCAGACAGACATAGATTTGATAGTATCCAAATAAATGTCATTTAAAGATCTATAAAACTTTCAGCAATAAATAGGGAGAATATGAAAATAATTCAGCCTAGAATAGAACTGAAAATGATCTTTTGGATCTAATCAGGCAATGTGGATGGGGGTTTGCAGACTGAAACTAGACATGAAAATTAGAGGTCACACAATCAAATGCAGGGTCAGGGAACTGTGAAGAAGAGGTAGGGACATTAAAAGAGACTTCTAGCATTCATTGTCCTCCAGCATTAAGAGAAAATTCATTCTAGATGTTGCTGAGATAAACTTGTCTCAAGATGGACCACGCTGCTGTCCAGGATGCCATGCCAACAAACTGAATTTTGGGATTCCTGTAAATGCTCTGCTTGACCAGAAATGCAGTGTATCCAGCCAGCCAATCCCCAAACTGTAGGTCAACTCTGGACTTTCCATTTATTTCCTTAATCTTTCTAAATAAGGTCTATATGCAACCTCAGCCAACTATACCCTGTTTTGACTTTAGAACTTCCAATGCCCTCCAAAACTCACTCTTGACCAAAATCCTTCAGGAAAAGTACTCCATTGCCTGTGAAACACTGTATTTCCCCAATCCATAGGTTGTTTTCCATGAATAAAGGACGTCAAACTCCTTACTAAATTGGCCCTGGCTAGTGTGGCTTAGTTGGTTGGGCATTGTCTCACGGACAAAAGGTTGCTGGTTCAATTTCTGGTCACCCGGGTTTGGGGGCTCAGTCCCCGGTAGCAGGTATGCAGGAGGCAGCTGATCAATGTTTCTCCCTTCCTCTCTCTCAAAAATCTTAAAAAAAAAGCACCTCATTATTAAATTGATTTATTTTTGTCATTTGACAAGGTCTACAGCTATAAATTTTCTTATCCCATTCAAAGTCTCAAATCTATACGCAATCTCACCTACCCAAAAGGTCAATGTTAAATTACTTCGGAGGAAATGCTTTCTCCTTTGTGGGTAAATGTCTGGAGAGATTTACAATTAACTACAGAGATGGCCAAATAAACCAAACCCCTAATTATTGCTATTTTAAATTAAATTTGGGAATACTCTATAGCTATATAATATTTTAAGTACTTAAAACATAAGATTTGGCGTATTAAAGAACAACTTAGCATAACAGGTTAACAGTTATACCTTATAATTCTGTTTTAAAGTGTATAATGAGTATTTGTTAGATTTGTGATTTTAAGATAAAAAAAACTGCTAAATTCACAAATTGTATTAGAAAATTTAGGGTAACTTGACTTTGCCATATTTATATATTGTTAGGTTATTGTTATTTATAAGTCTTAAAGTTTATTAATCACACTGTACTTTAAAAATAAATTAATCGTTAAATTTTTAATGCACTTAAACATTTTCAAGGAAGTTTAATTAGCAGAAACGAATATTAATTAAACTTTCCCTTAAAACTGATAAAATTTGGTACATTTTATGGATAAAATAAAATCTATAAAATAAATAATTTATTAAAGAAAATATGTTTTAATTGCTTTAGTAAGTCAAACATTAATTTTAATAATCAAAGCAGCCCAATGAAATTCTTTCCTACTCATATATGTCTTACTCAAGGACACACACATATTTTCATACAAATTTCATTTAACATCTATCATTGAAAAATGGGCCTCGGGTCCAAGAGATCTTGGGTACTGATCTAACTCCCACATGAATATAAAAGGATATGCCTTTTATTGAAGAGAGGGAGAGAAAAAAAACATTGATCAGCCACCTCCTGTATGTGCCCCAACTAGGGATCAAATCGCAATCTGGGTATGTCCTGTGACCAAGAATTGAATCCACCACCTTTTGGTGTATGGGACATCTCTCCAATCAACTGAGCCATAGAACTTGCTTGATTTTGTTTTAATATACGTGTCTAGGGTTAGCAAGAGCGAAGACCTGGGTACTCATTCACTGACAGTGGGGAATAAGAGTAATTTGGTAGTTTATAAAAAATATTAAAAATCCACATAAACTATGCATATCCATTGGATTAGTATTTTTATTCTTGAAAATTTATTCTAAGATAATAATAAAATAACAACTTAAGTATTTAACTGCCTTGCAATGCTGTGGGTAATTGCTGAAAATTGGAAAGAATGCAGGCAGCAAAGAATAAATGAAATGTGCATATTAATATAATAATTTTGTGATCTAAACATAATATGAAAGATATTTAGCATTTAAATATGTATAAAGAGAAAAAAAGTATCTAGTTAAATATGTATAAAGAGAAAAAAGTATCAGATTAACAGTGACCCATTTTTATTTTTATTTTTCAATTATAGTTGACATACATTATTATATTAGTTTCAGGAATATCTCCCAGTGATTAGACATTACATAACTTACTAAGTGATCATACTAATAAATATCCCACCCATACATAGTTATTAGAATACTAGAGGCTTGGTGCATGAAATTCATGTACTACTATCCTTCTCGTAGTCTGGGAGCCCTCGGGGGATGTCTGACTGCCAGCTTAGGCTCGCTCCCCACTGCTGCACTTGCCAGCCATGAGTCCGGCTTCTGGCTGAGCGGTGCTCCCCCTGTGGGAGTGCACTGACCATCAGTTGGCAGCTCCTGTGTTGAGTATCTGCCCCCTGGTGGTCAGTGCACATAAGAGTTAGTGGTCATTCTGCTATTCAGTCGATTTGAATATTAGCCTTTTATTATATAGGACTAGAAGATTCGTGCAATAGGCCTTCCTTCCCCTGGCTGCCGGCAGTGGTTTTCCTCTGATACTCGGGATCCAGGCTTACTCCGGCCACAGCGGAGAAGCCACGCCTCGAGGCTAGGCTTCCTTGCTTTGGCTGCAGCGAGGCTTGACTTCTCCACTCCAGCCATATCGGAGTAGCCAAGCCTCAAGTTTTCTGTGCTCCGGCCACAGCATAGAATCCAAAGCTTGAGGCTAGGCTTCTCTGCCCAGCCACAGTGAGGCTTGGCTTCTCCACTCTGGCCTTCAGTCTTCAGTCTTTTTAAAAAATATATATTTCATTGATTTCTTAGAGGAAGAGAGAGAGGGATAGAGAGTTACAAACATTGATGAGAGAGAATCATCGATCAGCTGCCTCTTGCACCACCCCTACTGGGGATGTGCCCGCAACCAAGGTACATGCCCTTGACCGGAATTGAAGCCAGGACCTTTCAGTCCGCAGGCCTCTATCCACTGAGCCACACCGGTCTCGGCCAGTCTTCAGTCTTAAGTTGTCTTCAGACTTCAGGCTTTGCTCGGACCAGAGCCTTTAGTCTTTGCGCTGTGCCTGTGTATGCAAATTAACCTGTCATATTTGTTGGGTTAATTTTCATACTCACTTCTGACCGGCTGATGGGTGTCATGGAGGTATGGTCAATTTGCGTATTTCTCTTTTATTAGTGTAGATTATTGACTATATTCCCTATGCCATACTTTACATCCCCCCTGACAATTCTGTAGCAACCAATTTGTACTTTTTATTTTATTTTATTTTATTTTATTTTATTTTATTTTATTATTTTTTTAAATAAGTTTTTATTGTTCATATTATTACAAATGTTCCTTCCCCCCCCCACCATTGCTCTCCTCCACCAGGTTCCCACCCCACCCTCTGCCCTTTCCCCATTCCCCATTGTCCTCATCCATAGGTGCACAGTTTATGTTCAGTCTCTTCCCACATCCCCCTCTCCCCTTTTCCCCAAGAATCGTCAGTTCACTCCCCTTCCATACCTCTGATTCTATTATATTCAACAGTTACTATTGTTCATCAGATTTTTTTTTTTAATTTCCTTGGTTTTTAGATTCACTTGTTGATAGTTACATATTTGTTGTTCATAATTTTTATCTTTGTTTACTTTCTCTTCTGAAAGAACTCCCTTCAGCAACTCATATAAGTCTGGTTTGGTGTTGATGAACTCCTTTAGCTTTTTTTTATTAGTGAAGCTCTTTATCTGACCTTCGATTCTGAGTGATAGCTTTGCTGGATAGATTATCTTTGGCTGTAGGTTCTTACTATTCATCACCTTGAATATTTCTTGCCATTCCCGTCTGGCCTGCATGGTTTCTGTTGAGAAGTCAGCTGACAATCGTATAGGTGCTCCTTTATAGGTGACTACCTTCTTTGCTCTTGCTTCTTTTAATATTCTCTCTTTGTCTTTTGCTCTTGGAATTTTAATTATGATTTGTCTTGGTGTGGTCCTCTTTGGATTCCTTTTGTTTGGAGTTCTGTGCGCTTCCTGGACTTGTAGGTCTAATTCTTTCCCCAGGTGGGGGAAGTTTTCTGTCACTATTTCTTTCAGTATGTTTTCGATATCTTGCTCTCTCTCATCTTCTGGGACCCCCATAATTCTGATGTTGGTTCGCTTGAAGTTGTCCCAGAGGTTTCTTACATTATCTTCAATTTTCTGGATTCTCTTGCCTTCTAGCTTCTGTGGAGGAGTGTCTTCTGGCTCTTTATGTTCCAAATCTTTGACTTGATTCTTGCGATCTTCCCTTCTGTTTTTAGGACTCTGTAAAATATTTTTTATTTCAGACAATGTATTCTTTATTTCTTGTTGTTCCCTTATCATTTCTTGATGACTCCTTATTAATTCTAGTTGATTTCTTTTCATGTCCTCATAGGTCTTATCCATCTTTTCTAGGAAATTCTTGAAAAACCTTATAAGCGTAGATTTGAACTCTATATCCAGTCGCTTTTTGTCCTCCATTTCTTTCGTTTGTGATCTATTTGGTTTAGGCATTTTCGCAGGCAGCTTTCCTGATGGGGCGGGGTTTCAGGGTGGAGCCTACAGCTTTGGCTTCCGTCAGCCCCGCTCTATGCGACTCCTGAGACTCAGGGTCCTTCAGTACTTGTTGTAAGCGCCTCTGAGAGAAAGGCGCCCTCGATTTTCGCCTGCTGCCAAACAGTCAATTCTCTCCCCCAATGAGCCCGGTATTGGGGTTCCAATTTGTACTTCTTAATCCCTTCTCCTTTTTCACCATTTCCTCAACCCTTCTCCCATCTGGCCACAGGCAAAATGTTCTCTGTATTTATGAGTCTGTTCTGTTCTGCTTGTTTATTTTGTTTCTTTAGATTAAGTTATTGATAGATATGTTCTTATTGCCATTTTGTTGTTCATATATTTGACTTTTTTCTCCTCCAAGAAGAGCCTTTATCATCCTATATAATAAAAGGGTAATATGTAAATCAATCAAACAACAGAATAACCACTTGTGATGACATGCACTGACCACCAGGGGGCAGATGCTCAACACAAGAGCTGCCCTTAGTGGTCAGTGCACTCCCATAAGGCTGATAGCTGGTGAGCACAGCGGCTTGCCTCCACAGCAGCACTAAGGATACCTGACTGCAGTTTAGGCCCGCTCCTGGCCTAATCCATCAGTTGAATATCCCCTGAGGGCTCCAGGACTGTGAAAGGGATCAGGTCAGGCTGAGAGACACCCCCCCTTACCCCCACTGCACAAATGTTGTGCACTGGGCTCCTAGTTTCATATAATACTGGTTTGGTGGTGATGAACTCTTTTAGCTTTTTTTTTTGGTCTGTGAAGCTCTTTTTCTATCCTTTGATTCTAAATGATAGCTTTGCTGGGTAGAGTAATCTTGGTTGTAGGTCCTTGCTTTTCATCACTTTGAATATTTCTTACCAGTTTCTTCTGGCCTGCAAAGTTTCTTTCTTTTTTCCTTTAAAAAAAAATTATTTCCATGTTCTTTAATTATTATCAATATACAGATATGCTTTCATTTCAGCCAAGTTACTTTTTATGAACAATACTTATGTTTTAACCCACTTTCTATAAATTTTAAAAAAGTTTTATTGATTTCAGAGAGGAGGTGAGAAGGAGAGAGAGATAGAAATATCTATGATGAGAATCATTGATCTGCTGCCTCCTACACACCCCACACTGGGGATCAGGCCCGCAATCCAGGCATGTGTCCTGACTGGGAATCAAACGATAATTTCCTGGTTCATAGGTTGACCTCAACCACTATGGCCTGCAAAGTTTCTGTTGAGAAAATCAGCTGACAATCTTATGAGAACTTCCTTGTAGGTAACTAACTGCATTTTGTGTGAATCCCTTTTGCTTTTTCTGGCAATATCCTTTGCAAATTGTGCACCCTGTTTGCCCTTGAACATTTTCTTTGCTTCCTGACATTCTCTTAGTTTTACTTTCTGGAAATCCAGTTTTCTGACTTGTGAAACTTTATAAATTACATATAGTCTATAATGCTTCTTATTTGTTACAGGATTTCTTAGAATACTTCACTAAGTCAGTGATTTGAGAGATGCCAAAGGGTCCAGATCATACCCCTCACCTGTATGGCATATTCTAGTTTTGTTCACCAATAATGTTTTCAGTTTTCTCAACAAAAGAAAACCATCCAGTTTCCTGATTTCATTGTCAGAAAAATCAGTAGCATCAAACTAGTCCAAGTTTGCACCAAGACAGGAACTTTATATCCCTGGAGGTCAAGCTTGTGGTCCCACGGGGTTGGTGTATTGTGTTGCCTGCTTGATCAGCTCCCCTATCAGCTTCACCATCCTGCTTCCTCCTGTTGATTAGTTTTTTTTCTGCTTCCTTATCTTCTCAGTCTCTGATTTTGATCCTCTGCTTCATCTACTCCACTGTTAATTCCCTGTAATATATTCTTTATTTCAGTTCATGTATTCTTCATTTCTCACTGTTTTTTTTTTTTTTTTTTTTTTTTTTATGTTTTCTATTGATAGTACCACTTTCATACTTCCTCTTTGTTGAATATGACTGCTACTTGTGCTGAGCTTGGAAGTGCCCAGGCAAGGTCAAACTGTGAACTGAGGCCAGATGCTACTAGTGCCAGGCCTATAGTCACATGGTAAAAGGTACATGGCTCACTGAGGACAGATGCTGCTTGTTTGAGAGATTTTAGAAAAATATGAAGCATGAGCCAAGGGAGGACATTTCTCTATGAAAAACCCACTGGATACAGCTTGGGTGAGCCTGAAAGTTGGATGGGGCAAGGTCTCAGGGAATCACCAGGGTGGGGTAAATAGTGTGAGTCAGGTTATTGGAGTCTAAACTATGGCACTTACATGCCTGTTCTCTTGGGATCAGGACTTATCAGAGGAACAATGGCCTGTGCCAGCACTTCTATCTGGGAGAAAGCTGCCCCTTAGCTCTCACCCCATATGTCTCTGGTACCTTTTGAGCTGCTGCCTCAGTGCTGCAGCTCAAGAGTGTGTAGGCCCTTTAAGAGAAAGTGCCTGGGACTCCAGCAGCCTTCTCATTTAGCCTTACTCTCCACTGGTTTTAAGTCAGTGTGAGGACCCTTTAAGAGAAAGTGCCTGGGCCGAAACCTGTTTGGCTCAATGGATAGAGCGTCGGCTTGGGGACTGAAGGGTCCTGGGTTTGATTCCGGTCAAGGGCATGTACCTTGGTTGCGGGCATGTCTCCAGTGGAGGGTGTGCAAGAGGCAGCTGATTGATGACTCTCTCTCATCGATGTTTCTAACTCTCTATCTCTCTCCCTTCCTATCTGTACAAAATCAATAAAATATATTTAAAAAAAAAAAGAGAGAGAGAGAGAAAGTGCCTGGGATCCCAGCAGTCTTCTTCTCATTCAGCCTCACTCCCACTGTATTTTTACAGCTAGAAGTTATGGAGATTTCTCTTCCTGGCATTGGAATCTTGGGGCATGGTATAGGGCTGAGACCCCTCGCTCCTCAGGCAGGGAGGACCTCCACAGCCTAGATAGCCTTCCCAATTTTTATCTCTCACAGGTGGATGTGGGACCAGCCCATTTTGTGTCTCCATTCCTTCTACTAGTCTCGATGTGGCTTCTTTAGTTTCTTAGTTGGAGGACTTCCATTCAGCCAGATTTCAGACAATTTTGAATGATGGTTGTTCTGTAGTTTATTGTAATTTTGATGTGGTTGAGGGAGGAGGCGAGTACTGTGTTTACCTATGCCGCCATCTTGACCAGAAGTTGTGATCCATTTTAAAGCATATTCATGGCATAAAGAAAAGTCTGCATGTATGGTCAGAAAAATATTAATATTTTATCTTTGAGTGATAAGAGTATGCTTATTATCATTTCTTCATTTATTGTTATTTATGTGTTCTAATGTCTTATAATGAGTATATTTTGCTTATATAATAATGAAAAACAGTAAAAGTGCATGATCATGTGTGTGTGCATGTGTGTGTATGTGTACATATGTGTGTTTTGCTTCTTTGTTCATTTAAATCATGAGCAAACCTTAAAGTAAACTAAGAAAAAATGACAGACCTCAGGATCTCATCTAGCATGTAAGGTTTTCTCAATGTATAATGGAGCACTCCCTTTGACATCCACGCAGGAACAACACAAACAACTTGCTATAAGAGCCAAATATGCCTGACAAATGCATCTTTCCTTCAGGCAGCAAATAACTATGTGACATTCATCCCACAAGCATCATTGAACTCTTCCTATGAGCAGGACATGGTGCTATGGGTGGAGTAATGAAATGCAAATAGTGTCCCTCCCTTCAGGAGCATAGTCGATGGAGAAAGATCACCAGGCACAATGATTTTAAAGGATGGGAAGCATGCAGGCTGTGGGAGTTGAGAGGACAGTCATCTCACATGGGAGGGACTCAGGGAAGGCTTCCTGGAGGAGATGATGCTAAAATAGAGCCTTGAATAAGGAGCAGGAATTGCTTGTGGGAGAAGATTGGGAGGATATTCCATGATGTATGTGCTTTCCCTTCTAGCAATTTCTAGCATAGGTGTTGATCTCTATAATAGAGACTGAAAGGTGAGGTTGATTTTAACCTGAGTTGCAGATCCCTGTGATGGAAATAAAATTCTCTAGTTTTCCCAGGTACTCAACTACAACCTTTTAAAAACACAAATGAGTAATACAGGGGAAGATCAAATCATGATTATGGATTTGTAAACCATCCTGGTTTAACTGGAATGAGAGGAGTGCACAGTGGTTAGACAATGCACATAGGTAATAATCATGTAGATAAAATTACCTGGATGTTTTAAAGTGTACCCTAAATGCCAATTTAAAAAAATGCATGGGATTACAACTTGGATGGGGAATTGGCTTAGAGAAAAGAAGTAGAGATAGAAATATAAATAGTAGAGGACACAAGAAATCAATAATAGGATGGAACACGTTTAAAACTGCCATTTGTCGCCGAAACTGGTTTGGCTCAGTGGTAGAGCATTGGTCTGCGGCTGAAGGGTCCCGGGTTCAATTCTGGTCAAGGGCATGTACATTGGTTGCGGGCAAATCCCCGGTAGGGGGTGCGCAAGAGGCAGCTGGTTGATGTTGCTCTCTCATCAACGTTTCTATCTCTCTATCTCTCTTCCTTCCTCTATGTAAAAAATCAATAAAATATATTAAAAAAATAAAAATAAAACTGCCATTTGTCCCTAGCTTGTCATAATACCCTGCTTTTCACTGATATTATCTCTCTTAATTCTCAAAATTACTCTCAAAGGATATAATTATCCTCATCTTATTATTTCACACAGTGATATCTGGGTGGCAATTTGAGAAGAGGAGGTATCATGAGCCCTCATGAAATGGTACAAGTGGAGGCTTAGTTGCAGCATGCGCAGTGGAGTGTTCCCATGTGGAGGGACCAGCCCTCCTAGACTGAGGGCAGTGACCCCCTCACATTTATTTGTTCATGATCAAAGGGCAGAATGTCTTTCAGAGACAAAAACCAAATAACATGCTTGAGGCAGATTTGGCTTAGATCCGGGCTATTGGCTGTGTGACTTTGGACAAGTTATTTAACCTTCCTGTTTCTTCTTTTACAAAACAAGAGAAATAACCCTTTAAAATTTTAAAGGCATTAACATATGTGTATAAATGCTTAGCCCAGGGCTGGGCATATAGAAAGGACTCAATAAATGTTGGCTGCTGGAATTATTTTATTTTTTTCTCCTGTCTTATCTGCAGGTTTTCAAACCTAGAAGAGAGGGAAACTCCTACTTTGAAAGAGCCAGTGACCTGACAGTTACTTAAGATGCCCTCTTCTACTGGAGACTCAAAAAGATACTACCATTTGCACATTAGAATGGCTCTGCAGTAAGCATTTCCCTTATACCTTTGTCTCATATGAACAGCTCAATCATTCACATTTAATTTTCTACGAATGCTATGAAAACCAACCTGACATCCCCGCTGCCCACACTATTGGCTGTGGGTGCCTCACACCCTTAGACCACCTCAACAAGAATCTTGGGCTTACTTTGAAAGGTTGTCTACCATTTTCTACTTCCAGCAGAAGTGTTACAAGGGAAGTCATTTATTCTAAGACTGGACATTGGAAACCGAAAATATTGGGTTATCTCTTCAAGCATACTCAAGACCTTCATATTTAGCCAAATCTTCTGAATTATATTTATTACTAGAAGCCCGGTGCATGAATTTCAGCAGGGATCAGGCTAAAAGCAGCTCTCTGACATCCTCCCAGGGGGCCCCAGATTGCGAGAGGGTGCAGGCCAGGCTGAGGGGCCCCACTGGTGTACGGTCAAGGCCAGGGAGGGACTGTGGGAGGGCTCCAGGGCATGTCCAACCCATCTTACCCAGCCCCGATCGAGCTGGATCCCAGGCTGCCATTATAAGATTTACAATGGATATGCACTTAACAATAGGACCTCAAAATAACATGATGCAAAAATTAACAGAATTGAAAGGAAACTCAACAATTACAGTTGGATATTTTAATGTTCTCTCTTGAGTATTAATAAAAATATTTAGACAGAAACTTAGTAAGAAAAGGAGGCTTGAACATTATCAACCAACTTGACCTAAGGGATAGTTATAGAACACTCTGCTCAACAATAGCAGAATACACAAGAAACATTTTCTAGAATAAATGGTATGCTAGGTCATAATAAATCTCAATAAAAGGTAAAAGATCGAAATCATACAAAGGTTTTTCTGCGACCACAGAGGAATTAAAGTAGACTTCAACAACAAGAAGAAATTGGCAAACCTCTCTTTCTTTGTGTCAAGGAGAACAGCGGCCAATATGAGAAATGTTAGGAATGACCGAAGCCAGTTCAGCCCTGGGAAGGGAGGCTCTTTCAGGTTCCTGTTTCCAGGTGTGAGCACAGAGCTCATGAAAAGCTCCGTGAAGCCCACAACCTCAATGAGCATGAAATGCTGTCTTATATCTGCATAAGTTATTTCTTAAATGTGGACAATGACAGGCAAGGTTGTCCAAGGACAACCCTACGAGGTTGGCTGGGGAGGAGAAGAGAAAGACTTTTTTTTTTTTTTTTTTTTTTTTTTTTAGAAAAGGAAGATTGCAAAAGACAGGAAATTATTTTGAAATGATTTTTGTCCCCAACTATGCCAGTGCTGGAGAAGGAAGGGCATAAACAGAGGTGGAGGGAAAAAAATCACATGAACAGAAACGGCGATTGTGGTGAGTGGCCCCTGGTTCTCAGACAAAGCCTCTGCCCTGTGAAAACGCAGAGAAAGACTAAAGGAGGGCTTGGGAGTGAGAAGATAAGGAACCAGCCATCCCCTCAAGGCTTGCAGGAGGGGCCGCCTGCAAGAAACAAACAGGCAGAAAGGCACTTTTCATCTGGATCAAGGATCCAGCAGAACACACAGTATTCTAAGACAAAGATTCTAACTAAGCCACCAAAAAGTGTCATAAATTGAAGATGAAGAAAGACCTGATTAAATATACCTCCTCACTGAAACCGGTTTGGCTCAGCAGTAGAGTGTCGGTCTGCGGACTGGTCAAGAGCATGTACATTGGTTGCGGGCACATCCCCGGTGGGGGGTGTGCAAGAGGCAGCTGGTCGATGTTTCTCTCTCATCGACGTTTCTAGCTCTCTATCTTTCTCCCTTCCTCTCTGTAAAAAACAATAAAATATATATTTTTTTTTAAAAGAAGAAAGGGCAGCTTGAATAAAAATTATTAACTATACCTCCTCAAAATGCTGCCAGTAGCAAAAGGGAAGAAACCTCTACTCCTGCTTGAGCAGATCTTGGTGGAAGGATATGCAGCCACTATGAAATGAGGTTCTGTAGAAAACAGCCACTGCCTCCAATCATTTGAAGAGCCACAGACTTGGAGAGGCCCACAACCTCAATGAGCATGAAATGCTGTCTTATATCTGCATAAGTTATTTCTTAAATGTCCCAATCTGCATGCCTTTTATATCTGCTGAATCTCTACTGCATTCTTGCCATGGTGGGACAGATGAGTCTTCTGAGGTCACCAACGACTCATCTGCCTGTTCAGGCACAAAACACAGTTATAACTCTTAAATCTAGCCACCTTCCCAAGGTACTTCCAGGCAGTGACCCCTGCTCCTTCCTGCTCTGGAAGTTCCAAACTTCACCCTCTTTTTTCACCAGCCAAAGTGGGTCTCCTTGCTTTAGGGGAGAGGCTCTGCTTCTCTCAAACAGTGTGTGCACCCACAAGTCACATTCTCTTTTGCTTCTTCCCCCCAATTCTATAATTTCTCCAAAGATATTAGGGTTAGGGAAACGAAAGTTGGAGAAAGTGCAGGAAATGTACTTGTTCTACTCTGTCAATATCTCACCCAGGTAAAGAAGTACCAAACTGGCTCCCCACTTGAGTGTGGAAAGGGGAAATAGGAAACCAAGAAGCAATGAAAATATGTAAATTAATATCTCAAAGTATTAACTAGCATAATCTCCTAGTTTTAAATTTTTGTGTCCTCAACAAAGAAAGTTTATTTTTTATTTATTTATTTATTTATTTATTTATTTATTTATTTATTTATTTATTTTTAGTTTCTTACATTAGGCCTTCTTTTTTTATTTTTATTTTATTTTTTATTTTTTAAATCAATCTTTATTGTTCATATTATTACAAAGGTTCCTCATTTCTTCCCCCCTCCACCAGGTTCCCACCCCACCCTCCACCCCCTCTCCATCCCCCATTGTCCTCATCCATAGGTGCATAGTTTATGTTCAGTCTCTTCTTCCCTCCCTTTCCCCAATAGTAAATCCCTTTTCAGATAGCAAATCAGTTACTTAGCATTTTCTCATATCAATAATACCTCCACATGCCCAATGATACACTTCACACAAAAGACATTTCCCAATAGGTCCACCAGCCTCATCCAGGCCCCACCCAAGGCACTCACAGATCAACACCCTGGCCCTATACTAACTCAACACATCCAGATCTAAGCCTTCATCACTTGATACAGCAGACCCTCAAGTTCCCACAAAAGTTTCCAGCCATGTCTGAGAGGCAGCTGTGGGGCAGGGGCAGGCGAGGAGCGAGCTGTTCAGGGCCTGGCTGCTCAGGGCCTGGCCTATGTTGTTCTGGTTCGTTCCACAACCAGCTGCTCCGGGTCTGGTCACTACCGCTCCCGACCTAGTTGCTCTGGACTTGGCTGCTGCTGCTCCGGGCCTGGCCGCTCCCAGCCTGGCAGCCGCTGCTCCGGGCCTGGCTGCACCCGACCCGGTTGCTCCCCCGGGCCTGGCTGCTCCCAGCCTGGCAGCCGCTGCTCCGGGCCTGGCCACACCAGCCCCGGCTGCTCCCCTGGGCCTGGCCGCTCCCAGCCAGGCAGCCGCTGCTCCGGGCCTGGCCGCACCAGCCCCGGCTGCTCCCCTGGGCCTGGCCGCTCCCAGCCTGGCAGCCGCTGCTCCGGGCCTGGCCACACCAGCCCCGGCTGCTCCCCCGGGCCTGGCCGCTCCCAGCCTGGCAGCCGCTGCTCTGGGCCTGGAAGAAAGTTTATTTTTGATCTATATTTAACTCTTTGAATAGCCTAGAGTCTGAATTTTTAATTTCCTTCCTTCCTACCTTCCTTCCTTCCTTCTTTCCTTCCTTCCTTCCTTCCTTCCTTCCTTCCTTCCTTCCTTCCTTCCTTCCTTCCTTCCTTCCTTCCTTTCTTCCTTCCTTCCTATTCCTCACCCAAGGATATTTTTCCATTGAAAAATATTTTTCCATCCTCTCTCTTTTAGAAAGAATAGAAGAGAGAGGAAAAGACAGAGGAAAACAAACCGATTGGTTGGCTCCTGCACACGCTCTGACCTGACCCAAGCCTGGGAGAAGCCTGCAATCTTGACCTGAATCAAACCCAGGACCCTTTGGTCTGCAGGCCAGTGTTATATCCACTGAGCCAAACTGGCTCAGGCTGAGTTTTTAATTTTCCAAAGCAGTAGGCACTCTCACTGACTCCCCAATATTCCCATTCTGTTCCATGAATAATTTAAACAATTCAGGGCAACTTACCCCTTTGTCAGTGATTAGTTCAGGGATGGGCAAAGCTAATTTGGGTTAAGGAGATTCAAGGAGAGCCTTGGTAAGGGCAATGGGAAAGAAACTCCCTTAGTCTTTTTAAAAAAATATATATTCTATTGATTTTTTTACAGAGAGGAAGGCAGAGAGATAGAGAACTAGAAACGTCGATGAGAGAGAAACATCGACCAGCTGCCTCCTGCACACCCCCTACCAGGGATGTGCCTGCAACCAATGTACATGCCCTTGACCAGAATCGAACCCGGGACCCTTCAATCCGCAGACCAACACTCTACCACTGAGCCAAAACGGTTCCAGCTCCCTTAGTCTTTAATGCCCTGGAAAGACAGGCTCTTTCTTCTCCTTTAGTGGGGAATGAGGAAGCACAGAGTTCCCATTGCTTCTGGCAGTCACGCGGCACCCATAAAGATAATTGGATTTAGGTTAAAGTCAAATCTGTGGATGGCAGAGCAATGAGACAGAAGAACCTGTATCTTGATGTTCAATTATGGGATCCTGCCCTAACGCTTTTTAAACCAGTGGTGAGTTGGCTTTTCAGTGACTTGCTGCCAATGCATCCTTCTTGATACAGAATTTGGTGCCAAGAATAAAAGTGATGCAAATAACAGACTCAGTGGGTTGACATGCCCACGTTCCAACCCCTGGGGTCCATGAATGTTAACTTATTTAGAATATAAGTTATTTGCAGATGTTACTAAGTTTTATTATTTTCAAGTTCAGCCGATGTTGAAGAGACACAAAGACATTTTAATAAAAAATTTTCACATTTACCTTTATTACATGACCATTCCTCAAGATAAAAAAAATAAAAAGTCTTTTTCAATAGAATGTCATATGGCTCAGAAATTTAAGGTATATTTTTAAAAAATCAGTTCCATGACTTATTTCACAATGTTACTAATTTCAGACATGTATTCTCCTATAACTGAAACCCTAGCCTGGGGATCTGAACACCTGAGTTCTGTCTTGGTCACTGCGCTGCGGTGGGGGTGGGGAGTAAGGAGTTGGGGGAGGGACTTTGAATGGGGCACATCCTCCTCTGAACATTATGACTTCTCTGGGCTACCAACAGTTCCCGAGTGCCTAGGTGCCTCAGGACCTTCCAGGTTTGTATTACAAATGCAGATTTCTGGGCCCCATCCCAAGTCTATAGAATAATATTTTCTGACGTCGAGGCCTAGGAATCTGTATTTTTAATTAACCAGGAGAGTTTGGGAACCACTGAATTAGAAGATTTTGTTATTTGTGTTTTCTTTTATCGTCATTTGTCTCATCTTTGCTACTAGACACTGTAGTAGAAAGCAAAAACAAAACCACAAAACAAATCAAGACCATGATTTAATCATCGTATAACCTTCCAGCCCCTACACAGTGCCTGGTTTGTAGTAGGCACTCAATAAATATTTGAAGAATTAATTAATGCTGATGAAATAAATAAATATTATCTCATGTGGATCCTAATCACCTATGGATAGAGGAGCTTAAAAGACAGAAAAATATTATAAACTTTTGCGTGGTTAATCTTATACTCCCTATTATTAACCTTGTCTGCCTTACTACATACTTTAAATAATGGGTTATCTGAAAGAGGTTAATGGGTTATGTGAAAGAGGTTAATGGTTGAGATTCTTCGGTCGGCTGGATTATGTCACAATATTTCCAAGTGGCAGTGATAACTGAGGGAGGTGTGTGATGCAGCAGGAACTAGTTATCCTCCTTGATTTTTCCCGGTCCAGAAAAGGCTATCTTCTGACCAGGTGACAGAGGTTCTTGGGACCATGCTGTGGGTCTTTGAACTTACAAAGGCGTCTCCGGTTTCTGTGTTGCTCAGTGAGTGGGAAAAGGGTTCCTCTTCTGTTAGAAATTACCCATAAATTCACCAGCAATGGGCGTCAGACAAGCAAAGTACCCCCAGAATATCTGATGCCACCTCTTATGACCCCTTAGTCCCTTCTCCCAGGTCCCTCCTCTGCACTCCAATGACCACTCCTTCGGCTTTCCCGGCTCAGACACTGTCTGCTGGCTTTGGAAGGTACCGGCTCAGGATGAAATCTGTCACAGGGGTGGGCAGCTTAGCCAAGGGGAGGTAGAGGAGCTTGGCATCCAGGCCAGGGTTGTAGCGGATGCGGGGGCTCCGGGAAACGATGGCGTGTTCCATGCTGTTGACGACATCTCTGATTCTTGGCTCTGCCATCATCATCATGTTTGATAGATTGTCAGAATCTGTTGGAGGGAGGGGGGGGGAATAAAAGGCTTTATTGTTCTTCATTAAAAATGGTTCCTTCTTTTCATCCAAGCTCTCTTTCCATCACACCCTTTCAGGCAGAGGAACCACACCCTCCAGGTTCACCTTATACAAATACCCTGTAAATAATATAATTTCTCTTCTTGAATTCAAGAATTGTGTGTTGCACTAATTCAATATGCTTCCAAGATATGGAAGCAACCAAGTGCCCATCAATGTACAAGTGGATAGAATATATACAATGGAGTATTACTTGGCCATAAAAAAGAATAAAATCTTACCATTTAGGACAACAGGAATGGATGTAGAGGGTATTATGTTAAGTGAAATAAATCAGACAGCTGAAACTGGTTTGGCTCAGTGGATAGAGTGTCAGCCTGCAGACTGAAAGGTCCCAGGTTCGATTCTGGTCAAGGGCATGTACCTTGGTTGTGGGCACATCCCCAGTAGGGGGTGTGCAAGAGGCAGCTGATCGATGATTCTCTCTCATTGATATTTTTAATTCTATCCCTCTCTCTTCCTCTCTGTAAAAAAAATCAATAAAATACATTTTAAAAAATAAGTCAGACAGAGAAAGACAAATACCATGTGATTTAATTTATATGTGGAATCTAAAGAATAAAATAAATGCACAAAGAAAATAGAAACAGACTCATAGATACAAAGATCAGACTGTTGGTTGGCAGAGGGAGGCAGTGTGGAGAGTGAGATGAAAAAGGTTAAGGGATTAAGAATTACAAATTGGTAGTCACAAAATAGTCACAAGGATATAAAGTACAGCAGAGAGAATATAGTCAATAATATTATAAAAGTATGTACAGTGCTAAGTAGTTACTTGAAATATAAGGGGGGATCATTTTGTAGAGTATATGATTGACTAACCACTATATTGTACACGTGAAACTAATATAATATTTAATGTAAACTGTAATTGAAAAAAAGTGTATTGAATTCCTATTATTGTGTTAGACTAGTAACAGAAAAACTGTGCCACTTATTCATTGTGTGACCTTGAGCTTAAAATGTCATCATCTGTGAAATGGGAATAATAATACCTGTACTAGAGAATATGGTAATAGCAGGGTAGACAGTGGAAGATGACAGAATAGAAAACAAATGTATGTAAGTGCATAGAGAAATTGGAAGGAAGGAAGTAAAAATATTGTCTGGCTAGTAAGATTCCCAGTTACTGGAGTATTTTTCTCTCCTATTTACTCTCTAGAGTTCCTGAATTTTGTACAAAAGCATTCAGGAAAAAAATGTTATTAGAAAATAGTAACATTGCTCTGGCCTTTGTAACTCATGCCTTTGTCATTCCTTCACTGGATTTCTGCAATAGCCTCCCAGCTGGCCTCATGTCTCCAACCTCATCCTTCCCACACACAGATCTGATCAGGTCAGGTCAGAGCCATTTGAAAGGCTCTCCAATGCCTTCAGGATAAGAGTATCTCTCCTTAGTGGAGCCATCAAAACCTCCCATAGCCGAAACCGGGTTGGCTCAGTGGATAGAGCATCAGCCTGCAGACTGAAAGGTCCCAGGTTCGATTCTGGTCAAGGGTATGTACCTTTGTTTCGGGCACATCCCCAGTAGGGGGTGTGCAAGAGGCAGCTGATGGATGATTCTCTCTCACTGATGTTTCTAACTCTCTATCCGTCTCTCTTCCTCTCTATAAAAAATCAATAAAATATATTTAAAACAAAACAAAACTTCCCCTGATCTGACTCTAAATCACTCCCAGCCCCATCCTCCACAACAACCCCATCTCACTTCCCCCAGTCCAACGCCCCTCAGTACTAACAATGACAGCTAAGGTTTAATTCTCCAAATAATCCAGGAGAGAGGAATGATTATACTTTATAATGAAGAAACTGAAGTTTAGACAGTTGTGTAGCGTAGTTGGAAGGACAGCTGAACAATCTAATCTCTGAATCCATACTGTTTCCAGAGGAATGATAGCAGTTTTTTGACAAGTGGTTTTCAGAGGAAGTTTGTCTTTCTCCATATGCTTTTAAGGCCCGAAAAAGACCACGATTTCTGCCTGCACTGAGGCAGAATAGAGTCCTGCTGCTTGATCTGCTCCCAGTCCCAGTCTCACACAGTGCCTGGCATGGGGTGGGCTCTCAATCAAATGTGCAATAAGGGGACAAATTGTTGTCGTGGTTTTGGCAACTTGGCTCTTTACTCTGTTGATGTATGCTGCTCAGGAGACCATGCCAGACCGTTAGATACCTGCCATGCATTTGATTGGGTGGTTACACAGAACTCATCCAGACTTCCTGGGTATATTTCAAAAATGCATCACTTTGGATTTTGGACAATTACTAAGACTCTCTCTTTGCCATACAGAATGTATAGCTTGTAGGTATCAGTGTAATGGAGAGAAAGAGGCTATACACGGTCTAAGGGAGGGTAAAACCCACTTTTAAATCAAACTGTTCCTACCAGGGGTCAGGCAATCTAAACATCTTATATATAGGATGTCAACCCTCCCAAAATATATACACACTTTAACAGCAGATAACTCAGTTTTGAAAATGAAATGTATTTTAATAAATACTGCCTTTATAAGTATTCAATGTGTGTGTGTGTACATTTTTGGGGACACCCTATATATTAACTCATTGAATTCTCATAAATCATTACAGATGAGAAAACTGAGTAACTTGCCCAAGACAAATTTCCTCAGAGCTGAAATTTGCACTCAGGCAGCCCAGTTCCAGAGGCTTGGCTTAGCCACCATAGTAAATTGTCTTTCAGAGGTTGTCCACGGAAGGCAAGTAGAGAGAGGAGGGAAGCTGGGCAAGGGGAATGCATAACTACACTGTTGAGGTCCAAAGGAGTGAGAACAGGGCTGAGAGCCTGGCTGCTTCACTTGGGGCCCAAGAGAACCTCCTGAACTAGCCAAGAGCCAGCCCCACCTTCTTGGCTAGCAACTAGGTTACAGAGCAGTGCCTGCCAAGGAGGTGGCCGCTGCTTGTGCCAGAGCCAATTTCTGTTGGCAGCTCAGATTCTGCCCCTCACAACGGCAGCTCCAGAGGTGGCTCCGAGGTGTTTGGAGCCCAAGAAATGGAGAGAAGTAGGAAGTCTTCTGGATCATCCTCTCCTGCAATCAAACCTCAGCTTTGAGATGAGATGACCTGAGAGAACGTTGGGACTTCTCTCTCCTACCATGAGGTGCCCTAGAAGGTCTTTTGGCCAATTCCTCCTCCATTGCACCCCCAGGCCACCCCCTCCTCTTGAGCCCCAATGGCTGGAGCTCCATTCATTCCTCAATCTGGAAGAAATGCACAAAGTTTGGGGACAGTATAGAAAACAACAATAATGACCCTCCTCTACTCTCCTGAGGTTCACAGGAGACCCTTAGCTCAGAGAGGAAGAGAGCTGTCTTAAATACTTGGGTGCTCCTTTTCCTCCGTACTCATGTCACAGGCATTTAGTGTGTGCGGGACATTTCACAGATATTCATCCTCATAGCAGCCCTGTGAGGCAGGCTATCATTAGCTCCATTTTATGAATGAGAAAACTGCGGCATAGCACGGCTAGGTGTTATGCCCTAAGTCTCCTAGCTGGCGAGGGCTAGAGGCAGGATTCAGATCCAGGCGATCTGGTTCAGGCAGCTGTGCTCCTAATAACTCCTCTACGTATGTCAGTGCATCTTCAGCTGATTTGATAGCTTAATGGCTTTTGGAGTTGGGTGGGTAGGTGCCAGGAGTGGGCAGCATCCTTGGACAGCTTAGCCACAATATTAAACTGTCTTTCAGAGGTTGTTCATGGACGCCGTCCTCATGACCCCATCTCCCCAACAGCTATAGTCCTGTCACTCCCAGCAGTTGCCCACTTGGTCTCTGTTCTCAAAATCCCAGCCCTTAACCCCTCTGAGCCTCCATCCCATCATCTGGGAAAGTGAAAGTGACTCCCAAGATCTCCCTGTCCCTCTCAGAGACCGCTCTCCCCGTGAGGGAAACTCACAGATTTGGAAGTACTCCTCTCCGTAGCTATCCCGGGTTTCCTGAGGCAGTCGGTCCCACAGCTTCTGCAAGTGCAGCTTCATGTTTTGCTGGCCCAGAATGGATGTCCGATAGTTCCCCGGCTCAATGATGCTGACTTTCACCCCAAAGTAGTAGAGCTCACGCCTGGGGAAGAAGAGTTGGATTCAGCCTGAGACCCCCAAGATGACACAAGGTCATCAGAGAGAGTCACTTCTGACACCTCTATAGGTGCTGACCTCCCCCAGGAAAAACTGGAGGTGTCCCCCCTATCTTGCACCAGGCCAGGCTTTGCTTTCATGCAAGTAAGCCCTGTTGTAGGGCCTCACCCCTTTCCCAAGCCTGGTCTCTGGGCAATTCACATTGGGTAAATCCAGCAGGAGGAAGTTAACAAAGAATCTAGACTAAAGCCTGACCTCCCACCAGGTCCCTCCCACTCAGCCCCACACCCAACATTCAACATGGCAAAGGGAATGAGAGGTCAATGCAAAGCTTGCATTCTCCTCTGAGGGTCTCCCATGAGCATATCTGTTCCCAGGCCTCTCTGTCTGTTTGAGTGACAATCCTGCTTGCTCCCACAGGCCCAAACACGGTTTCACTTATTCTGGAACAGCTTAAGGGAAGGCACCACTCCACAGCCTTCTGCCTACTATTACTTTATTTTCCTCTCTTCAGAGCACCCCTGCCCACATGCTGCTGTTCTCCCCAACCCAGCCCTCTCTTTCTGAGGTGAAACCCCAGGACTCCCACCCAGAACGGTTTGGCACCCAGTCACCTGATGCTGTCAGAGAAGGCCTCAACACCAAACTTGGAGACACAGTAGCCACCGCCAATGACAGCTATACGACCACCAGAGCTGGACATGTTGACAACCCTGCCCCGGGCCTTCTTGACCATGGGCAGCATGTGGAGGGTCACGTCAATCAGTCCCACCAGGTTCACATTGATCACCTTCACAAAGTCCTTTTTGGTCAGCCATTCATTGGGGCCACTGGGCAGGCCCACACCAGCATTGTTCACCAGGGCCCAGAGGCCTAGGGGCAAGACAGGGAGAGAGAGAACCACACAGAAATCAGCAGTGTCTCTGGGAAAGTACCATGGTCTACCACCCAGCAGCTCAGGGAGTTGAGGATGGTTGAGCAGGAGCACAAAGCACAAGGCAGCCAGGCTAAGGCCTGGGATGGGGAGTTAGGACAACCCAAAAAGATGTGCTTTTACTAATTAGTTTTCCCTAAAGGGGCATTTTTTTTCTGATTCACATAGTCTGCCAGCTAGTTGGACCCTGTACCAGCTAACAATCCAGGCTTTAGCTAATGGCATCTAAGCCATTAGCTCTGGGAAAAGGGACATTATTTTCATACCAATGAGTAAATGTTTTAATTCTTTCCCCCATTATGCCCCCCCCCATGTTCCCCTGAGAACCAACTCTATTACACACATTACCAAAATTACTTCATTTATTCATCCAATCACACATTCATTTATTAATTCATGCACCTATTCTGTCAGTTACAGAGGAAGGTGCTAAAGACAAAGTGAACAAGACAGGGACTTATCCCTAAAAGAGCTCACAAACCAGAGAAGAAATAAATAACAGCTATACACAAATATATGAAGCATTTAAATAATGATGGGAAAAGTATGAAAAGGGCTCTCTGAGATCATTAAATTGAGTTGGTATATATGGAGAGAAATAATGCTAAGTATTGTCTTTCATCTCTGTAGGAACCCAGGCTTGAAGAGCTCAAGTTCAAGTTCTGGTTCTACCTCCAGCCTTGGACAAGTCACTTGCTCTCTCTGGACCTCAGATTTTGTGTTGACTGAGCTAGATTAGTTGTTTCCATCCTGTGGTTTGCAATCCTGGAGTTTCCCAGACTGAACCTCAGGACCTACTAAGGGAAGGAGATATAGGAGAAACTCAACTTCCATTTGTTTTACATATTGAACTTCCAAGTAAAATTCTACTTGGAGGAGAGTGTTTGGTGCTAACAACATGTTGGAAAAACCTCTAAATGATCCCTAAGGAGGACTTCCAGGCCTTTCATTCAGGGATTCCATGAGCCCCACCCACTTCCCTGGCTCCTTCCCTTCCCCTCCTCCATCACCACCCCTCCTTTGCTTCTGTAGCCTCAAGTACAACTCTAGGCACTCTTTCCACTTTTTCCTGAGGGCAGGTCTGAATGTGAACACCACTAGTGGGCCACCCCTTCCCCTGCACCTAGGCTCCATACAAAAGCCATGCCCTCACTCTATCTTCCTGACCTCCTCTAACTAGAGAGGCCCCCGGAGACCAACTGAGCCAGACTCAGAACCTTCTCAAAGGGGACTCTTGTTTTCAAAGGAGGAAATGTGGCTCCCGAGACCCAAAGACTATAAAACCCAAGTGGTCTCTGCCTGTGGAGAAAAAAATTCACACTCACCACTACCTCTAATCATCCCGGGTAAACAACTCAGCCTGCTGCGGAATCAGGACAATCTATCTATCTATCTATCTATCTATCTATCTATATAATATATATATCACCTTAATATATATATATCACCTTAATATATATATATTAAGGTGACCAGATGTCCTGCTTTTGGTGGGACAGTCCCGATTTTTAACAATTTGTCCCGAATCCCTTGGCGTTTTAAAAAAGTCCTGATTTTTGGAAAGATAATATATATATATATATATATATATATATAAATATATATTTATATATAGAAATATATATTTATATATAGAAATATATATTTATATATATAAATATATATTTATATATATTTATATATATTTCTATATATAAATATATATATTTATATATATATAAATATATATATATATTTTATATATATATATATTTTTTTTCTTTTTCTTTTTCTTTTTCTTTTTTTTTCCCCCCCCCTGCAAAGAGCAACTAGAGAACTGTCAGAGCAGTGAGAATAGCTTCAGGGTCAACCTGTCATGTCCACAGACTCTCAGGGAAAATAAGAAAGTATGCCAGAATGCCCTCCCTCCCATTTCCCAATGCTCCTTAGACCAAGGATGTTGCTCCCCAAAGATGTGCCCATATTAACCCCTGGAACCTGTGACTGTGGTGAATTACACGGGAAAGAGGATTAAGGTAGCAGATGAAATTCAAATTGCTAATCCACTGACCTTAAAATGGGAAGATTTTCCTGAATTAGCCAGATGAGCCCAATGTAATCACAAGGCCCTCCTAAGTGGAAGAGGGAGGCAGAAGACAGAACCAGAGACATGGCCGTGTGAAAAGGAGCCGACCTGACCTCCCTGGCTTTGCAGATATAATAGAAGAGAGTCGGGAGCCAAGGAATGCCGGCAGCCTCTGGAGGCAGGAAAAGGCAACGAAATGGACTCTCCCCGGAGCCTCCTGAAGGGTCACAGCTCTGCTGACGCCTTCATGTTAGTTAGCCCAGTGAGACCCATTTTGGACTTCTCATCTCCAGAACTACAAGATAATACATTTTCTGCTGTTTTAAGGAACTACATTTATGCTCGTTGATTACATCAGCAACAGGAAATTAATATACCCAGTGAATCATTAACACAAGTGGCCCAGAGTGAGGCAGCCAGTTGGAAAAAAAAAAAAAAAAAAAAGACTCACTCTTGCTGAGTTATTTATTACTTAGTTCATCCAACAAATATTTGGCACCTTACTAAATGCCAGACACTATTCTAAGTACTAGGGATATATAGTAAATAAAAGAGACAAAAAGCCATGCCCCCCCTCTTCCCTCTGAAGCTTTATCTCAGCAGGGGAAAAAGACAATTAAACAAACAAACAATGGATAATGGATACAGGTAAGTGCTAAGGAGGAAAATAAAATTATTGCATGGCTCCTTCTGGGTCCCAAGGCTCTCTTGCCCCCACCTGCGTGGACCTCAGACCAGTTCCCTTAGGTGTCAGGACTACACCTCTAGGCTGCTGCTTCTGCAACAGAGCCAACCTGTTCCTTCTGTCACACCCTTCATGCAGGAAGCGCCCTGGGCAGGTGCTTAGCAATCCTGGTCCAGCCCTAGCCGCAGCCCACAGCCTCCTTTCCCAATAGGATGAGCCACTCTGATGTCAGCACTTACTCTGAGTTCATCCCAATTCCACCATGATGTGAGGATCCAGCCTGACAGTCCAGGAGAGCAAACACCTCCACTCAAGGAATCTGACCTCACATTCCCGTCTGCCTTCCCCCAGCCTGATCCTGACAAGAGTTTATGGTCAGGACTATCCGAGAAGAGAAAGGCCCAGAGAAGAAACTCCATCTTTAGAGGTCTGGACATACAGAACACACCTTCTCTTCCTACCTCCTATGACAACCTTCCTGCAGCCCTCTGAGTATCTGGGGGAGAAACTTCCTGGGGAAATCAGCCCTTCGTGTGGACAGATCAAACCATGCAACAGTTTCCAGTCCCACTCTGCCAGAGCCTCAGCCCCTTTCTCTCCATCAGCTCTCCCACCCCATCTGAACAACAGGGTTAAGGGTCAGATGCCCGTAAGAGAAAGAGAGACAAAGGATAAGCTGAGAAAGCTAAAGAATACAATTCGCCCCACCTTGCTCGCCCACTTGGTCCCTCACCCACTGGGCCGCCTCCTGAACACTCTCACTCTTGGTGACATCCAAGAGGATGGTCTGCAGCCGGTAGGAGGTGTCTTGTCGAAGCTTCTGGGCCCCCTCCTCAGTGAGACATGCAGCCAGCACCCGCATGCCTCGATCAACCAACTGCTTGGCCAGTTGGTTCCCGAAGCCCGAGTCACAGCCTGTGATGAAGACATACTTGTCTGAGAGGTTGCGGACAAGGTTGCAGTTCTTGAACCAGCGATACATAAAGGAGAGGTCCGTGAGAGCCGCCATGGGGCAAGGAGGAGGTGATGGCCAAGAAGGATCGGGCTCAGGAGACGGCAGGAGAGGCTGCTCCTCTGACCCCGAGCTGGCAGTCTGCGGAGCCTGCAGAGTAGAGGTCTCCTCCCTTCCACGCCTGGCAACACACGCAGGGCCTCCGGGGAGCCACTCTATAATTTTTATAGGTGGATGGATGCATCACCACACCAATTAGCCTGGATGCAAGAAATTCAAGTCTAACCTGAAGTCCTGTCACGACAGATAGCCCTGGTGGATGCCCTTCTCTCTCCCACAGCCCTGATGGGTGAAGGTGCCAAGGATGCGAAGACCTCAGTGTTGATGTTGAGGCTGAGAAGTGGCTCCCCTCGGTGGTCTGAGCAGGATAAACAAGAAAGGAGGACTTGGCCCAGAAAGCTCCCTTGGAAATCCCCCACTTCTGGTCTAGGGATCAAAATCATTTGTTAGGAGGATAGGCATGTAAATAAACTTAATTTCTATCTTTAGAGGAAAAAACTAAGACAGATTCATTAATGTAAAACAAACAGAATTGGTTTTGTGCCTTCCAAACCCGAAGAGGAATTGATTCCAGGTTATTAGCTCTTTGGAATTCTCTGCCCGTAGGTAAGTCTCCATTATGAGAGATGATGTAAAAAAAGGTTCTCTCAGGATAGATATGTCTTCTGAAGCCAGAGGCAGCATGCCCCTCCTGGAAAGGAGACTGGAAGCCCCAATTCCTAGAAAGCAGAAAGATTGGGAGCCTCAGGGTCTGGGTTCTTGGGAGGAAGTACTCAAGTTGCCAGTGAAGAACCTCACTGCACTCCAAGCAGGCTCAGCTCTAATCGCCAGGCAAATGAAGAGAATGAAGGACTAAGGACACAGGGACCCCACAGGATATTTTGTTGTTAATCCTCACCTAGGGATATTTTTCTATTGACTTTTAGAGAGAGTGGAAGGGAGGGAGAGAGACAGAGAGAAAACACCTATGTGAAAGAGACACATCAATTGAGGGCTGGGGATCGAGGGCTGGAGATCGAGCCTGCAATTAAGATACGTGCCCTTGACTGGAATCAAACCTGGGACCCTTCAATACGAAGGCCGATGCTCTATCCACTGAGCTAAACTAACTAGGGCCCCACTGGGCATTTTTCTTCTACCCCCAGGACCAGACACACACAAGGTTATTGATCTGGTATCCTGGGGATCCTGGCAGGTGGGGTGGTGATGGTAGGGGGAAAGGGATTATGAAGTCAATTGGCACAGTGCTAGTTGGATGTACAGAGGGAAGGGAGGCCAGGAATTGAAGTAATTTTAAGGCATAGGGCTGATAACAGGTAGGATCATAGGTGGTAAGAGTAATAAGGGGCGACTAGTTGGGCATAGGGAAGGAAGGCCAGAGAAGAGAGAGAGTTCCGATATGAATATCAATGAGATGAGGTCTAGCCAGATGATGAGGATGGGTCCTGAGTTCCCTGGGCAGCTGCAGAAAGGCTCTGGGGCTGAGTCCATGGCACTAATAGGAAATGACATCTGGGAAAAGCAGAGGACTGGGGCCAGATGCTTGGAAATTTCTCAGGGTCAGGACTTGGGAAGGAGGGAGAGATTCTAAGCAATAGGGCAAAGAAGTCACAGAAAGGTTGGAGGGAAGCTGGTAAAGATAAGGAAGTAAGGCTATGAGACAGAGGTGTGAGTAGTGAGGGGTCACACCCAGGATTACATAAGATGCAGGGACAGAATGATGCCAGAGTTTACAGTGCTAGAGTCTTTGGCTAAACCTCTAGGGTCACCAACTCATTCCCAGAGACAGAGGGCCAATTGCTCATACCTTCCCTGACTACAGGGTCTGACACGAAGATCACTAGAGTGAAGGGTCAAAGATGCATCTCTGTGCTCCACGATCGACCAAGGTAGGTCAGCTCCAGAATCAGATAAAGCAGGTGGAAAAGGCCAATGAGCTTGGCCACTCTATACCACGGGTGGGGGGAGGAGGGTCAGCTCATGGACCCATCTTTGGGGAACAAACCCAAGGCTTGTATAGGAAGTGATAGAAGCAAACCTCACCTCCTTCATAACCACTCGAAGGCATAACACCTCCTACACTGGATCTAGGAGGCATTTCCCAACTCTGCTTCCTGGGTGAGTGAACAGGGAAGTCTTGATTGGGAGATGTCAGATAATGCCACTTGAGGGCTGAGCAGGTTCAGGAGTATCCTAGCTCTTGAGAAGACAGGTGAGACCCAGGGGTTGGCTTGAATCTTGAGTCTGCCCCAACACAGGCCAGCGCCTGGCTTGCCACTTCATGGGTCTCTCTGTTGACTGCTGGCTAAGACAGTGCTCTCCTGGGCTCAAACTCCTAACATCACAAAATCCAGGCCATGGATGGATGCTTGGAGTGCTGCAGGACCACACAGAAGGCTCTTTTCTTAGAGTTGGGAAGGCCACCCGCTCTCAGATAGCAGGACTTCCTGCTAAGTTGGCATCTGTGGCTGATGGGTCAGCCTGGTGGTTGCCCTCCATACCTCTCCCTCTGTCCACAGGTATCTTCAGTGAAGAGGGACCTTACCTTCACCAGGCCATTTCCATCCTGTGGGAGGGGGAGACTGGCCAAGGCCAAGGCACACTCTGAGGAGGTAAACAGGCAGAGAAGATGGGGCTGAGCCTCTTTTCAGTGTTCATTCTTTCCAAAAGTGTGAGTTCAGGGCCATGAAGCTTAGAACCTTGAGAAGCTGCTTAAGAAACAGGGCACGTATTGTGTGCTTTTGGATCCCTGTTCCTCAGCCTCAAAACAGTTCTTTCCTCCTAATTTCCTCAGAGTCTTAGGAGAAGCCTGGGGCAGAGGTAAGGTGGAGGGTAAGCCACATGATCCTAGAGATGGAGTGCTCACTCTCTCCACCCTATTTTCTTCCCCATAAAGCATCAACCCTCACATCGCACCCCAACTAGATCCTCCACGTACCCCAGTCTTGGTTTCACAGGACATTGGCAGGATTTGGGGAGCTCCAGTGGACCATAGCACCCACCAGGAAATAAAGCACATAATTCATGGAGAGGAAGGTGAGCTTGATCTCCCAGCCTGGTGAGTATCCAGTGCACTTCATGCAGTTCTCACCAACGATAAATTCAATTTGCATTTTTTCCAAAATATTTTTATTTATTTTGATGTCTGTTCAAAATGAGAAAGGATCCACACATACTTTTCCACCCTTCCACTCCAATTATTGGCTCTAGTTTGGGAAGTTTCAAAGAACTCCCTCTCTGGCTTCAGATTGCTCTTCAACATGACATGGTGGTCTCCAGCTCTAACAAACCTAAACCCTCTCTTTAAGTTACTAGTTGACCACACAGAATCATGGGTATAAAGCTAAATGTTCCACTGAGTGGGAGAGTCAGCCAGGAGGATGAACCTGAGACTGTCCGAGGCTTTAATGATGAAATCAGGCTCCAGAAAATGGTTTGCTCCTCTCCTCATGGTCCACAGCTCACTCACTAGACGCCAGGTGTTTCTCCTCATTATCTCCTTAACCTTTGAACTGGCCCAATCCCATGCCTTCTTGAAGGCATAAGAAACCATTTCAGGGTTGCTCATTGGTCTCAAAGGAATGGGGCTTCAAGATAGCAACCTTCACACCAAAATGGGAGAGCATCCCCTTATAGGGCACACTGGTAGAGGGGCAAAGACTTCAAAAGTCTTGAGAGAGATAACAAACGACACAATCCCAGAGCAGACTGGGGTGAATAAGCTTGAAAGCTGGGAGTGTTGTCAAGTGTAGCAGCCAATAGGAGAACAAATATGAAGATAAAATAGGCTCCGTGTAGGATTGAAATATTTACCCATATATATTTACATACATAAACTTATTAGCTTTAAATCCTGCCTATTCTAGCCCTAGCTGGTTTGGCTCAGTGAGTAGAGCATCAGCCTGTGGACTGAAGGGTTCCAGGTTTCATTCAAGTCCAGGGCACATGCCTGGTTTGTGGGCTCGATCCCCAGCAGGAAGCAGCCAGTCAATTATTCTCTCTCATCATTGATGTTTCTTTCTCTCTCTCTCTGTTTCTTCCTCTCTAAAATCAATAAAAAATATTTTTTAAAAATAATAAATAAATCCTACCTATTATGTTGCAAAGCATTGCTTAAACACTCTCTCCTCCTCTTTCTCCTTAAATTCTATCAATCTCCTCCATACTCCTCAGTCATCTCCTGCTCTTGTCAACTCCCTGGCAATCTGTCCTCTAAGGTGCATCTCTCTCTGCCTGTGGTCTCAGCTTCCCCACATTCAGAGCCATCCTCTGTCCTCCAGCCAGTGGGTTCTCTAGAGGCTGATCTGACAAAGTAGATCCCCTGATTTAATATTTTCCATGGGGTTGTGCTGCCACCAACAGCATGAAGGTCCATGGCCTATGCAGGGCCATACCCTTGTGAGCCCATCTTTCCAACATCCTTCCTGCCAGGCGGGGCCTAGATGTTTATCCCTGGTGGATCCACAACAGAGGCAGTCAATCATTACTCACCTTACTTACCTGAGCCAGGAAGCCTTCACTCTACTTTGCCTGGTTGCCAAGTTCAGTTCTTCACTCCTCAGCTCAGACCCTTCTCCATGACCCTCCCTTCATTCCATTGGCTACCACGCCACCATGGCTAACATGGTCTCAACCATCACAAGTGATGGCCGTACCATTTCTGTATCTCTTGTCCCTTTCTCTTGTCCCTTGTCCCGCTGTCAGAGATTTTAGGCCAGGGGACAAACCTTATTATCTTCAGGCATTAATTGTGCACTCACAGATGGCCCAGAAGTATCTGTAGAGTTGAGTCAAATGCTCTACCCCAGCTCAAAGACTCCCTGAACTGACTATCCTAGGGGTTAAGGACATGGACTCTGCAGCCAAGTTATTCAAGTTCCAATCCTGCCTTAGCCACTTTCTAACTCTGAGTCTTCCTCAGGGACAGAGTTAGGTTAAACCAAATTTTATAGACCTGGGGCCCTTCCTGATCCCCAAAAGATAAAAAAGTGCTTCCTAATGAATGTGTGACACAAAGCAAGAGAGAGGAATCTGGAAGGAAAAGCCTCTAAATCTGTGTGAATGAACTCCGTGGAAAAGTCCTCCCCAGAAGCACAGAAGCAAGAGGACTGAGGAAGGGCCCCTGTCCCAGCCCAAGTCCTGAAGGAGTCAGAGAAGACCTCAACACTGTATTGGAGATGCAATCCCCCCACTGTACATGGACACACACCCAAGATGCTGGAGACATTGACCACACTGTCCCGTACCTATGTCACCAGGGGCAGCAAACTCAGGGTGACCTGGACCTCCCCCAACAGGTTCACACTGAGCATTGTTATGAAGTCTTGTTTGGTCAGCCATTCATTGGGTGCCGTGGGCACAGATATGCCAATTATTCACCAGGCCCCAGAGTCCTGGGCCCAGTGGGAGTAAGAGAGCAACACTGTGCTGTGACCCTGTAGGGACAACGCATGTGTGGTTCCAGTTAAGTTTATTTTGTTAAGTCAACAACAGTGTGATGCATGCTATAAGGAAAAAGAGTGTAGGAGAGGAAACAGGAACATGTGGTTACAGGGAGTCAGAGTTTGCAAACATGTAGCTACTAAATGGCAGAGATGGTCCTTCTCATTTTTTTTTGCTCCTCAGTGCCTAGTACACAATAGCAAATAAGCCCATCTTTGTTAAGTGCATGGACAGAGTTTGAGATGAAGTAGTATTCAACACTATCTTATAGGAGAGACATATAGACAAGAAGAGAGAAATGGGTAAGAGACAGTAATGAAGGAAAAACTAGAGAAGAGAAAGGAAACCAGGGTGGGGGGAGATGGAGGCAGGGAATGAGAAAAAGAAAAACCATGAATAATTACTTTCCACACCCTGGTTGGGAAAGATACACTTGAAATTTCAGGACTAGGGTTAAATAGAGACAGGCCTGCATTGTACACAAAGAGACTAGCTTTGAAACAACCTGCATCAATCCCAAGGCAATATTTGCTCAGGAAGGTCAAGGTCACCTTCTATGCCAGGAAATTCCAAGGTTCACCCTGGAGTGAATGCTCAGAGCAGGCTTTGGGAAAAGGTGAGGATGCTCTTGCCACACCTAGTGTTGACTGCACCCTTGGCTCCAGGAAATATCACTGTCTCCTCTCACCCTCCCAAAGGCCATCCTTGCCCCAAACCCCAAGCCCCAAGCCCCAAGCCCACTCAGCTTGCAGGAAATTTCTCTGAAAGAGACAGGGGCAGACACTGCAAGGATTATAAGAGACCCACAGACCTCATTGTCAGGGGCAGGTGTTACTTCTGAAAACAGGTGCATTTGTGCTGTTGAGAGAAAAGAATTTCAAAAGGCACACCTGTGGAGAAGGTTAAATGTGATGGAAAAAATCTATAAAAATAAAAGTGTAATATGCTAATTAGACCAGACATCCTTCAAGATGGCCTTCTGGACCAAGCCTGGGCTGTGAGGGCTGAGGCCCTTGCATGAATTTCGGGCATTGGGCCACTAGTAAATACATAAATGTGAAGGCAAGATTTTATTTGGGGTTAAGAGCATTAAGACTAGGACCCCCTCAGGGACATAGAGGGCGGGCAGGGTCTAGAACAGCGGTTCTCAACCTGTGGGTTTCAACCCCTTTGGGGGTCGAACGAGCTTTTCACAGGCATAGCCTAAGACATCCTGCATAGCATATATTTACATTATGATTCGTAACAGTAGCAAAATTACAGTTATGAAATAGCAACGAAGATAATTTTATGGTTGGGGGTTACCACAACATGAGGAGCTGTATTAAAGGATCGCGGCATTAGGAAGGTTGAGAACCACTAGTATAGAAGCAACAGTCACAGGGCTATTAATTCTCCATATTTTCTTGGTTCACAGTGAAGAACAAGATGTTATTCAGTCCATCCAATTAACTTTCTGATTCTTCCCAGCTGTGTGTGTGTGTGTGTGTGTGTGTGTGTGTGTGTGTGTGTGTGTGTAAGATGGAAGGGGAGGTGCTCCTCCTAACCAAGCCCTTTCCTGGACCCACTGGGGTTCCACGCCCTCTATCCAATCTGATCACCTTCCCAGTTTTTCCCAGGCTAGGCTGTGCCCCTCTGGCATCTCCCTGGCTCTCACTGAGCATGCCCAGAAGGAAATAATGCTAACAACTTTTATTGCGCATGTCCAAAAGTTCTGTTACATCATCTGGTTTCTACTGGTCACGTGCCCAGCAGAGGAATTTCCCCTCCTCCTTCCTCTGGGAATCCAGTGTGGGTGTGCAGGGCAGCACCTGGGGTGATTTTTCTGTCAGCTTTGGGGATTAGGTATGAGTGGCAGTCTCCAGGAGTGGCAGTCTCCTGGAGTGTGTGAATGAGTCAGTTGATGCTATAGCTTCCCTGCAAACTCATTGGAATGCTGTCCTAATATCTGCTTCAGCTTCCCAGTTTATTCAGCTTAATGTTTGATTATTAAGCTTATTTGATTCCCATTTGCTTCCTTCCTTATATTGATAACTAGCTAATTATGACAGTAACACAGGGTTTTCGGTGATGGTGGATGGTGAAGGGGCGGCAGAGTATTAGGAATACTAGAAAGAACAAGGTTCTGCAACATTAGTTCCTGTCCTGCTCAGAAACCTTCCCTGGCTTTAAAGAAATGTATATCCTTTGAATCAATTATTTAATTTTACTTTAATAATAGTATTTGAGAATGTGAACAAAAATGCACCATACTTCTCTCTACAGATGCATCATCCTCTCCCTCACACAGTACCCAATTCCCCCTACTATGCACCACAATCCCGGGTCACATGGCCTTAGCAGGTCTTGGGTATCTCCACTTGACAATGGCATCCACCAGGAAGGTGGGCATGTAGCTCATGGGAAGGTAGATGAGCTTGGCATCCCAGCCAGGTGAATATCGGGTGCGGGGATGGCAGGAGGTCAGAGCATGTTCCATGCAGTTGGTCACCAAGGACAGATCCTGTGAGCACATTTTATCCAATGATCCAAATCCTTTCAGGCCTGTCCAGAATGAGAAAGGATCCAGATGTATTCCCAACTCCAACCATGAAGATCAACTTACAGAATGAGTTTCTAGACTTCCTGGTCCACTACATTGAATCCACCTAAATTATTAGTGGGTGCCTCCTTCCTCCCCCAGATACAACTGTTTCACTCTCATCCACCTCTGGCTTTATTCCTAGGAACATGTGAACACACAGCTAAAGGTCTGTCTCCCCAGACACTAGTAATCTAAGTGCCTGAAAGCCAGCTGCTCTTATATTTGTTAACCAGGAGTCCACGGGTGTCTTTTCTCTCTGGCTTTAGTTTCATCCTCAACAAAATGAGAAGGTCACATAAGACAATGGTGCCACCTCTAACAAGCCTAGTTCCCTTCCTTAGGTTACCAGTGACAACATGGGACCACGGAGATAGAATTAAAGGTCCCATGTTTGTGGGTGAGACAAAACACAGAAGCTGGACCTGAGAGTAAGGTGGTACTAACTATGCATCTAGACTCAGGAAAGTGGTTTGCTTCGAACCCCATGAACCACAGAGCTCACTCACTGTGTGCCAGAAACCTCTCCCCATAGGCCTCCTTGACCTCTGAGCTGGCCTTATCCCAGGCCTCTTGGATGTTCCTAGTAAGCTCCGAAGTACTGGTCACAAACGTCTTGAAGAAACCGGGCTCAATGATAGCCACTTTCACCCCAAAGTGGGAGAGCTCCCTCCTGCAAGGCAAACCAACAGAGAGGCAAAGACTTCAGAGGTCTCATAAAAGAAAACAACACCTGGGGAAAAACCCAACCCAATAGAACACCAATGTAAGATTGCAGTAGATTAAGCTCAAACATGTGGGACGTTGTGAAGTGCAGCCGACAGGAGGAGAAAATTTATGATGATATATAGTATTGCCTACTAGTATTCCAATTCACCTTCCAACTGAGTGAGGACAGTATGAAGAGGTGACATATGGAGCAGGTAGAACTTGAGTATTTTTATGAGTATTTGCATATATTTGCTTATAACTCTAAATCCTACCAATTCTGCTGAAAGGCACCACTTAATTCTATCCCCTTGTATTTCTGCCATATGGGCCGTGCCCTTTTATCTTTCCCATGTTCTTCAAATCCCTGCCAATTCTTCCCCACCAAGGTCAACCTCCAGGCCTAGGTCCTCTAAGAAGCTCTCTCTGCTGTGGTCTCACAATCCCCCATTCTCAGCTCTGCAGCCAGTGCAGTCTCTACTGTTGATGTGATGAAGAAGCTCCCTGAAGAAAGTGTTTTATTGGGCCTTCACTGACAACAGGGCTCTGGAACCCAATTCTCATAGCAGTAATGTATGTGCATGGACTGAGCAGTGGACTCAGATCAGTTCCAATTCTGCCTCAGATGCTTTCTGACTGTGGGCAGGGACTGTTTGAATCAACTCCATTGCCCTGAGGCCCATCTAGACCTCCAGAAGATAAAAAAGTGGTTCCCAATGAATGCCTGGCAAAAAACAAGAGAGAAGGATCTGGAAGGAAGAGCCTCTGAGGCTGTGTAAAATCAGCCCCTTGGAAAAGGCTCCCCAAAAGCAGAAGAACCAGGGGAGGGCCTCTGTCCCAGTCCAATACCTGAGGGAGTCTGAGAAGGCCTCGACACCATACTTAGAGATGCAGTAGCCCCCACCAATGAAGGCCACACGACCGTAGACGCTGGAGACATTGACCACTCGGCCCTTTGCCTTCCTCACCAGGGGCAGCAGACTCAGGGTCACCTCGATCACCCCCAGCAGGTTCACGTTGAGTATCTTCACGAAGTCTTGTTTAGTCAGCCACTCATTGGGTGCCGTGGGCACAGAGATGCCAGCATTATTCACCAGGCCCCAGAGTCCTGGGCACACAGAGGGGAGAGAGGAAGACTGTGCTGAGACCGTGCAGTGAGGACACACCTGTGCTTTCAATTCACCTTCCAACTGAGTGAACAGTAGAAGGAAGCGACATGGGGAGCAGGTAGAACAGAGAACATTAATTATTACTAGACCTAATACATGCTGTCTGCAGGGTTTGGGGCAGGGCAGACCCTGTGAGCTGTGGTGACAGAGTCAGCCTTCCTCCTGGTTTATTCCTAGTGCCAAGTCCCCTGCCTGGCAGAGATTTGATGAGACAGGACTGAGGCTGAGGAAATCAAGTGAGTCCACAGTGTGGATCACACAGAACCATGTTTGAGTTTCACACATCAGTGCTGTCCCCATGAGGGAAAGAGAGAGACACAGACAGAGAGAGAATGAAGAATAGAGAGGAAGAGAGGAGCAAAATTACTTTGTACAAATAGGAAAAAGATAAGGGACAGTTTTCCCTAACACATTACAGACAGATCATGAGAATTCTCATTTTTCTGTTCTAAGGCTTATGGCCAATCACAAGAATTCTCAGATTTTCATTGTTGTCACTTAGAGAAAGACAGTAATGGAAAATGCATTAACTGAAGTTAAAAATTACAAAAGGAATTAAAACTAATTAGTCTGCTGTCATTAGTAATAATAACTTTTAAAAAAATCAATTCCATATTTTTAAAGTGCTCAGTAACTATGGATAGTGACGAAAAACATGATAAAATTCTGGATATATTTGCTGACAATTTATCAGACATTCCAAGTGAAAGTGATGAAAGTTTTACAGTGGCAGTGATATGGTTATTCCTTCAAAAAAGCAAAAAAAAAAAAATATAGTAATTTCAAGTGATTTGGAACCTGACAATTTGAACAATTCCACACATGATTTTGAGTGTAATTTGCATCTTGTTTACCAAAATAATGATTGGTCAAAATAGAACTTTAAATCTAATTTGGAAAAAATTGAAGGTAATTCTGGGGTTCCAGTTATACTGTCTCATTTTAAGAACATCATTGAAGTCTCCAACTTGATTGCTGACAGTGATCTGTTTGAACTATTTTATCATCAATCAAACATATATTATAACCAAAATTTAGGAAAGCACAAAACTTCAAAAGCAATAAAGTGGTCTCCTGTTACTCCAACAGATAGGAAAACATTTTTTAGGACTTATAGTGCTAATGGGGCATACTGGAAAGAATACTTGGAAAGAATATTGGTCTACAGATCCAGTTCTAGCTGTTCCAATGTGTCCTCAGACAATGAGTCGAAACAGTTTTCAACAAATCTGGACTTATTGGCATTTCAACGACTAGGCAAACATGACTAAATCTTCATCCAGCCTATTTAAAATTCAACCTTTAGCCGAAACCGGTTTGGCTCAGTGGTAGAGCGTCAGTCTGCGGACTGAAAGGTCCCAGGTTCGATTCCGGTCAGGGGCATGTACATTGGTTGCAGGCACATCCCCAGTAGGGGGCGTGCAAGAGGCAGCTGGTCGATGTTTCTCATTGATGTTTCTAGCTCTCTATCTCTCTCCTTTCCTCTCTGTAAAAAATCAATAAAATATATTTAAAAAATAAATAAAATTCAACCTTTACTCGACCACTTTCTTCATAAGCTTCTAACAATATATCAACCTATGGGAGAATTATCATTACAGGAAGGCATGATCCCTGGAGGTCTCATCTTCTGTTTGGAACTTACAACCCAGCTGAAATTATTAAACATGGTATGTGAGAGCAAGACTGGGTATATTGGCAATATGAAAATTTACACAGGTGAAGGAAAAAAATTGAATGACTTGATTCTGTCACTACTTCAGCCATATCTGGAACGGGGGCATCACATACATCAAGATAACTCTTATGATAGCATTTCAATTGCATAAGCTTTATTACTACATAAAACAAGAGTTTGTGGAACAATTGGAACAAATTGAGGCTTGCCAAAATGTTTGAAAGATGAAGCCTCTATGGTTAAAAGAGGTGAAATAGCCTTCAGAAGAAAAGGTGACATTTTATTATTGATAAAAGAGAAATTCAAATCATTTCCACTACCCATGATGCTTCCTCTTGTAAAACAGAAAAGACAAATCGCCATCCTGGAGAGGAAATAAAGAAGCCAGTTTCCATTGTGCAGTATAATAACTATATGCAAGGTGTTGAGCTTGCTGGCCAATATCTTTCAACATAGATATATCCTTAAAAAACAATAAAATGGATGAAGAAAGTAGTGCTTCACCAGATAATTGTGGACTATTCAAGTCATTCAGGATTTATCAAGCGCTCAATTCACAAAGCCAAGTAAGTTACAAAGCCTTTCTAACTGTAGCAACAGAGTGGATCTCATCCAAAGTAGATAAATGAGCAGATCCAGAATTTAGCAATCCTAATCCATCAGATGTTAGAAGTACAAGACCTCCTGGGATAGATCATTCACAAAGATTATCAGGCAACAAGAAGCAGGACATCCCTGTGCAAATTCCATCTTCAGATAAAAAGGAATATCCTATTAAAGTAGCAGTAAGAGAAGAGAAACGCGTTACATTTGCCAGCTTTGTTTAGTTCCTTTTCATATTACACAGTGTTTTGCAAACTATCACACTTTAAAAAGATATAAGCTTGTAAGAACACATAATAAATACCTTCAAAATGCAATGGGTATTTAATTTTAAAGCGTGCCTTTCACATTTATGTAAAACTTTTTTCACTCGTTCAATAAAAATTTATCTGGCCACTTGGTAAAGCTAGCAATAAAACACCTGGTCCGCAATGTGTAAAGATCAGGAACAAAACAAGAGTGTCCCCTTTCACCACTTCTATTCAACACAGTTTTGGAAGTCCTAGCCACAGCAATCAGACAAGCAAAGAAGTAAAAGGCATCCAATTAGAAAGGATGCATATGATATGATATTAGAGAGAACTTTAAAGAGTCCACAAAGAACACACAGGAACTAATAAATGAATTCAGTAAAAGTAGCATGATAAAAAACTAATATTCAGAAATCAGTTGCATGTTTTCAAAGTCCTCATCTGAGTATATTCTTATTGATTTTATGTTATTTTAAATATATTTTTTATTGGTTTCAGAGAGGAAGGGAGAGGGAGAGAGAGAGATAGAAACATCAATAATCAGAGAGAATTCTTGATGGACTGCCTCCAGCACATGCCTTACTGGGGATAGAACCCGCAACCCGGGCATGTGCCCTTGACTGGAACCAAACCCGGAACCCTCAGTGTGCAGGACAATGCTCCATCCACCGAGCCAAACCAGCTAGATTTGCTTATTGATTGTAAAGAGAGGGAAAGGGATAAGGAGAGAGACAGAGAGAGGGACAGGGATAAGGACAAGGACAGGGACAGGGCAGGGAGAGAGAGAAAAAGAGGGAGAGGGAGAGAGAAATGTGATAGAGAACATGGATTAATTAAATATTGATTGATTAAATATTGATTGATTGCCTTCCATACCTGCCCAGTCTAGGGATTGAACCTGCAACCTTCTTGTGCATCGGATTATGCTTCACTCAACTGAGCCACAAGGACAGGATTTTGTTGCATTTTTATATACCATAATGAGCCGTCAGGAAAGGGAAATTAAGAAAACAATCTCATTTAAAATTTCATTAAAAAAACACACACCAAAAGTCTAGGAATCAATTTAATCAAAGAAGTAAAAGACCTGTATTCAGAAAATTATAACTATTGAAGAAAGAAATTGAGGAAGATACAAATAAATAGAAACATATACCATGCTAATATATAGCAATAAATACCCTTGTTAAAATGTCCATACTACCAAAATTAACCTTTAGATTCAATACAATCCCTATCAAAATACTATTGGCATTTTTCTCAGAACTGAAAATAGTACTAAAATTTATATGGAACCACAAAGGCCCTGAGTAGCAAAAACTATCATGAGAAAGAAGAACAATTTTGGGAGTATCACGCTATCTGATAACAAACCATACTACAGGACCATAGTAATCAAAAGAACATGCTAGGCATCAGAGAGGAGGGGGTTGGGAGCTGGGTGAGAAGGTGAAGGGATTAAGCAAAAAAAAAAAAAAAAAAAAAAGACTCATGGACACAGACAACAGCATGGTGATTGCCAGGAGGAAGGGAAATGCCGGAGGTAGAAGAGAGTAAAGAGGAGATAATTGGTGATGGAAGAAGACTTGACTTGGAGTGGTAAACACACAATACAATATACAGATGATGTACTGTATTATTGTATATCTGAAACTTATATAATTTTATTAACCAATGTCACCCCAATAAAATTAATTTTTAAAAAAGCCTGCCGCTGACATAAAAACAGACACACAGATCAATGGAATAGAATAGAGAACCATGACCGGAGTTTTGCTCTTGACATTCGAGTTTTGAGAATGACATGTGTGTGGTTTAGTTTTTGCATTGCAACAAAAAAAGAAAAAAAAATCTGAAGACCAGGATAAACTGGTAAATATGATGGAGTCGGGGGCAAAGAAGGGGAGTGGATTGATGATTATCAGGGGGAAAGGGGTGTGGGGGTGCAGAAAGAAACTGGATTAAAATCGTATAACCTATGGATGAGGACAATGGCAAAGGGGGGAGGTAGGGGCAGAGGGTGTGGCAGGAACTTGGTGAAAGGGAGCTATGGGGGGGGGGGGAGGAGAAACAATTGTAATGATCTGAGCAATAAAGATTTATTGAAGAAGAAAAAAAAAAAGAATAGAGCCATGAAATAAACCCACACCCATCAGCCAAGCAATCTATGACAAAGGAGGCAAGAATATACAATGGGATAAAGATGTTCTCTTCAATAAATGGTATTGGAAAATCTGAACAAATACATGCTCAAAAATTAAACTAGACTACTTTCTTACACACAATACAAAAATAAATAAATTAAGGATTTAAATGTCAGACTCAAAACCATAAAACCCTAGAAGACAGTAAACTCTTTGACACTGGTCTTAGAAAATAATTTTTGGATATGTCTTCTCAGGGAAGGGAAACAAAAGAAAAAAATAAAGAAATGGGATTACATCACAATAAAAAGTTTTTGCAAAACAAAGGAAACCATAAATGAAGTGCAAAGAAAACCTACAGAATGGGAGAACATATTTGCCATGATATATTCTGTAAGGGGTTAATGTCCACAACATATAAGAAATTCATCTTAACACCAAAAAGACAAACAATATAATTAAAAAATGGGATAAGGACCTGATAGATATTTCTCCAAAGAGGACATAAAGCTGGCCAATAGACATATGAAAAGATGATCAACATCACTAATTATCAGAAAAATACAAATTAAAACCAACGTGAAATATTACCTCATATCTGTCAGAATAGCTAGCATCAAAAAATCAACAAACAGTCCAGCAGCAGGAAAGAAGGAGAGCTCAGAGGTTGATCTTCGACCTATGAACCAGGAGGTCACGGTTTGATTCCGTGGCAGGGCACATGCCCAGGTTGTGGGCTTGATCCTTATTGGGGCCGTGCAGAAAATTGATGATTTTCTCTGACCATTGATGTTTCTTTCTCTCCCACTCTCTACATCTCTGAAATCAATAATATATCTCTATCTCTATCTATCTCTATCTCTATCTCTATCTCTATCTCTATCTCTATCTCTATCTCTATCTCTATATATATATCTATATCTATATTATATCTATATCTATATCATATCTCTCTCTCTCTCTCTCTCTCTCTCTCTATATATATATATATATATATATATATATATATATATATATGATAATATGTTTTATGGATCTTTTTACAGAGAGGAAGGGAGAGGGATAGAGATCTAGAAATATCGTTGAGAGAGAAACATCGACCAGCTGCCTCCTGCACACTCCACCCTGGGGCTGTGTCCGCAGCCAATGTACATGCCCTTGACCAGAATCAAACCTGGCACCCATGAGTTTGCAGACTGGCCACTGAGCCAAACCAGTTTCAGCAATAAAAATACATTTAAAAAATCAACAAACAACAAATGTTGGCAAGGATGTGAAGAAAAAGGAAACCTTGTGCACTGTTGGTGGAATTGCAAATTGGCATACCAACTATGAAAACTAGTATGGAGGTTCCTCAAAAAATTAAAAATAAAACTACCATGTAACCCAGCAATTCCTCTGATGGGTATTAAAAAAAAAAAATCCAAAACACTAATTGGAAAATATATATGCACCCCTATGTTCATTACAGCATTATTTCCAGTAGCCAAGTTTTGGAAGCAACCTAAGTAGCCTTAAATAGACAACTGGATAAAGAAGTAGTGCATATATAATATTACTCAGCTATAAAAAAAAAAAAGAATGAAATCTTACCAGTTTTGACAACAAGGATTGACCTAGAGGGTATTATATAAGTGAAGTAAAATAAGGCAGATAGGAAAAAAAAACACCACCATATGATTTCACTTTTATGTGGAATCTAAATGAACAAGCAAGACAGAAACAAACTCATAGATACAAAAACCAATAGATGATTGCCAGGTGGGAGGGGTGTAGGGGATTGGGTAAAATTGTGATCGAAATAAGAAATACAAAGGCAGAGCAGGGTGGGTGGGAATAGATCAAATGAATTTGTATGCATATATGCATAACCAGTGGACATAGACAATGGGGTGGTGAGAATCTGGGGTTAAAGTAAAGGAGGGGCCAGGAGTGAGCTGGAAGAGATTCATGGGGGACAAAGAAGGATCTATGTAATACTTTCAACAATAAAGGTTAAAAGAAAAAAAAAAGTACAAAGGGCACTTATGAAACAATCACTGAGAACAAAGTACAGCATAGAGAATAGGTTAGTATTATTGTAATAATTATGTATGGTACAAGGTGGATACTAGATTTATTGGGGGATCACTTTATAAATCATATAAATGTCTGACCACTATGCTGTACACCTGAAACTAATATAATGTCAACTAAATTGATTTTTTAAATTTCTTAATTAATGTTTTTGAAGAAATTTCATTATGCTGTATAATTGCTCATCTTCTATTAATGCACAGAATAGTATATAAACAATGGACAAAATATAATATATGTCAAAATGTTAACAGCATTATTACTAGGTTGTGAGATCATGTGTGAGTTTTCTCTACCCCTGTGCTTTCCATATTTTCTACATTGATCGTGTTTTACATTTCTTAGATAAATGAAATCACTCTCTTTTTCCTTCCCCCTTAACATGACAGGCACAATTGTAGTAAGAGAGAGAGAGAGAGAGAGGAGAGAACACCCATTAGATTTCTGACTTCCCTTTCTGACCCTCCTGAAATCTCAGTGTTGTCACCTGAAAATGGGTGATATCAACTCCCTCATTGAATGATTATGACTCACCAACAAGAATATGTAAATGTGCTGAGAACAGGAGCCCAGCTCCAGTGCTGCCCCCCAGCCACCCATTTAAGCTTCAGGCTAGTGCTCCCTTCTCCACCCCTCCTCCAGAAAGTGGGCCCTCATCTCCCCGGGGCACTCACTCAGCATCTAGACATTCAGAGACACAGACAGGAATTCTGCAGGGACCAGTTCTCCTCAGCACAAACTCTCCCCAGACTACAGAGCTTCATAGTCAGAGGCGAGGGCAGTGGACTGAGAAGAGGCTCAGCTGGAATGCTGGGTGAGGTGAAGAGAGCTAGTATGACCTCAGCTCCTAGAAAACACGTTGGGAACCTTCCCCAGGTAGCAAGGGGCCTTCTGGTGACAGGTGAGAAGGAACAGACTGGAGAAACCTGTGTGATACCTCTGTCCCCCGTGCGCTCCTTCACCCACTGGGTGGCCGCAGCGATGCTCTCTGTGCGGGTCACATCCAGGATCACCGTCTCCAGCCTGTCTGACATCTGGCCCCTCAGCTGCTCGGCCCCCTTTTCTGTCAGACATGCAGCCAGCACCCTCAAGCCTCGTAGGTCCAGCTGCCTGGCCAGCAGGTTCCCGAAGCCCGAGTCACAGCCCGTGATGAAGACATACTTGTCCTGGAGGTGGCTCACCACCTGTGTCTCCCGGTACCTGCGCAGAAGGTAGCACAGGCCCACGAGGATGGCCAGGTACAGCCACATGTCTTTGCAGGGACAGGCGGCAGGCAAGGGTGAAATGAGAACGTGGCCAGTGTTCAGTCAGGAGGATCTAAGAACACAGGATGTAAGTTAGCAAACCAGCCTCCAGGCCTCTGACATGGAGTCCTCAAGTCTTTTCTGTTCATTTTGTTTAGAGAGTATGTGTTTGTTTAGTTGGTATGATTGATGCGTGCCCCATTATGTATGATCTTTGGCACACTTACTTCATTTCTAGTAGATGACATTGCATTGCTCAGGAAATCCTTGACCTGAAGATAGTTTTCCCAGCCACCTGATCTTGGTTCTCCCACTTCTCCCTCTTTCCCTCCTCTCTTCTTTTCCCCATCAACCTGCCCTAAATTGGAGCCTCCTATTGTCACAGTCTCATTGTCCAGAACTGTCTTCTTCACCTTTTCCTGCTCAAGTCTGGAACCTTGTCTCCCTGGTCTACTGGAGAGTTTCACAAAGAACCCACTGTGACTCAAGACACATGTGATTTCAATATCCAGCTCTGCTCCTACTACTGTGGCATGGCCCCTTCTCACTTGGCTCAGCACAGAATTCACTCTTAAGAAAACTAAGCTCTGCTTAGAAAACTAAGTTTTGGATTAGAACGAGGGAACGTTTCTGCTGATGCAGAAATTCTCAGGGGCAGAAAGGTGCTCTGGAGGTTGAAAACCAAGATGGCGGAATAAGTAGACACCCGAATGCAGACTACAACAACAAATTTGAATTTAGAACTGGAAAACAGGGGAGATATTGCCCTGAAGCACCCGACAGCTAGCTGAGAGGAGGCTCTGCCATCTGGGAAGGAGAGAGAAGGCGCGCTGAACCTCAGGAATTGTGAAGGTACGGAGAACTCTGTGTGCGAAAAGGCGCTGGCTTACTCCTGGTGCGGGGAGAGGGCGGGCCCGGCTGAGTTCTCTGCTGGCTTACTCCTGGCGCTGCCCTGAGAGGGCGGGCAGCTAACGCGCGGCTGGCTTTCTTGTTTGAGAGGAAAACAAAATCGCCCTATTGCTCTGATAAATGGCCCCAGTCAGGGAGAGGCCAAACTGTTAGACAGTGGGCAGAGATCTCTCGGAGGTGTGTGAAGCCAGAGGCCATTACTGCGGGACTTGGGAAGGAGCCTAAGGGAAAACAAAGCTTGTCTGCACCAACCTGAGACTCTGCCCCATCCAAGTTGAGCAGAGAAGCTCTCCCAGAGGCTGGCTTTCTCTAAGGAGAGACTGGCCAGAATCCAAAGCTTGTCGGCGCCTTTACCAAAGAGGTGCATGCACCTGCAATCAATCCTCCGAAACTCACCTGGAACAGGACTTTTCTAAGGTAAGACTGACTGGGAAACAAAGATTATCTGCACCACCCTGAAACCCCGCCCCATCCAAGTGGAGTACAGAAGCCCTCTTAGCTGAGACACTGCTGATCCTCATAGCCAATTGGCTTGGAGATCAACGCTTCCCAGTGATATCAACAATAAGCAAGGCTTACCAACAAGACTACACACACAGTCCACAAAGGACTACACCAAGACTGTCCACCGCAGGTAACTGGGAAGGCTGTGCAACTGGGCTCTACCAGAACACCTAACACACAAAACTCCTCCATCAAATCAGGGAAACAACTAAAATGAAGACAAGAGATAGGACACAAAGGAAGGAGATGGAAGAAAAGAAAAGATTGGACATTGAGTTCAAAACTACAGTTATAAGATTATTCAAGAATAACCTAAAAAAGGCCGATAAAATGAATGAGATCTATGAGAATATGAAAAGGGAGCAACTGGAAATAATAAGGGATCAACTAGAAATAAAGAATACATTGTCTAAAATAAAAAAATATTACACAGGGTCCTAAAAACAGACCGGAAGATCGCAAGACTCAAGACAAAGATTTAGAAAACAAAGAGCCAGAGGACACTCCTCCACAGAAGCAAGAAGATAAGAGAATCCAGAAAGTTGAAGATAATGTAAGAAACCTTTGGGACAATTTCAAGCAAACCAACATCAGAATTATGGGGGTCCCAGAAGAAGAGAGAGAGCAAAATACCAAAAGAATACTAGAAGAAATAGTTACAGAACACTTCCCTCACCTGGGGAAAGAAATAGATTACAAGTCCAGAAAGCCCGCAGAACCCCAAACAAAAGGAATCCAAGACCACACCAAGACACATCATAATTAAAATTCCAAGAGCAAAAGACAAAGAGAGAATATTAACCTGTTAACCGAGCAGGACCTATAAATACGTCAAACGTAAACACTATCAGGAACGGGTAGGACATATGAATACATCCTTGAAATATATGTTGCGCCCTGAGAGGGATGGTATATATTTTTTGTAATCTTTATAATTGTTTGTAAAATTTATAATTTTTTAATTCGATGTTTCCATTTTTTTATTATTCTTTTTTCCATTTTTTGGTATTCTTTTCTATTTGTTTGTAATTTTGTATTTTCCTTTGTGCTTTATATATAAATAAATAAATAAAATATATATTTCATTTATTTTAATTAAGTATAAATAAAAAAAATAATAATATAAAATTACGTCCACTGAGCATGACGTACTGACACATCCTAGTGAAAGAGTATGCGCCCGTTGTACATTGCGTAATTAAAAACTCCCCGGTTAACAGGTTAAAAGAAGCAAGAGAAAAGCAGATAGTTGCCTATAAAGGAGCACCCATACGATTGTCAGCTGATTTCTCAATAGAAACCATGCAGGACAGACAGGAATGGCAAGAAATATTCAAGGTGATGAATAGCAAGAACCTACAGCCAAAAATACTTTACCCAGCAAAGCTATCACTCAGAATCGAAGGCCAGATAAAGAGCTTCACAAATAAAAAAAAGCTAAAAGAGTTCATCACCGCCAAACCAGAATTATATGAATTGCTGAAGGGGGTTCTTTAGGAAGAGGAAGAAGATAAAGATAACAAATATGTAACTATCAACAAGTGAATCTAAAAACCAAGGGAATTAAAAAATCTGAAGAACAACATTCACTGGTGAATATAATAGAATCAGAGATATGGAAGGGGAGTGGACTGAGGATTCTTGGGAAAAAGGGGAGTGGGGGATGCGGGAAGAGCCTGAAGAAAACCTGGGCACCTATGGATGAGGAAAATGGGGGATGGGAAAAGGACAGAGGGTGGGGTGGGAACCTGGTGGAGGGGAGCATTTGAGGGGGGGAGGGAAGATGAACACATTTGTAATAATCTGAACAATAAAGATTTATTTAAAAAATAAAAAATAAAAAATAAAAATTAAAAAAGAAAAAAAAAAGAAAGGTGCTCTGGAGATGGGAGGGTGTCTGAATACCTCAGAGGCAAAGAGGAGAAGAAGGGAACAGGATGGCCACACTTGGGAAAACATCTCCTGGCACCTGGGAGGGTGGCAAGAAAGGGCCTATGGGAAGAAGGCCTAACAGCTGCCCTCTCACTTCATGAAGACGTCTTGTCCCCAGCCCTGGCCCTCTGCCCCATGCTGTGGCTCTCCCCTGCCAGCCGCACATGCAGAATCCAGACCCAGACTCAGACTCCAAAGGAAGAAAGAATCCGCTTAACAGGGACCAAGGCTGGGTCCATAACTCCCCATCAGGGAGGCTGTAAACCCCAGTAACCACAAAGGCCTCTGTCAATTGTATGAGGGGGATGGTGGGGAGGTGGAGACATCTGCCCCCTCGGGAGACTAAGGAAAGGACTAGACCCTGGAGCCCAGACCAGCTGTCCGTGAGGGCCTCAGGGTGAGATGAGGAAACCATCTCATAAAAGGGAGTGGACCAGCGGGTGGACAGGGAGAGAAGAAGCCATTTCAAGCTCTGGGGCCTCCCTCACTGTACACAGTTTCACAGTTCTGACTGGTACGCAGGGAAGAGTAGAGACACTGGGAGTGGGCAGAGGTTTCCTTGAAGAAAGCAGAGACTCAAATGCCTGGACATCAGCCAGCAAGCAGAAGAGACAGACAGGGGCAGACTCAGCCTTCAGCTTTAACTCTTGTCTGCAGAGAGCTATTGTGAAGATCTGAGAGTGCTTGTCCCTCATGTTGGGAGGCAGCAGCAGGATGGCACCTGCTGGCCCTGCAGAAACCAGCCTGTCCCTGCTTCCTGGAGTGACTCCCAGCACCCAGTTACAAAACTTTCCCAAGATAGAAAAGGAGGAAAGTAAGGAGGGAGGAAGGAGCCCTCAGGGAGCCAAGGGGCATGCAAACCCTGTAAGGGGAAAATTCACACTTTCTTGGAAGCAACTTGAGATTTCGTTCCTTCATAAACACATTCCTTCAACCACAAAGTCTCAAGAACAAGAGGCAGAGAAATATTTTAGCCCATGAGATCAGTGCTTCACTCCTGTGAATCCTAAAAGCTATATAACTGCTCAGAGTCCATCCAGTTGGGAACAATCACAGGAAGTTCGGGAGAGAGCAGTAAGAGAGAAATGAAATCTGGTTGACACTCACTCACCTGGGAGCTACCGAGGCTAGAAACAGAAATCCTTGTGAAGAGTCCCAGAGACCAAGTCTCACACCAGTGAGTCTCTGCTCAGTAGATCTTTAACAGGAAGTGCAAGGGCAGGGCAGCTTGGCCAGTTTTCAGGGCACCACTGCTTTTGCAACGTGAGAGCTGGAACACAGACACATGCCCCCTGGTGTCTCCACAGAGTCTTAGCAGAGACTTCTGTCAAAAGTAAAACATCTTCTATTACTTGTATGGGTCTCTAAATTTAGAGTGGGATTGCAAGTTAAATGAAAAAGGGCTCTGAAAAGGGTATGGAGTGAGGGTTACTTTTGCAAGCTTGCTTCTAATTTTATAGGTGTGCAGCCCCACTGCCTGGAGTGTGGATCCAAAAATTTTGAGATGCATCCCTGCTTTTAAGTATGAAGGTCTGGCACTGGAGGGGACGAGAGTTACCAGTGGAGAGTCATTGAGCTTGCACTCCTCATAAAGGTCCAGGGCAGTAATAACAAAGAGTGAGGGCAGTGTCTTAGGGGCTGTCTCATAGCATGGGTCCCAGTGCCTAACGGGTTCATCACACTGGCCCTGGCTCTCTCTCTCCAGTGATGGAGCCTAGGGGGTGAATGGGACTTTTTGGAGAGTCTGAGTTGAAGATGTGCTGATTTGTATTGGATTTCTTTGTTGTTGTTCCACCTTCAGGGTTGGCTCCCTTGAGTCACAGTCCACTGGGCCCATCTGGATGCAGGTCTGCCCCAGATAGAGCCTAGCATGAAGGGTCAGGGTTTATAACCTCACAGTTCTCTGACACTCTGGAGAGCACTCTTTGGGGTGAATCCAAACCTTCTGAACAAACACTTTTAATGCCAAAGTATTATATAAATCAATGATTCTTTATTCTATTTCTATTTGTTTTGTGTGCCTTTCTAAGTGTGTGTATAAAGAATATTGTGTAAATCCAGAGACTTCAGATTAAGCATGAAGTTCTTGCTTGGCCTTTGAGTGGAAGACATGCATTGACCTTGAGTCAGCTGACACCAGATCTTTGAAGAATGCAGAGATCCTTGAGGATCTTCGCGTTCATCTCTGTGTCCTCAGCAGTCTCTCGTCTCACACTAAGCTCTCACTAAGGTTTGAGACTGAATAGCCCTGCAATATCCCACTTCTCTCCATGTATCATGAAGAACAGAGAGATTGTTCTACAACAAGAGGTTCCGCCGAAAGCACCATGTTCATGACTTTAAACCAAAGGAAGAAAACTAAGACACCTGGCAAGTACTCCCCAACTCCAATGTGTACTCAGCCCATGAACATCTTTCACTATGTGCAAATGCCCACCCTCTGTTTAGTCTATTCTGAGAACATTGTCAGAACAGCAGAGGCAAAGAGTCGGGGACTCAGTAAGCACTGTAGAATTAAGGGGACTCTGGTCCAGAACACAGGTGCTCAATAAAAGTTTTAGAAAAATGGAAGAAACCAAGATGGAAGCATAGGTAAACACCTATTCTGCTGACTCACACAACAATTTTAAAACTGCAACTGGGCTGAAACCGGTTTGGCTCAGTGGATAGAGCATCGTCCTGCTGACTGAAAGATCCCAAGTTCAATTCCAGTCAAGGGCATGTACCTTGGTTGCGGGCTCATCCCCTGAGGGGGGTGTGTAGGAGGCGACTAATTGATGATTCTCTCTCATCGATGTTTCTGACTCTCTATTCCTCTTCCTTCCTCTCTGTAAAAAATCAATAAAATATATTTAAAAAAAATAAAACTGCAACTGGAAGACAGAGAAGACATCATTCAGAAACACTGGAAAGCTGCCTGAATGGAAATTCTACAATTAGAAGGAAAGATAAAAGGACACTGGAACCCAGAGGAGCAGTGGAGGACAGAGGTGCAGAGACCCACGGGCTCAGGGAGTTGGTCAGCTGAATATGCAGCTGGCTTACTCTAGGTGCTTGCAGAGGGCGGGGAACAGGCACGGGGCTAGCTTTCTTGTTTGGGAGGAAAACAAAACCTCCTAACTGTACTGAAATCCAGTTCTTGGTGAGTATTTGGGTACCCAGATTCAATCAGGGAGAAACTGGACTGTCTGGCAGAGGGCAAAACTTGAAGGCAGCCTTCTCTCAGAGCTGCGTGCAGCCATTTCTGGGGGACACTGAGACATAGGAACCTTGTAGGGCAGGGCTGACTGGAAACAAAGGCAGTCTGTTCAGCCCTGAGACTCCACCTCACCAAGCTGAGCACAGAAGCTCTCCCAATGTAGTCACAGCTGATCCTCACAGCCAATTGGCCTGGAGGTCAACTCTCCCCAGTGATACTAACAACAATCTAGTCTTAACTACAACAAAACTGCACACACAGCCCACAAAGGGGAACACCAAGCGTGTGCACCTTCGGTAATTAGGGAGGCTATGCCACTGGGCCCTGCTACGACACATAGCACACAAAGCCACTCCATCAACTCAGGGGAGCAGCCAAAATGCAGAGACAAAGAGGCATGTCACAAATGAAGGAAATGGAGGAAAATAAATGACTGATCTAGAGTTCAAAACCATGGTTATAAGGTTTTTTTAAAGAATTTCCTGGAAAAGGCTAATAAATTTAATGAGATCCTCGAGGATATGAAAAAGGATGAACTACAAATTAAGCATACACTGAAATAAAAAATATTTTACAGAGTCCTAAAAGCAGACTAGAGGATTGCAAGAACCAAATCAAAGATTTGGAATACAAAGAAGCAAAAAACAGTCAACTGAAAAAGCAAAAAGCAAAAAGAATCCAAAAAGTTGAAGATAGTGTAAGAAGCCTCTGAGACAAGTTCAAGTGTACCAACTTCAGAATTATGGGGATGTCAGAAACAGTGAGAGAGCAAGATACTGAAAACCTATTTGAAGAAATAGTGATGGAAAATTTCCCCTACCTGGTGAAAGAAATAAACTTACAAGTCCAGGAAGCATACAGAACCCCAAACAAAAGGAATCCAAAGAGGACCACACCAAGACACATCATAATTAAAATGCCAAGAGCAAAAGACAAAGAGAGAATATTAAAAGCAGCAAGAGAAAAAACAGTTAGTTACCTACAAGGGAACAACCATATGACTGTTGGCTGACTTCTCAACAAAAATTATGCAGACCAGAAGGGAGTGGCAAGAAATATTCAAAGTGATGAATAGCAAGAAACTACAACCAAGATTACTCTACCCAGAAAAGCTGTCATTTAGAATTGAAGGTCAGATAAAGAGCTTCACAGACAAGAAAAAGCTAAAGGAGCTCATCAACATAAACCAGGATTACATGAAATGCTGAGGGGTATTCTTTAAGAAAAGGAAGAATAAGAAAAAGATAAAAATTATGAACAACAAATACGTATTTATCAACGAATGAATCTAAAAGTCAAGGGAATAAAACCTCTGATGAACATTATTAAGTGGTGAATATAAAAGAATCAGGGACATAGAAAGGGAGTGAACTGACAATTCTTGGGGGAAATGGATGTGGGGGTGTTGGAAGAGACTGGACCAAAAGCCTGTACCCATGGATGAGGACAGTGGGGGAAAGATAAGGGCAGATGGGGTAGGAACCTGGTGGAGGGGAGCTTTTGGGGTGGGGGTAAGAGGAACAATTGTAATAATCTGAACAATAAAGATTTATTAAATTTAAAAAAAGTTGCAGAAAATGAAAGTCTGAGTTCCAGAAGTGATTCTATTCTCCTCCAGTGGACAAGTTGAGGATGGGATCTGGTCATGGGAACATGGTGTAGTGGCAGACAATGGGGGTTCACAGGACTCTCCATGAGGGCACAGGCACTCCACAGCTGGCTCCTGCGGCCTATGGAGCAGGCTGGTGGCTGTGCTTTTCACGCCTGCGTCTGTCCACAGAGGCTGGTGGGAGGTGGGGAAGAGACCTGAGGCATCCAGGGAAGTGTTGGGTCCTGCCAGAGCCTCAGGACTTGTTTGTCCATCCTTATATCTCATCATGTGACTCCAGATTTCATAACAAATCCTGGAGAGGAGACAATAGCCTCTCAGCTCTCTGGAAGGAAGGAAGGGATTTCACTTCCCTCTTCAAATCCCTACCCAGGTCATTCCATCCATCCATGAACCACCCTTAAAGCCCCTGACTCTTCCTCTCATCTACCCACACCCCACTGCTCCAGAACGCCACAGTTTCACTCCTTGGGCCTCAGTCAAGTTTTCAACTTAAAGGCAAATATAATCAGTGGAAATCCTTTCTCAGGATCCCTGTTGAGACAAGATCTGCTGAGTTGGCCCCTGAGACTAATGGGTCCACACTGTGCCCCTATTTATCTTTTCCATATTTCTGAATCCCCTCCCTCTTGTCTCCCGCCCAAGTCCACCTCCAGGATATCTGATCTTAAGGAGCTCTCTCTACCTGTGGTCTCAACTCCCCTTTCCTCTTTTCCACTCCACTCTCCCTTCCCCCCTCAACCCCTGCCCCATCCTCAGCCCTGTAGCCAGTGCAGTCTCTATTGCTGTTGTGATGAAGAAGCTCCTTGGATAAAATGCTTCCCTGGGGCTTCACTGACAACAGGGACCTTGAACCCAATTCCCATAGCAGTTATGTACCAGGATGGGCTGTGCAGTGGAATCAGATCAGTTCCAATTTTGCCTCAGATGCTTGTTGACTGTGGGAAGGGACAGGTTGAATCAAATTAATTTTGTGGGGCCCAAACGAATATCTAGAACAGAAACAACAAAAAGGTGCTTCCAGTACTAGCCAGGTGTCTCAGTGGGTTGGAGTGTCATCCCATACACCAAAAGGTTGTGGGTTCAATCTTCTGTCAGGGTGTGTATGAGAAGCAACAAATCAATGTTTCTCTTTCTCCCTTCCTCTCTCCCTGCCTCCCTCCCTTCTTCCTCTCTCTCTCTCTCTCTCTCTCTCTCTCTCTCTCTCTCTCTCTCTCTCAATAAAAACATATCCTCAGGCAAGGATTAAAAAAAATACAAGGTGCTTCCCAATGAAAATGCCTGGCAAAAAAAGAAAAAGAGAAGGATCTGGAAGGAAGAGCCTCTGAGGCTGTGTGACATCAACCCCTTGGAAAAGGCTCCCCCGGAAGCAGAAGAACCAGGGGAGGGACTCTGTCTCAGTCCAATACCTGAGGGAGTCCGAGAAGGCCTTGATGCTGTGCTTAGAGATGCAGTAGCCCCCGCCAATGAAGGTTACACGACTGCAGACGCTGGAGACATTGACCACTCGGCCCTTTGCCTTCCTCACCAGGGGCAGCAGACTCAGGGTCACCTCAATCACCCCCAGCAGGTTCATGTTGAGTATCTTCACGAAGTCTTGTTTGGTCAGCCACTCATTGGGTGCCGTGGGCACAGAGATGCCAGCATTATTCACCAGGCCCCAGAGTCCTGGGCACACAGAGGGGAGTAGGAAGACTGTGCTGAGACCATGCAGTGAGGACACACCTGTGCTTTCAATTCACCTTCCAACTGAGTGAACCGTAGAAGGAGGCGATATGGGGAGCCGGTAGGACAGAGAACTACATGCTGTCTGCAGGGTTTGGAACAGGGCAGACCCTGTGAACTGTGGTGACAGAGTCAGCCTTCCTCCTGGTTTATTCCTAGTGCCCAGCCTCCTGCCTGGAAGAGATTTGATGAGACAGGACTGATGCTGAGGAAATCAAGTGAATCCACAGTGTGGATCACACAGAGCCATGTATGAATTTTCACACATCAATGCTGTCCCCATGAGGGAAAGAGAGAGACACAGAAGAGAGAGAATGAAGAATGAAGAGAAAAAGAGGAACAAAACCACTTTGTATCAATGACAAAAAGACAAGAGACAGTGAACACTTAAGAACACTCTGGGTAAAAAAGATTTGAAATCTCAGGTGGTTGAAGTGGAGAATAGGCCTTGGTTGTCACACATCAATGTTCCCCTTGCAGACATTGTAAATATTCACCCACATTTTCAGATTTCTGGACAGCTTCCATAGTGAGCACTCAACAACTATCAGTGAGGGAAAAAGTGAAAACATGACAGAGAGATAATGAAGAATGGAGGGGAGAGAGAAAAAAACACACACATTGAACAAAAGACAAAAGTATAAAATATGGCTAATATTTGGGGACACAGCTTGAGTAAAAAAGACCTGAAGTTCCAGGTGTGAGGAAACATGATGAACAAATCTGTGGTTGAGCTCAGGTCACTGACCTTGACACAATCTGCTTTAACATTAGACTATGATCCTGCAAGAGCTCTGAGAATCCCATGGACAGGCTTTGAGGGGGGCCTAAGGCTGTCTCTCCCCAACTGCAGCACAGACTGTGTGCCCCATTCAATGCCACCCTCCCCTCTCACTTTCACAGAAGGTCCTCTTCTCTGACTCCCCTGGGCTCACAGTTCATCCAGCTTCTTGGAAATCTCTTCGCAAGATTCAAAGACATCAAGGTTTTTAAACCACAGACCACAGGGCAGCATGAGTAGGGATTAGAAGGTGGTCTAGAGGGTGGGATGAAACTGGAAGTGGGAGAGCTTTTTCATGGCCCCCCTGGTTGAGCTTCGGCTCTGCTCACACCCATAGGAATAGACTAGACTCCCCCCCCCCCCCCCATGTAAAGAGGGCAGTGGGCTGGCAGAGGCTCTGAGGGACTTTGAGGGTGGACCTCTTTGGGCAACGCCCTCCTGTTGCAGGCCTGGTGGAGCCCTGCAGTAAGCATCAGTGGTTTATGTCCTCCCAGAAGTACAACCATAGATCATAGACCTATTATAGATTCTATTATATTCACCAGTTTATTCTGTTCCTCAGATTTTTAATTCACTTGATTTTTAGATTCACTTATTGATATATATGTATTTGTTGATCATAATTTTTATCTTTTTTCTTATTCTTCCTCTACTTAAAGAATACCTTTCAGCATTTCATATAATACTGGTTTGGTGGTGTTGAACTCTTTAGCTTTTTCTTATCTGTGAAGCTCTTTATTTGCCCTTCAAATCTGAATGATAACTTTGCTGGATACATTAATCTTGGTTGTAGGTTCTTGCTATTCATCACTTTGAATATTTCTTGCCACTCCCTTTTGGCCTGCATAGTTTCTGTTGAGAAATCAGCTGATAGTCCTATGGGTGCTCCCTTATAGATAACCAACTGCTTTTCTCTTGCTGCTTGTAAGATCCTCTTTTTATCTTTTGCTCTTGACATTTTAATTATGATGTGTCTTGGTGTGGTCCTCTTTGGATTCCTCTTGTTTGGGGTTCTGTGCACTTTCTGTACTTGTAAGTCTATTTCTTTCACCAGGTGGGGGAAATTTTTTGATATTATTTCTTCAAATAGATTTTCAGTATCTTGCACTCTCTCTTCTTCTGGCACCCCCATAATTCTGATGTTGTTACTCTTGAAGTTGTCCCAGAGGCTCCTTACACAATTTTCAACTTTCTGGATTCTCTTTTCTTCCTGCTTCTTCAGAGGAGTGCATTTGGCTCTTTGTATTCCAAATCTTTGACTTGATTCTTGTGTTCCTCCAGTCTGCTGTTGGATCTCTGTATATATATATTTTTAAATTTCAGTCAGTTTATGTTTAATTTCTAGTGGGGTCTCATTAAATTTATTGGCCTTTTCTAGGAAATTCTTGAAAAATCTTATAACCGTTGTTTTGGAGTCTATATCCATTCCTTTTGTTTGAGATCTCTTTTCTTGTCTCGGCATTTTCACTGCTTTCCAGAGTTGGTAGGTTGGCTTTGTGTGTTTGCTGTCCTATAAGGCCCAATGGGTCAGCCTCCCAGTTACCTGAGGTAGACGCTCTTGGTGCTCCCCTTTGTGGACTGTGTGTACAGCCTTGTTGTAGTTAAGTCTTGATTGTTTTTGGTATCACTGGGAGGAATTGACCTTCAGGCCAATTGGATGTGGGTATCAGCTGTGTCTACTCTTGGATACTTTCTGTATTGGAGACAGTTTTATAGGATCAGTCTTGAAAAATGCAAAAGCCTCTGTGCTCAGCTTGGATGAGGCGAGTCTCAGGGCTGAGCTGACAGTCTTGGCTTTTCATCAGCCTTGCCCTTGTGCGCTCGCCTGAGTTTCCACCTGACTTCTGTCTTCCACAGCTCCCCTGAGTTTCCGCCTGACCATCCTGATCCCCCGTGCAAGAGTGTGGGTGCCCCAGGGGCTCACCCAGAATTGGGTTGGGTCTCTGTAGTCTGGCGCTTCTGACTCCTTCCACAATGGAGAGGCCGAGACAACCTCTGCAGTCAGACCTCTCTGTGAGGACTCACTCAAGCGTGACTGTAGTCCCTGCCCGCTGTGGCTCCTAGCTCCCCCAGGCTCCCAGTCTCTGAGTCTGTGGGTGCCTTTCTCTACAGTCTGGAATCCACCCATATGAGCCTGGGTCCATGGGGTTTCAGCTGGGGTAGGGGTTCATTATAGTCGGAAAGGGTTCAGTACAATGCGGGACTTCCTTTCCCCTCCCACCAGCCAGGCATTTGGCTGCACTTCCTTTCTCTGTGTGCATCACCCTACCTCAGCGCTTTGTGGCTCCCAATCTGATCTGTGAGCCTCTCTCCTTCTTTCTAGTTGTAGATTTCCCACTCCGCTAGCTTTCCTGTTTTTGGATGATGTCTATTCTGATTTTAGTTGTTGTTTTGAAATTGTTGGGCGAGGCAGCATCTTAGGTGCTTACCTAGGCTGCCATCATGGTTCTCTTAAGTCTGAGAGTTTTTTGATGGAGTCTTTAGAGTTTTTTTATGTACAGTATCATGTCATCTGAAAATAAGGACAGTTTTACTTATTTTTTTTTTCCACTTTGGGTGCCTTTTATTTCATCTTCTTGTGTAATCAAAATGGATAATATTCCAGTTTTATGTTGAACAGGAGTGGTGAGAGTGGGCATCCTTGTTTTGTTCCTGTTCTTAAAGAAAATGGATTTAGTTTTTGCCCATTAAGTATGATGTTGGCTATGGGTTTATCATACATGGTTTTTATTATGTTGAGATATGATCCTTCTATTCCCACCTTGCTGAGAGTTTTTATTAAGAAAGGGTGTTGGATTTTATCAAATGCTTTTTCTGCATCAATTGATATGAATGTGATTTTTATCTCTCAATTTGTCTATGTGATGTAGACTATCACATTTATTAATTTATAGATATTCTACTATCTTTGCATCCCTGGGATAAATCCTAGTTGGTCATGGTGTATGATCTTTCTGATGTACTGCTGAATCTGATTTGCTAGAATTTTGTTGAGGATTTTGACATCTATGTTCACGAGGGATATTGGCCTGTAATTCTCTTTCATTATGTTGTCTTTATCTGGTTTTGGTATTAGGGCGCTGCTGGCCTCCTAGAATGAGCTTGGAAGTGTTTTTTCCTCTTGAATATTTTGTAATAGTCTGAGGAGGATAGGTTTTAGTTCTTCCTTGAATGTTTGGTAAAACACCCCTGTGAAGCCATCTGGCCCCAGACCTTTGTTTTCTGGAAGCTTTTTGATGACTGCTCTCATTTCTTCCATAGTTATTGGCCTATTGAGATGTTTATATTCTTCCTGATTGAGTTTTGGAAGGTTGTATTTTTCTAGGAATATGTCCATTCCCTCTAGGTTGTCCAGTTTGTTGGAATAAAGCTGTTCATAATATTTTTTTAATAATCCTTTTTATTTCTGTGGGGTCTGTTGTTATTTCTCCTCTTCCATTTCTAATTTTGTTCATTTGGGTCCTCTCTCTTTGCTTCTTGGTGAGCCTGGCTAGAGGTTCATCAATCTTGTTACCTTTTCAAAGAATGGTCTCTTGGTTTTGTTGATCTTTTTATTTATTTATTTTTTTTGTCTCTATGTCATTTATCTCCACTCCCATCTTTATTATTTCTTTTCTTGTTGGGAGCCGAGTCCCCTACCGACCTGAGAATCAGGGGATGGAGCAAGGGTAGGTAGCCCTGCCTGCTCTCCCCCAGGAGTCGGGTCACTTGGGGACGTGGCAAGCAACAGTGTCCTTCGTTCTGCTGTGCGTGCAAAATTGTAATCTGCAAACATGTCCTTGAATTAACATAGCAGAGTACAGCTGGATGAACTTTCCCAGGCAGCTATCTCCCTGCGTAGGTCTTAAGGAACTGGTACGTAGCCATCATGCCCTGAGAGAAGGCCATTGGAGGAATGCCCAGCTTCAGGGTATAAAAGAGTTTGCACCTTTAATAAACTTGCTGCTGCAGTGCCATTGAGCATTCCAGCCCTCCTGAACCCCTGCTGTTCTTGTCCTTTTCTTTTTTCTTTTCTTTCTTCTCCTGAGCCTCCTAGCCCAATCTTCAGGACCTGTAGTACCGGCTGGATCCAGTAGGTGGCGCCCGAAACAGGGACCTGAAGATACACGGAGAGGCTAGGGAGGCCGTCGCTAAAAAAAGTTGCGGCCGGCAGAAGTGAAAGTAAGTGGAAAGCGGCGAATTGGTGAGTGAATTCGGGAGTAAAAATGGGGCAGGCTTCTAGCTAGGATCTTTTTGTACAAGTGCTATATAGCATGCTAACTTCCCGCGGTGCCCGTGTAAAGCATGGGAAAAAGTAAAAGTGCTCTTTAGAGTGAATGTTGAAGTCTATGTGATCACAAAATAATGTTGTTTATTGTTGAAATTAGAATCTTAGTATATGTATGGAATTTAAAATTTGTAATAAGTGGAACTCCACTGCTGAAACTGCCTCTGGTGCGGATAAATTCAAAGGCAGCTGGAGAGGGCAGGCCTATCTGCTCTCCCACATTAAGATTACTTGTAATAAGACTACTTAATGCCTTGTTTAAAAATTATAAGAGAACTCGCAGGGAAATGCAAATCTTGGCCAAATTGGGTGTTAGTTATTATTTTACAAAGCCAAAAAGGAAGAAGAAAAAAAAAAATTTGAGATCTGTCTATCTTTTAAGCATGAAAAGAAATTCAGCCAGATCTGTTGCTGATGCTTCCCCTGAAGTAAGCAGGATATGGGAAAAGGGAGAGACATGAGGCGATCCAATATAGAAGCCCGCTCACCTAGAATAATAAATTAAAAGTTTCCTTTCTTGCCATAAAAAAGTTTTAAAAATTTAGAAATACCTCTGGGATATCTGTGCACGTGTAAAGAGAAAGCTAGTATAAGACAAAATGCGCGCACGTTCGATTTCGGATATTAGATAGGTCTTTTTTTTTTTTTTTTTTAATATATTTTATTGATTTTGTACAGAGAGGAAGGGAGAGAGATAGAGAGTTAGAAACATCAATGAGAGAGAGTCATCGATCAGTTGCCTCTTGCACACCCCCTACTGGGGATATGCCCGCAACCAAGGTACATGCCCTTGACTGGAATCCAACCTGGGTCCCTTCAGTCCCCAAGCCGACGCTCTATCCATTGAGCTAAACCGGTTTTGGCTTAGATAGGTCTTGAATTAGATTTAACTCTTTACAAGGGCTACAGAAATGAAAAACCCAGAGCTGGTTCTTTTTCCTGAGAAAAACAGCGAAAAAGTCTTCTTGAAAGAAATTCAAGCTAATTCCAGCAACAAGATTTGCATTTCCATAATAAAGAGTAATTTTCAAAATGCTAGTGAATCTTATTAAAAAGTTAACTTTTAAGGCCTTCAAGAAAATAAATAAATTTGTCTCTGTCATAGAATTTATCCAAAGTAAATATTTTAAAATAATGACTATTTTAAATAATTTTAAAATACATCCTTTGTTGAGGGAGGAAAGGGTAAAGGCCCTTCCCCCAGCAGACAGTTAATATAGTATCCTGCCAGTAGCCATCTTAAAGAATGTGATAATTTAGTCGAATAAACAAAACCTAGTTTCCCAGAACCACTGGCAAATAAAAATTAAAGTTTAAATTTGCCTCATAAAAAACCTAGAGGACAGAATTCAATCTATTAATTGATCATGTCTTGTATTTTTCTTAGAAATATAAAGTGTTATTAATCTAAGAACTACTAAATATATTTAACTTGCCAGCTCTAAAAATTCAAAGAACAAATTAAATTAGGAGAAATTATAGAGTTGTGGTGATTAAATATTTAAAACATAAAAACTTATTTTTAAGAAAATAAAATGTTATATTTCCTCTAATAATTAGGAATTCAAAATAAGTTGTTTATTATTGATCTAATTAAAGAGAGAATCAATTCTGTGATCTCAACCAAAAATTTTCTATGCAAAAACTAGTCTAAATCTAATTGATATCTTAAAATAATAATAGATAATAATAACAGGTATTAAAATATTTAAATCATATGTAGATATTTGATGGTTTTTTCCATGTTAAAATTTCAAGGCCTTAACAGAGATGATTCTTGGAAAGCTCCAAGGGCCTGGAGTAATACAAAAATTTATTCTCTCTTCTTATAGGAAAACTTTTTAAAACAGATCTAATATACTTGAAATTTCATGGAAAGCCTTATCAAATAAAAATTAATAGGTATATATTAAATATTATAAAAGTTTTCTCCTATAAGAAAGGCAAAAACAATATATTTCTTAAATATAGCCAAATTTTTCAACAGCAGTAGAATTTCAAGAAAGATAAAAGCCATGCTTTTGGATCAGACCAATAAAGTATCAAACTTATAAGTTTTACTGAATAAGTTTCTTTGCCATTTTTTTAAAATTAAAACTACCTACTTAAGTTACTTTATAAACTAGCTTTTACAATATAATCAATGTCATATAAATTAAGTTACATGAGAAGCCAATGGTTTATAAATAATTGAATCCTAACTGTATATGGCCGCCTACATTTTAATTAAGCTAAAGGCAAGGCAACATTTATGGCTTATGAATTCAAAAGTAAATTTGCTTTATTTTTAAAGTAAAGATACCTTACCATAATAGCAGTCAGCACCTGTACATTACTACAAGTTACCCAAGACCAAGGGCAAGAAAAGTCAATGTACACACCTTTCTATAGAAGTCAAAATACTTAATATTTTATATTCTACTGGGAACCCTAGCTTAGGGGCTTGATTTATTTCTAACACAGGGAATAGTATTAACTACCACATTAAAAAAGAAATTTTTAAATCTCAAATATTAACCATTTTTACAGATAGATCAGTTCTAAAAAGGCTAGATATACTACAGCAAAAGAGCAAAGGTCCTTCAAACCTCTTATATTTCAGTAGAAATACAAGCTCTTATTTATGCTTTAAAAGATTTTACTACAGAACCCATCAATCTATAATAATAGTACTTACATGGTAAGTATAGCAAAAATTATTAAAACAGCTACTATAAGGCACATTAATTCAGCTTGTACTGACACCATTCAACAGCTATTTCAAGATATACAAGGGATCCTACATTCCCGGTCTAGCCCCTGCTTTATTGGACATGTACGGGCCCACTCTAACCTTTCAGGGCCCCTAGCTGCTGGTAATCAAGCAGCTGACTTACATACCTACCCAGGTTTGTGTACTTTAGGCTTTAGATAATATCGAGCAAGCTAAATGATCCCACTCTATCCATCATCAATCAGCTAGAGCCCTCCGATGGCAATTTAAGATTCCCCGAGAAACTGCACGACAAATAGTAAAGACGTGCACGCGATGCCCCCAAATACTTCCCGTTCCGCATTACGGGGTTGATCCTCCAGGACTAAAACCCAATCAACTATGGCAAATAGATGTCACTCACATTCCTGAATTTGGCCGTTCTCGCTATGTTCATGTAACTATTGACACATTTTCTCACTTCATCCTGGCTACTGCCAGGGCGGGTAAAGGAGCTAAACATTGCATCGCCCATCTGCTTTACTGTTTTTCTATTTTAGGGGTCCCCCAACAACTGAAGACCGACAATGCCCCCGCCTATTGTAGCAAAGCCTTTTCTCATTTCTATCATTAATACCATATCCAACTCAAGCACGGCATCGCCTATAATCCCAAGGACAGGGGATTGTCTAGCGTGCCCATTAGACTCTTAAAAATCAAAATTTTAAAGTTAAGAAGGGGGAGTATTACCCCCTAACTCCTCAAAATATACTTAATCATACTATATTCATTTTAAATTTTCTGCAAGTGGATAACGAGGGGCAGCCCAAAGGTTCTGGAATCCACAGGCAAGGACATTCCCTGAGGTGTATTGGAGAGACCCGTTGACTAATGAAATGCATGGTCCCAACCCCCGTACTAATGTGGGGGAGGGGCTATGTTTGTGTTTTCCCAACAGGAGATGAGAATCCTCGGTGGCTACCTGAGCGGTGTGTGCGCCATGCCTCGAAGTCAGGTGGCAAAGCTGAGGGATCGACTGGACCGCCTGCGGTTGGGGCCATCTAGAAATGAAATGGGACTAATGTAGCGGACCTGCCACAGTAATGTGACAGTGTGCCAGGGAAAGTTGTGCGACTGGGCCAACACTGATAACGACTTTCGCCCCCAGAACCTGGTGGCTGGACTGTGGTCTATGGACAATATCGCATTTCAGGAAGAATTGTGGAAATTGGTTGCCACCATGGACTATGTCACTGTTGAAAAAGAAAATGTCTCCATTTCCCCGCGGGGAGTGATTAGTGGGAGCGGGAATAGTTATAACGTCAGCGTATCATCTTGTGTACCTGATCCTTATGTCCTTTTGGTAGGGGCTAATCTCAGTGTGAGGTATGACAATGTCACTAGCATATACAACATAAGCTGCCCTTCTTGCAGCTTGACTAACTGTATTAATGGTTCCACTATGGCCTTGATGATACTGCAGCAGCCTACCTTTGTTATGCTCCCTGTAAACACTACTCGTGCATGGTATGATGACTCAGGTCTGAAAGTCCTGCGGGAAGTAGAGAAGGCCTTAAGCTGCCCGAAACGGTTTGTAGGATTGCTTATAGCGGGTATCACTGCGTTAGTAACCTTAATAGCCTCTGCTACTGCATCTGCCATCTCTTTAACACAAACTATCCAGACTGCTGAGTATGTTAACGTGCTAGCCTTTAATATGACAAAAGCCTGAAAAGTACAAGAAGATTGGGACCAGAAAGTAGAAAAAAGGTTAAATGCCCTTTATGACACTGTCCAGATTCTGGGAGATGAGGTAGTTGCCCTTGAAATTAAAGGGAATCTGCACTGTCATGGAGCATATAATTGGCTTTGTACTCTCCAAAAGAGTACAATGACACCCAGTTTCCCTGGGAGAATGTTAAACGACATTTAGCCAGCATTTGGCACCATGCAAATATGTCTCTAGATCTCCGACTTTTACATGGGGAGATTCAGGAATTGGCGCACGCGCCCAAATTAGACATTGATATTGGCAAGGCAGCCTCAGAAATAATTTTCCATCTGTAACCTCCACAATGTATGGCCTTATTGGATTGGTAATAACCGCTGGGCTACTGGTTTTGTTGTGTGCGCTTCTGCCAGTCCTCCTTAAGATTGTATGCAGGCAGACCTACCAATTGGCAACCGATATAAAACTGATACAATTGTATCAAAAATAAAGATAACGTGCGCATACATATATAAAGTTAAGAAGGGGGAACTGTTGGGAGCCGAGTCCCCTACTGAACTGAGAATCAGGGAATGGAGCAAGGGTAGGTAGCCCTGCCTGCTCTCCCCCAGGAGTCGGGTCACTTGGGGACGTGGCAAGCAATAGTGTCCTTCGTTCTGCTGTGCGTGCAAAATTGGAATCTGCAAACATGTCCTTAAATTAACATAGCAGAGTACAGCTGGATGAACTTTCCCAGGCAGCTATCTCCCTGCATAGGTCTTAAGGAATTGGCACGTAGCCATCATGCCCTGAGAGAAGGCCATTGGAGGAATGTCCAGCTTCAGGGTATAAAAGAGTTTGCACCTTTAATAAACTTGCTGCTGCAGTGCCATTGAGCATTCCAGCCCTCCTGAACCCCTGCTGTTCTTGTCCTTTTCTTTTTTCTTTTCTTTCTTCTCCTGAGCCTCCTAGCCCAATCTTCAGGACCTGTAGTACTGGCTGGATCCGGTATTTTCTTCTTCTTCCACTGGGCTTTTCTTGTTGCTCTCTTTCTTACTCTTTGATTTGTATGGTTAGGTAATTTATTACCATTGTTTCTTGTTTTTTATAGTAAGCTTGTAGAATTAAGAACTTACCTCTCAAGACTGCTTTCACTGTGTCCAAAAGATTTTGGATTGTCATGTTTTCATTGTCGTTTGTTGCCATGATGTTTTTATTTCTTCTTTGATTTTTCTGGTAACCCAGTCATTGTTTAATAGCATGCTACTTAGTCTCCATGTGTTTGAATTTTTTTTTATTGTTTTTTATTGTTGTTGATTCCCAGGTTTATGACATTATGATCTGAGAAGATGCTTGGTATGATTTCTATCTTCTTAAATTTGAAGAGACTTTGCCTGTGACCCAATATATGGTATATCTTTGAAAATGATCCAGGTGCACTTGAGAAGAATGTATATTCTGTGGCTTTGAGGTGAAATGTTGTGAAGATGTCAATTAATTCCATCTGGTCTAGTGAGTCATTTAAGATTGTTGTTTCTTTGCTGGTTTTTTGTTTAGAGGACTTATCCAATGGTGATAGTGGGGTATTAAAGTCCCCCACTATGGTTGAATTGCTGAAAATCTCTCCCTTGGTATCTTCCAGGAGGTTTTTTTAATTTTTTAATTTAATTTTATGTATTTGGGTGCTCCTGTGTTGGGTGCATATAGGTTTACCAGAGTTATTTCCTCTTGTTGGATTGCTCCCTTTAGTATTATGAAGTGGCCTTCCTTATCTCTTTTTATGTCCTTCACTTTGAGATTTAATTTGTCAGATATAAGTACTGCTACCCCAGCTTTTTTATTTTTTTCATTTCCATTCGTTTGAAAAACGTTTTTCCATCCCTACACCATCAGTCTGTTTGTGTGTCTTTTTTTCTGAGGTAGGTTTCTTGTAGACAGCAAGGCCATGTTTTCTTATCCAATCAGTTACCCTATGTCTTTTGATTGGGGCATTTAATCCATTTACATTTAAAGTTATTATTGACTAGAAGCCCAGTGCACAAAATTTGTGCATGAGTGCAGGGGATTTTGTCCCGCAGCCCAGCCTGCAACCTCTCCAATATGGGACCCCTCAAGGGATGTCCAACTGACCATTTAGGACTGATCCTACCCACCAGGATTGGTCCTAAATAGGCAGTCGGACATCCCTCTCACAATCCAGGACTGCTGGCTCCCAACTGCTTGCCTGCCTGTCTTCCTGATTGCCCTTAATTGCTTCTGCCTGTCAGCCTGATCACCTCCTAACCATGCCAGCCTGATTAATGTCTAAGTGCTCCCCTGCCAGACCATTTGCCCCCAACTTCCCTTCTCTGCCAGTCTGGTCATCCCTAAATGCCCTCCTCTGCAGAGTTGATTTACCTTCTACAATGGAAACTTTGCTGCCTAGAGTGGAGCCAAGCCTCTTGCTCACTCTGTGGCAGCAGCGGTTTCTGTTTGGATTTGTTTACCTTTTATAATTGAATTTGTACATTTGAGTGGAGACTTAGGCCGGCAAGGACAGGCAGAAAGCTTGGCTTTCTTTGTTGCCGGGGAAACGCTCCCTCCTGCTTTCAGTAGCAGTAGTGATCTTGGTTGGGTTTATTTGCATACTCGCTCTGATTGGCTGGTGGGCATGGCTAGTGGACATGGCTGGTGGGCATGGCTTATGGAGTGCAATGATGGTTAAATTGCATATTACTCTTTTATTAGGTAAGGTAGGTACTTGTTTGTTGCCATTTTTATTCTTTACACTTTTGTTCCTCCTTTGCTTCCTATTTCTTGTTTTTACAGCAGACCCTTTAGCATTTCTTGCATTGCTGGTTTGGTGGTAATAAACTCCCTTAGTTCTTTTTTTGTCTGTGAAGCTCCTAATTTCACCCTCAATTTTGATTGATAACCTTACTAGGTACAATATTCTTGTATTTATACCCTTCTTTAGCATGACTTTGTATATTTCATTCCATTCCCTTCTGGCCTGATGTGTTTCTGTTGAGAAATAAGTTGCTAGTCTGATGTGGGATCCTTTGTAGGAAACTTCCTGTCTCTCTCTGGCCACTTTTAAGATTTTTCCTTTGTCATTGGTGTTTGCCAATTTAATTGTAATGTGCCTTGTCGTTGGTCTTTTGGGGTTCATTTTGTTTGGGACTCTATGAGCTTCTTAGATTTGTGTGGGTTTTTTTTTTCTTCCCTCTATCAGGGAAGTTTTCTGTCATTATTTCTTCAAACTGTTTTTCTATTCCTTGCTTAGTTCTCTCTCCTTCTGGCATCCCTATTATGCAGATGTTGTTTAGTTTCATGTTGTCCCAATGTTCCCTTAAGCTGTCCTCTGCTTTTTATTTATTTATTTTTTTTCTAGAAGCTGCTCTACTTGGGTATTTTTTCCTATCTTGTCTTCTAGCTCCCTGATGCAGTCCTATGCTTCTTCTAGTCTACTCTTGATGCTTTCTATTGAATTATCTATTGCAGCAATGTCATTTTTCATTTCTTCTTGGTTCTTCTTAATTTCCTGTTGGTTCTTACACATATTGTTGAATTTGTTTTCCGTTCTTTTCATCCTCATTATAACCATTTCTCTGAATTCTTTTTCTGACAGGTTGCTTGCCTCCATTTCATTTGCTTCCTTTCTGGTGATGCCTGCTCTTCGTTCATATACGGGCTGTGTCTTTGTCTCCTCATTATCTCTCTTCTCTCAGTTATATGGTTCTCTCCTTTCTGTGAAGTGGTACATTGCTCATCTGAATCCATGTGCTTGTGTGACTAGGAACTGTTGTTCTCAGGTTTGCAGCTGTTCCCTGAGGGCTGTAGTTGTAGATTTTCATGCTTTTGATAACATCCACTTTCCTCTGCAAGATGGCATGGTCTCTGTGTCAGAGTTGGTCACTCTGAGAGGGAACCCAGCAGCAGTCGGGGCTGCCTGGTCAGGGGAACCCTATATGGCTGTACCCAATAGTCTCCTGGAGTATAGCTGTCCCTCAACTTACCAACAAACACTCCCCATGCGACCACATACTTTCCCTTTGTTCTCTCACTCATACACTATCTTGAAGTTTGCCTTCCCATCAGCAGCCATATTCCCTTCTCCTTGGGGATGTTTTTCACCTTCTATGTAAGAAACACAACAACAAACAAGTAAATAAAAGAGGTAGCTAGTGTTGATCCATTTCAAAGAATAAAGCTGGTCATAGTAGCACTTCAGAGATGTATCTCAAAATCAATTCCACCTAGCAATATATCCCAAGAAACTAGAAACACCAATCAGAAAGGATATATGCACCCCTATGTTCATAGCAGCACAATCTACAATAGCTAGAATCTGGAAACAGCCTAGGTGCCCGTCAGCAGATGATTGGATCCAAAAACTATGGTACATCTACACAATGGAATACTATGCTGCCATAAAAAAATTCTTATTATTTACAGCAACCTGGATGGAATTGGAGCACATCATGCTGAGTGAAATAAGCCAGTTAATGAAAGAAAAACACCACATGACCTCACTCATTTGTGGATAATAAACTGATGAACCAAAAGATAGATATAGAGACAGTATACCAACAAGCAGACTGTCAAATTACAGCGGGGAGAGGAGGAAGATCTGGGGGAGATAATAGATCAACCGAAGGACTTTTATACATGCATATAAGTACAACCAATGGACATAAAACTCTGGGGAGGGAGGGGATGTGTGGGAGGGAAGGAAGTGGGGAAAAAAAATCAATAAAATATATTAAAAAAATAATAAATAAATAAATAAATAAATAAATAAATAAATAAATAAAATGACCATAAAAAATATCAATTCCATATAAGCATCTCTTCTTCCTCACCAACATCCCCCCCTACCAGGAGTAGAAAAGGGCCATGCTTATGTCCAGCACTTTACATATTTTACCTCATGTGTCCCATACAGTAGCTCTGTGAAGACAGCATCATGATCCTCACTTTATATATAAAGAGTGGGGAACTCAGAAAGAGAAAGTGACTTGCCTGACGTCACACAGCTACTATGTGGTGGGAAAAGGTGTCAGAGACAAATCTGGTTCCCACACAAGTGTCACCTCCACTGTGTCTCCATGAAAGCATGAGTGAGCAGGAAAGGGCTGAGTGGTGCCAAGGACAGGGTCCCTGGGCCATATCCTTCTTTGTGGAGCCTGGGGAGCCCCTTATCTGGTGCTGCTGGGCAGATACGGCTGCCTCCCTAACAGGGGAAGCCGAGGCCAGAGGGCAAAACAACTCCTGTAGCCTGATTTCATTTCTGCAGTCGGCGGCCTTTAGGGAACTCAGGCTGGGCATGAGAGTGCAATTGTTGCCAAACGCCTCAGTCTTGACCTGTTCACTATCCACCTGCCCTTGCCATACAAGGTAGGGTTCTAGGCCACAAAGGCCACAGAGTTGGAGGAAGGTATTCCTGGGACAGCTGCCTTGCTCCTTCCTCCAGGGTCTAGCCACAAGCCCTTGGCCTCTCCTATCCTTCCTTTCAGATTGTTGATTTATGAAAGGAGGGTGGAAGGAGGAAGAAGAAAGAGTAAGTTTCCAGGAATTGTTTCACTGCTGTCGCTCCTGTTGCTTGCAGCAAAACTGTTTGCCCCCCAGATTGGGAAGGAGCCTAGGCTCCTGCCCCTTCCTGTTACCCTTCCTTCCAGATTCTCTCTTTCCTGCTGCCCACCTCCTCCTGCCTCCAAAAATAAACACCCACATGAAACTGCAGAGCTGTCACTTATTTCTTTCTGAGGGAGCAGATTGCCCTGTGCTTCTGCCAGGAGGGAACACCATCACCTCCTCCTGCTCTGCTTCATAGTTCAACTCTCACATACCAGACGATGTGAGGGCTGGGGGCTGGGTTGCAAGTGAAGGTGAGGTTGTGGGGAACTGGGGTGGGTGATATCATCATACTGAGTGGAAGATTCAGGAGCATAGGAGACACTAGCCACTATAATGCAGGCTGTAGAGGAATAGAAATGGACATGGGTCAAAATGTGTGGTCCATGTGGAGAGAACAGAGACCTGAACTAGAGGTCTTGGTCCAGTGGAGTCTCCATCTGTATGTCTCATATGCATGGAGAATGAAGCAAATATTTTCTTAAGACTTCTTACTGAAAAGATATATCCATAGGCTAGAAACTGATGAGAGAGAGAGAGAGAGAGAGAGAGAGAGAGAGAGAGAGAGAGAGAATGCCTGAAAAGTTGAAGTAAACCACATTTTGGTTATTTATTTATTAATCATTATCCCAGGATATTTTTCCATTAATTCTTAAAGAAACTGGAAGGGAGAGGGAGAAACAGAGAGAAATGTTGATGTGAGATAAACACATCCATTGGTTGCCTCCTGCACGAGCCCTAACTAGGGCCTAGGTCAAGAAGGATCCTACAACTGAGGTACTACGTGGTATGGGCAGGAATCAAATCCAGGACCCTTTGCTCCACGGGCCAATGCTCTATCCACTGAGCCAAACCAGCTAAACCACATTTTGTATTCTCATAGCTCATTCTGACATATTTATTGATCTCTGCCTCTAGCTCCTGGGTAATAGGAGCATCTCCTCTTGTAATGAGGTGATCCTTGTGGAATCCTGGACAGCTTCGGGATGGGGCTGGCCAGCAGAAAGAGCAAGCCTTGATTAGAAGCTCCATCTTTCAGTCTCATTCCCCATTCTACTGGGAGAGTGTGGGCTGGATATTAAATTAATAATCAAACTTGCCTCTGTGAGGAAGGCTCCACCAACTCTGCGGTTCAGAGATCTTCCTGGTTGGTGAACACATCCACAGTTGGGGTGTGGTGCACCCCAGTTTCATGGGGACAGAGGCTCATGACCCTGCCTGACCTCTCCCCCTGGACTTTACCTGGCTGTTTGTCTGTGCCCTTCATTAGAAACTGGTAAAGGTAAGCAGACATTTCCCCGAGCTCTGTGAGCCATTCCAGCAAATTATTGAAACTGAGGGGGGTTTTCGAGAACCCCTGACTCTGGAGCCCTGTTGGACAGAAATACGGATACCCGGGGGTCAAGTGCTTGCGACTGGCCCATAAAGTGAGGACAATCTTGGGGACGGAGCCCTTGCACCTGTGGAGTCTGACACTCGCTCCAGGCGGTTGGTGTCAGAATTGAATTAAATGATAGGATACCCAGTTGGTGTTTGGAGAGTTGGAAAATAGGTTGATATGGGGGGAAATGCCAGAAACCAATTCCAGCATGTAATAACTACAAGAGTTCTGTCTAAAGGTTGATAGGTCTTGGGGGACTCAACAAGGGTGAGCAACATATGTAGTTTACCTGTTGGAAAGGGATAAAGGGCACTTCCCCCTAAACCTGAATAGGATTGTTAACTGCCAGACAGCTCAGGGCATTTTATTGCCTCCTGTTGGCCAAACTTCTTAACAGCTGTAGGCTATTCCCCAAACAGACAATGCTTCTGTACCCTTTGATACCTTACCCTTTGAAGTGTATATTTCCAACTTGCCTTGGGACAAATTATGTTATAATAAAAGCTTGGGGTCCTAGACAAGAAAAGAATCTTTAGCTTCCTTCAGCTGAAATTCCTCTGACTTTCAAAATTATCTTTTAACTTTGGAATCTTTAATCATCTATACACAGTCCCTTTCTCCAGAATGCTGAACCCTTTGTAAGGCTGGGAAAAGAACCCCTGCATGGTAAAACCCTACACTTAGTGTCAAAGTGTTGGTAAAAGAGAAACAGTCTTTCTAAAGGAGGCTTTAAGAAAAATGCAGAATTGGCCAAGCCAGTTAGTTAGAGCAACATACACAACATCAAAAGGTGGCAGGTTCAAATCCTGATCAGCTTTCATACTTAAGTGTGGCTTTGATCACATGTCAGAGCATATTTGGGAGACAACCGATTGATGTTTCTCTCTCTGTCCCCGCCTTTCTGTCTGGAAAATCAATTTTAAAAAGGAAGAAAAAGCTTAAAAATTAAAAATATCCCTTTCCACAGAAATGGTTGGTGGTGATGGTTACAAAATAATGTGATAACGTCCAGCTAGTGTGGCTCAGTGGTTGAGAGTTGACCTATGAACCAGGAGGTCACAGTTGGATTCTGGTCAGGGTACATGCCTGGGTTGCCAGCTCAATCCCCAGTGTGGGGCATGCAGGAGTCAATCGATCACTGATTCTCTCTCATAATTGATGTTTCTTTTTCTCTCTGAAGTCAATAAAGAAATATTAAAAAAAATAATAATAGAAGGAGAAACCAAGATGGCTTCATATGTAAACACCTAATCTGCTGCCTCACACAACTATTTACAACTACAACAAAGACAAAATGGACATTATCCAGAACCACAGGAAGACTGCCTGAGTGGAAATTCTACAACTAGAAGAAAAGAGAAAAGCACACTGAGTGTCATAAGAACTGTGAAGGGAAAAGTATTAAAGTGTGTAGAGAGAGCAGGCAACTGAGTATGTGGCTGACTTTCTCAAGTAGGACGGAGACAAAAGCTCCCGACTGCACTGAACTCCAGTTGCAGGGGAGACTCAAGGGACCCGGACTCATTCGGGGAGAAATTGGACTATCTGGCAGCTGACAAAACCTGAGGACGGCTTTCTCTCAGAGGTGTTTGCAGTGATTACCTGGAGACACGGAGACCCAGGGATATTTTAGGGCAGGGCTGATGGGAAACCATTGCTGTCTGCTCTGCCCTGAGACTGTGCCCCATCCAAGCTGAGCACAGAGGCTTCTGCAAGTCTTGTCTCATAAGAGTATCTCCAGCACAGTTAACTCATAGTAGACACAACTGATCATCACAGCTAATTGGCCAGGAGGTCAATTCCTCCCACTGAATCCAACAAAAAGATGGCTTAACTACAACAAGACTATGCACACAGATTACAAAGAGGCACACCAAGAGTGTCCACCTCATGTAACTGGGGAGGCGTACCAACTAGGCCCTCCAAAACACCTAGCACACAAAGCCACTCTATCAACTCAAAGAAGCAGAGAAAATGTGGAGTCAAAGTAACAAATCACAAATGAAAGAAATGGAGGAAAACAGACTACTGGATATAGAGTTCAAAATCATGGTTATAAGGTTTTTCAAGAATTTCCTAGAAAAGGCCAATAAATTTAGCAAGACCCTTGAGAATATGAAAACGGACCAACTAGAAATTAAGCATACACTGACTGAAATAAAAAATATTACACAGAGATCTAACAACAGACTAGAGGATCACAAGAATCAAGTCAAAGATTTGAAATACAAAGAAGCAAAAAACACTCAATTGGAAAAACAAAAAGAAAAAAGAATCCAAAAATATGAAAGTGTAAGAAGCCTTTGGGACAACTTCAAGTGTACCAACATCAGAATTATGGGTTGCCAGAAGAAGAGAGAGAGCAAGATACTGAAAACCTATTTGAAGAAATAATTACTGAAAACTTCCTCCACCTAGTGAAAGAAATAGACTTACAAGTACAGGAAGGCCAGAGAACCCAAAACAAAAGGAATCCAAGAGGACCACACCAAGATACATCATAATTAAAATGCCAAGAGCAAAAGACAGAGAGAGAATATTAAAAGCAGCAAGAGAAAAACACTTAGTTACCTACAAGGAAGCACCCATACAATTGTCAGCTGATTTCTCAATAAAAGATATGCAGGCCAGATGAGAGTGGCAAGAAATATTTAAAGTGATGAATAGCAAGAACCTACAACCAAGACTATCAACAAAGGTATCATTTAGAATCGAAGGGCAGATAAAAAGCTTCACAGATTAAAAAAAAAAAAAAAAAAAAAAAGCTAAAGGAGTTCATCACCACCAAACCAGTATTATATGAAATGCTGAAAGGTATTCTTAAGAAGAGGAAGAAGAAGAAAAAGGTAAAGATAAAAATTATGAACAACAAATACATGTTTATTAACAAGTGAATCTAAAAATCAAGTGAATAAAAAAAAATCTGATGAACAGTATTAACTGGTGAATAAAATAGAAAAGGAGTGGACGGATAATTCTTGGGGGGAAAAGGGTGTGGGGATGTGGGAAGAGATTGGACAAAAATTGTACATAAGGGTGAGGAGAGTGGGGGGTGGGGCGTAAGGGCAGAGGGTGGGATGAGAACAGGGTGGAGGGGAGCTATGGCGGAAAGAGGAACAACTGTAATAATCTGAACAACAAAGATTTAGTAAATTAAAAAATATATCTGGCCTCAGGAAGTCAAGTTCACCTTCTATGCTAGGAAATTCCAAGGATCACCCTGGAGTGAATGCTCAGAGCAGGCTTTGGGAAAAGGCGAGGATGCTCTTGCCACACTTAGTGTTGACTGCAACCTTGTCTCCAGGAAGTATCACTGTCTCCTCTCACCCTCCCAAAGGCCATCCTTGCCCCAAGCCCCAAACCCCAAGCCCACTCAGCTTGCAGGAAACTTCTCTGAAAGAGACAGGGGCAGACACTGCAAGGATTGTAAGACAGACCCACAGACCTCATTGGCAGGGGCAGGTGTTACTTCTGAAAACAGGTGCATTTATGCTGTTGAGAGAAAAGAATTTCAAAAGGCACACATGTGGAGAAGGTTAAATGTGATGGAAAAAATCTATAACAATAAAAGTGTAATATGCTAATTAGACCAGACATCCTTCCAGATGGCCTTCTGGACCAAGCCCGGGCTGTGAGGGCTGAGGCCCTTGCATGAATTTCAGGCATCGGGCCTCTAGTAAATACATAAATGTGAAGGCAAGATTTTATTTGGGCTTAAGTGCATTAAGACTAGGGCACCCTCAGAAACATAGAGAATGGGCAGCATCTATAAGCAAAAGTCACAGGACTGTTAATTCTCCATATTTTGTTGGTTCATATTAAAGAACAAGGTGTCATTCAGTCCATCCAACCAACTTTCTAATTTTTCCAGCCTCTGTGTGTGTGTGGGGGGCGAGGAGGGTGAAGGGCTGCAGCGCTCCTCCCAATCAAGCCCTATCCTGGACCAACTGGGGTTCCACGCTCTCTATCCAATCTGATCACCTTCCTAGTTTTTCCCAGGCTAGGCTCTGCCCCTCTCGCATCACCCTGGCTGTCACTGAGCATGCTCAGAAGAAAACACCTCCCTCCTCTGCTAACAACTTTTATTGCCCATGTCCAAAAGTTCTGTTACATCATCTGGTTTCTACTGCTCAAGTGCCAGCAGAGGAATTTCCCCTTCTCCTTCCCCTGGGAATCCAGTGTGGGTGTGCAGGGCAGCACCTGGGGTGATTTTCCTGTCAGCTTTGGGGATTAGGTATCCTCAGTGGCAGTCCCCTGGAGTGTGTGAATGAGTCTGCTGATGCTATAGCTTCCCTGCAAACTCATTGGAATGCTGTCCTAATATCTGCTTCAGCTTTCCAGTTTATTCAGCTTAATGTTTGATTATTAAGCTTCTTATTTGATTCCCATTTGCTTCCTTCCTTATATTGTTACTAGCTAATTATGACAATAACACAGGGTTTTCGGTGATGGTGAAGGGGCAGCAGAGTATTAGGAATATTGGAAAGAACAAGGTTCTGCAACATTTAAACCAGGGAAGGCTCAGAAACCTTCCCTGGCTTTAAAGAAATGTATATTCTTTGAATCAATTATTTAATTTTACTTTAATAATAGTATTTGAGAATGTGAACAAAAATGCACCATACTTGTCTCTACAGATGCATCATCCTCTCCCTCACACAGTACCCAATTCCCCCTACTATGCACCACAATCCCGGGTCACATGGCCTTAGCAGGTCTTGGTTTATTCCACTTGACAATGGCATCCACCAGGAAGGTGGGCATGTAGCTCATGGGAAGGTAGATGAGCTTGGCATCCCAGCCAGGTGAGTATCGGGTGCGGGGATGGCAGGCGGTCAGAGCATGTTCCATGCAGTTGGTCACCAAGGACAGATCCTGTGAGCACATTTTATCCAATGATCCAATTCGTTTCAGGCCTGTCCAGAATGAGAAAGGATCCAGATGTATTCCCAACTCCAACCATGAAGATCAACTTACAGAATGAGTTTCTAGACTTCCTGGTCCCCTACATTGAATCCAACTAAATTATTATTGGGTGCCTCCACCCTCTTCCAGGCACAATTATTTCACTCTCATCGGCCTCTGGCTTTATTCCTAGGAACATGTGGAACATACAGCTGAAGGTCTGTCTCCACAGACACTAGAAATCTAAGTGCCTGAAAGCCAGCTGCTCTCATACTTGTTAACCAGGAGTTCACGGGTATCTTTTCTCTCTGGCTTTAGTTTCATCCTCAACAAAATAAGAAGGTCACATAAGAGAGTGGTGCCACATCTAACAAGCCTGGATCCCTTCCTTAGGTTACCAGTGACAACATGGGACCACGGAGATAGAATTAAAGGTCCCATGTTTGTGGGTGAGACAGAGCACAGAGGCTGGACCTGAGACTAAGGTGGTACTAACTATGCATCTAGACTCAGGAAAGTGGTTTGCTTCTATCCCCATGAACCACAAGGCTCACTCACTGTGTGCCAGAAACCTCTCCCCATAGGCCTCCTTGGTCTCTGGGCTGGCCTTATCCCAGGCCTCTTGGATGTTCCTAGAAAGCTCCGAAGTACCGGTGACAAAAGTCTTGAAGTAACCGGGCTCAATGATAGCCACTTTCACCCCAAAGTGGGAGAGCTCCCTCCTGCAAGGCAAACCAACAGAGAGGCAAAGACTTCAGAGGTCTCATAAAAGAGAACAACACCTGGAAAAAACCCAACCCAATAGAACACCAATGTAAGATTGCAGTAGATTAAGCTCAAACATGTGGGACGTTGTGAAGTGCAGTGGACCGGGGGAGAAAATTTATGATGATACTATTGCCTCCTAGTATTCCAATTCACCTTCCAACTGAGTTAGGACAGTATGAGGAGGTTCCATGGGGGGCGGGTAGAAATTGAGTATTTTTATGAGTATTTGCATACATTTGCTTATAACTTCAAATCCTACCAATTCTGCTGAAAGGCACCACTTAATTCTATCCCCTTGTATTTCTGCCACATGAAATAAAAAACTGGGCTGTGCCCGTTTTATCTTTCCTATGCTCCTCAAATGCCTCCCTTTTCTTTCCCACTCAGGTCAACCCCCAGGCCTCTGTCCTCTAAGGAGCTCTCTCTACCTGCGGTCTCACCTCGCCCCTTGTCCCCCTATCACAGCCATCCTCAGCCCTGTAGCCAGTGCAGTCTCTACTGCTGATGTGATGAAGAAGCTCCCTGAATAAAGTGCTTCCCTGGGCCTTCACTGACAACAGGACCCTGGAACTCAATTCCCATAGCAGTAATGTACATGCATGGGCTGATCAGTGGGCTCAGATCAGTTCCAATTCTGCCTCAGGTGCTTTCTGACTGTGGGCAGGGACAGTTTGAACCAACTCCATTGCCCTGAGGCCCATCTAGACCTCCAGAAGATAAAAAAGTGGTTCCCAATGAATGCCTGGCAAAAAGCAAGAGAGAAGGATCTGGAAGGAAGAGCCTCTGAGGCTGTGTGAAAACAACCCCTTGGCAAAGGCTCCCCCAGAAGCAGAAGAACCAGGGGAGGGCCCCTGTCCCAGTCCAATACCTGAGGGAGTCTGAGAAGGCCTCGACGCCATACTTAGAGATGCAGTAGCCCCCACCAGCGTAGGCTACACGACCACAGACGCTGGAGACATTGACCACTCGGCCCTTTGCCTTCCTCACCAGGGGCAGCAAACTCAGGGTCACCTCGATCACCCCCAGCAGGTTCACGTTGAGTATCTTCACGAAGTCTTGTTTAGTCAGCCACTCATTGGGTGCCGTGGGCACAGAGATGCCAGCATTATTCACCAGGCCCCAGAGTCCTGGGCACACAGAGGGGAGAGAGGAAGACTGTGCTGAGACCGTGCAGTGAGGACACACCTGTGCTTCCAATTCACCTTCCAACTGAGTGAACAGTAGAAGGAGGTGACATGGGGAGCCGGTAGAACAGAGAACTACATACTGTCTGCAGGGTTTGGGGCAGAGCAGACCCTGTGAGCTGTGGTGACAGAGTCAGTCTTCCTCCCGGTTTATTCCTAGTGCCCAGTCCCCTGCCTGGCATAGATTTGATGAGACAGGACTGAGACTGAGGAAATCAAGTGAGTCCACAGTGTGGATCACACAGAACCATGTTTGAGTTTTACACATCAGTGCTGTCCCCATGAGGGAAAGGGGGAGACAGAGAATGAAGAATGGAGAGGAAGAGAGGAACAAAACCACTTTGTATAAATGAGAAAAGATAAGGGACAGTTTTTCCTAACACATTGCAGACAGATCATGAGAATTCTCATTTTTCTGTTCTAAGGCTTATGGCCAATCCCAAGAATTCTCAGATTTTTATTGTTGTCATTTAAAGAAAGACAGTAATGGAAAATGCATTAACTGAAGTTAAAAATTACAAAAGGAATCAAAACTAATTAGTCTGATGTCATTAGTAATAAAAATAACTTTAAAAAAAAATCAATTTGGTATTTTTAAAGTGCTCAGTGACCATGGATAGTGACGAAAAACATAATAAAATTCTGGATATATCTGCTGACAATTTATCAGACATTCCAAGTGAAAGTGATGAAAGTTTTACAGTGGCAGTGATATGGTTATTCCTTCAAAAAGGCAAAAATAGTAATTTCAAGTGATTTGGAACCTGACAATTTGAACAATTCCACACATGATTTTGAGTGTAATTTGCATCGTGTTTACCAAAATAATGATTGGTCAAAATAGAACTTTCAATCTAATTTGGAAAAAATTGAAGGTAATTCTGGGGTTCCAGTTATACTGTCTCATTCTAAGAACATCATTGAAGTCTCCAACTTGATTGTTGACAGTGATCTGTTTGAACTATTTTATCATCAATCAAACATATATTATAACCAAAATTTAGGAAAGCACAAAACTTCAAAAGCAATAAAATGGTCTCCTGTTACTCCAACAGATAGGAAAACATTTTTAGGACTTATAGTGCTAATGGGGCATACTGGAAAGAATACTTGGAAAGAATATTGGTCTACAGATTCAGTTCTAGCTGTTCCAATGTGTCCTCAGACAATGAGTCGAAACAGTTTTCAACAAATCTGGACTTATTGGCATTTCAACAGCAATGCAAACATGACTAAATCTTCATCCAGCCTATTTAAAATTCAACCTGTACTCAACCACTTTATTTGTAAGTTTCCAACAATATATCTATCTACGGGAGAATTATCATTACACGAAGGCACGATCCCTGGAGGTTTCATCTTCTGTTTCGAACTTACAACCCAGCTGAAATTATTAAACATGGTTTACCTGTAAGAATGGTATGTGAGAGCAAGACTGGGTATATTGGCAATATGAAAATTTACACAGGTGAAGGAAAAAAATTGAATAACTCTATTCTGTACTACTTCAGCCATATCTGGAACGGGGGCATCACATACGTCAAGATAACTCTTTCAATAGCATTTCAATTGCATAAGCTTTATTACTACATAAAACAAGAGTTTGTGGAACAATTGGAACAAATTGAGGCTTGCCAAAATGTTTGAAAGAGGAAGCCTCTATGCTTAAAAGAGGTGAAATAGCCTTCAGAAGAAAAGGTGACATTTTATTATTGATAAAAGAGAAATTCAAATCATTTCCACTACCCATGATGCTTCCTCTTGTAAAACAGAAAAGACAAATCGCCATACTGGAGAGAAAATAAAGAAGCCAGTTTCCATTGTGCAGTATAATAACTATATGCAAGGTGTTGAGCTTGCTGGCCAATATCTTTCAACATAGATATATCCTTAAAAAACAATAAAATGGATGAAGAAAGTAGTGCTTCACCAGATAATTGTGGACTATTCAAGTCATTCAGGATTTATCAAGCGCTCAATTCACAAAGCCAAGTAAGATACAAAGCCTTTCTAACTGTAGCAACAGAGTGGATCTCATCCAAAGTAGATAAATGAGCAGATCCAGAATTTAGCAATCCTAATCCATCAGATGTTAGAAGTACAAGACCTCCTGGGATAGATCATTCACAAAGATTATCAGGCAACAAGAAGCAGGACATCCCTGTGCAAATTCCATCTTCAGATAAAAAGGAATATCCTATTAAAGTAGCAGTAAGAGAAGAGAAACGCGTTACATTTGCCAGCTTTGTTTAGTTCCTTTTCATATTACACAGTGTTTTGCAAACTATCACACTTTAAAAAGATATAAGCTTGTAAGAACACATAATAAATACCTTCAAAATGCAATGGGTATTTAATTTTAAAGCATGCCTTTCACATTTATGTAAAACTTTTTTCACTCGTTCAATAGAAATTCATCTGGCCACTTGGTAAAGCTAGCAAGAAAACACCTGGTCCACAATGTGTTAAGATCAGGAACAAAACAAGAGTGTCCCCTTTCACCACTTCTATTCAACACAGTTTTGGAAGTCCTAGCCACAGCAATCAGACAAGAAAAGAAGTAAAAGGCATCCAATTAGAAAGGATGCATGTGACATGATATTAGAGAGAACTTTAAAGAGTCCACAAAGAACATACAGGAACTGATAAATGAATTCAGTAAAAGTAGCATGATAAAAAACTAATATTCAGAAATCAGTTGCATATTTTCAAAATCCTCATCTGAGTATATTCTTATTGATTTTATATTATTTTAAATATATTTTTATTGGTTTCAGAGAGGAAGGGAGAGGGAGAGAGAAAGATAGAAACATCAATAATCAGAGAGAATTCTTGATGGACTGCCTCCAGCACATGCCTTACTGGGGATAGAACCCGCAACCCGGGCATGTGCCCTTGACTGGAACCAAACCCGGAACCCTCTGTGCAGGACAATGCTCCATCCACCGAGCCAAACCAGCCAGGTTTGCTTATTGATTGTAAAGAGAGGGAAAGGGAGAAAGAGAGGGACAGAGAAAGGGACAGGGACAGGGACAGGACAGGGAGAGAGAGAAGAGGGAGAGGGAGAGAGAAACGTGATAGAGAATATTGATTGATTAAATATTGATTGATTGCCTTCCATACCTGCCCAGTCTAGGGATTGAACCTGAAACCTTCTTGTGCATGGGATGATGCTTCACTCAACTGAGCCACAAAGACAGGGTTTTGTTGCATTTTTATATACCAATAATGAGCTATCAGAGAGAGAAATTAAGAAAATAATCTCATTTAAAATTTCTTTAAAAAAAAAACACAACACACCAAAAGTCTAGGAATCAATTTAATCAAAGAAGCAAAGGATCTGTACTCAGAAAATTATAAACTATTGAAGAAAGAAATTGAGGAAGATACAAATAAATAGAAACATATACCATGCTAATATATAGCAATAAATACCCTTGTTAAAATGTCCATACTACCAAAATCAACCTATAGATTCAATACAATCCCTATCAAAATACTATTGGCATTTTTCTCAGAACTAAAAATAGTACTAAAATTTATATGGAACCACAAAGGCCCTGAGTAGAAAAAACAATCATGAGAAAGAAGAACAATTTTTGGAAGTATCATGCTATCTGATAACAAACCATACTACAGGACCATAGTAATCAAAAGAACATAGTACTAAGCGTCAGAGAGGAGGGGGTTGGGAGCTGGGTGAGAAGGTGAAGGGATTAGCAAAGAAAAAGAAAAAGAAAAGACTCAAGGACACAGACAACAGCAGGAAGGGGAAATGCAGGAGGTAGAAGAGAGTAAAGAGGGGATAACTGGTGATGGAAGAAGACTTGACTTGGAGTGGTAAACACAGAGTACAACATACAGATGATGTACTGTAGACTTGTATATATGAAACTAATATAATTTTATTAACCAATGTCACCCCAAGAAATTTAATTTTTAAAAAAGCCTGCCACTGACATAAAAACAGACACATAGATCAATGGAATAAAATAGAGAGCCATGAAATAAACCCACACCCATCAGCCATGCAATGTATGACAAAGGAGGCAAGAATATACAATGGGATAAAGACGTTCTCTTCAATAAATGGTATTGGAAAATCTGAACAAATACATGCTCAAAAATTAAACTAGACTACTTTCTTACACCCAATACAAAAATAAATGAATTAAAGATTTAAATGTCAGACTCAAAACCATAAAACCCCTAGAAGACAGAAAACTCTTTGACACTGGTCTTAGAAATAATTTTTGGATATTTCTTCTCAGGGAAGGGAAACAAAAGAAAAAATAAAGAAATGGGACTACATCATAATAAATAGTTTTTGCACAGTAAAGGAAACCATAAGTGAAGCACAAAGAAAACCTACAGAATGGGAGAAGATATTTGCCATGATATATTCTGTAAGGGGTTAATGTCCACAACATATAAGAAATTCATCTTAACACCAAAAAGACAAACAATATAATTAAAAAATGGGATAAGGACCTGATAGATATTTCTCCAAAGAGGACATAAAGCTGGCCAATAGACATATGAAAAGATGATCAACATCACTAATTATCAGAAAAATACAAATTAAAACCAACGTGAAATATTACCTCATATCTGTCAGAATAGCTAGCATCAAAAAATCAACAAACAGCCCAGCAGCAGGAAAGAAGAAGAGCTCAGAGGTTGATCTTCAACTTATGAACCAGGAGGTCACGGTTTGATTCCGTGGCAGGGCACATGCCCAGGTTGTGGGCTTGATCCCTATTGGGGGCCGTGCAGGAGGCAGCTTATTGATGATTTTCTCTGATCATTGATGTTTCTATCTCTCCCTCTCCCTACATCTCTGAAATCAATAATGTATCTATCTCTATCTCTATCTCTATCTCTATCTCTATCTCTATCTCTATCTCTATATCTCTATATCTCTATATATCTATTTAAAATATGTTTTATGGATCTTTTTACAGAGAGGAAGAGAGAGGAATAGAGATCTAGAAACATCGCTGAGAAACATCGACCAGCTGCCTCCTGCACACCCCACCCTGGGGATGTGTCCTCAACCAACATACATGTCCTTGACGGAATCAAACCTGGCACCCTTGAGTTGGCAGACTGATGCTCTGGCCACTGAGCAAACCAGTTTCGGCAATAAAAATTATTTTAAACATCAACAAACAACAAATGTTGCCAAGGATGTGAAGAAAAAGGAAACCTTGTGCACTGTTGGTGGAATTGCAAATTGGTATACCAACTATGAAAACTAGTATGGAGGTTCCTCAAAAAATTAAAAATAGAACTACCATGTAACCCAGCAATTCCCCTGATGGGTATTTAAAAAAACAAAAATCCAAAACATTAATTGGAAAATATATATGCACCCCTTTATTCATTGCAGCATTATTTCCAGTAGCCAAGTTATGGAAGCAACCTAAGTAGCCTTAAATAGACAACTGGATAATGAAGTAGTGCATATATAATATTACTCAGCTATAAAAAAAAAAGAATGAAATCTTACCAGTTTTGACAACAAGAATTGACCTAGAGGGCATTATATAAGCTAAGTGAACTAAGGCAGATAGAGAAAAAGAAACACCATATGACTTCACTTTTATGTGGAATCTAAATGAACAAGCAAGACAGAAACAAACTCATAGATACAAAAACAAATAGATGATTGCCAGGTGAAAGGGGCGTAGGGGATTGGATAAAATTGTAATCAGAGTAAGAAGTACAAAGGCAGAGTAGAGTGGGTGGGAAGAGATCAAATGAACTTGTATGCATATATGCATAACCAGTGGTGAGAATCTGGGGTTAAAATAAAGGAGGGGCCAGGAGCGGGCTGGAAGAGATTCATGGGGGACAAAGGAGGATCTATGTAATACTTTCAACAATAAAGATTAAAGGAGAAAAAAAGAAGTACATAGGGCACTAATGGTCACTGAGAACAAAGTACAGCGTAGATAATAGGTCAATATTATTGTAATAATTATGTATGGTACAAGGTGGATACTAGATTTATTGGAGGATCACTTTATAAGTCATATAAATGTCTGACTACTATGCTGTATATCTGAAACTAATATAATGTCAACTAAATTGATTTTTTAGATTTCTTAATTAATGTTTTTTAAGAAATTTCATTATGTTGTATAATTGGTCATCTTATATCAATGCACAGATTAGGATACAAACAAGGAACAAAATGTAATATATATCAAAATGTTAACAGCATTATTTCTCGATTGTGAGATCAGGTGTGAGTTTTCTCTACCCCTGTGCTGTCCATATTTTCTACATTGATTGTGTTTTACATTTCTTAGATAAATGAAATCACTGTCTTTTTCCTTCCCCCTTAACATGACAGGCACAATTGTAGTAAGAGAGAGAGAGAGAGGAGAGAACACCCATTAGATTTCTGACTTCCCTTTTTGATTCTCCTGAAATCTCAGGGTTGTCACCTGAAAATGGGTGACATCAACTCTCTCATTGGATGATTATGACTCACCAACAAGAACATGTAAATGTGCTGAGAACAGGAGTCCAGCTCCAGCGATGCCCCCCAGCCACCCATTTAAACTTCAGGCTCAGGCCCGCTTCTCCACTCCTCCTCCAGAAAGTGGGCCCTGATCTCCCCAGGGCACTCACTCAGTATCTAGACATTCAGAGACAGACAGGAATTCTGCAGGGACCAGTTCTCCTCAGCACAAACTCTCCCCAAACTATAGAGCTGCAAAGTCAGAGGTGAGGGCAGTGGACTGAGAAGAGGCTCAGCTGGAATGCTGGGTGAGGTGAAGAGAGCTAGTATGACCTCGAGTCCTAGAAAACAGTTGGGGACCTTCCCCAGGTAGCAAGGGGCCTTCTGTTGACAGGAGGGAAGGAACAGACTGGAGAAACCTGTGTGATACCTCTGTCCCTTGTGCGCTCCTTCACCCACTGGGTGGCCGCAGCGATGCTCTCTGTGTGTGTCACATCCAGGATCACCGTCTCCAGCCTGTCTGACGTCTGGCCCCTCAGCTGCTCGGCCCCCTTTTCTGTCAGACATGCAGCCAGCACCCTCAAGCCTCGTAGGTCCAGCTGCCTGGCCAGCAGGTTCCCGAAGCCCGAGTCACAGCCCGTGATGAAGACATACTTGTCCTGGAGGTGGCTCACCACCTGTGTCTCCCGGTACCTGCGCAGAAGGCAGCACAGGCCCACGAGGATGGCCAGGTACAGCCACATGGCTTTGCAGGGACAGGCGGTAGGCAAGGGTGAAATGAGAACGTGGCCAGTGTTCAGTCAGGAGGATCTAAGAACACAGGATGTAAGTTAGCAAACCAGCCTCCAGGCACTTGAACATGGAGTCCTCAAGTCTTTTCTATTCATCTTGTTTAGTATTTGTATGTATATGTGCCCCATTATGTATGATCTTTGGGCCACTTACACCATTTCTAGTAGATGACATTGCATTGCTCAGGAAATCCCTTGACCTGAGAATAGTTTTCCCAGCCACCTGATCTTGGTTCTCCCACTCCTCCCTCTTTCCCTCTCTCTTTTTCCCCCCATCAACCTGCCCTAAACTGGAGGCCTCTATGGTCACAGTCTCATCGTCCAGAACTATCTTCTTCCCCTTTTCCTGCTCAAGTCTGGAACCTTGTCTCCCTGATCTCCTGGAGAATTTCACAAAGAACCCACTGTGACTCAAGACACATGTGATTTCAATATCCAGCTCTGCTCCTACTACTGTGGCATGGCCCCTGAGGTTCTTCTCACTTGGCTCAGCACAGAATTCACTCCTAAGAAAATTAAGTTCTGCTTAGAAAACTAAGTTTTGGATTAAAAAAAGGAAACGTGTATGCTGATGCAGAAACTCTCAGGGGCAGAAAGGTGCTCTGGAGACGGTAGGGTGTCTGAATACCTCAGAGGCAAAGAGGAGAAGAAGGGAGCAGGGAGGTCACACTCGGGGAAACATCTCCCGGCACCTGGGAGGGTGGAAAGGAAGGGCCTATGGGAAGAGGCCTAACAGCTGCCCCCTCACTCCATGGAGACGCCTTGTCCCCAGCCCTGGCCCTTTGCCCCATGCTGAGGCTCTTACCTGCCAGCCGCACATGCTGAATCCAGAGCCAGACCCAGACTCCAAGGGTGGAAAGGATCTGCTTAACAGGGACCAAGGCTGGGTCCATAACTTCACCATCAGGGAGGTTGTAAACCTCAGTAACCACAAAGGCCTCTGTTCACTTGTATGAGGGGGTGGGTGGGAAGGTGGAGACATCTGCCCCCTCGGGAGACTAAGGAAAGGACTAGACCCTGGAGCCCAGACCAGCTGTCCGTGAGGGCCTCAGGGTGAGATGAGGAAACCATCTCATAAAAGGGAGTGGACCAGCGGGTGGACAGGGAGAGAAGAAGCCAGTTTCAAGCTCTGGGGCCTCCCTCACTGTTCACAGATTCACAGTTCTGACTGGTACGCAGGGAAGAGTAGAGGCACTGTGAGAGGGGAGAGGTTTTCTTGAAGAAAGCAGAGACTCAAATGCCTGGACATAAGCCAGCAAGCAGAAGAGACAGACAGGGGCAGACTCAGCCTTCAGCTTTAATTCTTATCTGCAGAGAGCTACTGTGCAGATCTGAGAGTGCTTGTCCCTCATGTTGGGAGGCAGCAGCAGGATGGCACCTGCTGGCCCTGCAGAAAACAGCCTGTTCCTGCTTCCTGGAGTGACTCCCAGCACCCAGTTACAAAACTTTCCCAAGATAGAGAAGGAGGAAAGTAAGGAGGGAGGAAGGAGCCCTCAGGGAGCCAAGGGGCATGCAAACCCTGCTTAGGGGAAAATTCATACTTTCTTGGAAGCAACTTGAGATTTCGTTCCTTAATAAACACATTCCTTAAACCACAAAGTCTCAAGAACAAGAGGCAGAGAAATCTTTTAGCCCAGTGCTTCACTTTTCAGAATCCTAAAAGCTATATAATTGCTCAGAGTCCATCCAGTTGGGAACAATCACAGGAAGTTCAAGAGAGAGCAGTAAGAGAGAAACGGAATCTGGATGACACTCACTCACCTGGGAGCTACAGGGGCTAGAGACAGAAATCCTTTGGAAGCGTCTCAGAGACCGAGTCTCACCAAAGTGAGTCTCTGCAGTAGATCTTTAACAGGAAGTGCATGGTCCAGGCAGCTTGGCCAGTCTCCAGGCACCACTGTTTTTGCAACCTGAGAGCTGGAACAGAGACCCACGCCCCCTGGTGTCTCCACAGAATCTTAGCAGAGACTTCTGTCAAAAGTAAAACATCTTCTATTATGTGTTTGGGTCTCTAAAGAGGGGGTTGCATGGTACATGAAAACTCATTCTGGAAAGGGTATGGAGTGAGGGTCAGTTGTGCAAGCTTGCTTCCAATTTTATAGGTGTGCAGCCCCACTGCCTGGAGTGTGGATCCAAAAATTTTGAGATGCACCCCTGCCTTTAGGTGTGAAGGTCTGGCACTGGAGGGGATGAGACTTACCGGTGGAAAGTCACTGAGCTTACACTCCTCATAAAGGTCAAGGGCAGCAAAAGCAAAGAGTGAGGGCAGTGTCCTAGGGACTGTCTCACAGCATGGGTCCCAGTCCCAGATGGGTTTATCACACTGGCCCTGGCTCCCTCCCCAATGATGGAGCCTAGAAGGAGAACGGATGGGACTTTTTGGAGAGTCTGAGGTGAAGATGTGGGCTGATTTGCATTGGATTTCTTTGTTGTTGTTCCACCTTCAGGGTTGGCCCCCTTGAATCACAGTCCACTGGACCCATCTGGATGCAGCTCTGCCCCAGGTGGAGCCTAGCATGAAGGGTCAGGGTTTATAACCCCACAGTTCTCTGACACTCTGGAGAGCACTTTTTGGGGTGAATCCAAACCTTCTGAACAAACACTTTTAAGGCCAAGGTATTATGTAAATCAACAATTCTTTATTTTATTTCCGTTTGTTTGGTGTGCCTGTCTATGTGTGTGTGTAAAGAATATTGTGCAAATCTGGAGACTGCAGATTAAGCATGAAGTTTTTGCTTTGCCTTTGAGTGTGGTCTTTGACCTTGAGTTAGCTGACACCAGAGCTTTGAAGAATGCAGAGATCCTTGAGGATTCTTGTGGTCATCTCTGTGTCCTCAGCAGTCTCACATCTCACACCAAGCTCTCACTAAGGTTTGAGACTGAATAGCCCTGCAAGCAACATCACACCTCCCTCTCTGTATCATGAAGAGCAGAGAGATTATTCTACAACATGAGGTTCCCCTGAAAGCACCATATTCATGATTTTAAACCAAAGGAAGAAAACTAAGACACCTGGCAGTACTCCCCAACTCCAATATGTACTCAGTTATGAACATCTTTCATTATGTGCAAAAGCGCACTCTCAGTTTAGTTCATTCTCAGAACATTGTCAGAACCGCAGAACCAAAGAGTCAGGGCCTCAGTAAGCACTGTGGAATTAAGGGGACTCTGATCCAGAACACAGGTGTTCAATAAAAGTTTTCGAAAATGGGAGAAACCAAGATGGCGGCATAGGTAAACACTATCCTGCTGACTCTGACAAATATTTTAAAACTTCAATTGGAAGACAGAGCAGACATCATTCAGAACCACCAGAAAGCTGCCTGAATAGAAATTCTACAATTAGAAGGAAAGATAAAAGGACACTGGACCCCAGAGGAGCAGTGGAGGACAGAGGTGCAGAGACCCACGGGCTCAGAAAAGTTGGTCAGCTGAATACGCAGCTGGCTTACTCGAGGTGCTTGCAGGGGGCATGGAGCAGGCACGTGGCTAGCTTTCTTGTTTGGGAAGAAAACAAAACCTCCCAACTGTACTGAAATCAAGCACTTAGTGAGTCTTTGGATTCAATCAGGGAGAAATTGGACTGTCTGGCAGAGGGCAAAACTTGAAGGCAGCCTTCTCTCAGAGGTGCGTGCAGCCATTTCTGGGGGACACTGAGACATAGGAACCTCGTAGGGCAGGCTGACTAGAAACAAAGGCAGTCTGCTCAGCCTGAGATTCCACCCCATCCAAGCTGAGCACAGAAGCTCTCCCAATAGAGACACAGCTGATCTTCATAGCCAATTGGCCTGGAGGTCAACTCCCCCCCAATGATACTAATAACAATCTAGTCTTAACTATAACAAGACTGCACACACAACCCACCAAGGGGAACACCAAGCATGTCCACCCCAGGTAATTAGGGAGGCTGAGTCACTGGGACCTGCTAGGACACATAGCACACAAAGCCACTCCATCAACTCCGGGGAGCAGCCAAAATGCAGAGATAAAGAGGCATGTCACAAATGAAGGAAATGAAGGTAAGTAAATGACTGGATCTAGAGTTCAAAACCATGGTTATAAGGTTTGTCAAGAATTTCCTGGAAAAGGCTAATAAATTTAATGAAATCCTCGAGGATATGAAAAAGGATCAACTAAAAATTAAGCATACATTGACTGAAATTAAAAAAAATATTTTACAGAGACCTAAAAGCAGACTAGAAGAGTGCAAGAACCAAATCAAAGATTTGGAATACAACGAAGCAAAAAACAGTCAACTGAAAAAGCAAAAAGCAAAAAGAATCCAAAAAGTTGAAGATAGTGTAAGAAGCCTCTGAGACAAGTTCAAGTGTACCAACTTCAGAATTATGGGGATGTCAGAAACAGTGAGAGAGCAAGATACTGAAAACCTATTTGAAGAAATAGTGATGGAAAATTTCCCCTACCTGGTGAAAGAAATTAACTTACAAGTCCAGGAAGCGCACAGAACCCCAAACAAAAGGAATCCAAAGAGGACCACACCAAGACACATCATAATTAAAATGCCAAGAGCAAAAGACAAAGAGAGAATATTAAAAGCAGCAAGAGAAAAAACAGTTAGTTACCTATAAGGGAGCAACCATAAGACTGTCGGCTGACTTCTCAACAGAAACAATGCAGACCAGAAGGGAGTGGCAAGATATATTCAAAGTGATGTATAGCAAGAAACTACAACCAAGATTACTCTACCCAGAAAAGCTATTATTCAGAATTGAAGGTCAGATAAAGAGCTTCACAGACAAGAAAAAGCTAAAGGAGCTCATCAACACAAACCAGGATTACATGAAATGCTGAAGGGTATTCTTTAAAAAAGGAAGAATAAGAATAAGATAAAGATAAAAATTATGAACAACAAATACATATCTATCAACAAGTGAATCTAAAAGTCAAGGGAATAAAACCTCTGATGAACATTATTAAGTGGTGAATATAAAAAAATCAGGGGCATAGAAAGGGACTGGACTGACAATTCTTGGGGGAAAAAGAGTGTGGGAGTGTGGGAAGAGACTGGACAAAAAGCATACACTACGGATGAGGACAGTGGGGGGTGGGGCGTCAGGGCAGAGAGTGGGATGAGAACAGGGTGGAGGGGAACTATGGGGAAAGAGAGGAACAACTGTAATAATCTGAACAACAAAGATCTATTAAATTAAAAAATATATCTGGCCTCAGGAAGTCAAGTTCACCTTCTATGCCAGGAAATTTCAAAGATCACCCTGGAGTGAAAGCTCAGGGCAGGCTTTGGGAAAAGGCGAGGATGCTCTTGCCACACCTAGTGTTGACGCACCCTTGTCTCCAGGAAGTGTCACTGTCTCCTCTCACCCTCCCAAAGGCCATCCTTGCCCCAAGCCCCAAACCCCAAGCCCACTCAGCTTGCAGGAAACTTCTCTGAAAGAGACAGGGGCAGACACTGCAAGGATTGTAAGACAGACCCACAGACCTCATTGGCAGGGGCAGGTGTTACTTCTGAAAACAGGTGCATTTGTGCTGTTGAGAGAAAAGAATTTCAAAAGGCACACATGTGGAGAAGGTTAAATGTGATGGAAAAAAATCTATAACAATAAAAGTGTAATATGCTAATTAGACCAGACATCTTTCCAGATGGCCTTCTGGACCAAGCCCGGGCTGTGAGGGCTGAGGCCCTTGCATGAATTTCGGGCATCAGGCCTCTAGTAAATACATAAATGTGAAGGCAAGATTTTATTTGGGCTTAAGTGCATTAAGACTAGGGCACCCTCAGGAACATAGAGAATGGGCAGCATCTAGAAGCAAAAGTCACAGGACTGTTAATTCTCCATATTTTGTTGGTTCATATTAAAGAACAAGGTGTCATTCAGTCCATCCAACCAACTTTCTAATTTTTCCCAGCCTCTGTGTGTGTGTGTGTGCGCGCGCGCGCGTGCACGACCGCGCGTTTGGGGGGGGCGGTGTGAAAGGCCACAGCGCTCCTCCCAATCAAGCCCTACCCTGGACTCACTGGGGTTCCAAGCCCTCTATCCAATCTGATCACCTTCCCAGTTTTTCCCAGGCTAGGCTCTGCCCCTCTCGCATCACCTGGCTCTCACTGAGCATGCCCAGAAGGAAACACCTCCCTCCTGTGCTAACAACTTTTATTGTGCACGTCCATCATCTGGTTTCTATTGCTCACGTGCCCAGCGGAGGAAATTTCCCTCCTCCTTCCTCTGGAATCCAGTGTGGGTGGGCAGGGCAGCACCTGGGGTGATTTTCCTGTCAGCTTTGGGGATTAGGTATCCTAAGTGGCAGTCCCCTGGAATGTGTGAATGAGTCTGCTGATGCTATAGCTTCCCTGCAAACTCATTGGAACGCTGTCCTAATATCTGCTTCAGCTTCCCAGTTTATTCAGCTTAATGTTTGATTATTAAGCTTCTTATTTGATTCCCGTTTGCTTCCTTCCTTATATTGATAACTAGCTTATTATGACAGTAACACAGGGTTTTCGGTGATGGTGGATGGTGAAGGGGCGGCAGAGTATTAGGAATATTGGAAAGAACAAGGTTCTACAACAGTAGTCCCTGTCCCGCTCAGAAACCTTCCCTGGCTTTAAAGAAATGTATATTCTTTGAATCAATTATTTAATTTTACTTTAATAATAGTATTTGAGAATGTGAACAAAAATGCACCATACTTGTCTCTACAGATGCATCCTCTCCCTCACACAGTACCCAATTCCCCCTACTATGCACCACAATCCCAGGTCACATGGCCTTAGCAGGTCTTGGTTTATTCCACTTGACAATGGCATCCACCAGGAAGGTGGGCATGTAGCTCATGGGAAGGTAGATGAGCTTGGCATCCCAGCCAGGTGAGTATCGGGTGCGGGGATGGCAGGCGGTCAGAGCATGTTCCATGCAGTTGGTCACCAAGGACAGATCCTGAGTGAACATTTTATCGAACAATACAATTCCTTTCAGGCCTGTCCAGAATGAGAAAGGATCCAGATGTATTCCCAACTCCAACCATGAAGATCAACTTACAGAATGAGTTTCTAGACTTCCTGGTCCCCAACATTGAATCCAACTAAATTCCTTAGAGGGTGCCTCCCTCCTTCCCCAGGCACAACTGTTTCACTCTTATCTGCCTCTGGCTTTATTCCTAGGGACATGTGGAACATACAGCTGAAGGTCTGTCTCCACAGATACTAGTAATCTAAGTGCCTGAAAGCCAGCTGCTCTTATATTTGTTAACCAGGAGTCCATGGGTGTCTTTTCTCTCTGGCTTTCGTTTCATCCTCAACAAAATGAGAAGGTCACATAAGACAGTGGTGCCACATCTAACAAGCTTGGATCCCTTCCTTAGGTTACCAGTGACAACATGGGACCACGGAGATAGAATTAAAGGTCCCCTGTTTGTGGGTAAGACAGCGCAGAGACTGGACCTGAGACTAAGGTGGTACTAACTATGCATCTAGACTTCAGGAAAGTGGTTTGCTTCTATCCCCATGAACCACAAGGCTCACTTACTGTGTGCCAGAAACCTCTCCCCATAGACCTCCTTGGCCTCTGGGCTGGCCTTATCCCAGGCCTCTTGGATGTTCCTAGTAAGCTCCGAAGTACTGGTCACAAAAGTCTTGAAGTAACCGGGCTCAATGATAGCCACTTTCACCCCAAAGTGGGAGAGCTCCCTCCTGCAAGGCAAACCAACAGAGAGGCAAAGACTTCAGAGGTCTCATAAAAGAGAACAACACCTGGAAAAAGCCCAACCCAATAGAACACCAATGTAAGATTGCAGTAGATTAAGCTCAAACATGTGGGACGTTGTGAAGTGCAGCCGACAGGAGGAGAAAATTTATGATGATAATATTGCCTACTAGTATTCCAATTCACCTTCCAACTGAGTTAGGACAGTATGAGGAGGTGCCATGGGGAGCGGGTAGAACTTGAGTATTTTTATGAGTATTTGCATACATTTGCTTATAACTCTAAATCCTATCAATTCTGCTGAAAGTCACCACTTAATTCTATCCCCTTGTATTTCTGCCACATGAAATAAAAAACTGGGCTGTGCCCGTTTTATCTTTCCTATACTCCTCAAATGCCTCCCTTTTCTTTCCCACTCAGGTCAACCCCCAAGCCTCTGTCCTCTAAGGAGCTCTCTCTGCCTGCGGTCTCACCTCGCCCCTTGTCCCCCTATCACAGCCATCCTCAGCCCTGTAGCCAGTGCAGTCTCTACTGTTGGTGTGATGAAGAAGCTCCCTGAATAAAGTGCTTTCCTGGGCCTTCACTGACAACAGGGCCCTGGAACCCAATTCCTATAGCAGTAATGTATGTGCATGGGCTGAGCAGTGGACTCAGATCAGTTTCAATTCTGCCTCAGATGCTTTCTGACTGTGGGCACAGACAGGTTGAATCAACTCCATTGCCCTGAGGCCCATCTAGACCTCCAGAAGATAAAAAAGTGCTTCTTAATGAATGCCTGGTAAAAAGCAAGAGAGAAGGATCTGGAAGGAAGAGCCTCTGAGGCTGTGTGAAAACAACCCCTTGGCAAAGGCTCCCCCAGAAGCAGAAGAACCAGGGGAGGGCCCCTGTCCCAGTCCAATACCTGAGGGAGTCTGAGAAGGCCTCGACGCCATACTTAGAGATGGAGTAGCCCCCACCAGTGTAGGCCACACGACCGTAGACGCTGGAGACATTGACCACTCGGCCCTTTGCCTTCCTCACCAGGGGCAGCAGACTCAGGGTCACCTCGATCACCCCCAGCAGGTTCACGTTGAGTATCTTCACGAAGTCTTGTTTAGTCAGCCACTCATTGGGTGCCGTGGGCACAGAGATGCCAGCATTATTCACCAGGCCCCAGAGTCCTGGGCACACAGAGGGGAGAGAGGAAGACTGTGCTGAGACCATGCAGTGAGGACACAGCTGTGCTTTCAATTCACCTTCCAACTGAGTGAGGACAGCAGGAGGAGGTGACATGGGGAGCTGGTAGAACGGAGAACTACATACTGTCTGCAGGGTTTGGGGCAGGGCAGATCCTGTGAGCTGTGGTGTCAGAGTCAGCCTTCCTCCTGGTTTATTCCTAGTGCCCAGCCCCCTGCCTGGCAGAGGAGATTTGATGAGACAGGACTGATGCTGAGGAAATCAAGTGAGTCACAGTGTGGATCACACAGAGCCATGTTTGAGTTTTCACACATCAATGCTATCCCCATGAGGGAAAGAAAGAGACCCAGAGAGAGAATGAAGAATGGAGAGGAAGAGAGGAACAGAACCACTTTGTATAAATGGCAAAAAGATAAGGGACAGTTTCCCTAACACATTGCGGACAGATCATGATTATTCTCAGTTTTCTTTCTAAGGCTTATGGCCGATCACAGGAATTCTCAGATTTTCATTGTTGTCACTTAGAGAAAGACAGTAATGGAAAACACATTTGCTGAAGTTAAAAATTAGAAAAGGAATTAAAAGTAATTAGTTTGTTTTAAATAATAATAAAACTTTTTTATATGAATTTGATATTTTTTAAGTGCTCAGTAACCAGGGATAGGGATGAAAAACATGATAAGCCGAAACCAGTTTGGCTCAGTGGTAGAGCGTCGGTCTGCGGACTGAAATGTCACAGGTTCGATTCCGGTCAGGGGCATGTATATTGGTTGCGGGCATATCCCCGGTTGGGGGTGTGCAGGAGGCAGCTGGTTGATGTTTCTCTCTCATCGACGTTTCTGGCTCTCTATCTCTCCCTTCCTCTCTCTAAAAAATCTATAAAATATATTTAAAAAAAAAGAAAAAAAGAAAAACATGATAAATTTCTGGATATATTTGCTGACAATTTATCAGATATTCAAAGTGAAAGTGATGAAAGCTTTGGCAGTGGCAGTGATATGGTTATTCCTTTAAAAAAACAAAACAAAAAATAGTAATTTCAAATGATTCCAAACCTGAAAATTTGAATAATTCCACACATGATTTTGAATGTAATTTGCCTCTTGGTTGCGAGATAATGATTCATCAACATAGGACTTTCAACCTAACTATCCATGAGCCAGGAGGTCATGGTTTGATTCCCTGTCAGGGCACATGCCCAGGTTGTGGGTTTGATTCCCATTTGGGGGTGTGTGTGCAGGAGGCAGCTTATCAATGATTTTCTCTGTTCATTGATGTTTCTATTTTTCCCTCTCCCTTCATCTCTGAAATCAATAAAAATATATTTTAAAAATCAACAAACAACAAATGTTGGTAAGGATGTGAAGAGAAAGGGAAACTTGTGCACTGTTGGTGGAATTGCAAATTAGTGTACCAACTATGAAAACCAGTATGGAGGTTCCTCAAAAAATTAAAAATAGAACTACTATGTAACCCAGAAATTCCCCTGATGGGTATTTTTCAAAAGAAAAAATCCAAAACACTAATTGGAATATATATATGCACCCCTATGTTCATTGCAGCATTATTTCCAGTAGCCAAGTTTTGGAAGCAACCTAAGTAGCCTTAAATAGACAACTGGATGCCGAAACCGGTTTGGCTCAATGGATAGAGCGTCGGCTTGGGAACTGAAGGGTCCTGGGTTCGATTCCAGTCAAGGGCATGTACCTTGGTTGCGGGCATATCCCCAGTAAGGGGTGTGCAAGAGGCAGCTGATTGGTGACTCTCTCTCATCGGTGTTTCTAACTCTCTATCTCTCTCCCTTCCTCTCTGTAAAAAATCAATAAAATATATATTTTTAAAAATAGATAACTGGATAATGAAGTAGTGCATATATAATATTACTCAGCTATATAAAAAAAGAATGAAATCTTACCAGTTTTAACAACTAGGATTGACCTAGAGGGTGTTATATAAGCAAAGTGAAATAAGTCAGGTAGAAAAAACAAATACCATATGATTTCACTTTCATGTGGAATCTAAATGAACAAACGCATAGATACAAAAACAAATAGATAATTGCCAGGTGGAAGGGATATAGGGAATTGGGTGAAAATGGTGATCAAAATAAGAAGTACGAAGGCAGGGCAGGGTGGGTGGGAAGAGGTCAATCAATGAACTTGTAAGCATATATGCATAACAAGTGGACATAGACAATGGGGTGGTGAGGATCTGGAGTTAGATTAAAGGAAGGGCCAGGAGCAGACTGGAAGAGATTCATGGGAGCAAAGGAGGACCTGTGTAATCCTTTCAACAATAAAGGTTAAAAGAAAAAAAAAAGTACAAAGGGCAGTTATGAAATAGTCACTGAGAGTAAAGGACAGCAAAGAATAGGTCAGTATTATTGTAATAATTATGTATGGTACAAGGTGGGTACTAGATTTATTGAAGGATCACTTTATAAGTCATATAAATGTCTGACCACTGTGCTGTACACCTGAAACTAATATAATGTCAACTGTAATTGATTTTTAATTTCTTAATTAATGTTTTTTAAGAAATTTCATTAAGTTGTATAATTGCTCATCTTCTATTAATGCACAGAATAGGATACAAACTATGGACAAAATATAATATATGTCAAAATGTTAACAGCATTATTTCTAGGTTGTGAGATCATGTGTGAGTTTACTCTACCCGTGTGCTTTCCATATTTTAAACATTGATCATGATTTACATTTCTTAGATAAATGAACTCACTGTCTTTTTCTTCCCCCTTAACATGACAGGCACAATTGTAGTAAAAGAGAGAGAGAGGACAGAACATCCATTACATTTCTGACTTCCCTTTCTGATTCTCCTGAAATCTCAGGGTTGTCACCTGAAAATGGGTGACATCAACTCCCTGATTGATGATTATGACTCACCAACAAGAACATGGAAATGTGCTGAGAACAGGAGCCCAGCTCCAGCGATGCCCCCCAGCCACCCATTTAAGCTTCAGGCTAGTGGGCTTCTCCACCCCTCTCCACCCCTCCTCCAGAAAGTGGGCCCTCATCTCCCCGGGGCACTCACAGTATCTAGATATTCAGAGACACAGTCAGGAATTCTGCAGGGACCAGTTCTCCTCAGCACAAACTCTCCCCAAACTATAGAGCTGCAAAGTCAGAGGCGAGGGCAGTGGACTGAGAAGAGGCTCAGCTGGAATGCTGGGTGAGGTGAAGAGAGCTAGTATGACCTCAAGTCCTAGAAAACAGTTGGGGACCTTCCCCAGGTAGCAAGGGGCCTTCTGTTGACAGGAGGGAAGGAACAGACTGGAGAAACCTGTGTGATACCTCTGTCCCCCGTGCGCTCCTTCACCCACTGGGTGGCCACAGCGATGCTCTCTGTGCGGGTCACATCCAGGATCACCGTCTCCAGCCTGTCTGACGTCTGGCCCCTCAGTTGCTCGGCCCCCTTTTCTGTCAGACATGCAGCCAGCACCCTCAAGCCTCGTAGGTCCAGCTGCCTGGCCAGCAGGTTCCCGAAGCCCGAGTCACAGCCCGTGATGAAGACATACTTGTCCTGGAGGTGGCTCACCACCTGTGTCTCCCGGTACCTGCGCAGAAGGTAGCACAGGCCCACGAGGATGGCCAGGTACAGCCACATGGCTTTGCAGGGACAGGCGGTAGGCAAGGGTGAAATGAGAAGGTGGCCAGTGTTCAGTCAAGAGGATCTAAGAACACAGGATGTAAGTTAGCAAACCAGCCTCCAGGCACTCTGAACATGGAGTCCTCAAGTCTTTTCTGTACATCTTATTTAGTGAGTATTTGTTTGTTTAGTGGGTATGATTAAAACCATTTAATAAAAGGGGGTGGACCAGCGGATGGACAGGGACAGAAGAAGCCAGTTTCAAGCTCTGGGGCCTCCTTCACTGTCCACAGTTTCACAGTTCTGACTGGTACACAGGGAAGAGTTGAGGCACTGAGAGAGGGGAGAGGTTTCCTTGAAGAAAATGGAGACTCAAGTGCTTGGACATAAGCCGGCAAGCAGAAGGAACAGACAGAGGCAGACTCAGCTTTCAGCTGTAACTCTGTCTAGAGAGAGCTACTGTGCAGATCTGAGAGTGCTTGTCTCTCATGTTGGGAGGCAGCAGCAGGACGGCACCTGCTGGCCCTGCAGAAACCAACCTGTCCCTGCTTCCTGGAGTGACTCCCAGCACCCAGTTACAAAACTTTCCCAAGATAGAGAAGGAGGAAAGCAAGGAGAGAGGAAGGAGCCCTCAGGGAGCCAAGGGGCATGCAAACCCTGCTTAGAGGAAAATTCACACTTTCTTGAAGCAACTGAAGATTTCATTTTTTATTAAACACATTATTTCAACCACAAAGGCTCAAGGGCTAGAGGCAGAGAAATCTCCCAGCCCACGTGAGGGGTGCTTCACTCTTGTGAATGCTAAAAGCTATATAACTGCTTGGGGATTGCCAGGAGCTACAGAGTTTATCCAGTTGGGAACAATCACAGGAAGTTCAGGAGAGAACAGTTAAGAGAGAAATAAAATGACACTCACCTGGTAGCTACAGGGGCTAGAAACAGAAATCCTTCCGAAGCGTCCCAGTGACCCAGTCTTCACCAGTGAGTCTCTGCAGTAGATCTTTCACAGGAAGTGCAAGGGCAGGGCAGCTTGGCCAGGCTCCAGGGCACCACTGCTTTTGCAACGTGAGAGCTGGAAGAGATACACAGGCTGCCTGGTGTCTCCACAGAGTCTTAGCAGAGACCTCTCTCAAAAGTAAAACATCCTCCTATTACTTGTATGGGTCTCTAAAGAGGGGGTTGCATGGTACATGAAAAGGGGCTCTGGAAAGGGTATGGAGTGAGGGTCAGTTGTGCAAGCTTGCTTCCAATTTTATAGGTGTGCAGCCCCACTGCCTGGATGTGGATCCAAAAATTTTGAGATGCACCCCTGCCTTTAGGTGTGAAGGTCTGGCACTGGAGGGGATGAGTGTTACCGGTGGAGAGTCATTGAGCCTGCACTCCTCATAAAGGTCCAGGGCAGCAAAAGCAAAGAGTGAGGGCAGTGTCCTAGGGGCTGTCTCATAGCATGGGTCCCAGAGCCTAATGGGTTCATCACAATGACCCTGGCTCCTTCCCCAATGATGGAGTCTAGGGGGGGGGGGGTGAATGGGACTTTTTGGGGAGTCTGAGGTGAAGATGTGGGCTGATTTGCATTGGATTTCTTTGTTGTTGTTTCACCTTCAGAGTTGGCCCCCTGGAGTCACAGTCCACATTTGGGGCCACTGGACCCATCTGGATGCAGGTCTGCCCCAGGTAGAGCCTATCATGGAGAGCCAAGGGTTTATAACCTCCACAGTTCTCTGACACTCTGGAGAGCACTCTTTGGTGTGAATCCAAACCTTCTGAACAAACACTTTTAAGGCCAAGGTATAATGTAAATCAACGATTCTTTATTTCGTTTCAGTTTGTTTGATGTGGCTGGCTATCTGTGTGTGTAAAGAATATTATGCAAATCCGGAGACTTCAGATTAAGCCTGAAGTTCTTGCTTGGCCTTTGAGTGGGAGTCATGCACTGACCTTGAGTCAGCTGATACCAGAGCTTTGAAAAATGCAGAGATTCTTGAGCTCATCTCTGTGTCCTCAGCAATCTCACGTCTCACAACAAGCTCTCACTAAGGTTTGAGACTGAATAGCCCTGCAACATCCCACCTTCCTCTCTGTATCACGAAGAACAGAGAGATTGTTCTACAACATGAGGTTCCCCTAAAAGCAGCATAATCATGATTTTAAATTAAAGGAAGAAAATTAAGACAGTTGGCAAGTACTCCCTAACTCCAATTTGTACTCAAGCGATGAATATTTTTCACTATGTGCAAATGCCCACTCTCAGTTTAGTCCATTCTCAGAACATTGTCAGAAGCCTGGAGGCAAATGTTGGGGCCTCAGTAAGCAGGTGTGAAAAGCACAGCCACCCAGAACTCCTGCCCAGAACACAGTGGGTGCTCAATAAAAGTTCCAGAAAATGAAAGTCTAGGATCCAGAGATGATTCAATACTCTTCCACTAGACAACTTCAGAATGGAATCTGGGCAGGGAACATGGTGTAGTGACAGACAATGGGGGCTTACACGACTCTACAAGAGGGGACAGATATTCCACAGCTGGCTCCTGCAGCCGATGCAGCAGGCTGGTGGCTGTGCTTTTCACGCCTGCTCTGTCCACAGAAGCTGGTGGGAGGTGGGGAAGAGACCCGAGGCATCCAGGGAAGTGTTGGGTGCTGCCAGGGCCTCAGGACTTGTTTGTCCATCCTTTACCTCATCATGTGACTCCAGATTTCATAACAAATCCTGGAGAGGAGACAATACCCCCTCAGCTCTCTGGAAGGCAGGAAGGGATTTCACTTCCCTCTTCAAATCCCTACCCAGGTCATTCCATCCATCCATGAACCACCCTTAAAGCCCCTGACTCTTCCTGTCATCTACCCACACCCCACTGCTCCCGAAGGCCACAGTTTCACTCCTTGGGCCTCAGTCAAGTTTTCAACTTTAAGGCAAATATAATCAGTGGAAATCCATGTTTTCAACACAAATCAATAATAACAGGTTTTGGTATCCTTTCTCAGGATCCTTGTTGAGACAGCCTTCCAGCCAAGATTTGCTGAGTTGGCCCCTGAGGCTGATGGGTCCTGGCTGCTCCTGATTTATGTTTCCCATATTCCTAAATTCCCTCCCTCCTGTCTTCTACCCAGGTCAACCTCCAGGACATGTGACTTGTAAGGCGCTCTATCTACCTGCAGTCTCAGCTCCCCCCTTGACCCCATCCTCAGCCCTGTAGCCAGTGCAGTCTCTACTGCTCACACACACACACACACACACACACACACACACACACACACTCACACACACACACGTAAGCCCTACCCCCCACCCCTCCTTTTTTTTTTTTTTATCCTAGCCACTGTCCTTGAGAAGCTCTTCTAGGGCGGTCATTTTAACCTTTTGGACACCATGGACCTCTTTGGAAATCTAAGGAAGGTTCTAAGCCCCATAAAAACAACTTGGCAAACAAGATTTGTCTATACTTTTCACGGAGCTCACAGACCATCTAAAGCCAGGAAGCCAGGTCAAGAATCACTGTCATAGGGATTTACTGAACTACGAGCAGACAAGTAGTCAAACCTCTCTGTGCCTCCATTTTGTTGCCTACCACAGTACCCACCTCGTTAAGTTATTATGAGTATTGAATGAGGTAATACATAACAAGTACCTTGACCCTACTGGTGTGGCTCAGTGGTTGAACATTGACCTGGGAACCAGATGGTCATGGTTCAGTTTCCCAGTCAGGGCATCTTCCTGGGTTGCTGCCTTGATCCCCATTGTGGGGTGTGCAGGAGGCAGGCAGCTGATCAAAGATTCTCTTTCATTGATGTTTCTATCTCTCCTTCCTTTTCTCTTCCTCTCTGAAATCAATAAAAATATATTTTAAAAAAATGTTTAACTAACTAACTAACTAACTAACTAATAGCACCTTGGAATCCTCCCTGGTAAATGGTGAGTATCAAATAGCTATTATTATTGCATCTCTTCTGTGGCAATTCATAGTAGCATTTGGGGATTTTTAATATTTAAAGTATTACATATAGCAGTGCGTATATCTCCTTTCCCCCACCCATTGACCTTCCCCCAGCCTCCCCTACCTCCTGCACATGCCCTCAGCTCCCCCGCCCCACCAGTGTCTTGTGTCCATTGGTTGTGCTTATATACATGCATATAAGTCCTTTGGTTGATCTCTTTCCCCTCGCTCCCCAACACTCTCCAGCCTTCCTGCTGTAATTTGACAGCCTGTTCAGTATTTTACTGCTTCTGTATCTATCATTTTGTTCATCAGGTTATAATGTTCTTTATTTTCCATAAATGAGTGAGATCATGTGGTATTTTCCTTTCATTGCCTGGCTTATTTCAGTTAACATAATACTCTCCAGGTCCATCCATGCTGCTGCAAATGGTAAGAATTCCTTCTTTTTAATAGCAGCCTAATATTCCATTGTGTAGAAGTACCATAGTTTTTTTATCCACTTATCTGCTGATGGGCACCTAGGCTGTTTCCAAATCTTAGCTATGGTAAATTGTGCTGTTATGAACATAGGGGTGCATATATCCTTTTTGATTAGTGTTTCAAGTTTCTTGGGATATATTCCTAGAAGTGGGATTACTGGGTCAATTGGGAGTTCCATTTTCAGTTTTTTGAGGAAACTCCACACTGTTCTCCACAGTGGCTGCACCAGTCTGCATTCCCACCAGCAGTGCACGAGGGTTCCTTTTTCTCCACATCCGCACCAGCACTTGTCATTTGTTGATTTGTTGATGATAGCCATTCTGACAGGTGTGAATGGTACCACATTGTTGTTTTGACTTGCATCTCTCGGATAATTAGTGACTCTGAGCATGTTTTCAAATGTCTCTTGGCCTTCCTTCTGTCTTCTTTCTAAAAGATTCTATTTAGGTCTGTTGCCCATTTTTTTATTGGATCATTCATCTTCCTTTTATTAAGTTGATGAGTTCCCTGTAAATATTGGAGATTAAACCTTTATCAGTGATAACATTAGTAAATATGTTCTACCATACAGAGGGCTTTCTTCTTGTTTGGTTGATGGTTTCCTTTGCTGTGCAAAAGCTTTTTATTTTGATGTAGTCTCATTTGTTTATTTTCTCTTTAGTTTCCATTTCCCTAGGAGTGGTATCTGTGAAGAAATTGCTTCTGCATATGTCTGAGATTTTGCTGCCTATGGATTTCTCTAGTATTTTTATGGTTTCCCACCTTACGTTTAAGTCCTGTATCCATTTTGAGTTTATTTTTGTGTATGGTGTAAGTTGATAACCTAGTTTCATTTTTTTTTTTTTGCAAGTTTCTGTCCAATTTCCCCAACACCATTTATTGAAGAGACCGTCTTAACACCATTGTATGTTAATGCCTCCTTTGTCAAATACAGATTGAGCATAATGGTGTGGGTCGATATCTAGGTTCTCTATTCTATTCTATTGGTCTATTGGTCTGTTCTTGTGCCAGTACCAGGCTATTTTGAGAACAGTGGTTTTGTAATAGAGCTTGAAATATGGTATTGAGATTCCACCTACTTTGTTCTTCTTTCTCAGAATTTATGTGGTTATTCAGGGTCTTTTTTTATTCCAGATGAATTTTTAGAGAGTTCTTTCTAGGTCTGCGAAATATGCCATTGGTATTTTAATGGGGAGGGCATTGAACCTATAGATTTCTTTGGGTAGTATGGACATTTTATTGATGTTGATTCTATCAATCCATGAACATGGTATGTTCTTCCATCTGTTTATGTCTTCCTCTATCTCTTTTTTCACTGTCCTATTGTTTTCCATGTATAAGTCTTTTATCTCCTTAGTTAAGTTTATTCCTAAGTATCTTAATTTTTTTTTTTTTTTTTTTGGTATGATGGTAAATGGGATTGTTTTCTTAGTCTCTGTTTCTGTAAGTTCATTCTTGGTGTATAGAAATGCCATAGATTTCATGGCCTTAATTTTGTATCCTGATACATTGCCAAATTCATTTAGTAAGTCTAATAGTTTTTTGATGGATTCTTTAGAGTTTTGGGGTTTTGTTTTTTGTTTTTTGTTTTTGTACAGTATCATGTCATCTGCAAATAAGGACAGTTTTACTTCTTTTTTTCCACTTTGGATGCCTTTTATTTCTTCTTCTTGTGTAATCGCAATGGCTAGTACTTCCAGTACTATGTTGAATGGGAGTGGTGAGAATGCGCTTACCTGTCTTATTCCTGTTCATAGGGAAAATGGATTTAGTTTTTGCCCATTAAGTATGATGTTGGCTGTGGAATTATCATATATGGCTTTTATTAAGTTGAGGTGTGATCCATCTATTCCCATCATGCTGAGAGTTTTTATTAAGAAAGGTGTTGTATTTTGTCAAATACTTTTTCTGCATCAATTGATATGACTCTGTATTTTTTTATCTCTCAATTTGTTTATGTGATGTATCACGTTTATTGATTTGTGGATATTGTACCATCCTTGCATCCCTGGGATAAATCCTACATGGTCATGGTGTATAACCTTTCTGATGTACTGCTGGATCTGATTTGCTAGAATTTTGTTGAGGATTTTGGCATCTATGTTCATGAGGGATATTGGCCTGTAATTCTCTTTCATTGCGTTGTCTTTATCTGGTTTTGGTATTAGGGCGATGCTGGGTTCATAGAAGGAGCTTGGAAGTGTTCCTTCCTCTTTAATTTTTTGGAATAGTCTGAGAAGGATAGGTTTTAGTTCTTCCTTGAATGTTTGGTAAAACACCCCTGTGAAGCCATCTGGCCCCAGACTTTTGTTTGCTGGAAGATTTGTGATGACTATTTCAATTTCATTCATAGTTATTGGCCTATTGAGATGTTTAGATTCTTTCTGATTGAGTTTTGGATGGTTGTATTTATCTAGGAATATGTCCATTCCCTCTAGGTTGTCCAGTTTGTTGGAATAAAGTTGTTCATAATACTTTTTTTAACAATCCTTTTTATTTCTGTGGGGTCTGTTGTTATTTCTCCTCTTCCATTTCTAATTTTGTTCATTTGGGTCCTCTCTCTTTGCTTCTTGGTGAGCCTGGCTAGAGGTTCATCAATCTTGTTGATCCTTTCAAAGAACCAGTTATTGGTTTTGTTAATATTTTTTTATCTCTATGTCGTTTATCTCCACTCTGATCTTTATTATTTCCTTCCTTCTGCTTACACTAGGCTTTTCTTGTCTCTCTTTCTTACTCTTTGAGGTGTAGAGTTAGGTAATTTATTGCCACTGTTTCTTTTTTTGTAGTAAGCTTGTAGAACTATTAACTTCCCTCTCAAGACTGCTTTCTCTGTGTCCTATAGATTTTAGATTGTTGTATTTTCATTGTCATTTGTTGCCATGATGTTTATTATTTCTTCTTTGATCTCTCTGGTAACCCAGTCATTGTTTAATAGCATGCTATTTAGTCTCTATGTGTTTGATTTGGGGGGGGGGTGTTTTTCTTGTAGTTGATTTCCAGTTTTATGCCATTATGATCTGAGAAGATGCTTGATATGATTTATATCTTCTTGAATTTGAAGAGACTTTGCCTGTGACCCAATATATAGTATATCTTTTAAAATGACCCCGGTGCACTTGAGAAGAATGTATGTATTCTGTGGCTTTGGGGTGAAAAGTTGTGAAGATGTCAATTTCATCTGGTCTAGTGAGTCATTTAGGATTGATGTTTCCTTGCTGATTTTTTTGTTTTGAGGAATTATCCAATGGTGATAGTGGGGTATTAAAGTCCCCTACTATAATTGTATAGCTGTCAATCTCTTTCTTGATATCCTCCAGGAGTTTTTTGTTTTGTTTTTTTAATATATTTGAGTGCTCCTGTATTGGTATGTATATATTTCTAGAGTTATTTCTTCTTGTTGGATTGCTCCCTTTAGTATTACGAAGTGGCCTTTCTTATCTCTTTTTATGTCTTTCACTTTGAGATCTAATTTGTCAGATATAAATATTGCTACCCCAGCTTTCTTTTCATTTTCATATATATTGTTAACCTGTTTTAAAAGTATAAAAGGCACTTCCCCCCAAACCGGAATAGGATTGTTAACTGCCAGACAGCTCAGGGCATTTTATTGCCTCCTGTTGGCCAAACACCTAAACAGCTGTAGACTATTCCCCAAACAGACAATGCTTCTGTACCCTTTGATACTTTACTTTACCCTTTGAAGTGTATATTTCCAACTTGCCTTGGGACAAATTATGTTATAATATAAGCTTGGGGTCCTAGACAAGGAAAGAATCTTTAGCTTCCTTCAGCTGAAGCTTCTCTGACTTTCAAAATTATCTTCTACCTTTGGACTCTTTAATCACCTATGCACAGCCCCTTTCTCCAGAATGCTGAACCCTTTGTAAGGCTGGGAAAAGAACCGCTGCAGGAAAAACCCTACACTTAGTGTCAAAGTGTTGGTAAAAGAGATACAGTCTTTCTAAAGAAGGCTTTAAGAAAAATGTAAAATTGGCCAAGCTCAGTTGGTTAGAGCAACATACACAACATCAAACGGTGGCAGGTTCGATTCCTGATCAGCATTCATACTTAGGTTGTGGCTTTGATCACATGTTAGAGCATATTTGGGAGACAACCAATTGATGTTTCTCTCTCTCTGTCACTCCCTTTCTGTCTGTAAAATCAATTTTAAAGAGGAAGAAAAAACTGAAAAATTAAAAATATCCCTTTCCACAGAAATGGTTGGTGGTGATGGTTACAAAATAATGTGATAGCATCCAGCTAGTGTGGCTAAGTGGTTGAAAGTTGACCTATGAACCAGGAGGTTACAGTTGGATTCCTGGTCAGGGTATATGCTTGGGTTGTGAGCTCAATCCCCAATGTGGGGCATGGAGGAGTCAGTTGATCAATGAATCTCTCTCATAATTGATGTTTCTTTCTCTCTCTCTCCCTCTCCCTTTCTTTCTGAAGTCAATAAAGAAATATTTTTAAAAATAATAATAGAAGGAGAAACCAAGATGGCTTCATATGTAAACACCTAACCTGCTGCCTCACACAACAATTTACAACTACAACTAAAAGACAAAATGGACATCATCCAGAACCACAGGAAGGCTGCCTGAGTGGAAATTCTACAACTAGAAAGAAAGAGAAAAGTACACTGAGTCTCAGAAAAACTGCGGAAAGCAGAGGTATCAAGGACTGCAGAGAGAGCAGACAACTGAGTATGCGGCTGACTTTCTCAAGCAGGAGGGAGACAAAAGCTCCCGACTGCACTGAACTCCAGTTGTGGGAGAGACTCAGGGGACCCAGACTCATTCTGGGAGAAACTGGACTGTCTGGCAGCTGACAAAACCTGAGGACGGCTTTCTCTCAGAGGTGCTTGCAGCAATTAACTGGATACCCTGGGATCCAGGATCCTTTTAGTACAGAGCTGATGGGAAACCATTGCTGTCTGCTCTGCCCTGAGACTCTGCCCCATCCAAGCTGAACACAGAGGCTTCTGCAAGTCATTCCTCATAAGGGTGTCTTTAGCACAGAACTTTTCCCAGCATAGACACAACTGATCATCACAGCCAATTGGCCAGGAGTTCAGTTCCTCCCAGTGATAACCACAAAAATCAAGGCTTAACTACAACAAGACTGTGCACACAGCCCACAAAATGGTGCACCAAGAGTGTCCAACTCATGTAACTGGGGAGGCTGAGCCACTGGGCCCTATAGGACACCTAGCACACAAAGCCATTCTATCAACTCAAGGAAGCAGCCAAAATGTGGAGTCAAAGTAACAGATCACAAATGAAAGAAATAAAGGAAAACAAAGTACTAGATATAGAGTTCAAAACCACGGTTTTAAGGTTTTTCAAGAATTTTCTAGAAAAGGCTGATAAATTTAGCCAGACCCTCAAGGATATGAAAAAGGACCAACTAGAAATTAAGCATACATTGACTGAAATAAAAAATGTTATACAGGAGCGGAGCTTGAAGATGGCGACCGAACAGTCGGACTTGTTCTGACTCTGGTCCCAGAGCGGATAAAGGTGGCTTCTGAGTCGCTCAGGGAGTGTTGATTGGCAGCTAAGGGACAGCGGAGCTCTCAAGGAGGGTAAGGAAGGATCCGCTGGACAGGATTTCCTGACCAGGTGGCCAGCACGGCTGCGGCGGCGGCGGCGGCGGCGAGCTGCAGGCTGCGGGCGTGGAGGGAGGGCTGCATCGTCTTGCCAGGAAGGGAAGAGCTTCTCTGAGGCGTGGAAAACGCACAGCCGGGAGGTCCATTGAGCAGCTGAGACTCCCAGAGCTGCGCAGACACGTGGATTCGGGGGAGATCTTCAGTCACCCACGGAAAGGTCAGAGTTTGCGGGGATAGCCTAAGGGATCTGGGTCCCGCGGTGGCAGTGAAGGCAGCTATGCAGCCCGGGAGCTCCGGCCCCACCTCCACAGGAGCCGGGAGCGCAGCACCACAGCCCGCGGAGGCAGAGCTGAGCCCAAAGGAGGCTGCAGCGACACCTAGCGCTGGATTTGAAGTAATCCCCCCCAGAAGCGGGACTTTTTTAAAACGCCAGGGGACACGGGACAGAGTGTTAAGAATCGCGGCTGTCCCGCCAAGGGCAGAACATCTGGACACCTTGGCACCGGTTCCCATTCACCCCCTTGCTTCTGAATACTAGGGAAGGACTGCCCAGTTGGGCATAGCCGGGGAAATTGCAGGGGGAATTTGCCTTCTGGAAACAAGGGATCGGAGCCAGAAGACATAGTCTGGGAGCCAGCTGGCACCCTGCCAGCTAGAGCCATAGAGAAAGAAGGCCAGAGCAACCAAAAAGACTGGGAGGTCAAACCGGAAACACTGACACCTAAGAGCTGAATTACAAACTGCCTTTTTTTCTTTTTCTTTTTTCTTTTAATTAATCAAAAATAAATGGACACAAATAACTAAGATATAGCCTGCTTAAAATTAAGGTTTACCTTACAAAACTGAGGTGCAGTGGAATGCTGGGGACTGCAAGACTGTCTGGTCCGAGAATCAGGAGCGCCAAATACATTAACAGAGGAAGTGAATGACCACTACTGGACATTTTTATGCTAATTTTAACTATTCTTTATTTTATTTTCATTTTTTACATCTTTTATTTAATTTTCACTTTTTATAGCATTTACTTAAGAAAAATTTTTTCTATTTTTTTCTTACTTGATTGTACCTTTTCAATTATTACATTTTTCAATCTGTATCATCACTATTACTACTGCTATTTTGCAATTTTTCTTTCTTTTTTTTCTTTTTTTTTTGTTTGTTTGTTGGTTTGTTTGTTTGTCTGTTTGTTTCCTCTCCAGTACCATTTTATTTTTTCTTTCTTTTACATTGGGAATAACCTCCATTCTATTTTAATCACTACTATAGCATCATTCAACCCTATCTCAACTTGACCTTTATACCATCACTCTCTTACTAAACTTTACCCTTTTAGTCGACGATTTATCCTATCCCTTTCCGGCTTTAGATTTTCCTCTATTCTTTCTGTAAACCCCTTGCTAAAGCTCTCACTATACTTAGACCTAAGTTCCAACCCCTGATCCAAGTGTATAAATATCAATTTCTGTACTATATTAACTAGTTAAAAAAAAACTGTTCTCCCCTCTATCCTTTTCACATTGTTTGTGTGAGGGTTGATTATTGTGAATTTTTATGCTTTTTAGTGAAATTGTTATGCTTATTCCTGTGTTGTTATTGTTGCTTGGTATTTTTTTTTAATCCTCTGTTTTTGTTTGTTTCTATTACTTCTGTATATCATAGCCTTATTTAATAATAGTGGATATTGTAGTTTGTATTAATCTCCAAGTATTGTTACTGTCATTGGCTGGGTTCAGTGGTTGTTCTATGGCAATTTTCTCCACATATATATAGTTTGTTTTCCATTTCTCTTTTAGTTTGCTTCTTCTCTCCCTTCTCTCTCTCTCTCTCTCTCTCTCTCTCTCTCTCTCTCTCTCTCTCTCCTTTCTTTTTTCCCTGTTTTCCAACTTTATTTTGTCATTACTTTTTTTCTTCTTTTTCTATCTCTTTATCCTTTTTTATTATTTACTTAAATTTTTTAATTTTATAAAAAATTTTCTTTATGTTATTTTTACCTTTCTTCCTTCTCCTGTATCCCCTAAGTTGCCTTTCTCTAGTGATCACCTTTATTAGAGGTTATTAATATTGTAAATACATTCCTGTTAAGTGCCTCTTGTGTTGTACCTGGTAATGTTGTATTTTGTACCTTTAAATCAACGCAGGAAAAGGAACACCACATAACCAGACATCCTGAAAAGAGTCCATGGGGAGACAAAAACATAGTCCGCACATAAAAGAAAATCAGGCATCACCAGAAAAGGAAGTAGAGTCAGAGGCAACCAGCCTACCAGAGCAAGAATTCAGAATAATGATCATAGGATGGCTAAAAAGAATGGAAGAGAAATTTGACAATAACCAAGAAGAAATGAGGAAGAACCATGAGGAATTGAAGAAGAGCCATGAGGAATTGAAGAAGAACCAAGAGGAATTGAAGAAGAACCAAGAAGAAATGAAAAATGACATCGCTACCATGAAAAACTCAATAGAAAGCATCAAGAGTAGAATAGATGAAGCAGAGGACCGCATCAGTGAGCTAGAAGATAAGATGGAAAAAAAATACCCAAGTAGAGCAACTTCTAGAAAAAAAGATTAAAAAGCAGGAGAGCCTACGGGAGCTTTGGGACAATACAAAACAAAATAATATTCGAATAATAGGGGTTCCAGAAGGAAAGGAAACTGAGGTAGACATGGAAAAAGTATTTCAAGAAATAATGACAGAAAACTTTCCTGAAATAGAGAAGAAAAAACCCACACAAATCCAAGATGCTCGCAGAGTCCCAAGCAAAATGAATGCCAGAAAACAGACTCCAAGGCACATTATAATTAAATTGGCAAACAACAACGACAAAGTAAGAATCTTAAAGCAGCCAGAGAGAGAGACAGAAAGTTACATACAAAGGAACCCCCATCAGACTAGCAACTGATTTCTCAATAGAAACTCATCAGGCCAGAAGGGAATGGGATGAAATATACAAAGTCATGCAAAGGAAGGGTCTGAATCCAAGAATACTGTACCCAGCAAGGCTATCATCAAAATTGAAGGGGAAATCAGGAGCTTCACAGACAAATAAAGACTGAAGGAATTTATCTCCACCAAACCAGCAATGCAAGAAATGCTAAGGGGTCTACTGTAAAAATAAAGAAATATTAAGTGAAGAAGGAACACGGGTATAGGTTAAAAATGGCGTCAAATGAGTACCTATCATTAATAACTTTAAATGTAAATGGTTTAAATGCTCCAATAAAAAGACATAGGGTAACAGAATGTATAAGAAAACAAGACCCATACATCTGTTGTCTACAAGAAACCCACCTCAGAAAAAAAGATGCACACAGACTGAGGGTGAAGGGATGGAAAAAAGTTTTCCAGGCAAATGGATATGAAAAAAAAGCTAGGGTAGCAATACTTATATCTGACAAATTAGATCTCAGAGTGAAGGACATAATAAGAGATAATGAAGGCCACTTCATAATACTAAAGGGAACAATCCAACAAGAAGAAATAACCCTGGTAAATATATATGCACCCAATACAGGAGCAACCAAATACATAAAAAAACTGCTGGAGGACATTAAGGGAGAGATTAATAGCAATACAATCATAGTAGGAGATTTTAAACCCCACTGTCACCCTTCGGCAAATCATCTAAACAAAAAATCAGCAAAGAAAATCAATCCTAAATGACTCACTAGACCAGATGGAATTAATTGACATCTTCAGAACACTCCACCTCAAAGCCGCAGAATATACATTCTTCTCAAGTGCACATGGGACATTCTGAAAGATAGACCACATTTTAGGACATAGACAAAGTCTCTTCAAATTTAAGAAGATAGAAATCGTATCAAGTATCTTCTCAGACCATAATGGCATAAAACTGGAAATTAACTACAATAAAAATAATCCAAAAAAATCAAACACATGGAGATTAAACAGCATGCTATTAAACAAGGACTGGGTTACCAGAGAAATCAAGGAAGAAATTAAAAACATCCTGGAAACAAATGACAATAAAAACACAACAATCCAAAATCTATGGGACACAGCAAAAGCAGTTTTGAGAGGGAAGTTCATATCCTTACAAGCCTATTGCAAAAAACTAGAAAAAAGGGTAACAGATGATCTAACTCTACAACTCAAAGAGTTAGAAAAGGAGCAACAAGAAAAGCCCAGTGTAAGCAGAAGGAAGAAAATAACAAAAACCAGAGTGCAGATAAACGACATAGAGACCAAAAAAACAATACATGAGATCAACAAAACCAAGAGCTGGTTCTTTGAAAGAATAAACAAGATAGATGGACCTCTAGCCAGGCTAACCAAGAAACAAAGAGAGAGGACCCAAATAAACAAAATCAGAAATGAAAGAGGTGAAATAACAACAGACCCCACCGAAATAAAACAGATTGTTACAAAATACTATGAACAACTCTATTCCAACAAACTGAACAACCTGGAGGAAATGGACATATTCCTAGAAAAATAGTATACAAACTTCCAAAACTCGATCAGGAAGAATCTAAAAATCTCAATAGACCAGTGACTTGGGAAGAAATTGAAACAGTCATCAAAAAGGTTCAGCTATCAAAAGACCAGGGCCAGATGGCTTCACAGAAGAGTTTTACCAAACATTCAAGGAAGAACTAAAACCTATCCTCCTCAGTTTATTCCAAAAAATCCAAGAGGAAGGAACACTTCAAAACTCCTTCTATGAAGCCAGCAACACCCTAATACCAAAACCAGATAAAGACAACTCAATGAAAGAGAATTACAGGCCAATATCCCTCATGAATATTGATGCCAAAATCCTCAACAAAATTCTAGCAAATAGACTCCAGATGAACATCACAAAGATCATACACCATGACCAAGCAGGATTTATTCCAGGAATGCAAGGATGGTACAATATCCGCAAATCAATAAACGTGATACATCACATAAACAAACTGAAAGATAAAAATCATATAGTCATATCAATTGATGCAGAAAAAGCATTTGATAAAATCCAACATCCTTTTCCTGATAAAAACTCTCAACAAGGTGGGAGTACAAGGATCATACTTCAACATAATAAAAGCTATATATGATAAACCCACAGCCAGCATTATACTCAATGGGCAAAAACTAAAACCATTCCCTCTAAGAACAGAAACAAAACAGGGATCCCCACTCTCGCCACTCCTGTTTGACATAGTACTGGAAGTACTAGCCATTGCAATTAGACAAGAGGAGGAAATAAAAGGCATCCAAATTGGAAAAGAAGTAGTAAAGTTATCCTTATTTGCAGATGACATGATATAGTACATAAAAAACCCAAAAGACTCCATTAAAAAACTAATTGACTTAATAAATGAATTTGGCAATGTAGCAGGATACAAAATTAATGCCAAAAAATCCATGGCATTTCTATACACCAACAGCGAAACTTTAGAAACAGAGACTAAAAAAGCAATTCCATTTACCATCGCACCAAAAAAATTAAGATACCTAGGAATAAATTTAACTAAGGAAGTAAAGGACCTATATGCAGAAAACTACACGACACTGAAAAAAGAGATAGAGGAAGATGTAAGGAGATGGAAGAACATACCATGTTCATGGATTGGTAGAGTCAACATCATCAAAATGTCCATACTTCCTAAAGCAATCTATAGGTTCAATGCACTCCCCATTAAAATACCAACGGCATATTTCACCGACCTAGAAAGAACTCTCCAAAAGTTCATTTGGAACAATAAAAGACCCCGAATAGCCACAGCAATCCTGAGAAAGAAGGGTAAATTAGGAGGGATCTCAATACCAGACTTCAAACTGTATTACAAAGCCACTGTTCTCAAAACAGCCTAGTACTGGCACAAGAACAGACATATAGATCAATGGAATAGAATTGAGAACCCAGATATCAACCCAAATCACTATGCTCAATTAATATTTGACTAAGGAGGCACGAATATACAATGGAGTCAAGACAGTTTCTTCAATAAATGGTGTTGGGAAAATTGGGCAGACACATGCAAAAGAATGAAACTAGATCACCAACTTACACCACTCACAAAAATAAACTCAAAATGGATACAGGACTTAAACATCAGACGGGAAACCATAAAAATACTAGAAGCATCCACAGGCAGCAAAATCTCAGACGTATGCCAAAAGAACTTCTTCACTGATACTGCCCCTAGGGCAATGGAAGCTAAAGAGAAAATAAACAAATGGGACTACATCAAAATAAAAAGCTTTTTTATGGCAAAAGAAACCATCAACAAAACAACAAGAAAGCCCATGGTGTGGGAGAACATATTTGCAAATAACACCACTGATAAAGGTTTAATCTCCAACATCTACAGACAGCTGATACAACTAAATAAAAGGAAGATGAATGATCCAATTAAAAAATGGACAATGGACCTAAATAGAATATTTCCAAAAGAAGACAGAAGGAAGGCCAAAAGGCACATGAAAACATGCTCAAAGTCACTAATTATCAGAGAGATGCAAATCAAAACAACAATGCGGTACCATTTCACACCTGTCAGAATGGCCAACATCAACAAATCAACAAACGACAAGTGTTGGCGAGGTTGCGGAGAAAAACGAACCCTCATGAACTGCTGGGGGGAATGCAGACTGGGGCAACCACTGTGGAGAACAGTGTGGAGTTTCCTCAAAGAACTGAAAATGGAACTCCCATTTGACCCAGTAATCCCACTTCTAGGAACATATCCCAAGAAACTAGAAACACCAATCAGAAAGGATATATGCACCCCTATGTTCATAGCAGCACAATCTACAATAGCCAGAATCTGGAAACAGCCTAAGTGCCCGTCAGCTGATGATTGGATCCAAAAACTATGGTACATATACACAATGGAATACTATGCTGCCATAAAAAAGAAGGAATTCTCATCATTTGCAGCAACCTGGATGGAATTGGAGAACATCATGCTGAGTGAAATAAGCCAATCAATGAAAGAGAAACACCACATGACCTCACTCATTTGTGGATAATAAAGATCATTATAAACTGATGAACCAAAAGATAGATATAGAGACAGTAAAGCAACAAGCAGATTGTCAAATTACAGCGGGGAGGGGAGGAGGGTCTGGGGGAGATAATAAATCAACCCAAGGACTTGTATACATGCATATAAGTACAAACAATGGACATAAAACTCTGGGGAGGGAGGGGATATATCGGAGGGAGGGAGGGGGACAAAAAAAATCAATAAAATATGTAAAAATAAAATAAATTAAAATAATAAAATAAAATAAAATAAATGTTATACAGAGATCTGCCGAAACCAGTTTGGCTCAGTGGATAGAGCGTCGGTCTGCGGACTGAAAGGTCCCAGGTTCAATTCCGGTCAAGTGCATGTACATTGGTTGTGGGCACATCCCCAGTAGGGGGTGTGCAAGAGGCAGCTGGTTGATGTTTCTCTCTCATTGATGTTTCTAGCTTTCTATCCCTCTCTCTTCCTTTCTGTAAAAATTCAATAAAATATATTTTTAAAATTTATTATACAGAGATCTAACAACAGACTAGAGGATTGCAAAATCAAGTCAAAGATTTGAAATACAAAGAAGTAAAAAATATTCAAATGGAAAACCAAAAGAAAAAATAATCCAAAGATATGAAGATAGTGTAAGAAGCCTCTGGGACAACTGCAAGTGTACCAACATCAGAATTATGGGGGTGGCAGAAGAAGAATGAGAGCAGATAGTGAAAAGTTATTTGAAGAAATAATGACTGAAAACATTTCCCACCTGGTGAAAGAAATAGACTTACAAGTCCAGGAAGCACACAGAACCCCAAACAAAAGGAATACAAAGAGAACCACACCAAGACACATCATAATTAAAATACCAAGAGCAAAAGACAAAGAGAGAATATTAAAAGCAGCAAGAGAAAAACAATTAGTTAACTACAAGGAAGCACCATACAATTGTCAGCTGATTTCTCAATAAAAACTATGCAGGCCAGATGTGAGTGGCAAGAAATATTCAAAGTGATGAATAGCAAGAACCTACAACCAAGACAACCATCAAAGGTATCATTTAGAATTGAAGGACAGATAAAGAGCTTGACAGATTTAAAAAAACAAAACAAAAAACTAAAGGAGTTCATCACCACCAAAGCAGTATTATATGAAATTCTGAAAGATATTCTTTAAGAAGAGGAAGAAGAAGAAAAAGGTAAAGATAAAAATTATGAACAACAAATACATATCTATCAACAAGCGAATCTAAAAATCAAGAGAATAAAAAATCTAATGACCAGTATTAACTGGTGAATAAAATAGAATCAGGGGCATAGAAAGGGTATGGACTGACCATTCTCGGGGGAAAGGGTGTGGGGGGTATGAGAAGAGATTGGACAAAAATCATACCCTATGGATGAGGACAGTGGGGGAGGGGCGTAAGGGTAGAGGGAGAGGGTGGGACGAGAACAAGGTGGAGGGGAGCTATGGGAGGGAAAAAAGAGAAACAACTGTAATAATATGAACGACAAAGATTTATTAAATTAAAAAATATATTTGCCCTCAGGAAGTCAAGTTCACCTTCTATGCCAGGAAATTCCAAGGATCACCCTGGAGTGAATGCTCAGAGCAAGCTTTGGGAAAAGGTGAGGATGCTCTTGCCACACTTAGTGTTGACTGCAACGTTGTCTCCAGGAAGTGTCACTGTCTCCTCTCACCATCCCAAAAACCATTCTTGCCCCATCCTCCCAAGTCCCAAGCCCACTCAGCTTGCAGGAAACTTCTCTGGAAGAGACAGGGGCAAACACTGCAAGGATTGTAAGACCTACAGACCTCATTGGCAGGGGCAGGTGTTACTTCTGAAAACAGGTGCATTTGTGCTGTTGAGAGAAAAGAATTTCAAAAGGCACACATGTGGAGAAGGTTAAATATGATGGGAAAAGTCTATAACAATAAAAGCATAACATGTTAATTAGACCAGACATCCTTCCAGACGGCCTTCTGGACAAAGCCCAGGCTGTGAGGGCTGAGGCCCTTGCATGAATTTCAGGCATCGGGCCTCTAGTAAATACATAAATGTGAAGGCAAGATTTTATTTGGGGTTAAGAGCATTAAGACTAGGGCACCCTCAGGAAAATAGAGGGCGTGTTGGGTCTACAAGCAACAGTCAGAGGGCTGTAAATTCTCCATATTTTCTTGGTTCATATTAAAGAACAAGGTGTCATCAGTCCATCCAACCAACTTTCTAATTCTTCCAGGCTTGTGTGTGTAGGGAGAGGAGGGTGCTCCTACTAACTAAGCCCTTTCCTGGACCCACTGGGGTTCCACTCCTTCTATCCAATCTGATCACCTTCCGAGTTTTTCCCAGGCTAAGCTCTGCCCCTGTGGCATCACCCTGGCTGTCACTGAGCATGCCCAGAAGAAAACACATCCCTCCTATGCTAACAACTTTTATTGCCCATGTCCAAAAATTCTGTTACATCATCTGGTTTCTACTGCTCAAGTGCCAGCAGAGGAATTTTCCCTCCTCCTTCCTCTGGGAATCCAGTGTGGATGTGCAGGGCAGCACCTGGGGTGATTTTCCTGTCAGCTTTGGGGATTAAGTATCCTCAGTGGCAGTCCCCTGGAGTGTGTGAATGAGTCTGTTGATGCTATAGCTTCCCTGCAAACTCATTGGAATGCTGTCTTAATATCTGCTTCAGCTTCCCAGTTTATTCAGCTTAATGTTTGATTATTAAGCTTCTTATTTGATTCCCATTTGCTTCCTTCCTTATATTGTAACTAGCTAATTATGACAATAACACAGGGTTTTCGGTGATGGTGGATCATGAAGGGGCGGCAGAGTATTAGGAATATTGGAAAGAACAAGGTTCTGCAACAGTAGTCCCTGTCCTGCTCAGAAACCTTCCCTGGCTTTAAAGAAATGAATATTCTTTGAATCAATTATTTAATTTTACTTTAATAATAGTATTTGAGAATGTGAACAATAATGCACCAATACTTCTTTCTAAAGATGCATCCTCTCCCTCACACAGTACCCAATTCCCCCTACTATGCGCCACAATCCCAGGTCACATGGCCTTAGCAGGTCTTGGGTATCTCCATTTGACCATGGCATCCACCAGGAACGTGGGCATGTAGCTCATGGGAAGGTAGGTAAGCTTGGCATCCCAGCCAGGTGAGTATCGGGTGCGGGGATGGCAGGCGATCAGAGCATGTTCCATGCAGTTCGTCACCAAGGACAGATGCTGTGAGCACATTTTATCCAAGGATCCAATTCCTTTCAGGCCTGTCCAGAATGAGAAAGGATCCAGATGTATTCCCAACTCCAACCATGAAGATCAAGTTACAGAATGAGTTTCTAGACTTCCTGGTCCACTACATTGAATCCACCTAAATTATTAGTGGGTGCCTCCTTCCTCCCCCATAAACAACTGTGTCACTCTCATCCACCTCTGGCTTTATTCCTAGGAACATGTGGAACACACAGCTGAAGGTCTGTCTCCCAGACAATAGAAATCTAAGTGCCTGAAAGCCAGCTGCTCTCATACTTGTTAACCAGGAGTTCACAGGTGTCTTTTCTCTCTGGCCTTAGTTTCATCCTCAACAAAATGAGAAGGTCACATAAGACAGTGGTGCCACGTCTAACAAGCCTGGATCCCTTCTTAGGTTACCAGTTGACAACATGGGACCACGGAGATAGAATTAAAGGTCCCCTGTTTGTGGGTGAGACAGAGCACAGAGGCTGGACCTGAGACTAAGGTGGTACTAACTATGCATCTAGACTCAGGAAAGTGGTTTGCTTCTATCCCCATGAAGCACAAGGTTCACTCACTATGTGCCAGAAACCTCTCCCCATAGGCCTCCTTGGCCTCTGGGCTGGCCTTATCCCAGGCCTCTTGGAAGGTCCTAGAAATCAGCGGAATACTGGTCATATAAGTCTTGAAGTAACCGGGCTCAATGATAGCCACTTTCACCCCAAAGTGGGAGAGCTCCCTCCTGCAAGGCAAACCAACAGAGAGGAAAGACTTCAGAGGTCTCATAAAAGAGAACAACACCTGGGGAAAAGCCCAACCCAATAGAACACCAATGTAAGATTGCAGTAGATTAAGCTCAAAAGTGCGGGGAGTTGTGAAATGCAGCAGACAAGAGGAGAAAATTTATTACGATAATATTGCCTACTAGTATTCCAATTCACCTTCCAACTAAGTGAGGACAGTATGAGGAGGTGCCATGGGGAGTGGGTAGAACTTGAGTATTTTTATAAGTATTTGCAAACATTGGCTTATAACTCTAAATCCTACCAATTTTTCTGAAAGGCACAACATAAATTCTATCCCCTTGTATTTCTGTCACATGAAATAAAAAACTGAGCTGTGCCTATTTTATCTTTCCCAGGCTCCTCAAACGCCTCCCTTTTCCTTCCCACCCAGGTCAAACCCCAGGCCTCTGTCCTCCAAGGAACTGTCTCTACCTGTGGTCTCACAACCCCCAATCCTCAGTCCTGTAGCCAGTGCAGTCTCTACTGCTGATGTGATGAAGAAGCTCCCTGAATAAAGTGTTTTCTTGGGCCTTCTCTTACAGCAGGGCCCTGGAACCCAATTCCCATAGCAGTAATGTATGTGCATGGGCTGAGCAGTGGACTCAGATCAGTTCCAATTCTGCCTCAGGTGCTTTCTGACTGTGGGCACAGACAGGTTGAATCAACTCCATTGCCCTGAGGCCCATCTAGACCTCCAGAAGATAAAAAAGTGGTTCCCAATGAATGCCTGGCAAAAAGCAAGAGAGAAGGATCTGGAAGGAAGAGCCTCTGAGGCTGTGTGAAAACAACCCCTTGGCAAAGGCTCCCCCAGAAGCAGAAGAACCAGGGGAGGGCCTCTGTCCCAGTCCAATACCTGAGGGAGTCTGAGAAGGCCTCGACGCCATACTTAGAGATGCAGTAGCCCCCACCAGCGTAGGCCACACGACCACAGACGCTGGAGACATTGACCACTCGGCCCTTTGCCTTCCTCACCAGGGGCAGCAGACTCAGGGTCACCTCGATCACCCCCAGCAGGTTCACGTTGAGTATCTCTATGAAGTCTTGTTTAGTCAGCCACTCATTGGGTGCCGTGGGCACAGAGATGCCAGCATTATTCACCAGGCCCCAGAGTCCTGGGCACACAGAGGGGAGAGAGGAAGACTGTGCTGAGATTGTGCAGTGAGGACACACCTGTGCTTCCAATTCACCTTCCAACTGAGTGAGGACAGCAGGAGGAGGAGACATGGGGAGCGGGTAGAACAGAGAACTACATGCTGTCTGCAGGGTTTGGGTCAGTGCAGACCCTGTAAGCTGTGGTGTCAGAGTCAGCCTTCCTCCTGGTTTATTCCTAGTGCCCAGTCCCCTGCCTGGCAGACATTTGATGAGACAGGACTGATGCTGAGGAAATCTAGTGAGTCCACAGTGTGGATCACACAGAGCCATGTTTGAGTTTTCACACATCAATGCTGTCCCCATGAGGGAAAGAAAGAGACCCAGAGAGAGAATGAAGAATGGAGAAGGGAGGAACAGAACCACTTTGTATAAATGGCAAAAAGATAAGGGACAGTTTTCCTAACACATTGCGGACAGATCATGATTATTCTCAGTTTTCTTTCTAAGGCTTATGGCCGATCACAGGAATTCTCAGATTTTCATTGTTGTCACTTAGAGAAAGACAGTAATGGAAAACACATTTGCTGAAGTTAAAAATTAGAAAAGGAATTAAAAGTAATTAGTTTGTTGTAATTAATAATAAAAACTTTTTTATATCAATTTGATATTTTTAAGTGCTCAGTAACCATGGATAGGGAAGGAAAACATGATAAAATTCTGGATATATTTGCTGACAATCAGATATTCAAAATGAAAGCGATGAAAGCTTTGGCAGTGGCAGTGATATGGCTATTCCTTTAAAAAGGCAAAAAAAAATAGTAATTTCAAGTGATTCCAAACCTGAAAATTTGAACAATTCCATATATGATTTTGCATATAGTTTGTGTCTTGGTTGCAAGATAATGATTGGTCAATATAGGACTTTCAACCTAATTTGGAAATTATTGAAGTTATATTGTCTGATTCTAAGAACATCATTGAAATCACCAACTTGATTTTTGACGACGATCTGTTTGAACTATTTTGATATCAATCAAACATATATTATAACGAAAATTTAGAAAAGCACAAAACTTTTAAAGTAATAAAGTGATCTCCTGTTACTCCAACAGATAGGAAAACATTTTTAGAACTTATAGTGCTAATGGGGCATACTGGAAGAATACTTGGAAAGAATATTGGTCTATACAGATCCAGTTCTAGCTGTTCCAATGTGTCCTCAGACAATGAGTCGAAACAGTTTTCAACAAATCTGGACTTATTGGCATTTCAACAGCAATGCAAACATGACTAAATCTTCATCTAGCCTATTTAAAATTCAACTTGTACTCAACCACTTTATTTGTAAGTTTCCAACAATATATCAACCTACGGGAGAATTATCATTACACGAAGGCACGATCCCTGGAGGTTTCATCTTCTGTTTCGAACTTACAACCCAGCTGAAATTATTAAACATGGTTTACCTGTAAGAATGGTATGTGAGAGCAAGACTGGGTATATTGGCAATATGGAAATTTACACAGATGAAGGAAAAAAATTGTATAACTCTATTCTGTACTACTTCAGCCATATCTGGAATAGGGGCATCACATACATCAAGATAACTCTTTCAATAGCCTTTCAATTGCATAAGCTTTATTACTACATAAAACCAGACTTTGCAGAACAATTGGAACAAATTGAGGCTTGCCAAAATGTTTGAAAGATGAAGCCTCTATGCTTAAAAGAGTGAAATAGCCTTCTGAGGAAAAGGTGACATTTTATTATTGATAAAAGAGAAATTCAAATCATTTCCAATATCCATGATGCTTCCTCTTTAAAACAGAAAAGACAAATCGCCATTCTGGAGAGGAAATAAAGAAGCCAGTTTCCATTGTGCAGCATAATAACTATATGCAAAGTGTTGAGCTTGCTGGCCAATGTCTTTCAATATAGAGTAAACTTAAAAAAACAATAAAATGGGTGAAGAAAGTAGTGCTTCACCAGATAATTGTGGACTATTCAAGTCATTCAGGATTTATCAAGCCCTCAATTCACAAAGCCAGGTAAGATACAAAGCCTTTCTTTTAACTGTAGCAACAGAGTGGATCTCATCCGAAGTAGATAAATGAGCAGATTCAGAATTTAGCAATCCTAATCCATCAGATGTTAGAAGTACAAGACCTCCTGGGATAGATCATTCACAAAGATTTTCAGGGAACAAGAAGCAGGACATCCCTGTGCAAATTCCATCTTCAGATAAAAAGAAATATCCTACTAAAGTTTACAAAGTATAAAAAGTAATAGTAAGAGAAGAGAAACGCATTACATTTGCCAGCTTTGTTTAGTTCCTTTTCATGTTACACAGAGTTTTGCAAACTATCACACTTTAAAAAGATGTAGGCTTGTAAGAACACGTAATAAATAACTTCAAAATGCAATGAGTATTTAATTTTAAAGCATGCCTTTCACATCTAGGTAAAACTTTTTTCACTTGTTCAATAGAAATTTATCTGGCCACTGGGTAAAGCTAGCAATAAAACACCTGGTTTGCAATGTGTTAAGATCAGTAACAAAACAAGAGTGTCCCCTTTCACCACTTCTATTCAACACAGTTTTGGAAGTCCTAGACACAGCAATCAGACAAGAAAAGAGGTAAAAGGCATCCAATTAGAAAGGGTGCATATGACGTGATATTAGAGAGAACTTTAAAGAGTCCACAAAGAAACTCCTGGAACTGATAAATGAATTCAGTAAAAGTAGCATGATAAAAAACTAATATTCAGAGATAAGTTGCATGTTTTCAAAATCCTCATCTGAGTATATTCTTATTGATTTTATGTTATTTTTAATATATTTTTATTGGTTTTAGAAGGGAGAGGGAAAGAAAGAGATAGAAACATCAATAATCAGAGAGAATCCTTAATGGACTGCCTCCAGCACATGTCTTACTGGGGATCGAGCCCACAACCCGGGCATGTGCCCTTGACTGGAACCAAACCCAGAACTCTTAGTCTGCAGGACAATGCTCTATCCACTGAGCCAAACCAGCCAGGGTTGCTTATTGATTTTAAAGAGAGGGAAAGGAAACATGAGAGGGAGAGGGAGATGGAAAGGCAGAGGTAGATGGGGAGGGAAAGGAAGAGGGAGAGAGAGAGAGAAATGTGATAGAGAACATTGCTTGATTAAATGTTGATTGGTTGCCTTCCATATCTGCCCAGACTAGGGATTGAACCTGAAACTTTCTTGTGCATGGGATGATGCTTCACTCAACTGAGCCATAAGGCCAGGGTTTTGTTGCATTTTTATATACCAATAATGAACTATCAAGAAAGGAAATTAAGAAAACCATTTCATTTAAAATTTCATTTTAAAAACACACACCAAAAACCTAGGAAACATTTTATTTTTAAAAAATATATTTTATTGATATTTTACAGAGAGGAAGGGAGAGGGACAGAGATCTAGAAAAATTGATGAGAGAGAAACATTGACCAGCTGCCTCCTGCACACCCCCTACCAGGGATGTGCCCGGGGTGAGGGGTGGTGTCGCACAACCAATGTACATGTCCTTGACCAGAATCGAGCCTGGGTCTTTTCAGTCCACAGACCGACACTCTATCCACTGAGCCAAACCGGTTTCAGCATCCTAGGAATGAATTTAATCAAAGAAGTAAAAGACCTTTACTCAGCAAATTATAAGCTATTGAAGAAATAAATTGAGGAAGATACAAATAAATAGAAGCATATACCATGCTAATGTATAGCAATAATTTTCCTTGTTAAAATGTCCAAAATAAAATGTAGATTCAATGCAATCCCTATCAAAATACTATTGGCATTTTCCACAGAACTAAAAATATCACTAAAACTTATATGGAACCACAAAAGGCCCTGACTAGACAAAGCAATCGTGTGAAAGAAGAACAATAGGAGGATCCAAGATGGCTGCCCGGGTAGACATCTAACCGCGGCAGCACACAACAATTTCAATGGAATACAACTAAAATGTAGAGTGGACATTGCCCAGAGCTACAGGTAGTCGACTGACTGAAAATTCTACAACAAGAAGGAAAGAGAAAACCAGAAGGAAAATCAGAGGAGCTGAAAAAGCCTAAGGTACGGAGACATGCTGCATGCACGCGCTTGCACGCGCGAAAAGGACGGAGCCGGAGAGGAGAGGAAGACTGGGTGCCTGCCTGGCGTTCCCTAGCAGGAAGGAAATAAAAACCCCGGACTGGGCTGAACCCCAGAACCGGCAGCGCTGAGCCCCAGTTCTGAGCCAGACCCTGGTGACCCAGGCTCGGGCAGGGGAAGACGGGACTGTGAGGCGGAATCCCAGGGGAGCGGGGAAAAGCAGAGCCCCCAGAGTTGCGCACATTGCCTGCAGAGGACGGAATGTTGACTCTGATGCGGGATTGCCCTGGCGGCAAGAAACAAAATCTCCGGCGGTGCTGAGCCCCAGACCCGATTGCTCTGAATCCCAGTTCTAGGCCAATCCCTGGGGACCCAGGCTCAAGCAGAGGGACGTGGGGCTGTGAGATGGAATCCTGAGGGAGCGGCGAAAAGCCGAGCCCCTGGAGTCGCGCACATTGCGCACAGAGGACTGTCTGTTGACTCTGATGCTGGAATGCCCTGGCAGGAAGGAAACAGGAGCTCCGGCCGTGCTGGGTCCCAGTTTCGACTGCTCTGATCCCCAGTTCTAGGCCAATCCCTGGGGACTCAGGCTCAGACAGGGGGAGATGGGGCTGTGAGGCGGAATCCCAGGGGAGCGGCGAAAAGCAGAGCCCCCGGAGTCGCACACATTGCGCGCAGAGGACAGTCTGTTGACTCTGATGCTAGACTCACCTAGCGGGAAGGAGAAAAAAAGCTCCAGGCTGGGAGGAACACGATGAGGAGCAGGAGCCCCTGCTGGACACCAGCCAGCCGGGCGCCACCAAGGAGCCGGGCGATGGGGCCCCCGGGGAGGGGGTGCCCCTGGGCCTTCGACCGCTGAGCGCGGGCCACGGAGCAAAGGTTGGGGGCTGCTTCCTGGGCGGCGCCGACCCTGGCAACAGGCTGAAGCCGCGCAGGAGGCCGCGAAGAACAAAGGGGTGCCGCAGGCCAACCTGCTGAGCTTCCAGGACAAGGAGGAAGAAACTGAAGAAGTTTTCAATGTGAAGAAATCAAGTGATAGCAAAAGATAGTAAAATTACTTAATAAAGAATACAAAAAAGATCTTGAAAAATCAAACACTAAGTCAGAACTCAACTCAGCAGCCAGCATTGCAACATAAATGCGTTTTTTTTTAAAAAAAGGACAGAATGTTGGAACGGCGGCGGCCAGGCCTAGAGTGGCCAGGCACAAGGCAGTGGCAGACGGGCCCAGAGCAGCAACAGTCAGGCCCAGGACAGCAGCATCCAGAACCAGAGCAGCAACAGCTAGGCCTAGAGTAGCCAGACCTGGGGCAGTGGCAGCCAGGCCTGAGGAGGAGGCGGCCAAGCCCAGGGTGGCCAGTCCAGGAGCACCCAGGCCCGGAGTGGCCAGGTCGGGAGCAGCCAGACCCAGAACAGCAGCAGCCAAGCCCGGAGCATCCAGGCTGGGAGCTGCCAGGCTCAGAGCTGCTGGGCCCGGAGCTGCTGGGTCGGGAGCGGCCAGGCCCGGAGCAGCCGGGCCCAGAGCAGCTGGGTCGGGAACGGCCAGGTCCAGAGCAGCAGCAACCAAGCCCGGATCAGCCAGGTCATTGATGTTTCTATTTCTCCCTCTTCCTTCATCTCTGAAATCAATAAAAATATATTTTAAAAATCAACAAACAACAAATGTTGGTAAGGATGTGAAGAAAAAGGGAACCTTGTACAGTGTTGGTGGAATTGCAAATTGGTGTACCAACTATGAAAACCAGTATGGAGGTTCCTCAAAAAATTAAAAATTGAACTACCATGAAACCAGCAATCCCCTTGATGGGTATTTCTTTAAAAAAAAAAAAATCCAAAACACTAATGGGAAAATATATATGCACCCCTATGTTCATTGCAGCATTATTTCCAGTAGCCAAGTTTTGGAAGCAACCTAAGTAGCCTTAAATAGACAACTGGATAAAGAAGTAGTGCATATATAATATTACTCAGCTATTAATATAAAAAAAAAATGAAATCTTACCAGTTTTGACCACAAGGATAGACCTAGAGGGTATTATATAAGCTAAGTGAAATAAGTCAGATAGAGAAAAACAAATACCATAGGATTTCACTTTTATGTGGAATCTAAATGAACAAGCAAGGCAGAAACAAACTCATAGATAAAAAAACAAATAGATAATTGCCAGATGGAAGGGGCATAGGGAATTGGGTGAAAATGGTGATCGAAATAAGAAGTACAAAGGCAGGGCAGGGTGGGTGGGAAGAGATCAAATGAACTTATATGCATATATGCATAACAAGTGGACATAGACAATGGGGTGGTGAGAATCTGGGGTTAAGGTAAAGGAAGGGCCAGGAGCAGGCTGGAAGAGATTCCTGGGAACAAAGGAGGACCTATGTAATACTTTCAACAATAAAGATTAAAGGAGAAAAAAAAAAGTACAAAGGGCAGTTATGAAATAGTCATTGAGAGTAAAGGACAGCATAGAGAATAGGTCAGTATTATTGTAATAATTATGTATGGTACAAGGTGGGTACTAGATTTATTGGAGGATCACTTTATAAGTCATATAAATAACTGACCACTATGCTGTACACCTGAAACTAATATAATGTCAACTGTAATTGATTTTTTAAATTTCTTAATTAATGTTTTTTAAGAAATTTCATTCATTATGTTGTATAATTGTTTATCTTCTATTAATGCACAGAATAGGATACAAACTAAGGACAAAATATAGGTCAAAATGTTAACAGCATTATTTCTCGGTTGTAAGATTATGGGTGAGTTTTCTCTATCCCTGTGTTTTCCATATTTTAAACATTGATGATGATTTACATTTCTTAGATAAATGAAATCACTGTCTTTTTTCTTCCCCCTTAACATGACAGGCACAATTGTAGTGAAAGAGAGATAGAGGAGAGAACACCCATTACATTTCTGACTTCCATTTCTGACCCTCCTGAAATCTCAGTGTTGTCACCTGAAAATGGGTGGCATCAACTCCCTCAATGGATGATTATGACTCACCAACAAGAACATGGAAATGTGCTGAGAACACAGCCCAGCTCCAGCGCTGCCCCCCAGCCACCCATTTAAGCTTCAGGCTAGTGCCCCCTTCTCCACCCCTCCTCCAGAAAGTGGGCCCTCATCTCCCCGGGGCACTCACTCAGCATCTAGACATACAGAGACACAGACAGAAATTCTGCAGGGACCAGTTCTCCTCAGCACAAACTCTCCCCAGACCACAGAGCTGCAAAGTCAGAGGCGAGGGCAGTGGACTGAGAAGAGGCTCAGCTGGAATGCTGGGTGAGGTGAAGAGAGCTAGTATGACCTCAAGTCCTAGAAAATAGTTGGGGACCTTCCCCAGGTAGCAAGGGGCCTTCTGGTGACAGGAGAGAAGGAACAGACTGGAGAAACCTGTGTGATACCTCTGTCCCCCGTGCACTCCTTCACCCACTGGGTGGCCGCAGCGATGCTCTCTGTGCGGGTCACATCCAGGATCACCGTCTCCAGCCTGTCTGACGTCTGGCCCCTCAGCTGCTCGGCCCCCTTTTCTGTCAGACATGCAGCCAGCACCTTCAAGCCTCGTAGGTCCAGCTGCCTGGCCAGCAGGTTCCCGAAGCCCGAGTCACAGCCCGTGATGAAGACATACTTGTCCTGGAGGTGGCTCACCACCTGTGTCTCCCGGTACCTGCGCAGAAGGCAGCACAGGCCCACGAGGATGGCCAGGTACAGCCACATGGCTTTGCAGGGACAGGCGGCAGGCAAGGGTGAAATGAGAACGTGGCCAGTGTTCAGTCAGGAGGATCTAAGAACACAGGGTGTAAGTTAGCAAACCAGCCTCTATGCACTGGGACATAGAGTCCTCATGTCTTTTCTATTCATCTTGTTTAGTGAGTGTTTGTTTAGTACATATGATTGAAACCATTTCATAAAAGGGAGTGGACCAGCGAGTGGACAGGGACAGAAAAACCCATTTTCAAGCTCTGGGGCCTCTCTCACTGTCCACAGTTTCAAAGTTCTGATTGGAAGCAGGGATGAGTTGAGGCACTGAGAGAGGGGAGAGGTTTCCTTGGAGAAAGCAGAGACTCAATCCCTGGACATAAGCCAACAAGCAGAAGAGACAGACAGGGGCAGACTCAGCCTTTAGCTGTAACTCCTGTTTGCAGATAGCTACTGTGTAGATCTGAGTGCTCTATTTTTTATGATCTTTGGGACACTTACACCATTTCTAGTAGATGACATTGCATTGCTCAGGAAATCCCTTGACCTGAGGATAGTTTTCCCAGACACCTGATCTTGGTTCTCCCACTTCTCCCTCTTTCCCTCCTCTCTTCTTTTCCCCATCTACCTGCCCTAAATTGGAGCCCTCTATGTTCATGGTCTCATTGTCCAGAACTGTCTTCTTCCCCTTTTCCTGCTCAAGTCTGGAACCTTGTCTCCCTGATCTACTGGAGAGTTTCACAAAGAGGACGCACTTTGAATCAAAACACACGTGATTTCAATATCCAGCTCTCCTCCAACTACCCTGGCATGGCCCATGAGGTTCTTGTCACTTGGCTCAGCATAGAATTCACTCCTAAGAAAACTAAGTTCTGCTTAGAAAACTAAGTTTTGGATTAGAGAGAGGGAACGTTTATGCTGATGCAGAAATTCTCAGGGGCAGAAAGGTGCTCTGAAGACAGGAGGGTGTCTGACTACCTCAGAGGCAAAGAGGAGAAGGGGAAAAGGTGGCCAAATTTGGGGAAACATCTCGTGGCACCTGGGAGGGTGGAAAGGAAGGGCCTATGGGAAGAAGGCTTAACAGCTGCCCCCTCAGTCCATGGAGACGCCTTGTCCCCAGCCCTGGCCTTCTGCCCCATGCTGAGGCTCTTCCCTGCCAGTCACAGGTGCTGAATCCAGACCCAGACCCAGACTCCAAGGGTAGAAAGGATCTGCTTAACAGGGACCAAGGCTGGGTCCGTAACTCCCCATCAGGGAGACTGTAAACCCCAGTAACCACAAAGGCCTCTGTGAATTGTATGAGGGGGATGGTGGGGAAGTGGAGAGACCTGCCCCCTGGGGAGACTAAGGAAAGGACTAGACCCTGGGGCCCAGACCAGCTGTCCGTGAGGGCTTCAGGGTGAGATGAGGAAACCATCTCATAAAAGGGGGTGGACCAGCAGGTGGACAGGGACAGAAGCCAGTTTCAAGCTCTGGGGCCTCTCTCACTGTCCACAGTTTCACAGTTCTGACTGGTAAGCAGGGAAGAGAAGAGGTACTGAGAGAGGGGAGAGGTTTCCTTGAAGAAAGCAGAGACTCAAATGCCTGGCCATAAGCCAGCAAGCAGAAGAGACAGACAGGGGCAGACTCAGCCTTCAGCTTTAACTCTTGTCTGCAGAGAGCTACTGTGCAGATCTGAGAGTGCTTGTCTCTCATGTTGGGAGGCGGCAGAAGGTTGGCACCTGCTGGCCCTGCAAAAACCAGCCTGTCACTGCTTCCTGGGGTGACCACCAGCACCTGGCTACAAAACTTTCCCAAGATAGAGAAGGAGGAAAGCAAGGAGAGAGGAAGAAGTCCTCAGGGAGCCAAGGGGCATGCAAAGTCTGCTAAGGGGAAACTTTGTGGTTTCTTGGAAGCAACTTGAGATTTCATTCCTTAGTGACCACATTCCTTCAACCACCAAGGCTCAAGTTCTAGAGGAAGAGAAATCTCCCAGCCCACGTGAGGGGTGCTTCACTCTTATGAATCCTAAAAGCTATATAACTGCTTGGGGATTGCCAGGAGCTTCAGAGTCCATCCAGTTGAGAACAATCACAGGAAGTTCAGGAGAGAGCAGATAAGAGAGAAAAGGGATTCTGGGTGACACTCACTCACCTGGGAGCTACCGGGGCTAGAAACAGAAATCCTTCCGAAGCGTCCCAGAGACCCAGTCTCACAGCAGTGAGTCTCTGCAGTAGATCTTTCACAGGAAGTGCAAGTGCAGGGCAGCTTGGCCAGGCTCCAGGGCACCACTGCTTTTGCAACGTGAGAGCTGGAATAGAGACACAGGCCCCCTGGTGATTCCACAGAGTTTTAGCAGAGACTTCTGTCAAAAGTAAAACATCCTCTTATTACTTGTATGGGTCTCTAAAGAGGGGGTTGCATGGTACATGAAAAGGGGCTCTGGAAAGGGTATGGAGTGAGGCTCACTTTTGCAAGCTTGCCTCCAATTTTATAGGTGTGCAGCCCCACTGCCTGGATGTGGATCCAAAAATTTTGAGATGCACCCCTGCCTTTAGGTGTGAAGGTCTGGCACTGGAGGGGATGAGAATTACCGGTGGAAAGTCATTGAGCCTGCACTCCTCATAAAGGTCCAAGGCAGCAAAAGCAAAGAGTGAGGGCAGTGTCCTAGGGGCTGTCTCATAGCATGGGTCCCAGCGCCTAATGGGTTCATCACACTGGCCCTGGCTCCCTCCCCAGTGATGGAGCCTAGGAAGTGAATGGGACTTTTTGGAGAGTCTGAGGTGAAGATGTGCTGATTTGCATTGAATTTCTTTGTTGTTGTTTCACCTTCAGAGTTGGCCCCCTGGAGTCACAGTCCACATTTGGGGCCACTGGACCCATCTGGATGTGGCTCTGCCCCAGGTAGAGCCTAACATGAAGGGTCAGGGTTTATAACCCCACAGTTCTCTGACACTCTGGAGAGCACTCTTTGGGATGAATCCAAACCTTCAGAACAAACACTTTTAAGGCCAAAGTATTATGTAAATCAACGATTCTTTATTTTATTTCAGTTTGTTTGATGTGCCTGTCTATGTTTTTGTGTAAAGAATATTGTGCAAATCTGGAGACTGCAGATTAAGCACTGAGTTCTTATTTAGCCTTAGAGTGGGAGACATGCATTGACCTTGAGTCAGCTGACACCAGAGCTTTGAAGAATGCAGAGATCCTTGAAGTTCCTCACTGTGTCCTCAGCAGTCTCTCATCTCACACCAAGCTCTCACTAAGATTTGAGACTAAGTATGGCCCTGCAAGCTTAGCAGTCATCTCTGTGTCCTCAGCAGTCTCTCATCTCACACCAAGCTCTCACTAAGATTTGAGACTAAGTATGGCCCTGCAAGCAACATCCCACCTCCCTCTCTGTATCATGAAGAGCAGAGAGATTGTTCTACAACATAAGGTTCCCCTGAAAGCACCATATTCATGATTTTAAACTAAAGGAAGAAAACGCCCACTGTTTCGACCTCAGCAGCCGCTGCCGCCGCCGCCACCTCCTGGAAGAAAGCGGGAGAGGAGCCCACGTAGCCTGCCACCAGGTCTCCTTCCTCGTGGCCCCAGGAGTGTAAGATATTCGCCTGTGCCACGCTGTCCTGCAGCCCCGCTCTGATCCGAGCTGGATCCGGAGTTGCATACAGACCAATTTCTGCATCTGTGTTATTTCGACCAGAGGCTAGGAGTGGAGAGGGCTCCACAGTATTTAATGGGGCCCAGAATGCAGTGCCGCAGCTAATCCAAAGGGAGTTTCAGACCAGTGCAATCAGCAGAGACATTGGTACTGCTGCCGAATTTATTGGTGCAGGTGCTGCGACATAGGAGTGGCTGGTTCTGGTGCTGGTGTTGGGACCGTCTTTGGCAGCCTTATCATTGGTTATGCCAGAAACCCTTCCCTGAAGCAGCAGCTGTTCTCATATGCTATCCTGGGATGTGCCTTATCCGAAGCTATGGGTCTCTTTTGTTTGATGGTTGCTTTCTTGATTTTGTTTGCCATGTAACAGAAATTACTCCTCGAAATGTTGGCATTCATATTAATTACGGATGTAATGCTGTGTACCTTACTGTGACTCCGAGCACTGTAGTATTGGTGTCATGGAAATAGACATTATTTCCAAAGTCATTTCATTAAAGATGAAAACTTTAAATAAATAAATAAATAAATAAATAAATAAATAAATAAATAAATAAATAAAGGAAGGATGGAAGGAAGAAAACTAAGACACCTGGCAAGTACTCCCCAACTCCAATTTGTACTCAACCGATGAATATCTTTCACTATGTGCAAATGCCCACTCTCCGTTTAGTCCATTCTCAGAACATTGTCAGAAGCCTGGAGGCAAATGTCGGGGCCTCAGTAAGCACTGCGGAATTAAGGGAACTCCAGTGGGTGCTCAATAAAAGTTCCAGAAAATGAAAGTCTGGGATCCAGAAGTGATTCTACTCTCTTCCACTCGACAACTTCAGAATGAAATCTGGGCAGGGAACATGGTGTAGTGACAGACGATGGGGGCTCACAGGATTCTACAAGAGGGGACAGACATTCCACAGGTGGCTCCTGCAGCCGATGCAGCAGGCTGGTGGCTGTGCTTTTCACCCCTGCGTCTGTCCACAGAGACTGGTGGGAGGTGGGGAAGAGACCTGAGGCATCCAGGGAAGTGTTGGGTCCTGCCAGGGCCTCAGGACTTGTTTGTCCATCCTTATATCTCATCATGTGACTCCAGATTTCGTAACAAATCCTGGAGAGTAGACAATAGCCCCTCAGCTCTCTGGAAGGAAGGAAGGGATTTCACTTCCCTCTTCAAATCCCTACCCAGGTCATTCCATCCATCCATGAACCACCCTTAAAGCCCCTGACTCTTCCTCTCATCTGCCCACACCCCACTGCTCCCAAAGGTCACAGTTTCACTTCCTGGGCCTCAGTCAAGTTTTCAACTTTAAGGCAAATATAATCAGTGGAAATCCATGTTTTCAACACAAATCAATAACTGGTTTTGGTGTCCTTTCTCAGGATCCCTGTTGAGACAGCCTTCCAGCCAAGATTTGCTGAGTTGGCCGCTGAGGCTGATGGGTCATGGCTATGCCCTTTTTATCTTTCCCGTATTCCTGAATCCCATGCCTCCTGTCTCCTACCCAGGTCAACTCCCAGGCCATCTGGAGAGCTCTCTCTGCCTGCGGTCTCAAATCCTGCCCCTGCCACCCATCCTCAGCCCTGTAGCCAGTGCAGTCTCTACTGCTGATGTGATGATGTTATGAAGAAGCTCCCTGAATAAAGTGCTTCCCTGGGGCTTCACTCACAACAGGACCCCTGGAACCCAATTCCCATAGCAGTTATGTATGAGGATGGGCTGTGCAGTGGAGCAAGATCAGTTCCAATTCTGCCTCAGATGTTTTCTGGCTGGGCCCAGGGACAGGTTGAATCAAACTAATTGTGTGGGGCCAAACTAATATGTAGAACAGAAACAACAAAAAGGTGCTTCGAGTCCTAGCCAGGTAGCTCAGTGGATTGGAGTATCATCCCATGCACCAAAAGATTGTGGGTTTGATCCCCCTAAGGGTGTGTATGAGAAGCAACCAATCAATGTTTCTCTTCCTCTCTCTCTCTCTCTCTGCCTCTCTCTCTTACCCTCTCTTTCTCTCTCCCTGCCTCCCTCCCTCCTTCTTCCTTCCTTCTCTCTCTAAATCAATAAAAACATATCCTCAGTCAAGAATTAAAAAAAAAAAAAGGTGCCTCCTAATGAAAACCCCTAGCATAAAGCAAGAGAGAAGGATCTGGAAGAGAAAGCCTCTGAGGCTGTGTGACATCAACCCCTTGGAAAAGGCTCCCCGGAAGCAGAAGAACCAGGGGAGGGACTCTGTCTCAGTCCAAACCTGAGGGAGTCCGAGAAGGCCTTGATGCCGTGCTTAGAGGTGCAGTAGCCCCCACCTGAAACACTCAACCTGCCCAAGGCACCCACATGGTCTGGTGCCTTCCTCCCCAGGGGCAGCAGACTCAGGGTCACCTCGATCACCCCCAGCAGGTTCACGTTGAGTATCTTCACGAAGTCTTGTTTGGTCAGCCACTCATTGGGTGCCGTGGGCACAGAGATGCCAGCATTATTCACCAGGCCCCAGAGTCCTGGGCACACAGAGGGGAGAGAGGAAGACTGTGCTGAGACCATGCAGTGAGGACACAGCTGTGCTTTCAATTCACCTTCCAACTGAGTGAGGACAGTAGGAGGAGGCAACATGGGGAGCAGGTAGAACAGAGAACTACATGCTGTCTGCAGGGTTTGGGGCAGGGCAGACCCTGTAAGCTGTGGTGACAGTCAGCCTTCCTTCTGGTTTATTCCTAGGGCCCAGCCCCCTTCCTGCCAGAGGAGATTTGATGAGACAGGACTGATGCTGAGGAAATCTAGTGAGTCCATAGTGTGGATGACACAGAGCCATGTTCGAGTTTTCACACATCAATGCTGTCCCCATGAGGGAAAGAGAGAGACACAGACAGAGAGAGAATGGAGAATGGAGAGGAAGAGAGGAACGAAACCACTTGGTATAAATGGCAAAAAGATAAGAGACAGTGAACACTTAAAAACACTTTGGTGGGTAACGCAGACCTGAAATCTCAGGTGGTTGAAGTGGAGAATATGCCTGGGTTTTCACACAGCAGTGTTCTCCCCACAGGCATCATATTTTATTTTATTTGAGTTTATTTTATTTTATTTTTGTGGTTGGAAGGTCATGGAATTTATTTTTTTAATTTAATAAATCTTTATTGTTCAGATTATTACAATTGTTTCTCCTTCCCCCCCCCATAGCTCCCACACACTCAGTTCCCATCCTACCCTCTACCCTTATCTTCCCCCCACCCCTGCACTGTCCTCATCCATATGTGTATGCTTTTTGTCCAGTCTCTTCCAACACCCCCAATACCCTTTTCCCCTGAGAATTATCAGTCAACTCCCTTTCTATGACACTGATTCTATTATATTCACCAGTTTATTCTGTTCCTCGGATTTTTTTATTCCCTTGGTTTTTAGATTCACTTGTTGATAGATATGTATTTGTTGTTCATAATTTTTATCTTTACCTTTTGCTTCTTCTTCCTTTTCTTAAAGAATACCTTCTGCTTTGGCGAAGATGAACTCCTTTAGCTTTTTCTTATCTGTGAAGCTCTTTATCTGACCTTCAATTTTGAATGATAGCTTTGCTGAGTAGAGTAATCTTGGTTGTAGGTTCTTGCTATTCATCACTTGGAATATTTCTTGCCACTCCCTCTGGTCTGCATAGTTTCTGTTGAGAAATCAGCTGACAGTCGTATGGGTGCTCCCTTGTAGATAACTTACTGTTTTTCTCTTGCTGCTTTTAATATTCTCTCTTTGTCTTTTGCTCTTGGTATTTTAATTATGAAGTGTCTTGGTGTGGTCCTCTTTGGATTCCTTTTGTTTGGGGTTCTGTGTGCTTCCTGGACTTGGAAGTCTATTTCTTTCACTAAGTGGGGGAAGTTTTTGGTCATTATTTTTTCAAATAATTTTTTAGCATCTTGCTCTCTCTCTCTCTTCTTCTGGGACCCCCATAAATCTGATGTTGATATGCTTGAAATTGTCCCAAGGCTTCTTACACTGTCTTGAACTTTTTGGTTTCTTTTTGCTTTTCTGGTTGACTCTTTGTTGCTTCTTTGTATTCCAAATCTTTGACTTGGTTCTTGCAATTCTCTAGTCTGCTTTTAGGACTCTAAAATATTTTTTTATTTCAGTAAGTGTATGCTTAATTTCTAGTTGACCCTTTTTTCATATCCTCGAGGGTCTCATTAAATTTATAGGCCTTTTCTAGGAAATTCTTGACAAATCATATAACCATGGTTTTGAACTTTATATCCAGTCATTTACTTTCCTCCATTTCCTTCATTTGTGACCTGCCTTTTTGTCTCTGCATTTTGACTGCTTCCCTGAGTTGCTGGGGTGGCTTTGTGTGCTAGGTGTCCTAGCAGGGCCCAGTGGCTCAGCCTCCCTAGGTACCAGAGGTGGACACGCTTGGTGTGCCCCTTTGTGTACTGTGTGTGAGTCTTGTAGTTAAGCTTCAATTGTTGTTAGTATCACTGGGGGGAGTTGAGCTCCAAACCAATTGGCTGTGTGGATCAGCTCTGTCTACACTGGGAGAGCTTCTGTGCTCAGCTTGGATGTGTGGAGTCTCAGGGCTGAACAGATAGCCTTGGCTTCCCATCAGACCCATGCTATGAGGCTGTTGCACAGCAATGGCTGCACGCACCTCTGAGAGAAGGCTGCTCTTGAGTTTTGCCCTCTTCCAGACAATCCGGTTTCTCCCTGAATGAATCTGGGTACCCAAAGTCTCACCAAGGACTGGATTTCAGTGCAGTCGGGAGGTTTTATTTCCCTCTTGAATGAGAACGCTAGCAGCCTGCTTGCTGCCCACCCTTTCTGAATGCCGAGATGGCAAAATAAGCCAGCCACTTATTTAGCCATCCAACCTTTCTGCACCTATGGGTCTCTGCACCTCTGTCCTCCGCTGCTCTCTGTGTCTCACTGTCCTTTTATCTTCCCTTCCAGTTGTAGGATTTCCACTCAGACAGCTTTTTGTGGTTCTGGACGATGTCTGCTCTGTCTTCCAGTTGCAGTTTTGAAATTGTTGTGTGAAGGAGCAGTATAGGTGTTTACCTATGCTGCGATCTTGGTTTCTTCCAATTTCTAAAACTTTTATTGAGCACCAACTGTGTTCTGGGCAGGAGTTCCTTTAATTTTGCAGTGCTTGCTGAGGCCCCAGCATTTGCCTCCAGGGTTCTGACTATGTTCTGAGAATGGACTAAACTGAGAGTGGGCATTTGCACATAGTGAAAGATATTCATGGGCTGAGTACAAATTGGAGTTGGGGAATACTTGCCAAGTGCCTTACTTTTCTTCCTTTAGTTTAAAATCATGAATATGATGCTTTCAGGGGAACCTCGTGTTGTAGAACAATCTCTCTGTTCTTCATGATACAGAGAGGGAGGTGGGATGTTGCTTGCAGGGCCATACAGTCTAAAATCTTAGTGAGAGCTTGGTGTGAGATGAGAGACTGCTGAGGACACAGAGATGACTGTGAGGAACTTCAAGGATCTCTACATTCTTCATAGCTCGGGTATTAGCTGACTCAAGGTCAATACATGTCTCCCACTTAAAGGCCAAGCAAGAACTTCATGCTTAATCTGTAGTCTCCAGATTTGCACAATATTCTTTACACACCCACATAGACAGGCACACCAAACAAACTGAAATAAAATAAAGAATCGTTGATTTACATAATACTTTGACCTTAAAAGTGTTTGTTCTGAAGGTTTGGATTCACCCCAAAGAGTGCTCTCCAGAGTGTCAGAGAACTGTGGGGTTATAAACCCTGACCCTTCATGCTAGGCTCTACCTGGGGCAGAGCTGCATCCAGATGGGTCCAGTGGACTGTGACTCAAGGGGGCCAACCCTGAAGGTGGAACAACAACAAAGAAATCCAATGCAAATCAGCCCACATCTTCACCTCAGACTCTCCAAAAAGTCCCATCTGTCCTCCTTCTAAGCTCCATCACTGGGGAGGGAGCCAGGGCCAGAATGATGAACCCGTCAGGGACTGGGACCCATGCTATGAGACAGCCCCTAGGACACTGCCCTCACTCTTTGCTTTTGCTGCCCTGGACCTTTATGAGGAGTGCAGGCTCAATGACTTTCCACCGGTAACACTCATCCCCTCCAGTGCCAGACCTTCACACCTTATGGCAGGGGTGCATCTCAAAATTTTTGGATCCACATCCAGGCAGTGGGGCTGCACACCTATAAAATTGGAAGCAAGCTTGCAAAAGTGAGCCTCACTCCATACCCTTTCCAGAGCCCCTTTTCATGTACCATGCAACCCCCTCTTTAGAGACCCATACAAGTAATAGGAGGATGTTTTACTTTTGACAGAAGTCTCTGCTAAGACTCTGTGGAGACACCAGGGGGCCTGTGTCTCTGTCCCAGCTCTCACGTTGCAAAAGCAGTGGTGCCCTGGAGCCTGGCAAAGCTGCCCTGCCCTTGCACTTCCTGTGAAAGATCTACTGCAGAGACTCACTGCTGTGAGACTGGGTCTCTGGGACGCTTCGGAAGGATTTCTGTTTCTAGCCCCTGTAGCTCCCAGGTGAGTGAGTATCATCCAGATTCTCTCTTATCTGCTTTCTCCTGAACTTCCTGTGATTGTTCCCAACTGGATGGACTCTGAAACTCCTGGCAATCCCCAGGAAGTTATATAGCTTTTAGGATCATAAGAGTGAAGCACCCCTCACGTGGGCTTGGAGATTTCTCTCCCTCCAGTCCTTGAGACTTTGTGGTCGAAGGAATGTGGTCACTAGGGAACGAAATCTCAAGTTACTTCCAAGAAACCACAAACTTTGCCCAGAGCAGACTTTGCATGCCCCTTGGCTCCCTGAGGACTTCTTCCTCTCTCCTTGCTTTCCTCCTTCTCTATCTTGGGAAAGTTTTGTAGTGGTGGTCACCCCAGGAAGCAGTGACAGGCTGGTTTCTGCAGGGCCAGCAGGTGCCAACCTTCTGCCGCCTCCCAACATGAGAGACAAGCACTCTCAGATCTGCACAGTAGCTCTCTGCAGACAAGAGTTAAAGCTGAAGGCTGAGTCTGCCCCTGTCTGTCTCTTCTGCTTGCTGGCTTATGGCCAGGCATTTGAGTCTCTGCTTTCTTTAAGGAAACCTCTCCCCTCTTCCCTCTCCCAGTGTCTCTACTCTTCTCTGCCTACTAGTCAGAACTGTGAAACTGTGGACAGTGAGGGAGGCCCCAGAGCTTGAAACTGGCTTCTTCTGTCCCTATCCACCCGCTGGTCCACCCCCTTTTATGAGATGGTTTCCTCATCTCACCCTGAAGCCCTCACGGACAGCTGGTCTTAACTCCAGGGTCTAGTCCTTTCCTTATTCTCCTGAGGAGGCAGATGTCTCCACCTCCCCATCATGCCCCTCATGCAAAGTGGATGGAGGCCTTCGTGGTTACTGGGGTTTACAGCCTCCCTGATGGAGTGTTATAGACCCAGCCTTGATCCCTGTTAAGCGGATCCTTTCTCCCTTTGGAATCTGTTCTTGGTCTAGATTCTGCATGTGTGGCTGGCAGGGAAGAGCCTCAGCACAGGGCAGAGGGCCAGGGCTGGGGACAAGGTGTCTTCATGGAGTGAGGAGGCAGCTGTTAGGCCTTCTTCCCATAGGCCTTTCCTTTCCACCCTCCCAGGTGCCGGGAGATGTTTCCCCAAGTGTGGCCACCCTTTTCCCTTCTCCTTTTTGCCCTGAGGTAGTCAGACACCCTCCTGTCTCCAGAGTACCTTTCTGCCCTAGAGAGTTTCTGCATCAGCAGGGGACAGGATACCCCTTTCCCTTTCTTTCTAATCCAAAACTTAGTTTTCTAAGCAGAGCTACTTTTCTTAGGAGTGAATTCTGTGCTGGCCCATATGAGAAGAACCTCAGGGGCCATGCTGGCTGCCAAGGTCACATGGTAGTTGGAGCAGAGCTCGATATTGATCTCACCTGTATCTGGACTCAAAGTGGGTTCTTTGTGAAACTCTCCAGTAGATCAGGGAGACGAGGTTCCAGACGTGAGCAGGAAAGGGGGAAGAAGACAGTGCTGGATCATGAGACCATGACCATAGGGGGCTCCAATTTAGGGCAGGTAGATGGGAAAAAGAAGAGGAGGGAAAGAAGGAGGAGTGGGATAACCAAGATCAGGTGTCTGAGAAAACTATCCTCAGTTCAAGGGATTTCTTGAGCAATGCAATGTCATCTATTAAGCAATGGTGTAAGTGTCCCATAGATCATACAAAATTGGGCACGCATCAATCATATGCACTAAACAAATATACAAATACTAAACAAGATGAACAGAAAAGACTTGAGGACTCCATGTCAGAGGCCTGGAGGCTGGTTTGCTAACTTACATCCTGTGTTCTTAGATCCTCCTGACTGAACACTGGCCACGTTCTCATTTCACCCTTGCCTACCGCCTGTCCCTGCAAAGCCATGTGGCTGTACCTGGCCATCCTCGTGGGCCTGTGCTACCTTCTGCGCAGGTACCGGGAGACACAGGTGGTGAGCCACCTCCAGGACAAGTATGTCTTCATCACGGGCTGTGACTCGGGCTTCGGGAACCTGCTGGCCAGGCAGCTGGACCTACGAGGCTTGAGGGTGCTGGCTGCATGTCTGACAGAAAATGGGGCCGAGCAGCTGAGGGGCCAGACGTCAGACAGGCTGGAGACGGTGATCCTGGATGTGACCCGCACAGAGAGCATCGCTGCGGCCACCCAGTGGGTGAAGGAGCGCACGGGGGACAGAGGTATCACACAGATTTCTCCAGTCTGTTCCTTCTCTCCTGTCAACAGAAGGCCCCTTGCTACCTGGGGAAGGTTCCCAACTGTTTTCTAGGACTTGAGGTCATACTAGCTCTCTTCACCTCACCCAGCATTCCAGCTGAGCCTCTTCTCAGTCCACTGCCCTCGCCTCTGACTTTGCAGCTCTGTAGTCTGGGGAGAGTTTGTGCTGAGGAAAACTGGTCCCTGCAGAATTCCTGTCTGTGTCTGAATGTCTAGATGCTGAGTGAGTGCCCCGGGGAGATCAGGGCCCACTTTCTGGAGGAGAGGTGGAGAAGGGAGCACTAGCTTAAAACTTAAATGGGTGGCTGGGAGGCAGCGCTGGAGCTGGGCTGTGTTCTCAGCACATTTCCATGTTCTTGTTGGTGAGTCATAATCATACAGTGAGGGAGTTGATGTCACCCATTTTCAGGTGACAACACTGAGATTTCAGGAGGGTCAGAAAGGGAAGTCAGAAATGTAATGGGTGTTCAGTCCTCTCTCTCTCTTTTACTACAATTGTGCCTGTCAAGTTAAGGGGGAAGAAAAAAGACAATGATTTCATTTATCTGAGAAATGTAAATCATGATCAATGTAGAAAATATGGAAAGCACAGGGATTGAGAAAACTCACACATGATTTCACAACCGAGAAATAATGCTGCTAATATTTTGACATATATTAAGGTATTATATGTGTACATATCTTACCATTGCCCCCCTCACTCCCAGACATCCCTCCCTCCCTAGAGTTTTGTGTCCGTGGGTTATGTTATATGCATGCATACAAGTCCTTCAGTTGATCTCCCATATATCTCCCTACCCTCCCTGCTGTAATTTGACAGTCTGCTTGTTGCTTTACTGTCTCTGTATCTATCTTTTGGTTCATCAGTTTATAATGTTCTTTATTATCCATAAATGAGTGAGGTCATGTGGTGTTTCTCTTTCATTGACTGGCTTTTTTCACTCAGCATGATGTTCTCCAATTCCATCCAGTTTGCTGCAAATGATGACAATTCCTTCTTTTTATGGCAGCATAGTATTCCATTGTGTAGATGTACCATGGTTTTTGGATCCAATTATCTGCTGACGGGCACCTAGGCTGTTTCCAAATCCTAGCTATTGTAAATTGTGTTGCTATAAACATAGGGGTGCATATGTCCTTTTTGATTGGTGTTTCTAGTTTCTTAGGATATATTCCTAGCAGTGGGATTACTGGGTCAAATGGGAGTTCCATTTTCAGTTCTTTGAGGAAACTCCACACTGTTCTCCACAGTGGTTGCCCCAGTCTGCATTCCCCCCAGCAGTTCATGAGGGTTCGTTTTTCTCCGCAACCTCGCCAACACTTGTCGTTTGTTGATTTGTTGATGTTGGCCATTCTGACAGGTGTGAGATGGTACCTCATTGTTGTTTTGATTTACATCTCTCTGATAATTAGTGTCTTTGAGCATGTTTTCATGTGCCTCTTTGCCTTCCTTCTGTCTTCTTTTGAAAAGATTTAGGTCAATTTAGGTCCATTGCCCATTTTTTAATTGGATCATTTATCTTCCTTTTATTAAGTTGTATAAGCTGTCTGTAGATGTTGAAGAATAAACCTTTATCAGTGATAACATTTGCAAATATGTTCTCCCACACAGTGGGCTTTTTTGTTGTTTTGTTGATGGTTTCTTTTGCTGTAAAAAAGCTTTTTATTTTGATGTAGTCCCATTTGTTTATTTTCTCTTTAGCTTCCATTGCCCTAAGGCAGTATCAGTGAAGAAGATCTTTTGGCATATGTCTGATAGTTTGCTACCTGTGGAAGCCACTAGTATTTTTATGGTTTCCCATCTTATGTTTAAGTCCTATATCCATTTTGAGTTTATTTTTGTGTATGGTGTAAGTTGGTGATCTAGTTTCATTTTTTTGCATGTATCTGTCCAATTTTCCCAACACCATTTATTGAAGAGACTGTCTTGACTCCATTGTATGTTCATAGCCTCCTTTGTCAAATATTAATTGAGTATAGAGATTTGGGTCGATTTCTGGGTTCTCAATTCTATTCCATTGATCTATATGTCTGTTCTTGTGCCAGTACCAGGCTGTTTTGAGAACAGTGGCTTTGTAATACAGCTTGAAATCTGGTATTGAGATCCCTCCTAGTTTACTCTTCATTCTCAGGATTGTTGTGGCTATTCGGGGTCTTATTTTGTTCCAGATGAATTTTTGGAGAGTTCTTTCTAGGTCTGTGAAATATGCCATTGGTATTTTAATGGGGAGCGCATTGAACCTATACATTGCTTTGGGAAGTATGGACATTTTGATGATTCTACCAATCCATTAACATGGTATGTTCTTCCATCTGTTTACATTTTCCTCTATCTCTTTTTTCAGTGTCATGTAGTTTTCTGTGTATAGGTCTTTTACCTCCTTAGTTAAGTTTATTCCTAGGTATCTTAATTTTTTTGGTGCGATGTTAAATGGGATTGCTTTTTTAGACTCTGTTTCTGTAATTTCACTATTGGTGTATAGAAATGCCATAGGTTTCTTGGCCTTAATTTTGTATCCTGCTATATTGCCGAATTCATTTATTAAGTCAATTAGTTTTTTAATGGAGTCTTTTGGGTTTTTTATGTACAATATCATGTCATCTGCAAATAAAAATAACTTTACTTCTTTTTCAATTTGGATGCCTTTTATTTCTTCTTCTTGTCTAATTGCAATGGCTTGTACTTCCAGTACTATGTCAAACAGGAGAGGCATCCCTGTCTTGTTCCTGTTCTTAGAGGAAATGGTTTTAGTTTTTGCCCATTGAGTACAATGTTTGCTGTGGGTTTATTATATATAGTTTTTATTATGTTGAGGTATGATCCTTCTATTCCCACCTTGTTGAGAGTTTTTATCAGGAAAGGGTGTTGGATTTTATCAAATGCTTTCTCTGCATTAATTGATATGACTATATGATTTTTATCTCTCAATTTGTTTATGTGATGTATCATGTTTATTGATTTGCAGATATTGTACCATCCTTGCATTACTGGAATAAATCCTACTTGGTCATGGTGTATGATCTTTGTGATGTTATTCTGGAGTCTATTTGCTAGAATTTTGTTGAGGATTTTGGCATCTATGTTCATGAGGGATATTGGCCTGTAATTCTCTTTCATTGAGTTGTCTTTATCTGGTTTTGGTATTAGGGTGATGCTGGCTTCATAGAAGGAGCTTGGAAGTGTTCCTTCCTCTTAAATTTTTTTGAATAGTCTGAGGAGGATAGGTTTTAGTTCTTCCTTGAATGTTTGGTAATACTCTTCTGTGAAGCCATCTGGCCCCAGACTTTTGTTTGCTGGAAGCTTTTTGATGACTGCTTCAATTTCTTCCAAAGTCACTTGGTCTATTGAGATATTTAGATTTTTCCTGATTGAGTTTTGGAAGGTTATATTTTTCTAGGAATATGTCCATTTCCTCCAGGTTGTTTAGTTTGTTGGAATAGAGTTGTTCGTAGTATTTTGTAACAATCCTTTGTATTTCAGCAGGGTCTGTTGTTATTTCACCTCTTTCATTTCTGATTTTGTTTATTTGCGTTCTCTTTCTTTGTTTCTTGATTAGCCTGACTATAGGTTCATCAATCTTGTTTATCCTTTCAAAGAACCAGCTATGGTTTTGTTGATCTTTTGTATTGTTTCTTTGGTCTCTATGTCGTTTATCTTTGCTCTGATTTTTATTATTTCCTTCCTTCTGCTTACACTGGGCTTTTCTTGTTGCTGTTTTTCTAACTCTTTGAGTTGTAGAGTTAGATCATTTTTTACCATTTTTTCTTGTTTTTTGTAGCTTGTAGGAATATGAACTTCCCTCTCAAAACTGCTTTTGCTGTGTCCCATAGATTTTGGATTGTTGTGTTTTCATTGTCATTTGTTGCCAGGATGTTTTTTATTTCTTCCTTGATTTCTCTGATAACTCAGTCATTGTTTAATAGCATGCTGTTTAGTCTCCATGTGTTTGTTTTCTTTGAATTGTTTTTATTATAGTTGATTTCCAGTTTTATGCCACTGTGATCTGAGAAGATGCTTGATATGATTTCTATCTTCTTCAATTTGAAGAGACTTTGCCTATATCCCAACATGTTGTCTATCTTTGAAAAAGACCCAGGTGCACTTGAGAAAAATGTATATTCCGTAGCTTTGAGGTGAAATGTTCTGAAGATGTTAATTAATTCCATCTGGTCTAGTGAGTCATTTAGGATTGATGTTTCCTTGATGATTTTTGTTTAGATGATTTGTCCAAAGGTGATAGTGGGGTATTAAAATCTCTTACTATGATTGTATTGCTATTAGTCTCTCCAGCAGTTTTTTGTTTTGTTTTTTAATGTATTTGAGTGTTCCTGTATTGGGTGAATATATGTTTACCAGGGTTATTTCTTCTTGTAGGATTTCTCCTTTTAGTATTATGAAGTGGCCTTTATTGTCTCTTGTTATGTCCTTCACTTTGAGATCTAATTTGTCAGATATAAGTATTGCTACCCCAGCTTTTTTTTTTTCTTTTCTATTTGTCTGGAATACCTTTTCCATCCCTTCACCCTCAGTCCGTGTGCGTCTTTTTTTCTGAATTGGGTTTCTTGTAAACAGCAGATATATGGATCTTATTTTCTTATCCAATCCCTTACCCTATGTCTTTTGATTGGGGCATTTAACCATTTACATTTAAAGTTATTATTGATAGGTACTTATTTGTCGACATTTTTATTCTATACCCTGTGTTCCTTCTTTGCTTCCTATTTCTTTTTTATTTTTACAGCAGACCCTTTAGCATTTCTTGCATTGCTGGGTTGGTGGTGATAAATTCCCTTAGACTTTTTTTGTCTGTGAAGTTCCTGATCTCATCCTCAATTTTTATTGATAGACTTGCTAGGTACAGTATTCTTGTATTCATACCCTTCCTTTGCATGACTTTGTATATTTCATACCTTTCCCTTCTGGCCTGATGAGTTTCTGTTGAGAAATCAGTTGCTAGTCTGATGGAAGTTCCTTTATCTGTAACTTTCCGTCTCTCTCTGGCTGCTTTTAAGATTCTTACTTTATCATTGGTGTTTGCCAATTTAATTATAATGTGCCTTGGTATCAGTTATTTTGGATTTGCTTGGGACTCTATGAGCTTCTTTTTTTTTTTAATATATTTTATTGATTTTACACAGAGAGGAATTGAGAGGGATAGAGAGTTAGAAACATCGATGAGAGAGAAACACCGACCAGCTGCCTCTTGCACACCCCCCACTGGGGATATGCCCGCAACCAAGGTACATGCCCTTGACCGAAATCGAACCCGGGACCTTTCAGTCCGCAGTGACGCTCTATCCACTGAGCCAAACTGGTCCTGGCCTCTGTGAGCTTCTTGGATTTGTGTGGCTTTTTTCTTCTCTATCTCAGGAAAGTTTTCTGTCATTATTTCTTGAAACAGGTTTTCTATGCCTTCCTGTTTCTTTTCCTTCTGGAACCCATATTATGCAAATATTGTTTTGTTTTGAATTGTCCCAAAGTTCCCTTAGGCTCTCTTCCTGCTTTTTAATTTTTTCTAGAAGCTGCTCTAATGGGTATTTTTTCCCATCTTGTCTTCTAACTCACTGATGTAGTCCTCTGCTTCTTCTAGTCTACTCTTGATGCTTTCTATTGAGTTCTTCACAGTAGCGATGCCATTTTTCATTTCTTTTTGGTTCTTCTTCATTTCCTCTTGGGTATTACTCATATTATCAAATTTTTCTTCCATTCTTTTTAGCCATCTTATGATCATTTCTCTGAATTCTTGCTCTGATAGGTTGCTTGTCTCTAATTCGTTTACTTCCTTTTCTGGTGATGCCTGATTTTCTTTTATATGCAGGCTATTTCTTTGTCTCCCCAGGGTCTCTCTTTTCAGGATGTCTGGTTATGTAGTTCTCTCTCTCCTGCATTGATTTAAAGGCACAAAATATAACACAACCAGGTATAACACAAAAGGCATTGAACAGAAATGTATTTGCGATATTAATAACCTCTAATAAAGGTAACCACTAGAGAAAAGCAAATTAGGGGATAAGAGAGAAAGAAGAAGAGTAAAAAGAGCAGAGGGGGAAAAAGAGTATCAAAATGAAATTGGAAATGGGGAAAAAGAAAAAAAATAAGAGAGATAAGAAAGAGACTAAGAGGAAAAGGGGAACAAACTATATATATGTGGAGAAAATTCTAATAGAACAACCACTAATCCCAGCAAATGCCATCAACAGTACTTGGACATTAAACAAACTACAACACCCACTAATATCAAACAAGGCAAGGGAAAACAGAATAAAAAAATAAAAAATAAAAACAAAGCAAATAAAAAATACTAAGCAACAACATCAACAAAGAATAAGCAAAACAATCTCACTAAAAAGCATAAAAATTCAATATAATCAACATTCAGGCAAACAACAACAAAAGGACAAAGAGGAAACAATTTTTTTAATAGTTAAGACAGTGAAGAGAGTGGTGTGTATGCACTTGGAGCAGGGGATTGGACATTAGATTTATAATTAGGGTGAAATTTTTGGCAGGAAGTAGACAGAAAGAATAGGGAAAATCTAAAGGAAGAAAGGATTAAGATAAACATGTTGTAATGTCGTAAAAGTCAAGTTGAGATAGGGGTAAACGATGCTAACAGAAAGATGAAAATAGAATGAAGAACACTAATCTGAATGTAAAATAAAGAAAAAGTAAAATGGCACTTGAAAAAAAGGGGGGAAAGGATACAAAAAAGGTAAAATAGCAGTAGTAATAATGCTTATTGAAATTGAAAACATAATAATTAAAAAGGTAAAAATCAAATGAGGAAAAAAGAAAATTTTGTTTCTTAAGTAAAAGATACAAAAATGAAAATAAAATAAAAAATAGAAAAATTAGTATAAAAATGTGCAGTGGTGAAGGTCATTCACTTCCTCTGTTATTCTGTTTGGCACGCCTGTTTCTCAGTCCAGACAGTATTGCAGTTCCCTGCATTCCACTGCACCTCAGTGTTGTAAGCTAGTCCTTATTTTTAAGTAGGCTGTTTCTTAGTTTCCTTATTTTTGATTAAATAAAACTAATAATAAAAACAGTCAGTTTGTAATTCAGCCCCTAGGTGGCAGTATTTCTGGATTGACTTCCCCATCTTTTTGGATGCTCTAGCTCTTTCTCTATGGCACTCAATATCGGTTTGTGAAAGTGGGCTGCCTAGGAGCTGGCTCCCAGACAGTCTCTCCCCACTCTGATCCCTCGTGTCCAGAAAAACAACTTCCCCCTGCAGTCTCCCAGGATATGCCAAACTGAGTAGTCCCTGCTCAGTACTTAGAAGTAAGGGGATGCAGGGGAAAAAGCTCAGGTGTGCGAAGGACGGGTCTCTGTGAAAGTTCAAGCAGACCACACACCCCTCAAACTCCTATGATCCCTCTCCACGCAAGATCAGAATGGGTTGCTCTTTAGAGATCCCCTCTGTTAGCAACCTTGAGGACCCTCTTCCACAATCACGGATCATGCCAGACCCAACAGTGAGGGACTTTTGCTGGCAAAGACTTCCCCGGACCTCAGGGTCTTGCAGCAAGCAAATTTCTCTCTGCATATCATGTCATATGCACCCTTTCTAATTGGATGCCTTTTACTTCTTTTCTTGTCCTGTGGTTAGGACTTCCAAAACTGTGTTGAATAGAAGTGGTGACAGTAGACACGCTTGTTTTGTTCCTGGTCTTAACACATTGCGGACCAGGTGTTTTATTGCTAGCTTTACCCAGTGGCCAGATAAGTTTCTATTGATCAAGTTAAAAAAAATTTTACATAAATGTGAAAGGCACACTTTAAAATTAAATACAGGAGATCCAATATGACAGCTTAGGTAAACACACCTAAACTGCTGCCGCGCACAATTTCAAAATTACAACCAAAAACAAAACATATGTCACCCAGAAACACGGGAAAACTGGCTGAGAGAAAGTTCTACAACTAGATTGAAAGAGAAAGGAGCTTTCAGGGTACAAGAGCTGAAAAACTGAGATACAGGGGCGCAAGCGCGATACGGGCAGGTGGCGGATCCAGGCTGGCGGAGGGCATTGCTTTCTTCAACCCAAAGAGAGACAAGCTCCAAATCTCTCTGAAATCCAGTTTTGAGGGGAAAGCTAGACTTTCTGCCATCGGGTCAGAAAGTGAGCATGGCTTGCTTTCAGAGCTGCATGCAAGAATAATTGTTTCCTGTGCTGGGGTGCAAGATGCGGGGACAAGGTCACAGAGGCAGAGAAGGCTGACTGTCAGCCATTGCTGTTTGCCATGCCCCAGCCTAGAGACGCCCTGAGACTCCACCCCACACAATCTACAAACACACCCAAGCTCCAAGCTGCATATGAATGGCCTTCTCTATTGCAGTTTTACCTAGCAAACTTGCAACCTGGTGCAGACAGCTCCAAAGCTTCTAAGCTCCAAGCAGGGAGGAGAGGACTGTGGTTCTCACTGTAGCTCCTGCAGGGTGGCCTCAGATAGTAGTTGAACTGCACCCCATTGGAGATCCGGAAACTAGTGTATCTAGTGGTCTGTGTGAGATGACACCAGATTTCAACTACTCTCATAAGGAACACATTCAAGAGACAGACTCAGTGAGCACCAAAGCCCTATGGGAACAAGTCCTCCCCAAAATAAATGTGTCTCCAGCACAGCAATTCTATTATAGACACAGCAAGTCCTCAAACCCAATTGGTCTGGAGGTCAATTCCTCCCAGTGATACCAACAACAATAAAGATTTAACTACAACAAGGGTGTACACACAGTCCACAAAGGGGTGCAACCAAGAGTGTCCACATCAGGCAACTGGGTGGCTGACCCATTGAACCATATAGGACACCCAGGCCTACAAAGCTACCCTACCATCTGAGGGAAGCAGCAAAAATGCCAAGAAAAGGAAGGAAATCTCAAACAAAAGAAATGGAGGAGAACAAAAGACTGGATATATAGTTCAAAACCATGGTTATAAGGTTTTTCAAGAATTTCCTAGAAAAGGCTGATAAATTTAATGAGACCCTCAAGGATATGAAAAAGAAATTAAACCAACTAGAAATTAAACATACACTGACTGCAATAAAAAATATTATACAGAGACCCAACAGCAGACTAGAAGAACACAAGAATCAAGTCAAAGATTTGAAGAAAAACACTGTGTAATATGAAAAGAAACTAAACAAAGAGGAAAATGACACTCTTATGGAGAAGCAAAAAGAGAAGAGAATCCAGAAAGTTGAAGATAGTGTAAGAAGCCTCTGGGACAATGTCAAGTGTCCCAGAATAATGGGGGTGCCAGAAGAGAGAGAGCAAGACACTGAAAACCTATGTGAAGAAATAATGACAGAAAACTTCCCCCACCTGGTGAAAGAAATAGACTTACAACTCCAGGAAGCGCACAGAACCCCAAACAAAAGGAATCCAAAGAGGACCACACGAAGACACATCATAATTAAAATGCCAAGAAAAGACAAAGAGAGAATCTTACAAGCAGCAAGAGAAAAACAGCTAGTTACCTACAAGAGAGCACCCATACAATTGTCAGCTGATTTCTCAACAGAAACTATTCAGGCCAGACAGGAGTGGCAAGAAATATTCAAAGTGATGAATAGCAAGAACCTACAACCAAGATTACTCTACCCAGCAAAGTTATCATTCAGAATTGAAGGGCAGATAAAAAGCTTCACAGATCAGAAAAAGCTAAAGGAGTACATTACCACCAAACCAGTATTATATGAAATGCTAAAAGGTGTTCTTTAAAAAAGAGGGAAAAGAAGAAAAAAGTAGATAAAAATTATGAACAACAAGTGAATCTAAAAGTCAAGTGAATTCAAAATCTGAGGAACAAAATCAACTGGTGAATATAATAGAATCAGAGGCATAGAATGGGAGGAGATTGATAATTCTCAGGGGGAAAGGAGTGTCTGTGTGGGGGGTATGGAAAGAGACTGGACAAAAATCATATACCCATGGATGAGGACAGCAGGAGAGGGTGGGTGGGAGGAGGTAAGAGCAGAGGGTGGAGTGGGGACCAGGTTGAGGGGAGGTATGGGAGGAGGGGAGAAAAGCAGAAACAATTGTAATAAACTGAACAATAAATATTTATTAAAATAAATAAATAAATAAATAAAATTAAATACACATTGCATTTTTATTTTTTTATTTTTTTCAGATTTCTTAAGCTTTTAATTGAATAATAGGTAAGATATTTTACATTTCTCAGTTTATTTTTCTTTTCTTATTTATTTATTTATTTATTTTTTAAATCAATCTTTATTGTTCATATTATCACAAAGGTTCCTCATTTCTTCCCCCCTCCACCAGGTTCCCACCCCACCCTCTGCCCCCTCCCAATCCCCCATTGTCCTCATCCATAGGTGCACAGTTTATGTTCAGTCTCTTCTTCCCTCCCTTTCCCGGATAGTAAATCCCTTTTCAGATAGTAAATCAGTTACTTAGCATTTTCTCATATCAATAATACCTCCACATGCCCAATGATACACTTCACACAAAAGACATTTCCCAATAGGTCACTTCACACAAAAGACATTTCCCAATAGGTCAACTAGCCTCATCCAGGCCCCACCCAAGGCACTCACAGATCAACACCTCAGCCCTATACTAACTAAACACATCCAGATCTAAGCCTTCATCACTTGATTCAGCAGACCCTCAAGTTCCCGCGAAAGTTTCCAGCCATGTTTGAGAGGCAGCCATGGGGCAGGGGCAGGCGAGGAGCGAGCTGTTCTGGGCCTGGCTGCTCAGGGCCTGGCCTCTGTTGCTCTGGTTCGTTCCACAACCAGCTGCTCCAGGTCTGGTCACTGCCGCTCCCGACCTAGTTGCTCTGGACTTGGCTGCTGCTCCCCCGGGCCTGGCCGCTCCCCCGGGCCTGGCCGCTCCCAGCCTGGCAGCCGCGCTCCGGGCCTGGCCACACCCGACCCGGCTGCTCTGGGCCCGGCTGCCCCGGGCCCGGCCACTCCGGGTCTGGGTGTTCCTGGACTGGCCACCCTGGGCTTGGCCGCCTCCGCCTCAGGCCTGGCTGCCACTGCCCCAGGTCTGGCTGCTCCAGTGCTGGCTGTTGATGCTCTGGTTCTGGCTGCTGCTGCTCTGGGGCCTGACCGTTGCTGCTCCGGGCCTGGCTGCCACTGCATTGTGCCTGGCCACTCTGGCCTGGCTGCCGCTGTTCCAACATTCTGACCTTTTTTTTTTCTTTTTTTTTTTTAAAACGCATTTATGTTGCAATGTTGGTTGGTGACTTGAGTTCTGACTTAGTCTTTGATTTTTCAAGAACTTCTTTGTATTCTTTCTTAAGTAATTTTACTATCTTTTGCTCTCACTTGATTTGTTCACATTGAGATCTTCTTTGGTTTCTTCCTCCTTGTCCTGGGAGCTCATCAGGTTGGCCTGTGGCACCCCTTTGTTCTCCGCGGGCTCCTGCGCTGCTTCAGCCTGTTGCTTGGGATGGCGCCGCCCAGGAAGCAGCCCCCGGCCTTGGCTCCATTGCCCGCGCTCAGCGGTCGAAGGCTCAGGGGCACCCACCCCCACAGGGGCCCCGTCGCCCGCCTCCTTGCTGGTGCCCGGTTGACCGGCGTCCGGCAGGGGCTCCCACTCCCAGCCACGTTCCCCCAGCCCGGAGCTTTTTTTCTCTTTCCCACTAGGGGAGTCCAGCATCAGAGTCAACAAACTGTCCTCTGCGCGCAGTGCGCGCGAGTCCGGGGGCCTGGCCTTTCGCCGCTCTCCCAGGACTCCACCTCACAGCCCCGTCTCCCTCTGCCTGAGCCTGGGTCTCCAGGGATTGTCCCAGAACTGGGGTTCGGAGCAGTCCGGACTGAGGCCCAGCACCGCCGGAGGCCTTGTTTCTTCCTGCTAGGGTAACCCAGCATCAGAGTCAACATTCAGTCCTCTGTGCGCTCATTGCGCGCGACTCCGGGGGCCCTGCTTTTCGCCACTTTTCCACCTCACAGCCCCGTCTCCCCCTGCCGGAGCCTGGGTCCCCAGGGTCTGGCCCATAATTGGGGCTCAGCGCTGCTGGTTCGGGGGTTCAGCCCAGGCTGGGGGTTTTATTTCCTTCCTGCTAGGGAACGCCAGGCAGCATCCAGGCCTCTCCTCCTCTCCGGCTGCGACCTCTTCGCGAGCTCGTGCGAGCGGACGCGCAGCATGTCTCCGTATCTTAGGCTTTTTTTCAGCTCCTCTGATTTTCCTTCTGGTTTTCTCTTTCCTTCTTGTTGTAGAATTTTCAGTCAGTCGACTACCTGTAGCTCTGGGCAATGTCCACTCTACATTTTAGTTGTATTCCATTGAAATTGTTGTGTGCTGCCGCGGTTAGATGTCTACCCGAGCAGCCATCTTGGATCTCTCTACACATTGCATTTTTAAGTTAGTTATTACATGTTCTTACAAGCTTATATGTTTTTAAAGTATGATAGTTTGTAAAACACTGTGTAATATGAAAAGAAACTAAACAAATCTGGCAAATGTAACATATTTCTCTTCTATTACCATTACTTTTTACACTTTGCAAACTTTAGTAGGATATGTCTTTTTAGCTGAAGATGGAATTTGCCCAGGGATGTACTGCTTCTTGTTGCCTGATAATTTTTGAGGAGATCTCATACTTCTAACATCTGATGGATTAGGATTGCTAAATTCTGGATCTGCTCATTTATCTATTTCGGATGAGATCCACTCTGTTGCTACAGTTAAAAGAAAGGCTTTGTATCTTACTTGGCTTTGTGAATTGAGTGCTTGATAAATCCTGAATGACTTGAATAGTCCACAATTATCTGGTGAAGCACTACTTTCTTCACCCATTTTGTTGTTTTTTTAAGGATACTCTATGTTGAAAGATATTGGTCAGCAAGATCAACACCTTGCATATAGTTATTATACTGCACAATGGAAACTGGCTTCTTTATTTTCTCTCCAGTATGGCAATTTGTCTTTTCTGTTTTACAAGAGGAAGCATCATGAATAGTGGAAATGATTCCAACTTCTCTTTTATCCTCCAAATCAATAATAAAATGTCACCTTTCTTCTGAAGGCTATTTCACCTCTTTTAAGCATAGATGTTTCATCTTTCAAACATTTTGGCAAGCCTCTATTTGTTCAAATTGTTCCACAAACTCTTGTTTGGTATAGTAATAGTTTCTGCAATTGAAACACTATTGTAAGAGTTATCTTGATGTATGTGATGCCACCATTCCAGATATGGCTGAAGTAGTGACAGAATAGAGTTATTCAATTTTTTTCCTTCACCTGTGTAAATTCCCATATTGCCAATATACCCAGTCTTGCTCTCACATACCATTCATACAGGTAAACCATGTTTGTAAGTTCAAAACAGAAGATGAGACCTCCAGGGATCATGCCTTCATGTAATGATAATTCTCCCATAGGTTTATATATTATTGGAAACTTATGAATAAAGTGGTTGAATTTTAAATAGGCTGGATAAAGATTTAGTCATATTTGCATTGTCATTGAAATGCCAATAAGTCCAGATTTGTTGAAAACTGCTTCAACTCATTGTCTGAGGAAATATTAGAACAGCTAGAACTGGATCTGTAGACCAATATTCTTTCCACGTATTCCTTCGAATATGCCCCATTAGCACTATAAACCCTAAAAATGTTTTCCTATCTGTTGGAGTAACAGGAGACCACTTTATTACTTTCAAAATGTTGTGCTTTCCTAAATTTTGGTTATAATATATGTTTGATTGATGACAAATAGTTCAAACAGATCATCGTCAGAAATCAAGTTGGTGACTTAAATGATGTTCTTAGAATCAGATTATATAAATGTAACTTCAGAATTACCTTCAACATTCTCCAAATTAGGTTGAAAGTCCTATTTTGACCAATCATTATCTCAGCAACCAAGACACAAATTACACTCAAAGTCATGTATGGAATTGATCGAATTTTCAGGTATGGAATCACTTGAAATTACTATTTTTTGCCTTGCTGAAAGAATAACCATATCACTGCCTCTGTCAAAGTTTTCATCACTTTCACTTGGAATATCTGATAAATTGTCAACAAATATATCTAGAGTTTTATCATGTTCTTTTTTTTAATATTTTATTGATTTTTTTACAGAGAGGAAGGGAGAGAGATAGAGAACTAGAAACACCGATGAGAGAGAAACATAAACCAGCTGCCTCTTGCACACCCCATACCGGGGATGTGCCTGCAACCAAGGTATATGCCCTTGACCGGAATCGAACCCTTGACCCTTCAGTTTGCAGACCAATGCTCTAACACTGAGCCAAACTGGTTTTGGCTTTATCATGTTCTTCATCAATATCCATGATTACTGAGCAGTTTAAAAATATCAAATTGATATAAAAAGTTATTTTTACTACTAATGACAACAGACTATTACTTTTAATCCTTTTGTAATTTTTAACTTCAGTGAATGCATTTTCCATTACTGTCTTTCTCTAAATAACATCAATGAAAATCTGAGAATTCTTGTGATTGGCAATAAGGCTTAGAACAGAAAAAATGAGAATTCTCATGATCTGTCTGCAATGTATTACGGAAAACAAAAACCAGTTATAAAGCAGTATCTTATGATATGATATGGAATTGTTTCCTATATTTTATTCAACATAAATGATGCCTTGGGAAACTTTTTTTTTTTAAACCAAATCTCTTAACTATGTGCATGGATTTGGTTCTTAGAAGGGAAATACATGGTAGAAAAATATGACCCCTGTAAGGGCAGAGTATGGCTGAGCAGGCCAGAGACTCCATTCTTTGGGTCAATATTTACAGATTCCCATCACCAGCCCTTGCCCTGTGTCCTACTGCTCCCTGCTCCCACTGTTCTGAGGTTGTTGGTTGGTAAATTTTTAAATCCTCAGGACTATCTTTGCTCTTGCAGAGAGATTTCCAGGAAACTGAGTAAATGATCAGCCAGGGGCTGCTGTGGGGGTGGAGGAGAGTGGCCTATTGTACAAGTGGGAGGAGAGGGTGCACTCTCTGGGGCTGATGGTGAGGTCTGTGCCTGCAGTTGGGGAGGGGCAGCCTTGGGCCCCCCTCAGAGCCTGTCCTTGGGATTCTCAGAGCTCTTACAGGATCATAGTTCAGTGATGATGCAGATTGTGTCAAGGTCAGTGACCTGAGGCAAACCATAGACTTGTTCATCATGTTTCCTCACATTTGGAATTTCAGGTATTTTTTACCCAAGCGGTGTCCCCAAATATTAGCCATATTTATACTGTTGTCTTTTGTTCAATGTGTGTGTTTTTCTCTCTCCCCTCCATTCTTCGTTATCTCTCTGTCATTGTCTCTCTCTTTCCCTCACTGATAGTTGTTGAGTGCTCACTATGGAAGCTGTCCAGAAATCTGAAAATGTGGGTGAATATTTAGGTCTGTGGGGAGAACACTGATGTGTGACAACCAAGGCCTATTCTCCACTTCACCCACCTGAGATTTCAGATCTTTTTTACCCAACCAAAGTGTTCTTAGGTGTTCACTGTCTCTTATCTTTTTGTCATTTATACAAAGTGGTTTTTGTTCCTCTCTTTCTCTCCATTCTTTGTTCTCTATTTGTGTCTCTCTCTTTCCCTCATGGGGACAGCATTGATGTGTGAAAACTCAAACATGGCTCTGTGTGATCCACACTCTGGACTCACTTGATTTCCTCAGCATCAGTCCTGTCTCATCAAATCTCCTCTGCCAGGTAGGGGACTGGGCACTAGGAATAAAACAGAAGGAAGGCTGACTGTCACCACAACTCACAGAGTCTGCCCTGCTCCAAACCCTGCAGACATCATGTAGTTCTCTGTTCTACCAGCTCCCCATGTTGCCTCCTTCTACTGTTCACTCAGTTGGAAGGTGAATTGGAAGCACAGGTGTGTCCTCACTGCACGGTCTCAGCACAGTCTTCCTCTCTCCCCTCTGTGTGCCCAGGACTCTGGGGCCTGGTGAATAATGCTGGCATCTCTGTGCCCACGGCACCCAATGAGTGGCTGACTAAACAAGACTTCGTGAAGATACTCAATGTGAACCTGCTGGGGGTGATCGAGGTGACCCTGAGTCTGCTGCCCCTGGTGAGGAAGGCAAAGGGCCGAGTGGTCAATGTCTCCAGCGTCTTTGGTCGTGTGGCCTTCGTTGGTGGGGGCTACTGCATCTCTAAGTATGGCGTCGAGGCCTTCTCAGACTCCCTGAGGTATTGGACTGGGACAGGGGCCCTCCCCTGGTTCTTCTGCTTCTGTGCTTGCGGGGGAGCCTTTTCCAAGGGGCTGATTTCACACAGCCTCAGAGGCTCTTCCTTCCAGATCCTTCTCTCTTGTTTTTTACCAGACATTCATTGGGAGCCACTTTTTTATCTTCTGGAGGTCTGGATGGGCCTCAGGGCAATGAAGTTGATTCAATCAGTCCCTTCCCACAGTCAGAAAGCATGTGAGGCAGAATTGGAACTGATCTGACTCCACTGCTCAGCCCATGTGCATACATAACTGCTATGGAAATTGGGTACTGGGGCCCTGTTGTCAGCAAAGGCCCAGGGAAGCACTTTCTTCAGGGAGCTTCTTCATTATGTCAGCAGTAGCGACTGCACTGGATACAGGGCTGAGGATGGCTGCAATGGGGGTAGTTGAGACCGAAGGCAGAAAGAGCTCCTTAGAGGACAGAGGCCTGGGCGTTGACCTGTGTGGGAAAGAAAAGGAAGGGTTTGAAGAACATGGGAAAGATAAAACAGGCACAGCTCAGTTTTTAATTTTTTTGTGACAGAAATACAAGGGGATAGAATTTAAGTGGTGCCTTTCAGCAAAATTGGTAGGATTTAGAGTTATAAGCAAATGTATATAAATACTCGTAAAAATACTCAAACTCTGTAGAGAGGCAATACTATCATCATAAATTTTCTCCTCCTATCTACTGCACTTCACAATGTCCCACAATTTTGAGCTTAATCTACTGCAATCTTACATTGGTGTTCTATTGGGTTGGGCTTTTTCCAGGTGTTGTTCTCTTTTATGAGACCTCTGAAGTCTTTGCCTCTCTGTTGGTTTGCCTTGCAGGAGGGAGCTCTCCCACTTTGGGGTGAAAGTGGCTATCATTGAGCCCGGTTACTTCAAGACTTTTGTGAGCAGTACTCCGGTGATTTCTAGGAACTTCCAAGAGGCCTGGGAAAAGGCCAGCCCAGAGGTCAAGGAGGCCTATGGGGAGAGGTTTCTGACATACAGTGAGTGAGCTCTGTGGTTCATGGGGATCAAAGCAAAACAGTTTCCTGAAGTCTAGATTCATAGTTAGTACCACCTTAGTCTCAGGTCCAACCTCTGTGCTCTGTCTCACACACAAACAGAGGACCTTTAATTCTATCTCCGTGGTCCCATGTTGTCAACTGGTAACCTAAGGAAGGGATCCAGGCTTGTTAGACGTGGCACCACTGTCTTATGTGACCTCATTTTGTTGAGGATGAAACTAAGGCCAGAGAGAAAAGACACCTGTGAACTCCTGGTTAACAAGTATGAGAGCAGCTGGCTTTCAGGTACTTAGATTTCTAGTGGCTGTGGAGACAAACCTTCAGCTGTGTGTTCCACATGTTCCTAGGAATAAAGCCAGAGGCAGATAAGAGTGAAACAGTTGTGCCTGGGGGTGGAGGGAAGCACCCACTAATTATTTAGTTAGATTCAATGTAGGGGACCAGGAAGACTAAAAACTCATTCTGTAAGTTGATCTTAATGGTTAAAGTTGGGAATACATCTGGATCCTTTCTCATTCTGGACAGACGTGAACGCAATTGTATTGTTGGATAAAATGTACACTCAGGATCTGTCCTTGGTGACGAACTGCATGGAGCATGCTCTGACCGCCTGCCATCCCCGCACCCGATACTCACCTGGCTGGGATGCCAAGCTCATCTGCCTTCCCCAGAGCTACATGCCCACCTTCCTGGTGGATGCCTTGGTCAACTGGAGTAACCCAATACTTACTAAGATCATGTGAACCAAGATTGTAGTACATAGTAGGGGAGCAGTTGGGTACTGTGTGAGGGAGGGTTGCATCTGTAGGGAGAAGTATGGTGCATTATTGTTCAAATCCTCAAATAATATTATTAAAGTAAAATTAAATAATTGACTCAAAGAATATACATTTCTTTAAAGCCAGGGAAGATTTCTGAGCAGGACACGGTTTAAAGTTGCAGAATCTTGTTCTTTCCAATATTCCTAAGGTCAAACTCTGCCAGCCCCTTCACCATCCACAATTCACCGAAAACCCTGTGTTATCATCATAATTAGCTAGTTATTAATATAAGTAAGAAAAAGACAGGAATCAAATAATCCTACCTAATAAGAGTAATATACAAATTAACCATCACTCTGCTCCACAAGCCATGCCCACAAGCCATGTATGACACGCACAAGCCAATCAGACAGACTATGCAAATAAACCCAACCAAGATGGCTACAGCCACAGAGAACAAGAGGGAGGTGTTTTCTCGGCAACAGAAGAAGAGAAGCTTTCTGCCTAACCTTGTGGACCTAAGCCTCCACTCAAAGCTACCAAGTTTCAATTATAGAAGCTAAACAAATCCAAACAGAAACAGCTGCTGCCACTGAGGGAGCATGAGGCTTGGCTCTGCTCCAGGCTACAAAGTTTCAATTGTAGAAAGTAAATTTATCCCAGATACCAGGGCCTCTGCTTGGGTCGCTAGGGTGCATGGCCGGCCTACAAACCACCACAGGCCCCTCTCTCAGGCTGTCCCATGCCCCAAGGGAACCCCCACTCTGATCCAGGACACCCTTCAGGGAAAACCAGCTGGCCTCCACCCATGCACCAGGCCTCTATCCTATCTAATAAAAGAGTAATATGCAGATTGACCATCACTCCAACAAACAATATGGCTTCCCCCATGTGGTCAAAGATCCTGCCCCTATGTAGACACAAGATGGCCAGCAGGGTAGGGTAATTGGGAGAGACCAGGCCTGCAAGGGTGGGCAGTTGTGGGTGATCAGGCAAGTAGAGGAGGGCAGTTGGGAGGCACCAGTCCTGCAAGGGAGGGCAGTTGAAGGCGATCAACCCTGTAGGGGAGGGCAGTTACGGGTGATTAGATCAGCAGAGGAGGGAAGTTGAGGGCAAACGGGCAGGCAGGGGAGCAGTTTGACATCAATCAGGCTGGCATGAGAGTGGTTAGTGGGTGATCAGGCTGGCAGGCAGAAGCAGTTAGGGGCAATCAGGAAGGCAGGCAGGCAAGCAGTTGGGAGGCAGAAGTCCTGGGTTGTTAGAGGGATGTCTGACTACCTGTTTTGGCTCGATCCCAGGGAATCAGGCCTAAATGGGCAGTTGGACATCCCTTGAGGGGGTCCCAGATTGGAGAGGGTGCAGGCTGGGCTGAGGGACAACCCTCTCCCCAACTGGCCCCCATGCACAAATTTCGTGCACCAGGCCTATAATAAGCTTAATAATCAAACATTAAGCTGAATAAACTGGGAAGCTGAAGCAGATATTAGGACAGCATTCCAATGAGTTTGCAGGGAAGCTATAGCATAAAGAAACTCATTCACACACTCTGACGACTGCCACTGAGGATACCTAATCCCCAAAGTTGACAAGAAAATCACCACTAGGTGCTGCCCTGCACACCCACACTGGATTCCCAGAGTAAAGAGGAGGGGAAATTCCTCTGCTGGGCACATGAGCAGTAGAAACCAGATGATGTAACGGAACTTTTGGACATGCGCAATAAAAGTTGTTAGCACAGGAGGGAGGTGTTTTCTTCTGAGCATGCTCAGTGAGAGCCAGGGTGATGCGAGAGGGGCAGAGCCTAGCCTGGGAAAAACTGGGAAGGTGATCAGATTGGATAGAGGGCGTGGAACTCCAGTGGGTCCAGGAAAGGGGTTGGTTGGGATGAGCACTGCGGCCCTATCCTCCCCCCACCCCAAACACACACACACACACACACACACACACACACACACACACACACACAAAAGCCGGGAAGAATTAGAAAGTTGGTTGGATGGACTGAATGACATCTACTTCTTGACTATGAACTAAGGAAATATGGAGAATTTTAGCTAGTTATTAATATAAGAAAGGAAGCAAATGGGATCTAGAAGCAACAGCCCTGAGACTGTTGCTTCTAGATCCTGCCCACCCTCTATGTCCCTGAGAGTGTACTAGTCTTTTTTTTTAACCTTTTTTATTAAATTATTATCTGTGTACATATTTTAACATTCCCCCCTCCCATACATACCCTCCCTCCCCAGAGTTTTGTGTCCATTCGTTGTACTTATATGCATGTATACGAGTCCTTCAGTTGATCAAATCTCCCTACCCTCCCTGCTGTAATTTGACATTCTGCTTGTTGCTTTACTGTCTCTATATCTATCTTCTGGTTCATCAGTTTATAATGATCTTTATTATCCATAAATGAGTGAGGTCATATGGTGTTTCTCTTTCATTGACTGGCTTATTTCACTCAGCATGATGTTCTCCAATTCCATCCAGGTCGCTGCAAATGATGAGAATTCCTTCTTTTTTATGGCAGCATAGTATTCCATTGTGTAGATGTACCGTAGTTTTTGGATCCAATCATCTGCTGACGGGCACCTAGACTGTTTCCAAATTCTAGCTATTGTAGATTGTGCTGCTATGAACATAGGGGTGCATATACCCTTTCTGATTGGTGTTTCTAGTTTCTTGGGATATGTTCCTAGCAGTGGGATTACTGGGTCAAATGGGAGTTCCATTTTCAGTTTTTTGAGGAAACTCTATACTGTTCTCCACAGTGGTTGCACCAGTCTGCATTCCCACAAGCAATGCACAAAGGTTCCCTTTTCTACACAACCTCGCCAACACTTATCTTTTGTTGATTTGTTGATGTTGGCCATTCTGACAGGTGTGAGATGGTACCGCATTGTTGTTTTGATTTGCATCTCTCTGATAATTAGAGACTTTGAGCATGTTTTCATGTGCCTTTTGACCTTCCTTCTGCCTTCCTTTGAAAAGATTCTATTTAGGTCCATTGCCCATTTTTTAATTGGATCATTCATCTTCCTTTTATTTAGTTGTATAAGCTGTCTGTATATGTTGGAGATTAAACCTTTATCAGTGATAACATTTGCAAATATGTTCTCCCACACAGTGGGCTTTCTTGTTGTTTTATTGATGGTTTCTTTTGCTGTAAAAAAAGCTTTTTATTTTGATGTAGTCCCATTTTTTATTTTCTCTTTAGCTTCCTTTACCTTAGGGGCAGTATCAGTGAAGAAGTTCTTTGGCATATGTCTGAAATTTTGCTGCCTGTGGATGCTTCTAGTATTTTTATGCTTTTCCGTCTTATGTTTAAGTCCTGTATCCATTTTGAGTTTATTTTTGTGGATAGTGTAAGTTGGTGATCTAGTTTCATTCTTTTGCATGTGTCTGTCCAATTTTCCCAACACCATTTATTGAAGAGACTGTCTTGACTCCATTGTATATTCGTGCCTCCTTTGTCAAATATTAATTGAGCATAGTGATTTGGGTTGATATCTGGGTTCTCGATTCTATTCCATTGATCTATATGTCTGTTCTTGTGCCAGTACCAGACTGTTTTGAGAACAGTGGCTTTGTAATACAGGTTGAAGTCTGGTATTGAGATCCCTCCTACTTTACTCTTCTTTCTCAGGATTGCTGTGGCTATTCGAGGTCTTTTATTGTTCCAAATGAACTTTTGGAGAGTTCTTTCTAGGTCAGTGAAATATGCCGTTGGTATTTTAATGAGGAGTGCATTGAACCTATAAATTGCTTTAGGAAGTATGGACATTTTGATGATGTTGATTCTACCAATCCATGAACATGGTATGTTCTTCCATCTCCTTACATCTTCCTCTATCTCTTTTTTCAGTGTCGTGTAGTTTTCCGCATATAGGTCCTTTACTTCCTTAGTTAAATTTATTCCTAAGTATCTTAATTTTTTTGGTGCGATGGTAAATGGAATTGCTTTTTTCGTCTCTGTTTCTGTAATTTCACTATTGGTGTACAGAAATGCCATGGATTTCTTGGTTTTAATTTTGTATCCTGCTACATTGCCAAATTCATTTATTAAGTCAATTAGTTTTTTAATGGAGTCTTTTGGGTTTTTTATGTACAATATCATGTCATCTGCAAATAAGAATAACTTTACTTCTTTTTTTCCAATTTGGATGCCTTTTATTTCCTCCTCTTGTCTAATTGCAATGGCTAGTACTTCCAGTACTATGTCAAAAAGGAGTGGCGAAAGTGGGCATCCCTGTCTTGTTCCTGTTCTTAGAGGGAATGGTTTTAGTTTTTGCCCATTAAGTATGATGTTGGCTGTGGGTTTATCATATATAGCTTTTATTATGTTGAGGTATGATCCTTGCACTCCCACCTTGTTGAGAGTTTCTATCAGGAAAAGGGTGTTGGATTTTATCAAATGCTTTTTCTGCATCAATTGATATGACTATATGATTTTTATCTTTCATTTTGTTTGTGTGATGTATCACGTTTATTGATTTGCAGATATTGTACCATCCTTGCATTCCTGGAATAAATCCTACTTGGTCATGGTGTATGATCTTTGTGATGTTCTGCTGGAGAAGATTTGCTAGAATTTTGTTGAGGATTTTGGCATCTATGTTCATGAGGGATATTGGCCTGTAATTCTCTTTCATTGAGTTGTCTTTATCTGGTTATGGTATTAGGGTGATGCTGGCTTCATAGAAGGAGTTTAGAAGTATTCCTTCCTCTTGAATTTTTTGGAATAGTCTGAGGAGGATAGGTGTTAGTTCTTCCTTGAATGTTTGGTAAAACTCTCCTGTGAAGCCATCTGGCCCTGGTCTTTTGTTTGCTGGAAGCTTTTTGATGACTGCTTCAATTTCTTCCAAAGTCACTGGTCTATTGATATTTTTAGATTTTTCCTGATCTAGTTTTGAAAGTTTGTATTTTTAGGAATATGTCCATTTCCTCCAGGTTGTTCAGTTTGTTGGAATAGAGTTGTTCGTAGTATTTTGTAACAATCCTTTGTATTTTGGTGGGGTCTGTTGTTATTTCAACTCTTTCATTTCTGATTTTGTTTATTTGAGTCCTCTCTCTTTGTTTTTTAGTTAACCTGGCTAGAGGTTCATCTAACTTGTTTATCCTTTCAAAGAACCAGCTCTTGGTTTTGCTGATCTTATGTATTGTTTCTTTGGTCTCTATGTCGTTTATCTTCGCTCTGATTTTTGTTATTTTCTTCCTTCTGCTTACACTGGGTTTTTCTAGTTGCTCTTTTTCTAACTCTTTGAGTTGTATAGTTAGATCATTTGTTACCATTTTTTCTTGTTTTTTGCAATAGGCTTGTAGGATTATGAACTTTCCTCTCAAAACTGCTTTTGCTGTGTCCCATAGATTTTGGATTGTAATGTTTTCATTGTCATTTGTTTCCAGGATGTTTTTAATTTCTTCCTTGATTTCTCTGGTAACCCAGTCCTTGTTTAATAACATGCTGTTTAATTTCCATGTGTTTGATTTCTTTTGATTATTTTTATTGTAGTTAATTTCCAGTTTTATGCCACTGTGATCTGAGAAGATGCTTGATATGATTTCTATCTTCTTCAATTTGAAGAGACTTTGCCTATATCCCAACATGTTGTCTATCTTTGAAAATAACCCAGGTGTACTTGAGAAGAATGTATATTCTGTGGCTTTGAGGTGGAATGTTCTAAAGATGTCGATTAATTCCATCTGGTCTAGTGAGTCATTTAGGATTGATATTTCTTTGCTGATTTTTTGTTTAGATGATTTGTCCAAGGGTGACAGTGGGGTATTAAAATCTCCTACTATGATTGTATTGCTATTAATCTCTCCCTTAATGTCCTCCAGCAGTTTTTTTATATATTGGGGTGCTCCCGTATTGGGTGCATATATATTTACCAGGGTAATTTCTTCTTGTTGGATTGCTCCCTTTAGTATTATGAAGTGGCCTTCATTATCTCTTGTTATGTCCTTCACTCTGAGATCTAATTTGTCAGATATAAGTATTGCTACCCCAGCTTTTTTTTCATTTCCATTCGCCTGGAAAACCTTTTTCCATCCCTTCACCCTCAGTCTGTGTGCGTCTTTTTTTCTGAATTGGGTTTCTTGTAGACAACAGATATATGGGTCTTGTTTTCTTATCCAATCTCTTACCCTATGTCTTTTGATTGGAACATTTAATCCATTTACATTTAAAGATATTATTGATAGGTACTCATTTGATGCCATTTTTATTCTGTACCCCTGTGTTCCTTCTTCACTTCCTATTTCTTTATTTTTACAGCAGACTCTAGCATTTCTAGCATTGCTGGTTTGGTGGAGGTAAATTCCTTTAGTCTCTTTTTGTCTGTGAAGCTCCTCATTACACCTTCAATTTTGATTGATAACCTTGCTGGGTACAGTATTCTTGGGTTCGGATCCTTCCTTTGCATGACTTGTATGTTTCATCCCATTCTCTTCTGGCCTGATGAGTTTCTATTGAGAAATCAGTTGCTAGTCTGATGGGGGTTCCTTTATATGTAACTTTCTCTCTCTCTGGCTGCTTTTAAGATTCTTACTTTGTCGTTGGTGTTTGCCAATTTAATTATAATGTGCCTTTGTGTCGGTCTTCTGGGATTCATTTTGCTGGCATTCTGCTAGCATCTTGGATTTGTGTGGGTTTTTCCTTCTCTATCTCAGGAAAGTTTTCTGTCATTCTTTCTTTTTTTTTATCAAACTTTATTGTTCATATTATTACAAAGGTTCCTCATTTCTTCCCCCCTCCACCAGGTTCCCACCCCACCCTCCGCCCCCTCCCCATCCCCCATTGTCCTCATCCATAGGTGCACAGTTTATGTTCAGTCTCTTCTTCCCTCCCTTTCCCGGATAGTAAATCCCTTTTCAGATAGTAAATCAGTTACTTAGCATTTTCTCAAATCAATAATACCTCCACATGCCCAATGATACACTTCACACAAAAGACATTTCCCAATAAGTCCACCAGCCTCATCCAGGCCCCACCCAAGGCACTCACAGATCAACACCCCAGCCTTATACTAACTCAACACATCCAGATCTAAGCCTTCATCACTTGATTCAACAGACCCTCAAGTTCCCACGAAAGTTTCCAGCCATGTCTGAGAAGCAGCCGTGGGGCAGGGGCAGGTGAGGAGCGAGCTGTTCCGGGCCTGGCTGCTCAGGGCCTGGCCTCTGTTGCTCTGGTTCGTTCCACAACCAGCTGCTCTGGGTCTGGTCACTGCCGCTCCCGACCTAGTTGCTCTGGACTTGGCTGCTGCTCCCCCGGGCCTGGCCGCTCCCAGCCTGGCAGCCGCTGCTCCGGGCCTGGGCGCACCCAACCCGCCTGCTCCCCCGGGCCTGGCCGCTCCCAGCCTGGCAGCTGCTGCTCCGGGCCTGGCCGCACCCGACCCGGCTGCTCTGGGTCCGGCTGCCCTGGGCCCGGCCGCTCCGAGCCTGGGCACTCCCAGCCTGGATGCTCTGGGCTTGGCTACTGCTGTTCTGGGTCTGGCTGCTCCCACCCTGGCTGCTCTGGGCCTGGCTTCTCCAGGCCTGGCCACTCCGAGTCTGGTTGTTCCTGGACTGGCCACCCTGTGCTTGGCCGCCTCCACCTCAGGCCTGGCTTTCACTGCCCCAGGTCTGGCTGCTCCAGTGCTGGCTGTTGATGCTCTGGTTCTGGCTCCTGCTGCTCTGGGGCCTGGCCATTGCTGCTCCAGGCTTGGCTGCCACTGCCTTGTGCCAGGCCACCCTAGGCCTGGCCGCCGCTGTTCCAACATTCTGTCCTTTTTTTTCTTTCTAAAAAACGCATTTATGTTGCAATGTTGGCTGTTGAGTTGAGTTCTGACTTAGTCTTTGATTTTTCAAGAACTTCTTTGTATTCTTTCTTAAGTAATTTTACTATCTTTTGCTCTCACTTGATTTCTTCACATTGAGAACTTCTTTGGTTTCTTCCTCCTTGTCCTGGGAGCTCAGCTAGTTGGCCTGTGGCACCCCTTTGTTCTCCGCGGGCTCCTGCGCTGCTTTAGCCTATTGCCGGGGACGGCGCCGCCCAGGTAGCAGCCCCCCTGGCCTTGGCTCCATTGCCCGCGCTCAGCGGTGGAAGGCTCAGCGGCACCCCCCCCCCCCCCCCGCCAGGGGCCCCGTCGCCGGGCTCCTTGCTTTGCCCGGTTGGCCGGCATCCGGCAGGGGCTCCTGCTCCCCGCCGTGTTCCCCCAGCCTGGAGCTTTTTTTCTTCTTCCCGCTAGGGGAGTCCAGCATCAGAGTCAACAGACTGTCCTCTGCGCGCAGTATGCGCGCGACTCCCGGGGCCCGGCCTTTCGCCACTCTCCCCGGACTCCACCTCACAGCCCCGTCTCCCTCTGCCTGAGTCTGGGTCCCCAGGGATTGGCCCAGAACTGGGGTTCGGAGCAGTCCGGACTGAGGCCCAGCGCCGCCGGAGGCCTTGATTCTTCCAGCTAGGGTAACCCAGCATCAGAGTCAACATTCAGTCCTCTGCGCGCGCATTGTGCGCGACTCCGAGGCCCCCTGCTTTTCGCCACTTTTCCACCTCACAACTCGTCTCCTCCTGCCGGAGCCTGGGTCCCCGGGGTCTGGCCCATAACTGGGGTTCAGCGCTGCCAGTTCGGGGAGCTCAGTGCTACCGGTTTGGGGGTTCAGCCCAGGCTGGGGGTTTTATTTCCTTTCTGCTAGGGAAGGAAAGGCAGCACCCCGCCCTCTCCTCCTCTCCGGCTGCAACCTCTCCGTGCACCCGTGCGGGCGGGCGCGCAGCATGTCTCCGTACCTTAGGCTTTTTTTTTCAGCTCCTCTGATTTTCTTTCTGGTTTTCTCTTTCCTTCTTGTTGTAGAAATTTCAGTCAGTCGACTACCTGTAGTTCTGGGCAATGTCCACTCTACATCTTAGTTGTATTCCATTGAAATTGTTGTGTGCTGCCGCGGCTAGATATCTACCCGAGCAGCCATCTTGGATCTCCCCCTTGTCATTATTTCTTGAAATACTTTTCCCATGTCTTCCTCAGTTTCCTTTCCTTCTGGAACCCCTATTATTCTAATATTGTTTGTTTGTTTTTTTTTTTTGTATTGTCCCAAAGTTCCCTTAGGCTCTCCTCCTGCTTTTTAATTTTTTTTTCCAGAAGCTGCTCTAATTGGGTATTTTTTTCCATCTTGTCTTCTAGCTCACTGATGTAGTCCTCTGCTTCTTCTAGTCTACTCTTGATGCTTTCTATTGAGTTATTCATAGTAGCAATGTCATTTTTCATTTCTTCTTCTTTTTTTAAAAAATATATTTTATTGATTTTATACAGAGAGAAAGGGAGAGAGATAGAGTTAGAAACATCGATGAGAGAGAGTCATCGATCAGCTGCCTCTTGCACACCCCCTACTGGGGATATGCCCTCAACCAAGGTACATGCCGTTGACCGGAATCGAACCCGGGACCCTTCAGTCCCAAAGCTGACGCTCTCTCCATTGAGCCAAACCAGTCCCGGCTCATTTCTTCTTGGTTCATCTTCATTTCCTCTTGGTTCTTCTTCAATTTCTCTTGGTTCTTCTTCAATTCCTCTTGGTTCTTCTTCAATTCCTCTTGGTTTTTCTTCATTTCCTCTTGGTTTTTCTTCATTTCCTCTTGTTTCTTTTTCATATGGTCAAATTTATCTTCCATTCTTTTTAGCCATCCTATGATCATTACTCTGAATTCTTGCTCTGGTAGGTTGCTTGCCTCTAACTCATTTACTTCCTTTTCTGGTAATGCCTGCTTTTCTTTCATGTGCGGGCTATTTCTTTGACTCCCCATGGTTTCTCTTTTCAGGATATCTGCTTATGTGGTATTCCTTCTCCTGCATTGATTTAAAGGCACAAAATACAACACTATCAGATACAACACAAAAGGCACTTAACAGGAATGTATTTGCGATATTAATAACCTCTAATAAAGGTGACAACAAGAGAAAGGCAAATTAGGGGATAGGAGAGAAGGAAAAAAGGTAGAAAAAAAAGGATAAATAAATAGAAAAAAAAGTAATGTGGAAATGAAGTTGGAAAACAGTGGAAAAAGAAAGAGAGAGAGGAAGAGAGAGAGAAAAAGAGAGAGAGAGAGAGAGGAGAAGCAGACTAAGAGAGAAAGGGGAAACAAAATATATATATATATATATATATATATATATATATATATATATATATATATATATATATATTTCCATAGAACTACTACTAATCCCAGCAAATGCCAGCAACAATACTTGGAGATTAATACAAACTACAATATCCACTATTATTAAGCAAGGCTATGATATACAGAAGTAAAAAATAAACTAAAACAAAGGATTTTTAAAAATACAAAGCAACAATAACAACACAAGAATAAGTATAACAATTTCACTAAAAAGCATAAAAATTCACTATAATCAACATTAAGTATGGTGAGAGTTTTAGCAGGTGGTATACAGAAAGAATAGGGGGAAAACTAAAGCCGGAAAGGGATAGGATAAACAGGAGACGAAAAGGGTAAAGGTTAGTAAGAGAGTGATGGTGTAAAAGTCAAGTTGAGATAGGGTTGAACGATGCTATAGTAGAGATTAAAATAGATTGAAGACTAATCCCAATGTAAAATAAAGAGAAAATAAAATGATACTGGAGAACAAAAAGAAGAAAAAAGAAACAAAAAATGCAAAATAGCAGTAGTAATGATGATTGAGATTGAAAAATGTAATAATTGAAAAGGTAAAATCAAGTAAGGAAAAAATAAAAAAAATCGTTACATAAGTAAAAGATGTAAAAAAATGAAAATAAAATAAAAGATGTAAAAAATGAAAATAAAATAACGAATAGTAAAATTACCATAAAAATGTCCAGTAGTTATTATATTTGGCACATCTGATTCTCAGCCCAGACAGTATTGCAGTTCCCAGCGTTCCACTGAACCTCAGTTTTGTAAGGTAGTCCTTAATTTTAAGTAGGCTATATCTTAATTATTTGTGTCCGTTTATTTTTGATTAATTAAAACAAAACAAAACAAACACACACACACATATACACACACCAAAAAAAAAAAAAAAACACGGCAGTTTGTAATTCAGCCCCTAAGTGGCAGTGTTTCTGGTTTGACCTCCCAGTCTTTTTGGCTTCTCTCGCCTTGTTTCTCTATGGCTCTATGTTTTTTAGGCTGCCAGGGTGCCAGCTGGCTCCCAGACTATCTCTTTTCGCTCGGATCCCCCGTTTTCAGGAAGGCAATTTCCCCCTGCAGTCTCCCAGGATATGCACAACTGGGCAGTCCTTCCCTAGCACTCAGAAGCAAGGGGGTAATGGGGATCAGGAGCCAAGGTGTCCAGATGTTCCGCCCTTGGCGGGACAGTCCCGATTCTTAACAATTTGTCCCGTGTCCCTTGGTGTTTTAAAAAAGTCCCGATTTTGGGGAAGATTATACCAAACCCAGCACAGGGTCTTGCAGGGCAGGATTCTTGCTGCAGCTGCATCCTTCTTTCAGTGCAGCTCAGCGCGGGGGGCCACTCAGGCATGCAGCGGCTGCAGTCACTGCCGGTGCAGCGGGGACCCAGAACCCTCGCTTTATGCCCGCAAACTCTGACCTTTCCGTGGGTGATTGAAGAATTCCCTTGAATCCACGTGTTTGTGCCGATTGGGGCATCACAGCTGCTCAATGGTCTCCTCTGCTGTGGGTTTTCCAGGCCTCAGAGAAGATCCTCCTTCCCTGGTAAGATGGCGCAGCCTTCCCTCTGAGCCCATAGCTCCGGGAGAGGTCTCCGCCGCCACAGTGCTGGCTGCTTGGTCAGGAAATCCTGTCCAGCGGACCCTTCCTTACCTTCCTTTAGAGTTCCCGCTGCCCCTTAGCTGCCAATCAATATTCCCTGAGTGACTCAGACACTGCTTCTTTCTGTTCTGGGACCGGGGTCAGAACAAGTCCGTCTGTTCGGCCGCCATCTTGTCTCCCCGCCTCCTACTCGGTGTACTAGTCTTACTGCTCTTAAGCCCAAACAAAATCTTGCCTTCACATTTATGAATTTACTAGCGGCCCGATGCACAAAATTCATGCAAGAGGCTCAGCCCTCACAGCCCTGGCTTCATCCAGAAGGACATCCAGAAGGATATCTGCTCTAATTAGCATATTATGCTTTTATTGTTATAGATTTTTTCATCACATTTAACCTTCTCCACATGTGTGCCTTTTGAAATTCTTTTCTCTCAACAGCACACATGCACCTGTTTTCAGAAGTAACACCTGCCCCTGCCAATGAGGTCTGTAGGTCTGTCTTACAATCCTTGCAGTGTCTGCCCCTGTCTCTTCCAGAGAAGTTTCCTGCAAGCTGAGTGGGCTTGTGGCTTGGGAGGATGGGGCAAGGATGGCCTTTGGGAGGGTGAGAGGAGACAGTGACACTTCCTGGAGCCAAGGGTGCAGTCTACACTAGGTGTGGCAAGAGCATCCTCACCTTTTCCCAAAGCCTGCCCTGGAGATTAATACAAATTACAACACCCCCTAATATCCAGCAAAGCAAGGGAAGACAGAAGTCAAAAAGCAAACAAAAACAAAGCAAATAAAAAATACCAAGTAACAGCAACAACAAAAGAATAAGCAAAATAATCTCACTAAAAAGCATAAAAATACATTATAATCAACATTCACACAAACAGCATCAAGAGGACAGAGGAAAACTTTTTTTTTTTGGTAGTTAATACAGCTAAGAGAGGGGTGTGTATGCACTTGGCACAGGGGATTGGAAATTAGATATATAAGTAGGGTAAAAATTTTAGCAGGGGGTAGAAGAAAGAGTAGGGAAAATCTAAAGCAGGAAAGGGTTAAGATAAACAGGACAGCAAAAGGGAAAAAGTTAGGAGGAGAATGATGGTGTAAAGGTCGTGTTGAGATAGGGTTAAACAATGCTAAAGGAGAAATGAAAATAGAATGAAGAACACTAATTCCAATGTAAAATAAAGAGAAAGTAAAATGTCACTTAAAAAAAGAAAAAGGAAACAAAAAAAGTTAAAGTAGCAGTAGTAATAATGATTGAACCTAAAAATGTAACAATTAAAAAAGTAAAATCAAGTGAGGAACAAAGGAAAAAATTCGTTTCTTAAGTAAAAGATGCAAAAAATAAAAATAAAATAAAAAATAAAAAAATTAGCAAAAAAAGTGTGCAGTAGTGAAGGCCATTCAATTCCTCCATTATTCTGTTTGGCACCCTGTTTCTCAGTCCAGACAGTATTGCAGTTCCCTGTGTTTCGCTGCACCTCGGTGTTGTAAGCTAGTCCTTAATTTTAAGTTGGCTATTTCTTAGTTTCTTGATTTTTGATTAAATAAAACTAATAATAAACACAGTCAGTTTGTACTCCAGCCTCTAGGTGGTAGTGTTTCTGGATTGATGTCCCCATCTTTTTGGCTGCTCTAGCCCTCTTTCTCTATGGCTCTCAATACCATTTTGTGGAAGTGGGCTGCCTCGGTTCTGGTTCCCAGATGGACTCTCCTCCCTCTGCTTCCCAGCTTCCAGAAAAGCAGTTTCCCCCTGCAGTATCACAGGGCCAGCCAATCTGTGTGGTCTCTCCTTTGTAATCAGAAGCAAGGGTTGCAGGAGAACAAGGCCAGGTGTGCAAACTCCTATGTTCTCCCTCCGTGTCGGGTCAGAATGGGTTGCTCCCTAGAGAACCCCACTAGTAGCAACCTTGAGGACCCCTATCCACTCTCGAATCACGCCAGACCCAACAGCGGAGGGCTTTTGTGGACATAGATTTCTGTGATCCTCTGAGTCACGCAGCACGTGCTTTTGTCTCTGCCGCCAAGGCGGCTGCAGCTTCTGCTGCCACAGCCTCTGTAGCTGCCGACTCCGCTGCCAGGACACAGACACCCCACAAAATCCAACCTTTCTGTGGAATCCGCGTGTCTGCACTGATCGGGGCCCCACAGCTGTTCAGTGGTCTCCACAGTCGTGGCCCTTTCAGGTCTCAGACAAGATCCCTAGCTGTCGCCTTGATGTGATTGTGAGAGGCAGCAAGTACAGATGTTTACCTATGTTGCCATCTTGTTGCTTCCTCGAGGAGTGTTTAAGCAGTGCTTTGCAACAGAATAAGTAGGATTTATTTATTTATTATTTATTTATTTATTATTTTTAAAAATATTTCTTTATTGATTTTAGAGAGGAAAGGAGAGAGAGAGAGACAGAGAGACAGAGAGAAAGAGAGAGAGAGACATCAATGATGAGGGAAAATCACTGATCTACTGCCTCCTGATGACCCATACTGGGGATTGAGTTCCCAATTCAGGCAAGTGCCCTGACCAGGAATCCAATTGTGACCTCCTGGTTCACAACTCTCAACCTCTGAACCACATAGCTGGGCACAGTCACATGATAGTGTAACCATGACCACCAACCATTTCTGTGGGAAGGGATATTTATAATTTTGCAGTTTTCTCTTCCTTTTTAAAATTGATTTTCTAGAGAGGAAAGGAGGGAGAGAGAGAGAAACATCAATCGGTTGCCTCCCAAACATGCTCTGACCTAGGATCAAACCCACAACCTAGGTATGTGTGCTGACCCAGAATCGAACACGCCACCTTTTCCTGTTGTGGATGTTGTACCAACCAACTGAGCCACACTGGCTCAGACAATTTTGCAGTTTTCTTAAAGCCTCCTTTAGAAAGACTGGTTCTCTTCTCACAACACTTTGACACTAAGTGTAGGGATTTCCCCCCATACCAACCAACTTTCCAACTCTCCAAACATCAACTGGGTATCCTATCATTTAATTCAATTCTGACACCATCCGCCTGGAGCGAGTGTCAGACTCCACAGGTGCAAGGGCTCCGTCCCCAAGATTGCCCTCACTTTAGGGGCCAGTCGCAAGCACTTGATCCCCAGGTATCCGTATTTCTGTCCAACAGGGCTCCAGAGTCAGGGGTTCTTGAAAACCCCCCTCAGTTTCAATAATTTGCTGGAATGGCTCACAGAGCTCGGGGAAATGTCTGCTTACCTTTACCAGTTTCTAATGAAGGGCACAGACGAACAGCCAGGTAAAGTCCAGGGGGAGAGGTCAGGCAGGGTCATGAGCCTCTGTCCCCATGGAACTGGGGTGCACCACACCCCAACTGTGGATGTGTTCACCAACCAGGAAGATCTCTGAACCGCAGAGTTGGTGGAGCCTTCCTCACAGAGGCACGATTTATTTTTAATTGAATCTCCAGCCCATTTCTCTCTGTAGGATGGGGAGGGAGGCTGACAGATCCAGCTTCTAATCAAGGCCTGCTCTTTCTGCTGGCCAGCCCAATCCCGAAACTGTCCAGGATTCAACTAGAGTCACCTCATTACAAGAGGAGATACTCCTATTACCCAGGAGCTGGGACAGAGCTCATTAAATTTGTCATGATGACCTATGAGAATATAAATGTGGTTTAGCCCTAGCTGGTTTTGTTCAATGGATAAGGCATTGGTCTGTGGACTGAAGGGTCCCAGATTCCTGCCCATGGCACGTAGTACCTCAGTTGTAGGATCCTCCTCGGTCTGGGCCCTGGTTAGGACGTGGGCAGGAGACAATCAATGAATGTGTTTCTCTCACATCAACGTTTCGCTGTTTCTCCCTCTCTCTTCCAGTTTCTTTAAGAATCAATGGAAAATATGCTTGGATAAGGATTAAAAAAATAAATTATAAATAAATAAATAAAATGTGGTTTACTTCAACTTTTCAGGCAGTTTCTCTCTCTCTCTTTCTCTCTCTCTCTCTCTCTCTCTCTCTCTCTCTCTCTCTCTCTCTCTCTCTCTCTCTCATCTCATTTTCTATCCTGGCGCTATATCTTTTCAGTAAGAAGCATTGAGAAAATCTTCGCTTCCTTCTCCAGGCCTTCGAGAGATACAGATAGAGACACCACTGGACCAAGATCCCTAATTCAGGTCTCTGTTCTCTCCACATGGGCCACACATTTTGACCCATGGCCATTTCTATTCATCTACAGCCTGCATTGTAGTGGCTGGTGGCTCCTGAATCTTCCACTCGGTATGGCGACATCACCCACCCCCACCCCCCGCAGCCTCACCTCCACCTGCAACCCAGCCCCCAGCCCTCACATGGCCTGGTGTGTATGTGCAGCCGGAGGAGGTGATGGTGTTCCCTCCTGGCAGAAGCACAGGGCAATCTGCTCCCTCAGGAAGAAATAAGTGACAGCTCTGCAGTTTCATGTGGGTGTTTATTTTTGGAGGGAGGAGGTGGGCAGCTGGGAAGAGAGAAACTGGAAGGAAGGATAACAGGGAGGGGCAGGAGCCCAGGCTCCTTCCCAATCTGGGCAAAAGAAGTGGGGGCCAAACAGCTTTGCTGCAAGCAAGAGGAGTGACAGCAGTGAAACAATTCCTGGAAACTTACTCTTTCTTCTTCCTCCTTCCACCCTCCTTTCATAAATCAACAATCTGAAAGGAAGGATAGGAGAGACCAAGGGCTTGTGGCTAGACCCTGGAGGTAGGAGCAAGGCAGCTGTCCCAGGAATACCCCCCTCCAACTCTGTGGCCTTTGTGGCCTAGGACCCTACCTTGTGTGGCAAGGGCAAGTGGATAGTGAACAGGTCAAGGCTGAGGCATTTGGCAACAATTGCACTCTCATGCCCAGCCTGAGCTCCCTGAAGGCCGCCGACTGCAGAAATGAAATCAGGCTACAGTTGTTTGCCCTCTAGCCTCGGCTTCCCCTGTTAGGGAGGCAGCCGTATCTGCCCGGCAGCACCAGATAAGGGGCTCCCCAGGCTCCACAAAGAAGGATGTGGCCCAGGGACCCTGTCCTTGGCACCACTCAGCCCTTTCCTGCTCACTCATGCTTTCATGGAGACACAGTGGAGGTAACAATCATTTGGGAACTAGACGTGGCTCTGACACCACATAGTAGCTGTGTGATGTCAGGCAAGTCACTTTACTTTTCTGTGTCTCCCACTCTTTATATGTAAAGTGAGGACAATGATGCTGCCTTCACAGGGCTACTGTATGGGATACATGAGGTAAAACATGCAAAGTGCTGGGCATAAGCATGGCCCTTTTCTACTTCTGGGGGGTGGTAGTGAGGAAAAAGAGAACTTTATGTGAATTGATTTTGAGATACCTCTCCCAAGTTTTTTTTCTCTGAAATGGATCAATAGCAGTCTTTTTCTCTGAAATGAATCAATAGCAGCTTCCTCTTTTATTTGTTGTTTGTTGTTGTGTTTCTAACAAAGAAGGTTGAAAACATCTCCAAGGAGAAAGGAAGATGGCTGCCGATGGGAAGGCAAACTGCAAGATAGTGTGTGAGTGAGAGAACTAAGGGAGAGTGTGTAGTTGCATGGGGAGTGTTTGTTGGTGAGTTGAGGGGCAGCTATACTCCAGGAGACTGTGGGGGATCCAGGAGAAACTGGATTGTCTGGCAGCGGGAGAAACTTGAGGGTGGCCTTCTCTCAAAGGTACTTGCAGCAATTACCACAGAACACTGAGACCCAGGGGCCTTTTAGGGCAGGGTTGATGGGCAGCCATTGCTGTCTGTTCTGCCCTGAGACTCTGCCCCATTGAAACTGAGCACAGAGGCTATTGCAAGTTTTGTCTCATAAGGGTTTCTCCAGAACAGTTCTCTCATAGTAGACATAACTGATTCTCACAGCCAATTGGCCTGGAGATCAACTCCACCCAGTGATACCAACAACAATCAAGGTTTAACTACAAGACTGTGCACACAGCTGACAAAGGGGTGCACCAAGAGTGTTCACCTCAGGTAACTGGGGAGGCTGAGCCACTGGGCCCTATAGGACACATAGGACACAAAGCCACTCTATCAATTCAGGGAAGCAGACAAAATGTGGAGACAAAGAAACAGGTCACAAATAAAAGAAATGGAGGAAAGCAAACAAGTGGATATAGAGTTCAAAACCAAGGTTATAAGGTTTTTCAAGAATTTTCTAGAAAAGGCTGATAAATTTAGCCAGACCCTCAAGGATATGAAAAGGACCAACTAGAAATTAAGCATACATTTACTGAAATAAAAAATAATATACAGAGACCCAACAGCAGACAAGATGATCACAAGAATCACATCAAAGATTTGAAATAAAAGAAGGAAAAAAAAAAAACACCCAACCAGATAAGCAAAAAGAAAAAATAATCAAAAAAAATTAAGATAGTGTAAGGAGCCTCTGGGACAATTTCAAGCGTACCAACATCAGAATTATAGGGGTGCCAGAAGAAGAGAAAGAGCAAGATATTGAAAACCTATTTGAAGAAATAATGACTGAAAATTTCCCCCACCTGGTGAAAGAAATAGACTTACAAGTCCAGGAAGTGCGCAGAATCCCAAACAAAAGGAATCCAAACAGGACCACACCAAGACACATCATAATTAAAATGCCAAGAGCAAAAGACAAAGAGAGAATCTTACAAGCAGCAATAGAAAAACAGTTACCTACAAGGGAGCACCCCTATGACTGTCAGCTGACTTCTCAACAGAAACTATGCAGGCCAGAGAAGAGTGACAAGAAATATTCAGGTGATGAATAGCAAGAACCTACAACCAAGATTACTTTACCTCACAAAGCTATCATTCAGAATTAAAGGTCAGCTTCACAGATAAGAAAAAGCTAAAGGAGTTCATCACCATCAAACCAGAATTATATGAAATGCTGAAAGGTATTCTTTTTTTTTAAGTGCATAATATATTTTTTAAATAAATCTTTATTGTTCAGATTATTACAAATATGATCCTTTCCCCCCCCTCAATTGCTCTCCTCCACCAGGTTCCCACGCCACCCTCTGTCCTTTCTCCATCCCCCATTGTCCTCATCCATAGGTGCACAGTTCAGTCTCTTCCTGCACCCCCACTCCCCTTTCCCCAAGAATCGTCAGTCCACTCCCCTTCCATATCTCTGATTCTATTATATTCACCAGTTAATATTGTTCATCAGATTTTTTTTAATTTCCTTGGTTTTTAGATTCACTTGTTGATAGTTACATATTTTTTTATCATAATTTTTATCTTTATATTCTTCCTCTTCCTAAATAACCTCCTTCAGCAATTCATATAATTCTGGTTTGGCAGTGATGAACTCTTTTAGTTTTTTTTTAATTTGTGAAGCCCTTTAACTGTCCTTTGATTCTGAGTGATAACTTTGCTGGGTAGATTCTTTTTGGCTGTAGGTTCTTGCTATTCATCACCTTGAATATTTCTTGCCATACCCATCTGGCCGGCATGGTTTCTGTTGAGAAATCAGCTGACAATCATATAGGTGCTCCTTTATAGGTAACTACCTGCTTTTCTCTTGCTGCTTTTGATATCCTCTCTTTGTCTTTTGCTCTTGGAATTTTAATTATGATGTGTCTTGGTGTGGTCCTCCTTGGATTCCTTTTGTTTGGGGTTCTGCGGGCTTCCTGGACTTGTAAGTTTATTTCTTTCCCCAGGTGGGGGAAGTTTTCTGTAACTATTTCTTCCAGTATTCTTTCGATATTTTGCTCTCTTTCTTCTTCTGGAATCCCCATAATTCTGATGTTGGTTCGCTTGAAATTGTCCCAGAGGTTTCTTACCCTATCTTCAACTTTCTGGATTCTCTTATCTTCTCCCTTCTGCAGAGGAGTGTCCTCTGGCTCTTCATGTTCTAAGTCTTTGTCTTGATTCTTGTGATCTTCCAGTCTGTTTTTAGGACTTTGTATAATATTTTTTATTTCAGACAATGTTTTCTTCATTTCTTGTTGATCCCTTATTATTTCTTTTTTTTTTAATATATTTTATTGATTTTTCACAGAGAGGAAGAGAGAGGGATAGAGAGCTAGAAACATCGATGAGAGAGAATCATCGATCAGCTGCCTCTTGCACACCCACCACTGGGGATGCGCCCGCAACCAAGGTACATGCTCCTGACTGGAATCGAACCCGGGACCTTTCAGTCCCCAGGCCGACACTCTATCCACTGAGCCAAACCGGTCCCAGCTGATCCCTTATTATTTCTAGTTGCTCCCTTTTCATATCCTCATAGGTCTCATTTATTTTATTAGCCCTTTTTAGGATATTGTTGAATAACCTTATAACTGTAGTTTTGAACTCAATGTCCAATCTTTTCTTTTCCTCCATCTCCTTCCTTTGTCTCCTTCTTCTTGTCTGCATTTTAGTTGTTTCCCTGATTTGATGGAATAGCTTTGTGTTCTAGGTGTAGAGCCCAGTAGCACAGCCTTCCCAGTTACCTGCAGTGGACAGTCTTGGTGTAGCCCTTTGTGGGCTGTGTGTGCAGTCTTGTTGGTAAGCCTTGCTTATTGTTGGTATCACTGGGAAGTGTTGATCTCTAAGCCAATTGACTGTGAGGATCAGCAGTCTCAGCTAAGAGGGCTTCTGTTCTCCGCTTGGATAGGGCGGGGTCTCGGGGTGGCACAGACAATCTTTTGGTTCCCTGTCAGTCTTGTCTTAGAAAAGACCTCTTTCTAGGAGAGTTTCGGAAGATTGGTTGCAGGCGCGCTTACCTCTTTGGTAAAGGCACAGACAAGCTTTGGGTTCCTGCCAGTCCCTCCTTAGAGAAAGCCAGCCTCTGGGAGAGCTTCTGTGCTCAGCCAGAGATGGGGTGAAGTCTCGGAACTTTGGTGCAGAAAAACTTTGTTTTCCCTTCGGCTCCTCCCCAAGTCCCGCAGAAATGGCCTCTGGCTTCACACACCTCAGAGAGATCTCTGCCCATTGCCTGACAGTCTGGCCTCTCCCTGTCTGGGGCTGTCTATCAGAGCAATAGGCTGATTCTGTTTTCCTCTCGAAAGCCAGTTGCGCATTAGCTGTCCGCCCTCTCTGCTCACCAGGAGTAAGCCAGCAGCAATCTCTGTCAGGCCCTTCCTCTCCCCGCTCCAGGATTAAGCCAGCGCCTTTTCGCGCACACAGTTCTCCATACCTTCACAGTTCCTGAGGTTCAGCGTGCCTTCTCTCTCCTTCCCAGATGGCAGAGCCTCCTCTCAGCTAGCCGTCTGGCACTTCAGGGCAATGCCTCCCCTGTTTTTCAGTTCTAAATTCAAATTTGTTGTGGTAGGCTGCATTCGGGTGTCTACCCTATGCTGCCATCTTAGTTTTTCCTCTGAAAGGTATTCTTTAAGAAGAGGAAGAAGAAGAAAATGGTAAAGATAAAAATTATGAACAACAAATACATATTTATCAACAAGTGAATCTAAAAATCAAGTGAATAAAAAATCTGATGAATGGAATCAACTGGTGAATATAATAGAATCAAGGACATAGAAAGGGAGTTGACTGACAATTCTTAAGGAGAAAGGATGATGGGGGGTGCAGAAAGATACTGGACAAAAATCATATAATTATGTATGAGGACAGTGGCTAAGGGCGGTTAAGGGAACAGGTTGGGGTGGGAACCAGATGGAGGGGAGCAATGGGGGAAGGGGAAGGAGGGACAATTTTAATAATCTGAATGATATTTATTAAAGAAAATAATAAATAAATAAATAAATAAATAAATCCTACCTATTCTGTTGCGAAGCATTGCTTAAACACTCTCTCCTCCTCTTTCTTCTTAAATTCTATCAACCTCCTCCATACTCCTCAGTCATCTCCTGCTCTTGTCAACTCCCTGGCAATCTGTCCTCTAAGGTGCATCTCTCTCTGCCTGTGGTCTCAGCTTCCCCACATTCAGAGCCATCCTCTGTCCTCCAGCCAGTGGGTTCTCTAGAGGCTGATCTGACAAAGTAGATCCTCTGATTTAATATTTTCCATGGGGTTGTGCTGCCACCAACAGCGTGAAGGTCCTTGGCCTGTGCAGGGCCACACCCTCCTGAGCCCACCTTTCCAGCATCCTTCCTGCCAGACCAGGCCTAAATGTTTATCCCTGGTGGACCCACAACAGAGGCAGTCAATCATTACTCACCTTACTTCCCTCAGTCAAGAAGCCTTAACTCTACTTTGCCTGGTTGCAAAGTTCAGTTCTTCACTCCTCAGCTCAGACCCTTCTCCATGACCCTCCTCCCATTCCATTGGCTACCACGCCACCATGGCTAACATGGTCTCAACCATCATAAGTGATGGCCATACCATTTCTGTATCTCTTGTCCCTTTCTCAGCTGTCAAAGATTTTAGGCCAGGGGCAAACCTTGTTATCCTCAGATATTAATTGAGCTTTTACAGATGTGCCCAGAAGTATCTGTAGAGTTGAGTCAAATGCTCTACCCCAGCTCAAAGACTCCCTGAACTTACTATCCTAGGGGTTAAGGACATGGACTCTGCAGCCAAGTTATTCAAGTTCCAATCCTGCCTTAGCCACTTTCTAACTCTGAGTCTTCCTCAGGAACAGAGTTAGGTTAAAACAAATTTTATAGACCTGGGGCCCATCCTGATCCCCAAAAGATAAAAAAAAGTGCTTCCTAATGAATGTGTGACACAAAGCAAGAGAGAGGAATCTGGAATGGAAAGCCTCAGAAGCTGTGTGAATAAACTCCTTGGAAAAGTTCTCCCCAGAAGCACAGAAGCAGGAGGACTGAGGGAGGGCCCCTGTCCCAGCCCAAGTCCTGAAGGAGTCAGAGAAGACCTCAACACTGTATTGGAGATGCAGTCCCACCACCATACACGGACACACACCCAAGATGCTGGAGACATTGACCACACCGTCCCGTGCCTATGTCACCAGGGGCAGCAGACTCAGGGTGACCTGGACCTCCCCCAACAGGTTCACACTGAGCATTGTTATGAAGTCTTGTTTGGTCAGCCATTCATTGGGTGCCGTGGGCACAGATATGCCAATTATTCACCAGGCCCCAGAGTCCTGGGCCCAGTGGGAGTAAGAGAGCAACACTGTGCTGTGACCCTGTAGGGACAACACATGTGTGGTTCCAGTTAAGTTTATTTTGTTAAGTCAACAAAAGTGTGATGCATGCTATAAGGAAAAAGTGTAGGAGAGGAAATGGGAACATGGTGGTTATAGGGAGTCAGAGTTTGCAAACGTGTAGCTACTAAATGGCAGAGATGGTCCTTCTTATTTTTCTGCTCCTCAGCACCTAGTACACAATAGGCAATAAGCCCGTCTTTGTTAAGTGCATTGACAGAGTTTGAGATGAAGTAGTATTCAACACTATCTTATAGGAGAGACATATAGACAAGTAGAGAGAAATGGGTAAAAGACAGTAATGAAGGGAAAACTAGAGAAGAGAAAGGAAACCAGAGTGGGGGGAGTTGGAGGCAGGGAATGAGAAAAAGAAAAACCATGTATAATTATTTTCCACACCCTGGTTGTGAAAGATACACTTGAAATTCCAGGACTAAGGTTAATAGAGACATACCTACATTGAACATCAAGAGACTAGCTTTGAAACAACCTGCATCGATCCTAAGGCTAAATATCTGCTCAGGAAGTCAAGATCATCTATGCCTGGGAATTCCAAGTTTCACCCTGGAGTGAATGCTCAGGGCAGGCTTTGGGAAAAGGTGAGGATGCTCTTGCCACACCTAGTGTAGACTGCACCCTTGGCTCCAGGAAGTGTCACTGTCTCCTCTCACCCTCCCAAAGGCCATCCTTGCCCCATCCTCCCAAGTCCTAAGCCCACTCAGCTTGCAGGAGACTTCTCTGGAAGAGACAGGGGCAAACACTGCAAGGATTATAAGACAGACCTACAGACCTCATTGGCAGGGGCAGGTGTTACTTCTGAAAACAGGTGCATTTGTGCTGTTGAGAGAAAAGAATTTCAAAAGGCACACATGTGGAGAAGGTTAAATGTGATGGAAAAAATCTATAATAATAATAGTGTATTATGCTAATTAGACCAGACATCCTTCCAGGCGGCCTTCTGGACCAAGCCCGGGCTGTGAGGGCTGAGGCCCTTGCATGAATTTCGGGCATTGGGCCACTAGTAAATACATAAATGTGAGGGCAAGATTTTATTTGGGGTTAAGAGCATTAAGACTAGGACACCCTCAGGGACATAGAGGGCGGGCAGGGTCTAGAAGGAACAGTCTCAGGGTTGTTGCTTCTGGAACCCATTTGGTCCTTCCTTATATTAATTAATAACTAGCTAAAATTCTCCATATTTCCTTGGTTCACAGTAAAGAACAAGCTGTCATTCAGTTCATCCCCGGCTTGTGAGGGATGGTGGGGGGCAAGTAAGTGCTCCTCCCAACCAAGCCCTTTCCTGGACCCACTGGGGTTCCATGCCCTCTATCCAATCTGATCAACTTCCCAGTTTTTCCCAGGCTAGGCTCTGCCCCTCTGGCTCTCACTGAGCATGCCCAGAAGGAAACACCTCCCTCCTGTGCTAACAACTTTTATTGTGCATGTCCATCATCTGGTTTCTACTGGTCACGTGCCCAGCAGAGGAATTTCCCCTCCTCCTTCCTCTGGGAATCCAGTGTGGGTGTGCAGGGCAGCACCTGGGGTGATTTTCCTGTCAGCTTTGGGGATTAGGTATCCTCAGTGGCAGTCCCCTGGAGTGTGTGAATGAGTTTGTTGATGCTATAGCTTCCCTGCAAACTCATTGGAATGCTGTCCTAATATCTGCTTCAGCTTCCCAGTTTATTCAGCTTAATGTTTGATTATTAAGCTTCTTATCTTATTCCCATTTGCTTTCTTACTTATATTGATAACTAGCTAATTATGGCGATAACATAGGATTTTTGCTGAATTGTGGATGGTGAAGGGGCTGGCAGAATATCAGGTGAGAGGACAGGGGGGGGCAAGGCTAATTCATGACTCCATTTTGTACTGTGGGGCAGGGCAGAGCTATCCTCCATTTTGTGTAACTGGACCCTAGCCCTCACCCAACCAATCGGGGTCAGCCAAAGCAGTGACATCACCACCCCTATAAAACCCATTGACCTGTTGAAATTCGTTCTCTCTTCTGCCACACTGTCGGCATGGGTGGGACAGAGCCCATGCCTGCATGGAATTCAGGCTTTCTGCAATTGCATCGGACTCTGCTCCCTGGTGGTTCTTGGGGATCACGAGGTCTGGGCGTAACATTTGGGGACTCATGCGGGATCCCCAAGACTCTGAGGGACTCCGATCCGGAGAGCCTGACTGGCGTGGTAAGTGTGTGTGGGTCTGTGTGCTTGTGTGAGCGCTCTGGAGGGATGAGGAAACCCCTTGTGTCAGTGGTGCCTGAAGAGGTCTAGATGGACGCATTGCTGGAAGACCATGAGCCGGAGGATTCGGAAGACGTTTCGACCTCCCAGGACGAAGTGGGCGGCGTGAGGCCAATGTCTCACAGGCGGGAGAGGGGTGGAGCCTCTCCCAGGTCTAGTTTTGAGTTGGGGCATTCATGTTGGGCGCCCTTTTCTTGTTGGTTGTTGTGTTAGTGTGGAGGTCCGGAAGGGCCAATGGCAGACTTATTGTTCTAGTGAGTGGCCAGCTTTCAATGTCGGAGGGCCACCGGTCAGCGTGAGGCTGTCGTTCCGTTTGGCTTCCACGGAGTCGGAAGACTGTTCTCAGGGGCCCTCTGTCTATTTCTGTGTTCCTTGTTTGTATGTTTGTGTAAGTAAGGGTTTCAGTTTCCTCTTGTTTGTAAATTGGCTGACTCTTTCCCCCAGAGCAGGCAGGAGGTGGGGAAGGGGAGAAGAGGCCTGATACTCACCATCTTTTAGGCATCGGGAATTTCTGTACTCATGTAAGGTGGATAGGCCAGTTCGAAACGAATATGTATAGTTTTGGGCTAGACTTAACTCTTTTCTGTGTGCAGAATGAGCTTTAAGGGTGGTGGAGATGAACTAGGAGATAAATTAAAGCTAGTTTCCAAAGAAATTTTTTTGAAATTTCCTTCCCTGAGGCAAGTAACAAGGAGGTAGTAGATAGCAAGTTTAGATATGAGTGGCTGGGAGTCTTCAGCTATCTTTAAAGAATGTGTTCATTTGCATTTGAATGGCTATGCTAGCCAAGGGACAAGTTTACATGTGAATGGCTCTCATGTGAATAGCAGAGGAAAAAAAACAACATGGTTTAATTGTTGGATTTTGGAACTTGTTCTTGAAAATATAAAGGTTTATTAATGGAGAGTTGCTGGATGTTTGACTTGCAAGTGCTGAAGGTTTTGGGATTCGGATATGCTTAAAGAATGTGGTTTCTTGTTCAAATTAAGATCTTAGTTTGTATTTGGAATTTAAAATCTGTAATAAGGCCAGCTTTAAAAGTTCAAAGTATAAATTAAATTGGGAAAAGTTATATAAATGTGGTAACTAAATGCCTAGAGTAAATAATTAAGAATTCAAGATGTACCGTGTTTCCCCGAAAATAAGACATCCTCCAAAAATAAGACCTACTTACAGATTTCCTTGTGAGTGAAATATAAGGCATCCCCTGAAAATAAGGCCCCCCTAGGCTAAACATGAGAGATTCTGAAAGAAATGGAGTCACGAGAAATTCACCAGGAAATTCATGAATTGGATTGTTATGATGATGTTCCAGAAGATGATGACATGATTGTCATTGAATAAATGAGTAAATTCTTGATACTGTAGGATTCACAGTTTGTCTGGTTTGTGTTGACAACTATTATACTACCGTACTGTATACAGGTAATAAATTTTCTTTAATTTCATTTAACAATAAATGTGTACCGTATTCTTCTTCATGGAAAAATAAGACATCCCCTGAAAATAAGACCTAGAGCATCTTTGGGAGCAAAAATTAATATAAGTCACTGTCTTATTTTCAGGGAAACAGGGTATTACTTGTTTGGTATATCTATGTTTATTAATTTGAAAGTATGAAGTGGTCCAAAAAGTTAAAAGCAGAGACCAAATTCTAAAGTTAACTACTGTTTGTCTCAATTGGCCATTTAAGTTTGATGTGATTAATGATTACAGTACATTGTAAAATCTTTAGAAGAAATACCCTCAAGCAGAGGGGCTTTTCAGAAAATTCAGGGAGTCTGATTGCAATGTAGGGGTCACCGCTCCCCCTACTAGCAGGAGGCAAGCACCTTTCCCAGTGGGAACAGAGAGCGGACTGTCGGATGAAAATGCCTCAGTGGGAGCACCTCCTTCACCATCTGGGACCTGCGCCACACTCCCTGCCTCTACCCACCCGGCATCTATCCCCCTCCAGGGGTTGTTTTGAGTAGCGGTGGCAGGGATACGGAGAGACTTTACCTTGCAACCCCCTACCCCCTAATGAGACTGTTATAGTTATATTAGTGTGATGTTTGATTTATATTTTAAGGATTTAAAACAGTGTGAGAATAATTATTTGTGTGATTTAACCCCTAGCGACTGCTTGGACACTTTTCACTGAGTTTTGTTAGGGGGCTTAGAGGCGCAGTTAAAAATTCCCCCATTCCCCTTTTTCGGGCTTATCAAAATATGAGATCTGTATCTGTAGGGAAAATGTGGCATTTTAAATTTCAAGTGGCTGGAGGCCTGGGAACAGGGTACTGGACCTGCTCCCTCCTCCCTTGCCTTTTCTATAAGATTTGAGGTATGGTTATGTATTTTTGAAGAATATAGAAAGAAGGTTTAAAAGTTGATTTGAAAGGTTGTACATATGATGAAAAAGGAGAGCACAGAAAGAGAATGTACTGACGGGTTAGCTAGGAGAGGCAAACCTGTTAGTTTCCTGGTGGTCACTGGGGCAGCCTATTCAGTCTTGATAGAGCTGATGGGACCCGTTCATCAGTCCAGGGAGCCACCGGACAAACTGCCTGTTTTCCTTGGACATCAAGAAGGATTGTGGACCTCGGAAGGAACACGTGTTGGGGGAATGCAGCTGCTGAACTGGACCAAAGTGGAACAACGGGCCTTTGAGGAGCTATAGAAGGCTCTCATCTCAGCACCTGCCCTAGCCTTGCCAGACATCGCAAAGCCCTTCCACCTCTACGTGAATGAGGTAAGGGGCATTGCCAAAGGGATTTTCATTCAGACTCTAGGTCCCTGGAAGAGACCTGTTGCCTAAGATACTGGACCCTGTGGCAGCAGCGTGGCCAGCATGCCTCTGAGTAGTGGCCACCACAGCATTGCTGGTGAAGGAGGCAGATAAGCAGACTCTGGGCCAGAAGCTGCCAGCCTGCTTCTGGATGATGGTCCAGAGGAGCCCATTCATGGCTGCATGGAGGTGACGCAGTACTGCCATTATCACCAGATGAGGTAGAGGCAGCAGTAGTCACCCTGGACCACACCATTTGGGTACAGTTCTTGAACTTTTGGCCTTTATCCAGGAACTTAGATGGGGACACTCTGCCATCCACAGAGAAAGAGGGTTACCAACTGCAGCTGGAAGGAATTGGCTGAACAGAAGCAAGCCACCAAAGGACCAGATGATTGGTGGACCCTCCAGATGACAGACTGTTGGTCACAGAGGCTCTAGGTCAGACGTTAGTTGCACAGTGACACCAGATTACCCACTTAGGTGTCACCAAGACTTCTGAGCTTCTGTGAGGCAGAGTTGCTAGAAGTACTGTCTGTGCCCAGGTAAATGCTAAGCAAGGTAAGGAGGTCCCCCTGGGAATTTGGGTCCCAGGGAACTTCCCCAGGAGAGCATTGGTAGGTGGATTTTAGAGATTAAGCCACCAGCATTAAGGTCTAGTTTTTGTAGACACTTCAGATTAGGTTGGAGTATACCCCACTGGGACAGGAATTGCCTCTATAGTTGTCAGGAGATTGCTCCAGGAGATTATACCTAGATTCGGGCTGCCAGTAGTCATAGGATCAGATAACAGCCCAACCTTTGTAGCCAAGGTATCTCAAAGTATAGCTCAAGCCTTAGGACAGGCATAAGCAGGACTCTGAAAAGGAGTTTAACTAAATGTGTCCTAGAACCGGTGAAAATTGGACCAATCCCTGCCCTTTGCCCTCTTATGGGCCAGGTGTACCCTTTACTGGGATGGCTGTTCCCCCCTTTTTTGGGATCATGTATGGTAAAACTGGAATTCATAACCATTCCCTTGCTCAAGTCCTTACAGGCTCTGCAGTTTGCTTGTTCCAGATGCACTGCCAGTGCCCACCACAGCCCCTATAGCCCGGGAACTCAGTGTGGGTAAAGAAATTCACTGCCCAAGGACTCAAAGGGATACTACACTGTTATCCTGAGCACGCCCTTGGCTGTTGAAGTAGACATCACCCAGACCTGACTACATGACTCCCAGCTCCTGCATGGCCTGGATCTTGGCAACTAGTGGCCTCATCTATGAGATCCCCAGCCTGGGCTCCACTCAGGCCAGGAGGAGACTTGATGCCTGCAGGAGGGGAACTGGACTTCAGTGAGGACAATACTGATGGGAACTGTGGTACTAAGGGTCTTGGTAACTGTATTTGTTGTTTATGCTTATTCTTACTCATGTTGTCAAGTACGTTTTTACTAGCCAGTGACAAAGTCCAGGGCTAAGTAAGACTAGATAACAAACAGCAAATGCCCTAAAAGGAAGTAGGCTGAGTCAATGATTTGACTCATGCACATGAGAAAAGGTGGAATGAGAGGGCAGGGCAGGGTGAAGCTAATTCCTGACTCCATTTTGTACTGTGGGGCAGGGCAGAGTTGTCCTCCATTTTGTGTAACTGGACCCTAGCCCTCACCCAACCAATCGGGGTCAGCCAGAGCAGTGACATCACCACCCCTATAAAACCCATTGAACTGTTGAAATTCGTCCTCTCTTCGGCCACGCTGTCGGCATGCGTGGGACAGAGCCCTTGCCTGCATGGAATTCAGGCTTTCTGCAATTGCATCGGACTCTGCTCCCTGGTGGTTCTTGGGGATCATGAAGTCAGGGCATAACATTAGGAACATTGGAAAGAACAAGGTTCTGCAACATTAATCCCTGTCCTGCTCAAAAACTTTCCATGGCTTTAAAGAAATGTATATTCTTTGAATCAATTATTTAATTTTACTTTAATAATAGTATTTGAGAATATGAACAAGAATGCACCATACTTGTCTCTACAGATGCAACCCCTCCCTCACCCAGTACCCAATTCCCCCTACTATGCACCACAATCTTGGGTCACATGGCCTTAGCAGGTCTTGGGCTACTCAAGTTGACCAAGGCATCCACCAGGAAGGTGGGCATGTAGCTCATGGGAAGGTAGATGAGCTTGGCATCCCAGCCAGGTGAGTATCGGGTGCGGGGATGGCAGGCGGTAAGAGCATGTTCCATGCAGTTCGTCACCAAGGAAAGATCTTGTGAGCATATTTTATCCAACAATCCAATTACTTTCAGGCCTGTCCAGAATGAGAAAGGAACCAGATGTATTCCCAACTCCAACCATGAAGATCAACTTACAGAATGAGTTTCTAGACTTCCTGGTCCCCTACATTGAATCTAACTAAATTTTTTAGAGGGTGCCTCTCTCCTCCACCAGGCACAACTGTTTCACTCTCATCCACCTCTGGCTTTATTCCTAGGAACATGTGGAACACACAGCTGAAGGTTTGTCTCCACAGACACTAGAAATCTAAGTACCTGAAAGCCAGCTGCTCTCATACTTGTTAACCAGGAGTTCACGGGTGTCTTTTCTCTCTGGCCTTAGTTTCATCCTCAACAAAATGAGAAGGTCACATAAGACAGTGGTGCCACGTCTAACAAGCCTGGATCCCTTCCTTAGGTTACCAGTTGACAACATGGGACCACGGAGATAGAATTAAAGGTCCCGTGTTTGTGGGTGAGACAGAGCACAGAGGCTGGACCTGAAACTAAGGTGGTACCAACTATGCATCTAGACTTCAGGAAAATGGTTTGCTTCTATCCCCATGAACCACAAGGCTCACTTACTGTGTGCCAGAAACCTCTCCCCATAGGCCTCCTTGACCTCTGGGCTGGCCTTTTCCCAGGCCTCTTGGAAGTTCCTAAAAATCACCGGAGTACTGGTCACAAAAGTCTTGAAGAAACCGGGCTCAATGATAGCCACTTTCACCCCAAAGTGGGAGAGCTCCCTCCTGCAAGGCAAACCAACAGAGAGCAAAGACTTCAGAGGTCTTATAAAAGAGAACAACACCTGGAAAAAACCCCAACCCAATAGAACACCAATATAAGAATGCAGTAGATTAAGCTCACAAGTGCAGGGAGTTGTGAAGTGCACCGACAGGAGGAGAAAATTTATGATGATAGTATTGCCTCTCTACAGAGTTTGAGTATTTTTACAAGTATTTGCATACTTTTGCTTATAATTCTAAATCCTACCATTTCTGCTGAAAGGCACCACTTAAATTCTATCCCCTTGTATTTCTGTCACATGCAATAAAAATCTGGGCTATGCCAGTTTTATCTTTCCCATGTTCTTCAAACCCCTGCCTATTCTTTCCCACCCAGGTCAACGCCCAGGACTCTGTCCTCTAAGGAGCTCTCTGGGCCTGCTGTCTCACCTCGCCCCTTGTCCCCCTATCACAGCCTTCCTCAGCCCTGTAGCCAGTGCAGTCTCTACTGCTGATGAGATGAAGAAGCTCCCTGAAGAAAGTGCTTCCCTGGGCCTTCACTGACAACAGGGCCCTGGAACCCAATTCTCATAGCAGTAATGTATGTGCATGGGCTGAGCAGTGGAGTCAGATCAGTTCCAATTCTGCCTCACATGCTTTCTGACTGTGGGCAGGGACTGGTAGAATCAACTCCATTGCCCTGAGGCCTATCCAGACCTCCAGAAGATAAAAAAGTGGCTCCCAATGAATGTTTGGTAAAAAACAAGAGAGAAGGATCTGGAAGGAAGAGCCTCTGAGGCTGTGTGAAATCAGCCCCTTGGCAAAGGCTCCCCCACAAGCACAGAAGCAGAAGAACCAGGGGAGGGCCCCTGTCCCAGTCCAATACCTGAGGGAGTCTGAGAAGGCCTCGACGCCATACTTAGAGATGCAGTAGCCCCCACCAATGAAGGCCACACGACCAAAGACGCTGGAGACATTGACCACTCGGCCCTTTGCCTTCCTCACCAGGGGCAGCAGACTCAGGGTCACCTCGATCACCCCCAGCAGGTTCACGTTGAGTATCTTCACGAAGTCTTGTTTAGTCAGCCACTCATTGGGTGCCGTGGGCACAGAGATGCCAGCATTATTCACCAGGCCCCAGAGACCTGGGCACACAGAGGGGAGAGAAGAAGACTGTGCTGAGACTGTGCAGTGAGGACACACCTGTGCTTTCAATTCACCTTCCAACTGAGTGAGGACATTAGGAGGAGGCAACATGGGGAGTGTGTAGAACAGAGAACTACATGTTGTCTGCAGGGTTTGGGGCAGGGCAGACCCTGTAAGCTGTGGTGACAGAGTCAGCCTTCTTCCTGGTTTATTCCTAGTACCCAGCCCCCTGCCTGGCAGAGGAGATTTGATGACACAGGACTGATGCTGAGGAAATCAAGTGAGTCCAGAGTGTGGATCACACAGAGCCATGTTCGAGTTTTCACATATCAATACTATCCCCATGAGGGAAAGAGAGAGACACAGACAGAGAGAGAACAAAGAATGAAGGGGGTGGGGGCAATGGTAAGATATGTACACAGATAATAATTTAATAAATAAATAAATAAATAAATAAATAAATAAGAATGGAGAGGAAAAGAAGAACAAAACCACTGTGTATAATGACCAAAAGATAAGAGACAGTGAACACCTAAGAACACTTTGGTTGGGTAAAAAAGATCTGAAATCTCAGGTGGGTGAAGTGGAGAATAGGCCTTGGTTGTCACACATCAGTGTTCTCCCCGCAGACGTAAATATTCACCCACATTTTCAGATTTCTGGACAGCTTCCATAGTGAGCACTCAACAACTATCAATAAGGGAAAGAGGGAGACAATGACAGAGAGATAACGAAGAATGGAGGGGAGAGAGATAAACACACACATTGAACAAAAGACAATACTATAAATATGGCTAATATTTGGGGACACAGCTTGGGTAAAAAATACCTGAAATCCCAAATGTGAGGAAACATGATGAACAAGTCTGTGGTTTGCCTCAGCTCACTGACCTTGACACAATCTGCATCAACATTGGACCATGATCCTGCAAGAGCTCTGAGAATCCCAAGGACAGGCTCTGAGGGGGGCCCAAGGCTGCCCCTCCCCAACTGCAGGCACAGACTTCACCATCAGCCCCAGAGAGTGCACCCTCTCCTCCCACTTGTACAATAGGCCACTCTCCTCCACCCCCACAGCAGCCCCCTGGCTGATCATTTACCCAGCTTCATGGAAACCTCTCTGCAAGAGCAAAGATAGTCCTGAGGATTTAAAAATTTACCAACCAACAACCTCAGGACAGCGGGAGCAGGGAGCAGTAGGACACAGGGCAAGGGCTGGTGATGGGAATCTGTAAATATTGACCCAAAGAATGGAGTCCCTGGCCTGCTCAGCCATACTCTGCCCTTACAGGGGTCCTATTTTTCTACCATGTATTTCCCTTCTAAGAACCAAATCCATGCACATAGTTATAGAGATTTGGGTAAAGAAGAAGTTTCCCAAGGCATCATTTATGTTGAATAAAATATAGGAAACAATTCCATATCATATCATAAGATACTGCTTTATAACTGGTTTTTGTTTTCCGTAATACATTGCAGACAGATCACGAGAATTCCCATTTTTCTGTTCTAAGCCTTATGGCCAATCACAAGAATTCTCAGATTTTCATTGTTGTCACTTAGAGAAAGACAGTAATGGACACTGCAATTGCTGAAATTAAAAATTACAAAGAAATTAAAAGTAATTAGTCTATTGTCATTAGTAGTAAAAATAACTTTTTTAATATCAATTTCATTTTTTTAAACTGCTCAGTATCCATGGATATTGATGAAGAACATGATAAAATTCTGGATATATTTGTTGACAATTTATCAGATATTCCAAGTGAAAGTGATGAAAGCCTGGACAGAGGCAGTGATATGATTATTCAATCAACAAGGCAAAAAATAGTAATTTCAAGTGATTCCAAACCTGAAAATTCTATCAATTTCACACATGACTTTGAGTGTAATTTGCGTTTTGGTTGCCGAGATAATGACTGGTCAAAATAGGACTTTCAACCTAATTTGGAGAATATTGAAGGTAATTCTAGAGTTACATTTATATAATCTGATTCTAAGAACATAATTGAAGTCACCAACTTGATTTCTGACGATGATCTGTTTAAACTATTATTTTGACATCAATCAAACATATATTATAACCAAAATTTAGGAAAGCACAACATTTTGAAAGTAATAAAGTAATGAAATAGTCACTGGGAGTAAAGTACAGCATAGAGAAGAGGTCAGTATTATTGTAATAATTATGTATGGTACAAGGTGGGTTCTAGATTTATTGAAGGATCACTTTATAAGTCATATAAATGTCTGACAACAATGCTGTACACCTGAAACTAAAATAATGTCAACTGTAATTGATTTTTTAATTTCTTAATTAATGTTTTTTAAGAAATTTCATTATGTTGAATAATTGTTCATCTTCTATTAATGCACAGAATACGATATAAACTATGGACAAAACATAATATATGTCAAAATGTTAACAGCATTATTTCTAGGTTGTGAGATCATGGATGAGTTTTCTCTAACCCTGTGCTTTCCATATTTTCTACATTGATGGTGTTTTACATTTCTTAGATAAATGAAATCACTGTCTTTTTTCTTCCCCCTTAACATGACAGGCACAATTGTAGTAAAAGAGAGAGAGAGGACAGAACACCCATTGCATTTCTGACTTCCCTTTCTGACCCTCCTGAAATCTCAGTTTGTCACCTGAAAATGGGTGGCATCAACTCTCTGATTGATGATTATGACTCACCAACAAAAACATGTAAATGTGCTGAGAACAGGAGTCCAGCTCCAGCGCTGCCCCCCAGCCACCCAATTAAGCTTCAAGCTAGTGCTCCCTTCTCCACCCCTCTCCACCCCTCCTCCAGAAAGTGGGCCCTCATCTCCCTGGGGCACTCACTCAGCATCTAGACATTCAGACACAGACAGGAATTCTGCAGGGACCAGTTCTCCTCAGTACAAACTCTCCCCAAACTACAGAGCTGCAAAGTCAGAGGTGAGGGCAGTGGACTGAGAAGAGGCTCAGCTGGAATGCTGGGTGAGGTGAAGAGAGCTAGTATGACCTCAAGTCCTAGAAAACAGTTGGGAACCTTCCCCAGGTAGCAAGGGGCCTTCTGTTGACAGGAGAGAAGGAACAGACTGGAGAAACCTGTGTGATACCTCTGTCCCCCGTGCGCTCCTTCACCCACTGGGTGGCCGCAGCGATGCTCTCTGTGCGGGTCACATCCAGGATCACCGTCTCCAGCCTGTCTGACGTCTGGCCCCTCAGCTGCTCGGCCCCCTTTTCTGTCAGACATGCAGCCAGCACCCTCAAGCCTCGTAGGTCCAGCTGCCTGGCCAGCAGGTTCCCGAAGCCCGAGTCACAGCCCGTGATGAAGACATACTTGTCCTGGAGGTGGCTCACCACCTGTGTCTCCCGGTACCTGCGCAGAAGGTAGCACAGGCCCACGAGGATGGCCAGGTACAGCCACATGGCTCTGCAGGGACAGGCGGCAGGCAAGGGTGAAATGAGAACGTGGCCAGTGTTCAGTCAGGAGGATCTAAGAACACAGGGTGTAAGTTAGCAAACCAGCCTCCAGGCCTCTGACATGGAGTCCTCAAGTCTTTTCTGTTCATCTTGTTTAGTGAGTATTTGTTTGTGTAGTGCGTATGATTGATGCCCTATTTTGTATGATCTTTGGTACACTTACACCATTTCTAATAGATAACATTGCATTGCTCAAGAAATCCTTGACCTAATGATAGTTTTCCCAGCCACCTGATCTTGGTTCTCCCACTCCTCCTTCTTTCCCTCCTCTTCTTTTCCCCATCTACCTGCCCTAAATTGAAGCCCATGGTCCAGCTCTGTCTTCTTCCCCCTTTCCTGCTCAAGTCTGGAACCTTGCCCCCCTGATCTACTGGAGAGTTTCACAGAGAGGACACACTTTGAATCCAGACACACGTGAGTTCAATATCGAGCTCTGCTCCACCTACCTTGTGACTTTGGCAGTGGGCGGAGCACCTGAGGTTCTTCCCACTTGGCTCAGCACAGAATTCATTCCTAGGAAAACTGAGCTCTGCAGGAAGACTAAGTTTTGGATTAGAAAGAGAGGGAAAGGGGTATCCTGTCCCCTGATGATGCAGAAAATCTCAGTGGCAGAAAGGTAATCTGGAGACAAGACTGTGTCTGACTACCTCAGAGGCAAAGAGGAGAAGAAGGGAATGGGGTAACCTCACTCTGGGAAACTTCTCTTGGCACCTGGGAGTGTGGAAACGAAGGGACTATGGGAAGAAGGCCTAACAGCTGCCCCCTCACTCCATGAAGACACTCTGTCCCCAGCCCTGGCCCTCTGCCCGGTACTGAGGCTCTCCCCTGCCAGCCGCACATGCTGAATCCAGACCCAGACCCAGACTCCAAAGGTAGAAAGGATCTGCTTAACAGGGACCAAGGCTGGGTCCATAACTCCCCATCAGGGAGACTGTAAACCCCAGTAACCACAAAGGCCTCTGTGAATTGTATGAGGGGGATGGTGGGGAGGTGGAGACATCTGCCCCCTCGGGAGACTAAGGAAAGGACTAGACCCTGGAGTTCAGACCAGCTGTCCGTGAGGGCTTCAGGGTGAGATGAGGAAACCATCTCATAAAAGAGGGTGGACCAGCGGGTGGACAAGGACAGAAGAAGCCAGTTTCAAGCTCTGGGGCCTCTCTCACTGTACACAGTTTCACAGTTCTGACTAGTAGGCAGGGAAGAGTAGAGGCACTGGGAGAGGGAAGAGGTTTCCTTGAAGAAAGCAGAGACTCAAATGCCTGGCCATAAGCCAGCAAGCAGAAGAGACAGACAGAAGCAGACACAGCCTTCAGCTGTAACTTTCTGCAGAGAGCTACTGTGAAGAATAGAGAGTGTTTGTCTCTTATGTTGGGAGGCAGCCGCAGGATGGCACCTGCGGTTCTGCAGAAACCAGCCTGTCCCTACTTCCTGGGGTGACTGCCAGCACCCAGTTACAAAACTTTCCCAAGATAATGAAGGAGGAAAGCAAGGAGAAAGGGAGGAGCCCTCAGGAAGCCAACGGGCATGCAAACCCTGCTAAGGGGAAAATTCACACTTTCTTGGAAGCAACTGGAAATTTCATTTTTTTATTAAACATTCTTTCAACCACAAAGTCTCAAGAACTAGAGGCAGAGAAATCTCCCAGCCCACGTGAGGGGTGCTTCACTCTTGTGAATGCTAAAAGCTATATAACTGCTTGGGGATTGCCAGGAGTTTCAGAGTCCATCCAGTTGGGAACAATCACAGGAAGTTCGGGAGAGAGCAGTTAAGAGAGAAATGAAATCTGGATGACACTCACTCACCTGGAAGCTACAGGGGCTAGAAACAGAAATCCTTCCGAAGCATCCCAGAGACCTAGTCTCACAGCAGTGAGTTTCTGCAATAGATCTTTAACAGTAAGGACAAGGGCAGGGCAGCTTGGCTAGGCTCCAGGGCACCACTGCTTTTGCAACGTGAGAGCTGAAAAAGAGACACACGCCCCCTGGTGTCTCCACAGAGTCTTAGCAGAGACTTCTGTCAAAAACACCTTCTATTACTTGTATGGATCTCTAAAGAGGGGGTTGCATGGTACATGAAAAGGGGCTCTGGAAAGGGTATGGAGTGAGGATCAGTTGTGCAAGCTTGCTTCCAATTTTATAGGTGTGCAGCCCCACTGCATTGGAGTGTGGATCCAAAAATTTTGAGATACACCCCTGCCTCTAAGTATGAAGGTCTGGCACTGGAGGGGATGAGTGTTACCAGTGGAAAGTCATTGAGCCTGCACTCCTCATAAAGGTCCAGGGCAGCAAAAGCAAAGAGTGAGGGCAGTGTCCTAGGGGCTGTCTCATAGCATGGGTTCCAGCCCCTGACGGGTTTATCATTCTGGCACTGGCTCCCTCCCCAATGATGGAGCCTAGAAGGAGGACGGATGGGACTTTTTGGAGAGTCTGAGGTGAAGATGTGGGCTGATTTGCATTGGATTTCTTTGTGTTGTTGTTCCACCTTCAGGGTTGGCCCCCTTGAGTCACAGTCCACTGGACCCATCTGGATGCAGGTCTGCCCCAGGTAGAGCCTAGCATGAAGGGTCAGGGTTTATAACCCCAGTTCTCTGACACTCTGGAGAGCACTCTTGGGGGTGAATCCAAACCTTCTGAACAAACACTTTTAAGGCCAAAGTATTATGTAAATCAATGATTCTTTATTTTTTCAGTTTGTTTGGTGTGCCTGTCTATGTATGTGTGTAAAGAATATTGTGCAAATCCAGAGACTGCAGATTCAGCCTGAAGTTCTTGGGTGGCCTTTGAGTGGGAGACATGCATTGACCTTGAGTCAGCTGATACCAAAGCTTTGAAGAATGCAGAAATCCTTGAGGATCCTTGTGGTCATCTCTGTGTCCTCAGCAGTCTCACATCTTACACCAAGCTCTCACTAAGGTTTGAGACTGAATAGCCTTGCAACATCCCACCTCCCTTCTGTATCACGAAGAACAGAGAGATTCTTTTACAACATGACCTCCCCTGAAAGCATCATATTCATAATTTTAAACTAAAGGAAGAAAACTAAGACACTTGGCAAGTATTCCCCAACTCCAATTTGTATTCAGCTCATGAATATCTTTCACTATGTGCAAATTCCCACTCTCAGTTTAGTCCATTCTCAGAACATTGTCAGAACCCTAGATCAAAAGAGTCAGGACTCAGTAAACACTGCGGAATTAAGGAAATTCCTGCCCAGAACACAGTGGGTGCTCAATAAAAGTTTCAGAAATTGAAGAAAACAAGATGGAAGCATAGGTAAACACCTATACTGCTACTTCACACAACAATTTCCAAACTGCAACTGGAAGACAGAGCAGACATCGTCCAAAACCACCAAAAAGCTGTCTGAGTGAAAATCGTACAACTAGAAGGGAAGATAAAAGGACAGTGAGACCCAGAGGAGCAGTGGAGGACAGAGGTGCAGAGACCCACAGGTGCAGAAAGGTTGGATGGCTAAATAAGTGGCTGGCTTACTCTTGGCACTCAGAGAGGGTGGGCAGCAAGCAGGCTGCTAGTGTTCTCATTCAAGAGGGAAACAAAACTTCCTGACTGCACTGAAATCCAGTTCTTGGTGAGACCTTGGGTACCCAGATTCATTCAGGGGAAAAACGGACTGTCTGGCAGAGAGCAAAACTCGAGGGCAGCCTTCTCTCAGAGGTGCGTGCAGCTATTGCTGTGGTACAGCCTCGTAGGATGGGTCTGATGGGAAACCAAGGCTGTCTGTTCCGCCCTGAGACTCCATCACATCCAAACTGAGCACAGAAGCTCTCCCAGCGTAGACACAGCTAATCCTCACAGCCAATTGGTCTGGAGGTCAACTCCCCACAGTGATACTAACAACAATCTAGGCTTAATTACAATAAGACTGCCCACACAGTACACAAAGGGAAACACAAAAAGTGTCCACCTCAGGTGCCTGGGGAGGCTGAGCCACTGGGCCTGGCTAGGAAACCTAGCACACAAAGCCACTCCATCAACTCAGGGAAGCAGTCAAAATGCAGAGACAAAGAGGCAGGTCACAAATGAAGAAAATGGAAGAAAATAAATGACTGGATCTAGAGTTCAAAACCATAGTTATAAGGTTTGTCAAGAATTTCCTAGAAAATGCCAATATATTTAATGAAACCCTCAAGGATATGAAAAAGGATCAACTAGAAATTAAGCATACACTGACTGATATAAAAAAAATATTATACAGAGATCTAACAACAGACTAGAGGATTGAAAGAATCAAGTCAAAGATTTGGAATACAAAGAAGCAATAGTCAACCAGAAAAGCAAAAATAAAAAGAATCCAAAAAGTTCAAGATAGTGTAAGAAGTCTCTGGGACAATTTCAAGCGTACCAACATCAGAATTATGGGGGTTCCAAAAGAAAAGAGATAGTAACATACTGAAAACTTATTTGAAAAAATAGTGACCAAAAACTTCCCCCACCTGGTGAAATAAATAGACTTATAAGTCCATGAAGCACACAGAACCCCAAACAAAAGGAATCCAAGGAGGATCACACCAAGATATATCATAATTAAAATACCAGGAGCAAAAGACAAAAAGAGAATATTAAAAGCGGCAAGAGAAAAACAGTAAGTTACCTACAAGGGAGCACCCATACGACTGTCAGCTGATTTCTCAACAGAAACTATGCAGACCAGAGGAAATGGCAAGAAATATTCAAAGTGACAAATAGCAAGAAACTACAACCAAGATTACTTTACCCAGAACAAAAAGATAAATATAAAAATCATGAACAACAAATACATATCTATCAATAAGTGAATCTAAAAACCAAGAGAATAAAAAATCTGATGAATAGTATTAACTGGTGAATATAATAGAATCAGGGGCATAGAAAGGGAGTGGACTGACAATTCTTGGGGGAAAAGAGGCATGGGGATGCAGGAAGAGACTGAACAAAAAGCATACACCTATGGATGAGGACAGTGGTGGGGAGATAAGGGAATAGGGTGGGGTTGGAACCTAGTGGAGGCTAGCTATGGGGGGAAAAAAGAGGAACAATTCTAATAATCTAAACAATAAAGATTTATTCAATTTTTAAAAAGTTTCAGAAAATGAAAGTCTAGGATCCAGAGGTGATTCTACTCTCCTCCAATCGACAACTTCAGGATGGGATCTGGGCAGGGAACATGGTGTAGTGGCAAATAATGGGGGCTCACAGGACTCTACAAGAGGGGACAGACACTCCACAACTGGCACCTGCGGCCGATGCAGCAGGCTGATGGCTGTGCTTTTCACCCCTGCTTCTGTCCACAGAGGCTGGTGGGAGGTGGGGAAGAGACCTGAGGCATCCAGGGAAGTGTTGGGTCCTTCCAGGGCCTCAAGACTTGTTTGTCCATCCTTATACCTCATCCAGTGACTCCACATTTCTTAACAAATCCTGGAGAGGAGACAATAGCCCCTCAGCTCTTTGGAAGGAAGAAAGCAGCTTCAGAGTCCATCCAGTTGGGAACAATTTCACTTCCCTCTTCAAATCCCTACCCAGGTCATTCCATCCATCCGTGAACCATCCTTAAAGCTCCTGACTCTTCCTCTCATCTGCCCACACCCCACTGCTCCCAAAGGCCATAGTTTCACTCCCTGGGCCTCAGTAAAGTTTTCAACTTTAAGGCAAATATAATCAGTGGAAATCCATTTTTCAAGACAAATCAATAACTGGTTTTGGTGTCCTTTCTCAGGATCCCTGTTGAGACACAACCTTCCAGCCAAGATTTGCTGAGTTAGCCCCTGAGGCTGATGGGTCATGGCTATGCCCTTTTTTATCTTTCCCGTATTCCTGAATCCCATGCCTCCTGTCTCCTACCCAGTTCAATCCCCAGGCCATCTGGAGAGCTCTCTCTGCCTGCAGTCTCAACTCCTGCTCCTGCCACCCATCCTCAGCCCTGTAGCCAGTACAGTCTCTACTGCTGATGTGATGATGTGATGAAGAAGCTCCCTGAATAAAGTGCTTCCCTGGGGCTTCACTCACAACAGGACCCCTGGAACCCAATTCCCATAGCAGTTATGTATGAGGATGGGCTGTGCAGTGGAGCAAGATCAGTTCCAATTCTGCCTCAGATGTTTTCTGGCTGGGCCCAGGGACAGGTTGAATCAAACTAATTGTGTGGGGCCAAACTAATATGTAGAACAGAAACAACAAAAAGGTGCTTTCAGTCCTAGCCAGGTGGCTCAGTGGGTTGGAGTGTCATCCCATACACCAAAAGGTTGTGGGTTCAATCTTCCATCAGGATATGTATGAGAAGCAACCAGTCAGTCTCTCTCTCTCTCTCTCTCTCTCTCTCTCTCTCTCTCTCTCTCTCTCTCTCTCTCCCTCTCTCTCTCTCAATAAAAACATATCCTCAGGCAAGGATTTTCTTTCTTTTTTTTTTTAAGGTGCCTCCCAATGAAAATCCCTGGCAAAAAGCAAGAGAGAAGGATCTGGAAGAGAAAGCCTCTGAGGCTGTGTGACATCAAACCCTTGGAAAAGGCTCCCCGGAAGCAGAAGAACCAGGGGAGGGCCTCTGTCTCAGTCCAAACCTGAGGGAGTCCGAGAAGGCCTTGATGCCGTGCTTAGTGATGCAGTAGCCCCCACCTGAAACACTCAACCTGCCCAAGGCACCCACATGGTCTGGTGCCTTCCTCCCCAGGGGCAGCAGACTCAGGGTCACCTCGATCACCCCCAGCAGGTTCACGTTGAGTACCTTTTTTTAAAAAAATAAATCTTTATTGTTCAGATTATTACAGGTGTTCCTCTCCCCCAGCTCCCCTCTTGGCTCCCCTCCACCTGATTCCCAACACAGCCCCACACCCTTACCTCCACCCCTGTCGTCATCCACAAGTGTAAGATTTTCGTCCAATCTCTTCCCGCACCCCTCAGACCCCTTTTCCCCTGTGAATTGTTAGTCCAATCCCTTTCTATGTCCCTGATTCTATTATATTCACCAGTCCATTTTGTTCTTCCGATTTTTTTTTTATTCTCTTGATTTTTAGATTCGCTTGTTGGTAAGTATGTATTTGATGCCTTTTTGTTGTTCATAATTTTTTACCTTTACCTTTTTCTTCTTCTTCCTCTTCTTAAAAAATACCCTTCACCATAATCCTGATTTGGTGTTGATGAACTCCTTTAACTTTTTCTTGTCTGTGAAGCTCTTTATCTGACCTTCAATTCTGAATGATAGCTTTGCTGGGTACAGTAATCTTGGTTGTAGGTTCTTGTTGTTCATCATTTTGAATATTTCTTGCCACTCCCTTCTGGCCTGCATAGTTTCTGTTGAGAAATCAGCTGACAGTCGTAGGGTACTCCCTTGTAGGTAACTAGTTGTTTTTCTCTTGCTGCTTGTAAGATTTTCTCTTTGTCTTTTGCTCTTGGCATCTTAATTATGATGTTTCTTGGTGTGATCCTCTTTGGATCACACCAAGAAACATCATAATTAAGGGTCCTGTGTGCTTCCTAAACATGTAGGTCTATTTGGGGTCCTGTGTGCTTCCTAAACATGTAGGTCTATTTCTTTCACCAGGTAGGGAAAAGTTTTCTGTCATTATTTCTTCCATTAAGCCTTCAATATTCTGCTCACTCTCTTCTTCTGGCACCCCAAAAATCTGGATATTGGTACATTTTAAGCTATCCCTGAGGCTCCTTACACTATCCTCACACTTTTGGGCTCTTCTTTCTTTTGCTTCTCTGGTTGGATGATTTTTGCTTTCTTATATTCCAGTTCTTTGGTTTGATTCTTAGGACTTGTTGATCTATAGTTGAGTTTCTGTATATTATTTATTTTAGACTGTGTATGCTTAATTTCTGGCTGGTCCTTTTCCTTTTTTTTTTTTTTTTTTTTTTTTTTTGTATTCTCATTAAGGTCCTTGAAGGTCTCACCAAGCTTCTTGGAGGTCTCATCAAGTTTCTCAAAGGTTTTTGGAAGATTCTTGAGTAATCTTATAAATGTGATTCTGAACTGTGTGTCATCCATCAGTTTATTCTCTTTCATCTCTCCCATTCGTGTCATGCTTCTGTGTTTCCTCATTTTGACTGTGTTGATAGAGTGGCTTTGTGTGGTCAGTGGCCTATAGGGGTCAGTAGATCAGCTTCCCCAATCACCTGAGGTGGTTGCTTTTGCTATATCCCTTTGTGGGCTTAGTGCACAGTCTTGGTGTAATTAAGCCTTGATTGCTGTTGGTATACTGGAGGAATTGACCTCTAGGCCAATTGTCTGTGAGGATTCGCTGTGTCTATATAAAGGAAGAACTGCTGCGCTGGAGACACACCTTGTTTCAGTGGGGCTTTGGTGCTCACTGTGACCATCTCCTTAATGTGTCACTTATGGGTGTGAGGAATTGAAACTTAGCACTAGAACTCTGGTTTCTGGGTCTCAATGAGGTATAGTTCAGCTACTGCCTGAGGCCAGTACTGTTGCAGAAGCTACAGTGTGAACTAGAGTCCTATTTTCCTTGGATCTGTTTGCCCCAGGTTGCAATTTTGTTAAATTGCAACAGAGAGGGCCATTCATATGCAAAGTTCAAATCTTGTAGCTTGAATGTGTTGTGAGGGATGGAGTCTCAGGGCGTCACTAAGCTGGGGCGTGGCCAACAGCAAATGGCTGCCCAGCCACCTCTCGGATGGTGTCCCTGCGTCTCCCTGCATCTCGCACCAAGCACAATAAACAATCTCAGCTCTACAAGCAGCCAGCCTCACTTTCTGACCCGATGGCAGACAGTCTAGCCTCTCCCCAGAAACTGGATTTCAGAGAGATCGGGCGCTTATCTCTTTGGGTTGAAGAAAACACCACCCTCCGTGTGCCGGGATCCTGCACCAGTCCATATCACATCCTCGCCCTCCTACCTCAGTCTTTCAGCTCCTATGCCCTGGATTCTCCTCTTTCTCTTTCAGTCTAGATGTAGGACTTCCTCTCAGCCAGCTTTCGTTTGGTTTAGGGGAGATAGACGTTTGTTTTATAGTTTTTCCTTGAACTTGTTGTGCCCGGCAGCCATTTAGGAGTGTTTACCCAGCGCTGCCATCTTTGTTATCCACATTGAGTATCTTTATGAAGTCTTGTTTGGTCAGCCACTCATTGGGTGCCGAGGACACAGAGATGCCAGCATTATTCACCAGGCCCCAGAGTCCTGGGCACACAGAAGGGAGAGAGCAAGACTGTACTGAGACCATGCAGTGAGGACACATCTGTGCTTCCAATTCACCTTCCAACTGAGTGAGGACATTAGGAGGAGACAACATGGGGAGTGGGTAGAACAGAGAACTACATGTTGTCTGCAGGGTTTGGGGCAGGGCAGACCCTGTAAGCTGTGGTGACAGTCAGCCTTCCTCCTGGTTAATTCCTTGTGCCCAGCCCCATGCCTGGCAGAGGAGATTTGATGAGACAGGACTGATTCTAAGGAAATCTAGTGAGTCCACAGTGTGGATCTCATAGAGCCCTGTTTGAGTTTTCACACATCAATGCTGTCCCCATGAGGGAAAGAGAGAGACACAGACAGAGAGAGAATGAAGAATGGAGAGAAAGAGAGGAACAAAACCACTTTGTATAAATGGGAAAAAGATAAGAGATAGTGAACACCTAAGAACACTTTGGTTGGGTAAGAAAGATCTGAAATCTCAGGTGGGTGAAGTAGAGAATAGGCCTTGGTTGTCACACATCAGTGTTCTCCCCGCAGACACTGTAAATATTCACCCACATTTTCAGATTTCTGGACAGCTTCCATAGTGAGCACTCAACAACTATCAATGAGAGAAAGAAGGAGACAATGACAGAGAGATAACAAAGAATGGAGGGGAGAGAGAAAAACACACACACATTGAACAAAAGACAAAAGTATAAAATATGGCTAATATATGGGGACACAAGCTGGGTAAAACAGACCTGAAATCCCAGGTGTGAGGAAGCATGAACAAGTTTGTGGTTGACCTCAGGTCACTGACCTTGACACAATATGCATTATCATAGAACTATGATCCTGCAAGAGCTCTGACAAGGACAGGCTTTGAGGGGTGCCCAAGGCTGTCTCTCCCCAACTGCAGCACAGACCCTGAGCCCATTCAATGCCTTTCTCCCTTTTCACTTTCACAGAAGGCTTTCTCCTCTGACTCCCCTGGGCTCACAGTTCATCCAGCTTCTTGGAAATCTCTTCGCAAGATTCAAAGACATCAAGGTTTTTAAACCACAGACCTCAGGGCAGCGGGAGTAGGATTAGGAGGTGGCCTAGAGGGTGGGATGAAGCTGGAAGTGGGGCAGCTTCCTCATGGTCCCCCCTGATTGAGCCTCGGACCTTCTCACACCCACAGGAATGGACCAAACACGCCCTCCCTTCCCCCTCTCCCCCGCCATGAAAAGATGGCAGTGGGGCTGGCAGAGGCTCTGAGGGACTTTGAGGGTGGGTTACATTGGACCTCTTTGGGCAACGCCCTCCTGTTGCAGGCCTGGTGGAGCCCTGCAGTAAGCATCAGTGGTTTGTGTCCTCCCAGAAGAACAACCATAGATCATAGACCCAACCAGTCCACAGCCCCCTGACCTGATGCAGAGGATTCTGGGAGGTGGGCCCAAACCTCTTGAACACTTTTCCCTGAGGGGTACACTTTACCTGCATTTCTTACATTGTCTGACAATAGGAGATTCCCCAAAGCCTCCATCCCCTTCACTTTCTAATGAGAAGGAGAATCAAGAAGACTTCAGTGAGTCCTGCTGACTCCAACTTTCAAGTCTAAGAATCCATAATCTGTCATCAAAACAGTAAAACCTCAGGAGGCCTTGAGAAGCACTAGAGCATTCAAGAGGAATTTCTGTCCAGCACACATTAGGCGCTCAACAAAAGTTAGTCAAAACTGAATAAATGTGGAGTCAGCAAGGGACTGAGCACATCTGCAGAGACTTGGGGGCAGGTGCTGGGGACCAGAGGGTGGGGGATTTGAGAGAACAAAAGGGATAGGAAACCGAAGGAGGGGGAAGAGCTAAGGCACACTGGGAGGCTGCCAGTTTCCCTGGGAAAATGGTACCCAGGGCCTTTCCAGTCTAATCTGTCCAAGTTTCCGCTCCTTAGACAAATGTTGCACATGTCCTACACACACACACACACACACACACACACACACACACACACACACATGGGGAAGTCATAGAGAGGAAGCCGTTGCTTCACCTTGTGGAAGGATGAGGGCTAGCACAAAGAGAATTCACCCTCTCTTTCTCACCCCTCCCTGGAACATCCCATGTTTCTCTCAGCCTTTGTGAAGAGAACTTCCACTCACTCAACAAATTTCCCAGAATTCCCAGTGCTGAGTCACACATACACACACACACACACACACACACACACACACACACACACACGTGTATGCCCTACCCCACCACCACCCCTTTTTTTTTTTTATCCTAGCCACTGTCCTTGAGAAGCTCTTCTAGGGCGGTCATTTTAACCTTTTGGACACCATGGACCTCTTTGGAAATCTAAGGAAGGTTGTAAGCCCCATAAAAACAACTTGGCAGACAAGATTTGTATATACTTTTCAGAGAGCTCACAGACCATCTAAAGCCAAGAACCCAGTTAAGAATCACTGTCATAGGGATTTACTGAACTACTAGCAGACAAGTAGACAAACTTCTCTGTGCCTCCATTTCTTTGCCTTCCACAGTACCCACTTGGTTGAGTTATGATGATTAAATGAAGTGATACATAACAAGTACCTTGCCCCTGGCTGGTGTGGCTCAGTGGTTGAGCATTGATCTAGAAACTAGGTGGTCGTGGTTCAAGTCTCAGTAGGGCACCTGCCCTGGTTGCGGCTTGATCCCCAATGTGGGGCATGCAGGAGGCAGCTGATCAATGATTCTCTCTCATCATTGATGTTTCTATCTCTCCCTCCTTCTCCCTTCCTCTCTGAAATCAATAAAAATATATTCTAATTTTTTTTAACTATTTAAAAGTACCTTGGGCTGAGACCGGTTTGGCTCAATGGATAGAGCGTCGGCTTGGGGACTGAAGGGACCCGGTTCGATTCTGGTCAAAGGCATGTACCTTGGTTGCGGGCATATCCCCAGTAGCTGATCGATGACTCTCTCTCATCGATGTTTTTAACTATCTCTCTCCCTTCCTCTCTGTACAAAATCAATAAAATATATTTTAAAAAAATAAAAGTACCTCGGAATCCTCCCTGGTAAATGGTGAGTATCCAGTAGCTATTATTACTGCATCTCTTCTGTGGCAATTCATAGTGGCATGTGGGGATGTTTGTGACCTTCTATATAAGAAACACAACACCAAACAACTAAATAAAAGAGGAAGCTGGTTTTGATCCATTTCAGAGAAAAAGTCTGGTCATAGTAGGACTTGGGAGAGGTATCTCAAAATCAATTCCACATAAGAGTCTCTTCTTCCTCATTACCACCCCCCAGAAGTAGAAAAGGGCCATGCTTATGCCCAGCACTTTACATGTTTTACCTCATGTATCCCATACAGTAGCCCTGTGAAGGCAGCATCATTGTCCTCACTTTAAAGAGTTGGAAACTCAGAAAGGTAGAGTGACTTGCATGACGTCACATAGCTACTATATGGTGGAAAAAGGTGTCAGAGCCAAGTCTAGTCTCCACACAAGTGTTTACCTCCCCCATGTCTTCGTAAAAGCATGAGTGAGCAGGAAAGGGCTGAGTGGTGCCAAGGACAGGGTCCCTGGGCCACATCCTTCTTTGTGGAGCCTGGGGAGCCCCTTATCTGGTGCTGCCGGGCAGATACGGCTGCCTCCCTAACAGGGGAAGCCGAGGCCAGGGGGCAAAACAACTCCTGTAGCCTGATTTCATTTCTGCAGTCGGCGGCCTTCAGGGAGCTCAGGCTGGGCATGAGAGTGCAATTGTTGCCAAACGCCTCAGTCTTGACCTGTTCACTATCCACCTGCCCTTGCCACACAAAGTAGGGTCCTAAGCCTCAAGGCCACAGGGCTGGGTGGAGGTTCCTGAGATAGCCTGCCTTGCCCCTTCCTCTAGGGTCCAGCCACAAGCCCTTAGGCCCTCTGACCCTAGGAAGCTGCCTGCCTTTATCTGTGACTTACAACAATTCCTCCCTGGTACCTTCCTTCCTTTCAGATTGTTGATTATAATGTCTTGTCTACATGTTTTTCAAAACAAAAGGGGGAGGGTGAAAGGAGGAAGAAGAAAGAGTAAGTTTCCAGGAATTGTTTCACTGCTGTCACTCCTCTTGCTTGCAGCAAAGCAGTTTGGCCCCCACTTCTTTTGCCCAGATTGGGAAGGAGCCTGGGCTCCTGCCCCTCCCTGTTATCCTTCCTTCCAGTTTCTCTCTTCCCAGCTGCCCACCTCCTCCCTCCAAAAATAAACACCCACATGAAACTGCAGAGCTGTCACTTATTTCTTCCTGAGGGAGCAGATTGCCCTGTGCTTCTGCCAGGAGGGAACACCATCACCTCCTCCGGCTGCACATACACACCAGACCATGTGAGGGCTGGGGGCTGGGTTGCAGGTGGAGGTGAGGCTGCAGGGGGACAGGGGTGGGTGATATTGCCATATCGAGTGGAAGATTCAGGAGCACAGAGCCACCAGCCACTACAATGCAGGCTGTAGATGAATAGAAATGGCCATGGGTCAAAATGTGTGGTCCACGTAGAGAGAACAGAGACCAGAACTAGGGGGCCCGAAATGGTTTGGCTCAGTGGATAGAGCATTGGCCTGCAGACTCTAGGGTCCCAGGTTGAATTCCAGTCAAGGGCATGTACGTTGATTGCGGGCACATCCCCAGGAGGGGATGTGCAGAAAGCAACTAATTAATCTTTCTCTCTTGTTGATATTTCAAACTCTCTATCCCTCTCCCTTCCTCTCTGTAAAAAAAAATCAATAAAATAAAATAAAATAAAATAAAATAAAATAAAATAAAATAAAATAAAATAAAATAAAATAAAATAAAATAAAATAAAATAAAATAAAATAAAATAAAATAAAATAAAAAAGAACTAAGGGGCTTGGTCCAGTGGAGTCTCCAGCTGTATGTCTCAAAGGCATGGAGAAGGAAGCAAAGATTCTTTTAAGGCTTCTTACTGAAAAGATACATCCCCAGGCTAGAAACTGAGATGTGTGTGTGTGTGTGTGTGTGTGTGTGTGTGTGTGTGTGTTGGGGAGAGAGAGAGAGAGAGAGAGAGAGAGAGAGAGAGAGAGAGAGAGAGAGAGAGAGAGAGAGACTGCCTGAAAAGTTGAAGTAAACCAGATTTTATTTATTTACTTTTAATTTATTTTTTTAATCCTTATCCAAGCATATTTTCCATTGATTCTTAAAGAAATTGGAAGAGAGGGAGAAACAGAGAAACATTGATGTGAGAGAAACACATTCATTGATTGTCTCCTGCACACGCCCTAACCTGGGCCCAGGCCAAGGAGGATCCTACAACTGAGGTACTTCCATGGGCAGGAATCTGGGACCCTTCAGTCCACAGACCAATGCCCTATCCACTGAACCAAACCAGCTAGGGCTAAACCACATTTATATTCTCATAGGTCATCATGACAAATTTAATGATCTCTGTCCCAGCTCCTGGGTAATAGGAGCATCTCCTCTTGTAATGGGTGACTCTTGTGGAATCCTGAACAGCTTCGGGATGGGGCTGGCCAGCAGAAAGAGCAGGCCTTGATTAGAAGCTGGATCTGTCAGCCTCACTCCCCATCCTACAGGGAAAGTGTAGGCTGGATATGAAATTAATAATCAAACTTGCCTCTGTGAGGAAGGCTCCACCAACTCTGCGGTTCAGAGATCTTCCTGGTTGGTGAACACATCCACAGTTGGGGTGTGGTGCACCCCAGTTCCATGGGGACAGAGGCTCATGACCCTGCCTGACCTCTCCCCCTGGACTTTACCTGGCTGTTCGTCTGTGCCCTTCATTAGAAACTGGTAAAGGTAAGCAGACATTTCCCCGAGCTCTGTGAGCCATTCCAGCAAATTATTGAAACTGAGGGGGGTTTTCGAGAACCCCTGACTCTGGAGCCCTGTTGGACAGAAATACGGATACCTGGGGATCAAGTGCTTGCGACTGGCCCCTAAAGTGAGGGCAATCTTGGGGACGGAGCCCTTGCACCTGTGGAGTCTGACACTCGCTCCAGGCGGATGGTGTCAGAATTGAATTAAATGATAGGATACCCAGTTGATGTTTGGAGAGTTGGAAAGTTGGTTGGTATGGGGGGAAATCCCTACACTTAGTGTCAAAGTGTTGTGAGAAGAGAACCAGTCTTTCTAAAGGAGGCTTTAAGAAAACTGCAAAATTGTCTGAGCCAGTGTGGCTCAGTTGGTTGGTACAACATCCACAACAGGAAAAGGTGGCGTGTTCGATTCTGGGTCAGCACACATACCTAGGTTGTGGGTTTGATCCTAGGTCAGAGCATGTTTGGGAGGCAACCGATTGATGTTTCTCTCTCTCTCTCCCCCTTCCTTCCTGTCTCAAAAATCAATTTAAAAAGGGCCAAAACCAGTTTGGTTCAGTGGATATAGTGTCGACCTGTGGACTGAAAGGTCCCAGGTTCGATTCCAGTCAAGGGCATGTACCTTGTTTGTGGGCACATCCCTGGTGGGGATGTGCAGGAGGCAGCTGGTCGATGTTTCTTCTCATCGATGTTGGCTCTCTGTCCCTTTCCCTTCCTCTCTGTAGGGGATCGATAAATATATATATATATATATATATATATATATATATATATATATATATATATATATTTTTTTTTTTTTTTTTTTTTTTTAAAGGAAGAGAAAATTGCAAAATTAAAAAAATCCCTCCCACAGAAATGGTTGGTGGTGATGGTTACACAACAATGTGACTAGCGTGGCACAGTAATTGAGAGTTGACCTATGAACCAGGAGATCACAGTTGGATTCCTGGTCAGGGAAAATGCCTGGGTTTCGAGCTCACTCCCTAGTGTGGGGCATGCAGGAGGCAGTCGATCAATGATTCTCTCTCAGTCATTGATGTTTCTATCTTTCTCTCCCTCTACCTCCCTCTTAAATCAATACAGATAATTTTTTTAAAAGTGAATGTAATTAATACTACTGAACTACATACTTAAAATAGTTAAAATGGCAAATATGTTGTCATCTCTCTATATAAAAGGCTAATATGCTGTGTCTATCCAGGTAATAACATCATGTAGCAATGCCTAGCTTCCTCTTCCTAGCAAATAGCCTCCTTGCAATTTCTTCCACCTAAGAACACGATTCGCTTTATAGACAGGTGGTAACATTTACACTTAAATTAAATGTCTGTGAATGTTTTCCCCATACCTCATCTCATTTGATCCTCACGCAAGTCTTGGAGAAAGTAGATAGGAGACTCAATGGAATCCTATATTCTTTTCATTAGCTGGAAAACAGAGATTTGGAAAGCTTAGAAACTTTACCCCACTGAAAAGAAATAAGAAATGGTGGACCTTGAAAATGACTTCAGGTTTTCTTACTGTGCAGAATGTAGTCAAACACTGCTGCAGTTAAATATTTTACTCTTTTCCCCCCTGTGTGATCTACAATAATAATCTGCGTTGTGTTGATATTACTGCTATGTTCTGGACAATTACCTGAAAGAGAAGTTGGAGTGTTTCACTGGACTGGAAAAAGTTTAGCTAAATCAGATTGAAGGTCTAATAGCAAGTTTATCCTTTCTAATAAAAGAGTAATGTGCAAATTGACTGTACCTCCACTATCCATGCCCACCAGCCAATCAGGAGAGAGTATGCAAATTAAACCAACCAAGATGGCTGCAGCCACGGAGTGAGCAGGAGGCTTGGGTTTCCCCAGCAATGGAGGAAGCCAAGCTTCCCCACAGACTCTGGCAGGCTCTGAACTCCACTCAAGGCTACAAAGATTCAATTATAGAAGATAAATAAATCCCAGATACCAGGGCCTCCACTTGGGTCACTAGGAGGTGTGGCTGGCCTGCAAACCACCACAGGCTCCTCTCCCAGGCTGCCCCATGACCCAAGGGAACCCTCACCCTGATCCGGGACATCCTTCAGGGCAAACCAGCCGGCCCCCACCCATGCACCAGGCCTCTATCCTATCTAATAAAAGATAATATGCAAATTGACCATCACTCCAACACAAGGTGACTCCCCCCATGTGGTCAAAGATGGCCACCACAAGATGGGCAGCAGGGGAGGGCAGTTGGGAGGAATTGAGCCAGCAGGGGAGGGAAATTGTGGGCAACTGAGCCTGTAGGAAAGGGCAGTTGGGGGTGACCAGGCCTGTAAGGGAGGGCAGTTAGGGGCAATTAGGCTGGCAGGGGAGCATTTAGGCATCAATCAAGCTGGCAGGGGAGTGATTAGAGTGTGATCAGGCTGAAGCAGTTAGGGGCAATCAGGAAGACAGGCAGGTGAGTAGTTGGGAGCCAGCAGTCCTGGATTGTGAGAGGGATGCCCAACTGCCCATTTAGGCCCAATCCTACTGGACATCCTAAACAGGCAGTTGGACATCCCTCGGGGGGTTCCATATTGGAGAGGGTGCAGGCTGGACTGAGGGACACACATCCCCATGCACAAATTTTGTGCACCAGGCCTCTAGTCTATATGTATAAAGCTCTCACTGGTGCAATCCTACGCATGTGTTTTAATCTGTCATTGTTGATCATGAATTTGGTTAACACTTCTATTATAGAGAAAGGGCAAATAGTGATATTAAAATATTTCTTCCAATTAATTTTTTTTCAATGTGCATGAATTCATGCAGCAGGCCATTAGTGTTAAATAAAATTAATTTAAAAAATTAATTAGCAAACTTGAAAAAAAAAGTCCCCTCCCTGTGCCCTAATTAGTTTGGCTCAGTGGATAGAGTGTTGGCCTGTGAACTCGAGGGTCCCAGGTTCGATTCCAGTCAAGGGTATATACCTTGGTTGTAGGCACATCCCAAGTAAGGGGTGTGCAGGAGGCAGCTGATCGATGTTTTTCTCTCTCATCAATGTTTCTCTCTATCCTTTTCCCTTCCTCTCTGTAAAAAATCAATCATATTTAAAATCCCCTCCCTGAATGGATAAAGAATATGTATTATATTCATGCAATGGACTATTACTCATCCATTATAAGGAATGATGAACTGATATATGCTACAATGTAGAGAAACCTCAAAACCATTATGCTAAGTGAAAAAAACCAGACACAAAGTCACACCTTGTATGATTCCATTTATATTGAATATCCCTGGGCAAAATCCACAGCGACAGAAAGCAGAATGCAGGCTGCCAGAAACTAGGCAAAGAGGGGCAAAGGGAATGTGTGCTGAATGGGTATGGGGTTTCTTATGGGGTGATGACATGTTTTGGGACTAGAAAGGTGGTAGTTGCACAACAAAATGAGTGTACTACATGCCACCGATTTTACACTCTAGAATGGTTGACATTGTTATGGGAATTTCACCTCCATTAAATATATATACCTAATCCCCTCCAGTACATCCTACGAAACAAAGACCAGCTTCAGGTGACTCTGCCATCTCCAGTGTGTAAGACGGGCAACCTCTGTGGGCTTCACAGGGGATAAGGAAGCCCATCCTTCCTACCCCAGGGGAACCTCCCCACAGGGATCAAATGATTAGCTGAGGTGAAAGTGCGCTGAAAGCAGGAAGCTCTGTGGACACAAGATATTCCAACAACACAATCCATGCTGCGAGCCTCGGCCTATGGTTGAGGGAGAGAGAAGCTCAGTGAATTTCAATCTCTCTCTCTCTCTCTCTCTCTCTCTCTCTCTCTCTCTCTCTGTGACTTTCAATCTCTCTCTCTCAGTGACTTTCAATCTCTCTCTCTCAGTGACTTTCAATCTCTCTCTCCCTCTCTCTCTCTCCTCTTCCATACACATACTTCATGAGAAATACGGAGCCATGGAGAAAAGAAGCTGTTCTCCTCTCCATCCAGGACTCCCCTGAAGCTCAGTGCTGCCCCTCCCACCCCAGATCCAGTCTTTCCCCTCTCTCCAGAATCTCAACTCAAATCTCCAAAGGAAGGCTGGGAGAATGGCAAGGTGGGAGGGGGAGTCAACGGAGGAAGGGCCAGAGCAATTAAGAGTCTGACTGATTTTTACACTATTTTAGCCCTCCCACCCTGTCCGGTTCTGCATCAGTAGGAATGAAGACAGACGTGGGAGAGAGGAATTCCAAGCTGATTTAGAGTGGAAAACACTTACATACGTAAAGCATTAAACACAGACCCAGCCCCGCACTAAGCACTTCGCCTCGGTGGCTCATTTATTCTCACACATATACTCTTGTCATTTGGCTCAGGGGTTAGAGTGTCAACCTGTGGCCTGAAGGGTCCTGGGTTCAATACCCATCAAGGGCCGAAACCAGTTTGGCTCAGTGGTAGAGCATTGGCCTGCGGACTGAAAGGTCCCAGGTTCGATTCTGGTCAAGGGCATGTATCTTGGTTGCGGGCACATCCCCAATAGGGGGTGTGCAGGAGGCAAATGATCGATGATTCTCTCTCATCGATGTTTCTAACTCTCTATCCCTCTCTCTTCCTCTCTGTAAAAAAAATCAATAAAATACATTAAAAAAAAAAAATACCCATCAAGGGCCGGTACTTCAGTAGCAAGTTTGAGCCCCAGCCCTGATTGGGTATGTGCAGGAGGCAATTAATCAATGGGTCTCTATGAGCTCTCTCCCCCTCCCTTCCACTATCTCTAAAAATAAATGGAAAAATATCCTCAGGTGAGAATTTACAAAACTAACTGAATAAATAAAGGAATTTTTTTCCCCTAAAAGAGGTAAATTCGCACTGTTGGTGAGTGAGGAGTCTGGATTTTAATGCTGCGGCCTGACTCCTCCCCACCACTGGCCCACTGGGTCTTTGTCCGTGACTTCCCCTCTAACTGGATTGGGGGAAGGCAGGAAAAACCCCGGTCCTTTCCCACAGAGCCTCAGCCAGTGATGCCGCTTCCTGGATGAGAAGGGCAGCCCTGAGGCCTGAGGCCAAAGCAAAGGCAGCCGCAAGGCCAGCAAGGCCATCGTCCCTCCAGCCTCCTTGCAGCTCCCCGAGAGTCCAGATCCTCTGCCTCCAGGACCTGAGGTGCCCCAAGGAAACTCAGGTGAGTGCTGCCCTCTCTCAGGGAAGCAGGGAATGGGGCTTGGAGATAACTGCCTTTCCTGCATGATCCACAGATGGGGGGGGGGGGGGGGGGGTTAGAGAGAGAGAGAGAGAGAGAGAGAGAGAGAGAGCACGCAAGCACGGTGCATCCAAAGCCCACATGACAAGACAAGCAAGAGCCTCCTGAGGAGTGGTGTCAGCCGGTGGGAGCCAGCCAGCCCACCTGAGGCTGGAGAAGGGGGGGCCTGGCAGGCTGGGCAGAGATCTGGCCTGTCCCACCACTGAGGCCCCTTAGCGACGTATCTCCGCTCTTGGGTCAAAGCTGAGAAGTAAGTTGTGTGCTATTCACTCACAGTTTGAACGTTCACTTCCCCTTTCTTGCCTCTTCAGACCCAGGATCTTTCCCCAAAGCCTCCTGGTCCCGGGGCCCTGCGACCTGGGGGACACCGGGCTGTTTTCCAACCTCCTTTCTCCTCCAGCACTCCCTTCTCCCCGCCAGGCATTTGCTGGCCCTCATGTCCGTCACGGCCAGCATGGAGGCCGGGCCCTCCGTCGGGGTCACTGCGGGGCCCACCAGCGACCTTGGCGAGGTCCACAACTGGACCGACCTGCTCTACTTCTTCAACCACTCTCTGCCCGAGTGCCAGGTGGAGCTCAGCGAGAGCACCAAGCGGGTGGCCCTCTTTGTCCTCTACCTGGCCATCTTCGTGGTGGGGCTGGTGGAGAACCTCCTGGTGATCTGCGTCAACTGGCGCCGCTCGGGCCGGGCGGGCCTGCTGAGCCTCTACGTCCTCCACATGGCCATCGCGGACCTGGGCGTCGTCCTGTCCCTGCCCGTGTGGATGCTGGAGGTCACGCTGGACTACACCTGGCTCTGGGGCAGCTTCTCCTGCCGCTTCAGCCACTACTTCTACTTCGCCAACATGTACAGCAGCATCTTCTTCCTGGTGTGCCTCAGCGTGGACCGCTACGTGACCCTGGCCGGTACCTCGCCCGCCTGGCAGCGCCACCAGCACCGGGCGCGGCGGGCGGTGTGTGCGGGCGTCTGGGTGCTCTCGGCCATCATCCCGCTGCCCGAGGTGGTCCACATGGAGCTGGTGGAGAGCTCCGAGCCCATGTGCCTCTTCATGGCACCCTTTGAAAGCTACAGCGCGTGGGCCCTGGCGGTGACCCTGTCCACCACCATCCTGGGCTTCCTGCTGCCCTTCCCTCTCATCACCGTCTTCAACGCGCTCACGGCCTGGCGGCTGAGGCGGGCGGGACGGCCCGAGAGCCGGCGCCACTGCCTGCTGGTGTGCGCCTACATCGCCGTCTTTGCCGTCTGCTGGCTGCCCTACCACGTGAGCCTGCTGTTGCTCTCGCTGCACGGGGCCGACATCTACCTCCACTGCTACCTGGCCCACCTGCTCTTCTTCTTCTACGACATCATCGACTGCTTCTCCATGCTCCACTGCGTCCTCAACCCCATCCTGTACAACTTCCTCAGCCCTGGCTTCCGGGGCCAGCTGCTGAGTGCCGTGGTCCACTACCTTCCCAAGGCCCAGCCCGGGGCGGGCAGACGGGCCTCGTCTTCCTCCTCCTCCACGCAGCATTCCATCATCATCACCGTGGAAGGCGCCAGGTCCACAGCTGCGGGCCCCCACCACCCCAGCCTGCACTTCCAGGCACCAGACACCTCACCCATCTCCGCTCCTCAGTCTCTTACAGTCAGCTGAGGTGGGTCTCACTCTCCTCCCCCATGAAGTAGAAAGCTGGAGGTGTAGGTGAGAGATTGGGGGCGGGGGGGAGGAGACTCGGGGGAGCAGGGAAAAGGGTCAAAGTACTCATGGTCGGTCCACTGGAGTCTACCTTATACCTGGAGGCAGGGAGAGGGGGAAGGGGCAGAGAGGGATCAGGAATGGGTCCTTGGTGTTGTCCTATTTGTCTCAGTCCTTGTGTCCAAAGCAGACAGGCGCACAGGAGAAAGGGTGAAGTAAATAATAGAGCCAGCCGTGACTCTGGATCTCTAAAAGGCTGCACTTGCAGCTGTGAGCGGGGGAGGAGCTAAGGCTAAACAGATGCTCAGCAGAAAGCACAGGCACTGCAGAAATCACCCCGGGGGGAAGAGTGAGCTCTGCAAGAACCTCTCAAAACTTTCCTGTGCGTGTGTGTGTGTGTGTGTGTGTGTGTGTGTGTGTGTATGTGTGTGTGTGTGTGTGCACGCGCACACACGCTTGCCGATCTCCCAGCGCACCATGCACCACGCAGGCTGTGAGGACAAGAGGCCAGAGGCCAAGGAACCAGAAGGTCTCAGCAGGACATTTCTGGGCAGCATCCTCGGTGCTGTGAGAGTGGGGGGAGCGGGGAAGAGGGCGGGTGAAGCCGAGGTCTGCACGGACACCCCGCAGCTGGCCTGGCAGGATGGTCCTCCACCCCCTTCCACCATCCAGGAAGTTCTCCATTTCCTTGTTGACACTCTCCCCTCCGCCTGTCCATCCGGTGCCCCTTCCCCCAGAGCAGAGGAGCTGCCCCAGGGTAATTGCTCCTCACAGCTCGCCCATCTCCTCCCAGCTTTGGATCTAGGACATTTCGGATCTAAACTAGATCTATCAGAAACCCACCCCTGTTCCTTTCTCCCCAGACCGTAGAAAAATAACAAGAGACATCCATTCTGGGAGCAGGCCCTGGGACAGCCAGCTGCAAGCACTGACAGATGCTCTGGCCCCTGCGCAGGACAGGATGCAGTAATTACCCAATTCTGTCACAGGGCGGGGTTCTGGTATTCTTCTGTCAGTTCCCATCCTTGTACTTCTTTCTCCCGGGTCTAGTCTTTTCACAATTTACCTGTCCAGCAACTTACTTCTAGTACCACTTGTCTACAGGTAGGACGAGAAGTCCTCTTGGTCAGTGGTCGCCAACCTTTCGGACTTCACGGACCACCAGTTGGCGACCGCTGCTCTTGGTAACAAGCAGGTCTTCTGGAAAGGCTGTCAGTCTGGAAAACTAGGACCATGTCCACGAACTCTGGTGGAAGCAAAGCCTAAGAGCAGGTTCAAGTCCACAGGTTCCTTGGTCTCTGTCCTGCCAGTGGAGACCGGAGGGCCCAGAGACACAATCGCTGAGACCTCTGTCCTGCCCAGTGCTGTGCGTCTGGAATGTTTAACTTGGAATAAGTCATTGGCCCGGGGCGCTGTCTCCTCTGCTTTCAGAAATCTGAACCTGCATTCAGCAGATGCATAAACATGCGCTCCAATGGTGTGTGCCCGGGGGTCAGAAGCAGGGGGAAATCGGTATCTATGATCCCGCTGCTCACTGGGCCCAACCTTAAAGGTTCTTAAGCTACAAACAACTGCTCGGTGGCACAGAGCTGAAGGCTTTCTGATAGATCCTCCCTTCCTCCAACTGATGGAAAGATGTAAACTCCATCTGCAGCCGGACATTCCTGAGCCTTGAACCACCAATCAGCACCTGCCAAATACCCTAAGCCCCCCTACGTCCCTAATCATAGGCCTTACATGAAACCACCAATCAGCATGTGCTGAGTGCCCTAAGCCCCGTCCCCTATCCTCCCCTTAAAAAGTGCTTGTACCCCGGCCCTCACTCTCTTCTGCTCCTCTCTCTGGAAGCAGCCGGCAGTGGTCCTCTTCTCTTCAATAAAGCCTATGACCTGGCATCCCGATCTCTGGCCCTCTCTATTTCATCTTTCATTCTGGCACTTTCCACCCAGGAGAGTCCAGGGTGTAACCTGGGGCTGCAGCAAGGGCTTCCCCCAGTGCAGAAAACACAGTAAAAACTTTCTTCCCTTACACCCCTATAAAAACCAAGCCAGCATCTGATGCCCATATCACTGCCTTCCCTGACTTGGGCTCCAAAAGCCTCCTAAAGAAAACCCGATTTTCTATCTGCCACATCCCAGGTTACCCGAGTCCACTTCCCCAAGGTTGTGGTCTTCTCATGGTTTCACTCCCACAACCAGTTATCTCCCTGGCAGCACATTTCCTCAGGGCCTTGGGAGGAGGGAACAGGCAGTGCTGACGGCAGCAAGGCTGCTCAGCTCAGCACTTACTGTGCAGAGACGGGGCCAGGGACAGGCAGCGTGCTGAGACCAAATGGGCCACATCGCACCCTTTCCTGTCAGGGTGCATTTGTTATCCACCTCAAGAAATTATGCCAAACCTCTGCCTCCTCCGTTTGACCTGCCTCTCCCCACTCCAACGTACCCTGGCACTGGCAAGACAACTTATTGCCAATTTTCAAGTCCACTAGACATTGGCCGAGTTCCACTTCACCCTCTGGGCCGACAGATCCCCTCAGGGATGGTCCCCCTGAAAAAGTTGGGTCATTGACTTAATTTCCCACTAAAAACTGATCAAGCCCTGGCCAGTTTGACTATGTGGATAGAGCATCAGTCTGTGGACTGAAGGATCCCAGGTTCGATTCCGGTCAAGGGCATATGTCTGGGTGTGGGCTCAGTCCCTGGTAGGGGGTGTGTAGGAGGCAGCCAATCTGTGATTCTCTCTCATCACTGATGTTTCTCTCTCTCTCTTTGAAATGAATAAAAAATTTATTTGAAAAACAAACAAGTGCTCGCTTCGGCAGCACATATACTAAAAAAACTGTCAACAAGTTAACTCTAGGGAATTCCAGCTGCAGGGAAGGAAAAGATCTGGAAGGGATCGCTCAGGCTTGAAAAAGCCTAAATCTGCTGAGCAGATTACTGATACTCAACGGGTGACTGTCCAGACCTTCCAACTCAAGGGATGAGCATGATCACAGTAAACAGGAAAAGAACTCCCATGTCCAATTTCCTTTTTTTATTCTAAATAAAAACCACACTTTGTGCCGAACAATGGAATATAAAAGAATCAGATGTACAATGATTTTAGACATCTACTATTTGGGGGGGAAATGTTTACAAAATATACAAAACTTTACAGCAATAGATAGTAAACACTTAAATATTAGGAGGTCAGTACTCATTAATTTAATGGAAGGAGTTACACATCAACAACTGTTCTCCATTTTGTAAGAGACTTTAGCTAGTAGAAGTGGGAGGGGAGGGTGGACTGGACAAAGGAAGGGTGTTAAAGAAATACTGAAATCCAAACAATTCCATCTTCATCCTGATGTCAACTTACGATGATGACCACATTGAAATGAATGCTTTGTACCCTTCCTCCTCCTTCAGTGCAGGGCTAGGGAAAAGGAGGTGTAGCGACTCCCATATGGGCACAGACTTCTCCACATACCTACTCCCATGGCAATAAGCTCAGTGTCCGTCCATAGAGGAATTTAAGTTCATTTCCACAGTAGAGTTATCTGGGAAAACAAGGGCACAGCAGGAGGCCAGAAGAGAGAGAAAAATCATCAGTAGCAAAACCTCACTGGGAGAAGGTATTTAAACCCCAAGACTTGTCCTGGAGACAAAGGGTGCTGACAGGTCAGAAGAGAAGTCAGAAAGAACTTTTACCCATGCCGAAACCGGTTTGGCTCAGTGGATAGAGCGTCAGCATGTGGACTGAAGGGTTCCAGGTTCAATTCCGGTCAAGGGCATGAATGTGCCTTGGTTGCGGGCACATCCCCAGTAGGGAGTGTACAGGAGGCAGCTGATGGATGTTCCTCTCTCATTGATGTTTCTAACTCTCTCTCTCCCTCTCCCTTCCTCTCTGTAAAAAAATAAAATAAAAATCAATAGAATAATTTTAAAAAAGAACTTTTACCCATTTTTCTGGTTCTTAGGGGTCACCTAGGCCAGAGCCCCACCCCCACCTCCTTTCTTCCCAATTAGCCATGAACTAGACACTCCATGGATCTTACAATTTAGGGCCCATGAGGGCCCAGCAGAGCCTCCCAGCGGGGCAGCAGGCACAGAAGAGCCGGGATGATAATTCCCTTCTCTGGCCACAAGCAGCCTCTGCTCTTTAACCCAGGGCGCCATCCAAGGAGTCCCCTCTCCCCCTGGGAAGCAGGCTGAGAACAGCCTCACGCTTGGCTTAATGCTCTAGCATTGCCATCGTAAAATTCTTAAACATAATTTTTAAGTAAAGGGCTTTGCCAATTACGTAGCCAGTCTGGCGTACAGACAAGAAAAAGGAGCAAACGGGAGAAGACATTCAAGGGTCAAACAGAACCTCAAAAGGAAACAGCAGGAGACAGTGCTAAACGGAGTTCCGTGACAAAATCAAACAAAGGTTGAAAAAATAAAAAACTCAAAATGAGTATCTTCCACTAGGTATCCTACAGTGCCCTTTGCCACACGCTAGTGTTTCAAGTAAAACAGTTCAGAGAAGGGGGAGCTGGAGGCAGGGGCAGCAAACGTGACTGAACAGAGGGAGGGGGTTGGGTGTGAGTCCAGGGGACAAGTGGAGAAACAGGGTTTGGTCATTGAGCCTCACGAGCTACTGACCCTGCTACATGCCTGAATGCAACCACCTGGCCGCCCTGATCAACCACGTGGCCTCAGGGGGTCCAGGGAGTGCAGTGTGTTGTTTATAGTGTTTCAGGAGCAAAGTTTCAAGGATTTGCTTTTTGGTTTACTGGCAAAAAGGGAATACTTCACAGTTTCAGGTTAAGTATACAGATTACCCAGCATCCATGACGCCCTCTGTTAAGGGAAAGGGTCTGTCCAGCACACTCGCTGGGTTCTGGTACCAGCTCCCTCAAATCTGGCCATACAGAAACCAGTCGTCACCAACGGTCTGGGAGGGATGGCTCAGCTTGAGAAGCTTAGCAAACACTTGACGGTAGGCTTTTGCACATTTTCTTTCTTAACTTTCTAAAGGTCAGTGTGGGAAAAGGAGACGCTATCAGAGATGAATAGTCTCAGCACTGCTTTCCTGACAAGCGTGTTTCCAGGGAAGATTCGTAAGTTGGGTTTAGATGGTGAAAGGGGGCCATGTGCACAAGTCCCTTCATGGAGTGGCCAGCAGAGAGCCATGCCCTCCAAGTCAGAGGCTAGGGAAGTCCAGGGCTGGCGAGAGAGGCAGCAGGTGCACCAAAGATGAAGCTTCGGTTTGCCTGTATGTCTTCATACAGTGTTCCGAGTTTAGGAGGGATGAGAAAATGTGCAAAAAGGTCCTTCATGTGACTTGGTTCCCCCCAGACCGGTCCCCAATCTACTCCATCACAGGATGGGAGGAGGAGGGAAGGCCTAGGAACTTAACAAGCCCCAAACTTTCTGGTTTCTTACATCAGCTGCCTAAAGTGTTCCCTGGATACATTCTGTAAGAGCCTGTCTGGGGAGAACAAAAAGAATTTGCCCTGTTTAAAGGCTTGAAACGTTCTCTCCCAGTTCTAGCCTATTTCCCACATTTCTGGCCAGGATCCTCCCGCGGATATGGCTCCTTGCTGGGGAGAAACTCATTTTCCTGAAGTCTCTTATCCAAGAGATGCTGGGTAATATGCATACAAAAATAAAAATAAATAAATATTCATGTCCAAAAAAGGCTTTGTGAGTTCATTAAAAACCACTTGCTGCCGAGTCCCACCAGGAGCAGGGTCGGGGCCTAGCTCAGGGACCCCCAGCGCTGGCCTGAGCAGGTGAGGTAGTGTGTACTGAGGTGAGCCGATGAGTACGTGAGATCAAGGGCCCCCTCAAAAGCCAACTAACAACAAAGCCCCCGGAGCTGGGCAGAAATGTCTCCCAGTCAAGGGAAGGCCCTGAACTAGTTGTCAGCCAATAGCGCCCACTGGCGGCAACACAAAGACAGATCAGGATAAATTCCAGCAGGTCAAAAGTCAACTGCCAATGCTCCTGCCCCCCCGTGCGCAAAACAGGTTACCCAGCTGGGCAGAGAGGCCTCCCGCTGCACACCACCAGTTACTCCGTCCCTTTCATCCTGAAGGGCTTCCAGTCCATCACCCCCCCTCGTGGGTCTTCTCATCTACACGACAGGTCAAACACACTTCTAGGCAGGAGACAGGATATAAATTAAGGCAAGGCTGCTGCTGTCAGAGACATCCCCACTTCTCCAACAGAAAATTCACGGTGGATGGAGGTGGCCAGAGGACACAGGACCGACTATATCCTTCCTGTCCTCTTGGCCCCCCAACCCCCAGGAAGGCCTGATGTCCTGGGCCATCACTCCATGAAACCGTGTTTCTTTGGAATTGAGGAGAAAAGAGAAACCTCCCTTCCTGTCCATCCAGGCTGCCACTTCTGGTGGCCCTGCAGGCCCTCTTCTGGCGGCCCCGGCCAGGATTCATCCCAAAGCTTTCTGATCTAAATAGAAAGCTTAGTCCCCAGTTTGGATCTAGCTTCCAAAAGATCTGACTGTCCAGTCAGCAGATTAGAGGCATGGAACAACCACAGGCACCTCCATCCTTGTTGCCTTTTCTCTGCTGAGGGCCGGGAATGGAACCTGAGGTGAGCTGCCCTGCTGACTAGTCTTCTCTAAGCGACCACACTGCCAGACTCGCTCACGGCCGGCTGTCCCAGACGGAGGTCTGGCGGTTCTGCCCACAGTGAGAACGCTCTCCGCCTCCTCTATTCAGTGAGACTGTTGGTTGGATTCTTAGCAGCATAAAACTCAGGGGGCTGGGGGAGGGGGATCTAGCTGACACCAACTACCTGACGAGATCCCAAGACCAGCCTCAAAAGAATAAAAAAAACACAGCCTTTCATGGGCAAGAACAGGTAAGGAGGTAAACATGATAGGGCCGCTGCTTCTCTGAAACAGTAACAGCTCATGTGCTATTTCTTCTTCTTCTTTTTTTTTTTTTTTTTTTTTTCCTTCTTCTTTAAACGCAAGAGGACAGAATTCCTAGCAAGGCAGAACTGTAACTTCAGCTAGGGGTGGGGATGAACAGCCACTAGGAGAAAACCGATGTCCTGGCTGCCTCCTGGGAGCGCCCCCGGGCTCCGGTGGGACCCAGTCAGCTGTCCGGGCTCTTCTCCGCCTCTTTGGAATGGATGATGTACATGAAGGTCTGCTCGATGGTGAAGTCGGGCGGGAGGCTGCCCTTGTGCACGCCCACGTGCTTGCTCATGAGGTTCAGGGTGGAGCTGTAGTGGCCACAGACGGTGCAGCGGTACATGAGGGCCCCCGAGTGCGTCTTCAGGTGGCACTTGATGGTCGAGCGGCCTCGGAAGAACTTGTGGCAGACCTTACACTGGTACGGCTTCTCGCCCGTGTGGATCCGCCGGTGGTAGTTGAACTCGCTCGTGTGGGCAAACCTCTTGCCACAGACCTTGCAGCTGTACTTGCTGTTCCCAGGCTGGCCCTGCAGCGCCAGCTCCTCGCTCAGGAACTCCTCCACTGGCAGCTTCCGCTTCGGGAGAACGGGGTGCTGGGGCCCAAAGCCGGGCCGGGGGTCGAGGCCGCCGCCGCCGCCGCCGCATTTGTGCTGGCTGACGTGGTAGCGGTAGGCGGCCTCCGACTTGAAGCTCTGGCTGCACAAGTGGCAGCGGAAGAGGGTGTCTTCCAGGCTTTGGTGCACGGCCATGTGCTTCTCCAGGAGGTGCCAGTCCACGAAGCTGTTGGCGCAGACGGAGCAGGAGAAGACCGAGATGCCCAGATGGGAGAGCATGTGCCACATGAGGCTGCAGAGGTTGAGGTGGCGCTGGTCGCAGACACTGCAGGCCTGGCCCTTCAAGGTCAGGTGGTCCAGGATGTGGCCCCGGACCACGTGGAAATCTTTGGCCAGCGCCTTCCCGCAGGCCGCACACTTCAATTCTGCGGAGGCTGCCCCCGAAAACAAGCCCAGCTTCCCGGGCAGGGGGTCGTTGGGGTGGACGATGATGTTGTTCTCAAATATCCCATCCCGTCGGTGGAGCGTCAGCTGCCACTGGGTAAAGAACTTCGTCTCACACATGTCGCAGGAGAAGAGGAAAATGCCGATGTGAGACAGAACGTGGGTCACCCGGGAGTTGCGGTCCTGGAAGTGGGTCTCACACACCTTGCAGTTGCCTGTCAGCAGGTCCACGTGGTCCCGGGCGTGCTGCCGGATCAGCTGGATGTTGGGCTCTAGGACCTTCTTGCACACCTGGCAGGGCATGGCCTTGTTCTCTCGGTTGTCACTGTCCCCGAAAGTCAGCTCGTCCTCGCTGTCATCACTCAGCTCGATCACCTCCTCCGCCGTGCCGATCTCCTCGGTGGGGTCTTCAAACTGCAGGTCGTCATCCCCCAGGTCCTCCAGCTGGAGGTCGTCCATCTGCTCAAAGCCCGGGTCTCTGGAGTGGTCGCTGTTGCTCAGACAGGAGTTGGTCCCCGTGGTGATGTCTATCGCATTGTCCGGGGGGAAGAAGCTGTTTTTGCCGAAGTCTCCGTTGCTCTGAAGCTTGTACGGCTGGCAGGAGCTTGTGCTGGTTTGGATGGCCATGCTGACCGTGCCCAGGGCTGGCTGGGCCGCCACACTGGGTACAGAGGTGAAAGGAGCAGGAGTATCGTGGTCTTCGATCTTTGGCGGCAGGGGCTGCTGCGGCAGAGGCAGGCTGTGGTTAGAGTCACTGGTAACGTTTCTCTCTTCGTCCTTATAGCTTCCCCCAGCATCGCCAGGTAAAACATAGTTTCTCTCAGGACCAAAGTGCTCCCCGCCACCCCGGAGTTCTCCGAGGGGATGGGCAGGTTCTGCCGAGCTGCAGCCCAGGGTGCCCGCGTGGCTCTCGCCGGTGCTGGTCAGGGGCTTGGCCACGGCGGTGCTCTCCAGGTCAGGGAAGGTGGAGTGGCAGGCCCGGAGGAGGTCCTCCATGCCCAGGCGCTCGGCGACCTCGTAGATGACCCCGACGTTGATCAGGTCTGTGAAGAGCTCAGACGTGTAGACAAAGCTCAGGATCTTCTCGAAGTTGGCGGGGGTGATAAAGTCCACCACGTAGGTCCTGGCGGCATCGAGCCCGGTGTTCAGGAAGAGGTTCTGGAAGTAGCCGGCCGCGCAGGCCAGCACAGCTTTGTGGGCCGGGAAGGAGCGGCTCCCCACCACGATGGTGACGTCGCACATGGTCTCCGAGAGCCGGCACTTGTTGAGTTCCTTCAGCAGGTTGTTGGGGTGGTTGGTGCTTTGTAGTTTGATCCTCATGCCCATCTTCGCAGCTCCTGGGAAGTGGCCTCCTTGTCAGCACGGGTAATCTGTGGACAGCAAAGAGAGGAGACGGATGGCCAAACACTTCCCTGTGGGTGGGGTACTCTGCAGGAGAAACCACTGCCGGCCTGGGGGTTCCCACACCTCGCGTGGGGAGCAGGGTGAACAGACATGGAGAGCTGCTCCATTCTGCTGAGAGCAAGGAAAGCAAACATGACAGAACCATCACCCCGCTCCCTGCATAGACCAAATACAGAGCTGTCACACCAAAAGCCAAAACCACTGAAACAAATCGGATAGCTTGGTCTTTGAGAGAGAGTCAGTGAGAGAGGTAGTAGGCCTCGGAGCCAAGCTAGAGATATCCTCTCTGACACCACCTTATGCTTCATGACCAGAGCAACGGGCTCCAATGAGTGTCCTCCTAACTACAGCTGTCCTATCTCATTAACTACACCATACACACATGTGAACAGTTAGCAAAGCCCTTTTAGCTGCTGGGGGAAAGGTAAGGATGCTCCCTCTGCCTTTCAGTTTTCTAACGTTGCTTGTCCTTTCAGTCCCTCAGTAAACCTCCTGCTCATTCTTGAGTTCCCGTCTCTCCCTACCTGCACCACCTGCCTCCTCTCTCCTCTCCATGACCCAGGGCCATTCCGATACTGACCTCCCGCCTTTTCTGTAAGCTATGAAGTTAGAATACTTTAGAACTCAAAGGAGTAAAGCAAAGTAGAACCTAACTGTGGTATTTAGTATTCCTTAAATATGCTTGATTCTTTTTTCCCACCGCCCTTCCCGGGTTTGATACTTATGTTGACACAAACTAAGAGGTTTACTTGCTGCCACGAGAAAACATCTAACGGTGCGGGTCAAAGGCTGGCCCCACGGCCCTCTTCCCCCTGGGAGCCCGCACCCGAGGGGAGGGCGGGAGCACCGGTCCGCCCCGCTCCCACCTCGCTCACTCCGCCAGCTCCCACTCCCGCGGCCGGGGCGCCCCGGCATTGTCTGGGTGCCAGCCCGGCACCCCCGGGCCCTGCGGCCACCCTCCGCCGCCGGCAGGTCGGGGCGCCGGGCGGCCTGACCGCGGGGAGGAGGGGGCAGGCTCCGAACTTGCGAGGGGGCACCCCCACCATCCCGGGGCGCCCGTCTTCCCCCCCGGGGGCCGGCCCGGGAGAAAGGGCACCGGATCCGTGTTTGGGGGACACGGAGCACCTCGGCCCCTGCCTCCCCCAGGAGCCCGGAGTCCCCGAGGGCGGGGGCGCGGGGCCGCCGGAGGCCGGGGGCGCCGGGGAGGTGGGTCCGGCGGGGGAGCGGGCGGCAGGGCGCCCCCGAGAGCGAGGAGGCCAGGGCGGGGGTCGCGCCCCGGCGAGGGCAGCCCTCGGCCCGGCCGCGCTTACCCGGCTCCGCGGGGCCCCAGCACCATCGCCGCCGCCGCCGCCGCCGCCTCACACAAAGGCCCCGGCCCGCCGTGCCCGGCCCGACGAGGAGGCGGCGCCGCCGGCCGCGGCCAGAGTCTCCATCCGCCGCGCCGCTCGCCGCGCCGGCCCGGGCCGCCCCCGCCGCCCGGCCCGCAGCGCCCCCCGCCGTCCCGGAGGAGGCAGCGCCCCCCGCCGCTCGGGCGCAGCGCCCCGCCCGGCGGGCCCGGAGCGAGGAGCGCGGGGCGCAGAGCCGCCGAGCCCGGAGGGGCCCCGCGCGGCCCGGGGCCCCCTCGGCTCCGAGCGCCGGGACAGCCGGCCGCCCCGCGAGCAGTTGTGGGTGTTCCCAACCTCCCCACCTCAGTTTCGGCTTCTCTGCAGCGCTGATGCCCGGGGAGGAGGACGCTCCCTCCTCCCTGCTGCCCGGGGAAGCCAAAACCCGACCCCAACTCCAAGCTCCCGTCCACGCTCTGGCCGCCTCCCCTGTTCTCTGCTCTCCTCCCGGGACGCAGAGCTGCCCGGGCTCCAGGCCCTTCTGGTCCGGCCTCTCTCCTATCTCACCGCGGAGATAGGAGGCCGCTGCACAAACCCCCACGCAGGCACAGGGGAGGGCGCGGTGTGGATGGAGGGAGGGATGGATGGATGGAGGGATGGATGGATGGGTGGATGGATGGGAAGAGGAACACACAGGGTGATGCCAACGGATCTAAGCCGGTTTGGCTGTTCAGCAATCATCAGTTAGTTTGTGTCCCCTTTCCCACAATCTGACTAACTGGGTGGTAGGTTATAATGAAAGCAAGCATTCTACCAAATGCTGCCAAACATGAACAGGGGATGCAAAAACCGCCCTACAACTTGTTCCTGTAGTTTGGGGGCAGGCAGTACCAAACAGTTCTGAAAGAGGCTCAGTTGAATACATAAAGCTACCACCAAGTGCCCTGAAGTGGAGCATCAGACAACCAACAGACTCCCAACCTCCAACAAAACTCTGAGACACTGGGCGGCAAGGCTTGCAAGAGCCTTTGGCCTGTTGAGCCTTTCCAACCAACTACTTTAACAACCTGGAGAGAGAGGGGGGGGGGGGGGGGGGGAGAAGAGAGAAAACTGGGCCCAAATGGAGTCCCTTGTGCTAAATGCACATTAACAAACCAATTGCAGTTTCAGCAATAACTAAGCTAATTGCAGTTTCAGCCTCTCCCAGGAATGTAATCTTAATCAGTCAGTCTGGAATTTCCTGGTCAGCACTAGTGAGGAAATTTGCCTGATAGGCCAATGCCAGGCCCCCAGAGGATGGTAACCTTGTCTAAAAACAACCCACTCCCCCGCTCTGCGTGGCTCAGTGGTGGAGTCTGACCCCAGGAGGTCATGGAGCCATTTCCCATCAAGCACAGGCCTGGGTTGCAGGCTTGATCCCCAGGAGGGGGCGTGCAGGAGGCAGCCAGTCAAAGATTCTCTCATCATTGATGTTTCTCTGTCTCCCTCTCCCTTCCTCTCTCTGAAATAAATAAAAATAAATAAAAACAACCCACTCTTTGCTAAATCATTTCCTTGCCCCATCCCCTTTCTGCCTTTAAATCCTTTCCTTTTCTACAACTCTCCTGAGCTCCTTTCTATTTGCCACATGGAATTGGTGGCCTAATTCATGAATTGTTAAATAAAGCCAATTTGATTGTTACATTTACTTGGTTGAATTTTGATTTTTAATGGTGGCAACCTTGCATCAAGCAAATCTATCAGCACCGTTTTCCCAACAGGCTCAGATGATTTTTTGACAATATAGTTTTTTAAAATATATTCTTATTGATTTCAGAGAGGAAGGGAGAGGGAGAGATAGAAACGTCAATGATGAGAGAGAATCATTGATCGGCTGCCTCCTGCACGCCCCCTACAGGAGATCGAGCCTGCAACCCAGGCATGTGCCCTTGACTGGAAGCTGATGCTCTATCCACTGAGCAAAACTGGCCAGAGTGGCAATAAAGTATTTTTAAATTAAGGTTTGTACATTAGACATAATGCTATTGCATACTTAATAGACTACAGTATAGTGTGAACATAACTTTTATATGCACTGGAAAAACAAAGTATTTAACTCACTTTACTGCAATAGTCTGAAAGCAAACCCACAGTCTCTCCAAGGTAGGCCTGTATGTATTTGGTCTTCATCACTAGTCCAGGCATAATGTTCCTAAAAACCTTGAAATTTCTTAAGCGATTGGGAGCCATAAAGATGTCCTTTGTTATATTAATGAGGCTCTGGACTGAACTTCAGGATGGCAGCTGATTGCCAGGAGAGCCAATCTTATGATTAGATGGTGGAACTTTCAGTTCCACCCCCTCCCCTTCGCCCCCAACCCAACCTCCAGAGAGGGGAGAGCAGGAACTGGAGATTGAATCAATCACCAATATTCAATGATCTAATCAATCATGCTGTCAAGTGACCTCAAAAAGAGTCTGAAGGCTTTGGCTAGAAATAAATGTTAAAGAGTTATTCAAAGGTCCTAGGGTTTGCACACCAGAAACACAACTAGGCAATACTCAGAGTAGTCTGAAGAAGAAAGAAAAGCTCTAAGTTCCTACAGTGAAAAGTACATTCTTGTCCTGGCTGGTTTGGTTCCTGGATAGAGCATCAGCCTGTGGACTGAGGGCCCTGGGTTTGATTCCAGTCAAGGGCACGTGCCCAAGTTGCAGGCTTGGTGCCCAGTGGGGAGCATGCAGAAGGCAACCAAGCAATAATTCTCTCTCATCATTGATGTTTCTATTTCTCTCTAGCTTTCCCTTTCTCTTTGATATCAATAAAAATATACATTTTTAAAATGTTCCAGTTTAAAAAAAAAAAAAGTGCATTCTTGAGAAGAATCAGTCTGATATTTTGAACCTCTGCATTGGTCCAAGATGGTAATCCTTGAGATGGCATAGTGGCTGGAGAATGGATGTCAGGAGGTGTGGATACAGGAATATTCTATCCTTAGTCTTTTCCGGGCAATCAGAGACTTATTTGGAGGTTTGATGTATTTCCAGGCATTGATGAAAGACTGGAATTTCAAAACTTGAAGTTCCCAGCCTAGTTAAAACAAGGATAGGATCATTTCCTCATGCTTCAACCTACTTGATTTTAGTAATTTAGCAGCTTAACTATATGACTTCATTTTATTCCTTTTCTACTGTATCTTCACTGATGAAAAGGGTCACATACTAAACCTGACGAGCTCAGGGGCGGTCTGCATGGTGGGCCTTACAAACTCAGAGACCTACAGGATGGTCTGAAATTAAAACTTGCTAGCGAGAGGACTCTTTCCCCTCCCCACGTGGGAGTCTGTACTTGTTCTTCAATAAATTTGCACCTTTGCAATAATAATAAAAATAAATAAATAAATAAATAAAGAGACTTGCTAGCTAAACTTGACTCATGGGAGTAGTCATGTCCTAGGCCAGTATCTTCTTGACAAAGGTCAATCTTACCTGAACCTATGCCCTTTTTGCATCTATGATAACAAACCTTTGGAATGTCAGACTAATCCCCTTTTCCAGTCCCCTCAGGGTGAAATCTCCACCAGAACACAGAACACAGAAACCCTCACTGTTACTTTGTTCTCCTGCATACAATCTCTATGTGCTGTAAAAGTTACTTTTTAACTATCCTGTGCCCTCTACTGTAAAAGAAGTATTTGTCTCTTCATTTTGGTTTGTATCCAATGTCAGAGATTTCCCCCGCTTTGCTTTCTCTCCCCTCCCTAATCTATTATCAGCAGATTTCACATAACCCTCCTTAGGCCTCCTCCTTTGATTGTAATGAATCAAATAAAGTGTAAAATTGTCGTCCTTGGAGCATTTTCTCCACCGTTGATATTTTGCTTCCCAGAAATTGTCAGTTTGGCTCAAATAAACTCATAAAAATTCTTAGAGGTTTGGATGTTTTCTATGTTGAAACTATGTCATCCAGTCTCCATCAAAAACAAACGACAGTTCAGAGAGCTCCTGGGTTGGCGAACGCTGAGGGGTTCGGGAGAGGAGAGTGCAGAGAGAGCAGAGAAGCTCTGTGCCCGTCTCCCCGTGCCTTGCTCTATGCACCCCTTCCACTGGCTATTCCCGAGTTATTTCCTTTTATAACAAACTGGTCATCTAGTGAGCACATGGGTTTCCTGAGTTCTGTGAGCTGCTCTAGCAAATTAATGGAAGCCAGGGCATAGGTCCTGGGAAACTCCATTCTGTAGCTGATTGGTCAGAAGCATAGGTGACACCTGGGCCTGGATTGTCATCTGAAGTTGAGGGGCAATCTTGTCAGAATTGGATATCATCCCTCGGTAGCTAGTGTCAGAGCACGGCTTGCTGGTGTGGGAAAACCTCCTACACACGGGCTGGAATTGGGCTCAGAACCTTTAGGACTGAAGTCCTTTCAAAGTAAGTCACCATGCAGCCACAACTGCACATGCGCAAAGCTACAGTACACGGAGAAGGGCTGAGAATTCCCCTTGTTGACCAGGTATTTGGGGGCCTCAACCTCTTTACCTCAGGAAAATGAGGGTCAGGATTACCTCACGAATTCTCCAAGCACAAAACCGGAATCTGACTTAAAATATGTCTCCAGCTCAACCAGTCTGGCTCAGTGATTTATGAACCAGAAAGTCATGGTTCGATTCCCAGTCAGGGCACATGCCTGGCTTGTGGGCTCGATCCCCAGGGTGGGTCATGCAAGAGGTAGCTGATCAATGGTTCTGTCATCATTGATGTTTCTCTCTTCTTCTTTTTCTTCTTCTTCTTCTTCTTCTTCTTCTTCTTCTTCTTCTTCTTCTGTAGCTGATCAATGGTTCTGTCATCATTGATGTTTCTCTCTTCTTCTTTTTCTTCTTCTTCTTCTTCTTCTTTAAAATCAATAAAAAATATTTTTTAAAATATGTTAATTAATTAAATAAAATGTCTGTTTTTCCTGGAATCCCCAGTACTGCCACCAGAGAGCAGCCTTTCTACATTTTTGCTCAGCACAGGACACTCTCAAGTGTGAGAACCAGCTCCTAAAGCTTTCGTGACCCACATAAAGTCCCCAGGCTGCACACAATTAAACCCTCTGGATAGGTGATTCTGAAAAGCCAACAAGATGATTCACCGAAGAAAGGCTTGAGGATCTGGGGTGAGGACACTCTGACCTCTAGCAATAAACCTGACGCCAAAGACACTGAGGTGAGCTATTCCTCCTGCTCAGCCTTCCAGTGCAGCTACGGGTCCAAAGGTGCCCGGCCAGGCTCTGGAAGGGGAGAACTTTCCCTGGGAAGAAGGGGCCGCAGGGAGTGGCCTCCAGCTCCATGGCCCTCTCCCTGTGCTGCCTTAGGAGAGCTGACTGTGGACCTGTATCAGGGAAGTTCAGGGGCTTGGCCAAGGCCCCTGCTCCAGGCTAAACTAGGGATCCTGGGGACCTCCTAGGCTGTTCCATTGGGCCACAGGAGCCCCTTGGGACCGTGGGCTGATAGCTAGAACAGCAGATTAATAAAAGACACCCACATACACCTCGTTGAAATGCCTCACACATGGACTACTCAACTGGTTACAGGCTGGTAACCGCAGCATTATAGAGGAGTCTGAAATAAGTGTTTCCCTTGCCGAAACCGGTTTGGCTCAGTGGATAGAGCATTGGTCTGTGGACTGAAAGGTCCCAAGTTTGATTCCGGTCAAGGGCATGTACCTCGGTTGCAGGCGCAACCCCAGTAGGGGGTGTGCAAGAAGCAGCTGATCGATGATTCTCTTTCATCGATGTTTCTATCCCTCTCTCTTCCTCTCTGTAAAAACTCAATAAAATATATTTTTTTAAATAGTGTTTCCCTTTATGACAACTAAGGTGGCCAGTTACCATTGTAAACTCTGTGTCTGGGTCACATCTCATCCCCACCTCCTATTGCAGAGCCCATGCTTGACATTTGGGGCCGAACAATGACACAGCGCTAGATGCCTCCTCCTCAGTGGCTGGGTCTTTGCACGACCTTGATCCCCGCTCCCTCCTCTAAGGAGAATCAGATTCAGAGAACAATGTCTCCTGGGCCCATCCTAGAAATTCAGATAAAGCACTTCAGAATATGTTTATTGACCTGAAGCTAGCTTGTGAAATTCATTGAGTGCAGGAAACCGCCTTCCAAATTCATTTATCTATGCTTTTAATCACTAAATAATCTTCTGGTACTAATTGTATGAAACACTGAGTAAGGCACTGTTGGGAAAATTGCTGTGTACAAAATAAAGATAACTCTAGTTAGATATGATAATATATTCGTGTATGTGTGCATATCATATGTACTTATGTATATATGACATGGTTGGAAGAGTTAAAGAAGAGGAAAAAACACACACACCGATCCACCAACCAAACAAATACATCACTCTCGGTCATATGTAAAAATCCTTTATTGTGGAGGAGGCCAGGGGAATATATTGTCAATGCCAGCTGGAAGTGGGGGGTCACAGTGCACTGTCCACATCAGCGTTGGGTAGAGGGATGGGGAAGGAGGCTCAGCACAAGAAGGGTGCAGGCTGGGGAGAGAAGGGAAGTCGGAGAGCATGCACTTGGGGATTCGGAGGGATTGTTCATGATGCAGCCAGGAGAATGGAAACAGAGTGCCGAGGACCAAAAAAGTGAAATCACATCTTCTGTCTGGTAACACTCCCACCAACCGCCAGCTGGGGGAGCAGAGGAGACTTGAGGGGCATCTGTGAGGGGGAAGGAGAGAGAACAGAAGTCATAGCACAGCTGTCCCCAGCCTTTGAACTAGAGACTGACTCTCCGAGCTGCAGGTGCTTGCCCTTTTCCAGCTGTGTCATGCTGATGCTTCTTATAAACACCTGTGCTCAAGGTCTATGGAGGCTCACATATTATAAAAAATGCAGTGACAGCCCCGGTTTGGCTCAGTGGAGAGAGCGGCAACCTATGGACTGAAGGGTCCTGAGTTCCATTCCGGTAAAGGGTAGGAGGCAGCCGATCAACAAATCTCATCATGGATGTTTCCATCTCTCCCTTCCTCTCTGAAATCAATTAAACAATATATATTTTTTAAATGTAGTGACAGAAATGAAGTTTATTTTTTTATTTTATATTTTATTGATTTTTTAAATATATTTTATTGATTTTGTACAGAGAGGAAGGGAGAGAAATAGAGAGTTAGAAACATCAATAAGAGAGAGTCATCGATCAGCTGCCTCTTGCACACCCCCTACTGGGGATGTGCCCGCAACCAAGGTATGTGCCCTTGACCAGAATCGAACCCGGCACCCTTCAGTCCACAGGCAGATGCTCTATCCACTGAGCCAAACCGGTTTCGGCTGAAATGAAGTTTATATTATCCTAGCATCCTCATGAGCCAGGCATACAGGCAGCCCTGGTGCTGATGCTCCTCTGGCCTCACCCCGTCCGTCCTCCTCTCTCCAGGACCCCTCCCTCCCGCTTCCTGGCAGGGACAGGCCCAGAGACCACTTCCTCTTTCCGCAGTTTCACATGAATGAAATCAGGTGGTACAGTGATCTTTGCTGATTCATTTCACCTAATCCCTTTAA